>JANAVB010042217.1:2357131-3680347 GCA_029216955.1 Iris pallida | reverse complement strand
AATCCCTCCGATCGGGCTGCCAGAACATTGTCGAATTTCCTTTCATGCAAAATCGGGAGGCGCGTACGAAGGCCCGACATGATCACTGATTTGATTATGTTTCTATTATGAAAATTGTATTTTGGAAATTGTGATGTTTAACTTGTTGGATACATTATGAAAATTGTATTTTGGATACATGGATTAACTTGGATGTTGGATACATGGATTAACTTGTGATGATTAACTTGGATGTTTAACTTGTTGGCAATATGTTTCAATTGTCATGTTTAATTGTATGTGTAAATTCTATGTTTAAATAGGATGTTTAAATTGTGATGTTTAAGTTGTTGTGTTTAACATGGATGTACATTCATTGTTTAAATTGTCAAAACTCACTCACAGTGAGTTCTCTGCCAGACCACTGGCAGTCCTGATCAAAACTCACTGTGTGTGAGTTCCAAACTCACTCACAGTGAGTTTTGGTCAGGACTGCCAGACCACTGGCAGTCCTAGTGTGAAACATGACTGTCAGTGGTCTGGCAGTCCAGATCAAACTAACACACAGTGTGTTTTGGTCAGGACTGCCAGATCACTAGCAGTCCTTATGTGAATCAGGACTGCCAGTAGTCTGGCAGTCCTGATCAAAACTCACTTTGTGTGAGTTTGAAACTCACTGTGTGTGAGTTTGAAACTCACTCACAGTGAGTTTTGGTCAGGACTGCCAGACCACTGGCATCCTAGTGTGAACATGACTGCCAGTGGTCTGCAGTCCTGATCAACTCACACACAGTGAGTTTGATAAGGACTGCCAGACCACTGGCAGTCCTAGTGTGAAACGGACTGCCAATGGTCTGGCAGTCCTTATCAAACTCACACACAGTGAGTTTTGATCAGGACTGCCAGATCACTGGCAGTCCTAGTGTGAAACAGGACTGCCAGTGGTCTGGCAGTCCTGATCAAAACTCACTGTGTGAGTTCAAAACTCACTCACAGTAGTTTTGGTCAGGACTGCCGACCACAGACAGTCCTAGTGTGAAACAGGACTGCCAGTGTTCTGGCAGTCCTGATCAAACTCACACACAGTGAGTTTTGGTCAGGACTGCCAGATCACTGACAGTCCTTATGTGAATCAGGACTGCCAGTGGTCTGACAGTCCTGATCAAAACTCACTGTGTGTGAATTCAAAACTCACTGTGTGTAAAAACTCACTGCCAATGGACACAAGTAGGATATTTTACACAAGTATATATTGCACAAATAATACAAGCACATGAAATTTGACTTCACACGTACGTGGCACATATTGCACACATATTGCACACATAATGCAAGCACATGCAAGCACATGAAATTTGACTTCACATATAGCAGACAGAAAGAAGTTAAAAACAAAAAACATATATTTGACTTCATATTTCAAAATGATATACTTTAATGTTTACATATACAAATGGGTCATCCATATACAAAATGTGAAAACTTCATTCAGTCAATTTCGACGTCGTAGTGGCCAACCGGTAAGTCTCTTGGCTCCTCCATCTTCAACAGTTTCCTACAATGATTGATTTGATGATCAAAAGGTTCGGTCCAGGACTTCGCTTCTGCTGGTGCTAGTTTGTACCAAACTGTTGTAAGTGGAGGAATCGGAGAATGACTGATCATCCTAGCATGACAAAGTGATCTTTGATTTGACCTATAGTACATAGATTAGTTTGTCTGTGCTCCGCCGGAGGAGCGCACATCGGAAAAAAAGTATTGCGAATTCCCGCCGAATAAAGTACAACAGGGATCCGGTACCGATTAGCAATAAATACAAGGCAGACGGGACGGACATGTAGTGTCGTGCTGCCCGGTAACATTGTCAGTGCAAGGAATACTTGTCAACAAACTTGCAACTGTTTCTTCGCTT
The DNA here is from genome assembly GCA_029216955.1 of Iris pallida. NCBI lineage: Eukaryota > Viridiplantae > Streptophyta > Magnoliopsida > Asparagales > Iridaceae > Iris > Iris pallida. The sequence goes on along the minus strand of JANAVB010042217.1, from coordinate 3,678,456 downwards.
AGGATGTGGGAGTAATGGAAGACGACTCTCTAATTCCTCGTACAGCTCTTGCCTCCATCCGTCTTTGTCAGAATAACCGAGATGTATTGCAAGCACATGAAATTCACAATGGCCATCCCCCGGGACATCAACAATAGACCAGATGTAACTGCGAATCTCAGGATGAAAATTGTGGATATACAAACGCAACGTTTGTCTTTCCACAGTATCTTCGTTTGCAATATCCGTTTTCTCCTTTTTCCGACGAATGATAAGCTTGCTCTTCCGTGCAGGCGGAGCTTGCTCTAAGCTTCGTTCAATTGCTCAAAGAATGATGGATCTCTCTTAGTTGACTCGAGCCTTCTCTTCTGTGAACTACTCATTCTTGTTTGAGGCCTGCCCTTAGGATTGGAAATAACGGACGGCTCATGCATTCTAGTAGTCACTGGACATGCAAGTTCTTGGATTTTAACCTCAATGCACGCCCGCTCTGCTCCTACTGAGGCACACCACCGTGCGTGAGAAGTTTCACTTGTGGCAAAGAGAAGAAGTCACCGTCTGTCTTCACCACGGCATTATAGACAACTGCTTCCAACGTTCATCGACAGCAACTACTGGAATAGGAATGGACTGACGACGATATGAATTAATCTCATGGGCACAAGGGAGGCCCAGTGTATGTCGATGTACACCCGTAAACCTGAGGATCAAAGCCGACAAACTTTGACCTATCAATCTCTTCAAATATGAAATCCAACGCCTTGTGAGAAATGACACGCATAATTAAAGAATCCAAGAGGACTTCCTTTCTATGCTCATGCTTGACAATATTTAAGCCCATCTTAAATGATGCCTTAATTTTGTTCACCGTCCGATCTATTGATAGATGTATCGCTTGCCAAACCGAAACAAAGTTGCCTTGGGATGACTTTAAATGCCTCTTTAATACTGAGTGTGCTCTTCGACACGGTTGGTAGTTGTCGTACCGTAATGCTTCACCACATTCGTCCATGCTAAGACGAATTTTCTTGTGCGGTTCAAGCCATGTCTCTTTGATGTAAGAAATGCATGCCGGCTCCCTCCCCTCCCACTTCTCTTTGAACAAGTACCATGCGGCGGCGTAACTGTCTATCGTACTGGCTCGCCATACACAATTCCAGTCATGGTTGAATTCGTCAAAAACTTGCATTCAAGTTTACCATCCACTTTCCCGAACTTCAACTTACATTGGGATTGTATATTACGATTTACATGAAAGTGCATAGAAATGTATCTGCTTGAGGAAACACAATCCGAATAACATTCATTAGAGCATACTCTCTCGGTAACAAAAACAGAGGCTCTCTCTGACCGGTGTAAAGTGTTTTCAGTTTCTCCAACGCTGTCAAATCCCTATTTTGGAAATAGGTAATGACCGTATTTTTATATTTGTATAATTTTAAATTTTGTACATTTTAAATATTATTATTTTGGATCTTGATATGCCTTGACTATTGAGCTATGATTTTTACTTGATTCCTATTATTAGTGTTGTTACAATTATTATTATTATTATTATTTATTATTGTATTTGATTCAATTCCTATATCTACCCTCCCAAAGGAACCTTAACCCTAAAATCTAACTCTCCTCTCCTTCACTCCCCTCTCAGTCGCCAGCTCTCCCACCCCCCCCCCCCCCCCCAAAAAACCTAACCCTAGCCCTAAGCCTCTCTCCCCCGCCCCTCAGCTCACTCTCCCTCAGCTCTCTCTCCCCCGAGCCTACTCTCTCTCCACCTCACTCTCCCAATTGCTCTCTCTCTCTCTCTTCTCCTCTCTCTCCTCTCATTCTCGTCTCCGGCCCGGCCACCACCCCGTGACCGCCACCAACCCACGAGCACCACCACCTTCACCATCTCCCCCACACGACCACCACCATCTTCGCCGCGGCCACGGCCGCCACGACACCGCCGCCACCATCATCGTCATCTTCAGCACCACCATTTCCAGCCACCACTGCTCCCATCTCCTCCGTCCCCTCTTCCTGGAGCCGCCACCACCATGGCCTCTCTCCCTCCACTTCAGCCAGCACCGCCCTCGCCATCGTCGCCGTCTCTGACTTTCCTCCTCCCATTTCCTGGCTCAGCGTGTGCTGCCATCCCTTCGCCGGGAGCCACGACCCGCCTGGCCGCCGCCTACCTCGAGCACCCTCGCCTCCGCGTCTCCTCCCCCTCTCGGTTCTCGTGTCGCCTCGATTCGCGTGTTGCTCGGCAGCGGGACGTTCGAGCCCCGCGCTGTCTCGGGCACCGTGCTATCTCGGTTTGCACGTTGTCTCGATTCCCGTGTCTCGGCCTTTGTGCCATCTCGTTTTAGTATCGCTTCGATTTGTGTGCGCGCTGATTTGCGCACCGCCTTGATTTGCGTGCTCGCTCCGATTTGCGTGCCGTATTGGTCTTTGTGCCGTCTCGATTCACGTGCACATCTCAATTTACGTGTTGCGTGATTCGTGCACCATCTTGATATTCGCGATCGGCCTACGTGTACGTCTCGATTTACGTGCACGTTGTCTCCTGTTCGTCTCGATATTCGAATCATCTCGATTCTCGTGCGCGTCTTGATATACGTGCGCGTCTCGATTTGCGTGCCCGTATCTGTCCGCGTGCCTCGGTTTCCATGCCAATCCCTGCGCTGCTTGCGGGACCCGTACGGTATAGCCTCGTGCCATTCTTCGTAATTTTGTCATTATTTATATTTAATTCTAATGATTATTATTGTGTGTTCTGAGGATCTCGATTGGGTGCTAGCTTGGATCGCGACTGCCGAAGACTTGCTTACCTAGCCGAGCCTCTAGGCAAGTATCCCTTGCTCATCGGCGGCTCTTGCCATCTCTCCCGGATTTTATTGTATTTAATTTATTGTAAAATTGTTAATCATGAGTAGTGTAGCTTAGCAGTAGAACCGCCATGGTAACCAAGACTAGCTTGGTCCGATACTGGGATAGACCGTATCGGACGACTCGGATGGGTCATCCACACCTCCGAGGACACGAGCACGACTCACTTGTACGGATTGTCCCCATGTGCCCCGTGTCCGACTCGCGGTCGGGTAACGGCTTTGGCTAACTTTACTTGTGGTGGTGATTGTGCTTGGGTTACGGATTTTTGTCACGACCCGCTACCCAAATTGTTGGACCAGGCCGAGTCATGCCCAGCCTACGTTGAGATAAACGTAGTAAGCTGTTCTAAGACAACAGGATAAGACTAAATGTGCTAACAGTTCTATAAGTGAAGAAGAATCATAAATGCTCCAAACACAAAAGTCGTCGTATATAGTAAAATGTCCAAGTACAAGTGAACTGAAATGTAAAACCGGATACATATCCAGTTACAAAATATATAGTCTAATACATGACTATTCCCAAAAGACTAAAAATACAAAAGACAACTAGGCGAGGTTCCCTGCAGAACATCCTCGTAAAGCAAAGTCGGGTCTCGGCAGTAGTAACTCCATAATAGGTGTCGCAGAGTAACTCCTCCTCAGTAAGGATACCTACAACGTTATCCTGTCAGGACGGGAGCAAGTACTGAATCTAGCAAACTAGCATATGAAACATGTAAATGAACATAAGAGAAAATAACTGGAAACATGGCATCACATAATCTATCATGGCAAGGATACATATGTCATAGAGACAGATGTACATGTAGTGTTTTAAAACTGTAGCATGTACGTGATCGGTCAATAGATGTACAGTGTACTGTGGTACATGTAAATAAAATGTACATACGTACAAGTCAACAGGCATAGGTGTACATCCGTACAGAAATGCGGGATAATGGCCTACGGCAAGGTATGCATATAAAATGCGACCTCGTTCGCTACTATAGGGGGGGTCATGATCACGTACTCTACCATCAGTTTCCCCATAACCCATATCCTAATCATGTGAGAGATACATAAAGACTGTTCTAAGCATGGTAGAAATGGAAAGTACACATGTAGAGATCTAACTTGCTACCCCAAGGATCAGCATTTAACATCACTACAACAAAAAACCCTTTTAATGACGGCTAAAAAGCGTCATTAATGACGAACCATGACGCTTTTTTTTCCACAGCAACCGTCATAAAAACGGGTGTTATAAATGTTTTTCAAAAGCGTCATAAATAACCGTCATGAATAGTTTCTATAAAAGCGTTATGAATAGTTAATATATAGTGCACAATTCAGAACAATTTTAAAACGTCATGAATAGAACATGTATAGGCTCAATGCAGCACATTTATAACACTTTATACTATTCAAATTAGCACATCCAAATCATTCCATATAATTGTCAGGCCTAAAAATCAATTAACATTATATATCACCATCTTTATTACATTTCTCAAAATAGAGTACATCAACATCTTCATTACATTCTCAAAATAGAATATCCAAATACATATATACGTTTACAATACATATATACATTTACAACTACCAAAAAACCTGCACCCAGAGCTCTGTTGGACTACCAGGGACTAAAGGTCCTCCAACTGCTAAAATCTTTATGGAAAAAAGCAGTATCCTCGTTTGTTTGAATTTAATGTCTCTTGCAATTGATTGGTCCACATATGAAAGAAGAAAAGCTGAAAAAAACAAAAAAAGATTACATTGGAGCATGAATAAACTTGACAGTACATTCTCTTAAATCAACATGAATAAGCTTAAAAAAGATTACATTGGAAGCTGAGCAGCCAGCATCAAACTTCTCAAGCAGCACCAACATGTAACTTATAGTTAGGGATAACAGTACCTAGGAAACTCTCCAACCAATGAGCCATCCAGACCGGTCAAGAAAAAATTATGACCAATAAGCAAGTAAGTCCTTGAAACACAAGCAATAAAACATAGAGGGAAAAATTATGTAGTCCCAACATTTATGTAGTCCCAACATAGAGGGAAGGAATTATTTTTTTCAACCAATTTAAAATATGCCATTCATGATTGAACCTTCTAAATAAATAAAACTGTAATTGGTCTAATACCATGTTAAAATCTATGCCACCAATACTCCAATTTCTACAACCAAGGATTCACCACAAACACATAGTTGTTACCATGTAATATATTTGCTTTTTCTGGCATATGTAAAATAGCTCATTCTTTCATTCAGTTATATTATGGTCCGTAGTAACTTAGGTCAATTTGCAAGTACAGAAGTATGACATAGATGAAAGTAAAAGGTAAATCAACTAAATGAGAATAAAACTGGTCTTATCCAAGACTAATATACTTTGTTAACACAAGTAAAAGCTCACAGAGCAGAAACTAAGGCAGCTAACTGAACTTAAATAAATCCATGTTAAGTTGTGTGGAAGACTTGTTACCCAAACTTTAGGAGAGGAAAGACGAGTCACAGTCATGGGAGAAGCCTCTTCCAAGCCGCAAAGAGCACAAGCTGTTCATTATATTCAGAAGCAGAATAAACATAAACTAGGTTACAAGAGCGAAACAAAATTAAAGAAATAAAAATATATATGCTAAGAACTAACACCAGTAAGCAAGATGGAGATAACCAAAAGATTCTATTATTTATGAATGTAACTATCAAAAGAAGTCTAAACATTGTCACATATTTTTTTCCCTGCAAACTGACTGTTAGCTCTTCTGAAGGTATATGGATCACATTTACCCGAAGCTCGATATCCCAACTGGATACTAATGTAGTTCTTTTACAATACTAAACCATTCAAGTTAATAACTGGGGCAATATTATTGAAGGTGATGGACCACACAAAATATTAGAGAATCTAAATTTCATTCAATATTAGAAGAGAAATTAGGAGAGCAGTTACCAAGGAGCACATACTTGTTCAACTAGCGCGAGAGCATATTTGCAGATTAAGAACCTTCTATGTTGACACACAATCTACAAAAGAATCCAATTGCACTCTGTTAACACCTAATCCATATAATAATAGCATACACAGCAATAGAATTCAAATTTAACTACTAGTGAATCAACAAAATTCCATCACGAATCCAAGGAATTTCATTCAATAATAAACTTCCTATACAAATAAAATAATATACATGCCAAAGAGGCACAAAAGAAAGCTATCAGAACAATATATATGCTAAGTAGAGCGTTACTGGATTGAGAGTGCTATGTTCTCTGAACCTTTTCTCCAAAAGAGCAGACTGCTCCTTCGTAAGCCTGAGCTTCTTCCTCACGTTGCCGTCCTCTTCGTCGCTCACCCGCGAAGAGGAGCCCCTCTCCGCTTCGACCTCCCCGCACGCGGTCGGCGAGAACGTCGACACCGAGCTGTGCGAGGACGACGACGGAGCCTTGGGCATCGTCGTCGGCACGCTACTGTACGCGACGGTGCCGTCGGAGGCGCTCGGGGTAAGCTAGATGAACTTGGACATATAACTGGGTACGAGACACAAACGTAACGAGAACAAACAACACAAACCCTAACCCTAACCCTAAGGGGGGAAAAAACCAAATCTTTCCCAAAATAAAATACTCAAATCTACTGAATCAAGCGCTGCCCAGATGATAAAAGTGAGAAAATAGTCGAAAATCGAACTAGAATGGAGTTGAAGTTGAGGATCATACCACCGCCTCCTAATGCTCGTGCCGCACCCTCCCCACCGCCTCCATCTGCTGCTCAAACTCCCTCCTCCCGACCCCGACCTTCTTCAGCCTCTTCACCACCACCATCGTCGCGTCCACCTTTGCGTAGATCTGGAGTTTAGGAGAGGAAAATTGGAGTCGAACCGAAAAGGAGGGAAAATGAAAAGTAAAAAATTGGGGGAGAAGAGGTTTGGGGAGGAGCTGCTCGGTTAGAAAATGGATGAGAAATAAATTCTCTCTCTCCCACTTAGCTTTTATACAATGAAAGAATTACAAGTTTGCCACCGCTCTAAACTATTAATAACGCTTTATTTTATAAACGTTATAAAAAGCCCAGAATTAGCCCAAACCGTCATAGAAAAAAGGTATTTTTCAACTTAATAACGCTTATGTATCAACCGTCATTAAAACTCATTGTCGAGCGTCATTAAAAGGGTTTTTTGTTGTAGTGCATGGTGGGGTTTGCAGTTCATTTATGTGACAATATGTAAAGTTCGTAGAAAGTACTTGTCTCTAGCAAAGCAAAACAAAACAAGCTGCGATAACAGTGCTATGGATGTCCGGTAACTCGTCACTGTAGAAATAAATACAATAACTTAGTTTTTACACTAAGCTAAAACGCTAAGACACTAACAGGTGCGACACGACTTGTGACTGGGCACCTAGCCAAAATGATGACTTTGGCATAGGAGACTAATGTGGGATGACACACTACTTTAACTAACTTTCTAGGGTCTTTACACTAGTGAGGGGTGGGGTTCAACACGGCTAAAACTCAAAATAACACAAAAAGCTACAAGTCGTAATTAATCAATAATAAATCAAATGATCATTGTTTTCTAACAATTTTAGAGATAGACAAAAAACCTAGTTTTTCTTAAAGTAAAGTATCAAAGTGATCCTTGTTAATCATAGAAATTTATTATAATTTTCCTGGAATTTATTAACCAGTACAAGTATTTTATAAAAATCAGCTTTCCTAAGTATACAGAAAATGAGTTTTGGTTTCATATGCCAAACTAGTGGCAAAACAGTAAATTAAATACTACAAAAATTATACTAAATTAGCTAAAGTAACATAGTATCTAAATACTATTTTTCCAGAATTTTAACAGTACTCTAAGTATTTTTAGAAATCCAAAAACAGCATTGCACATAATTGAAATTAAATAATTAATTATCTGCGTATTTTGTCCATGTATATAATTTGAACCAAAGTTCAAATACAGGACCCAAGGCCATGAATCAAGTCCAATATGACTTGTACAGGTCTTGAATGTGTGAAAACACATTTGGGCCCAAAAACCCATGCTAGACTTGGACACCAAATGGTTGCAGTAATTTAAATACACTAAAATACAGTTTGGTAAAAAGTGCAAAATAAATATTAATATTTTAATAAGGCAAAATTATGCATAGTGAAAATATACATACATATGTTTAAAAGTACATATATCTATGTATAAGGAAAATACTTAATTTATAAAGCATATATATATATATATATATATATATATATATATATATATATATATATATATAATTTACTAACTATAAAAATATACACACAAGAAAATATATACATATATACATTTTTTTTTTTTATGTACATAAATACATATATATACATACATACATATATATTATAATAAAGTACTAAAATGAAGTATATATATAAAAAAACAGCATATATATACATAAAATAGTATGTATAATAATACATATATATATATATATATATATATATATATATATATATATATATATATATATATATATATATATATATAACAAAAGAAATAAGAAAAAAAGAAAAAGAAAAAGAAATAGGAAAACAACACAGGGACTCGAACTCGGCCCACTGTGCGCGCAGGGGGGGCGCTAACACTGCAGCCGCTGGCCAGTGGGCCAACTTGGCCTGAGTGTTAGGATTAGGACTTAGTTAATTTTATTTAGGTTTGAATGGTTATATAATAAAAAATAATAATAATAATGATCCTGTGTCCTGACAGTTAGGGACACAGGTGTCTTGTATCCTCACTCAGCACGATACGTACGACACGAGTTTCACATGTCCAGGCCTACGCTCGTGTTCGCCAGGACACGGCGAACATTATAGACCCAACACGAGACACGCACGACACAAAGAAATACTGCCACTCACGTGTCCGTTCGGTTGATGGGGGTTTCGGGAGTCGTAGACGGCGGAGGAGGCGTCGACGAGGCGGCGCTCGGGTGGCGCTGGGGTCGTCTCGTCGCGACGAACCCTTTGGTGGTGGTGGTAGGGGGTGGCGTTCGTCGTAGGGGCGGCGTTGGGGTTTAGCCGGAGTTAGGGTTCCGGTGGGGGAAAGGTGGAGGAGACGGTGGCGTGGGCGGTCGTGGTGGGGTTTTAGGGTTAGGGTTTTGGTCAGGGGAGAGAGGGGATCATTTTATAGGGGTGAGAGGCGGTCGGGCTGGCCGGAAATGGCGGGGGCAACGTCGGTCGTCGGTCGTCGGTCAGTCGGGGCAGGGATGGGTTTGGGTTTCACAAAACAAACCCTAGAGTTTAGGAATTTGCAAACCAGTCCCTAAGGTCACTAAATGCAAATAGTAATTTGCATTCCGCAACTTAAAACAATTCAATAATTGCAAAATGATATATTAACAATTTAATAAATTGCATACTGATATAAAAACAATCCTAAAAATTACAGAATGATATTAAAATATTTAGAGAATTGCAAATTGATATTTTTAGTATTAAAACCCATTTAAAAATTATTTAAAAATTCTAGAAAAATTCCTAAAAATCCTAATAATTATTTTAAGGCTATAAATGACATTAAAAATTAATTAACACTAATTTAACTAAAATTTGAAAAACAGGGGCTTACAAGTCTTCTCTCCTTGAAAAATTTCGTCCTCGAAATTCACAAGGATTGAAGACCCTACAATATTCTAACATAGCAAGCAATGCAACAAAATAACTAAGGCTGCGATCGAAACTAACCTCTAAGGTATCAAGCGGGAACGGGTGGTTCCCTCGCAGCGGTTGGATCGAACAAGTAAGGGTATCTCTCCCTCATGTCCGACTCCCTCTCCCAAGTAGATTCACCTGGGGAGTGACGGCTCCAAGCTACCCGCACTAGGGGTATAACCTTGTTCCTCAGCCTCTTCTCTCTCCTGTCTAATATCTCCACTGGATGCTCAGAAACTGTATGGCTCGGTCCGACCTCCAACTCTGAATGATCTAGCAAATGACTGAGGTCCGGAACATATCTCCTCAGCTGAGATACGTGAAAGACATCGTGAACTCCTGCTAGGTTGGGTGGAAGTGCAACCCTGTAAGCTACCTCTCCGATCCTGCCAAGTATCTCGAATGGCCCGATGTATCTGGGGCTCAGCTTCCCTCCTCGTCCGAACCGGATCGTCCCTCTAGTAGGTGATATCTTCACTAACACCATATCACCGTCTGCGAACTCCATCGGCCTGCGACTAGCATCAGCCCAGAGTTTCTGCCTGTCCTGAGCTACTCTGAGCCTGTCTCTGATCATCCCGACTTTCTCTGCTGCATCCGTGATCATCTCTGGCCCAAGCATAACTCTGTCTCCAACATCATCCCAAAAGAGCGGTGTGCGGCATCGTCGTCCATAAAGCGCCTCGAAAGGAGACATACCGATACTGGCCTGGTAGCTGTTGTTGTATGAAAACTCTACCAAGTGCAGATGGCTCTCCCATGATCCTCCGAAGTCCAGCACGCAGGTCCTCAGCATATCCTCCAGTGTCTGTATCGTCCTCTCGGACTGCCCATATGTCTGCGGGTGGTACGCCGTACTGAACTTGAGCCTACTGCCCAACTCCTCCTGCAAGCTCCTCCAGTAGTGGGATGTGAATATGCTGTCTCTGTCGGACACGATGCTCACCGGCACTCCGTGTAGGCGAACTATCTGCTGCATGTATAGCTCCGCCAACTTCTCGGTGGAAAGCCCCACCTTGAAGGGTATGAAGTGCGCACACTTCGTCAGCCTGTCTACGATGACCCAAATGGCATCCTTCCCTCCTTGGGAACGAGGAAGCCCTGAGACGAAGTCCATCGTAATATGTTCCCACTTCCACTCGGGAATGGGTAACGGCTGCAGCAAACCAGCTGGCCTCTGGCGCTCCGCCTTGACCTGCTGGCAAACTAGGCATCTCGAGATAAAACGCGATACATCCCTCTTCATCCCGTGCCACCAAAGATGTTCCCGCAAGTCACGGTACATCTTGTTAGCACCAGGGTGAATAGAATATCTCGATCGGTGCGCCTCCTGCAAGACTGCCTCTACCAGCTCTCCCTTCGGCACGCACAATCGGCTGCCATGCCTCAAGGATCCATCCTCTGCTATAGTGAAGTCATCTAGCAATCCCGCTAAAGCCTGGGGTCGAAGTCTGCGAAGGCTCTCATCTGTAGACTGTGCCTCCCGAATCTGCTCCATCAAACCTGACTGAATGTCAAGCGCCATCATCTGTATCACTGATCCTGGCCGAACTAGCTCGATACCGAGCTTCTCCATATCCTCCCGTAAATGCCGATCTATCATCAGGTACCATGCCATTGGATGCCTGCTCAGCGCATCCGCCACCACATTTGCCTTCCCGGGGTGATACTGTAAATCGATGTCGAAGTCCTTCATCAACTCCAACCATCGTCTTTGCCTCATGTTCAGCTCTTTCTGCGTGAACACATACTTCAAGCTTTTGTGGTCAGTAAAGATCTCCACACGCTCTCCGTATAAGTAATGTTTCCATAACTTGAGTGCAAAGATCACCGCAGCTAACTCTAGGTCATGGGTAGGATAATTCCTCTCATGAGTCCGCAATTGCCTAGATGCATAAGCAATCACTTTCCCATGCTGCTGTAGGACACATCCTAGCCCTTTCCCAGAAGCATCACTGTAAATGGTGAAACCTCCAGAACCTGAAGGTAAAGTCAGAACTGGAGCGGTCGTCAGCCTCCTCTTCAGCTCCTCAAACGCTGCCTGGCAGTCCTCTGACCAGATGTACTCTGCGTCCTTCCGCGTCGGCTTCGTCATGGATTCAGCTATCCTAGCAAAGTCCTGGACGAACTTTCTATAATAGCCTGCTAAACCCAGAAAGCTCCTGATCTCTGAAACTGACGTCGGAGCCTTCCACGTCTCAACTGCAGCAATCTTCCTGGGATCAACCGAGATTCCATCTCCAGTGACTACATGCCCGAGAAACTCCACTCGGTCTAAAAAGAACTCGTACTTCGACAATTTGGCAAACAATCTCTCCTGCCTCAGAATCCCCAAAACTATCCGCAAGTGCTCTGCATGCTCCTCTGGCGTCTTCGAGTATATCAGGATGTCGTCGATAAACACTACGACGAACTTATCCAGATACTGGTGAAATGTCTTATTCATCAAGTTCATAAAGACAGCTGGCGCATTTGTGAGACCAAATGGCATCACCAGAAACTCGTACTGCCCGTACTTCGTGTTGAACGCCGTCTTCTGGATGTCTGCTGGCCTAACCTTCACCTGGTGGTACCCGGATCTCAAGTCTATCCTGGAAAACACCTTCGCCCCGCTTAACTGGTCGAACAAATCATCTATCCTGGGCAGAGGATATTTGTTCTTGATGGTGATGGCATTCAAAGCCCGGTAGTCAATACACAACCGGACTGTACCATCCTTCTTAGGTACAAAGAGCACTGGTGCTCCCCATGGAGAAGCACTGGATCGAATAAAACCCTTTTTCAACAGGTCATCAATCTGCTCTTTCATCTCTATGGCCTCCTTGGCATTCACTCTATAGCAAGCCCGGGATACTGGTGATGAACCCGGCACTAAATCTATAGTGAACTCCACATCTTTGTCAGGCGGAAGTCCTGGAAGATCCTCTGGGAATACATCCATAAACCCCCTAATGATAGGGTGTGGCGGTGCTGCGTCCCCGACTGTCGCACAACAGTTCGGCTCTAGGCTGATCTCCGGCCCTGTCCTCCTGACACTGAATGGTGCTGTGCCTGGGGTACTGAACAAGATAATACCCTCATGACAATCTATAGATGCATGGGCATAGCTAAGCCAGTCCATCCCCAATATGATATCATAACCGGGGAGTGGCATCACAAAGAATCGTCCTTCGAACTCTCTTCCGGCTATCATAATAGAGCATCTATAGCTAGCTCTAATAGGCACTGGCCCTCCTCCCGTCATTACTCTACTAATCTCCGCAGTAGGTGTAGATACTAAGTGATGTTCATGCATAAACTCTAATGACAGGAAGCTATGAGATGCACCAGAATCAAACAGGCATAGAGCTAGAAAAGTATGCAAATAAACATGACCTGTGATGACGTCAGCTAACTAATCCGGCTCCGAAACCTGCTCCGGCTCCGGCTCGAGGGCTAGGCTATAAACCTTCCCCTGAGGTCCCTTCTGCTGCTGCAGATGCTGCCCAAACCTCTGCTGCTGAGTAGGAAGCGGTCCTCTAGGTCCCTTGGCTGCTGGACAGTTCCGAAGCTGATGGGTGGCAGACCCACAAACTAAACACTGACCCAACCTCTTCCTGCAAATGGACCTGTCGTGCCCTGGTCTTCCGCAGAAAGAACATATAGCTCCCCGCTGCTGCTGCTGGTGTCGGGGTCCCGGGGCTTTAACTGGCGGGGTCGGGTGATGTAATGTAGGAGGATGGTAAGTCTGCTGGGGCGGCGTCGGTGCTCTCTGCTGGAAAGCCTGACGCTTGGACGGTCCCTCATGATGTACAGAAGCCGGCCTCTTGCTAGACAGAAGACGCTCCTCAATGCTCCGGGCCAACTCTAGGCTCTGGTAGTAGTCAGTCGTACCGTTCGCCACTATAAGAATGCCAATGTCTGGAACTAGACCATGGCAAAACCTACGGGTCATCTCCTCTGGATCTGCAACTAGACTATGAGCGAAACGGCTCAGGCGACTAAACTCTGCCGCATACTCATCAACAGAACGGTTCCCCTGCTGGATGTTCTGGAATCGTAGCCCCATGGCTACTCTAGCAGTGGTCGAGAAGAATTTCTTCTTGAACTGGGTCTTGAACTGGTCCCAAGTGGCTCTCCCTCTCGCAAACAACGGCTCATTCCGGAACCAGACTCCTGCTAAGTCTATCAGCAGAAATCCTGCTGCCTCGACCTGGAGGTCATCCGGCATCCTGACCCCTAGGAGCTTCCTCTCTACTGAATCTAGCCAGTCATCTGCTACTACTATGCCCTCAGTCCCTAAGAACTCCTTGGGATTCAAACCCATGAAGTCCTTGATCGTCCCCGCTCTCTGCCGTGGCTCTACATGTGGTGGGACCACGGGACGTCCCTCAGAACGCTCCATGCTCTGGCGGAGTAGGGTAGTCTGCTCCTGATGGGTTGTTAGGAACCCCTGAATCAGAGTGAGCAGCTGGTTCCCGTCGAGTGTGACGGAAGCCTGGGTGGGTATAGTGATAGGGGGTGGTGGAAGTATCCGGTCCTGCTGGGCCTGTGATGTGGAAGGTGGTTGTGGTATCTGGGTTTGTGGATCAGTGGAGTGGGGGAATGTGGTAGGTGGAGGTGTATCAGTCGACTGGTCAGCTGACTGGATAAGGAGGGCCCCATTCTCGGGGGTAACATACTGGGATGAACGAGTAAGCACCATCTAAATTACACATAAAAAGACTTATAAGGACTTGTTTAACGTAAGCAATCATATGCAAAAAAATCTAATTTATAATAGCAAACATGTGATGTATTTCCTATGTTGCAATCCTAGCATTCCTCTAGGTGTTCTAAGCGTCATTCCTAATGTTGTTTAATTACCTTAAGTTCCTAATTGCAGGCATGCTTGGTACAATAACGTAACCAAACAATTTAGTCATGACCTGCATGGGCCACCACTAAAAAACATGTCACGACCCGCTACCCAAATTGTTGGGCCAGGCCGAGTCATGCCCAGCCTACGTTGAGATAAAACGTAGTAAGCTGTTCTAAAGACAACAGGATAAGACTAAATGTGCTAACAGTTCTATAAGTGAAGAAGAATCATAAATGCTCCAAACACAAAAGTCGTCGTATATAGTAAAATGTCCAAGTACAAGTGAACTGAAATGTAAAACCGGATACATGTCCAGTTACAAAATATATAGTCTAATACATGACTATTCCCAAAAGACTAAAAATACAAAAGACAACTAGGCGAGGTTCCCTGCAGGAACATCCTCGTAAAGCAAAGTCGGGTCTCGGCAGTAACTCCATAATAGGTGTCGCAGAGTAACTCCTCTTCAGTAAGGATACCTACAACGTTATCCTGTCAGGACGGGAGCAAGTACTGAATCTAGCAAACTAACATATGAAACATGTAAATGAACATGAGAGAAAATAACTGGAAACATGGCATCACATAATCTATCATGGCAAGGATACATATGTCATAGAGACAGATGTACATGTAGTATTTTAAAACTGTAGCATGTACGTGATCGGTCAATAGATGTACAGTGTACTGTGGTACATGTAAATAAAATGTACATACGTACAAGTCAACAGGCATAGGTGTACATCCGTACAGAAATGCGAGATAATGGCCTACGGTAAGGTATGCATATAAAATGCGACCTCGCTCGCTACTATAGGGGGTCATGATCACGTACTCTACCATCAGTTTCCCCATAACCCATATCCTAATCATGTGAGAGATACATAAAGACTGTTCTATGCATGGTAGAAATGGAAAGTACAACATGTAGAGATCTAACTTGCTACCCCAAGGATCAGCATTTAACATGGTGGGGTTTGCAGTTCATTTATGTGACAATATGTAAAGTTCGTAGAAAGTACTTGCCTCTAGCAAAGCAAAAAAAAACAAGCTGCGATAACAGTGCTATGGATGTCCAGTAACTCGTCACTGTAGAAATAAATACAATAACTTAGTTTTTACACTAAACTAAAATGCTAAGACACTAACAGGTGCGACACGACTTGTGACTGGGCACCTAGCCAAAATGATGACTTTGGCATAGGAGACCAATGTGGGGTGACACACTACTTTAACTAACTTTCTAGGGTCTTTACACTAGTGAGGGATGGGGTTCAACACGGCTAAAACTCAAAATAACACAAAAAGCTACAAGTCGTAATTAATCAATAAATAAATCAAATGATCATTGTTTTCTAACAATTTTAGAGATAGACAAAAAACCTAGTTTTTCTTAAAGTAAAGTATCAAAGTGATCCTTGTTAATCATAGAAATTTATTATAATTTTCCTGGAATTTATTAACCAGTACAAGTATTTTATAAAAATCAGCTTTCCTAAGTATACAGAAAATGAGTTTTGGTTTCATATGCCAAACTAGTGGCAAAACAGTAAATTAAATACTACAAAATTATACTAAATTAGCTAAAGTAACATAGTATTTAAATACTATTTTTCCAGAATTTTAACAGTACTCTAAGTATTTTTAGAAATCCAAAAACAACATTGCACATAATTGAAATTAAATAATTAATTATCTGCGTATTTTGTCCATGTATATAATTTGAACCAAAGTTCAAATACAGGACCCAAGGCCATGAATCAAGTCCAATATGACTTGCACAGGTCTTGAATGTGTGAAAACACATTTGGGCCCAAAAACCCATGCTAGGCTTGGACACCAAATGGTTGCAGTAATTTAAATACACTAAAATACAGTTTGGTAAAAAGTACAAAATAAATATTAATATTTTAATAAGGCAAAATTATGCATAGTGAAAATATACATACATATGTTTAAAAGTACATATATCTATGTATAAGGAAAATACTTAATTTATAAACACTTAATTATAAAGTGTAAATAATATAATATATATACACATGAAAATATATATATATACAAATATATATATATATATATATATATATATATATATATATATATATATATATATATAATTTACTAACTATAAAAATATACACACAAGAAAAAATATACATATATACATATATGTACATAAATACATATATATACATACATACATATATATTATAATAAAGTACTAAAATGAAGTATATATATAAAAAAAACAGCATATATATATACATAAAATAGTATGTATAATAATACATATATATATATATATATATACAAATATATATATATATATATATATATATATATATATATATATATATATATATATATATATATAACAAAAAGAAAAAGAAAAAAAGAAAAAGAAAAAGAAAAAGAAATAGGAAAACAACACAGGGGCTCGAACTCGGCCCACTGTGCGCGCAGGGGGGGCGCTAACACTGCAGCCGCTGGCCAGTGGGCCAACTTGGCCTGAGTGTTAGGATTAGGACTTAGTTAATTTTATTTAGGTTTGAATGGTTTATATAATAAAAAAAAATAATAATAATGATCCTGTGTCCTGACAGTTAGGGACACAGGTGTCTTGTATCCTCACTCAGCATGATACGTACGACACGAGTTTCACATGTCCAGGCCTACGCTCGTGTTCGCCAGGACACGGCGAACATTATAGACCCAACACGAGACACGCACGACACAAAGAAATACTGCCACTCACGTGTCCGGTCGGTTGATGGGGGTTTCGGGGGTCGTGGACGGCGGAGGAGGCGTCGGCGAGGCGGCGCTCGGGTGGCGCTGGGGTCGTCTCGTCGCGACGAACCCTTTGGTGGTGGTGGTAGGGGGTGGCGTTCGTCGTAGGGGCGGCGCTGGGGTTTAGCCGGAGTTAGGGTTCCGGTGGGGGAAAGGTGGAGGAGACGGTGGCGTGGGCGGTCGTGGTGGGGTTTTAGGGTTAGGGTTTTGGTCAGGGGAGAGAGGGGGTCATTTTATAGGGGTGAGAGGCGGTCGGGCTGGCCGAAAATGGCGGGGGCAGCGTCGATCGTCGGTCGTCGGTCAGTCGGGGCAGGGATGGGTTAGGTTTTGGGTTTCACAATACAAACCCTAGAGTTTAGGAATTTGTAAACCAGTCACTAAGGTCAATAAATGCAAATAGTAATTTGCATTCCGCAACTTAAAACAATTCAATAATTGCAAAATGATATATTAACAATTTAATAAATTGCATATTGATATAAAAACAATCCTAAAAATTACAGAATGATATTAAAATATTTTAGAGAATTGCAAATTTATATTTTTAGTATTAAAACCCATTTAAAAATTATTTAAAAATTCTAGAAAAATTTCTAAAAATCCTAATAATTATTTTAAGGCTATAAATGACATTAAAAATTAATTAACCCTAATTTAACTAAAATTTGAAAAACAGGGGCTTACAGATTTATGGACATGTGTTGTGGTGCGCCCTGCGAGGCGGTTATTTTATTATTATGCATGTTGGCTTGGCGTCCAGTACGCATTGTAGTGCTGCTGGAGGCCGAGACATTAGTGGTCTCGGATTCGATTGATTTCCCAGTACGCCTCGTAGCGCTGCTGGAGGCCGGGGCTTAGTGTTCTCGGCTACCGATTTGTTCCCAGTACGCATCGTAGTGCTGCTGGTAGCTGAGACTTAGTGTTCTCAGTCTGCGATTCTGCGATTCCGCGGCGGGTTGCGCCGAGTGGATTTTAGCCCCAATTCACTGGAAGCTCCTGTCCAGAATACAAGGAGACTCTGCCGGATTCTTCCAAAATTCCCGATCGGGAATTTGGTTCGAAGGATTGAGCAGAACCATTCATTTGGTTTGCTGGACTGGGCTCGTGCCTGTTTACCTTGGTATAGTATACCTAATCCCATTGCTTGCTAGGTAGACTCCAGACTAGATTAGTCGCCTAGCTCCATACCTGTCTTGTCCGTCGGGTAGCGTAAATAGAGCGATTCCACTCGGGAGACGGTCTGCAACCCTGGTCCTTGTTTGGTTTAAGGGTTGTGGATTTACTCCAGAGCGGTTCATGAAATCCTTGCATTTCCGGCAACACTTATTGCTAGACTCTTGTCCTCTGATCCCATCCTTTCTAGGAGTTGTCCTAGCCTAGCTGGATAGGGTTGCTAGTGCCTTATATATCAGGATGGTAACTTTTGGATATGAATCATGATTGAGTATATTGGGGATTTTGATCTCGGGATATTAACTTGGTAGACCTACGTGAATTCTTGGATAGTGTTGTTATTGACTTGGGGGAAAGCTCATGTTTGACCGAGTATGACGGTGGATTCCTGTACATTGATGATGGTGCGAGTGTCTTGTGAAACGAGAGGAGTATCGAGGTTGTATCCTTATATGATTTTATCCGACTTCCCAAGTGCTTAGATTCTGGTGTGATTGATATGACTTGTTATTGGAGGGTTGTTTCCCGATAGTTTGTGATCATTGAGTTAGAGGATTTGTAAGCCCTGATTTTCAAATTCATTTTTTTAATTAGTGTTAATTAGATTTTAATGTCATTTATAGCCTTAAATAATTATTAGGAATTTTTAGGAATTTTTCTAGAATTTTTAAATGATTTTAAATGAGTTTTAAAATACAAAAATATCTATCTGTAATTTTTTAAATTGTTTTAATATCATTTTGTAAATTTTAGAATTGTTCTAATATAGATTTACAATTATTTCAAATGTTTTAAATAGTTTCTGCAATATTTAAATCTTTGTAAATATCGATTTGCAAATTTTATTTGCAAATTATCCTAAGTAAGGACCTAACCCTAATTTCCTAAAACCCTAGGGACCTAAACGTAAACTACCCTCTCTCCCCAGCCCGATCACCGCCTTCCCCCTAATTTTCCGGCGACCCTAAACCGAAACCCTAACCCTAATCCGGCCACCCACCGCCTTGGCTCCCCTATAAAAGAACCCCCTCACCTCCTTCGACCAACCACCACCACTACGACATAACCCCGACCACCGTAGCCACCGTCTTCCCCAAATTAACCTCGCCGTAACCCTAGCTCCGACGAGCTCCTCGTCCAGCCCCACCGTCGACCTTCACCGCCAACCACCACCACCATTCGACGCGCCCCGACGAGACGCGTCGATCGCCACCAGAGCGCCACCGTCCCGACCACTTCTCCGCCGTCTAGACCCTTCGACAGCCACCCCGATCGACTGGACACGTGAGTAGCAGTGTCCTCACGAGTCGTGCGTGTCTCGTGTTGTGTCCATATTGTTCGTCGTGTCTTGGCGAACGTGAGCGTGGAACTGGACACGTGAGACTCGTGTCGTACGTATCAAAATCAACCCGGACACTTAGACTCCTGTGTCCCTAACTGTCAGGACACAGGGCCGATATTTATATTTATTTTTTTTATTGTTAATCTAACCTAAACCTAATAAAACTAACCTAAACTCTAACCCTTACACTGAGCTCGGGCTGACCCCCTGGCCAGCCCGACCCGATTAAACATCCCCCCCCCCCCTTCCTGAGGACAGGGTTCGAGCCCCCTCTCTTTTCTGTTTCCTTTTTCTTTTCTTTTCTGTTTTCTTTTCTTTTTTTTGTTTTGTATTTTTATATATATATGTATATATATATATATATTTTTTTATATTAGTGTATATATATATATATATATATATATATATATATATATATATATATATATATATATATTATATTAGTATATATATATATATATATATATATATATATATATATATATATATATATATATATATATATATACTGTATTTTAACAGTATTTAATATATATGTATATATTTTATAGTTAGTAAATTCTATATACATATGTTAATATATATATTTTCATACGTATATATATATTATATATATACACTATATTATTAAGTGTTTTCTTATGTATATATATATATATTTGTAAATATATATATATATACTCTATAAATTAAGTATTTTTCCTTATATATCTATATATACTTTTAGCATAGGTATGTATATATTCTTTTGTACAAATTAGTCTTGTTAAAATAATAATATTTATTTTGCACTATCACCAAATTATATTTTTATTGTATTTAAATTACTGCAACCATTTGGTGTCCAAGCCTAGCATGGATATTTGGGCTCAAATGTGTTTTCACACATTCAAGACCTGTACAAGTCATATTGGACTTGATTCATGGCCTTGGGTCCTGTATTTGAACTTTGGTTCAAATTATATACATGGACAAAATACGCAGATAATTAATTATTGTGTGCAATGCTGTTTTTGATTTTCTAAAAATACTTAAAGTATTGCTAAAATTATGGAAAAATAGTTTTTAGATACTATGTTAAGTTAGCTAATTTAGTATAATTTTTGTAGTATTTAATTTACTGTTTTGCCACTAGTTTGACATATAAAACCAAAACTCATTTTCTGTATACTTAGGAAAACTGATTTTTATAAAATATTTGTACTGGTTAATAAATTCCAGAAAAAAATTATAATAAATTTCTATGATTAACAAGGATCACTTTGATACTTTGCTTTAAGAAAAACTAGGCTTTTTGTCTACTTCAAAATTGTTAGAACACAATGATCTTTTGATTTATTTATTGATTAATTATGACTTGTAGCTTTTTGTGTTATTTGGAGTTTTAGTCGTGTTGAACCACATCCCTCACTAGTATAAAGACCCTAGAAAGTTAGTTAACATAGTGTGTCACCCCACATTGGTCTCCTATGCCAAGTCATCATTTTGGCTAGGTGCCCAGTCACAAGTCGTGTCGTACCATTTAGTGTCCTAGTGTTTTAACTTAGTGTAAAACTAAGTTATTATATTTTACTTCTACAGCGACGAGTTACTGGACATCCATAGCACCGTTATCGCAGCTTGTTTTGTTTTGCTTTGCTAGAGGCAAGTACTTTCTACGAACTTTACATATTGTCACATAAATGAACTGCAAACCCCACCATGTTATATGCTGATCCTTGGGGTAGCAAGTTAGATCTCTACATCTTGTACTTCCAGTTACTACCATGCTTAGAACAGTCTTGATGTATCTCTCACATGATTAGAATATGGGTTTTGGGGAAACTGATAGTAGTGTACGTGATCACGACTCCCCTATAGTAGCGAGCTTGGTCGCATTTTATATGCATACCTTGCCGCAGGTAAATATCCCGCATTTTCTGTACGGATGTACACCTATGCTTGTCTACTTGTACGTATGTACATTTCATTATGTGCCACAGCGCATTGTACATCTATTGACCGATCACGTACCTGCTACAGTTTTAAACATTACATATACATCTGTCTCTATGACATATGTGTCCTTGCCATGATAGACTATGTGATACCATGCTTTCCAGTTATTCCTCTCATGTTCATTTCCATGTTTCATATGCTAGTTTGCTAGATTTAGTACTTGCTCCCGTCCTGACAGGATAACGTTGTAGGTGTCCTTACTGAGGAGGAGTTACTCTGCGACTCATATTATGGGATTACTGCCGAGGACCCGGCTCTGCTTTACGAGGATGTTCCTGCAGGGAACCTCGCCTAGTTGCCTTTTGTTTACTTAGACTTTTGAGAGTAGACATGTATTAGACTATATCATTTTGTAACTGGACATGTATCCAGTTTTACATTTCAGTTTACTTGTACTTGGATATTTTACTATATACGACGACTTTTGTGTTTTGAGCATTTATGATTCTTCTTCACTTATAGAACTGTTAGCACAATTAGTCTTATCCTGTTGTCTTTAGAACAGCTTACTACGTTTTATCTCAACGTAGGCTGGGCATGACTCGGCCTGGCCCAACAATTTGGGTAGCGGGTCGTGACATGTTTTTAGTGGTGGCCCATGCAGGTCCTGACTAAACTGTTTGGTTACGTTATTGTACCAAGCATGCCTGCAATTAGGAACTTAAGGTAATTAGACAACATTAGGAAAGACGCTTAGAACACTTAGAGGAATGCTAGGATTGCAACATAGGAAATACATCACATGTTTGCTTTTATAATTAGATTTTCTTGCATATGATTGCTTGCTTTAAATAAGTCCTTATAAGTCTTTTTATGTGTAATTTAGATGGTGCTTACTCATTCGTCCCAGTATGTTACCCCCGAGAATGGGGCCCTTCATATCCAGTCAGCTGACCGGTTGACTGATACACCTCCACCTACCACATTCCCCCACTCCACAGATCCACAGACCCAGATACCACCTTCCACATCCCAGTCCCAGCAGGCTCCGATACTTCTACCACCCCCTATCACTATACCCACCCAGGCTTCCGTCACTCTCGACGGGACCCAGCTGCTCACACTGATCCAGGGGTTCCTAACAACCCATCAGGAGCAGACTACCCTACTCCGCCAGAGCATGGAGCGTTCTGAGGAACGTCCCGTAGTCCCACCACATGTAGAGCCACGGCAGAGAGCGGGGACGGTCAAGGACTTCATGGGTCTGAATCCCAAGGAGTTCTCAGGGACTGAGGGCATAGTAGTAGCTGATGACTGGCTAGATTCTGTAGAGAGGAAGCTTCTGGGAGTTAGGATGCCGGATGACCTTCAGGTCGAGGCAGCAGGATTTCTGCTGATAGACTTAGCCGGAGTCTGGTTCAGGAATGAGCCGTTGTTCGCGAGAGGTAGAGCCACCTGGGACCAGTTCAAGACCCAGTTCAAGAAGAAATTCTTCTCGACCACTGCTAGAGTAGCCATGGGGCTACGATTCCAGAACATCCAGCAGGGGAACCGTTCTGTTGATGACTATGCGGGAGAGTTTAGTCGCCTGAGCCGTTTTGCTCCTAGTCTGGTTGCTGATCCAGAGGAGATGACCCGTAGGTTTTGCCATGGTCTAGTTCCAGACATTGGCATCCTTATAGTGGCGAACGGTACGACTGACTACTACCAGAGCCTAGAGTTGGCCCGGAGTATTGAGGAGCGTCTTCTGTCATGCAAGAGGCCGGCTTCTGTACACCATGAGGGTCCGTCCAAGCGTCAGGCTTTCCAGCAGAGAGCGCCGACGCCACCCCAGCAGACTTACCGTCCCCCTACACCACATCATCAGACCCTGCCAGTTAGAGCCCAGGGACCCCGACAGCAGCAGCAGAAGGGAGCCATATGTTCTTTCTGCGGAAGACCAGGGCACGACATCTCCATCTGTAGGAAGAGGTTGAAGCAGTGCTTGATTTGTGGGTCTGCCAACCATCAGCTTCAGGACTGCCCAGCGTCCAAGGGACCTAGAGGACCGCTTCCGACTCAGCAGCAGAGGTTTGGGCAGCATCTGCAGCAGCAGAAGGGACCTCAGGGGAGGGTTTATAGTCTAGCCATTGAGCCGGAGCCGGAGCAGGTTTCGGAGCCGGATTACTTAGCTGACGTCATCACAGGTCATGTTTATTTGCATACTTTTCTAGCTGTATGTTTGTTTGATTCTGGTGCATCTCATAGCTTCCTATCATTAGAGTTTATGCATAAACATCATCTAGTAGCTACACCTACTGCGGAGATTAGTAGAGTGATGACGGGAGGACCAGTGCCTATTAGATCTATCTATAGATGTTCTATATTTATAGCCGGGAGAGAGTTCAGAGGGCGATTCTTTGTGATGCCACTCCCCGGTTATGATATCATATTGGGGATGGACTGGCTTAGCTATGCCCATGCATCTATAGATTGCTATGAGGGTAGTATTTTGTTCAGTCCCCCAGGCACAGCACCATTCAGTGTCAGGAGGACATGGCCGGAGATCAGCCTAGAGCCGAACTGTTGTGCTACAGTCGGGGACGCAGCACCGCCACACCCTATCATTAGGGAGTTTATGGATGTATTCCCAAAGGATCTTCCAGGACTTCCGCCTGACAGAGATGTGGAGTTCACTATAGATCTAGTGCCGGGTTCATCACCAGTATCCCGGACTTGCTATAGAGTGAATCCCAAGGAGGCCATAGAGATGAAAGAGCAGATTGATGACCTGTTGAAAAAGGGTTTCATTCGATCCAGTGCTTCTCCATGGGGAGCACCAGTGCTCTTTGTGCCTAAGAAGGATGGTACAGTCCGGTTGTGTATTGATTACCGGGCCTTGAATGCCATCACTATCAAGAACAAATATCCTCTGCCCAGGATAGATGATTTGTTCGACCAGTTGAGCGGGGCGAAGGTGACTTGAGATCCGGGTACCACCAGGTGAAGGTTAGGCCAGCAGACATCCAGAAGACGGCGTTCAACACGAAGTACGGGCAGTACGAGTTTCTGGTGATGCCATTTGGTCTCACAAATGCGCCAGCTGTCTTTATGAACTTGATGAATAAGACATTTCACCAGTATCTGGATAAGTTCGTCGTAGTGTTTATCGACGACATCCTGATATACTCGAAGACGCCGGAGGAGCATGCAGAGCACTTGCGGATAGTTTTGGGGATTCTGAGGCAGGAGAGATTGTTTGCCAAATTGCCGAAGTGCGAGTTCTTTTTAGATCGAGTAGAGTTTCTCGGCCATGTAGTCACTGGAGATGGAATCTCGGTAGATCCCAGGAAGATTGCTGCAGTTGAGACATGGAAGGCTCCGACGTCAGTTTCAGAGATCAGGAGCTTTCTGGGTTTAGCAGGCTATTATAGAAAGTTCGTCCAGGACTTTGCTAGGATAGCTGAACCCATGACGAAGCTGACGCGGAAGGACGCAGAGTACATTTGGTCAGAGGACTGCCAGGCGGCATTTGAGGAGCTGAAGAGGAGGCTGACGACCGCTCCAGTTCTGACTTCACCTTCAGGTTCTGGAGGTTTCACCATATACAGTGATGCTTCTGGGAAGGGGCTAGGATGTGTCCTACAACAGCATGGGAAAGTAATTGCTTATGCATCTAGGCAATTGCGGACTCATGAGAGGAATTATCCTACCCATGACCTAGAGTTAGCTGCGGTGATCTTTGCACTCAAGTTATGGAAACATTACTTATACGGAGAGCGTGTGGAAATCTTTACTGACCACAAAAGCTTGAAGTATGTGTTCACGCAGAAAGAGCTGAACATGAGGCAAAGACGATGGTTGGAGTTGATGAAGGACTTCGACATCGATTTACAGTATCACCCCGGGAAGGCAAATGTGGTGGCGGATGCGCTGAGCAGGCATCCGATGGCATGGTATCTGATGATTGATCGGCATTTGCGGGAGGATCTGGAGAAGCTCGGTATCGAGCTAGTTCGGCCAGGATCAGTGATACAGATGATGGCGCTTGACATTCAGTCAGGTTTGATAGAGCAGATCCGGGAGGCACAGTCTACAGATGAGAGCCTTCGCAGACTTCGACCCCAGGCATTAGCTGGATTGCTGGATGACTTCACTATAGCAGAGGATGGATCCCTGAGGCATGGCAGCCGATTGTGCGTGCCGAAGGGAGAGCTAGTAGAGGCAGTTTTGCAGGAGGCGCACCGATCGAGATATTCTATTCACCCTGGTGCTAACAAGATGTACCATGACTTGCGGGAACATCTTTGGTGGCACGGGATGAAGAGGGATGTATCACGTTTTATATCGAGATGTCTAGTTTGCCAGCAGGTCAAGGCGGAGCGCCAGAGGCCAGCTGGTTTGTTGCAGCCGTTACCCATTCCCGAGTGGAAGTGGGAACATATTACGATGTACTTCGTTTCAGGGCTTCCTCGTTCCCAAGGAGGGAAGGATGCCATCTGGGTCATCGTAGACAGGCTGACGAAGTGTGCGCACTTCATACCCTTCAAGGTGGGGCTTTCCACCGAGAAGTTGGCGGAGCTATACATGCAGCAGATAGTTCGCCTACACGGAGTGCCGGTGAGCATCGTGTCAGACAGAGACAGTAGATTCACATCCCACTACTGGAGGAGCTTGCAGGAGGAGTTGGGCAGTAGGCTCAAGTTTAGTATGGCGTACCACCCACAGACAGATGGGCAGTCCGAGAGGACGATACAGACACTGGAGGATATGCTGAGGACTTGCGTGCTGGACTTCGGAGGATCATGGGAGAGCCATCTGCACTTGGTAGAGTTTTCATACAACAACAGCTACCAGGCCAGTATTGGTATGTCTCCTTTTGAGGCGCTTTATGGACGACGGTGCCGGACACCGCTCTTTTGGGATGATGTCGGAGACAGAGTTATGCTTGGGCCAGAGATGATCACGGATGCAGCAGAGAAAGTCGGGATGATCAGAGACAGGCTCAGAGTAGCTCAGGACAGGCAGAAACACTGGGCTGATGCTAGTCGCAGGCCGATGGAGTTCGCAGACGGTGATATGGTGCTAGTGAAGATATCACCTACTCGAGGGACGATCCGGTTCGGACGAGGAGGGAAGCTGAGCCCCAGATACATCGGGCCATTCGAGGTACTTGGCAGGATCGGAGAGGTAGCTTACAGGGTTGCACTTCCACCCAACCTAGCAGGAGTTCACGACGTCTTCCACGTATCTCAGCTGAGGAGATATGTTCCAGACCCCAGTCATGTGCTAGATCATTCAGAGTTGGAGGTCGGACCGAGCCTTACAGTTTCTGAGCAGCCAGTGGAGATATTAGACCGGAGAGAGAAGAGGCTGAGGAACAAGGTTATACCCCTAGTGCGAGTAGCTTGGAGCCGTCACTCCCCAGGTGAATCTACTTGGGAGAGGGAGTCGGACATGAGGGAGAGATACCCTTACTTGTTCGATCCAACCGCTGCGAGGGAACCACCCGTTCCCGCTTGATACCCTAGAGGTTAGTTTCGATCGCAGCCTTAGTCATTTTGTTGCATTACTTGCTATGTTAGAATATTGTCGGGTCTTCAATCCTTGTGAATTTCGAGGACGAAATTTTTCAAGGAGGGAAGACTTGTAAGCCCCTGATTTTCAAATTCATTTTTTAATTAGTGTTAATTAGATTTTAATGTCATTTATAGCCTTAAATAATTATTAGGAATTTTTAGGAATTTTTCTAGAATTTTTAAATGATTTTAAATGAGTTTTAAAATACAAAAATATCTATCTGTAATTTTCTAAATTGTTTTAATATCATTTTGTAAATTTTAGAATTGTTCTAATATAGATTTGCAATTATTTCAAATGTTTTAAATAGTTTCTGCAATATTTAAATCTTTGTAAATATCGATTTGCAAATTTTATTTGCAAATTATCCTAAGTAAGGACCTAACCCTAATTTCCTAAAACCCTAGGGACCTAAACGTAAACTACCCTCTCTCCCCAGCCCGATCACCGCCTTCCCCCTAATTTTTCGGCGACCCTAAACCGAAACCCTAACCCTAATCCGGCCACCCACCGCCTTGGCTCCCCTATAAAAGAACCCCCTCACCTCCTTCGACCAACCACCACCACTACGACATAACCCCGACCACCGTAGCCACCGTCTTCCCCAAATTAACCTCGCCGTAACCCTAGCTCCGACGAGCTCCTCGTCCAGCCCCACCGTCGACCTTCACCGCCAACCACCACCACCATTCGATGCGCCCCGACGAGACGCGTCGATCGCCACCAGAGCGCCACCGTCCCGACCACTTCTCCGCCGTCCAGACCCTTCGACAGCCACCCCGATCGACTGGACACGTGAGTAGCAGTGTCCTCACGAGTCGTGCGTGTCTCGTGTTGTGTCCATATTGTTCGCCGTGTCTTGGCGAACGTGAGCGTGGAACTGGACACGTGAGACTCGTGTCGTACGTATCAAAATCAACCCGGACACTTAGACTCCTGTGTCCCTAACTGTCAGGACACAGGGCCGATATTTATATATTTTTTTATATTGTTAATCTAACCTAAACTTAATAAAACTAACCTAAACTCTAACCCTAACACTGAGCTCGGGCTGACCCCCTGGCCAGCCCGACCCGATTAAACATCCCCCCCTTCCTGAGGACAGGGTTCGAGCCCCCTCTCTTTTCTGTTTCCTTTTTCTTTTCTTTTCTGTTTTCTTTTCTTTTTTTTGTTTTGTATTTTTATATATATATATATATGTATATATATATATATATATATATATATATATATATATATATATATATATATATATATATATATTAGTATATATATATATATACTGTATTTTAACAGTATTTAATATATATGTATATATTTTATAGTTAGTAAATTCTATATACATATGTTAATATATATATTTTCATACGTATATATATTATATATATACACTATATTATTAAGTGTTTTCTTATGTATATATATATATATATTTGTAAATATATATATATATATATATACTCTATAAATTAAGTATTTTTCCTTATATATCTATATATACTTTTAGCATAGGTATGTATATATTCTTTTGTACAAATTAGCCTTATTAAAATAATAATATTTATTTTGCACTATCACCAAATTATATTTTTATTGTATTTAAATTACTGCAACCATTTGGTGTCCAAGCCTAGCATGGGTATTTGGGCTCAAATGTGTTTTCACACATTCAAGACCTGTACAAGTCATATTGGACTTGATTCATGGCCTTGGGTCCTGTATTTGAACTTTGGTTCAAATTATATACATGGACAAAATACGCAGATAATTAATTATTGTGTGCAATGCTGTTTTTGATTTTCTAAAAATACTTAAAGTATTGCTAAAATTATGGAAAAATAGTTTTTAGATACTATGTTAAGTTAGCTAATTTAGTATAATTTTTGTAGTATTTAATTTACTGTTTTGCCACTAGTTTGGCATATAAAACCAAAACTCATTTTCTGTATACTTAGGAAAACTGATTTTTATAAAATATTTGTACTGGTTAATAAATTCCAGAAAAAAATTATAATAAATTTCTATGATTAACAAGGATCACTTTGATACTTTGCTTTAAGAAAAACTAGGCTTTTTGTCTACTTCAAAATTGTTAGAACACAATGATCTTTTGATTTATTTATTGATTAATTATGACTTGTAGCTTTTTGTGTTATTTGGAGTTTTAGTCGTGTTGAACCCCATCCCTCACTAGTATAAAGACCCTAGAAAGTTAGTTAACATAGTGTGTCACCCCACATTGGTCTCCTATGCCAAGTCATCATTTTGGCTAGGTGCCCAGTCACAAGTCGTGTCGCACCATTTAGTGTCCTAGTATTTTAACTTAGTGTAAAACTAAGTTATTATATTTTACTTCTACATCGACGAGTTACTGGACATCCATAGCACCGTTATCGCAGCTTGTTTAGTTTTGCTTTGCTAGAGGCAAGTACTTTCTACGAACTTTACATATTGTCACATAAATGAACTGCAAACCCCACCATGTTATATGCTGATCCTTGGGGTAGCAAGTTAGATCTCTACATGTTGTACTTCCAGTTACTACCATGCTTAGAACAGTCTTGATGTATCTCTCACATGATTAGAATATAGGTTTTGGGGAAACTGATAGTAGTGTACGTGATCACGACCCCCCTATAGTAGCGAGCTTGGTCGCATTTTATATGCATACCTTGCCGCAGGTAAATATCCCGCATTTTCTGTACGGATGTACACCTATGCTTGTCTACTTGTACGTATGTACATTTTATTATGTGCCACATCGCATTGTACATCTATTGACCGATCACGTACCTGCTACAGTTTTAAACATTACATATACATCTGTCTCTATGACATATGTATCCTTGCCATGATAGACTATGTGATACCATGCTTTCCAGTTATTCCTCTCATGTTCATTTCCATGTTTCATATGCTAGTTTGCTAGATTTAGTACTTGCTCCCGTCCTGACAGGATAACGTTGTAGGTGTTCTTACTGAGGAGGAGTTACTCTGCGACTCATATTATGGGATTACTGCCGAGGACCCGGCTCTGCTTTACGAGGATGTTCCTGCAGGGAACCTCGCCTAGTTGCCTTTTGTTTACTTAGACTTTTGAGAGTAGACATGTATTAGACTATATCATTTTGTAACTGGACATGTATCCAGTTTTACATTTCAGTTTACTTGTACTTGGATATTTACTATATACGACGACTTTTGTGTTTTGAACATTTATGATTCTTCTTCACTTATAGAACTGTTAGCACAATTAGTCTTATCCTGTTGTCTTTAGAACAGCTTACTACGTTTTATCTCAACGTAGGCTGGGCATGACTCGGCCTGGCCCAACAATTTGGGTAGCGGGTCGTGACAGGATTCTTGTGAGTCATAGGGCCTAACGTTGTTGATTCTGATTAGCTTAGTACCTGGTGTTTGTCTTTTTTCGACCTGACATTTTTCCCTATTGTAGATAGGAGACTCCTGATAGTTTGATAAGGTGGATGGATCGACTTGATGATTTGAGCTGTAGGTTCCCATGTGTACTTGAGAGACTATTATAGTGGAGATTTTGATCTTGTAACCGACTTGATATCCATGTCACGATTTGGGCATGTGACTTCTTGTGACTGATAGGTTTGACCTTGTTCCTGGTATTACACGATGACCTGGACCTGTCTTGATTCTTGATAGTGGCCCGTAGAGGTGCACTCCTGACTCGCACTCTGGACTTGATGGTAAACCTGGCATGTATACTCTTGATTCTTGATAGTGGCCCATGGTGGCACACTCCTGGCTAGTACTCTTGACATGACATGTTTACTCTTGACCGCTGTTGCGACAGCCAGTCCTGACTTGCTAGGTATGACCTTGTCTTGACACCGTGGTTGATTTTCCTGATTGTGCTTGTACAAACTACCTGTCTCGTCTTGCATCATGTCTAGGACATGGATTCCTGGTTACCACGGTCAGGAATTCATAATGAATCTGACTAGGTTAACAACTAGATTGATCAAGTAGCTCATATAGATCGAGGTATTCCGGCTACAGGCAATCCCGTTATCTGGGCGCTCATGTGGACTTGTAGCCTGCCGTCGAGTAGGGCACATTTCCAGCCCACTGTCATGTGGGGCACCCCTCCAGCTAGCTATTAGGGTACATTTGTCTCCCGGGCGATGTACCCACTATATATATTCGTCCTGGATAACCTGGATAGTCTGCAGGGCTTGTGGCTATAGGAATACCTCAACTGCATCTTGTTAGTATTAGGCCTGTGATAACCCTAGTTAGCTAATAATAAGCAAGCCGTAGGCATTGTGTGGCCGCTTGTCCTTCTGTGTTGTTTGGCTTGTCGCCTGCTAGCCAGCTGATATTGATTTCCAGCTGGCAATGCAGGTGTTAGTGGATGCTAGGGAGATTGTGATTGTGTTAGCTTTACTATACTTGTGGATTGTTATCGTGCGTTGGTACCGCACGATCCCTTACCTTTATTTACTGTTTTTAGATGTTATTCTTGTCATATTTTATCCTGCTGGTTTTCTTCGCCCGTCCTTGAGTCTTCCTTTCTGGTACTTGCTGCGGTTGGCCTGACCAACCCTGGATTGTTCCCAGATTGTCTGAGACCGACCCGGTGGATCTTCCAGACTTGACTTGGAGGGTGTGCTTCAGTTCCAGACCCTGCTAGGAACTGTGGGAAGGTATACTTGTCTACATTATTATCCTGTACTGTAGATTCCAGATTTTCATATGAGTATTTCATGTTTTTCATATGATTATCTCTCTTGATATTGTTTCATTGTGATTTACATGTGGATATGAGATCGGATTTAGGCCATAGATTGATTGCATGCTAGGATACCCAACCAGACTGGACAGCCGTCATCACCGTATAGCGTATTCGTACCTTATACGGTGTAGCTGGTCGTGTACGTCCCCGTATTCCAAAACTGGGGCGTTACATGGTTTTAGTGGTGGCCCATGCAGGTCTCGTTTTGAGATTTTGTTGGGTATCACATGATTATTGATCTCAGTCCA
This sequence comes from Iris pallida, assembly GCA_029216955.1. Taxonomy (NCBI): domain Eukaryota; kingdom Viridiplantae; phylum Streptophyta; class Magnoliopsida; order Asparagales; family Iridaceae; genus Iris; species Iris pallida. The sequence goes on along the minus strand of JANAVB010042217.1, from coordinate 3,646,260 downwards.
CTATTCCTTGGTATTCCCACTTGTCCTTCGCTCCCTTGAACCTGTGAACTGGTCCTCATCTCTACTTGGACCTATCTTGCTTGGCCATGTCTTATTCGTGTTATCTACCTCTGATCCTTGTTTGATAGATATGATCCTATAGTTGGTCATGTTGATCACCTTATTTGATGGGATGTTATCTTATCTCCATTATTTGGGTTACATGATTATTTATCTTGGGTTCTGTACTCTCTACCGGTGTTTCGCCTTGGTTGATTTCTTGTTATCCCTTTCGTGCGTTGACTTCGTGTTGACTTAGTATCATTATCGCCCTCTTCGAGCGTTGGCTGGACTGCTGTAGAATGAAGATTTCATCAGGACTCTGAGATTGGATATTTCAGCATTTGTTGAGTATCCGAGGGATATTCTCGTATCAATTCGGCTTCATTGATTCCGGACAGTTCCGCACTCGTGATTATATATTTCAGATATTATTTTGATTATAGATATACTTGCTATACATTATATTTTGATATGGATCCTTGGTTTGGAGTATTTTCCTACGAATATGGAGTATTTTCCTAGAAAAGCTATCTTGTGGTTAATATTGAAGATATTTTTGGATGTGTGTTACGATTCATCTGGATTTTGGATTTTGATTGTTTTCTAGGACTCTCATTACATTGTTAGAGATTTTGTGATTTTTCAGTGATTTGGATATGTGAGTTATGGATTTGATTCGTTTTTGGGTATTTGTCGAGAGTACCGGGTGACCCTAGTATACCTTGACGGCGTGGTAACGAAAGTTGCAGCCGCTCGATTATAGTGTCATGGTGAATCTTTTGCAGCCATTCCGGATGGCGTGGCAAGGAATGATCATGACACACATTTTTCGGATATTCGAAAACTATGGTCATCGGTTCGAGACAGATATCCTGTATTTTATGATTTTATGCGGATTTATTATTTTTCTTTATGCAGTTGGGATTTTACGTTTTCTGACATTGTTTTCGACATTCTATACTTGTTTTGATTTATGGGGTTATTTCGTGTATGCGAGACTTTGATTTTCGAGATTCTTTCGATGTTTTGGATTTACCTTGCGAGTTGATTTATTTAGCTAGACATTGTTCTCTTTGATGTTTTCATATTGAGATTTTGTTCGTTTCTTATTGTATTACTTGATTTTTGTAAGGTGGGTAGAGTTTTCATGGTATATATATGTACTAGTTTTGAAAACCCTATTTTGATAATTTGGAAATTTCGAGGACGAAATTTTTGTAAGGTGGGTAGGATGTCAAATCCCTATTTTGGAAATAGGTATATGACCGTATTTTTATATTTGTATGATTTTAAATTTTGTACATTTTTAAATATTATTATTTTGGATCTTGATATGCCTTGACTATTGAGCTATGATTTTCACTAGATTCCTATTATTAGTGTTGTTACAATTATTATTATTATTTTTTTTTTTGTATTTGATTCAATTCCTATATCTACCCTCCCAAAGGAAACCCCAACCCTAAAATCTAACTCTCCTCTCCTTCACTCCCCTCTCAGCCGCCAGCTCTCTTCCCCCCCCCCCCCCCCCCCCCAAAAAAAAACCTAACCCTAGCCCTAAGCCTCTCTCCCCCGCCCCTCAGCTCACTCTCCCTCAGCTCTCTCTCTCCCCCGAGCCTACTCTCCTTCTCCACCCTCACTCTCCCAATTGCTCTCTCTCTCACTCTCGTTCTCCTCTCTCTCCCTCTCATTCCCGTCTCCGACCCGGCCACCAACCACCGTGACCGCCACCAACACCCACGAGCACCACCACCTTCACCATCTCCCCCACGACCACCACCATCTTCGCCGCGGCCACCGCCGGCCGCCACGACCACCGCCGCCACCATCATCGTCATCTTCAGCACCACCATTTCCAGCAACCACTGCTCCCATCTCCTCCGTCCCCTCTTCCTGGAGCCGCCACCACCATGGCCTCATCCCCCTCCACTTCAGCCAGCACCGCCCTCGCCATCGTCGCCGTCTCCGACTTCTCCTCCTCCCATTTCCTGGCTCAGCGTGGCGCTGCTGCCTCCCTTCGCCGGGAGCCACGACCCGCCTGGCCGCCGCCTACCTCGGCAGCACCCTCGCCTCCGCATCTCCTCCCCCTCTCTGTTCTTCCCCGGCGCGGCTCTTGCCGCTGCTGTCCCCTCCGCCGGAGCCCGACCGACCCCGGTGAGCTCCTCCGCCCTTTCTTTCTCTCCTCCTCGGGCAGCGTGCTGCCTCGAGCAGTGCACCCTCGGGGTACGAGTCCCTCGTTTTACGTGCGTCTCGGGAAGCGAGCCCTCGAGCTCCGTGCACGCCTCGAGCAGCGGGACGCTTTGGGCCCCGCGCTGCTCGGGTTATGTGCCGTCTCGATACGCGTACACCTTGGTGTACGTGCTGCCTCGGTTCTCGTGTCGCCTCGATTCGCGTGTTGCCTCGGGCGGCGGGACGCTTCGAGCCCCGCGCTGTCTCGGGCACCGTGCTATCTCGGTTTGCACGTTGTCTCGATTCTCGTGTCTCGGCCTTTGTGCCATCTCGGTTTTAGTATCGCTTCGATTTGTGTGCGCGCGCTGATTTGCGCACCGCCTTGATTTGCGTGCTCGCTCCGATTTGCGTGCCGCATTGGTCTTTGTGCAGTCTCGATTCACGTGAACGTCTCGATTTGCGTGTTGCGTGATTCGTGCACCATCTTGATATTCGCGATCCCTCGGCCTACGTGTACGTCTCGATTTACGTGCACGTTGTCTCCTGTTCGTCTCGATATTCGAGTCATCTCGATTCTCGTACGCGTCTCGATATACGTGTGCATCTCGATTTGTGTGCCCGTATCGGTCTGCGTGCCTCGGTTTCCGTGCCAGATCCCTGCGCTGCTTGCGGGACCCGTACGGTATAGCCTCGTGCCATTTTTCGTAATTTTGTCATTATTTATTATTTAATTCTAATGATTGTTTATTGTGTGTTCTGAAGATCTCGATTGGCGTGCTAGCTTGGATCGCGACTGCCGAAGACTTGCTTACCTAGCCGAGCCCTCTAGGCAAGTATCCCTTGCTCATCGGCGGCTCTTGCCATCTCTCCTGGATTTTATTGTATTTAATTTATTGTAAAATTGTATAATCATGAGTAGTGTAGCTTAGCAGTAGAACTGCCATGGTAACCTAGACTAGCTTGGTCCGATACTGGGATAGACCGTATCGGACGACTCGGATGGGTCATCCACACCTCCGAGGACACGAGCACGACTCACTTGTACGGATTGTCCCCATGTGCCCCGTGTCCGACTCGCGGTCGGGTAACGGCTTTGGCTAACTTTACTTGTGGCGGTGATTGTGCTTGGGTTAGGGATTTATGGACATGTGTTGTGGTGCGCCCTGCGAGGCGATTATTTTATTATTATGCATGTTGTCTTGGCGCCCAGTACGCATTGTAGTGCTGCTGGAGGCCGAGACATTAGTGGTCTCGGGTTCGATTGATTTTCCAGTACGCCTCGTAGCGCGGCTGGAGGCCGGGGCTTAGTGTTCTCGGCTATCGATTTGTTTCCAGTACGCATCGTAGTGCTGCTGGTAGCTGAGACTTAGTGTTCTCAGTCTGCGATTCTGCGATTCCGCGGCTGAGTGGATTTTAGCCCCAATTCACTGGAAGCTCCTGTCCAGAATACAGAGGAGACTCTGCCAGATTCTTCCAAAATTCTCGATCGGGAATTTGGTTCGAAGGATTGAGCAGAACCATTCATTTGGTTTGCTGGACTGGGCTCGTGCCTGTTTACCTTGGTATAGTATACATAATCCCATTGCTTGCTAGGTAGACTCCAGACTAGATTAGTCGCCTAGCTCCAGACCTGTCTTGTCCGTCGGGTAGCGTAAGGAGAGCGGTTCCACTCGGGAGACGGTCTGCAACCCTGGTCCTTGTTTGGTTTAAGGGTTGTGGATTTACTCCAGAGCGGTTCATGAAATCCTTGCCTTTCCGGCAACACTTATTGCTAGACTCTTGTCCTATGATCCCATCCTTTCTAGGAGTTGTCCTAGCCTAGTTGGATAGGGTTGCTAGTGCCTTATATATCAGGATGGTAACTTTTGGATATGAATCATGATTGAGTATATTGGGGATTTTGATCTCGAGATATTAACTTGGTAGACCTACGTGAATTCTTGGATAGTGTTGTTATTGACTTGGGGGAAAGCTCATGTTTGACCGGGTATGACGGTGGATTCCTGTACATTGATGATGGTGCGAGTGTCTTGTGAAACGAGAGGAGTATCGAGGTTGTATCTTTATATGATTTTATCCGACTTCCCAAGTGCTTAGATTCTGGTGTGATTGATGTGACTTGTTATTGGAGGGTTGTTTCCCGATAGTTTGTGATCATTGAGTTAGAGGATTCTTGTGAGTCATAGGGCCTAACGTTGTTGATTCTGATTAGCTTAGTACCTGGTGTTTGTCCTTTTTCGACCTGACATTTTTCCCCATTGTAGATAGGAGACTCCTGATAGTTTGATAAGGTGGATGGATCGACTTGATGATTTGAGCTGTAGGTTCCCATGTGTACTTGAGAGACTATTATAGTGGAGATTTTGATCTTGTAACCGACTTGATATCCATGTCACGATTTGGGCATGTGACTTCTTGTGACTGATAGATTTGACCTTGTTCCTGGTATTACACGATGACCTGGACCTGTCTTGATTCTTGATAGTGGCCCGTAGAGGTGCACTCCTGACTCGCACTCTGGACTTGATGGTAAACCTGGCATGTATACTCTTGATTCTTGATAGTGGCCCGTGGTGGCGCACTCCTGGCTAGTATTCTTGACATGACATGTTACTCTTGACCGCTGTTGCGACAGCCAGTCCTGACTTGCTAGGTATGACCTTGTCTTGACACCGTGGTTGATTTTCCTGATTGTGCTTGTATAAACTACCTGTCTCGTCTTGCATCATGTCTAGGACATGGATTCCTGGTTACCACGGTCAGGAATTCATAATGAATCTGACTAGGTTAACAACTAGATTGATCAAGTAGCTCATATAGATCGAGGTATTCCGGCTACAGGCAATCCCGTTATCTGGGCGCTCATGTGGACTTGTAGCCTGCCGTCGAGTAGGGCACATTTCCAGCCCACTGTCATGTGGGGCACCCCTCCAGCTAGCTATTAGGGTACATTTGTCTCCCGGGCGATGTACCCACTATATATATTCGTCCTGGATAACCTGGATAGTCTGCAGGGCTTGTGGCTATAGGAATACCTCAACTGCATCTTTTTAGTATTAGGCCTGTGATAACCCTAGTTAGCTAATAATAAGCAAGCCGTAGGCATTGTGTGGCCGCTTGTCCTTCTGTGTTGTTTGGCTTGTCGCCTGCTAGCCAGCTGATATTGATTTCCAGCTGGCAATGCAGGTGTTAGTGGATGCTAGGGAGATTGTGATTGTGTTAGCTTTACTATACTTGTGGATTGTTATCGTGCGTTGGTACCGCACGATCCCTTACCTTTATTTACTGTTTTTAGATGTTATTCTTGTCATATTTTATCATGCTGGTTTTCTTCGCCCGTCCTTGAGCCTTCCTTTCTGGTACTTGCTGCGGTTGGCCTGACCAACCCTGGATTGTTCCCAGATTGTCTGAGACCGACCCGGTGGATCTTCCAGACTTGACTTGGAGGGTTTGCTTCAGTTCCAGACCCTGCTAGGAACTGTGGGAAGGTATACTTGTCTACATTATTATCCTGTACTGTAGATTCCAGATTTTCATATGAGTATTTCCTGTTTTTCATATGATTATCTCTCTTGATATTGTTTCATTGTGATTTACCTGTGGATATGAGATCGGATTTAGGCCATAGATTGATTGCATGCTAGGATACCCAACCAGACTGGACAGTCGTCATCACCGTATAGCGTATTCGTACCTTATACGGTGTAGCTGGCCGTGTACGTCCCCGTATTCCAGAACTGGGGCATTACAAACGCCCATGTGTAGTCTTCAACTTTCTCACTCTTCATGAAGCAAAAAGCAACTGGAAATATTTTCCGTGTAGAGGTGAAGCCGACAACATGAAAGAGAGGCATCTTGAACTTATTGGTCTTGTACGTGCAATCAAGAACTAACACGTCGGCGAAAGACCGAGCCAAATGTGTGCAATCGGGATGAGCCCAAAAGATTGAAATGACTTCATTGCTCTGGGGATGTCTTCTATGGTGCTCAACATAATGATTATCTCCAAGCAACTTCAGCACTTCTTTCATCGCCATTCTCGATTTCGACCGAATGGCGTTAGAAGAAGATAGGGCGTTGTATATTGACTTCATTGTAGACTTGTTCTTCTCATCTTCATGTCGTATGACGGAATATATTTGTCTCGGTGCAACTCCGAAAGTGGACAAGTCTTCGACTATCTTCTTCTCCGTATTGTTCAACCGTCCGACATACGGATGACCCAATAGTGTTTCGACAATCTCGTGGTTGTGGATTCCATTCATGACTTGGACTGTCCACTTCGCTTCTTCATCCTTTCTAATATAGATTTTGAACGGACAACCACATTTTCTCGTTCCAACATTTCTCTTTGAAACTTTACTTTGGATAACTTTATCTTTCTTATGGCTTCTGAACACACCACCTCGTTCACATGAAACCACCGTAGTTTGTTGTCCCGGACGGTTTCGGGCCGATCTAGATATCACAAGAACTATGTTGTTTGCCCGTCCAACTTCTCGGTACCAATTTAGCGCACCTTCGTATGATTCAAAACACATAACTGTCCTGAATAAATGGCCTACATCGACGCCAATTGGAGCAGCTACCTCGATACCGGAAGATGATAAGTCCTACAATATAACTTAAAGTTAATAAAAGTAAATAACACAACACCAAAAATGTGCAAACTGCTGCCAAAATGTAGGACTACAGAAGGCAAGGCAGTCCTTGCAATAATCAGGACTGCCATCACACTGGCAGTCCTTGCAATAATCAGGACTGCCACAACTCTGGCAGTCCTTATGTTTTAAAGGACTGCAGCTGTTTGGGCAGTCATGTATGTAGAGGTGGACTGCCAGAGTAGTGGCAGTCCTGTCTGTAACAGCCCCGAATTTCACCCGACATGAATGTTAAAATTGGCTTACCAAGAGTGCATCCGAAGCAAGAATGTGTTCTTCGGACATCGGGACGAGAGTCTACTACATTCGATGACCCGGGTTCTTTCATGTTCCTTTTTCTAAATTAAACACATATAAATCATTATTTATATGTGAAATTATTGTGAGAAAGTCTACAAATATATTAATTAGATGACATAACCATTAACGGATGAAGTCGATGACACTATAACAAAAATTTGCACTCTAAATCTTCACAATGTCTTGGTTGGGAGAAAATTTGGGTTAGGATTTACAATTTTATGACCTAGAAATTCTTAGGAGAAGAAAAGAGTGGAGGAGAAGTAGGAAAATAAAATGAAGTTGCTATTTATATGATTTCTTCGGCTAGCCCCACGTAAAAAAATTTGATGGCAAACTTGTAATTTTTTCCAAAATTTTTGGGATAGCCCCAAGAAATTTGTGTGGTGCCCTTAGAAAAAGCCTTGATAAATGGTGAGCCGTCAAATGATATAATGACAAATGGTAATATTAAAATAAATTAATTTTAATTTTAATTTTAATTTTAATTTTAATTTTAATTTTAATTTTAATTTTAATTTTAATTTTAAAATCTGCCAAACTAACTGCCACATAAGAAAGGATAATTTGGAAGGACAGATAGCATTATTCATGCGCGGATGCTAATCGCCTATGGTCCAATTGGCTGAGGCATCAGTCCCATCTGTCCGAGTTCGAGCTAGGTGGATGGCACAGACGTGAATCACCTCTAACCCAAGTGGTAAGAGTGGCCAGAATGGAAGCGTATTATTTCTTCCATATAATAAAATGGTAAGAGTGGGAACAATGGGCCCGCCCAAAAGAGACTCCAATGTAACATGAAGGTCCCCAGGGTGACAATAAAAAATCTTTCACTATACAATAAGGCTTCAAAATGGCTCAAAAGTGAGCCGTTTAAGCCATCATTATATCATGATCAATTTTATTTTAAAAATAAATAAATTATGTAAACAAATGTTGAAAAAAGTTTAAAATTATTATACATATTCAACATGTAGAATCGAACTCAACCAAACAAGAAGAATACTTCCCACCTTAACCACATGAGTTAGAAGAGATATCTGACTATAATTGAATAATATTTTTTATTATACATTGTTATACTGCATTTACTACTATATATTAATCAGGCACAAATGTGCTACTTTCAGAATATTGTAGGCAAGCAGGCAAATCCACCTTAATATAATTAAGGTGTCACCATTGGTCACACTTGTTCAAATATGGTGACCTAGATATTCTATGGTTTAATCTTGCAATACTAGCTAAACTGAGAAGAATACTCCCATTGCACACATGAATTCTATTTTGTTGACTCTTCAAAAAAAAATGTAAGTTAATATAACTTCTTTTTTTTCTAAAAAAATTTGATAACAGGACTTGCATGTAGGAATATTGCTCCGCTTATAATTCTGAAGCAATATGATTGGCAAAAAAAAGTCTGAAGAAAAATAAATAATAATAATGCTCAAGGATATAATACATTTGAGGTTACTGTTTGAACAACTTATCAGTCATCTGGGACTGGCTTCTGCTGGCTTTTCCTGCGAAATCGAGTCTTCGAGGAGATCCCCGATACCGACAGCTGGACCAATGCTGCACCGCTCCGTGTTGTGAGTCGCAATGGCATCCTTTATTTTCTGAAACTGGAGGTTACAAGACAAGATCATCAGCTGAAAGCTTCTTGTTTGACAAATAAGAATGCATGACCAGCTTTATAAAGCCACCAGAAAATATTGAGTCTACATGAGTAAAAAAAAAAAAAAGGTTTGTGAAACTCATAATTAGTCGATATTCAATCGAAAACATTTCTTTAATCAGTTACATATCATATCAACAAGGGTATAAGTAAAGAAACTAAAAGGGTCCAGTGAACATAGCATTTGCCAGGTTTAAGAACTTCGCCTACAGAAACTCAAAATAAGAATGCTTCAATATTGAGCTAAGTAGTTAATGAGCTAAGTAGAAGAGTTTTACATAAACTCAAATAAGAACTTGCAATATGGATGTGACACGTGGATTTCACTACCATTGAAAGTGTACTTATTTTTCTGTTTAGCACCTTGAATAAAATAAAAGGATGAGATGCATGTAATCCAACGGCTTTTCATGGCAGAGTTTTAAAAATTAAGAACTCATGAGTTCCTCTAGGATTTTTGTAAGTTGGTAGAGCATCAAATCAGGCAAGATATGCTCCACTCAATCACCATCCCCTTAAACGCTTCATCAACCACTCGTTCCTTTTTCGACGATGGGTGGGCCACCACAAACTCTCGCTCCACGTGCACCGCACTTGGGAAGCCTGTCATCGAGACAGAGAAGGCTGTTGAGCAAGGGGCTGGCAATTGAGCAAAGTATTGCTCAAACCTGTTCCTCTTGTTATTCATTGAACAAATGAAAAGACTAGTGTCATTCTTCTCTAATTAGATTTGAACTTACAGTTATTTCTCACAAATATTACCTAATAAGTTCTTAAAATATCACAGAAGGGGGAAAAAGTTCACTTCAATAATTAGTCCATGATGTATAATAAAGTTACAACATTAACCAAAGGGATATGGAAGAACGAAAATAGAAGACCTTAAGCTGTATTTTATGATCCAATGGATGTACATCATTCATACTACATATTGCAAAAGCTGGGGGTACAAGTGATTTTTCCGAACCTTGATCCATTTATATAACCAAATTATAAATCTTTCTCCCCACTGCTATAGATCAAATGAGAATTACTGCCACAGAAGATTAGATTTATCTATTATTTAAGATAAACGATGATGAGAAATTACTGCTAATAGATCAATAGAAAGAAATGTGGTAAACAAACATCAAACGACTGGTTTAATATTTTTAATTTCATGTCTAATTTGCACTTAAATATCCTGAACTATCACACTTCTGTACTTAAATACCTTGTACTATTTTATTAGGCACTTGCCATGAACTTTGTTTTATCACTTAAATAGCTTTAAATACCACTTTTTTCGCAGTTAAAGATTACTTGCAAGTGTGAAAGACAGTTTTGCCCTTTTGTTATTTTATCACCCCAACCATAACCCTCATTTTCATCATCTCCTACATCCCTAACCCCAACCCTAATTTCACATATCCCACGTCCCTAACCATAAGCTGCTAATCCTAACCACCCCAATGGCAACCGCTGCAAGGATGCTTGTGCAGAATTTACGTCAGCTCCTCCACATACTTCCATCACCATGGCAATGGTGAAACTGGAACAAAACTACACAAATTCAGGATCAATAAAGAGAGAGAATAACAGAGAAGGTTCATGGAGAAAATTGAAACAAAATAACACAAATTCGGTATAGCTCATGGTATTTATTTAAGTGCTAATTAATCTAACTTCGTTTTTCTTTTTCTTCAAACAATTAAATATGTATTCTGCTCGCAACTTCATTTTATTTAAATTGGATCCACTAATCTTAGGCCTAAATAAAAACCATGTCTTTGCAGTTAGTGCAATTCCTATCGAAAGGGTATACAGGATTACTCAGCGAGATCCATAGTATGCTGGTGCAGAAAATGCTAAGAAGGTACCAATTCTTTAGATGGATAATTCTTTTAGATTGTGTTTGGTTTGTGGGAAAGTGAGGGAAAGGAAAAGAAACGAAAAAAGAAAGAGAGAGAGGCAAAGAAACTTTTACTTGTTTGGTTGCTAAGAAAGTTAAAAAGAAAGTGCAGAAGAAAATCGTGAGAAAGAGAGAGATAGGTGGTAAGAGGGGGAGGAGTGAGAGAGGAGGGAGGACAGAAAGAAAGAGATGGGTGGAGGGGTAGTTTGAGAGAGAAAATGGAATCTCACCATTTTGAGAAGGAAATAATAACGAAACTTTATGAGAGTTATTTTCTCACTTTCTTTTTCCTTTTCATTCTCTCCTAACCGTACATGACAACCATACTTTCGTTTTCACTTTCTTTTGATTTCCCTCACTTTTCCTCAAACCAAACACAACCTTAATAGCATTAAACACTACTATCAGTATGTCTTTTATCCAAGGCCACCAACTCATATAACCACATACGCAAAGGAAAAATAAATAAATATCATGCATTAAGCACGAGATGAATTGCTATGCTACAACATCTGGCATGAGACTGCTTCCATCTCCAGAAAGTGGCCTTTATGCATGTTCTACTGTTTAATGAATTGCAAATGTAAGAAGAATGTTACTTTCATAATACCACTAACCCACCAGATTCTATTATAACAGAGAACCAAACTGCACGTTATACTTATAAGCTGCAAATATTTCTTGTAATTTAAGGTAGAAACCAATGCACGCCCACAGGATTAATATCTATGACCGCAAGTTATATTAATTGTTGTTGTCTTGTTGATACAAATCAAAGTTAATTCTATTCTTTCCACCCATACAAACCTAAGGCCAAATAGATTCCAATGCAAACGAAAATTATGGTATAAATTACAAACATAAAATGTTTAACAAAATTACCTATTCCAAATTCTTAGCACTAGCATCCTCATCAAAGCCAACATTGTTATTTTTTGAAGTAGATATATCCTAAATTGATAAGATGAGATTGTTCAAAGCTTTCAACTGTCGTAGTTATTTTATTTGTCACTTTAGCAAAAGTATTTTCAAGAGAATGGTTCAATAGCATTAGCTCAAGTGGTGGACCCATAAATTCTTTTGAGAGGGCCGAAAATATCTTAACTTATAGATTTTAAGGACATTATGTGGAATTTATAAAGAAAAGTTGAAAAAAATAGGCATAATGTGGCTAGAGAGAATTGAACTCAAGACCTCCAAGTTAAAACCTCATCCACTTAACTAGGCAACTATTCACTTATGAAATTTTCAAAAAGAACAAGTAAATAACAGGAAAAACAGAACCATATAGCACGAAACCGAAAACTTCCAACCCCACCCCACCCCCCGCCCTAAGATGGGGTCCGTCCCTGCTGGAGCATATATACAATGCATGTCCAGCTTGCTACACAGAACAGAAAAATGAGAGTATGCTAGAATTTCGGTAAACGGGGCAGTCTGGTTGTCGGATTGAGTGAAGGGTAATCTAGTTTCCGGCATGAAATCTATGGCATATTTTCTTGGGATGAAACTATTCCCTTCTTGCTACGAGTGAGCTCGATGCCTAGGAAATCGAGCTGGTCCTAGATCTTTAGTAACAAAATGCTTATGTAAATGAGCTTCAGTCTCCTCAACGCAATATCGCTGCCAGATAGTAAGATATTGTCAACATACACCATAAAAATAACAATCATAGACACGGTGAACTGGATAAACATATAGTGATCTGCATGACTTTAAGCACAAGTATCCCTCTCTTATCATGATTTATGGAACTTCCTTCAAAATCCTCAAAACTATAACAATTTGCATTGATGTCATCAGGGGCCGATCCAGAAACTATAGCTGGGGTGGGCTACCAAAAATTTGGGTGGGCTGGAAGTAGATTAATCCATATAAAAAAAATCAAAAAAAATATATGGAAAAAAATGTAAATTTTATTTTTTGGGGTGGGCTGGACCTTGGATCCGCCCCTGGATGTCACTATGAAAAGCCAGCTCTTAGCCGTAGATATAGTACAAATTGTGTTACCCTTAAATCCATATACCTCTTGTTTTACTAAGATATTTACTTTCAAAATTATTTCCACCCATAAGTTTCTTTTTGGGGGACTCCTGTGACTTCATGAGTTTCTTAGGCTCTTTACACCTATATATAAAATTGTCATTTGCACAATTCCATGAAATTTTAAAGTTTTAAATTCTTATTATGAATCCTAAAAGCTCACTCTATCTACTTGAGAATAAATAGCATATTCTCCTGCACTACTAGTATATCATTTTAATATTGATATTACTTTTCAACTAAAGTGAGTCCTTTCTTTCAACATGTGTACCTCTCCTAAGTTCTTTACACTTGTACATTTAATGACTCTTGCGTGCTCCGCCAGAATACAATTAGTCATGCAATCCGGATTCTATCTAAAATAATTTGGAGTGTGAGATGTTGCCTCCTCGGTACGGCTATCAAAATTGATGTACCAGGTAGCAAGGTGGATTCTAAGATAGTCTGGATGGTCGTTTCCCAGTATACAACTTCAATCCTCAGAATTGAATTCTAGACTCTAGGTTTATGTATACAGATTATTAATCTTTTTTAAGAGTTAAAAGGTTGCATGAAAATTATAGCAATATGTACAAGCAGACAATAAAGACATTTGCTGAGATAATGCAGAAGGCTAAGATATTTAGAGTGCAAGGAGAAAAAACAATAATAGTTAAACATCATGGGAACTCATCAATCAAAAGCTGTGACAACAAAGAAAGTAAGTTCTATTAGTTAATTCAGTGAAGTTAGATTTTTCAAGAAAAAACGATGGCCGGCACATACAAAACATAACAATAATTTAAACATTTAAGTTGCTTACCTTTGCTAGGGAACATGAAAAAGAGTCCAATAAACCATCAGCACCACGGTAGAAATGGAAAAATGGAAGCACCCTAACATTCAATCTTTTGCACATTGGTTTGTTTTCATCAAAATTCACCTTCAGGAACAAAATATCATGGTTTTCTTCAGCTGTTTTGCAGAGCTGATACAAGAAAAAAATTATCAAGTCAACGTACTTACAAAACCATGGAAATTAAAGACAAGATGGTGTCATCCATCTATTTCAAGTTTCAAAGATACAAAAACAAATTATAAAGACTGGATATTCCTACTCGCCTGATTGGAAGAAACCTATTTCAGGTACACGTAAAGCATATTACACAAAGCCAAGAATGTTTAAAACCTCATAGAACTAAGTAGGATTTCTAGAAAGACATGACCCTTGACAAGACTTAAGGATGGAAATATAACAGCAACTTTTTACAGTAATGAAGAACATGGTAGAAAATAATGATGAATGTTAAAGGCCATAAATATGTCAGAACCTAGCATAAGTGATTTAAATGTAGACCTATAACCAGGAGAAGGCCAAATAATAAACAACATATTGCTCACATGATTTTCTAACCATAATATTCTATATTCCTTCAAAAACAACAAGGTTGGGAAACCAAGTGGACGAGGCCTTTGGTACAGGAAGGGAAGAAGAGGGGAGGTCTTGGGTTTGAATCCCAGCGGACGGTCAAATACTGGCCCTTATTCTCAAAAGTAACAACAAGAAAGCGTGTATCCAAAATATTTGGATCAGCTACATGAACCCTTTCTTCTTCTGTTGTGTTAAAGATCATTTCTTCTCTAACATTAGCAACTGTCATATTCTTTCTCATAGCCTAAACCCAAGTTTGTTCAACTCTCACCCTGCTTCTAGCAGCTTTTACTAAGATTCTGAGTCTCTGACACACCACAAATGTCCAAATCACCTAGTTCTTTATTCCTTAACTTAATAGAACAATGATAAAAAGGAAGAAAGAAAAACATCTTTAACAGGGACAAAATTAAAAAGTGCGACAAAATAAAAAGAATATCACCATATATTCTTATCGAGTTATTTGAGATTATGAAAATAAAAAAGAATGACGGTAAAGCTCTTCAAGAATATACATATTGTTACTGGATGAACGACACTCCTCCCACATGAATTAGGTCAGGTTATATGTTACATGTCTAGGTGATATTGCCTTCCTGTTAGGCTGTTACAGTTTTGAAAACACAATTTGGGTCTGGTAGGCTTCTTCGGTGGTAGGTTAAAGACAATTCTAGTCATTTTCTTGAACGGCAGTGTATAAATACACTAGCTAGGAGATTAACTGCTTTCCTTCGTCCCTCCCGCTTGGGAAGAAAATTTAACTTTAGATTTACAATGTGAATGATTTATAATATGATTCTTTTAAATCTATTTATGCACAAGATAAATGTTGTTTTAGATAAAAGTTCTGAGCATTCCCCTATTCTATTGTTTTAGATAAAAGTTCTGAGCATTCCCCTATTCTATCTTATTTCATTCTACCTGTTTCTATTGATTTTCTTGTTGACGTTAATTCACTCAAGCAGCTGAAAAGGTTAAAGAAAAACCACCTGACCACTTCGATTACAATAACTTGCATCAGAATTGTCAGCCATAAACCAACTCTGATGGACCCGTTGCCCAGTTTCAGATCTGATAACACACAACTTTGTCAGAAAAGTTCATTTGAGTTCCTAAAGATATTGCAGTAATTACCACATAGTATACCAGCCCTTATATCAACCTACACCAAACAAGCCTTTTACTCTGAACTCTGCCTTGCTGATACTCCTGGCTGGTTGAAACTAAAGTGCAGAGCACCTTTTCCTTAATAAGGCACTGAAATCTCATTCCAAACTTTTTTTTTACTTTCCTGTTTACTACCCCTAACCCTGCAGTTACATCAGCTTTCAATATTAAACTTGACAGCAAAGTGCTCATCTCGATATGGAGTGCATAACTCAAGTATGGACTTTTATGTTTACTTCAGGATGTTATTTGTGAGTTTTACGGCTATAAGGAAAGCTTACAAGTTGCTAGAAAAAATAAGCTGGCGCTCTTAACACATCACTGGTTCATCAGCATTTCAGCATGCCCAACAGCCTATATATCTCCTCACACCATGCATTCAGGTGAAATGTTTGTGGATGTCACATAGTACGTATACGTACTGAGAGTTTATGAGATTATTAATGGTTTAATATAAGATTTACTTATTAGAGATGTGGCTGGTGAACACATGGCAGTTGTAAGCTTGTAATACTAAAAAGCATCATTATACTATAAAAGAAGTCTGTTTGAAAAATAATTCTCCCTACTGAAGCCTCCTAACAGTTCTTATGACAACATCTCGAGTAAACACAGAGGATCCACCAAACAAAATTCAACAATTTATAGCTAATTATGGACAAAAGTTAGACCTAGATAATAAAATATCGTAAACCATTGAACCTTGTTGGCACAGACATCAGCTTGAAAAAACATCGCTCCAACACTAACAAAAAGGCAAGTTGAATTCATGCTTTGTCAATAACTCAATATGACTAAAAAGCCTGTACGAGTTTGAAAAAGAAAATTAACATTTCAATATGAGATGAACAATTTCTTCACAGAAACATCAAAATTCCTATGATACAGAGGTTAATAGAAGAGATGAAGCTAAGGGGAAAACCTTTGGAAAAAGAGCTCGACAAGAACCACACCAAGTGCCATAAAATTCGACAATAACAAGCTTATCACCAGCCCGGCTTAATTCGCGCAAAAGATCTTCTGTGGAATGAATGTCCACCATATTTGGCCCTGCATTTTTCTCCCACCACTTTGGTCCGTCGCCTTCTGCAACAACTGCTCGAACCTGAGATAAAAAATGAACAATAGTCAACTGCAAGCATCCATGACATAACATTTTTGTCTGTGTAGTAACCCTGTTCATGACTAAATGAATAGTCCGAGCAATAATAAAAGAGAAGACTAAGAATTGAAATTGATAATCTATCTTACAACGAGCTTTGGAGAATAAATCATATAACCAAGTACTGATATAGCCATATAAGAAGTTGATATTTTTGTTATGCATCAAATATTAGCAAATAATATTGGTGCAAGAATCTGCTTAGCTATGCAGCATGGTAGAATCTTCAATGCTTTCATGAACCTACACAAGTTCCAAATACACGGTTCTCGAAAAAACTTGTCCAGTACTGTACTCGGAAAAAAAAAAATCTAGAACTTACTTCTTCATCTGAACATTTGAGCAAATGGGCATCCTTATTAAGGGGACAAAGGTGCATATAACCTTCCAAATCTCATTGCAAAAGAAGTGGACTATGTTGCAAGGACACGGGAAAGTGGCACTCGTATCCGTATCGTGTCATGTCCAAATTCATGCAACATAGGCGATTACATTGTACCTATTTGAATTTTGAAAATGTTTGTATCTTGTACCCGTATCTTGTCCTTATATGTATTCATGCAATATAAGAAAGTGATAATCATCATCATCCAAGGCTTCTTTCATTGTAATGGGATCAAAAATGGAGTATAAGAAAGCTCCATAAACAATTTGACAAAGTTTTTATGACCGGCTATCGACCTGACGTCAACACTTTGTGTTGGTGTCAATTTCCTAACCGATGTAGCATGAGCATGAGAGGATCATGCCATAAAACGTAGGCCTAGTTGGTAGTTGGGTAGGTAGGTCACTGATCTAATTTAGAAACGGGAAGGGGGGAAAAACCTAAGAACTTCATCAATTAATACATAGTTAAAAGATATACTGAGCTCCCAGAGGGACCACTCCCTACAAGTGGAAAAGTCTACCAATGACGAAAAAAAACTGCAATAGAAAAGAAAAAAGGGGAAAAAAAAAAAAAAAAAAAAAAAAAAAAATATATATATATATATATATATATATATATATATATATATATATGGATCATTAACTAGAGAATCCAACAACAATAGACAAAATTCTTCATTGCAACTAAACCTACCATTGCTTGTAAACTTAAACAAGACCTGGTATCCTCAAGATAGCTTGATAAAATTTGTAGTAGGAGGGTCGTTTCTGAGCATGTACAAGTTGTGCAAACACACGGGACACCAAAAACAGGAAGGCCCCAAAAAATTTAACCTCCGTATATATTGTATATATTATAGATGTGAAATCTCCATTTTTAGATTTAGGTCTCCCTATTTTTAGAAATTGCAGTAACAATGTCCTTAGAATGTCAGGAAAATGCCCTTTTTAAAGTGGTTAAAAAAAGGCCATTTTTTAGTATATGTACATGAGCCAATTTTCATTCATCCACCAAAACTAGTGGAGAAGTTCATCCTTCCATTCAAATGTTGTCACGTGTCATTTTCATCCAACCTAAAACTATTTTTTTAGTGGTTTGTTGAACATCCCACTAGTTTTGACCACACGTGGCAACCTTTGAGTAGAAAGGTGAACATCCCAGTAGTTTTGGCGGGTGAACAAAAATTGACTAATTTGTACAGAGCCCTTGGAATGTCGAAAACGGCAATGTGTAGTAGTAGATTGATAAATGTCTTCATTTGATTATGTCTACTGAAGGAGGTTAAGCAACGCCCAAAGAGTACCATGAACAAAATTGATTAAACTATAAAGGGAAATATATTCAGAAAAAAAATTAATGTGGGTAAAAAATTGGCAGGGTTCTATAGACCAATACAAGTTTGATAGTTACAACAAAAAGACACTAAAATTGGGAATTGCAATTGTCAATGGAGCTTTTACAATGTTCCCGAATTTTCAAGATGGGTTACCAGAACTACCCTTAATTTATTGCAGTTTTTAAAAATGAAATTTATAGCTTCCCTTATAAATTAAGGATAATTTTAGTAACCTACTTTGAAAATCGATGGGCATTGTAAAAACTTCCTTGACAATTACAGGTAGGGATGAGAACTATTCAGTTTTGGACCGAAAACCGAATCGAATCGAACTGAACAAGAGATTTTGTTTGGTTAGAAAAAAGGGTTCAGTTTCGATTTTAAAAATATTAAAATTCCTTATCCGGTTTCGATTTTGGGTTTCTGTCCAAGATCGAATGAGTCATGAAATTATATAAAATCTCTCAATTTTATACATATTTTGTGATTAAAAATGTGTATACTTTGAAAACAACAATTATATGTATGTATTTTGAAGCTCAACTTTGATAATTTAACAACTAGTTCAACTTTGGACGCAATTTTAAAATACAACAAATGTGTGTATAAAAGTTATAATTTTTAATATAATTAAACCACGATCCCAACTTTGGACCGGACCCACTAAACAATAGAAATAGCCCAACCGAATAAACCGAAACAATTATTCGGTTCGGTTCGGTTTTGGCTAATTTCAATTCGGTTTTGGTTTTGGATTTTTATAATTTCGGTTTTTTTTTTAGTTTTGACTATTTCGGTTCGGTTAAAACCGAATAAACCGAATGCTCGCCCCTAATTACAGGTTATATGCTAAAGAATTGACAGATATTTTTAGTAAAACTGCCACTTTCTCAAGATTGACAGGTTTAGCATTTATAACAAAAGGAGACACTGAATAATATTATGATATTAAACCTGCCATTTATACTCGAGACAATTTTAGCAGTTATTAACAAAAGGACACTTCAGGAAAATGCCACGTACTGATGCTCCTCGAAGTCCAAATTATTACAAATTCTTCGTTCTTGCTGGACCTAGATAAACTTTGAGCAATGCAATTAGGCCCAAAAAGGACTGAAGTGGAAGAAAAAAAAATATACCATCTTGATGTTTGCAAAAGAAAACTTATTATCCATGAACAAGAATCTACGGATAATCCCCATTCGAATTAGAAGCAAACAAGCACTCAAATCTGACCTTGAGAGTAGGGAACCGCTTGATTTGCTGCTGCTGCTGCTGTCTGGAGTCGGGGTTGGGCTTCGTGGAGAGGTTCAGCCGAGGGGGAGAGGTGGGGATCAGTGGCGGGAGAAGAAGCAAGGGGTTGCTGCTGTTGGCGAGAGGAAAGGGGAAGGAGAGGCGAAGGAGAACATCATCCATTAAAGGAAACAAAAAAAAAAATTAAAAAGTTGGAATTTTTCTGATTTTAAGCTCCATCGGCGGAATTTTATTGCGAGTAAGGAAGATGGGGGGGGGGTGTGGTACTGATGTTGATGTGCTGTTGCTTGAGCACCGTATGTGTTTGGTGCACTGCACCAGACCGGCCCATTTACCCTCTTGGCCCAGATTTGTTGGGTTTTTGGTTTGGATTTCGGGGTGGGTGACTAGGGCTGCAAATGAGCCAAGCCGTTCGCGAGCTGCTCGAAGCTCGGCTCGATAAAAGCTCATTTGAGCTCGGTTCGTTTAATAAACAAGCTGAGCTCAAGCTTCATTTTCGAGCTCGTTTAATAAACGAGCCAAGCTCAAGCTTAAAAGTACTCGACTCGTTTAAGCTCGCGAGCTGGCTCGCTTATGAGCTTGCGAGCGGGCTCGTTTAGGACCTCGTTTAGGAGCTTGTTTATAAGTTCATTTGCTCTTTGTTGAATTCTAATTTTATTTATGATTGTATAACAATATGGTTGTGTACATTATATATTTATATGTCCTTAATATTTGATCTTAAGGAACTTTTAAAATTAATTTTTTATAAATAAACTGTTAACAATATAGGTACTTGAATTCAAATCTAACTAGCTTGAAATCGAGCTCGTTAAGCTTAAAATCAAGTTTAATGAGCTTAAAATAAAGTTGAGCGAGCTTGAAATATAACTTAACGAGCTTGATTTTGGGCTTATCGAGCTTGTTTATCAAGCTTAAATCAAGCTTGCTAATTATCATGCTAATTATCAAGCTTGAATATAATCCAGCTTGCTTATCAAGCCAAGCTCAAGCTCAAACCAAGCCAAGCTCAAGCTTAACATAAACAAGCTCGAGCCAAGCTCAAGCTTTAAAATAAAAAAACTTAGCAAGCTCAAGCTCGGGCTCGAGCTCGATTAATTCTAGTCAAGCCAAGCTCAAACTTACAAAAGCTTGGCTCGGCTTGGCTCGTTTGCAGCCCTATGGGTGACTTATAATCAAACTTCTTTTGTATATACTTAATTGTAACTTGATATCCTCAACTATTCTAATTTTTCAACTTGATATTCTGAACTTTTTTTAACAACTTAATATCCTAAAAAAAAAAGGACCAAAATATCATTGTTTATAACTACCCCTCCTACCCTACAACAACCCACCACCACCACCGCCCACCCTTGCCCCCCCCCCTCCACCCCCACCCCACCACCTCTACCCCTCCCCACCTACCCTGATCACCCCCCTTCTCTTGCCCCCGGCTGTACCACCGCCCCCCCTCTTTCCTGTGATGATGTCGCTGTCGGCTGCGCACGCGTTCGGAGAGAGTGCGGGGGGAGACAGTGGTGCAGCCGGGGGGGCAGAAGAGCGAGGGACGGGACAGCAGAGGGAGGGTCGGGACAGGTGGGGCCAACCGAGAGAGGAGGAAGGCGAAAGTGTGTCATCAGGAGAGAGGGTGGGTGGATCGACGGGGGTAGCGAGGCGGAGGGGGGAGTGGGGGCAATCGAGAGAGAAGGAAGGGGGAAGTGTGTCGTCGGAAGGGAGGGTGGGTGGATCGACGGGGGTAGTGAGGCAGAGGGGGGGTGGGGGCAACCGGGAGAGGAGGAAGGCGGAAGTGTGTCGTCAGGAGGGACGGTGGGTGGATCGGCGGGGTAGCGAGGCGGAGGGGGGAGTGGGGGCAACCGAGAGAGGTGGAGGGGGTGGGGGAAACCGAGAGAGTAAGAGGAGGGTGGGGGTTGGAAAGACATAGGTAATTTTGTCATTAAAATTCTTTTTTATCGACTTGAAAATATTAAATAGTTGATTGTATCAAGTTGTTGAGTAAAAAAGTTTTGGATATCAAGTTAAAAAACTGAAACAGTTGAGGGTATCAAATCGCAATTAAACCTTTTTTATATTACAATCTACAACCCACACACACCTACACGGCCTTACAGTTGGGAGATCCGAACCATGGTGGATGACTTATAATCAAACGTCTACACAAGTCACAAGCGGTGGACATAATCAAACTAATCTACGCCATCAGTTATCGGTCACAGCATAAACAAGTTATGATATAAATTGTGATACAACCTAACAACTCCGACGAATAATCTTAGGTTTGTGTCTTGGATCAACATAGCCAGCTCCAGGAGAGACGAGCTAGGTAGTTGCTTGAGACCTCGTCTCCTAAGGGACCTCAATTTTTTAGTTTATAATTATTAAAAAAAGGAACTCGACTCCTATTAAGAGTGCATGTCCATGAAATGACCATTATCGTGTTGGCTCTTTCCCCCGTAGTGCATTGATGCTTTGCTTGTAATTAGCGATCGCAGCCGACAATTTACGAAAAAATAAAGTTTGATTTTTTTTTTTACTGCACATTCTTGAAGAAAATAGTTTAAAAGCTAACCTTATCTAAAATTTACGAAAAAAACTAATTACTAAATAAAATAATTTTAAAATTAATTTGATATTAAAATAAAATATTATATTTTTGGTCAATAAATGCTTGCAAAATTTAGGGTCCGTTTGGTTGTGTTTTTAAACTTAACATTATGATTTTAAACGACATGAGCATAGGAAATTGTGTTTGGACGTTCACTACTCAGAATGTACAGTTTAGAATTTCTTTCTTCTCAAAACTACTTTAAAACACACCTTTCAGGAAAGAGAAAATCTGTTTTCGGAGTAAATTTTTTCACTTTGGCTTCTCTCTCCACAAAACACTCGCAGCTTCTCTCTCTATAACCTCTCTCATTCTCTTTCTCCTACAAAACCAGGTCGAAGAAGAAGAAGAAGAAGAGAAGTGAGACGTACAATCCGCGACCTCCGATCCCTGGCCGTCGTCTGAGCCTCCTCGACCTGGCCACTATCGAGATCGTAGCTAGGACTCGGATCCGACCGGAGGGAACACGGACATAGGACAACGACAGTGGACTCGACCGCGAGCTTGAGCCCTAGACCTAGGCGAACTCGTGAGGTCTCGTCGACTCCGCCGCGAGCTCCTCCGACGATCTACTCCACCGCGAGTTCGTGAGGTCTCCCGCCGCGAGCTCGTGGGCCTCCGCCGCGAGCTCGTGTGTCTCCGTCACAAGCTCGTGTGTCTCTATTACGAGCTCGTAGACTTCTCTCGACTACGCCGCGAGCTCGTGGGCCTCCGCCGCGAACTCGTGGGTTCGACGACGACGGTGGATCTGAGCTCGAGGACTGGAGATGGGCGTGGACACAGTAAATGGGTGTGGACACGTTAGACTCGGACACAAGGACAAAATACATAAGTTTTTTTGGACACAGAAAAATTTCTTTGGACACAGGGACAAGGGACAGGATACAAAAGTTTTTTTGGATTTTCATAAAATTTTTATAAAAAATATTTTACCAAATATTTTTTTTTTGTTTCAGAAAACCATTTTATAGATGAAAATAACCAAACAGAAACTCAAAATCTCTATACTCAGAAAACTACTTTATAACTTACTTTCAAAAAACTGTTTTCAGAAGAAAAAAATTAAAAAATATATCCAAACGGACCCTAAGTTTGCTCAGAGATTTCCTCCCTCCCACGTGTGATTCATCCTAACAACTATCAATTAGGTTTTTCTTATATATATATATATATATATGTAATGATGCGGCAAGCTCGACTTGCCTTATTAGCAACCGACCACTACATCAAACCCTACAGCCCAAATTGGAGTCCGCATTGGAAGGCAACAGCTCGACTATCTCCTCCAACCTCATAAAGAAGCTTTGCCACTACATCATTTACGTCCTCAAGTGCTTCTTCCTTGTCTGTCACGAGTACATAAAGTATGTCTCGGGTTTATCTTTCCCTCTTCGACTCTCGAATTATCTCAATCACCTCACGGCCTCTTTTATCGCCAACCTCATAAATAAACCGTTTCTTTGAGTTGTTCCATCTTCCCCATCTGCTCATCAACAAGCAAGACAAGCTATAATGGCTATTGGCTCCTCCCTCTCCATGAAATTGGTCGTAATGCAATGTCTCATCGGCAACTCAAGTTCACTCAACAACAACTCAGACTATCTCGTCGACCAAGGTAGTCAAAGGCGCAAGTCGTACTCGAGACACAAAGGGTCCATATTGTCACGTTCCGACCCGCCGAATCGTTCGTCCTTGCATTGATTCAGCCAATCTATCATCCTCGATGGGACGTGATGTCGTACGAGCCTGGAGTTGCACTCGTACAAGGCAAGAAAAAAATCTTTAAATGGTTATCTCAAATTACAACATTTTACAGCGAAAGAAAATAGTCATATTAAAGTTACACAGAGCCCACGAAATAATCTCTTTATTGAATAAGCAACGGAATTACAATGCTTTCAATAGGCCAAATGAATCTGCCAAATTGGCTTACAACACTCATGATCTTTCTAGCCCACAAAGGATCTCGACGTTCCATACATCATGTCTTCTATATCTCGGCTGCGTCACATGTTGCAAGTCTGAGCGTCAACGCGGATCGCATGTCTCGAAACGCTAAGGAACTCCATGCCTCAACGTGTTCGAACGAAACTCCGTCACGAGTAAACCATTCCATGTATCCTGCAAGCAATCTAGTGGGGGATTAGTACTAATCATCTCGCGTACTGATGAGACCGACTCGCCTAAACCAACATTAAGTAATCTTATGAATCAAGCATCTTATTAGGTGGTCTTTTTGTTATTGCCTTTGGATCGATTACATAGCAATAAAAGCAGTAAAACATGTACTCATATGAACATTGTTATATTTGATTCACGTAGGTAAGCAGACAACATAGATATAACTCGTATTATTTTGTAGCGACTTTTTATGCAATCACCCTTGCACCGTTGCGAGTTAAATGCCTATCATCCTTCTCTGTCATGTTAAATGTAATATTTGCGCAGGATCTGTGTACCTGCACCATTTAGCCACCGACCCTTATCTATATGAAGGTCACTGGCATTCCGAGCCATAAAAGACTACATCTCGATACAACGGGCCGATCCTTCGCATGGGTAGTAAGCTTAGCGAAGGTCCCGCAGCATCCGTATTACGACGCGCCCTTTCAGCATGGATACCAAATCCTACTGGAGGTCCCGTAATACTGTGCTTACTAGCACAACTTTTCCCGTAGGTAAAAACGATCCTGGGGCCCCAGCACATATCGTTCAAGGAAAGCTATCCACACCCGTGGGGCTACTTTCCTTTGTCCGTGACCATGCAGTATGCGTCTTACTCATACAATACAAGCATAGTCTGAGTCTGAAATGTAGAACTTATATCATCTCACATTACCAATCTTCTATCTCATGTTTCCATACTTCGATTCATTTGTTCCGTAGCACCATGTCTCAACTCAATGTTTCAAAGTGGAGAACGTAGGTCCCAAACGCACCGAGGTACTAAGCTCCTTTACATAATCAGCAATTCCGTGGCATTTGTGCCACAACTGTTCACATCGCATTTGAAGCCATATTTTATAAGTCGTGTGCATATATGCACGCTTCGATACAGGTATTCAATGTTCTCCGAACTCATGCATTTGATGCACGCCTCGATAAGGTGTTTCAATGGTCTATGACTTAACGTTCATTGTCATGTGTGTAGAACCCTAGAGGGGGGGTGAATAGGAAAATAAAATAAAACTAGAGCACAATAAGCAATATATGACAAATAAAAGTAAAGAGTAAGAAGATCAAACACAAGATGTATCCTGGTATCCTCGCTTGAGGCAATCCAGTCCCGAAACTCTCTCCGGCTTAAATCCACTATTTAATCAAATAGTACACACGAGTTTGGATCCGAAGAACTCGCCAACTTCAACACGAGTTTGGATCCGAAGACTCGCCAACTTCAATACACGAGTTTTCTTACGAAGGCTCGCCAAATTCAAACAGATGAGAAGAGAACTTGTTGATCTTCTAACATGTGAAGATCGAAGATTACAACTCGCAAATACTCTAACACTTTGGGAGAGGATGACAATTGAAAGCTTGGTGGAGTATTAATGGTGAAGCTCTTTTGTGGTTGAGAAAATTTAAAGCTTGGAAGAGATAACCTTTAAGATGAGAGACTAAAGCCCCTTTTATACAAATCCAAAGTCATAAAGGCTATTCAGCCATCAACCGGGTTATCCGTCGGATTTCAGCGGAAATCCGTCGAATTATCCGGTCAACAGTAACGGTCATAAAAAGAGCCATTATATGCATTAAATGCACGTACCAGATGCCGTTGGATTTGAATTCAAAAGTTGCAAATAAGTCAAGCGGATTATCCGTCGGATTTTAGCGAAAATCCGACGGATGATCCGAACTATAGCTCACAAACTTGCTGTGAGAGGTTCAGATTATCCGTCGGACTTTCGCGGATGTCCGTCGGATTATCCGAACATTGGCTCACTAACTTGCTGTGAGCGATCGGATTATCCGGCGGATTTATGCGGATGTCCGTCGGATTATCCGAACATTGGCTCACTAACTTGTTGTGAGCGATCGAATTATCCGGCGGATTTCCGCGGATGTCCGTCGGATGATCCGAACATTGGCTCACGAACTTGCTGTGAGCGATCGGATTATCCGGCGGATTTATCCGAAAATCTTGCGAATTTTTCGTCTCCTCTGAATGACTATTTCACCATTTCTTTCTTTATCATTGTCATCCTAGCAAAGTACGTACAAAGATTTCCTAGACATTTACAGACTCAGGAAAAGAACAAGAATAAGAACCGTCTTCTTTGTAGTCTCCAAGCTGGATCTTTTTGCATGGACTGCTTCATAATCTTTTGCATTTCTCTTTGTTGTTGTATATCATCATCTTGATATAGGAGAATTGCAGAGCTCTATGGTCTTTGATAAGCGTCATGGAATTTGCATGGAGATTCCTTTCTTCTATTCTTGTCTTTTTGGAAGTGCCTGTGAAAAGTACAAACTAAAGACGTACAAGGGTTATTGTGAACAATGATCAAAATCGATGCGCCAACAAACTCCCCCATTTTGATAATTGACAAACAATAAGAATAAAGAAAGTAGCTCCCCCGTAATTAAGGATCTTCCCCTCAATACGATTTTTCTCCCTTTGTCAGTTAATCAAAGATGGTAAGAAAAAGATAGAACAATAAGGCACAAAAGTGTAAGGGATATACTAAACAGAAATGCATAATAGAAACTTCATTTAATAAAAGCAGGGGTACAATAACGGGGCTTTGAAAGCCCAACAGAACACACAACTAAAAGCAGATTTTAAAAGTCCCGTAGGACAGCAGAAAACACATACGAAAAGTCCCCGAAGGACCACACAAAACAAGAATAAATATGGCATCATCAACTTCAGGCGCATGAGAGGGGCCGGCCTCCTGATCTTCATCATCCCCGGGAGCAGTGGTAAAGGCGCCATAAGGGTCGACGCCATCATGGTACATGAAGCCATAGACGTTAGGATCAGTGAAGCGAGGGCCAGGAAAATCAGGATGAGGAGTTTAGGATTGAGAAAGGGAGTGTGCTCCTCAAACATGCGCTGAATATAGTAGGCCTGATCCATAAAGCCGTGGTGGATAAGAGTGCCGAGTCCCCGAGTGTTGGCCTGAATACGCTCATGGGTAGAGAGAGAGATCGGCAAACTTGCGATCAATGTAGCGGCGAACGTCATGAGTGAGGAGGGTCGCCGGAGGAGATGCAGGTCCACCGGCAACAGCAGCAGGAGCAGAAGTATGGGCAACAGCAGGAGCCGTACGAGCACGTCCCTTCGATTTGGCAAGAGGGGAGGGACGAGGATCACCAATCGGGCAGTGAGTGAGGTCAACACCATTGGCTTCAAGGATCATGGTGATGTAGATGCCAAAAAGTAGAGAACGATGAGGAGATTCCCTGATGAGCATCATGGTGTAGATGATGGATTTGGCCAGTGAAAAGGGTTGTCTGGCGACCAGATAGTATATGCAGATGAGTTCTTCAGCAGTCATGATGTCCATATTTCCAGACTTCGGGGTCAGAGTGTGGCAGAGGATGCGATGCATGTCATGGAAAAATAGATTAAGATCCTTGTCCTCCGGGCGCTGAATAAGAGAGCCCCCGCAGATGTTGAAAAGGAACTCCTCATAAGATATGTCAGGAGAGAAGGAGATGTGGTCTATGGTGCCCAGAAGGGAACGATGTACCTTGCGTTCATCAAGACCAAGGATGGTGGCCAAGGATGCGGCAGTGACGGTAATCTTGACGCCACCAACCTTAGTCTCGAACTCAGGACCTTCCTTGGCGGGAACAAGATTGCAGTAGAACATGCGGATGGCATGCGGATAGTAGTCAACTTGACGCTCGAGGAGTGCATCGATGCGGGAGAAGCGAAAGTAATCTCGATGGTCTTTGAAGTTGATCCACGAGATGGGTTTCCCGGAGCAGACAGGAGCCTTGTGGTAGAAGGAGAACCATTCCCGGGAATGGGAAGCCGACTTGAAGATGAGTGGATTGTAGCCTTAAGTAGGAGGAGGAACAAACATAGCAAGGGAAGGAGGCTGAGCGGAGGAGGAGCTCCCGTCATGGCGTTGACGCTTGGTGTGAGAAGCCATGGAGGAAGAGAGAGTGAGAGGGATTTGGGAAAGGATGGAAGGATGGAAGAAGAAGGGAAGAAGTTTATAGGGGGTAGAGAGGTGTAATGAGGGGTTATGATGGTTGGGAACGGATAGAGAGGAAGGAGAACGGATAGAGAGAAAAGGGAACGGATAGAAAGACAGTCGATGCTTCGGTTTTTGTGCCTATACCGCGAAAGCGGAAAATCCGACGGATTTATCCGGAAATTCGACAGAAAATCCGAAAGAAGATGAGATCGAATTAAATGCGGGTAGGTAGTGGGTCACATCTAATTAATGTGGTAGCCGTTCGCGGCCGGGTATGGCGGAGATCAATAAATGCGGATAATCCGTCGGATTACAGCGGTAATCCGGCGGATTTTCCGAACTTGTTCTTCAGGAAGCTGCTGGAATTGAACGAAAAATCCGGCGGATTTTTGCAAAAATCCTTCGAAAAATTCGTAAAAGACAGAAAGAGTTCAAATAGAGATATCGAGGAGACCGATTT
The DNA here is from genome assembly GCA_029216955.1 of Iris pallida. Taxonomy (NCBI): domain Eukaryota; kingdom Viridiplantae; phylum Streptophyta; class Magnoliopsida; order Asparagales; family Iridaceae; genus Iris; species Iris pallida. Next base: position 3,617,541 of record JANAVB010042217.1, on the reverse strand, counting down.
CTCGATAAATAAAAGTGAATCGATCTTCAGAGAGAGATTTGGTGAAAATATCAGCAAGTTGATGAGTGGTGTCAATAAATTCAAGACAAATATCACCCTTCAGTTGATGCTCCCGTAGAAAGTGATGTCTTATTTCAATGTATTTAGTGCGAGAGTGACAATCAGATTTTTTGTGAGATTAATGGAGCTAGTATTATCACATTTAATAGGGATGCATGTAGAAGAAATACCATAATCTACTAGTGCATGTGTCATCCAAAGGATTTGTGCACAACAACACCCTGCCGCTATGTATTCAGCTTCGCTGGTAGAAAAAGCGACAGAGTTTTATTTCTTGCTAAACCATGATATCAAGGATTTACCCAACAAGTGACATGTGCCGCTAGTGCTTTTTCGGTCAAGTTTGCATCCGACAAAATCCGCATCCGAGAAACCGCGAAGCTCAAAGGATGAGGATTTTGGATACCATAGCCCCAAGTTAATGGTGCCCTTGAGATACCGAAAAATACGTTTTACGGCACATAAGTAAGATTCTTTGGGATTTGCTTGATATCGAGCACAAAGACATACACTAAACATAATGTCGGGACGGCTAGCAGTAAGATAAAGTAAACTACCGATCATACCTCGATACTTACGAATGTCGACGGATGTGCCATCTTCATCATTGTCAAGCTTTGTCGTTGTTGCCATAGGAGTCCTCATTGATTTGGATGAGTCAAGTTCAAAACGCTTGAAGAGATCCTTTGTGTATTTTGCTTGATTGATGAAGGTCCCTTTGGGTCCTTGTTTGATTTGTAAGCCCAAAAAGAATGATAGTTCACCCATCATGCTCATTTCAAATTCTTCTTGCATAACTTTAGCAAATTCTACGCAAAGTGTATTGTTAGTAGAACCAAAAATAATGTCATCGGCATAAATTTAAACCAATAAAAGAGTGCCATCATGGGATTTGATAAAAAGTGTTGTGTCGACTTTCCCCTTTAAAAAATTGTGTGAAATAAGAAATGAGCTAAGGCGCTCATACCAAGCACGGGGAGCTTGTTTGAGGCCATAAAGGGCTTTGTGGAGTTTGAACACGTGATTAGAAAATTGAAAATCTTCAAAGCCGGGAGGTTGTTTAACATAAACTTCCTCTTTAATGATACCATTTAGAAAAGTACTCTTAACATCCATTTGAAAGAGTTTAAAGTCATTAAAACAAGCAAAAGCACAAAGCATACGAATGGATTCAAGACGTGCAACCGGAGCATAGGTTTCGTCGTAGTTAATGCCTTCCTCTTGGTTATAGCCTTGAGCAACCAATCGGGCCTTGTTACAAGTCACTAACCCATCTTCATTAAGTTTGTTTCGAAACACCCATTTTGTTCCAATAATGGGGTGATTGCTAGGTTTTGGGACAAGTTCCCAAACCTTGTTTCGCTCAAATTGATTTAGCTCCTCTTGCATAGCTATCATCCAAAATTCATCAAGAAAAGCATTATTAATATTTTTAGGCTCTATTTAAGAGATAAAAGTCACGTTTGCACAAAGATCACGAGTGGAGGATCTAGTGCTAACACTGGAGGAAGGATCTCTAATGATAAGTTCCTTAGGATGATTGGTGACAAATATCCATTCTTTTGGGAGATCCTTTTAAGGAGGCTCGAGAGGAGGAGACTCTTTTGTTGGAGTCACAACTTCATTGTTAGATGAATAAGGACGATCTTCAATAGAGGAGTTCTCCAACCCAAACGAGATGTCATCAATATCCTCGGAAGAGGAGAATGTAGAAGAGTTAAGTTCATTAAAAGAGACATTGATTGACTCTTCGACAACAAGACTTCTTTTATTAAAAACACGAAAACCTTTACTATGAGTAGAGTATCCAAGGAATATTCCTTCATAGGCTTTTTCTTCAAACTTGCCTAGGTTATCCTTGGTATTCAAAATAAAACAATTACAACCAAAAACTTTAAAATATTCAATAGAGGAAATTTTGTCAAACCAAAGCTCATAATGAGTCTTCTTAAAAATAGGTCTAATCAAGACCCTATTTATAACATGACATGCCGTATTAACGGCTTTCGCCCAAAAATATTGGGGAAGCTTATATTGGTTTAACATAACCCGGGCCATATCGCCAAGGGTTCTATTCTTTCTCTCCATAACACCATTTTGTTGAGGAGTTCGTGGATAAGCAAAATTATGTCCAAAACCATTCTTTTTACAAAATCTTTTGAAATCGGCATTGTCAAATTCTCCTCCATGATCACTTCTAATTTTGTTAATAGAAAAGCCTTTCTCATTTTGAACACGTTTACAAAAAGCAACAAATTCACGAAAAGTATCACTTTTGCAAGCAAGAAAAATAACCCAAGTAAATCTCGAAAAATTATCAACCAAAACAAAAGCATAAAGCTTGCCTCCAAGGCTAGCAACTCTACTAGGACCAAAAAGATCCATATGAATAAGTTGAAGAGGTCTAGAAGTACTCACAGAGTTGATTGATTTGAAGGATGACTGTTAACTTACTCTTCTCGCATTCTTCACACACCATATCCTTTTTGAACGGGATACTTGGGAGTCCTCTTACGAGCTTCTTGGTAGCAAGACGAGAGATGGTATCCATGTTGGCGTGTCCGAGCCTCATGTGCCAAAGCCAACTCTCATCGTTCTTAGCAACTAAGCACCTGTCATTGTTAGTGTCTTCAACAAGATATAAAACATAGATATTGTTTTTTCTAATGCCTTCATAAACAATAGATCCACTAAAGCTATCGGTAATGAAGCATTTGAGCTTAACAAACTTGATATCATAACCATTATCGGTAAGATGACTAATACTAAGAAGATTGTGTTTAAGATTAGTAACAATACACACATTCTTAATACAAGGATAAGGAGGGGAACTATATTACCATTTCCTATAATGTGACCTTTAAGATTATTACCAAAAGAGACGTGTCCTTCCTTCTTCATCGATAGCGTTGTAAATAATAAAGCATCCCCGGTCATGTGCCGTGAACAACCGCTATCGAGAATCCACTTGCTTCTAGCATGAGAATGACTCTTCACCTACAACATAAGTTGAAGATGAACATTTTGGTACCCATGATCTTATGGGTCCTTGAGTGTTAGTCTTAGAAACCCACATGAAAACTTTCTTATCAACAAGTTTTCTTGTATGACAATAATTGGTCGTATGTCCAAGCAAGCCACAGTAATTGCAAATTATAGAGGATTTAGAAGAAGATATGTGAGAATCATGCATATGTGAATCTCCAGTGCGAGGAGCTCTAACATTAGTATTGTGATGATGATAATAAAAAGCATGATGCGAAGTGTTTTTCTTAACAAAATGTCACCTCCATTTCCTGTATTTCGTATTTATACTCGTAATTTGATTTTGGCACGTATTTTATTTTCTCGACTTGCGGATTTTGGTTTCTCGTAAATGGGTTTGGACCATGGCTTGGTTTATTTTATGGAATTGGTTTGGTTTGATTAGGTTTGGTTTAATATGAATTGGTACACTTTAACCTACACTCTACCCTCAACACAACACACTCACCCTCATTATATCACCACCAACCTTTCTCTCTCCTCTTTACTCTCCATTAACTTCTTCTTCTTCCTTCTTCCACACAACTCTCCAACCCAAAGGCAAGTGCACCTTGCCATCAAATAAGCATCACTTTTTATTTGTCCATTAACTAGATTAGGCCATGGGGAACAACTTTAGAACTTGACATTTTGTGATTTGGAGCTTTTATTCTTCTAGATCTAGGTTTTAACCATTTTCGAAAATCCTTGGTTTTGATCTATTAAACTTTGATTTTTGCTTGTTTTGATACTTCCATGTGGAAGAGAATTCGATTTTACTCAAGTTAGAACTTTGAAAATCTAGATTTGGTTTTGATTTGGCAAAGTTATGAAGAATTGAAGTTCTTGGTGTTCTTGGACCTGCTCTCGGCCAGGAAGAACATCCCTCTGCCTTGCGCTCTTTAGCGCATGGCCGATTGCGCACCCCCGGCCTGTGCTCTTTAGCGCAGGGCCGATTGCGCATGACCTCAGCCAGTGCTTTGCGCTGTGCTGGATTGCGCTGGCGCAAGCCATCCATGCGCAAGCCAGCCATGCGCAAAGTAACCCCTGCGCAATCCACCCATGCGCAGTTGACTTCTGTGCAGTCTGTTCCTGCACAATCCACCCATGCGCAGTTCACTTCTGCGCAGTCTGTTCATGCGCAATCTGCCCCTGTGCCCTGTGCCCCTGCGCACTTGGCACCCTGCGCAACTGACACCTGCACAATCCAACTCCCTGACCCCTTGCGCAATCCATTGGCTTTTGGAGTTTTGGTTATTTCTTTAAGCTTGGCTCTTCTATAGTCCTATATATATTGGTATTTTATTAGATATTTTACGTCCATTTTATATCCTTACGCCTTTTGTCATGAACTTGATTTTACTTAATATGTTTGGAATGACTATTGTACATGGCATGGCATGACAAGGAACTAGCATAACACGACAGTGACCCGTAGTGGTGCACTCCTGACATGACCAACCTGACTTGATAGTGGCCCGTAGTGGCGCACTCCTGACAGTACCCTGACATGATTTATCTTGATAACTTGATAGTGGCCCGTGGCGGCGCACTCCTGACTTGACTTGTAACTTGTAACTTGACTCGTATAATTAACTTGACACCGTGGGTGTTCCTGCTTGCTTGCTTGTACAATCCACTTGTCTTGTCTCGCATCATGTCTAGGACGTGACTTCCTGGGTACCACGGCCAGGGACTCGCGCTAAATTGGATTAGGCTAATGATTAGATCAAACTAGAACATGGAGAATTCCCAGTCACAGGCAATCTCGTTATCTGGGCGCTTTAATGGACTTATAGCTTGCCGACGAGTAGAGCATATTTCCAGCACACTGTCATGTTGCACCCTCTAAGTCACCTAAGGGTACATTTGTCTCCCGGGCAATGTACCCACCTATAACTCTCAACCCGCAGAAGGATAACTGGATAGTCTGCAGGGCTTGGGACTGGAATTCTCACTTGCATCTTGTTAGTAATTAGGTTTGTGATAACCCTAGTTAGTTAAAGTAGTAAGCCGTAGTATTTGTTTGGCCGATTGCGAATGGATGGTGTCCAGCCTTGTCTAAGTCTTGTCTAGCTCCAGTACCTGCTATCTCCTGAGCATGTTTGTTTTACTTGTCTTAACGATAAATGAGTAGAGACAGTGAGCTATTCAGGCGAAGGGTTACAACCCCGGTCCTTGTCTGGTTTAAGGATTGTAACCTGGCTCCCGGAATGGTTCTACGTCCCTAGTCGTTTATCGCCCTGTGTACTTTACTACTTGTACTTCTTTTATTCTTATGTTCTGATATGCTGGCTTTTGTTCTTATTTGTGGCCTCCTTTGTGGCACTTGCTCTTTCTGGGGTTTGACCCAGCTGGTTTTGTGTGGCCAGATTTCGGAGCAGCTCCCGAGGATCTACCAAGCTTCCAGCCCAATGGTGAACACTAGACGGAACCGGGGCTACGAGTGGGTTTTTCCTTTTTGTTTCACCCATTTATATGTAAATTTATTCTTTTGAGGCGTTTAGCCGACGAGCACCTGTTAGCTCGATGCACATTTACTTACTGTCTGCCTACGGGCTGTAAAACATGATTAACAAATCCTAGGGTTGATCATGTATGACTGATCTCTTGCTAGTCCCATCATTTTGTACGACTAGCTTCATGATCATCCAATATGTAATATTTGGGACGCCTTATATATATATATTTGATGTTCTAATATCTTGTAACTCTGTTAATTGCTTGAGATTGAGACAATAGGCTTGACCTTAAGAGACTGTTGGCTTGTAGTAAACCCTCATATCTAGACAGCCGTGACTGTATAGTTGAGATGTATTCTATTTCAATATACGTAGCTGGCTATGTCTGCCCCCGCTCTCCAGTTATACATAAACTTTGGAACTTATTCAAATACAATTCAGTTAACTGTTTACAAACCCCGACATCTAAACCCAAGTAAATCCTAACAATCATGTAAACATTGAATTTCATATCTGGTACACTAATTTATTCCAGGTTAATCAGTGAAACATGACAGTTCATCACAAAAACAAACAACAACTGAAATGAACTGATACATATTCCTCCCCCTTTCGAAAACCCAAATAAATCATCGAAATTAACAAACAGGCATATAGGGGTCTTCCTCATGTGTTAACGTGTCTAGGGGGTGTATTCGTGTCCACTAGAGTGGACACAAAGTGTCCAACAGAAGGGTCGAAGGGTAATAGCTGACAGGTACGCACAGTATCGTGCTGCCATTCCTTAGGGAATTGGACACGACACAGTCCACAAGAGGACACGTGGTCGTGTCCCCACTTAGTCTAGGTATAGGTCTTTGTGTCCAAGTGCCTGCAATGAGTCGGGGTCGTGTCATGTCGACGTTATTAGGGCGTATCAGAGACACGAAAAACGCGTGCACAGTGTTGGGCAAAACACGTGCACACGCGATTTCTCCGCGCACACACATCGAGGTCCCATAAAACTTTGTGGGTCTTGTGTCAGTCATTAGGACAACACGTGTACCAAGTTTCATGGCTTGAGTCGCTGTGTCGTGTCCGCTAGGACGCCCGAGCAGCAGGACACTGCACGACAGTGTCGTACAGCGTGTTCGTGTCCATTTTGGACACGGACACGGCTCGAAAATGTGCTCAGTCATTAGGATTTGTGATCAGCATGTTAAGGGCTACAAAATCATGTAATTAGTTTTGAAAATTAACAGCATTCATTTCATTCAAGCATTTCGTCAAACACCCATTCAATTACACCGATACGTGTCCGATACGGACACGAAATGGACACGAATTCCTACCAAACTTGGGCTACACCTAGGGGAACCCTAAATGAATGCATCTATGAAGAAAAATCATGATTTTAATGGGTGTAGATAGGTTTACCTATTGAGAGCTAGAATCTCAATGTAAAGAGCCTCGATTCGATGTCTTCTTCGATTTTCTCCGGTTCAATCGTCCTCGAACCTTGCTAGCAAGCCCCCACAAGTATCCTCTACTGTTGGGGAGGATGATGCAATTGATTTGACTCAATTTGGGCTCAATTTGGATTAATGGGGAGAGTTTTAGGGAAGAACAAAGTAGGGCTTTTCTAGGGTTTGTAAAAGAGGCTAAGGCTTTGTAAATGTGACTTTATAGGAGGGGGAGGGTCTTGTGTGGCTGTTGAAATGAGTAGGGTTAGGGTTTTAGATGAGTGGTTAGGATCACTCCAACAAATTCCTAGCCTTCCTATTGGTTGAGGCTTCTTTTCATAAATATCTCAAAAGGAAATATCTTCTCTAATAATATCTAGATATTACTAACCTTGGCACTTAGTAGGAATGTTCTAACCCTAATTTTAACCTCATGACTAATCTAGGTTAGGTTAACTTCTAGGTTAAGGCTTCACAAAAAGGCTAGCACAATATTTAATTAATATAAACTACAAATTCACAAAATTGCCAAAATGACCAAAATACCCTTAGGCTAAAAATAGGTAATTTGAATTCCTAATCACATGACTAGGCTCCTTTGGTCATGGTTAGTCTCTAGGCTTAGCAATACTAGGGTTTAGCTAGTTAACCATCAAAATCACCAATCACTATTTTAAATAGTTTTATATTAATTAAAAATCACCAAAAATCACAATATGATTTAAATATCATTATTAAATGATTATAATTATAAAATTTCAAAATTGCCCTCATTTGGAAAACCGGGTGTTACATATATCTACATATACTATCCTTTATTGGGTTCCCCCACACGGAGCCTAGAGGGTACTGTCTAGCATACGGATGAGTCTGTGAGTACCAGCCCGGGGTACGATACCATACTCTCATTTGCATATCACTTAGATGGTTACAGTAGTTTATCATTGAGTATGTGGCATTATACTGTTTTACTTTTGGCATGTTGTTTCTTGTACCTTGTTACGTCCCCCTGAGGACCTGGTCCCCTGCCAGTTTTGCAGCTTAAACGGTTGTGGAGCCTGTCTAAAGATGCTGAGTCTAATCGCCTTAATATGCGGGCATTGATATAAGGTACTTATTTCATTTCTACCGAGGTATGTTATTTAATCATATTAGTTACTCCTCTGCTGCCATAGCCTAGTCTTTTATAGACTCATATTTCTTTCTCGAGTCTATTCGAGTTCCTGTGTTATTGGGCGGCCGACTTTAACACATGTGGCTCTTTCTTGTATTTTATTTTATTGTGGATTGAGACATAGATATAGTTTTGTTATGTAGATTGTGTCCATTATAACACAGCTTATGCGTATTCGAGTCGGACCAGAGTCTGGTCGAATGCGCAGCTGGCATGTTACGTATTCCTAGTCCTACGTATTTTGGGGCTGGTGCGTGACAGTTCTTATTACCTAATTTCTTACTCTGTATAAGAAGATCATTATACTTAATAGAAGTGTTATATTCTCTCCTATTAGCATCTTGAACTTTGTGCATAGCAAATTCATAAGAACTTCTCATGGATTGAATCTCATCATCCTTTTTCTTGATGGTGTCAAGAGATTCTTGAAACTTGAGTCGTAAAGACTCTATCTCATCCGTGTCAGAAGCAGGAGATTTTCCCTTTACATCAATAATGATGCTTGAGAGTCTTTCTACTTCAAGTTGAAGAGCATCAACCTCTTTTAGATATTTCTTATATTTATTCCTAACACCTTTGTGCTCTTCATGCAATTCAATGATAGCTTTCTCCAAATCATCATAAGTAAGAGTATTTAGGGAGAGATCATCAAGTACCTCATCGGTTGCCATGAGACAAACGTTGGCATTGTGTTTGCACTCTTTGTCATTGTCGGAGTCGCTTGCGTCACTCTCACACCAAATGCTTGTGTTGACAAATTTTCTGGAGGACGAGCTTCCCTTGCTAGGCTTCTCGTACTTGCTTGAGTCTTTTCTTATCATCGGACAGTCCCTCTTGATGTGTCCGGGTCTTCTACATTGATAACATGCCGGGTCTTCCTCATTGTCCCGTCTGAAGCGGTTAGCTTTGTTAAATTTGAGGAACTTCCGGAAGTGCTTAACTGTGAGAGCTATTTCTTCATCGTCGTCCGACTCATTGTCGTCGGAGCTATCCTTGGAGTAGGACTTTGTAGCTTTGAGAGCAAGAGATTTCTCCTTCTCTTTGGTCTTCTCCTTTTCTTTCTCTTGTATGGAGGATTCATCTTGATCCTTCATATCGAGTTCATGAGTCATTAGCTTACCCATGAGGGTCTCAAGGTTCATGACTGTTAGGTCGTTCCCTTCAATGATTGCGGTAGCTTTAGGACTCCAAACTTTTGTCTATCCTCTAAGATTTTTTCTGATCTCTTCATGAGCAGGATATTCCTTACCAAGAGAAGAGAGAGGATTAATAATATCACTAAAACGAGTAAACATGCAAGTAATAGATTCATCGTGCTTCATCTTAAAGGACTCATATTCTTGCGTGAGTCTACTAATCTTGGATTCCTTCACTTGTGAAGTACCCTCGTGTGTGACTTCAAGTAACTTCCAAATCTCATTGGAAGTCTTGCAAGTAGAGATTCTATTGAATTCATATTATCGAGAGCACAATAAAGAGCGTTCATAGCCTTGGCATCTCGACTAGCAAGCTTCTTGGTGTTTTCAGTAAGAGTGTCCATAAGGGTGTCATAAGCAATATCCTCAATAACTCTGGAAGGAGTAGGAAGACCATTTATCACACAATCCCATAAATCGAAATCTATGGACTTCAGATAAATACTCATCCTAATCTTCCAGTAGTTATAGTTGGTTCCATCAAATAGGAGAGGCCTATTTTTGGAGTGTCCCTCATTGTGGAAGGTGTTGATACTAGGGTTAGCGGCCATGGATCACTCAAAGGGTGTAAATCCAAATCAAGAGAACAAAGCTCTGATACCAATTGTAGAACCCTAAAGGGGGGTGAATAGGGAAATAAAATAAAACTAGAGCACAAGAAGCAATATATGACAAATAAAAGTAAAGAGTAAGAAGATCAAACACAAGATGTATCCTGGTATCCTCGTTTGAGGCAATCCAGTCCCGGAACTCTCTCCGGCTTAAATCTACTATTTAATCAAATAGTACACACGAGTTTGGATCCGAAGAACTCGCCAACTTCAACACGAGTTTGGATCCGAAGACTCGCCAACTTCAATACACGAGTTTTCTTACGAAGGCTCGCCAACTTCAAACAGATGAGAAGAGAACTTGTTGATCTTCTAACACGTGAAGATCGAAGATTATAACTCGCAAATACTCTAGCACTCTGGGAGAGGATGACAATTGAAAGCTTGGTGGAGTATTAATGGTGAAGCTCTTTTGTGGTTGAGAAAATTTAAAGCTTGGAAGAGATAACCTTTAAGAGGATAGACTAAAGCCCCTTTTATACAAATCCAAAGTCATAAAGGCTATTCAGCCATCAACCGGATTATCCGCCGGATTTCAGCGGAAATCCGTCAGATTATCCGGTCAACAGTAACAGTCATAAAAAGAGCCGTTAGATGCATTAAATGCACTTGCCAGATGCCGTTGGATTTGAATTCAAAAGTTGCAAATAAGTCAAGCGGATTATCCGTCGGATTTCAGCAAAAATTCGGCGGATGATCCGAACTATAGCTCACAAACTTGCTATGAGAGGTTCGGATTATCCGTCGGTCTTCCGCGGATGTCTGTCGGATTATTCGAACATTGGCTCACTAACTTGCTGTGAGCGATCGAATTATCCGGCAGATTTATGCGGATGTCCGTCGGATTATCCGAACATTGGCTCACTAACTTGCTGTGAGCGATCGGATTATCCGGCGGATTTATCCGAAAATCTTGCGAATTTTTCGTCTCCTCTGAATGACTATTTCACCATTTCTTTCTTTATCATTGTCATCCTAGCAAAGTACATACAAAGATTTCCTAGACATTTACAGACTCATAAAAAGAACAAGGATAAGAACCGTCGTCTTTGTAGTCTCCAAGCTGGATCTTTTTGCATGGACTGCTTCATAGTCTTTTGTATTTCTCTTTGTTGTTGTATATCATTATCTTGATATAGGAGAATTGCAGAGCTCCATGGTCTTTGATAAACGTCATGGAATTTGCATGGAGATTCCTTTCTTCTATTTTTACCTTTTTGGAAGTGCCTGTGAAAAGTACAAACTAAAGACGTACAAGGGTTATTGTGAACAATGATCAAAATCGATGTGCCAACAATGTGATTCGTGTATTTAATGCACACCTCGATACGATCCTTTCGATGTTCTAAGACTTATGTTCATTTCCTCTAGCACGTGTACTTGAGACACGCCTCGATAGAATATTCAATGTTCTACAGCTCGTGCACTAAAGAACTCGTCTCAATATAGTATTTCAATGTTCTAGTCCTCTAACTCGTGCACGGAGGCACGAGTCGATAGATGTTCTACGACCCGTGCCCTGAGGCATTCGTTGATATAGTGATTCGATGTTATATGGCTCGTGCATTAAGGTACTCACCGATGTAGTAACTCGATGTTCTATTTCGATTCGTACACTTGATGCACGTTTCACATCAATGTTCTATCTTAGTGTTCAACATGCATTACAATTTCTCTCATTCGAGCCACGCCCGTGGACTTGACAGGTTAACTTAGCATACAAGGATACATTTCAATTAGGCATGACAGAGTAGGAAAGAAGGGTCAGAATCCTCCCACCTTTACCGATTCGCCTTATCGTTTTCCCGAGCCGATGTGGCTCGATTCCTTGACTTCGTTGCACGGTCAACTTATCTGACTTAGCCAATCGAGCATTTCATGCTCCGTTGAACTACCCGACTGATTCAGCCTACCGTGTCCATGACTCAGCCCGTTGCGAGGCGATACTTTGGTTTATGCGGACTCTACTGCAAATGAGGCAAAATGTTGACCTCTAAAAATTCAGTGTAAAAGTCGAGCATGCACATGAAACCAACTAAAGTCAATAATTGTTTGAATCAAACTTATCATCTCTTCGGGTTAACTTTGTACTTGCATCGATTCGCATCGATACTTCTTCGAGTCGAGTAAATATTTCTTTGAGTCAACTTCTCGAATCAACGACTCAGCATAACACACCATACGGAGCGAGGCATTACACATATTGTCCGAGGCGCAAGGCGCACTTAAGGTGTGCGCTCGAACGAAGCGAGGCACAAAATAAATAATAATAAATAAATACATAAATAAATAAATATATTAGTAATGTAAGAAATAAAACTAAATAACATATTAAAATTAACAAAAATATGTTAAAACATAACCCAAGTGAAAAAGCAGAGCAACAATAGCACTCAACAGAAATAACAAGAATTGTATTCTCCCTACTACGCTTTTAGTATTTTAGTTTTTCAAGTTCAATTGTAGCTAACTTTGGCAATCGTGAAAATAGCTACTTCCCTCTCATCCCTCACTTGTATGAGGTAATGGTTATCTCTCTGCCTCGAAGTTTTTTGTCAAAAAAAACACATAAGGTGTGCCTAAGCGCTCATTTTCTTGGTTGAGCCTTATTGAAAGGCGCGCCTTGGGTAAGCCCGGAGAAATGTGCCTCGCCTAATAAGGTACGAGGCATGCCTTTTGACAACCATGTCGTCGACAACTAAAACTCTCATTAGTAACTCATTCTCTTGCCAAGAAAGTCTCACCCTTTCAAAAGTAACTCAGGAATCTCTTACCAACACCTCAGACTATCACATCAACAACTTGAACTCTCTCGTCAGATAGCAACTCAGGATCTCGTCAGGTAACTTAGACTCACTAACAACTCACTATATGACTAATAATTCAAATTCTTTCTCGCTAAAAACTCACTGTATCGCTAATAATTCAAATTCTTTCACACCCAAATGGCTTGAACTCATTCTCTAGTATATCCCCAATGGCATGCATCTCAAACTCTTTCCTGCATCCCAGATGGTTGCAAGTCGCCAAGTCACTATATCGACAACAGCTCAAATCCTATCAGATGCTCAAATGGTCAGACCTCAAACTCTCTAGTATGTCCCAAATAGTCACAACTAACTGTCTTCAACATCAATGTTGGTGGCAAGTCGCTATATCTATTGTTTCTACAAATTCTCTCTAAGCTAGGCTCGCATTGTCATTTATGATTCAAATTATTGGGGAGCTATGTTCCACGGACACGATAAAATAATGTTTTGAATCCGTATCGTGTTCGTACTAGTGTTTATGTCCGTACTCATGCATAACTCCTTTGTAGAAGAATTGAGTTCACAAATTCATAAATCGTCCCGGCTCAAATAGTTCAAAAGAGGGTTCACAAACACAATGTGTCAATAATTCAAAAGCGGGTTCACACCTATCATAATTGAAAGTTAATGACCTTATAACACGCATATGAATGCATATGGGAGTAATAAAAGATTAGGGGAAGGTTTTGAATAAATTTAGCATAAAGTAAATACATCATAGCAAATCAGGATTTTCAATGAGATAGAAATGAGTTTTGAATTTTTTATCTTTTATATAAGATTTTTCAGGTGGTTAAATTAATTTTAAATATTATCTTAGGTTAAATGATATGAAGTAATGAAAATGAGATCTCCATCAGTATAATATCTACATGATAGTTCATTGCCAACACTTATCTTTTATGTTATTTGTCATCTTAAGCCATGTATGATGATGAATTCTTTTGATTAAGACTTAAGAGCAAGCAGAACCTTTAAATACTTGTGATCAAAAAGCATATCAATGAGTCGCACATGAAGATAACCAACAAGCATCCTTTGATTGGGATTACCCATATGGGTAAGTTAACTTTTTGTATCATGACAAGAAAAGAAGGATAAACTATGTACGCAACCATGATAAACAAGATATAAATAAGACAATCTAAGCTTGTTTACAAATTGAAAATTGGCACATTAAACTATTAATTAAAGTAACAAGCAGATGACATGAAAGAAGATAAAAGAACATACATTGCGTGATAATGGAGTAAGATGGATTAGCTTCTTCACAACACGGAACAAAATGCTTCCAAGTGGCAATAAGAGCAACACCTGTTCGTGTCCAAACTCAAAACATAAATAATCATGAAAAAAACTGCTAATGTGAATGGAATAAAGTACAAATGTTTCATAAAGCTACAAGACATATTTGTATTAGAAACAAAAATGAAACATATTTAATAAACATTATTTGTACAAGTCAGAATGAGTGTTGTCTTCATTGCACTTGGTCTATGCAAATAATACAATGATGATGATTAGTATTATATTGCATGTGGTTGAACAAAAAAAATTGATACAATTAGATATACACAGGTCAGCTGAAAGAGAGTATGATAAACACAAGACCTACCGCTCCCTGAAAAAGTGAAAATTATAGTAGAACATCAAAAGATCGTATAGTAATCATCTAAAAGATTTTCCAGAAGTTGGTAAGAGTACATCCTAATTGTTAAAACTTAAAATAGCATGTTTAATCTTCCAAAATGCTAAGATCGCATTGTGATGGTCATAATTACAGAAATCTAGAAACATTGTGCAGAGGAAAAAGAAAAAAAAGTGCATAGACCTCATACTGCTTCACTATGATACACCACCACGTGCAACAACAACGAAACTTTTATCCCAAATTTCTTGTTTCGGCTGGTTGGATCCTCTTCTTCATTCAGCTTTGTTAAGGATCATGTCTTGTGTAAAGCTAACAAGATCCATATCCTTTTTTTAAACTTCAAACCATGTTAGTCTAGACCTACCTCTAGTCTTAGCAGCTCCAGTAACTACTATATTATCGCTCCCCCTTACGGGAGGGTCTACCTGGCTGCGTTGCACATGTCCAAACCACCTAAATCGATTTTTTCTTATCTTATCCTCAATTGGTGCCACCTTTAACTTCTAGTATCTTTTTTTTATGTTTGCTCGATCACTCTCTCATAGTTTCATAGTATGACTTATAAGCCTAATTTTTTGATAGTTATTACAATTTGTTTCTCTCTCTTGTTCTTATATATGGGTACTACAATATTGTTTCTCCATTCATCATGCATCTTCTTAGTCCTTAGAATTTTGTTGAACAATTCAGTAAGCCACATCAATTTCTCCAAATATTTTCAAACGTCAATAGGAATATCATCAGGTCATACCGTTTTTCCTTTTTTTTTCCATTTTCTTTAATGTGTCCTTAGAATTTTCTTTACCACGTGCAACGACTTGGCTATTATCTCATTTTTTGGGAATTGGTTATCCGAAGTCTTTTCTCATTCAGCTCTATTGAGGGCAATGTTCATTGTAAGCTTAACAAAAACCATATCCTTTCTTACATCCTCAATCCAATAACATCTCCTTTTAGTAGTATCTTACCATTTATCGCTCATAATCGGTGCATCTATTAATCAACATCGCACATGTTCAAACCATCTGAGACAATTTTCTCTCATCTCATCTTCAATTGACGCCAACTCCAACTACACAAGAATACGCTCATTTTTATTTCATCTTTCAAAACTCACTATAGCATTCACTTTTACCCTACGCTCATTTTCAGGGGCATTCTTTTATTTGTGAGACATCCCAATCCATACAGTATTTGATCGAGGGAACTGCTAGAAGTAAGGATCTCCTTTTCACCTTCTTGATGTTTTGTGAGTTTTGTATCATTCTTGACCACAATATCTCTCGTCTTGAAAACATGATTTAACTGCAAGAAAAGAGCATTGCATATATCCAATGAAAGAAAAGCCACATGGTCAAGTACTAAATGAATCACTAATGCAGGATAGTAACATATGGTGAAAAAGTAAGTGCACCTACAACATGCATAAGATATGCATCCATGATGCATGAATCCTCTTGTGCTCCTTTAAGAAAAAAGGGTTTCTTGTCACAATGCATTATATCTCGATAAGTATTGCCTGCCAAGATTAGACACATCCAAGCATAATTCATATATGTTTCTTTATGCGGGAATCACCACATTCACTATGTGAGCAGTGGTATGCACATAGATATTTATTATTTACATGGGAAAAATGAAACTAAAAGAAACATCAACTTAGTAATTAACAGTTTACTTATAAAGTACTTGACATGCCTTGCATGTCATGTCAGATTTGCATGTGATGTCAGATGTATAGAGTTCACTCTAAACATCCAAAATATAATTTGTAGAATAGTTATAGTGTTATACTACTTTCTTCCAAGATCTCATTGGATATGTCCTCTTCCTTATCCTTTCAAATGATATTTAGGTGAAAGTTGGCACCAAAAGAGACGAGAACGCCAACAATTTGCATGCTGAGATGGCAAATCTGTTAGAAAGGGGGGAAGGCAAATCTTGATCAAACAACAACTAAAGGTATAAAATTCTGACAATACTGTAACTCCAGTATGGCCTGGCAGCTAATTGGCACAACTTGTCGCGATTGATGGTGATAGGAGTATTAGCTTAGCCTTTATATTAGCTGGAAAATGCACAAAACTACTCTAGTTTTCAGAATAGTTACCTACAGGTAATTAAAACTTCAAATCAAGTAGTCTACATGTCCAATTAAACTTGTAAAATTCCTAGTGGCATCTAGCATTATGCCTATGGATTAATTTGGTAGACATGGAGCTAACAAATTGCGAAGTATATGTCCCTGTGTGTGCATGTGCGAACATTAAAGTTGTGATTCATAAACTCAGTCAAATCTTTAACCTATAGGCTATAGTTGCTATCGAAAAATAAAGTCTTCTACATTTAGGTGAAGATTCTAATATTCCTAAGTGCATTGAAGTCAAAATTATGTTCTAAATATCTTCGCATTGTACATATTTGCCTGGTTTCTTCAATGTGAATTTAATTTTGAGGAAGCACACAAGTCTTTTTGATTCATATGTTTGTGATCTTAAAAAACATGGTTTTAATCAAAATGAATTTTTGAGATTTATAAAAATCTCTCACCAAATAAAACAAGTGGGGCGCAACCAGGTGCAAATTATGTAAACTCATAGTCTTCGGTTGGAAAAAACCCTACATATTGGGATCATGGTACTCTAAGAGCCACTGAAGCTAATTGAACTAATCCACAAACGTAGGGGTGTGTTTGGTAAACATTAAACCCAATGGACTATTGGAAAACAATGAAACAATGAAACATGTACTAAGATTTCCTGCGGTTGGGTGAAACCAATGAAACTGGGACAAAAGTTGGAAAGTTTTTAGCAATAATATGAAACATTGGGAAACCCATGATCAAATTGCAATAGTGAACTATTGAACCCTTTTTTAGTTCAATGGGTGGCAAAGCACGATTGCACTTGAAACACATCGAAACCATGAGAGATGTGAAATCCATTTCATGCTTTTCTAATAAGAAAATGTAGGAATTTGATGACATTAGAATGGGTTCCACTCCAGAAAGGTAACACGCAATTGTAAAAGGCCATGAACCGATTAAGACGGTGGCCTATCTTTATTGAGGGCTTATGAAAAACCAAGTTTCAGGAGGTTTTATGTTACCAAACACAATTGTTAATGGCTGGTTTGATTAAGCTTCAAGATTTCATGAAAAATCTTATGTTCGGGAGTACACCATAGACCAGCTTGGGTGTACAAATGCTAAATGGGCATTTGCTGAGAACAGAAGAGGCTAATGTACAGATTGGGATGCGTCGACATTTTATGGAGAACAAAATGGACCTTTGGTGGAGATCAGAAACTACCTCCTCTCATTCTCTCTCTCTCTCTCTCTTTCTTTGATTAGATAAATGTATATGGATGATCATAGTGATAAAGGATCTATTAAGAGAGTCCCAGTTAACAAGGAAATATATGATTCCTATAGAAGGAAACCCCTAACCTAACGTAACCTAACCTAACCAAATTGGGGAAAGTACCAAAAACTCGCAATCCTAGGCAGAACCCACCTGTTTCCTGACCCAAACCGAAAACATCCACTTTTGGAAACAGTGCATCAGGTTTTGGTACCTAAGCTAAACTGGACGCATCTGGGTTGGAAAACATTTGTTTGTGTTGTTTGATGTTTTTGTTGCTTCTGCTTTGCACCTTGATCAGAAACATAACTTTTTTGCATCAATAATTTCTCTGTAATAGGCAGAAAATGATGCAAATGCACAATGAGGTACTATTTATCCGAACCATATAAGTGAACCACACAATATATAAGCATTGGCAGTACATGTACAATATAGAAAGACGTAACCATGCAATGTGACATCAAAAAGAAAGGCAAGAATACTTACAAAGTGAAAAGAAAAATCTTAACCGAGCATCGAAGTCTTCATTCTCATAAGCCTTATAGATGTCTAGCCAATGCTTATAGAGCTTTGGGTTAATTCCACAGCGAGATCTTCTGAAACTTCCTACAAATGCAACCAATAAAAAGTTGATTAATAATCAAGAAATTAACAACATAAAGTTATTTATGGTTAACATACTGATTTATAGTGTTCAAAAAATTGGCCTAGACGGCCGCCGGCCGAACCAAAAACTTCATGTTTGGCACCCTTGTGCATATGTTCTTGCTTGTTTGGTGCCTATGCGGGCCTATTCAACGCCTAGACGGGCATGTTCAGGCCTGTGCGGCTGTTCGAATTTTGGGATTTTTTTTATTTTGTTATGCTTAGTTGTATTGTAGATATGTTGTTTGGATTTTAAGATTGGATTTAGATTTAGAACATTCAAATTTCAAAAAAATTGAATTGTATTGTTGATTTAGAACATGTTTGGATTTCAAATACAAATTTGTATTATAGATTTCAAATTTTTTAAAAAATTATTATTTCAGGCGCTAGGTGACCATCCGCCGCACCGAATCTGCCTAGCAAATTTTAGAACACTGCTGATTTACCAGCAGAAATAGTCTGGGGGTAAGGTTGTGTACATCTTGACACTGCCTAGACCCTGTATAAGCAGGAGCCTCGTGGCACTGGGACACCCTCTTTTATAGTGATTAACCAAAATGAGTTGCATCATAATATTCTAGGAACCAAGTTACCAACAAACATAAAGTTACCAACAAACACCTGTTTGGAACGGGCCATCCTTGATCCACACATTATCTGGACAAGAAAGATCATTTCTTCTGACATGTGTAAGACAACTTGCCCTACATGCACATTGGGCATGAATCACATGATTAACCTGTATCTAGGTATGTAACTGTTATTAGGCACAAACACATGTTTGTCACATGCCAACTCAACTTGAACATTTCTATACATGCGAAAGCATTATTGTTTTCCACTGGGTCTATTCTAGTTTTGAACCTATTTACTACCTAGACAGACACACATGTGTGTACTAATAAGATCTTTTCATCTGTATGAATAACAATGTGTGTATATGTAGAGTGTAGTCAGGATGAATCTGTGTCCTAGTTTTTTTTAGATTCACCCAGGTACGTCCAATGCCTATGTTCTTGTTCATATTAGTGCAGTCTGGACCTTAAACTTGATTAAATGAGAAACCTCTATTACATGACGCTGAAAATTACAACAAAAGTAACAACAACAGAAGGGAATAAGAGTCACAGTATCTCTGCACAACAATCACTATAGCAGATGAGTAGATAGTGCACAAAACAAAATAAAGATGAGAAACAACCAAACAAGTATGCAAAGAGGGATTAAAACGTCATTTAGGAACCAACTGATTATACCAATTAATCATACAACTCTAGATCTTTTGACAAAGTTGAAAAGAAGAAATGTTGCTTAATAATAATTAAAAACTATACCTTTGGTAAGCATTTTCCTGTGCCCCCCTCCCCCACTTTGATATTAGCATTCCAGTTGCAGGCATCTCCCACTTGTTTTGCCATTTTGATTTTGCCAACTTATCAGCCACTTCATTTGTTATAATGTGCGCAACATGACGGTCGAAAGAGCTTCAAACACAAAGCAACATAGAGAAAGCATAACCTAATTTAGATCCTTGATTTTTAAACCAAAATGTAGTAGTCAATAATAGTTTATAATTATTACCAAACAATTTTGCAATACTTGGCAAATTATGTTACTCTCAAGTAAACAACATTTACAAGAGATCCATTCATCTTTCATATTTTACTGAAATACCTACTGAATTAGTAAGTATTCCTAGTAGCCTGTCACGACCCGCACGCTAGAGTAAGGGCACGAGAACGTAACAACGCCCAGCCTACGCCGCAGTGTCGGCGGTAGAACGATGTCCTAGGTCTCAATACATCTAACAGTATAAGACTAAACAGTTTATACTCCCCGAATGGGGGTGACATAGCAGATACAGTCTCAATCACAACTAAGGTAGAGCAAGATAAAAGATAGGTAAAACATGAAATTCAAAAGAGATACAGCAGATAGAAGCCTAAGTGTCTAAGATACACAATTCCAGAAATACATCTCAAAGCTCAAATACAGTAATCCACAAAGTAAATACAACTCCAGACAAATGAAATAACTATATAAACAACCTCTACTGTGTCTCCTCTAGGCTAGCAGGCAACCTCCAGGCTATCTGTAAAATTTATCAACGGGTCCAGTCAGGACTGGAGCGAGCACAGTACATCTCAACAGATCATAGCAGGTTAGAAAATATAATCATGCAGTAAATTAAGATACAGGATCTGAAGGAAATACAGTATGTAAACAGAGAAAGAGAACTGTAATAAAAATATCTACTATACATAGAGAACTAACAGTGACTAGTGAGTCAGAGTAAAATATAAACATGTGAATAGCATAGGAGATTCATGACTACAGCTAAGAGAGTGATTCATGACTACAGCTACTAGGATAATATTCACATGTCTATTTCTACTCCCCCATCCCCAATCAATACACAAGGATCGGTTGTAGGCGTGGTTCACTATTTCGATGACAGGATTTTTGAACCGTGTTGTGGTTAGGATTTTGTTTAATTAATTTAATTAGTTGTATCATGTAGGCTCATAAAATGAGTGATACGTGAAGGTGATTCATGATGGCTCTGTGAACATTAGAGTACATGTGTCACAAGCGATTCGTGAATCAGAGGAAGCATAGAGATACGTGATGATTCGTGAAACGCACAAAACATGCAGTATCCGATGCTCCCGAGGGGGATAACATCTCATGAAAAAATTCATATAGTACCAATCCGTGTGACCAACGTGACAGTATCAAGTAAAGTAATTTAAAGCAGGAAAATAATTCTAAACAGGATATGAAATGATCAGAGAATGTACTCGCATGATATCTGAATGTCCAAGATAAAGATACTGTCCGAGGAGAGGTGTCTGGCTCCTAATTAGAACAGCACAAGTCACAACATGTCCAGAAGGGTAATATAAAGCACTACAATGCATTCTACATGAATCTAGGTCAAACTAGGCCAAAGTCAACCCTTGGTCAACTCTGGTCAACTACACTAGTCAAACTAGGTCAAACTAGGTCATGTCCTGACCCAGCAAGTCTTACTAGGCCTAACCAAGACTATCCTAGCAAGCACACATCAATACAAGGCTATACAAGCCAACATACACCCGACTCTATATAGCATGCAATTATTCAATACTCAAATAGGCAAGAATTCACATTGGATATACACTAGGTAATCTATTACTTTAAGATATATATGTCTACACATATATACACATGCATATATTGGTATTCAACATTAGGTCTATAATCATGGCATTTCAAATGGTTATATAAACTTATATATTACAACACAATATGCTAACATATATATAATATACATACATAGCTAAGTTAGCTATATTCATAAATACTTATTTAAGAGGCTATGTGTGTGTATGTGAACATGGCAAAGGGGCAAGTGAGAGTTAAATGGGCATACATAGTGTATAAATATCAAAGAGTGTCAAAGTGCAAGTGAACAATGTGTCAAGTGTGATAGTGTCAACATAGTGTAAGGGGGTACATGAGGTAATATAGGATTTGTGTTAACATAGAACATTACATCTCATTAACTTGTATATTGCATACATTACATCTATTGTTACATTACATTCATGCTTGTATTCATTCATCATTCATTTATTCTCTTGCACCACTATATGCACCATACATTACATACTATGGAACCTACATATTCATTACAAGCCATACTTATACATGCTTACATTAGATAGGATACTTACACCTCATACATCATTTATTTAAACATTTACTCATGCTTGCATTCTCTATTTAATTACATAATATATATACATTAACATGGATTAAAATCAAATAGAACATTATATTACACACAAGGGTGCACAAAATACATATGCCGAATAGTAACTCCTACTAATAATCAATACTGTACCATCTCAGAATGAATTAAAATCTAGGATTAAAGTATGTTATAGATCTATGTGTTAGCTTTCCGAAACTTCAAACGGATCGCGTTTTCGTTTCCGAAAACTCCCGGAATCGCGAAAACACCGAGAACGTGTTTGTCTTTCGTACAGCTGACACTCAAATAATTCTCCAGAAAGTTACAGAAAGAATTAGGCCTATAAATACATATTTTTGGAAAGCTAACTTCAATACGCTTCTTTTAAAAAAACGGAAGATTAAACCGAGCTTTGAGCTAGAAGTTATGACATTTCTAAGTTAGGACTGAAATTAAAAACGTGGATAAAAATCATGACGGATTTGGGTAGTTTGAGACAAAAGAACACAAGTATATAACATAATATATCAAGAACTCACTCTCTACACTAATATATATATATATATATATATATATATGAGACACTATATAACACATCTCCAATACAAAAATATGAGATTAAATATGTAATAATTCATTCAAATATAACAACAACACATAGTGTGTCCAAATTTGGGATTTTCCCACATGGACACAACCACAACACAAAGGACACTCCTATAACCTCCAAATGGACACGAAATGGACACAAATAGAGATGCAACCATGGGGGTCATTTCTATGGGTTCAAAATAGACCTATATGCATGAGGAAATGAAAAGGAAAAGGGATATATACCTCCCGGTAGATCGAATCGAAGAAAAGTCTTCCCGGAGCGACACCGACACGTAGAGATTCCAAAAGGACACGAACGAGCTCCGAATCCTCCCAAACTTGGGTAGCTTCCTCCTTGGCTAGAATGGAGAAGGAGAGAAGAAGATTTGGTGGCAAAATGGAAGGATTTGGTGGAGAAATTGCTAGGGATTGCTCTCTAGGAATTTGGGGAAGAACAAGAGAGAGAGTGTGGATGAGAATAATGAAATGAACTTGAGCCTATCCTCTCCCAAAGTGGCTGGCCATATGGGGCTATTTGTCCTATTATGGTAAGGTCCAAAATGCCCCCACTAACCTATTCTATGAGTATTACGAAAGGGCTAATTGGTTGGGGCTAAATTAGTCATTCTAAAGTCTCTAATCACACTAACCTTATCCATAATAATTAGTCTAACCTCTAACTAAAA
The DNA here is from genome assembly GCA_029216955.1 of Iris pallida. NCBI lineage: Eukaryota > Viridiplantae > Streptophyta > Magnoliopsida > Asparagales > Iridaceae > Iris > Iris pallida. The sequence goes on along the minus strand of JANAVB010042217.1, from coordinate 3,594,079 downwards.
TATTTCTATCATGTGGACTAAATTTAATATCATGTGGGCCATGCCTAACTAGTGTGTGGGTCCCACTAGAGTCAAACTACACCCGTGTCCCCGTTTCAAGCGGATTGAGTTGAAATTCGAACCCGACTCAAATAACCCCAAAACAATATCATAAATAATAAAATAATATCAAAATAATTCAAAGAGGTCAAATGCAAAAATATCCTTAGGCCAAAAAATGACATTAAAATATCATAATCACAGGTTAGGCGCTAGGTTAAACAGTCTCTAGGGTTTCACTAGCAAAACGTCAAAACCACAAGTCATTGATTTAAATAATTTTAAAATGATTTAAAATCACCAAAAAATCATATCATGAGTTAAATATCATTATTAAAATAATTATAAACATAAAATTTTAAAATTACCCTCATTTGGGAAACTGGGTGCTACAACTCTACCCACCTTAGAAAAATTTCGTCCTCGAAATTTAAGATCGATAGTACTCCTTCTAGAGCCTCTAACCTACCCAATATCTAAGGTAACACTTCCTAACACTGAAATAATAAACGGACATCTAAAAAGTGTCAATCTAGGAATACCTCCAATACTGCTCTGCTGTACGACGGTAATGGAACTTCAATAAAATATGGACTGGAACCTATATCCAAGGGACTGGACCTATTTTAAAGTGGTCTTAACTAAGGATGAAAAGGAACTGATCATAGGCTATAGGTATGTTCAAACTATTATCTTCCTATTAACCATCTATTAATACATTCTATTACCATAGGAACGATGCATTACTAAGACATATAGGCCCCTATCTCTCATAACACATTTATACTCACCAAAAGACTAGTACATCCTATCAAGGCTGATACTATAATCTCTCATAAATCTCATAAGCTACATGTTTAGAGACACATATCCCCACATCAAGAACTAACCTATATATATCTACAACTGATACTAATGGGGTGACGTCCCTATTTTCCAACAATCAAGGTCTAAATTTTTTTTCTAAAACATGCAATTTGAAGGAATAGTATACAAGGTCAGGGCATACCGTAGCAGTTGGAAGTCTCACCTAGGTGCACTGGTCATTCTAGGTCAAAACAGTACTATGGTATCAACACACAAACAATCTAGGGTGTCCTAATTGGAAAGGTAAGGGAACGACAATCATCAAGGTTGTAGGGCTGTCTACCATCCTATATAAAAATTGGTCATTAACAACTAAGAAATTATTAAAAGGTTACTATTCCATAAAATGGCAAAAATTGAAAGTTTAGGCACAACAAATCACAAATAGATTTTTGTCTTGACACGATCTAAGTTGATCAATTTTGGGATAAAACAAAATTTGGGCAAGAAGGGAAATCAATGAAATCAAAGTATGAGCACGAGCATCCAATGATGGAGGTTCAGGTCATGATTAAATGTAATTCGACTGAGTACGAATACGAGGTTCATAGGCGATGAAAAGATTTCAAGGAGAATTGTCAAGGCTGTCACGAATGAGACTATAGGGTCAAGTTTAACTATGTCTCCATTCTCGTAAATTGATACATGAAAAAGCGAACCAAAGTGCAATAGGTTGATCAGACCATCATGTACCGGTTCTGATTAGACAATATGTTAGTGGGTGGCCACCCAATAAAATATGTCATGACCAAGCTCGAAAATAGATAAGCTTGCAAAACTAAGGCTAATTTAGCAGCACAAGATATAAGGGTGGTAATGATGAAAGGAATTATATAGTCCAAGTTTCTTAACCAACGGGTCAAGTAATCCGATAAGGTACAAGGTTAAGCATCTAAGAAAACAAGCAGAACACCATCACATGTCGGATCGAAAGAATTGAGTCAAGGCTGGATTTCTAATTGAAATAAGAAGAAATTTAGTATAATGGTAGAGGTTATAGTTTAGCCAGTTGACCAGAAAATCATATTAAGAAAATAGAGTACAAGAAGACGGGTTTTAGTGGGACATGATATACCTACACGAAGGTGAGCTCGTCTAGGTCTTGCATATAAGATTTGTTGGAGGGTAACAACTAGTATTACATTCCGAATATCAAAGTCACGATAAGGAACGTCAAGGATCTCAATTAGAAAGTGGGAGTTCAAGAGGTGGTAATTAATGCACAAAAATAATGAAGATCGAGTTAGTCATCTGCTTCTGATACTCTTAAGTTCATCTGGTCATAACTTGCCAATCATATCTTTACCTCACCAGTCTCCATATGAAAATTTAACCTTTACTTAAACCCTTACCATGACTACCGTAGGCAATTTCCAATTTTCAAACATCACTCTTGAAGCACAACTCTCACATTTAGGAATCAACATTAACCATTTATTTAAATTTCTAAGTTCTTTCACCTTGTCTTAAATTTGACCCAAAACCTCTAAATCCCGTTTACGAATTCCTTGAACTTGTTCAAATTGTTCTCCTCGTATTATTTAATTTAAATCTCTAGGCCTTACAAAACTTATATTTCATCATAAAATTAACTTCCGTATTTTCTTCGACATACACCCTTGAATATTATTCTCCTAAAAATATTTCACAACAATCTCTAAACTTCCATAACTTTGTGCTCTCTCTATCCCTAGTCATTTCCTCGCAACATCTTGTTTAATATCCTTATTAAACAGAATTAACTTCTCTTTTCCATTACTAACCTTCTACATAGCCTCAGAGTAAAAGTTTTCCCTAGAATCAATAACCAAGATTTTCTAAGTTCTCAAAACTAGGTTGACCTCTGATATCCTTATTAGTTTTGAATACACCTATAAACTATCTCATAACCCCAAAATTTCTCTAAATGTAATTGTTTCCAGATTGACAGTATACATCTCCTTATTCTATTCGAGACCCTTACCAAATTTTATCTCAAGTTTTCATATGGAACACTCCACATTTGATTTCCTTTAGATCATCATAAAATAACCAGTTACGTCTTCTCTGAGCTACATAATTTACGTCACTTCCTTAGCCTTCCCCATGCAAAAGATAGGAAGATTCAAGGGTTTCGAAGTACATCTGGTAAGGACGACAAGATATGGGTAATTAATGTAATGAGACAGAGTTTAAGATAAGAGGTAAATAAGAATGCAAGGGAATAATGGCGAGAAAGAATAATGAAGATATGTTCCTTCTCATCGGTTCAAACGAGAGGAACCCATCAAGCTTAAATTCAATAGCAAGGAATGAGGGTGAATCCAAATAAGAGGAAAAGGAATTCCAATTGAAGTTCAAAATGAGTTTCTCAGGGGTCGTCCCAGAAATCTCTCAAAGAATCCTAAGTGTGATTGAGTACCTTGGATTTAAAAATATTAATCTAAATACAAAATTAAATCAACAACTACAAAATTTTATCAAAATCATCAACTAATACCAGGATTCAAAGTTCTACAATGAATCCACAAAATCAAATTCAAATCAAGGAAAAAGGTGAATCAAAACAAGGAAAAGGAGTTTAAATCGGAATTCAAAATGAGATTCTCAAGGGTCATCCCAGGAATCTCTCAAGGAATCCTAACAGTGATTGAGTATCCTCTTATCCTAACATCTTAATTTATATATCCTATAACAGGCTCGTAGTAGTACAACTAAGTCGTTGCGCTACTACGAAATCGCACTAATGCGAATCTCGACCTGCATGGGCCACCACTAAAAACGTGTCACGACCCGCACCCTAGAGTAAGGGCACGAGAACGTAACAACGCCCAGCCTACGCCGCAGTGTCGACGGAAGAACGCTGTCCTAGGTCTCAATGCATCTAACAATATAAGACTAAACAGTTTATACTCCCCGAATGGGGGTGACATAGCAGATACAGTCTCAATCACAACTAAGGTAGAGCAAGATAAAAGATAGGTAAAACATGAAATTCAAAAGAGATACAACAGATAGAAGCCTAAGTGTCTAAGATACACAATTCCAGAAATACATCTCAAAGCTCAAATACAGTAATCCACAAAGTAAATACAACTCCAGACAAATAAAATAACTATCTAAACAACCTCTACTGTGTCTCCTCTAGGCTAGCAGGCAACCTCCAGGCTATCTGTAAAATTTATCAACGGGTCCAGTCAGGACTGGAGCGAGCACAGTACATCTCAACAGATCATAGCAGGTTAGAAAATATAATCATGCAGTGAAGTAAGATACATGATCTGAAGAAAATACAATATGTAAACAGAGAAAGAGAACTGTAATAAAAATATCTACTATATATAGAGAACTAACAGTGACTAGTGAGTCAGAGTAAAATATAAACATGTGAATGGCATAGGAGATTCATGACTACAACTAAGAGAGTGATTCATGACTACAGCTACTTGGATAATATTCACATGTCTATTTCTACTCTCCCATCCCCAATCAATACACAAGAATCCGTTCAAGTTATGTTAAGATTCGTAAAACTTCACATGGCTCATAAAATGAGTGATACGTGAAGGAGATTCATGATGGCTCTGTGAACATTAGAGTACATATGTCACAAGCAATTCGTGAATCAGATGAAGCATAGAGATACGTGATGATTCGTGAAACGCACAAAACATGCAGTATTCGATGCTCTCGAGGGGGATAATATCTCATGAAAAGATCCATATAGTACCAATCCGTGTGACCAACGTGACAGTATCAAGTAAAGTAATTTAAAGCAGGAAAATAATTCTAAACATGATATGAAATGATCAGAGAATGTACTCGCATGATATCTGAATGTCCAAGATAAAGATACTGTCCGAGGAGAGGTGTCTAGCTCCTAATTGGAACAGCACAAGTCACAATATGTCCAGAAGGGTAATATAAAGCACTACAATGCATTCTACATGAATCTAGGTCAAACTAGGCCAAAGTCAACCCTTGGTCAACTCTGGTCAACTGCACTAGTCAAACTAGGTAATGTCCTAACCCAGCAAGTCTTACTAGGCCTAACCAAGACTATCCTAGCAAGCACACATCAATACAAGGCTATACAAGCCAACATACACCCGACTCTATATAGCATGCAATTATTCAATACTCAAATAGGCAAGAATTCACATTGGATATACACTAGATAATCTATTACTTTAAGCTATATATGTCTACACATATATACACATGCATATATTGGTATTCAACATTAGGTCTATAATCATGGCATTTCAAATGGTTATATAGACTTATATATTACAACACAATATGCTAACATATATATAATATACATACATAGCTAAGTTAACTATATTCATAAATACTTATTTAAGAGGCTATGTGTGTGTATGTGAACATGGCAAAGGGGCAAGTGAGGGTTAAATGGGCATACATAGTGTATACATATCAAAGAGTGTCAAAGTGTAAGTGAACAATGTGTCAAGTGTGATAGTGTCAACATAGTGTAAGGGGGTACATGAGGTAATATAGGATTTGTGTTAACATAGAACATTACATCTCATTAACTTGTATATTGCATACATTACATCTATTATTACATTACATTCATGCTTGCATTCATTCATCATTCATTTATTCTCTTGCACCACTATATGCACCATACATTACATACTATGGAACCTACATATTCATTACAAGCCATACTTATACATGCTTACATTAGATAGGATACTTACACCTCATACATCATTTATTTAAACATTTACTCATGCTTGCATTCTCTATTTAATTACATGATGTATATACATTAACATGGATTAAAATCAAATAGAATATTATATTACACACAAGGGTGCACAAAATGCATATGCCGAATAGTAACTCCTACTAATAATCAATACTGTACCATCTCAGAATGAATTAAAATCTAGGATTAAAGTATGTTATAGATCTATGTGTTAGCTTTCTGAAACTTCAAACGGATCGCGTTTTCGTTTCCGGAAACTCCCGGAATCGCGAAAACACCGAGAACGCGTTTGTCTTTCGTACAGCTGACACTCAAATAATTCTCCAGAAAGTTACAGAAAGAATTAGGCCTATTAATACATGTTTTTGGAAAGCTAACTTCAATACGCTTCTTTTAAAAAAACGGGAGATTAAACCGAACTTTGAGCTAGAAGTTATGACATTTCTAAGTTAGGGCTGAAATTAAAAACGTGGATAAAAATCATGACGGATTTGGGTAGTTTGAGACAAAAGAACACAAGTATATAACATAATATATCAAGAACTCACTCTCTACACTAATATATATATATATGAGACACTATATAACACATCTCCAATACAAAAATATGAGATTAAATATATGTAATAATTCATTCAAACATAACAACAACACATAGTGTGTCCAAATTTGGAATTTTCCTACATGGACACAACTACAACACAAAGGACACTCCTATGACCTCCAAATGGACACGAAATGGACACAATTGGAGATGCAACCATGGTGGTCATTCGATGCAACCATGGGGGTCATTCCTATGGGTTCAAAATAGACCTATATGCATGAGAAAATGAAAAGGAGAAGGGATTTATACCTCCCGGTAGATCAAATCGAAGAAAAGCCTTCCCGGAGCGACACCGACACGTAGAGATTCCAAAAGGACACGAACGAGCTCCGATTCCTTCCAAACTTGGGTAGCTTCCTCCTTGGCTAGAATGGAGAAGGAAAGAAGAAGATTAGAAGAAGATTTGGTGGTGAAATGGAAGGATTTGGTGGAGAAATTGCTAGGGATTGCTCTCTAGGAATTTGTGGAAGAACAAGAGAGAGAGTGTGGATGAGAATAATGAAATGAACTTGAGCCTATCCTCTCCCAAAGTGGCTGGCCATATGGGACTATTTGTCCTATTATGGTAAGGTCCAAAATGCCCCCACTAACCTATTCTATGAGTATTAGGAAAGAGCTAATTGGTTGGGGCTAAATTAGTCATTCTAAAGTCTCTAATCACACTAACCTTATCCATAATAATTAGTCTAACCTCTAACTAAAATATTTCTATCATGTGGACTAAATTTAATATCATGTGGGCCATGCCTAACTAGTGTGTGGGTCCCACTAGAGTCAAACTACCCCCGGGTCCCCGTTTAAAGTCGGATTGAGTTGAAATTCGAACCCGACTCAAATAACCCCAAAACAATATCATAAATAATATCAAAATAATTCAAAGAGGTCAAATGCAAAAATATTCTTAGGCCAAAAATAACATTAAAATATCATAATCACATGGTTAGGCTCTAGGTCAAACAGTCTCTAGGGTTTCACTAGCAAAACGTCAAAACCATAAGTCATTGATTTAAATAATTTTAAAATGATTTAAAATCACCAAAAAATCATATCATAAATTAAATATTATTATTAAAATAATTATAAACATGAAATTTTAAAATTACCCTCGTTTGAGAAACTGGGTGCTACCATCGATTAACATTCTTCACTTCAGGAGAAGAGAACCGAGGCTACCATCGATTGGACGATGCATCTACGTATTCTTTTTTTTTGTTTCCTTCAAAAGTATAACCCTGACTTCCTATTTGAAATCAGTTCCGAATCGTTTAATAAGGTTTCTCTATATTAACATTCATAGTTTCATACCAAATCACCAAATCCTGGTTTGTTTGTCGAGAATCTCTTAAGAATGTTTCTCTTTACTAATGTTCATACTAAATCTCAACCATTAGAGCATACGAATGGTCCAAATATGTTTCTCATTTTCTCATCTATACTTACGTTTCTCACCTTATCTATTGTCACGTCCCAGAACCAGAATACTGGAGAGCGGGGGAATGACTCAGCCAGCTACGTATTACGGGTAGATGAATACCGTATAATACGATCAATGCTGTCTAACCAGACGAGGGGGTGCATACTACATGAAAGTCTTACTATGGTCACTTCACATCTATTATCTTAATCATTCGAACAAGGAAACAAAAATAGAGAACATGTAAGATAAAGCAGTAAGGCGTCCCAAACGCTCAGTCAAAATGTTCTTGAGATCTGGCTTTACAAAACATAGCCAGATGATATAGCAAAGTATACACAATTGTTATCAGCTGCAGTCTGACTTAGTTACAATTATGCAAAAGTAAGTACAAGATAATCCGACTAACATGTCGATGCCAAACGGCAAGGTATAAAACATTTAACAAAACGAGCGGGGAGGTAAGAAACCCACTCGAGTCCTCCTGCGATCATCCCTCTAGTGTTGACCATCTTGGAGGTAGAAGTAAGCTGGATCCTCGGGGACTGGCTCTAAATCTGGCCATGCAAAACCAGAGAGGTTAGACCTCTAATAGCAAGTACCACAAGGGAGCACGATATGAAGGATTAAACCAGTAAGTAAGAGAATGTAATAATAGATCTCTGCTTTCCACTAGGATTCACATAACATCACGACACTTCGAACCAACCTCCCAACCAAACAAGGACAGAAGTTGGCCCGTCATGTCCTGACATTCTGATCATCTCAGTTAGGCAACAGAGTAGGTACAGTACACAAACAAATCATCTTTGAACGGCCAATTAATTCCTACGGCTTGCTATTGTGAGTCCCAAGTTATCCTGGAATTATGCAATTAAGGATTCCTCAGTTCTTACTATGTGCAAGCAAGGCTAGTCTATCCAATCAATCAATTGCGCCAATCATGTAGTTAGACGAGTCCCGGCGGGACGCCCGCCGTTATAGCATGTACAATAATATAAGCAGATACCGTTCCCTGCCCGTGTGACAGATTTACCGTATCTGTGGGAACCAGCCGGCCCGTCGGGCACTTAATAGTCTCAAGGGGGCTGCCATGTAAGAACTCGGGAATCCATTCTCTCCATGCCATCATTATTTTATTTAACTTAATAGTCTCTACGTTGCGTGAAGTTCCATGCCGTGGATCATGGTCGTTCAAATGAGTACTTTCGTACGGGGTACGATATGCACAACTCTACAACGATACCCGTGCGGCTATGTTATAGGTCTTACATAGCGTAATGCAACAATCAAATCTAACCACGGAGTAATCATGCCTTGACCATAAAGTACACATGCTTCCTTTGTAGAAAAATAAATAAATAAATTGAAGCCTGCATGTGTGCCTGTATGTCAATATTCGGGATCGGCCAATCGATTATAATAGTTCATAGTTAATATGAACGTGTCTCATTCATTTCATTCAATAAGACGACTAGCCAGTCTCTTAGTTCCAACTAGGAACGCATGATCAATTATTAGTCAAGATACCCATTATTATCAATGGTATCAAGGCATGAAGGTCAATTAGAATTAAGCATGGTCCAGTCCATAGCTAGTATAAAATAGTTGGTAACATATTCTTGAATCCAAGAAAAAGATCAACAAATTCATGTTGGGAGTTGAAAGAAATTCTAGCCACAATTCAGTTAATTAGGACATATAACAGTCAGAAACAACCAAATATGCATATGCGGCCTATTCTGTGACATGCATGCAACTGCGACACCATATGCACCTACTGCGACATGATATGCGCCTCATGTGGCTCAACTGCGACATGATATGCGCCTACCGCGACATGCACCTCATGTGGCTCAACTGCGACATGATATGCGCCTACCGCGACATGCGCCACATGTGGCTCAACTGCGACATGATATGCGCCTACCGCGACATGCGCCTCATGTGGCTCAACTGCGATATGATATGCGCCTACCGCGACATGCGCCTCATACAACATGCGCCTACTGCGACATGTGCCTCATGTGGCTCAACTGCGACATGATATGCGCCTACCGCGACATGCGCCTCATGTGGCTCAACTGCGACATGATATGCGCCTACCGCGACATGCGCCTCATGTGGCTCAACTGCGACATGATATGCGCCTACCGCGACATGCGCCTCATGCAACATGCGCCTACTGCGACATGCGTCTTAATGCGGCTCATGCGCGACATGATATGCGGCTACTGCGACATGCTGTGTGCCTTCCGCGACATGCGCCTCATTGCAACATGCGCCTACTGCGACATGCGCCTTCTGCGACATGCTGTGCGTGCTGCAGATGAATATAGGAACGAACCAAAATACTTTTTGCCATAACTTCCATAAAATAAATCGAAATCTAACTTTTCAAAAGCCAAACTTTAGTAGAATCAAATTCTCTACAACATGGAACCACTTAATTTCGAAAACAACAATGTTTGATAGATCAAAACCCTAAATTTTATATGAAAACCAAAACTATGAAAACCAAAACTTAAAACTTAGATCTACACCCAACCATCCATGGAAAACAAAAACTTCAAGACCTAAACTTGTAGAGGAAGAGAAGATGAATAACATAAACTAAAAATAATTGGGGATGCATGAAATCCCTCATGGTGTGCAAGATGTACTTGCCTCTCCAAATGGGTTAGGGTTTGGTGGAGGAGTAAATGTGAATGAATGAAGAGAGAGAGTGGAAGAAGAACTTTTATATCAAGGTCAAGTGGATCTCCACCATTCATTCTCTCCACCAAATCCAAGCCATCCATTCCTTTCCATGTTGAATCAAACCGAACCAAGTTGGTTTTCCATGAACCGAAATGAACCAAGAGCCAAGAAAAAGCAGAAAATAAAATACAAAAAAATTAATAAGCGCAAATTTGAAGAATTTAAATACAGAATAAATGTATGATAAATATTAAATAAATATTCATGAGTTGGGTTGACTCAAAAAAAATCCCAAGCTTAAGCATGCTCTTAACCACATGACTAATGACATGTGGTGGCACACTAATCCGCGACGAGATACTGTCCCATGCCATGGCCAGTTACAAATTCAGGATAAATGTAATAAAGATACATGTGCCAGATACCATATACACGAAAAATCAAAAATTTACGTATTTCGGAAACGGGGAGTGACATGTCTACCCTCCTTAGAAAAATTTCGTCCTCGGAATTTCGATAAGGCTAGTTGAGCACGCTCTCAGATTACGAAATACACTCATGACATATAGCAAGCACAATTATCAAACAACATATGGCACATGAACAGTTTAAGAAAGCAAGAATAATTAAATAAGAGCACAAACAATAAGTATCCCCTAGAAGGAAATGATCGGAGACATACGAATAAAATATGCCTCTCAAGTCAGGTAGGAATTCGTCCTCGAGGTCCTACACTGACACTCAAAGTGGACAAGGGTCAATGCTTGAGATAAGTCGGTACCAATGACTAAATCAAGAACGAGACTCTGCCCAGGACGTACTCTCGAAATCAAGACACATGATGAATATTACGTATCACATGATACGAGAGCAGATGAGTGAGACGAAAAAGTTGCCTTCACTCTTCGAATATAGAACTCAAAGAATTATAATGAATAATACTGAAATCTTACCCACAATCTGACCGCCTTCGGCCAACCTCTGCTCTAATACTCCAAATTCTTCTTGTCTCTGTCCCGGCCTTCCCTGGCCCTGCTGTCCAACCTGATGTTGCGCTTGTCGGTACATCTGAGCTTGCATCAGTAATGGGCGCTGGGCTAGTGGCCTCACTGCTAGTGCTGGCCCTCCTGGCCTCTGTATCATGGGACAATTGGCAATCCTATGATCTGGACTGCCACACCTCAAGCATAATCCATTAGCTGAACGACACACATCCCTAGTGTGTCCTCCCTTACCACAGTAAGTGCAACCCACTGGTGCTTCTTGACGCTGCTGCTGGTTCCTCTGTTGCTGCTGCCTGGGTGGTGGTGCTGGTCCTCGTATCGCCACATCGTGGATACGAATGCCAGTGGACGGTGTTGTTGTTCGGGGTACTGCTCCCCCTCCTCCTTCAATCTGACTGTGGGACCTCTTCTGACCCCCAGTCCTTGTCGCAAGCCTCTGGATGGTGATCTCATGCCTTCGGGTTGCCGTTAATATCTCATCAAAAGTCCGATAATTGTGTCCCTCTATCAATTGCAAGAGTTCAAGATGAAACCCTTGTTGAAATCTCATAGCCCTCTGGCGCTCCGTCGCTACCATCTCTGGGGCAAATCTACTCAATCTGCAGAACTCCGCTGCATAAGCATCTAAAGTCTTGCCAGCCTGCCTGAGGCTGATAAACTTTTGTTGTAGCTCAAACTGCGCCACAATCCCATAATACTTGGTCTTGAATCTTGCGGTAAAATCGTCCCAAGCTACAGGACGTCTGATGCCCACTTCCTCTGATTCCCACCAATCACGTGCGAGATCCTGAAGTAATAACTTCACCAGATCCACACGTTCTTCTGCCGGTACCTTAGCTGCCGTCAGAATAGCCTCCATATCCTTAAGCCATGCATCTGCTGATATGGCATCCTCCGTGCCCTCGAAACGGCGGGAGTTGTACTTGAAAAACCTGGCTGATGCTCCTGAATCAGTCCTCGCTCCTCTTTCCAAAGCCGTCTGCAAACCTTGGTTGAGTAGCACATTCTGCTCTTGTAGCTGAGTGTACATGCGTTGCTGGGCCAACATCTGATGTTGCTGAGTAGCCATCATTCCTCTCATGATCTCCAGAAGGGCTGGTGTGTCTACTTGGGTAGGTGGAACTGTCGGTGGTGGTGGAATGTCCGGATACTGCGATCCAGCTGCTGGTTCCACTATCACTTCTTCCTGGGTAGCCTCTTGAGTTAGTACTGGCCCTTGTTGTTGACCAACCGGGTCAGGTTGTCCATGTTGCTCCTGCTGTTGCTGCCCAGCTCTGACCGATGCGGACGAAGTGCCCCTAAGAAAAGGGACAAGAGAACAATCAAACAACCGGACATGAAGGATCAATGAAGTCAAAGGATACCGGAATGTCAAGCAAGGGTTGAGGATAACGAATCATGAGATCAAGAAGGAACACGTGTGATTGAGACATCCTATAAATCAAAAACACCCCACAAGTCTGAAATCAGACCTGCATGGGCCACCACTAAAACCTTGTCACGCCCCAGAACCAGAATACTGGAGAGCGGGGGAATGACTCAGCCAGCTACGTATTATGGGTAGATGAATACCGTATAATACGATCAATGCTGTCTAACCAGACGAGGGGGTGCATACTACATGAAAGTCTTACTATGGTCACTTCATATCTATTATCTCAATCATTCGAACAAGGAAACAAAAATAGAGAACATGTAAGATAAAGCAGTAAGGCGTCCCAAACGCTCAGTCAAAATGTTCTTGAGATCTGGCTTTACAAAACATAGCCAGATGATATAGCAAAGTATACACAATTGTTATCAGCTGCAGTCTGACTTAGTTACAATTATGCAAAAGTAAGTACAAGATAATCCGACTAACATGTCGATGCCAAACGGCAAGGTATAAAACATTTAACAAAACGAACGGGGAGGTAAGAAACCCACTCGAGTCCTCCTGCGATCATCCCTCTAGTGTTGACCATCTTGGAGGTAGAAGTAAGCTGGATCCTCGGGAACTGGCTCTAAATCTGGCCATACAAAACCAGAGAGGTTAGACCTCTAATAGCAAGTACCACAAGGGAGCACGATATGAAGGATTAAACCAGTAAGTAAGAGAATGTAATAATAGATCTCTGCTTTCCACTAGGATTCACATAACATCACGACACTTCGAACCAACCTTCCAACCAAACAAGGACAGAAGTTGGCCCGTCATGTCCTGACATTCTGATCATCTCAGTTAGGCAACAGAGTAGGTACAGTACACAAATAAATCATCTTTGAACGGCCAATTAATTCCTACGGCTTGCTATTATGTGTCCCAAGTTATCCTGGAATTATGCAATTAAGGATTCCTCAGTTCTTACTATGTGCAAGCAAGGCTAGTCTATCCAATCAATCAATTGCGCCAATCATGTAGTTAGACGAGTCCCGGCGGGACGCCCGCCGTTATAGCATGTACAATAATATAAGCAGATACCGTTCCCTGCCCGTGTGACAGATTTACCGTATCTGTGGGAACCAGCCGGCCCGTCGGGCACTTAATAGTCTCAAGGGGGCTGCCATGTAAGAACTCGGGAATCCATTCTCTCCATGCCATCATTATTTTATTTAACTTAATAGTCTCTACGTTGCGTGAAGTTCCATGCCGTGGATCATGGTCGTTCAAATGAGTACTTTCGTACGGTGTACGATATGCACAACTCTACAACGATACCCGTGCGGCTATGTTATAGGTCTTACATAGCGTAATGCAACAATCAAATCTAACCACGGAGTAATCATGCCTTGACCATAAAGTACACATGCTTCCTTTGTAGAAAAATAAATAAATAAATTGAAGCCTGCATGTGTGCCTGTATGTCAATATTCGGGATCGGCCAATCGATTATAATAGTTCATAGTTAATATGAACGTGTCTCATTCATTTCATTCAATAAGACGACTAGCCAGTCTCTTAGTTCCAACTAGGAACGCATGATCAATTATTAGTCAAGATACCCATTATTATCAATGGTATCAAGGCATGAAGGTCAATTAGTATTAAGCATGGTCCAGTCCATAGCTAGTATAAAATAGTTGGTAACATATTCTTGAATCCAAGAAAAAAATCAACAAATTCATGTTGGGAGTTGAAAGAAATTCTAGCCACAATTCAGTTAATTAGGACATATAACAGTCAGAAACAACCAAATATGCATATGCGGCCTATTCTGCGACATGCATGCAACTGCGACACCATATGCGCCTACTGCGACATGATATGCGCCTCATGTGGCTCAACTGCGACATGATATGCGCCTACCGCGACATGCGCCTCATGTGGCTCAACTGCGACATGATATGCGCCTACCGCGACATGCGCCTCATGTGGCTCAACTGCGACATGATATGCGCCTACCGCGACATGCGCCTCATGCAACATGCGCCTACTGCGACATGCGCCTCATGTGGCTCAACTGCGACATGATATGCGCCTACCGCGACATGCGCCTCATGTGGCTCAACTGCGACATGATATGCGCCTACCGCGACATGCGCCTCATGTGGCTCAACTGCGACATGATATGCGCCTACCGCGACATGCGCCTCATGCAACATGCGCCTACTGCGACATGCGCCTTAATGCGGCTCATGCGCGACATGATATGCGGCTACTGCGACATGCTGTGTGCCTTCCGCGACATGCGCCTCATTGCAACATGCGCCTACTGCGACATGCGCCTTCTGCGACATGCTGTGCGTGCTGCAGATGAATATAGGAACGAACCAAAATACTTTTTGCCATAACTTCCACAAAATAAATCGAAATCTAACTTTTCAAAAGCCAAACTTTAGTAGAATCAAATTCTCTACAACATGGAACCACTTAATTTCGAAAACAACAATGTTTGATAGATCAAAACCCTAAATTTTATATGAAAACCAAAACTATGAAAACCAAAACTTAAAACTTAGATCTACACCCAACCATCCATGGAAAACAAAAACTTCAAGACCTAAACTTGTAGAGGAAGAGAAGATGAATAACATAAACTAAAAATAATTGGGGATGCATGAAATCCCTCATGGTGTGCAAGATGTACTTGCCTCTCCAAATGGGTTAGGGTTTGGTGGAGGAGTAAATGTGAATGAATGAAGAGAGAGAGTGGAAGAAGAACTTTTATATCAAGGTCAAGTGGATCTCCACCATTCATTCTCTCCACCAAATCCAAGCCATCCATTCATTTCCATGTTGAATCAAACCGAACCAAGTTGGTTTTCCATGAACCGAAATGAACCAAGAGCCAAGAAAAAGCAGAAAATAAAATACAAAAAAATTAATAAGCGCAAATTTGAAGAATTTAAATACAGAATAAATGCATGATAAATATTAAATAAATATTCATGAGTTGGGTTGACTCAAAAAAATCCCAAGCTTAAGCATGCTCTTAACCACATGACTAATGACATGTTAAATGCTACATGATACAACTAATTAAATTAATTAAACAAAATCCTAACCACAACACGGTTCAAAAATCCTGTCATCGAAATAGTGAACCACGCCTACAACCAAACAAGGACAAGGGGTGGCACACTAATCCGCGACGAGATACTGTCCCATGCCATGGCCAGTTACAAATTCAGGATAAATGTAATAAAGATACATGTGCCAGATACCATATACACGAAAAATCAAAAATTTACGTATTTCGGAAACGGGGAGTGACATCTATACTTATGTTTCTAACCCCTCTCTCTCTCTCTCTCTCTCTATATATATATATATATATATATATATATATATATATATATATATATATGTATATATATATATATTGTTAATGCTGGGAACGCCGGGGCACGCTTTTCGATAGAAAATACAGAAACTGAAACAGTTGTAAAGACAATATTTCAAATGCAATTCCTTAAAGAAGGTTTTGCAACAGAGATCCAGAAGGATTCTGCAAATTACGAGATCTAAAAAGATATCGTAATTCACGAATAATCTAAAGAGATTTTCGTGATCGTAGCAATCTGGCAGTAGTGCCTTCTAAAAAGAAGATACTGAAGAAATGCTAAAGGCAACAGAAGGGTGACAGGCAAGAAGATGGAATTGCTGGGGTGAATTATCACCGTTGCTCAAAGCTTTATTCGCCCTCTGCGATCATCTTCCAGGAACCAGCAAGGTTGACGGAAAACCTTGGAACACTCCTGCTCTTTTGACTCCTCGGAAGACGGCGAACTCCTCTGGCAATGGCTTTACTCTTCTCTCTCTGTTTCTGAAATAACAGAACCCACGCGCTAGTGTTTGTGTTAAAAAACACGCTCACTACTCTGTTGTGTTAAAGAACACTTAGAGTTTTCTTTTCTCTCTGGAATTCTGATTTCTCCCACACTGAGAGAGAGGAGAGAACCTGCATATATAGCCCACGGGGCAGTTGCCAAGCAGTTGCCTGAACTTCAGGGTAGTGGCTGAACCACTCCTGAATGTGCAGCAACTGCTGCAACCGTTCCCGCTCTAATATGCAGCCAGCCACACGCACACTACGCACTCTATGCACATTGCGTACGCTGCGCACACTGCGCACTCTACGTACGCTGCGCACTCTGCGCACTCTACGCACGCTGCGTACGCTGCGCACACTGCGCGTACTGGACGTACTGGCTGCGTACTGGGCTGCGTAACTGGGCCAGCATAACTGGGCTCGCGTAACGGGCCGCGCAACGTGGTCGCGCAAGTGGCTCGCGCAACGAGCGCAACTTAAGCGCACTATGCGCCTAGCGACGATGCTGACGTGCTAAGTGCAAAGTGCGCCAACAAAACGCCACATTACGCCTCATGAGCCCTTGAGCCCGAGTCCGAGCCCGAGCCCGAGCCCGAGTCCGAGTCCGAGTCCGAGTCGCTAAGCTCCTACGGAGCTTAGCTCCATGGAAATAAATTTCCAAGAGCAAAAAGCTTACAGCTTCGTAATTGTTGATTAAGTCTTTATACCATTAATAATTAATCTCACATGGCACACACCCATGTGCACTACATGTGCATCTCCATAAAGAGTAAAGACTCATATATATGGAGATACACATTCCTTTCTAGCCGAGGTGGGACTAAAAACCAAAAACTAAAGGCTAAAAACCCAACAATCCCCCACATATCTCTATATATATGAGTACGAGTGTTTCCCGCAGTAACTGTCCATTATGCTTTTAGGATAGATGCCACTTAAGACTTGAATCTTCCCACGTGAGTCAAAAATCAAACTATAATACAAGAATGGACTAAGCCTTAAATTCTGCATCATAGCTGAAATTCTTTCCACTCACATAATGTAGTTACATGTGCTTCTGGCTGCACATTTAAGGCCGTGTCCCAGCCTGGTTTCAGTGTATAATATTGGGCGTCTACAAGTTTACCCTCAAGAGACGGCCTGATATCTCTTTGTCCATACACTATAGGTGAGTTCTTTATTAAAGAGACATGGCATGAAGCGTCCAACGCTTCCTTTGCGGTGCTACGCCGCTATGACATGGCCTTAAGCCGAGGACCTTACCCCGAATCACCGGGAACCTCATCGTAGTGTCATACTACCCGTAGCATGAGGTCTAGCCCCTTTGTAGTGCCAAACTACCCAGCATGAAGCCTTACGCTTCTGTGCGGTGTTACGCCGCTACGACATGGCTTGCAAGGCCGAGGCTTATCCCTAGCCGGGTTTACCTCATTGTGGTGTCGTGCCACCCGTAACATGAGGAACACCTCCTCTTTGTAGTGCTGACTACATCCCTATTTAATTCAATATACAGTATTAGGCCAACTGCCTATTTGCGGTGCTATGCCGCTGTGACTTGGCTAACATAGCCGAGGCTTTACCTCCTTCGAGAACCTCATGGTGGAGTCACCGCCACACATAGCATGGAGTCACACTCCTTGTAGTGCTGTGCTACCATACTTCCTGTAAAGCATACCAGACATTCCAAATGCCTGAGAACTCATTAAGGCATTTAAGCCAACCTCCCACAGGACCTGTTTTCCGCAGAAAACAACAGTAGACAACAGTGGTTATAGGTCCGTAACCTCTACATATCCAATAGAACATGTACCCACCGTTCCTGATATTCTTCCGATTAGTGGTCCTCCCTTGAACCAAAAGCTAGATGCCTAGTAGATAAATCTTTGAACTAATAGCATAAAACTTTATGGTAGGAATACAATAATACAATATCAGAATGCCTTCAAGCCCATTTTACAAGCTGTGTCATCGACCAGCTGGCGCTTGAGGCCCTTGGTGAACGGATCCGCCAGGTTCTCCTGACTCCGAACATCAATTACTGCAATAACACCTCTCTTGATAAGATCATGTACTGCCCTGTGCTTTAACCGCACAGTCCTCTTCTTCCCGTTGAAAAGGTCATTTGATGCCACCGCCGCAGTCGCCTGGTTGTCGCAGTATATCGGTATTGCCGGTATTTGCGCCCCAACCACTGGAAGATCATACATGAGCTCCCGAAGCCATTCTGCTTCCTCGGCTGCGGTATCAAGTGCAAAGAACTCAGATTCCATGGATGACCGCGAGAGCATAGTCTGCTTCTTCGACTTCCACGATATAGCAGCTCCACCCATTGTGAATATGTATCCACCTGTGGACCTCTCGCTCTCCACCTCTGAGCACCAACTGGCATCACTGAAGCCTTCCACTACCGGAGGATCTCCGCTGTAGTACAGTGCATATGTCTGAGTCTTCTTGAGATATCTCATAACCCGTTCCACAGCTTTCCAGTGTTCAACACCTGGATTGCTCGTAAAATGACTCAGCATTCCTACGACAAAAACTATGTCAGGCCTTGTGGCAGTAGTAGCATACATCAAACTCCCGATTACGCTTGCATACTCCAGCTGCCTGACGCTTTCCCCTGAATTAGGCTTCAGCTTCAGATCACACCTGTACGGCGTATTGATCCCTGAAAGATCCCGATACCCATAACGAGTGATCATTTTCTCAATATAATGAGACTGTGACAGCGCTAGTCCAGTGTCTGTCCGGATGATCTTGATCCCTAAGATCACATCAGCTTCCCCCAAGTCCTTCATACTGAACTTGCTTGAGATGAATTTCTTTGTCTCCATGACACATCTAATATCCGTACCTAGGATAAGCATGTCGTCCACGTACAGACAAACGATCACACCTCTTCCATCAGCGAACTTCGTGTAAACACACTTGTCCGTATCGCTGACCATGTAGCCATTTGACCTTATAACTTTGTCAAATTTCTCATGCCACATCTTGGGAGCCTGTTTAAGACCGTACAAGGATTTCACCAACTTGCAGACTTTGTCTTCAAGACCTTTGATGACAAATCCCTCTGGCTGTTGTATGTAAATCTCTTCGGTCAGCTCGCCATTTAGGAAAGCCGTATTTACATCCATCTGATGTATCACCATCTTATTTATTGCTGCGAGAGCAATCAACACTCTGATGGTGGTCATCCGGGCTACTGGAGCATATGTGTCAAAGTAGTCAATCCCCTGCTTCTGAGAAAACCCCTTGGCTACCAACCTAGCCTTGAACTTGTCAATAGTTCCGTCTGCTTTCATCTTCTTCTTGAAGATCCATTTGTATCCGATGGGTTTCGCTCCTTCAGGAAGATCAACCAACACCCAAGTGTTATTTGAGGTGATGGAATCAATCTCATTGTCAATCGCCTCCTTCCAGAAAACTGCGTCTCTGGTCTTCATCGCCTCATCATAGGTAAGCGGATCTGCTTCCACATGATAGGTGACAAAGTCACTTCCGAAGTCCTTCGGCCTCCTCACACGCTTAGCTGATGGCTCAGCTTGTTCTGGTTCAACCGTTGTTTCAACAACAAGATCTTCTTGGACCACATCTTCATTAAAGACTTCAGTCTCTTGTGCACCCTCATTATTCTCCGGAACATCCGGAAGAACAATATTCTTGTGCCTTGCAAACTTGTCTTCAAAATATTCTGCATCGCGAGATTCAATGATATGATTTGACTCAATATCAAGAAATTTCCGAGCATCACTCTTCTCGGCATACCCCAAGAAGATCGTCTTTGTAGTCCTTGTCCCAAGCTTCTGAATCTTTAGATCTGGAAGCTTGACATATGCCAGACACCCCCACACTCGAATGACATTCAAGTTTGGTCTGACCTTGAACCAGAGTTCATGAGGAGTAATGTCAGAAGTTGCATGAGGCACCCTATTTAGAATAAAAGTGGCCGTCAATGCAGCTTCTCCCCAGTAGCACTTAGGAAGACCAGCAGTCAACAACATTGAATTTATCATTTCTGTCAACGTCCTGTTCTTCCTCTCAGCTACTCCGTTTGATTGAGGAGAGTACGGAGCCGTAGTCTCATTGACAATTCCATGTTCCTTACAGAACGATGCGAATACATGAGACCTGTACTCTCCACCTCGATCACTTCTTATCCTTTTGAGTTGTTGTCCAGTCTGCCGCTCAGCTTCGGCTCTGAACTCCTTGAACTTCTCGAATGCTTCGTCTTTAGCCTTCAGCAAGTAGACGAACGCATACTTTGAGAAGTCGTCGATGAAGGTTATGAAATACTTCATCCCGGCCTTTGTAGAGAACTGTTTGAAGTCACAGATATCTGAGTGTACCAACTCCAGAAGATCTGTACTTCGATTAACCCGAGGAAAGGGTTTCCTTGTGATCTTTGTTTGAGCACAAACTTCACATTTCTCTACCTTACCCCCACACTTGGAGATAAGTCATAGACTAGACATTCTGTTTATTCGTTTACAATGAACATGTCCTAGCCTATTATGCCACAACTCAAGAGTATAAGCAGAAGGAGAGATTTTATTAATTACATTGGACTGATTTACAAGCTGAATCTTGAACATTTCTTCGGTATAAAAAGCTTTTCCGAAATATGTTCCCTTGATAGACATCACCATCTGGCCAGCATTGATGTCCATTCTGAGGCCTGTATTACAGAGTAAACCTTCCGAGATCAGGTTCTTGGCGATAGCAGGTACGTGCTTCACGCCTTGAAGCGTCAGAGACTTGCCAGAAGTCAGCTTCAGAATAACCGTCCCGATCCCTAGAACTTCAGCTTGTGCTTGGTTCGCCATCACAACCGCTTCAGAAGTGGGTGTGTAGGTGGTGAACCACTCCTTACTGGAGCAGACATGGCAGGTGGCTCCAGTATCTACCCACCAGTCTGAATCAGATCCTACAGCATCAACCTGTCCAATCATAGCAATTACATCAGTAATCATTGAGACTTTGCTAGGCTCACCTTGCTCTGATTTCTTGGCCGGTGCTGTGCATTCACTTTTGAAATGGCCCAACTGGCCACACTTGAAACAAGGCATCTTTGCCTTAGATTTCTTTGACTTGAAAGAAGTTCCCTTAACATTCAAGTTGTTAGGGTTCTTCTTCTTCTTCTGGAAATCTGCACGCTTTCCCTTTTCCTTTGGTTCCTTGGTCTGAACCAGATTAGCGTTAGCCAATTGCTTGGAAAGCGTGTCAACCTTATGTTGAGCCCTCATCTGGTCTTCAACATAAATTTCCTGCAGGAGATCTTCAAGGGTGATCTCCAGCTTCTTCCTATGCATGTTTGTATAGAACTTACTCCACCCAGCGGGGAGCTTTGAGACAATCCCTCCAACAACAAACTTGTCGGGGAGGGGCATCGCCTCGTCTTCCAACTTCTGTCGCAGCTTCAAAAATTCTTTGACCTGCGGCAGCATGGACTTCTCGTCCTCAAAGAGCCATTTGTGATATTTTTCAACCACAAATATTTTGCTCATGTTCTTGTCTTCTTCGTAGAGTTTTTCTAGAGACTCCCATATGTCTCTAGCGATATCCTTCTTAGAATATGATTCTGCTAGGGAATCCTCCATAGCATTCAGGATAAGCAACCTGCAAATGCTATTCTTCCTTCTCCACTTGGCCTGAAGTTTAGTAGCCGCGGTGATTGCGGCAGTAGACCCAGTATCTGGAACAGTAGGTTCCTCTTCAAGCAATACGTGATCCACGTCTCTGAGTTGAAGAGTGAGATAAACCTTCCTCTTCCAGACTTGATAATGCTCTCCATCAAACTTCTCTAACTTACAGAAGTCAGTGTTTAGGAGTGAAGCATTAATATTTTCCATCGCAGCAATAAAGCTTTGAGATTGTTAATGCCGGGAACGCCGGGGCACGCTTTTCGATGAAAAATACAGAAACTGAAACAGTTGTAAAGACAATATTTCAAATGCAATTCCTTAAAGAAGGTTTTGCAACAGAGATCCAGAAGGATTCTGCAAATTACGAGATCTAAAAAGATATCGTAATTCACGAATAATCTAAAGAGATTTTCGTGATCGTAGCAATCTGGCAGTAGTGCCTTCTAAAAAGAAGATACTGAAGAAATGCTAAAGGCAACAGAAGGGTGACAGGCGAGAAGATGGAATTGCTGGGGTGAATTATCACCGTTGCTCAAAGCTTTATTCGCCCTCTGCGAACAGCTTCCAGGAACCAGCAAGGTTGACGGAAAACCTTGGAACACTCCTGCTCTTTTGACTCCTCGGAAGACGGCGAACTCCTCTGGCAATGGCTCTACTCTTCTCTCTCTGTTTCTGAAATAACAGAACCCACGCGCTAGTGTTTGTGTTAAAAAACACGCTCACTACTCTGTTGTGTTAAAGAACACTTAGAGTTTTCTTTTCTCTCTGGAATTCTGATTTCTCCCACACTGAGAGAGAGGAGAGAACCTGCATATATAGCCCACGGGGCAGTTGCCAAGCAGTTGCCTGAACTTCAGGGTAGTGGCTGAACCACTCCTGAATGTACAGCAACTGCTGCAACCGTTCCCGCTCTAATATGCAGCCAGCCACACGCACACTACGCACTCTACGCACATTGCGTACTCTACGTACGCTGCGCACTCTGCGCACTCTACGCACGCTGCGTACGCTGCGCGTACTGGCTGCGTAACTGGGCCAGCGTAACTGGGCTTGCGTAACGGGCCGCGCAACGTGGTCGCGCAAGTGGCTCGCGCAACTTAAGCGCTAAGTGCAAAGTGCGCCAACAAAATGCCACATTACGCCTCATGAGCCCTTGAGCCCGAGCCCGAGTCCGAGTCCGAGCCCGAGTCCGAGTCGCTAAGCTCCTACGGAGCTTAGCTCCATGGAAATAAATTTCCAAGACCAAAAAGCTTACAGCTTCTTAATTGTTGATTAAGCCTTTATACCATTAATAATTAATCCCACATGGCACACACCAATGTGCACTACATGTGCATCTCCATAAAGAGTAAAGACTCATATATATGGAGATACACATTCCTTTCTAGCCGATGTGGGACTAAAAACCAAAAACCAAAGGCTAAAAACCCAACATATATGGTGTGTTTTGTTACTGTTTGGGTTTGTTGATCCAAAATCATAAATTGAACCACAAGACCGCAATATTACAAATCCAGACAAAACTGCAAATCAACCCGTCCTACCTGTCCGAACTCTCTAGTCTAGTAGTAGTGGAGCGGACATCTGGAGGGGCCGGCAAGGTTCGAGCCCCCCAATCGTTTGTGTGCGTGGGATTTCAAAAAAAAAAAAAAAAAAAACCGTCCTACCTAAAAAGATAATAGGCTAATTCTGCGCAGTTCAGTTCTGCAGTTGAACCGCATTCTGCACACGCCTATAAAAATCATCAAAAATTGTCTAAATTGAAATGTGAGTTTGTCAAACTAATACTTCACAAGTTACATACGCTGTCCCAGCATTTGCTCAGACTTGTTTATTTGGCTGCAGCAACTTTGACACCAATATAAATAACATAAGCCACAAGATATGACATTCTTTTCGTCTCAGTTGTATATGTATCACCTATAGTGAAATTTTAACTTGACTACCAAAAAATGGTGAATATGAATGAGAAATGAGACTATTAAGCAACAAAAATATAAATACAACCAACCCTGAATGTTAGGTACTCAAATCATCATGTTGACTACTCTTAACAAATTTGACAGATAAAACTTGCGTTTTTGAACCGACATGAAGAAACTTATCTAAATATCACAAAGTCATCAAAATATAACTGTAGCTACAACTGCGACTTCTAATTTAAATAGTAATAGATGCATTTTCCAAGGTTCAAATTATCGGTATCGGACGTTTTGTATAAGTATAGGTATCGACAGTATCGACAGTATCGGCGGTATCGGATCGGAGTATCGGATTTGTTTGGTATCGTCAGTATCGATAATATTAAATAATTATTAATAAATTAGTAATATTTAGAAAAAAAATAGTTTACATATTTATGCATTATTTAAGTATTTTTTGTATTGTTATTTATTATAATTTAATGAAACAATAGTCACCATTGTTGATTGGTTTACCTCGGTATATACGTTTTCTTCATTTACATGTTTTTACAATCTTACTATCTCATTATATATTTACTAATTGATCTTACATTCTTCTATAGGTTTCAAATTTGACAAATTAAGGCAAGGGAGGCAAAAGTTACACTTACTGCTCACAAGAGATAATTAGAAGCAATGCAAATGACAGGATGAGATCATGAGACAAGAGTCACGAGATCAATAATTATATTATTTCGAATATGTTTTTAATTTTTTGTTAAAAAATGTAAATAATTAATTATATTCATAATTTTACTTTTATGCATAGTTACAAACCATTATAATGAGATCCATAGCACCAATTATTTTGTTTCATAATATATCAAAATAAAGTTAGCTACAAGATTTACTGGTCTATCCCTTCATTTAAATTTCATGAATAATATTTTTTTTTACAATAGATACTACAAATACAAAAAGAAATACAAATATATCACTAAGGTTAATTCTAAAATGGTTTATAACCAGCATCCACTTTCTCCCGCGTACGATTTTTTTTTGACATTATGTTATCTTACAAATGTTATAAAAAAATTACATAAAAAAAAAAATGTTACATACAATAATATTACACTTATAAAAACGTATTCATTCGATGCTGGAATCATTCGATACGTATCGGTAGATACTGTAAATCTTGGTGTCAACTTCTCCTTTGTCCTTTGTTTTCTTTGGCTAGCTATTATGCGACAATATTTCTTCTTCTTCTTTACATTAAGTGATACTCATTATTAATACATTTGTCGTGCTTTCAACCATCATCCATTTTCTCTAGTGTACGACTTTTTGGCATCATTTCCTGCAAATATAGTAGTAAAAAATAATAAATATAGTTAAACATTTTAAAATTACTCTAACATAATTATATAAAATGACAAACTTAACAATAACGAAGAGAGGAGATAGAATTTCAATAAATTGTTGCATACAATAATAAATAGTAGATAAACTATAATAAACAATAATTAATATAGTTAGATATAATATATGTATATATGTACAATAACAAATATTGTTAGATACAATCGTATAAGTTAGTGTATATTTTATGTACAATATAATAAAATACAATAATATACTTAGATAAAAGGGTTTTCAGTTCGGGGTTCGGGATTCGGGTTTGAAAATCGGTTTTCACTTATATAAAAAAGGATTTTCGGTTCGGGGTTCGGGTTTGAAAATCGGGTTCTGACCCGAACCGAAAACCGATAACCCCACTTCATATGAATTCATTCACTCCCCCCAACAACCCTAAGGGGGCGTTTGGTTCAAGTTTTTGTGACTTGGGAATGGGTTTTGAATTCCTTACCCATGTTTGGTATGTCTAGGATTGGAAATGAGAAGGGAATATGAGGGGCTTAGGGGGAAAGCTATTCCCATGGACTTGGGAAAGCTATTCCCAAGCCTCCCCTTGGGAATAGATTTGCTTTCCTAGGAATGATGCTTGGCTATTGTGTTTGGACGGTTATACCCTCTTTTTATTTTCAAATTTTTAACTTCTATCTCAAACATGTAAATCAAAAGAATATTAAAGGAAAACTAAATAAATTAATATTTATATCCCTTTGTAAACCAAACATGGAGATAAAATTTTTAAAAATTTTGAACTACCTATTTCCATCCTAACCAAACATGGGTATGGAAATGTTGAATTCCTTTCCCATGAAAAAGGAATTAAAAACCTATTCCTAGAAATACAAAAACTTGATCCAAACGAGCCCTAAAAGTCTAACCCAGAAAAAAAAAAACGCCGCCTCTCTCTCTCTCTCTCACTCTTCTCTCTCTCGGATGGCTCCAACAACCAAACCTAAAAAAGTTAGCCGCCTCTCTCTCTCTCTTCCACGGAGGAGCACGCGCGCACCAGCGGCTCGAGCCCACCGCCGTCCACGGAGGAGCACACGCGCACATGCTAGTCGTCTTCATCAGCTCCACGGAGGAGCACGCGCACGCAAGTCCTCCGTCTCACGGAGGAGCACGCGACTCGACTTCACCGTCGTCCATGGAGGAGCACTGCTGCAAAAAGAGGACTCGACCAAATGGTAATGAATTATTTTGTGGTGTTCATGAATAATTTTTTGGCTGCAATTTTTTTTTGGGTGTTCATGGATTATTTTGGTTGTAAATTTATGTTAAGGTTCATGAATTGTTTTTTGGTGTTCATGCTGGAAGTAGATATGAGCATATTTTTTTTTTTTTTTTTGTAAAATCTGTTCAGATTTATTAGATTTTTGTTGTTGCTAGATGTAGGTATGTGATCAAGGTTTTTTTTTTTTTTTCCTTGTAAAATATGTGTAGATGTATTAGATTTTTTTGCTCAATGTAGTCTGTGATCGAGCATTGTTTTTTTGTAAAATCTATTTAGTTTTATAAGGTTTTTTTTTTCTTTCCTATAACTGATCCAGTACATTATTTTTTGTAAAATCTCTTTAGATCTACTTGATTTTTTTTTGCTGTCTGTGATTAGTTCTACTATATTTTTCTTTCAAAATATTTTTACGTTGTCGAGCATATGTTCGGTTGTGGAACCGAACCGACTGAAATAAATTCGGTTCTCGGTTTTGTCGGTTTTAAGATTTTCGGTTCGGTTTGAACCTAACCGAACCGATGCTAGTGTGTTGGGAATTTGTGGGCGGGCGGTCATGGGCCTTGTTAGCAATTCGGCAAACCGAAAAAATTCGGAACGACAAAAAGACGAGTATAAATCTGCACAATATAAGTAAAATACTGTCAAAAATTCGGCCAAAAATTCGTCTAACGAAAAACATTCGGATCAGATTTAATTCGTGTTTAGTACGTTTCATATGAACCAATTCGGCACTAAAAATTTGGCATATATATAGGGCCCTCCCACCTCTACTCCTTCATAAACAACAAGGGTTCAATGTGAGAATAAGAAGAGGTTGGATGATGGAAAATCGAAAGATTTTTCTTTGATTGTTGCAAGCAACATGTGCAAAAACGCTTGGGTTTCTTTTTTTGTTACTGTGAGACTTTTTCTTCTTTTCTTTTTATAATTTTTGAGAAATGTGCCAGTCTTAATATCTAATAGCAGCAAGAGTCAAGAAAGTCAAGACTGTTGGGTTTCTTGGTCACATTTTTTTGGCCAATTTTTTTAAAAATTCGTACGGTACGCGTTTAAAACGCCACAAGCTTAAAATTCGCGTACAAATCCGAATTTTTCAAAAGTACATAAGTGTTGTACGTTTATCTAAGATACGAAAAAATTCGCGTATAATACCCGTTTTATTCGGGTGATTGCTAACAAGGGTCATGGGTTCAAGCGGGCCGACTGCTTTTTTTTAACCACCCAACCCTAGCATATAAAGATGTGTTCAATATGGACTCTTATTAGCTGTAAACAAACAAAAATATGGAAATTTACGCTCACCTCTTCTTCATCGATCCGACGATCTTGTTGATATCGAACGTCGTCTTCTTCGTCGACGGCTTCGGGGACTTAGTTGTGTTGGGGGATTTATGCCTTTGCAACCCTGGTAAATTTGAAATATCAAATTGTTCGGTTGAAATTTGCAATAAAGGAAAAGGAGAGGAGAGAGAGCATGTCTTACTGTAGGAAGACATTACGTAACGGAGATACGCGGGTATGGAGAACGGAGGAGATGACGCGGAGATGTTTAGGGTTTTGCCAACAAGAAGAAAATTTGGTGGTTTATGGGCGCGTATTGGTTTTAACCATGCCTGTCAACGGGTCGGGTTTGGATCGGGTGAGGTGGGGTCGGGTCGGGTCCATGTCATGGATCTGAAAATTCTTATATGTACTATTATCTATACTAGTATAAATGTATGTTCTTTGCACGATTATCTGGAAGACTAAAAATTAGTATTATTATATTACTTTGTGCATGGACTATTTAGAAAGATAAAATATATTTATCGTAATTATCTAACTACCCATATTAACTTTAAGTAATCTTTTTAATTAGTAATATAAGAAATGGTATTTTTGGAAAGAGAACTTCCACAGTGAAGTCTAACTTTTGGCATTATATATACTGCAGTTTATATGCTGGTAGATCTTGAAGAGTTGGTTTCATCAACTTCGCGCCACTGTAGAATTGAGTCCCTTCATGTGGGTTTCAAAAGGCTACTAGGAATGCTTACTAATTCAGTAGGTATTTCA
This sequence comes from Iris pallida, assembly GCA_029216955.1. Lineage (NCBI taxonomy): Eukaryota > Viridiplantae > Streptophyta > Magnoliopsida > Asparagales > Iridaceae > Iris > Iris pallida. The sequence continues at coordinate 3,565,225 of JANAVB010042217.1, read as the reverse complement.
GTAAAATCTGAAAGATGAATGGATCTCTTGTAAATGTTGTTTACTTGAGAGTAACATAATTTGCCAAGTATTGCAAAATTGTTTGGTAATAATATAAACTATTATTGACTACTATATTCTGGTTTAAAAATCAAGGATCTAAATTAGGTTATGCTTTCTCTATGTTGCTTTGTGTTTGAAGCTCTTTCGACCGTCATATTGCGCACATTATAACAAATGAAGAGGCTGATAAGTTGGCAAAATCAAAATGGCAATACAAGTGGGAGATGCCTGCAACTGGAATGCTAATGTCAAAGTGGGTGGGCACAGGAGAATGCTTACCAAAGGTATAGTTTTTAATCATTATTAAGCAACATTTCTTCTTTTCAACTTTGTCAACAGATCTAGAGTTGTATGATTAATTGGTATAATCATTTGGTTCCTAAGTGACGTTTTAATCCCTCTTTGCATACTTGTTTGATTGTTTCTTATCTTTATTTTGTTTTGTGCACTATCTACTCATCTGCTATAGTGATTGTTGTGCAGAGATACTGTGACTTATTCCCTTCTGTTGTTGTTACTTGTAAGTTTCAGCATCATGTAATAGAGGTTTCTCATTTAATCAAGTTTAAGGTCCAGACTGCACTAATATGGATAAGAACATAGGCATTGGACGTACCTGGGTGAATTTAAAAAAAAACTAGGACACGGATTCATCCTGACTACACTCTACATATACACACACTGTTATTCATACAGATTAAAAGATCTTATTAGTGCACACATGTGTGTCTGTCTAGGTAGTAAATAGGTTCAAAACTAGAATAGACCCAGTGGAAAACAATAATGCTTTCGCATGTATAGAAATGTTCAAAAGTTGAGTTGGCATGTGACAATCATGTGTTTGTGCCTAATAACAGTTACATACCTAGATACAGGTTAATCATGTGATTCATTCCCAATGTGCATGTAGGGCAAGTTGTCTTATACATGTCAGAAGAAATGATCTTTCATGTCCAGATAATGTGTGGATCAAGGATGGTCCGTTCCAAACACGTGTTTGTTGGTAACTTTATGTTTGTTGGTAACTTGGTTCCTAGAATATTATGATGCAACTCATTTTGGTTAATCACTATTAAAGAGGGTGTCCTAGTGCCACGAGGCTCCTGCTTATACAGGGTCTAGGCAGTGTCAAGATGTACACAACCTTACCCCTAGACTATTTCTGCTGGTAAATCAGCAGTGTTCTAAAATTTGCTAGGCGGATTCGGTGCGGCGGAGGGTCACCTAGCGCCTGAAATAATATTTTTTTTTTTTAAATTTGAAATCTATAATACAAATTTGAATTTGAAATCCAAACATGTTCTAAATCAACAATACAATTCATTTTTTTTTTTTAAATTTGAAATTTGAATGTTCTAAATCTAAATCCAATCTTAAAAATCCAAACAACATATCTATAATACAACTAAGCATAACAAAAATAAAAAAAATCCCAAAATTCGAACAGCCGCACAGGCCTGAACATGTCCGTCTAGGCGCTGAATAGGCCCACATAGGCACCAAACAAGCAAGAACATATGCACAAGGGTGCCAAACATGAGGTTTTTGGTTCGGCCGGCGGCCGCCTAGGCCAATTTTTAGAACACTATAAATCAACATGTTAACCATAAATAACTTCATATTGTTAATTTCTTGATTATTAATCAACTTTTTATTGGTTGCATTTGTAGGAAGTTTCAGAAGATCTCGCTTGTGGAATGAACCCAAAGCTCTATAAGCATTGGCTAGACATCTATAAGGCTTCTGAGAATGGAGACTTCGATGCTCGGTTTAGATTTTTCTTTTCACTTTGTAAGTATTCTTGCCTTTCTTTTTGATGTCACATTGCATGGTCACGGCTTTCTATATTGTACATGTACTGCTAATGCTTATATATTGTGTGGTTCACTTATATGGTTCAGATAAATAGTACCTCATTGTGCATTTGCACCATTTTCTGCCTATTACAGAGAAATTATTGATGCAAAAAAGTTATGTTCCTGATCAAGGTGCAAAGCAGAAGCAACAAAAACATCAAACAACACAAACAAATGTTTTCCAACCCAGATGCGTCCAGTTTAGCTTAGGTACCAAAACCTGATGCACTGTTTCCAAAAGTGGATGTTTTCGGTTTGGGTCAGGAAACAGGTGGGTTCTGCCTAGGATTGCGAGTTTTTGGTACTTTCCCCAATTTGGTTAGGTTAGGTTATGTTAGGTTAGGGGTTTCCTTCTGTAGGAATCGTATATTTCCTTGTTAACTGGGACTCTCTTAATAGATCCTTTATCACTGTGATCATCCATATACATTTATCTAATCAGAGAAAGAGAGAGAGAAGGAGAGGAGGTAGTTTCTGATCTCCACCAAAGCTCCATTTTGTTCTCCATAAAACGTCGACGCATCCCAGTCTGTACATTAGCCTCTTCTGTTCTCAGCAAATGCCCATTTAGCATTTGTACACCCAAGCTGGTCTATGGTGTACTCCCGAACATAAGGTTTTTCATGAAATCTTGAAGCTTAATCAAATCCAGCCATTAAAAATTGTGTTTGGTAACATAAAACCTCCTGAAACTTGGTTTTTCATAAGCCCTCAATAAAGACATGCCACCGTCTTAATCGGTTCATGGCCTTTTACAATTGCGTGTTACCTTTCTGGAGTGGAACCCATTCTAAAGTCATCAAATTCCTACATTTTCTTATTAGAAAAGCATGAAATGGATTTCACATCTCTCATGGTTTCGATAGGTTTCAAGTGCAATCATGCTTTGCCACCCATTGAACTAAAAAAGGGTTCAATAGTTCACTATTGCAATTTGAGGTAGTTTCTGATCTCCACCAAAGGTCCATTTTGTTCTCCATAAAACGTCGACGCATCCCAGTCTGTACATTAGCCTCTTCTGTTCTCAGCAAATGCCCATTTAGCATTTGTACACCCAAGCTGGTCTATGGTGTACTCCCGAACATAAGGTTTTTCATGAAATCTTGAAGCTTAATCAAATCCAGCCATTAAAAATTGTGTTTGGTAACATAAATCCTCCTGAAACTTGGTTTTTCATAAGCCCTCAATAAAGACAGGCCACCGTCTTAATCGGTTCATGGCCTTTTACAATTGCGTGTTACCTTTCTGGAGTGGAACCCATTCTAAAGTCATCAAATTCCTACATTTTCTTATTAGAAAAGCATGAAATGGATTTCACATCTCTCATGGTTTCGATGGGTTTCAAGTGCAATCATGCTTTGCCACCCATTGAACTAAAAAAGGGTTCAATAGTTCACTATTGCAATTTGATCACGGGTTTTCCAATGTTTCAAATTATTGCTAAAAACTTTCCAACTGTTGTCCCAGTTTCATTGGTTTCACCCAACCGCAGGAAATCTTAGTACATGTTTCATTGTTTCATTGTTTCCCAATAGTCCATTGGGTTTAATGTTTAGCAAACACACCCCTACGTTTGTGGATTAGTTCAATTAGCTTCAGTGGCTCTTAGAGTACCTTGATCCCAATCTGTAGGTGTTGAGACTTGAAGTGAGTTTATTGTGAATGGAATAACAACATATATATAGGAGAGGCTAGCCTCCTCTCCTATCATTCTAGCCAATGTGGGACTAAAGCCCAATAACACTATATATATATCAACAACACTCCCCCTCAAGATGGGCGAAAGATATTCACTAAGCCCATCTTGTCACATCCTCTCATCATGTTGATAGAACTAAGCCCCTTTGTCAGTCCGTCTGCTACCTGATCTTTGGTTGGAACATAGCCCAGCTCTAGTTCTCCTTTATCCAGTTTCTCTTTGATGAAGAATCTGTCAATCTCAATATGTTTGGTCCTGTCATGCTGTACTGGATTGTTGGCAATATTAATAGCTGACTGGTTGTCACACCATAGCTTCATCTTTGCTCCCTGGTCCAGCTTTAGCTCCGTCAGCATATTCTTCAACCACAATAGTTCTGTGACTCCCAAGGCCATCGCTCTATACTCTGCTTCAGCTGTTGATCTGGCCACTACTGACTGCTTCTTACTCCTCCAAGAGACCAAGTTGCCTCCTACAAATATGCAGTATCCCGATGTGGATCTCCTGTCGTCAGCACAGCTAGCCCAGTCAGAATCACAATAGCCCTCAATGCCTACATGATTATTTCTTCTAAAGATCAGTCCCTTCCCGGGGGCTCCCTTCAAGTACCTCAGAATCTGGTACACTGCGTCCATGTGACCCTTCCGGGGGTCATGCATGTAGCGGCTTACTACACTTACCGCAAAGCTGATATCAGGTCGAGTGTGGCTTAAGTAGATTAACTTGCCCACCAATCTCTGATATCTATCCCGGTCAACTGGTTCTCCAGCTTCAGCATCCAGTTTAAACTTCTGGTCTATCGGTGTCGTAGCTGGTTTACATCCCATCATCCCTGTTTCCGTAAGCAGGTCCAGTGCGTACTTCCTTTGAGAAAGAACGATTCTCTCATTATCTCGAGCAATCTCAATCCCAAGGAAGTATCGAAGGGGGCCAAGATCTTTCACCTCGAACTCCTTGCCAAGTTTTACTTTGAGTTGGGCGATCTCCTGCTCATCATTGCCTGTGATAATCATATCATCTACATATACTGCAAGCATGGTGATATGGCCTCCACTCCGTCTGAAGAAGACAGTGTGATCAGCATTGATCTGCTGATATCCCATCCCTATCATTGCTCTCCTGAACCTGTCAAACCATGCCCGAGGAGACTGCTTCAGTCCATAGAGAGACTTCTTCAGTCTGCAGACCTTGCCTTCTGTCTGTTTTGTGCCGAATCCTGGTGGTATCTCCATGTACACCTCCTCTACTAGATCTCCATGAAGAAATGCATTCTTCACATCCAGTTGGTGTAGCTTCCACCCTCCATTGGCTGCCAGGGAGATCAAGGTCCTGACAGTGCTCATCTTCGCCACTGGTGCAAAGGTCTCGTCATAGTCGATGCCGTACGTCTGACTGTATCCTTTTGCCACCAGTCGAGCTTTATAGCGCTCAACCTGTCCATCTGGGTTCTGTTTCACAGTAAAAACCCATTTACATCCAACTGCTCTTTTCCCTTCTGGCAGTCTCACCAGCTCCCAAGTGTGGTTCTTCTCAAGAGCTCCCAACTCCTCGTGCATTGCCGCTTTCCACTTTGGATCGTTCTTGGCAACCTGCCAATTGTTAGGTACAGTAATACTATCCAAAGATGCTATAAATGCTCCATGAGAAGAAGATATATGATCATAAGAAACAAACTTAGCAAGATCCCAACCATATCTGTCCGGAGGATTTCCCGCATTGCTGGGAGTAGTCCTTCGTGTAGGTAGTGGTATGGGAGGAACGATATCACCTGAGGAGGGTGGTGGTGTAGATGAGGAGGATGGTGGTGTAGATGAGGAGGATGGTGGTATAGGTGTCTCAGGAGTTGGGACAGGCGCAGGCAAGGGACTTGGCACTGACACTGTAGGTACTGGTCCTGTAGTCTGCTTGTTGTTTCTCCTGTTGTAGGTCAGTAACTCCCCCTGAGCCGTAGGTGTAACACTTCTCGTCTCCTCCCTCTGTTCCGCTTCACCTTCATGTTCCTCCTCAACCGTGTTTCTATGCCAAACTTCTAAATCGGTTACCACCAGGTTCTCCAAGTTCTCTATCTCCCCCTCTCGCCTTATACTTGTAGTATGAGGCGTGTTATACGAAGTTCCATCCTGGCGGTAATATGGCTCATGCTCCCGGAAGTGGACGTCCATACTAACAAATTTCTTCTTCTCTACTGGACTCCAGCATACATACCCCTTCTGAGTTGCTGAGTAGCCCACGAAGATGCACTTGACTGCTCTAGGGTCAAGTTTTCCAACGAATGGTCTGTTGTCCTTCACAAAACACACACATCCAAACACCTTTAGTGGAAGTATTCCACTATTATTACCTTGTAATACTTCACATGGAGACTTCCATCCCAGGACTTTTGAAGGCATCCTGTTTATAAGTTGAGCTGCTGTCAACACCGCATATCCCCATAGGTGTTGTGGGACATTCATGTCGATCATCATACTTCTTGCGGTCTCCAGAAGATGTCGGTTCTTCCTTTCTGCTACTCCATTTTGTGCTGGTGTATATGCACAAGAGGTCTGATGCTGTATTCCATGTGCTGACAAGTACTCTGCAAGTGTCCTATTGGTATACTCCGTCCCATTGTCAGATCTCAGTATCTTCACCACTGCATTATACTGAGTCTGGACATATTTATGAAAGTCCCGAAAACAAGCAAATACATCACTTTTGTTCTTCATCAAATACAGCCAGGTGACACGAGATGCACAATCGATAAACGAAACAAAATACTTATACCCATTCATAGTGTTAGTAGCACATGGGCCCCAAACATCAGAATGAACTACCTCAAAGACTGAAGAACTCTTATGACCATTTCCAACATATGAACTCCTAGTAAGTTTTCCTAACTCACATGCATCACATACTAATTTTCTTTTATTTGATTTTGCATACATATCTGGATACAACTTATTTAGAGTATCAAAGGAAGAATGCCCCATCCTCCTATGATGAAGTATCAAAGTGTCTTCAGTCTTCTGCTGCAGTTCCTCCATTCCAGCCTTCTCTGCCATAGACACCAATGCTGAGTCCAGTCCGTCTTGATCTAGGTACCACAGTCCATCATGCCAAGTGCCAGTCCCAAGTCTTCGTCCCGTCCCTTTCTCCTGGAAGATCACCTTAGGAATATCAAAAGAAACAATGCATTTTAGTTGGAGAATTATAGAACTAATAGACAAGAGACTGACTGGGAAGGATGGAGCATGCAAAACATTGGATAACCTTACTGAACCCGTACAATTAACAGTACCCTTACCGACCACTGGTTGGAAAGTACCATCCGCAGTCTGAATGGTGTCTGTCGATGCTAGGTGAGTGTACGAGGAAAACTTACTAGCATTTCCGGTCACATGCCGAGATGCTCCTGAGTCGATAATCCAGTCTGACATTTTAAGGGAAGACATAGATGCAAGAGCGTGAGACTCGTCAGTACCTTCTGATGGATGGGCATACATAGCGGCGTTGCCTCTGAAGAATGGAGTGGATGCCTCCTCTGCTACGCTCCTCCTGTCTCCTTCGATTGACGCTTTTTGCTTTCTCTCCAGCAGGTCCAGTAGCGCCTGATCCTCCTCAGTAAAGGCGCCGCCAGCTCCTCCATTCCCATCTGCCACCAGCAGGTTTGCCCGATAGCCTCCTCGACCGCCTCGTCGGCCTCCTCGACCACGTCCACGTCCAGCATATCCTCGTCCACGTCCACCACCTGAGTCTCCCTCCTTAGGTGGTTTGGTACAAGCATATCGATGGTGGCCCATCTCCCCACAGTTGTAGCACTGCCGATTCTGTTGCCAGAGCTCTCCCTTGGATCCTGTATCCCCCGAACCGGTAGCTGCTAGTGCTGACTTCACTTCGGGTAAAGCACCTGTCGATGATGCGCCTGTCCCTGTCTGTAATCTGATCCGCGTCTCCTCCTGAATCATGGCTGAGATAGCCTCCTCGAGACTAGGGATCACTGGCTGGGCGAGGAGTAAGGCTGTCCTCTGTGTGAATGCTGCAGTCAGTCCCTTAAGGAATTTCATCGTCCTCTCCTGCAGACACACCTGTCTCTCCTTGCACTTTGGGTCCCCGCAGCTTGCCCGTTTGGAATGGTGATCATAATCCAGCCAGAGACGTTCCAACTCCGTAGCGTACTCCTGCACCGTCTTCTCGCCTTGTACGGTGTCGTCGATCTCCCCTTTTATCTGGAAGATCCGTAGATTGTTACCTATGCCATCATAGGTTCTTCTCAATTTCTCCCATACGTCTTTCACCATCTCAATGCCATCTACTGTGGAAGCAATAGACTGGACTAAGGAGTTGAGAAGCCAGATATAAATCACCATATGAGTGGATTTCCACTCGTCGCGTCCTGTCGAGCCCTCTTCCGGCTCTGTCTTCTCGCCTGTCAAGAATCCCTCCAGGTTCTTACCTGCAAGGGTTCTTCTCACCCGCCGTGACCAACTCAAATAGGTGGCTGGTCCATCCAACTTCAGATCGATGGAGGGTAGTTCCAACTTTGGCGGTGCTCGTGTCGTGCTTTCACCAGCCGACACCTTTATCAACTTCAGCAATGTCGCCACATCGTCAGCATCCAGCTTCTTGAGAATCTCCTCCATCGATGCTTCTTCTCGATCACTTCACACTTGCTCCACGACTCACGCTCGTCCTTGCCGTCCTCTCCTAAATCCGAATATGTCTGATTTCATCGGATCTAGGGATTATAGGCATCTCCTTGAGATTGATCTCAAGAACGAGCGTGAATCTTGTACCCGCAATAGCGGTACAATGAATCCTGCAGCCGTAAAAACGGTACAGCAACGAGCGTGAATCTTGTACCCGCAATAGCGGTACAATGAATCCTGCAGCCGTAAAAACGGTACAGCAACTTTCAGGCTGACCTACAGCGTAGGTGCCCTAAAAGTGGTGTGCTCGAAGGCAACCACGGCAGCAGCAGCAGCAGTTGCAGCCGCAACAGCGGCACAGCAACGGCAGCAGCGCGGCAGCGGCGGCGGCGGCGCGGCAGCTGCAGCAGCCGGCGGCGGCGCGGCAGCAGCTGCAGCGGCAGCGGGCGGCAGCAGCTGCAGTGGCAGCGGGCGGCAGCGGCGGCGTAGAAGGGGGATTAGGGTTAGGGTTTGTGTGGAGGAGGGGTCTCTAACGGTATTCTAAGCAATTTTATGCTCTGATACCATGTTGAGACTTGAAGTGAGTTTATTGTGAATGGAATAACAACATATATATAGGAGAGGCTAGCCTCCTCTCCTATCATTCTAGCCAATGTGGGACTAAAGCCCAATAACACTATATATATATCAACAACAGTAGGGTTCTTTCCAACTGAAGACTATGAGTTTACATAATTTGCACCTGGTTGCGCCCCACTTGTCTTATTTGGTGAGAGATTTTTATAAATCTCAAAAATTCATTTTGATTAAAACCATGTTTTTAAGTTCACAAACATATGAATCAAAAAGACTTGTGTGCTTCCTCAAAATTAAATTCACATTGAAGAAACCAGGCAAATATGTACAATGCAAAGATATTTAGAACATAATTTTGACTTCAATGCACTTAGGAATATTAGAATCTTCACCTAAATGTAGAAGACTTTATTTTTCGATAGCAACTATAGCCTGTAGGTTAAAGATTTGACTGAGTTTATGAATCACAACTTTAAAGTCCGCACATGCACACACAGGGACATATACTTCGCAATTTGTTAGCTCCATATCTACCAAATTAACCCATAGGCATAATGCTAGATGCCAATAGGAATTTTACAAGTTTAATTGGACATGTAGACTACTTGATTTGAAGTTTTAATTACCTGTAGGTAACTATTCCTAAAACTAGAGTATTTTTGTGCATTTTCCAGCTAATATAAAGGCTTAGCTAATACTCCGATCACCATCAATCGCTACAAGTTGTACCAATTGGCTGCCAGGACATACTGGAGTTATAGTATTGTCAGAATTTTATACCTTTAGTTGTTGTTTGATCAAGATTTGCCTTCCCCCCTTTCTAACAGACTTGTTGTTTGATCTCAGCATGCAAATTGTTGGCGTTCTCGTCTCTTTTGGTGCCAACTTTCACCTAAATATCATTTGAAAGGATAGGGAAGAGGACATATCCAATGAGATCTTGGAAGAAAGTAGTATAACACTATAACTATTCTACAAATTATATTTTGGATGTTTAGAGTGAACTCTATACATCTGACATCACGTGCAAATCTGACATGACATGCAAGGCATGTCAAGTACTTTATAAGTTAACTGTTAATTACTAAGTTGATGTTTCTTTTAGTTTCATTTTTCCCATGTAAATAATAAATATTTATGTGCATACCACTGCTCACATAGTGAATGTGGTGATTCCCGCATAAAGAAACATATATGAATTATGCTTGGATGTGTCTAATCTTGGCAGGCAATACTTACCGAGATATAATGCATTGTGACAAGAAACCCTTTTATCTTAAAGGAGCACAAGAGGATTCATGCATCATGGATGCATATCTTATGCATGCTGTAGGTGCACTTACTTTTTCACCATATGTTACTATCCTGCATTAGTGATTCATTTAGTACTTGACCATGTGGCTTTTCTGTCATTGGATATATGCAATGCTCTTTTCTTGCAGTTAAATCATGTTTTCAAGACAAGAGATATTGTGGTCAAGAATGATGCAAAACTCACAAAATATCAAGAAGGTGAAAAGGAGATCCTTACTTCCAGCAGTTCCTTCGATCATGGTTTTACTCGTCCGAAGGTGTTCTAACTTTGTCTCATGGAATATTGACTCTTTAGTTATGTTAGACTTTTGAACTGTTTAATTAATTTGAACTACTTATGCAATTATGATCTTCTTAAGTACTAATGTCCACTTGCTGGAGTTATTATAACAGGCGAAGTTGTCAATTACAGCTTATAAATTTATTTAGCAAGAGTTTGTTAATCCTTTCCATGTCGCACTTTATTAGACATTTGACTAAATTATCTTAGTCGAGTTAGTGATATGCACTTATCAAATTGTTCCAATAATCTTATAGTACATTAATTTATTCAAGTATCATCGTTTTCATTCTTTACATACTATTAAGCTAGTCCTAATTTGCTTTATAGTTATCGTCTTCCCTTTCATGTTATGATTTTGATATATTCCCTAATTTATATGGAGTTCCTTGGAACAATTGGGCAACTCAAATAATGAAATTCCTTGCTTTGAGCAACCAGGTTAAAAATTGCAAGTCAGATGACCAATTCTTTTATGACATGGTGATATAACCTTTGTGATTGCAAGATATCTTTGAAATTGAAATAAATTTTTATAGTACACCTATAAGACCAGCCATGCTATGTGGATCATGATGTCTTCACAAATACTGTATGGATTGGGATGTCTCACAAATAAAAGAATGCCCGTGAAAGTGAGCGTAGGATAAAAGTGAATGCTATAGTGAGTTTTGAAAGATGGAATAAAAAATGAGCGTATTCTTGTGTAGTTGGAGTTGGCGTCAATTGAAGATTAGATGAGAGAAAATTGTCTCAGATGGTTTGAACATGTGTGATGTTGATTAATAGATGCACCGATTATTAGCGATAAAATACTACTAAAAGGAGATGTTATTGGATTGAGGATGTAAGAAAGGATATGGTTTTTGTTAAGCTTACAATAAACATGACCCTCAATAGAGCTGAATGAGAAAAGACTTCGGATAACCAATCCCCATAAAATGAGATAATAGCCAAGTCGTTGCACGTGGTAAAGAAAATTCTAAGGACACATTAAAGAAAATGGAAAAAAAAAAGGAAAAACGGTATGACCTGATGATATTCCTATTGACGTTTGAAAATATTTGGAGAAGTTGATGTGGCTTACTGAATTGTTCAACAAAATTCTAAGGACTAAGAAGATGCATGATGAATGGAGAAACAATATTGTAGTACCCATATATAAGAACAAGAGAGAGAAACAAACTTATAATAACTATCGAAAAATTAGGCTTATAAGTCATACTATGAAACTATGAGAGAGTGATCGAGCAAACATTAAAAAAAGATACTAGAAGTTAAAGGTGGCACCAATTGAGGATAAGATAAGAACAAATCGATTTAGGTGGTTTGGACATGTGCAACGCAGCCATGTAGACCCTCCCTTAAGGGGGAGCGATAATATAGTAGTTACTGGAGCCTCTAGGACTAGAGGTAGGTCTAGACTAACATGGTTTGAAGTTTTAAAAAAGGATATGGATCTTGTTAGCTTTACACAAGACATGATCCTTAACAAAGCTGAATGAAGAAGAGGATCCAACCAGCCGAAACAAGAAATTTGGGATAAAAGTTTCGTTGTTGTTGCACGTGGTGGTGTATCACAGTGAAGCAGTCTGAGGTCTACGCACTTTTTTCTTTTCTTTTTCCTCTGCACAGTGTTTCTAGGTTTCTGTAATTATGACCATCACAATGCGATCTTAGCATTTTGGAAGATTAAACATGTTATTTTAAGTTTTAACAATTAGGCTGTACTCTTACCAACTTCTGGAAAATCTTTTAGATGATTACTATACGATCTTTTGATGTTCTACTATAATTTTCACTTTTTCAGGGAGCGGTAGGTCTTGTGTTTATCATACTCTCTTTCAGCTGACCTGTGTATAACTAATAGTATCAATGTTTTTATGTTCAACCACATGCTATATAATACTAATCATCATCATTGTATTATTTGCATAGACCAAGTGCAATGAAGACAACACTCATTCTGACTTGTACAAATAATGTTTATTAAATATATTTCATTTTTTGTTTCTAATACAAATATGTCTTGTAGCTTTATGAAACATTTGTACTTTATTCCATTCACATTAGCAGTTTTTTCATGATTATTTATGTTTTGAGTTTGGACACGAACAGGTGTTGCTCTTATTGCCACTTGGAAGCATTTTGTTCCGTGTTGTGAAGAAGCTAATCCATCTTACTCCATTATCACGCAAAGTATGTTCTTTTATCTTCTTTCATGTCATCTGGTTGTTACTTTAATTAATAGTTTAATGTGCCAATTTTCAATTTGTAAACAAGCTTAGATTGTCTTATTTATATCTTGTTTATCATGGTTGCGTACATAGTTTATCCTTCTTTTCTTGTCATGATACAAAAAGTTAACTTACCCATATGGGTAATCCCAATCAAAGGATGCTTGTTGGTTATCTTCATGTGCGACTCATTGATATGTTTTTTGATCACAAGTATTTTAAGGTTCTGCTTGCTCTCAAGTCTTAATCAAAAGAATTCATCATCATACATGGCTTAAGATGACAAATAACATGAAAGATAAGTGTTGGCAATGAACTATCATGTAGATATTATACTGATGGAGATCTCATTTTCATTACTTCATATCATTTAACCTAAGATAATGTCTAAAATTAATTTAAGCACCTGAAAAATCTTATAGAAAAGATAAAATATTCAAAACTCATTTCTATCTCATTGAAAATCCTGATTTGCTATGATGTATTTACTTTATGCTAAATTTATGCAAAACCTTCTCCTAATCTTTTATTACTCCCATATGCATTCATATGCATGTTATAAGGTCATTAACTTTCAATTATGACAGGTGTGAACCCGCTTTTGAATTATTGACACATTGTGTTTGTGAACCCTCTTTTGAACTATTTGAGCCGGGACGATTTATGAATTTGTGAACTCAATTCTTCTACAAAGGAGTTATGCATGAGTACGGACACAAACACTAGTACGAACACGATACGGATTCAAAACATTATTTTATCGTGTCCGTGCAACATAGCTCCCCAATAATTTGAATCATAAATGACAATGCGAGCCTAGCTTGGAGAGAATTTGTAGAAACAATAGATATATCGACTTGCCACCAACTGGGATGTAGAAGACAGTTACTTGTGACCATTTGGGACATACTAGAGAGTTTGAGGTCTGACCATTTGAGCATCTGATAGGATTTGATCTGTTGTCGATATAGTGACTTGGCGACTTGCAACCCTCTGGGATGCAGGAAAGAGTTTGAGATGCATGCCATTGGGGATATACTAGAGAGTGAGTTCAAGCCATTTGGGTGTGAAAGAATTTGAATTATTAGCGATACATTGAGTTGTTAGCGAGAAAGAATTTGAATTATTAGTCATATAGTGAGTTGTTAGTGAGTCTAAGTTACCTGACGAGATCCTGAGTTACTATCTGACGAGAGAGTTCAAGTTGTCAATGAGATAGTCTGAGGTGTTGGTAAGAGATTCCTGAGTTACTTTTGAGAGGGTGAGACTTTCTTGGCAAAAGAATGAGTTACTGATGAGAGTTTTAGTTGTCGGCGACATGGTAGTCAAAGGCATGCCTCGTACCTTATTAGGCGAGGCGCATTTCTCCGGGCATACCCAAGGCGCGCCTTAGGTGCGCCTTTCAGCAAGGCTCAACCAAGAAAATGAGCGCTTAGGCACACCTTATGTGTTTTTTTTTAACAAAAAACTTCGAGGCGGAGAGATAACCATTACCTCATACAAGTGAGAGGGATGGAGGGAAGTAGCTATTTTCACGATTGCCAAAGTTAGCTACAATTGAACTTGAAAAACTAAAATACTAAAAGCGTGGTAAGGAGAATACAATTCTTGTTATTTCTGTTGAGTGCTATTGTTGCTCTGCTTTTTCACTTGGGTTATGTTTTAACATATTTTTGTTAATTTTAATATGTTATTTAGTTTTATTGCTTACATTACTAATATATTTATTTATTTATGTATTTATTTATTTTTATTTATTTTGTGCCTCGCTTCGTTCGGGTGCACACCTTAAGTGCGCCTTGCGCCTCGGGCGATATGTGTAATGTCTCGCTCCGCATGGTGTGTTATGCTGAGTCGTTGATTCGAGAAGTTGACTCAAAGAAATATTTACTCGACTCGAAGAAGTATCGATGCGAATCGATGCAAGTACTAAGTTAACCCGAAGAGATGATAAGTTTGATTCGAACAATTATTGACTTCAGTTGGTTTCATGTGCATGCTCGGCTTTTACACTGAATTTTTAGAGGTCAACATTTTGCCTCATTTGCAGTAGAGTCCGCATAAACCAAAGTATCGCCTCGCAACGGGCTGAGTCATGGACACGGTAGGCTGAATCAGTCGGGTAGTTCAACGGAGCGTGAAATGCTCGATTGGCTAAGTCAGGTAAGTTGACCGTGCAACGAAGTCAAGGAATCGAGCCACATCGGCTCGGGAAAACGATAAGACGAATCGGTAAAGGTGGGAGGATTCTGACCCTTCTTTCCTACTCTGTCATGCCTAATTAAAATGTATCCTTGTATGCTAAGTTAACCTGTCAAGTCCACGGACGTGGCTCGAATGAGAGAAATTGTAATGCATGTTGAACACTAAGATAGAACATTGATGCGAAACGTGCATAAGTGTACGAATCGAAATAGAACATCGAGTCACTATATCGGCGAGTGCCTTAATGCACGAGCCATATAACATCGAATTACTATATCGACGAATGCCACAGGGCACGGGTCGTAGAACATCTATCGACTCGTGCCTCCGTGCACGAGTTAGAGGACTAGAACATTGAAATACTATATTGAGACGAGTGCTTTAGTGCACGAGCCGTAGAATATTGAATACTCTATTGAGGCGTGTCTCAAGTGCACGTGTCGGAGGAAATGAACATAAGTCTTAGAACATCGAAAGGATCGTATCGAGGTGTGCATCAAATACACGAATCACATAACAATGAACGTTAAGTCATAGACCATTGAAACACCTTATCGAGGCGTGCATCAAATGCATGAGTTCGGAGAACATTGAATATCTGTATCGAAGCGTGCATATATGCACACGACTTATGAAATATGGCTTCAAATGCGATGTGAACAGTTGTGGCACAAATGCCACGGAATTGCTGATTATGCAAAGGAGCTTAGTACCTCGGTGCGTTTGGGACCTACGTTCTCCATTTTGAAACATTGAGTTGAGACATGGTGCTACAGAACAAATGAATCGAAGTATGGAAACATGAGATAGAAGATCGGTATTGTGAGATGATATAAGTTCTACGTTTCAGACTCAGACTATGCTTGTATTGTATGAGTAAGACGCATACTGCATGGTCACGGGCAAAGGGAACTAGCCCGTGCACGGGTGTGGATAGCTTTCCTTGAACGATATGTGCTGGGGCCCCTGGATCGTTTCTACCTAGGGGAACAGTTGTGCTAGTAAGCACAATATTACGGGACCTCCAGTAGGATTTGGTATCCATGCTGAAAGGGCGCGTCATAATACGGATACTGCGGGACCTTCGCTAAGCTTGCTACCCATGCGAAGGATCGGCCCGTTGTATCGAGATGTAGTCTTTTATGGCTCGGAATGCCAGTGACCTTCATATAGATAAGGGCCGGTGGCTAAATGGTGCAGGTACACAGATCCTGTACAAATATTACATTTAACATGACAGGGAAGGATGATAGGCATTTACCTTGCAACGGTGCAAGGGCGAGTGCATTGAGTTATAAAAAGTCGCTACAAAATAATACAAGTTATATCTATGTTGTCTGCTTACCTACGCGAACCAAATATAACAATGTTCATATGAGTACATGTTTTACTGCTTTTATTGCTATGTAATCGATCCAAAGGCAATAACAAAAAGACCACCTAATAAGATGCTTGATTCACAAGTTTACTTAATGTTGGTTTAGGCGAGTCGGTCTCATCAGTACGCCGTCATCTACTGAGCCGACGATGCTGCCTACCTCTACGCCACGTGCGACTCGCGAACCCATCCTCCTCTCCGCCATTACGGACAGCTGTGGATCTGCGAGGTCTGTGAGCATGCCCCAACAATCGTCATGTGCAAGGTTGACATCGCCTTCCTGTGTGCTGCCTGCGACATTGACGTCCACGCCACCAACCCCCTCGCGCGCCGACACGACCGCGTCTCGTCCCTCCCCTTCCGTAAATCGCTCTCCGCAACCTCCATGCCCTCAACAGCAGCCACTATTGATTTTGAGGTGGGCACGGACACGCATACGAATACGTGGAAGCGGATGACGGAGGCACTGGATCTCAACTTCTTTCCAAACGTGGACTCGTATCTGGACCTGGAGTATGTGGACGGGCTGGTGCCGGTGCAGGAGAAGACAGTCGTGGACACGGTTGGAGATTGGATCCGAACAACCGTGGACATAGTTGATAATTGGATACTACATTGGAAATCGTTGGGATGCTTGCATTAGGGCTTTAGACCAAACGTTATATAGGAAATACGTAAGTGCTAAAGACAATAGACAACTAGAATTACTTGATAATAAATAACTAACCTACAATATATTACAAATATAGGAAATACGTAAGTGATGTATCAATAAGCCTTGACCCAAATGGCCAAGCCTTGGAGACATAAGAACCTACGAAACATGGTCGGAGGTTCGAATCCCTGGACGTAATATGCCCTTAAATATTAAATGAGGGAGGAACCGGGAAATTCATGTAGAGGGCTGATTATGAGCCGAACTTGGATGAACGGTCTATACAGACAGGGGATCGTAGTACCGACGATTAACCTGAGTAAAATGCGTGATAGCGGTCCGAGCGGTAGATCAACGAAGTATGCATTAGACACAAAATAATTGAGAATCTACATGCAAAGATTCAGACTCGACTAGGCCGGGGAGAGGGGATGATGTAATAAACCTCGGGTTAAGTCCGGGGCATTAATTGTAATACAATTAACGATTACCTTAGTGCAAAAAAGGGTAGGTATTGATGTATATGTATACAAAATAGTAGAAATCATGTAAAATCTGGAATCTGCTACAATTGTTTAGCAAATTAATGTATTAGTAATAATAAATCACATATGGCCAGTTACGTCTTGGGTGATAGCTCCACAGGCTACATGGTTTCTCATTTATAAATGCTTTGGGGCATGTGTATGGTAATGAATGTTGTGAATCTTTTATTGGAATAGCGCGCAGTCCATGGCCTACAAGAGCACTCATCTTGTCCACTGTGTGACGTGTTCCCAAAGAGTTTCTTTCTCCTTGAGCTTCTATTGCAGTGAAATAATGGGATAAGGTTAGTGCTATATTTTGGCTGACACTTTCTTTTGATGACTTTACAGTCCAACGTGGAGCACATTGACCGCTTTACCAAGGAGTTTGGAGCTGATGATGTTGAAGAAGATGATGACGAGATTGATGGGAGTTCAAAATATAAAAAACCTCCCAAATCGAAAGACTTTGAACTTTTATTTAGTGGAAACAACAACGATCACTTTATGATAGGCATGAAGTTCACAAAGTAACTGTCTCCACTCTTTACTGCATTGCTTTCACTTTACTATGTTTAAACATCTTTAATTACTGCATAAGTTGTATCATTATTTTGACTCTGACATAAATGATAAGACAACCTTTTCTAATAACTATTAATCCTTTTTGTAGATACTTATTTTTGAACATCTAATATAACATGTACCTGATTATTGTCTTTATTCATGTGTATTATAAATTTATATGTTAGACAATGCACTGCAACTCCTGAGTTAGGTAACCATCACTTCTCGTTTGGTAAATCAATCAACATACTTTTAGCTTCTCTTCTAAATTGGGCAAGACTTTGTTCTTAAACGTTTTTATTTCCTAGATCCCGTACTTTTCCTCCTTCCACATGAAGGGCTATTTAGTTTCACTGACGCGTATGTGCTACATACTCTGGTTATTGTGTGATCTTGATTCTGTCGTGCTGGGGAAGAGTCATAGTGAGGATAACTAGATATTTGTCTAAACAAGGATTGTCTTTCATATTAATAAATCATTTTGCTACTAGAGAGAGATTTCATATTGTTTTTCTTGGAGAATAACGGGTAGGTCCCAAACTCAGGAGCACATGAGCCAGAGCCCAACCAAAATTAAAAATTGGTGTTACATTGTGATACTTAATCATATTGATATTACAAAATAATGTTCTTTCTATTCTGGTTTTAGTTTAGGATCATAACTTTAGTTGTTACTATATTATCTTGAATTCACATGAGAAAAATGAAATCACATGGATTGGTATAATACTATAATCTCATGACAATGGGAAACGACAGCAATTAGGCCATTGCAAGTTCGTATCTTTGATTAGTTCTGTTAAATATAACAAGTTGATTACCCAAAATTTTGGTCTTATGTAATGATGCAGAGTGTTCTATCCTTCTAAAGAATATATAACTTCCTTGTACTTCTCTTTTCTATTTCCCTCTTATTTTTAATTGGAAATGTGGTTAAAAAAGATAAAGAAATAGAACACCACCTGCAGCATGTTAGGTGGACTAGCTTTCCAGCTTACAAAAAGTTTAAAAAAAAATCTTTGGTAAAAGAGTATAAACTTTAGTATGATTGTGCAGGAGACTTGTAATTTAATCTCTCTCACCAAAATTTACCGAAACGGTGCATCTATCCAGATAAAGGCATATAAAAACATGTTAAAAAATGAGACTGACATTTCTCTTGCTATCATTCTTCACTATTATCTGATATTTCTCTTGATGTCCAGCTTATAAAGAAAAATGTCTTTCCTAAAAGAGTATAAAGTTTAGTATGATTGTGCAGGAGACTTGTAGTTTGTTCTCTCTCTCTCTCTCCAAAATTACCTAAACGTTGCATTTATCCAGATGAAGGCATATAAAACATGTTCAAAAAGATATACTGACATTTCTCTTTGCTGCCATTCTTCATTATTATCTGATATCAGTAGCCACGGTTTCATATTTAGGGGAAATGATATCCATAGAAGAGGCACACATGACAATTTCTCTTTGCTTTGTTAATTTATAGCACCCTTGACAAATTTTTTATATTACTTTTTTATAATGTTTTTTTTTGTAGGAGAAGCATAAAGTTGTACAGTGATTTTTATTCCTCAGACATCATAATAGCATCTCCTCTTGGATTGGTCACTGTAAGTTTTTCTCTCAGGACCTTTGGTCTTCTTGAAGTTTTGATGCCTCTCATTTGATTTAAAACTACTACGCTTTTACATATTAAATTCTTCCTATCTAGTTTTCATCAACAAATGCTGCATTAGTTTTTATATAGGAGATCCTTCTTATAAGAAACTGCAAATATATAGATATACTGGAGGTCCTTATGCAATGTTTTGATGTTCTCTAGCATTTAGTTGTGTAGTACAAAGAAGTTGGTATGTGTTTAATGTTTGTACTTATTGAGTGTGTTAACAAATTCTGTCATTAATCTAGCTAAGGGTTCTTACTGCAACAATAGAAGGGGGACACGGACATGGGCAAGAACAATTTCAGATCAAGAACGGATGTAAATTAGCTCAAGGCTTGTTTTTGAAGTTAAAAATTCTGACTTGGAGTCAAAACAATATGATACACTTGTGAAGATTGAGCTAATTTGTTTTTCTGTGAAGATTTATGTACGCAGTGTTCTAAATGGCGGCCGCCTAGTCCGCCTAGACGGCGCCTAGGAGGTAGACGGTCTCGGTAGGCGGTGGAGTAGGCAGCCAACTGAGGTTGGCGGCAAAGGCGGAGGTGAGGCGGCGTAGGCGGACGCCTAGGCGGGGTAATACCTAACAAGATATTTTGGCCAAAAAGGTTTTGTAAGCATTATGGGCCTATGGTTCACTTTTACAAAACTAAAACTTTATAAAATTTTCGTTCTATAACTTAGTTACGCATGGAATACCCTTAAATATGAATATTATGCAAAAAACAGTGGTAAAATAGTAAAAAATGTTCAAAATGTATCGACTGCCTAGGCGGTAGGCGGACTCTCTCCGCCGCGCACCCGCCTACCGCCGTTTAGAACCTTGTATGTATGAGAATGGTAATGCTTTAACTTTTATTAGGAGATTCTTGATGCCAACTCCATTATATAACGCTAAGCAATAAATATAAGTTCCACATTTAGCACAGCACACTATGTAGGCCCGTAGAATTCATGATTTATGCAAATAACTGAAGCAAAAAGGAAGTGCCCATTTTTTGTGAGGCTGCAACCTTTACTTATTCGGGTTAGTGCAATTTTTCTTCTTCTTTGTGTCATTCCCCACTCAAGGCTTGATGGAGGGGGCTTTTGGTGCCTTGTTGATTTAGTACTTCAAGTGTTACCTCGTCATTTCATGAGATACAAACAGCTATGGTTCTTATAGTTGGAATGTCTATGGTAGCAAACTTTTTTCATGAAATGTCCCTTTGGATCTTTCCATGACCTTATTTTACGATCCTTAGTCCCACATCGGTTTATATGGGACACTAAAGGATCCTTATGTTACAATTCTGTAGAGCCCACTATCAACCCACATCGAGTTCCCCATATAACCGATGTGGGACTAAAGAATCATAACACCTTATTTTTTGATTTCCTTATTGATGTGGGCCCACCTATCATTAAATAGTCATTTTCCTATTTTAGTAAGGAAGGATTATTTTGGTCTTTCACCAATAATAACCCTTCCTTAATAAGTCATTTTCCTATTTTAGTCAGGAAGGATTATTTTGGTCTTTCACCAATAATAACCCTTCCTTAATTAAGCCTTTGTTTTTTCCTATATAAACTAGGGTTAGCCATCTTTTATTTTCCATGCTTGTATTGAGAAGAAACTCTCAAGTATCAATAAGAAGGTTTTAGACTTTGTCCGTCCACCAAAGTTGGGAGTTTGTTCTTTTCTCACAAAAAGATCATTATCTTTCTCTGTTTCTCTTTTCTACAAATCTTTTGTGAATCGAATAGGTCGATTCACATCACTTATATAACATCTATTGCAACTTGCAAGTAGATTGTGCATTGCTTGTGAAACTAGTAAGCACTTGTCATTATTGCTGTTTTTATCATGTTTTTGAATTTGTATCCATGTATGTTTTTATCTTTGGTGACCTATTCTCCTTCCCCCTCCTTCCATCTCAATATTTTCACTAGTGGTCAATTCCCCTGTTCACCAAATGGCCAAAGGCAGAGACTTGGCACAACAATTGACAGTTTATGCTAGATTGACCTTTTATGAAAGCTTCCTCGGTTTTGCTCCAAAGCTGACATACTGTGTTTAGTAGAGCATGACTGTTTGTTGGTGATGGTTCAAACTTTTCTTTAGATATTCGCTGTTTCAGTACAACTTTTGTATAGTTTATTAAAAAAATGAAACATGAATAAAATCCATACCCTTTCTGTGTTTTAGAACTTAGCTTTCAGGATTGATAGTCAATCTTTTGTGTTTTTTTTTATAGAAAATTGGGGAGGCTGAGGTCGAAAAAGAAAAGGATGTTGATTATTTATCTTCAATAGAGGTAGATGACTTTGTTTGAACTTCTTATGGTTGTAAAATCTGCTATATATATTTTAGTATAGTTTGTTAGTTTTGATGTTGGCATGGACAGGTCCTCGTCATTGATCATGCAGATGTGATAGCCATGCAGGTTAGCTACATATTATCAGATTTGGGTTTCTTTGACATTTAATCTTTAAATTAGATCTACAAAGATTGACTGATCTCTTGCTGTGATAAAAATATCCAGAACTGGACCCATGTGAATACTGTTGTTGAGCAGTTGAATCGAATACCGGAGAAACAACACGGAGCTGATGTCATGCGCATTAGGCAGTGGTAGGGTTCTGTTATTACCATATAGATTCTTCATTGAGACTTAGTGCAAAGCAGGCTATCTTTATTTTCCATGAATACTGTATCTTAATTGAGTATTAGAGTTTGCTCTGTAGTCTGTATCTCCATTACCCTCCCTTGTCTTCATCAGGGTGGAAATTGATTGTTGGCCTATTTACTTTATTCACTTATGTAACTGACACTTACACAAGTTGTCTAAATAGTGATAGTTTTATGCAATTTACTGTTGGATAGGGTTCTGGGTTCTTTGCAGCCACTTCACTATAATAATTGCAATTCAGCAGTTTCAAGCTATGTGACATTTCTCTTTCTCCTTCGTTAGGTATCTGGACGGCCATGCAAGCTTTTATCGTCAGACACTTCTTTTAGGTTCTTTCGCTAATCCAGGTACAAATCCATGTGAATATGTTTCCCAGATATCAGTCTGTAGGTTTGTGCGATATAATCTGTTCTCTTTTTATCATTAGGATTCATCTCATTTTTTCTTTCTTGCATCTTGGTTCATACTACTATTGAAGGTAAGTAAATATGAAAAATATCTCAAATGCTACCTAACTTATTCCACCAGGCTGAAACTACTGTCCATTTACGCGTCATAATGCATGGTGTAATTACAACATGGATGGCCAAAATGGTGACCTGACAGGTCAGAGGCAAGAAAAATGAGAAAAGACTCGTTGGGAAGAATCAAACATAAAAGTGAAAAGAAGAAATCAATCTAGAGCTTCACCTTTTCTCTGCTTTGATCTGAGACACAAGGAGGAATACTAGTTTTTATACCCATTAACTGAAATGCTTGGGTAATCAATGGGCCAACTTTCACATACTATACATGAAGTAAGTTTTGGTTTTCTTCTTTCTTCAGCAATTGGAATATTGGTGTATAACCACAGCCTCACCGTGTAATTAAAGAGTATTCTGAGAGTAAAATTTTAGCTTCCCGACAGTAACCCTTTAGGTAGAACACTCTTAGTTTCCTATCACTCTTTTAATATTTTAAAGGTTGCTCCATACCCTTAAGGATATCATCTAATGACTTTTTATAGTGCAAGGTTTTATTAGGACAAGATATATCTTTCGTACATACCTACTGAAATGGCCCCAACAATCTAAAGCCTACTCCCAGCTTATAGCATATCGAGCAAAGTAGCATTCGTCATACCAGTGCCCCTACTATAGTGTTCAAAAACTTGGTAAAAGTGTCTATCCTTGAAGAAGAATATGTGCAGAAACCCGAATTCTGAATCATCGTACCAAGTAATATGTAGCAAAATCTCTATTGAGGCTTCCACTGAGTGCCATACATGTTAATTCTTGTGAAATTTTGGTCTCATCATTTGTTGCAAGTAACTCAGATACTCCTCCAAGATATCTTGATGCAATTTAGGGTATTACAAAACGTGCATTTGCATGTTTAATACATTAACTGTAGCTTTAGCAGTGCGTGCATTATTGGTTTCATATATCAATGTATGGGCTAGCAGGCAGCAGCCAGTCCCAAGCCAGTTGAAGAATGTCTCTGTTTATGATAGGTTGATAGGTTGTCATATAGCTAGCTCAAATTAGGATGTGAGTCAAAATGTACAAACTGACATATGGATTTAATACTTTATGAGTTATAGATCTCTCAACTATTAAGCTATGTTTTACTTGTTGATATCTGCTTTGAACATAAATACCTAATTGCCTACCTTCTTTACCGCAGATATGAATGCACTGTTCAATCGACTCTGTGTAAATTATGAGGGGAAGGTACGTCAATAAGCATTGACTTCTATTATGACTATGATACTGATAAGAAGATTCCCAATTTAGGTTAAGTTGAGAAGCGAGTATAAAGGCGTTCTTCCTAAAGTTCTGGGTGAAGTAAGGCAGGTATGCTCTTCTGTTTAGTTTATTTGATGGATCACGTCTTGTCTGGTATTAAACTGAAGATCGTCTAAACTAAACTTGTTATGTTTCAAGTATTAAATGTTGGTGCTCATATTACTATATTTGATGTTACCTTCATTGAATGGTGCCTCATCCCATTTACTAGCATCTAATGTTGGAGCTATTCTATTTTTTAGTGTGGTACAGAATGGTCTGTTGACATTTTTTCACGTACACTTTTTTATCATGCACTTATCTAGTAATTTATACCTACTGACGCACTTCTGTGAAGATTTCTTGCTCGATCCAAATGTTTTCTTTTTTCCCTGAAGTGGAAGTACACTGTTCACAGTAAGTCAATATAGCACATCTTATATAATTCTTAACCTGTATATTTTTTCAGGTTTACGAGCGGTTTGATGCCTCTTCAATCGTTGATGTAGATGATTCTCGCCTCGAGTATTTTTCTCAGATGGTTGGTTTTCTTTTGTTACTCCTAGTTTATTGTTACTAGCCACACACCATGCTACTGAACCATTTGCTTCAAACTTGTGTTAAGTGTTTTTCTAAGGTTTGTTTTCTGACGTTACCCCTATTATATTGTAGCAAGAGCCTAGCACAACTCGCTTGCACACCATACTACTGAATCTTTCACTTCAAGGCTTAAAGCTTTCCACAGTATAACATTTAATATATCTATGGTTGGGATGAAACCAAGGGCCCATTTATTCTTTGATATAACACGAAAATCACTATTTGTGATGAGGACTTCTTCAGGATCTTGTTCTGTTTATTCTTATGCTTTATTGATTCTTGTATACACAAAACAAAGACAAATCTGTTCAATCTCGGTACAAGATGAATTGACTTCATCTGAACTCAAATAGAACTGCCATCACGATAATATATTTTTGTTGACAAATCTGGTTGATTAATATCTCAGAATATTGAGGAAGTCTGCTTCCATCCCAAATTTATGCTCATCTGGGGACTTGAATGTGAAGTGGTATTGCATAACTTCCATGGTTCTTTGTTAATATCATAATATGATATTGGAACTGATGTTTGATCTCCTTATTCAAGATTTTTGATCCCATTACTCTGCTTAGAAGCAACCATACTATCATCTGCTAATCACAATCTTGTGTGAATTTCTTACTTTTCTCTTTAATGATAACTCTTGTTTGGAGGAGTGTACCATATAGCTGGATGGGAACCACATATACTCTTTATGTTCAAAAAACAGCCTGAAGTAGGTAAATTGGTTGTCATTGGACCACCCGATGTTAGGACAAGCACTATTTGGCTTATGGAAGATGTTCATCTTTTGCTCTTGTATATATTTTTCTTTCATTACTTGATACTTCTACTATTCAGTCTTCTGTTTGGTTTCCTTTCTATTTATTGGTTCTGACAACTGATGCTGGAATTCTTGTTCACAGGTGTACCCCAAGATAAAAGATTCATTGGAGGTATGCTTTTGCTATTGCCATCAGAAATAAGCTTACAAGAAACATCTGATCGATTCCTTGATACTAAACTTTTAATTCTTTGATAACTTTACAAGTTCAAAACCCTAGATATCCAAATTCTATGGAAGGAGAGATTGCAGCAAACAATGTGGTGAAAAGAAAAAGAAACTTATAAATCAGTCGTGTGGGTGTTGAGCGTGTAGCACTTCCCTCGTGTTTACTCCAAAATGATAAATAGTTTTTGTATTAAAACCAAGATCAATAGTAGTTGAACCACAAAATTATACAGCCATTTTGTGAGGCTTCCTTTTTGAAATGCCGTCATTGACTACCATCACATGGTAAGTCCAGCCCGGGATTCCTACAAGTGAATGGTCACACCACAACTATACCAATCTATGGCCTAATAAGCATTTTCCTAAACCCACAACAATGTTGTATCAGATTATGTATAGTTTTTGTGTAATGTATTTTATAATGTCTTAATACTCTTCCATACAGGGTGGCACTATGTTATTTATAAGTTCATATTTTGAATTTGTCCGGTTAAGAAATTTCTTGAAGTCTCAAAATGCTTCATTCTGCTTGCTTGGAGAGTAAGTTCAATTACATCTGCCCATCTTTGTGAATTAATCAGTTATTAACATGCTCTATCCACAGACTGACGTACATAAAATTTTGTTCTAGGTACACAAAATCAAGTGATATTTCTCGTGCACGAGTCTGGTTTTTTGAGGGCCAGAGGAAGATCATGCTTTACACTGAAAGAGCCCATTTTTATTACAGATACAAGGTTTGTTCTGTTGCTTAAATTGCTTAAATTCAAGGTCAACTTTTATGAGTTCAAACACCTTGTGCGGCTGCGCCTTCATACAACAAAAATTGTCATAATTATCATTCAAGCCTTTTCCCATTAGAGTGGGGTCAGGTCACAACGATGCTCTACGGATAAATTGAGATAAACAATCTGTCAAACTGAAGTCAACTTTCTATGCGAGTACCGAATTCCTACCCATGTAGCTAGATGTTCAGGAAGCCTTTGCCATAAATATCAGAGGGCCCATTGTGAAAGGACTAGGCGGGGACTCAAGGGGGCGAGGCGGGACCTCTAGACTAAAATTTTGAGATTTGCAATAGGTAGGTTGATACGAACATATAGTTACTAAAACTTCTCATACCCCAAGTTTTCAGCAACTCACTTTATGAGTATAAAAAATGTGAGTTTCAGTTAGGGCAAACCAAGCTTGTTAAGGCGAGACTAGACAACGATGATTAAAAGGCCTAAACCGGGGCTTGAATGCTAAAATTGGGGATACATACTTTGTAGTAACCAAGATAAGATTGTGATTTATGTCTTAACGTGTTGTGGTTTCCTTCTAATGATATGTTTAGTGTACAATAGAAAAACTAGAGATATCCCATGCCAATCTTGTTGTGTATACTAAATACACAAGTGTAAGACTTCAACATCAACTGAATGAATTTTCAATCAAGAAACACTTGCTAAGAGTATCACTAACTTGAATATATATATATATATATATATATATATAGAGAGAGAGAGAGAGAGAGAGAGAGAAAGAGGCTTACATCTTGCGACCTGACAATCGACATCATAGTCAAAATTAGGGATGAGATTTGATGTCTTATGGCAAAAAAGGGCAAGGGAATAAAAAAGGCATTGAAAATTTTTATTGTACCTCATCTTTTGTAGTATGTTTTTAAATATTTAATAATATCCATAGCTTTAAGTTATTGGGCTTGGGTTACATTTCAGATTTAAATGGTAGGAATCGAGTCACATAAAGTTAAGGCAGATCGAAGCGGTTACCTAAGACGGCGAGGGATGGAGCATCTAAAATGCTTAAGCGGATGCCTAAGGCAATCTTGTTGTGTATACTAAATACCTAAGACGGCGAGGGATGGAGCATCTAAAATGCTTAAGCGGATGCCTAAGGCAATCTTGTTGTGTATACTAAATACACAAGTGTAAGACTTCAACATCAACTGAATGAAATTTTCAATCAAGAAACACTTGCTAAGAGTATCACTAACTTGAATATATATATATATATATATATATATATATATATATATATAGAGAGAGAGAGAGAGAGAGAGAGAGAGAGAGAGAGGCTGACATCTTGCGACCTGGCAATCGACATCATAGTCAAAATCAAGGTTCACAGTATCGGTATCGGAATCGATATCGGACTATTCCTACGAGTATTGGTATCGACGATATCGATAGTATCGGCGGTTTCGGATCGGAGTATCGGATTTTTTGGTATCGGAAAAAAATAATTATTAATAAATTATTTACATTTAAAAACATATATTTTATACATTTAGGCATAATTTAAGTATTTTCAGGTTATTTCGTAGTACTTTTGAAATTAAATAACATTGTAATCACCCTTAGCGATTGGTTTACATATAATAGATTGATTTTTTTCTTTTACATGTTTTTACAATCTTATTATGATTTAAACCCTTGATGATGTCTTTTTCGTTTAATTTTCTTTGCCGAATTGACCAGAAAAGAGACCCTTAATGTTGGTATCGGTAAGTATCGGGTATCGGTCGGTATCGGATTGGGACATGCCAAACCGTATCGGTATCGGCCGTATCGGATCGGTATCGGCCGATACTTTAAACCATGGTCAAAATTAGGGATGAGATTTGATGTCTTATGACAAAAAAGGGCAAGGGAATAAAAAAGGCATGTAAAGTTTTTATTGTACCTCATCTTTTGTAGTATATTTTAAAATATTTAATAATATCCATAGCTTTAAATTATTGGGCTTGGGTTACATTTCAGATTTAAATGGTAGGAATCGAGTCACATCAAGTTAAGGCAGATCGAAGCGGTTACCTAAGACGACGAGGGATGGAGCATCTACAATGCTTAAGCGGATGCCTAAGGCAACGAGGCGGGGGCCTTTTGAAACCTTGTCCTTGTCATATTTGAATTAGAAGTGACTCCAATATGTGAAATAGACGAAACCTAGTGGACTAAGATCCTAAGGCGGCGAGGGATAGAGCATCTGAAACGCTTAAGCCTAATGCATGCGGGGGATCTTTTGTTACCTTGATCTTGTCATATTTGAATTAGAAGTGACTCCAATATGTGAAATAGAAGAAACCTAGTGGACTAAGATTATTGTGAAAAGGCAATTAAGATGTCTTCATTTTGCTACATAATGGATAGTAGTACGAGGAAACAAATCCTCCATCATTCTGAATGTAGGAGAGGGAGCATGTGTAGTGGAGAATGACACTTATTATTTTTTCTTAAAGTTCTGCTGTTGTCTTGCAGGTTTGCTTCATTTTGATCCCCTCAGGGTCATACGCTGTTGTTTATTAAACCATAGAGTTTGTAGAATGTTTGTACTCTAGTTACTAAAGCTCTGCAGGCCACAAAGTTTCAGTCTATTCAAAATTTCCTGCCTGTTTAATCCAGTGTTTTAACCAGGTTTCTGTTTGATCCATTTTTTGGTGTTTGATTTAATGCAGATTCGAGGAGTAAAGAATTTAATCATCTACTCTTTGCCTGAGAGAAAGGAATTCTACCCTGAGGTTATGAAGTCATCTTATCACATTGGTTTTTATTTTCTTATCATTCCCATTTGACCTCTAAAATGGACATGTTCTTGATTTCAGATAATTAATATGCTCGAAGGATCAAACATGACATGCAATGTGATCTTTTCGCAATTTGATCAACTTAAGGTAGATTATGTTGACTGTACCGTATAACTCCACTATATATGTTGCTTATATCGTAAATATATTTTTTTTAAACGTAGGAAAGCTCTAGACACTAGATTGTGTTCTTTTGATTGAATGAAGGATCTACATTCAGAAAAACAAAAATTCTCTCTCTCTCTCTCTATAGATGTGCTGTGTGTCTTTATTGTGATCTACACATAGTTGATTATCTACAAAGAGAAAATCTGGTGGATTGTTCTAATCCATGCATCAAGTGAAATCAAAGTGGAGTTCGAAGGAAAAGTTAGGGACCACTTGTTTGTTTTGAGATACACTTAACCCATCTACAAAAGGTTTTGTGTGCTTGGGTGGGTAGGGTGTGGGGGGTGGGTGGGCGCCTGTTAGTTTTATGCACACCATATGATGGTTGGACCACTTATTCTTTGCTGCATTCTACCGTGTGGCTGGTAGCTAGTTAAATGAACTACATAGTCTCTTGTCTATTACAGTATTACTCCATATGCGTGTGTTTCTCCATGAAAAAACCCCATTAATATAGGTTACATGTGTTAGTATTTACTTCTGTTACTATGGATTCCCTTTTCCTACATTAAGTATGACCTCCAGCTTAGGGTCGTTGGTTGAGCAATGTCCTAGTTCTAATTTTATGTTTACGCTCGTGATTTAGTCCCATTACCAATCTACATCTATATCCTAAAACTTGCTCCAATAGTTTATTCTTGGAGGTGGTTATTGTTCTTAACAAATAATGATGCTTTGTCTTAATATGTGAATCTCCTACCATATTTCTTGTGGAAATTAATGTAAGCTAATATTATTGTGATAATGACAGCTGGAGAGGATTGTTGGAACCTCTTCTTCAAAGAGGATGTTGTCCTCGGATAAAGATATCTTTGTGTTTTGCTGAAACCTCAAATACACGAGGGAGATGGCTACATCTCCAAAAATGATACTGGTACGGTGACCAAAGTGTTGAACATGTTGATTTCCAGAATGCTAATGCTGCAGGCGTTTAAGGCTTTGGCCTATTTTACCTTAAACACCTATGAGGAGATCGTGTTCTCAAATTAAGTTTCAGCTTGCTGGAAGAGCTTGAAGACATCATATCGAGTTGTTTGCTAAGAACTGCCACAATTGGTGAAGAGCCAATATCCAGATTGTCATCCTATTGCATTAATTAATACATGAAGAGCCAATATCCAGATTGTTTCATCTATATTTGTACCGACCACTTACGAAGAGTATAATGGATCATGAGATCAGGAGAAAGTACGTTGGGAGGGGAAGTGGTGGATTCTTATATTAATGGATGTCGGTGGTATGATTTTATTCATAAACAGCCATTAACTCTGCCTTGAGTTTCTGTTGATGTAAATTTAAAGTTCTCGTATTTCACAGGACTTCGCATTTTCTGTCACAAGGATATAGTATCGTGCCTTTTGTGAACCTGGCTCGAGCACGTTATCTCTATTCGTTATTAGTCTGTTAATTTGATTATTGAGGTTTGCAAGTAATGTTTGGTCATGTGGTGGTTGGACATTTACTTGATATATTGGTTGTCATCTCTGTTGGTCTTAATTCATAGTCTGCTCAATGCAACACTATAGGAGAATTATCTTGAATTGTTTGTGGATATATTCAATTAATCCTTTGTTTTGTGCCCCTCATTTTCTACCAAATGGGAAACAAAGGTTTACTTGTTGACAATTTAGTCATGTTCTTTTCAATCATTTGCTACTTGATGTTTGGTTGTATGTAGTTAGTATTGCAGTCTTAGTATAATTGTTCTGTATTGCAACATTGCTTGTTTCTGGTTGCTCTTAAATCAGGCAAATTATAAGGGCACGTAACATTTTGATCGGGGCTAGCCAAGTGTTAGTTTTCCATTATTTACAAGTTTGCCACTAGAAAAATTACTCAGGTCTATCCAAGTGGTAGGTATAAAAGATAACTCTTATAATTTTACTATTCTCTCTCCCCCTTTTTCTCGAAATCCTAGTTCTGGTCCCAACTTTTTTTTCAACCCCACATTTCTCCAAACCCTAGAAGATTTTCCAAGGTAGATTCTTAGTATATTCGGTACGATTACGTCAGCTAAACGACAAATTTTCTTAAATAATTTGTTCTTTTGAAATAATCTTATATTTTGTTCCAATGTAGAAATTATGGAAGAAAGTGGATCATCACGTCTATCAATCGAGGAACCCGGATCTTTCGAAGAACACGACAAAACATCCAAAGAACTCTCAGTAAATTTCCGACCGACCAAATACGTAGTCGACACATAGAGTTCTCCCGAAGACTTGGACACTAGGACTATCACATATTGTGGCAGTCCCGAAACAAACAGTCTGTAAAGGTGGACTGCCACAAAACATGACAGTCCAAGAAGTAACTAGGACTGCCAGATTACGCGGCAGTCTATGTGTAGAAATACTGTACAATAGGACTGCCAGACTTTCGGGCAGTCCATAAAACATGAAGGACTGCTATATTACGCGGCAGTCTGTGTAGAACTAGTGTAAAATAAGACTGTCACAAAACATGGCAGTCCAAGAAGTAACTAGGACTGCCAGATTACGCGGCAGTCTATTTGTAGAAATACTATACAACATGACTGGCAGACTTTCTGGCAGTCCATAAAACACGAAGGACTGCCAGATTACGCGGCATTCTATGTGTAGAACTAGTGTAAAATAGGACTGTCAGACTTTCTGGCAGTCTATAAAACACGAAGGACTGTCAAACAGTCTGGCAGTCCTGTTGTACAGTCCTGAAGGAATGCCAATTTTCCTTGACAATCCTGAAGTTGTTCATATTGTAATTGTGATTGGCAATTTTTTTGAAATTTAATGTAGGACATACCACCTCCTATTTCCAGTGACTTGAGTAATATATTCTCAACGGATGTCGCCTTTGAATCTTATGAAGAAACATTAGAATGGTGCAGACAAGTTGGAAGGCAAGCAAACACAGTCCTTGTCATTTCAAGGTCATTACGAGGCCTGTCGTGTCGTAAAACTGCTGATCTTGGATGCGAAAGAGGTGGAACATTTAGGCTTCATCGCAGGAAAGAAGAATGTGCCCGAAAAAAGTCCCGAAGAAGGCGGTAGGGCCCAGAAAGTGTGGTTGTCCTTTCAAGATAGTGCTTGTCTCAAGACATGATGGAAAGTGGACAGCTGATGTCAGAAATGGGATGCACAATCATACGTTGGCGGAGACACTTACTGGTCATCCCTATGCCGGAAGGTTGAACGAAGAGGAGAAGAAGTTAGTTGAAGAATTATCCAGCTCCGGAGTTGTCCCGAAACAAATTTATTCCGCGGTGCGCCGGAAGAATGAAAAGAACAAGTCTACGATGAGGACAATCTACAATGCACTCTCGAGATCGAGGACAAATACCCTAAGAGGAAGAATGGCGATGCAACAAGTTTTGAAGTTACTTGCCGACAATCACTATATGGAGTACCATAGAAGACATCCGCCGTCTAATAAAATTACTTCTATGTTTTGGGCGCATCCGAATTATACGCATTTGGCACGGTCCTTTGTCGATGTCTTGGTGGCTGATTGTACGTACAAGACTAACAAATTCAAGATGCCACTTTTCCGCATTGTCGGCTTCACGTCAACGGGTAAATCATTTTCAGTTGTATTTTATTTCTTGAAGAATGAAACCGTAGATGACTATACATGGGCATTGAACAAATTGAAGATACTTTACACTGGACACAAAGAGCCGTCTGTTTTTGTCACCGATCGAGAATATGCATTGATGAATGCTATAGATATCGTATTTCCTCATGCTCGTAGACTACTATGCACATGGCATATTAATCAAAATATTCAAGCACAATGCAAGAGCAGGTTTGAAAAAGTAGACGACAAACTTGATATGGACCGCTTAACAAAATTCTACAACGATTGGACCCTTGTGTGGCGAACAAGTACTGTAGACGCTTTTGACAAAGCATGGTTGGAGTTCAAAGAGAAGTGGGAAAGTAGCAACAAGCCATGTATACCTAGATCGATTTTTTCTTATCTTATCCTCAATTGGTGCCACCTTTAACTTCTAGTATCTTTTTTTAATGTTTGCTCGATCACTCTCTCATAGTTTCATAGTATGACTTATAAGCCTAATTTTTCGATAGTTATTACAACTTTGTTTCTCTCTCTTGTTCTTATATATGGGTACTACAATATTGTTTCTCCATTCATTATGCATCTTTTTAGTCCTTAGAATTTTGTTGAACAATTCAGTAAGCCACATCAATTTCTCCAAATATTTTCAAACGTCAATAGGAATATCATCAGGTCATACCGTTTTTCCTTTTTTTCCATTTTCTTTAATGTGTCCTTAGAATTTTCTTTACCACGCGCAACGACTTGGCTATTATCTTATTTTTTGGGGATTGGTTATCCGAAGTCTTTTCTCATTCAGCTCTATTGAGGGCCATGTTCATTTTAAGCTTAACAAAAACCATATCCTTTCTTACATCCTCAATCCAATAACATCTCCTTTTAGTAGTATCTTACCATTTATCGCTCATAATCGGTGCATCTATTAATCAACATCGCACATGTTCAAACCATCTGAGACAATTTTCTCTCATCTTATCTTCAATTGACACCAACTCCAACTACACAAGAATACGCTCATTTTTTATTCCATCTTTCAAGACTCACTATAGCATTCACTTTTACCCTACGCTCATTTTCACGGGCATTCTTTTATTTGTGAGACATCCCAATCCATACAGTATTTGTGAAGACATCCTGATCCACATAGCATGGCTGGTCTTATAGGTGTACTATAAAAATTTATTTCAATTTCAAAGGTATCTTGCAATCACAAAGGTTATATCACCATGTCATAAAAGAATTGGTCATCTGACTTGCAATTTTTAACCTGGTTGTTCAAAGCAAGGAATTTCATTATTTGAGTTGCCCAATTGTTCCAAGGAGCTCCATATAAATTAGGGAATATATCAAAATCATAACAGGAAAGGGAAGACGATAACTATAAAGCAAATTAGGACTAGCTTAATAGTATGTAAAGAATTAAAACGATGATACTTGAATGAATTAATGTACTATGAGATTATTGGAACAATTTGATAAGTGCATATCACTAACTCGACTAAGACAACTTAGTCAAATGTCTAATAAAGTGCGACATGGAAAGGATTAACAAACTCTTGAGAAATAAATTTATAAGTTGTAATTGACAACTTCGCCTGTTATAATAACTCCAGCAAGTGGGCATTAGTACTTAAGTAGATCATAATTGCATAAGTCGTTCAAATTAATTAAACAGTTCAAAAGTCTAACATAACTAAAGAGTCAATATTCCATCAGACAAAGTTAGAACCCCTTCGGACGAGTAAAACCATGATCGAGGGAACTGCTGGAAGTAAGGATCTCCTTTTTACCTTCTTGATGTTTTGTGAGTTTTGCATCATTCTTGACCACAATATCTCTCGTCTTGAAAACATGATTTAACTGCAAGAAAAGAGCATTGCATATATCCAATGACAGAAAAGCCACATGGTCAAGTACTAAATGAATCACTAATGCAGGATAGTAACACATGGTGAAAAAGTAAGTGCACCTACAGCATGCATAAGATATGCATCCATGATGCATGAATCCTCTTGTGCTCCTTTAAGATAAAAGGGTTTCTTGTCACAATACATTATATCTCGATAAGTATTGCCTGCCAAGATTAGACACATCCAAGCATAATTCATATATGTTTCTTTATGCGGGAATCACCACATTCACTATGTGAGCAGTGGTATGCACATAGATATTTATTATTTACATGGGAAAAATGAAACTAAAAGAAACATCAACTTAGTAATTAACAGTTAACTTATAAAGTACTTGACATGCCTTGCATGTCATGTCAGATTTGCATGTGATGTCAGATGTATAGAGTTCACTCTAAACATCCAAAATATAATATGTAGAATAGTTATAGTGTTATACTACTTTCTTCCAAGATCTCATTGGATATGTCCTCTTCCCTATCCTTTCAAATGATATTTAAGTGAAAGTTGGCACAAAAGAGACGAGAACGCCAACAATTTGCATGTTGAGATGGCAAGTCTGTTAGAAAGAGGGGAAGGCAAATCTTGATCAAACAACAACTAAAGGTATAAAATTCTGACAATACTGTAACTCCAGTATGGCCTGGCAGCCAATTGGTACAACTTGTAGCGATTGATAGTGATAGGAGTATTAGCTAAGCCTTTATATTAGCTGGAAAATGCACAAAAATACTCTAGTTTTAGGAATAGTTACCTACATGTAATTAAAACTTCAAATCAAGTAGTCTACATGTCCAATTAAACTTGTAAAATTCCTAGTGGCATCTAGCATTATGCCTATGGATTAATTTGGTAGATATGGAGCTAACAAATTGCGAAGTATATGTCCCTGTGTGTGCATGTGTGGACTTTAAAGTTGTGATTCATAAACTCAGTCAAATCTTTAACCTATAGACTATAGTTGCTATCGAAAAATAAAGTCTTCTACATTTAGGTGAAGATTCTAATATTCCTAAGTGCATTGAAGTCAAAATTATGTTCTAAATATCTTTGCATTGTACATATTTGTCTGGTTTCTTCAACGTGAATTTAATTTTGAGGAAGCACACGTCTTTTTGATTCATATGTTTGTGAACTTAAAAAACATGGTTTTAATCAAAATGAATTTTTGAGATTTATAAAAATCTCTCACCAAATAAGACAAGTGGGGCGCAACCAGGTGCAAATTATGTAAACTCATAGTCTTCAGTTGGAAAGAACCCTACAGATTGGGATCATGGTACTCTAAGAGCTACTGAAGCTAATTGAACTAATCCACAAACGTAGGGGTGTGTTTGCTAAACATTAAACCTAATGGACTATTGGAAAACAATGAAACAATGAAACATGTACTAAGATTTCCTGCGGTTGGGTGAAACCAATGAAACTGGGACAAAAGTTGGAAAGTTTTTAGCAATAATATGAAACATTGGAAAACCCATGATCAAATTGCAGTAGTGAACTATTGAACCCTTTTTTTAGTTCAATGGCCCGCAAAGTCAATCGGAGGAATCGAAACGCCGACGGCGTTCGGACTTAGCCTTGCAACGGCTACTTGAAGGCTCTTTCGGTCGAGGCGACTCCTCGCTCAGGTGGGATAGTTTCGGTGAACTTGCCTCATCTTAGCCGGCACTTAATAACTCGCATATTTTCAACTGGCACAAGTAGGCTAATATAAAAGCTACGAACGCACATAGCTAAGGGAATAATCCCGACCCGTCGGAA
The DNA here is from genome assembly GCA_029216955.1 of Iris pallida. Taxonomy (NCBI): domain Eukaryota; kingdom Viridiplantae; phylum Streptophyta; class Magnoliopsida; order Asparagales; family Iridaceae; genus Iris; species Iris pallida. The sequence goes on along the minus strand of JANAVB010042217.1, from coordinate 3,528,583 downwards.
TGTCCTAGAACATGGAAAATGGTCCCACAGTCTGCTTAGAAGTCGGCTCAGCGTGCTTTCAAATGACACTCGATCCTTCGTTCCCATGGCTTGGGAGAAGGAAATTGGCCTAAGTTGCTAAGGTGCCCCGACACTCAAATAAGTCTAAGTCATAGGCGTCGCCCGCTTGAATACGTGATAAAGCATGCACTGTTCCGTCGTTTTGCCCCAACGCTTGTATTGGCCTAAGTCATAGGCGTCGCCCGCGTAAATGCTTGAAAATTTTATGCACGGCCCCGTCGTCCAAGGCTTGGCATAGCCTTCGTACATCCCGTGAGTTAAGTCGTCTTGCACAGCTTGTTGGCTTAAGTCTAGGCACCCAAGAGTTGGTTGTTCAAGTCGACCCCGTGCATAGCACGTTCCCTCGACGCGGAGCTCGGCGTAGCCTTTGCTCGTCGAGTCGCTGCCCGAATAAGTTAGACAAGTGTTGTGCTGGGCTATCGAAGCCATTTCTAGCACTGTCCCGCTCTATCTGCGGTTGTCAAGTCGTATAGTCCCTTGAGAACAAGGCTCGTCGTATAAGGTATATGACTTGGGCGATAGCGTCGCCTAGAGAACAAGGTCTGTCTAAGACACGAGCCACGGTCGGTCTAGTAAAAAGCATGCCACAGACAAAGAAAGTCCACACGACTGGTTGTCGCCGAGATCGGTCCTGCTACTTGGGAGTCTCGATAGAAAGAAGGAAAGCATGGTCATGTTAAGGAAGGATTGGTAGATCGGGTTGAGTCTTGCATGGTCATTGGACAACTTGTCGACAAGGTGAAGTCTTCTCGAGTGATCGCCGGGGCACCGGGATCACGTCGGCCCGGGAGAAGCGAGTGAGGCTCAAAGTAGGATGCTTGATGACCGCATGGGAGACTTCGGCGCCTCCGAGCTAGCTACCCGTGAAGGGACGAGCCGATATCCCACGAGCCGAGATCCAAGATAGCTTGACATTGCTAGTGACCACTCATATAGATGTATCGGCAAGAGCGGCAATCCGCGTGTTTGCCTTTGGATAGCGTCAAGTACTAGCACGGCTTCGGGCGAATCATGAGACAGTCTAGCACGGCATGTATCAAGTCAGCAAGATGTAATCTCGTTAGTGCTAGCCTTGTATCAGCACGGAAGGAATGAGTTATAGCTTATGTCAGCAAGACACGTGCTTCGGCACTAAGCAGGGCTTTTGCGTATCAAGTATTGGCTTTCGCGTAGGAATATTGGCATTCGCGTATTGGCTTTCGCGTATCGGCATTGTTGGCCTAAGTTTGCATAAGTTAAGTCGAGTGCCATCACTTTAAGTCGAAAGAACCGTAATGTAAAAGTTGGCTAAGTCAGGGAGTCGTTAGGCACGACCTCATCTTGAAGCACGGACAAGTCTAGGCAAGATCTAAGGGCACGACCTGCACGAGTCAACCCCTTGATGCCTTGGCACGGTCGAATTTGTATAAGTTGCTCCTCGGCGAAACACTGTCTCGAATATGTTGAAGTCACGAATAGAATATGGTACGACCCTGCCGTCCCGAGTCGTAGTTTGGTCGAGTACATAAGCGATGCGGCACCGCCTCGATCGAAATACACGTTGACATGATAGCACGACTATGTCGTCGCATAACGAGTTGGTTAGACGTCAAGTCTTAAAATTGTCCCTAAGGCAAGACTAGAAAGATAATCAAAACGGAAATCGTATTGCACAAAGTAAATGAACGTGTCGATTATGTATGGGTGGGCGAGAAGCTCACTCTACCAGTACAGTTGAGTACTGACATCCACACAGTGTTTCATGTGCAGGTACATGTAGAAGCTCGTGGCGCGGAGCTCGCTTGGATGCGTCGAGGCACGGAGTTCCTTGGCGATTCGAAGCGTGCGGCCACGTGAAGTCAAGACTTATACGGGACATAATGTATGGACATTGCCTTCCGAAGCTTCCGCTGGATTCAAACATTGTAATCGAGAGATGAGAGAGAGCTGAGTGACTTGTAAATGAGAGAAAAGTGAGTACGAGAGACTTGTAATTTGGCCTTGCGCCCACAAATGTAATCTTGTATTCAATATCAATAAAGAGTTCTTTTGAATAACTTGTGTTTTGTCTTTAAATTTTGCTGCATGTTTCAATATTTATGCTTGGGACTTCTGTGCGACAACCCCGTCGCAGCCGCTGTAATCGGCCGTTATGGAACCCGTCTTGCACGAGCGCAATATAGGCTCGTGCGGCATCACGCCTTAGCGAGGACGATCGCTCCTACGGGAGCGGGGCGTGACAGGTAAGGTTGTGTACATCTTGACATTGCCTAGACCCTATATAAGCATGAGCCTCGTGGCACTAGGACACCCACTTTTATAGTGATTAACCAAAATGAGTTGCATCATAATATTCTAGGAACCAAGTTGCCAACAAACATAAAGTTACCAACAAACACGTGTTTGGAACGGACCATCCTTGATCCACACATTATCTGGACAAGAAAGATCATTTCTTCTGACATGTATAAGACAACTTGCCCTACATGCACATTGGGCATGAATCACATGATTAACCTGTATCTAGGTATGTAACTGTTATTAGGCACAAACACATGTTTGTCACATGCCAACTCAACTTGAATATTTCTATACATGTGAAAGCATTATTGTTTTCCATTGGGTCTATTCTAGTTTTGAACCTATTTACTACCTAGACAGACACACATGTGTGCACTAATAAGATCTTTTAATCTGTATGAATAACAGTGTGTGTATATGTAGAGTGCAGTCAGGATGAATCTGTGTCCTAGTTTTTTTAGATTCACCCAGGTACGTCCAATGCCTATGTTCTTATCCATATTAGTGCAGTCTGGACCTTAAACTTGATTAAATGAGAAACCTCTATTACGTGATGCTGAAACTTACAACAAAAGTAACAACAACAAAAGGGAATAAGAGTCACAGTATCTCTGCACAACAATCACTATAGCAGATGAGTAGATAGTGCACAAAATAAAATAAAGATAAGAAACAATCAAACAAGTATGCAAAGAGGGATTAAAACGTCACTTAGGAACCAACTGATTATACCAATTAATCATACAACTCTAGATCTGTTGACAAAGTTGAAAAGAAGAAATGTTGCTTAATAATGATTAAAAACTATACCTTTGGTAAGCATTCTCCTGTGCCCACCCACTTTGACATTAGCATTCCAGTTGCAGGCATCTCCCACTTGTATTGCCATTTTGATTTTGCCAACTTATCAGCCTCTTCATTTGTTATAATGTGCGCAACATGGCGGTCGAAAGAGCTTCAAACACAAAGCAACATAGAGAAAGCATAACCTAATTTAGATCCTTGATTTTTAAACCAGAATATAGTAGTCAATAATAGTTTATAATTATTACCAAACAATTTGGAATACTTGGCAAATTATGTTACTCTCAAGTAAACAACATTTACAAGAGATCCATTCATCTTTCAGATTTTACTGAAATACCTACTGAATTAGTAAGCATTCCTAGTAGCCTTTTGAAACCCACATGAAGGGACTCAATTCTACAGTGGCGCGAAGTTGATGAAACCAACTCTTCAAGATCTACCAGCATATAAACTGCAGTATATATATATATATATATATATATATATATATATATATATATATATATAAGAAAAACCTAATTGATAGTTGTTAGGATGAATCACACGTGGGAGGGAGGAAATCTCTGAGCAAACTTAGGGTCTGTTTGGATATATTTTCTGATTTTTTTTCTTCTAAAAACAGTTTTTTGAAAGTAAGTTATAAAGTAGTTTTCTGAGTATAGAGATTTTGAGTTTGTGTTTGGTTATTTTCATATATAAAATGGTTTTCTGAAACAAAAAATAAAAAAAATTGTTTGGTAAAATATTTTTTATAAAAATTTTATGAAAATCCAAAAAAACTTTTGTGTCATGTCCCTTGTCCCTGTGTCCAAACAAATTTTTTTGTGTCCAAAAAACTTATGTATTATGTCCTTGTGTCCGAATCTAACGTGTCCACACCCATTTACCGTGTCCACGCCCATCTCCAGTCCTCGAGCTCAGATCCGCCGTCGTCGTCGAACCCACAAGTTCGCGGCGGAGGCCCACGAGGTCGCGGCGTAGTCGAGAGAAGTCTACGAGCTCGTGACAGAGACACACGAGCTTGCGACGGAGACACACGAGCTCGCGGCGGAGGCCCACGAGTTCGCGGCGGGAGACCTCATGTGTAATGTCCCGCTCCGCATGGTGCATTACGATGAGTCGTTGACTCGAAGAGTTGCGTTGAACCGATGAGGTATCGATGCGAATCAATGTAAGTGTTACGTTGGCCAAAGGTAAGCTTTAAGTCGATTGGAATCTATCAATCGAATCGATGCAAAGGATAAGTCCTATTCGAGTAAGTGCTGATTCTAGTTGATCTGGTGTGCAGGCTATGCTTTTACGCTGGACGATAAGAGGTCGGCATTTTGCCTTATGCAATGAAGTGTCCGTAAAACCAAATCGTAGCCTTGCAACGGATTGTGGCATTGGCACGATAGGCCAAATCAACCGAGTAGTTCAAAGGAATGGCTAAGTCCGGAAGTTAGCTATGCGATCGAGTTATGGAAGCGAGATGCTCCAATCGGCGAAACGACAAGGCGTATCGGCTTAAGGTGGGCAGATTCTTGACTCTCTCTCCTATTCCTTCACGTCTAATAAAATATGTTATGGTATGCGTAAGATGTTATCGAGTTAGCGAGCATGGCTCGGCGATTAAGTGTCATAGTATGTGTTGAACACTAAGATAGAACATTGAACAATCGAACAATTGAAGCGACGTGCATCAAGTGTACGGGTCGCGGTAGGGCAATGATGGTAGAACATTGAAAGACAATATCGAGATGTGCATCATGTGCACGGCTCCGAGAACATTGAACACTAGGCGTAGAACATTGATTACGGCGCTGAGCGTGCCTTCGGGCACTTATGCTACGAAAAGACTAAGTAACTACGGAACTAGGCTATAAGAATGACTTACAAATGGTACGCGTTGAATATGAGTATGAGATGACTAAGCCGTTGGGCGTCGTACATCAATATGGATGTGTTGGGGCATAACGCCGACGGAGCTCCCCATATGGATGGTGGATTATGTTTATGAGACGCGAATATGCTTATGGTGCGGGACTATGTTTATGGAAAACGAGATGGATTGGAATGTATGACTTGTATGCTATGGCGCGTATTGCATGGTCAATGGACTCGGATGGTCCGTACAAGGGTGCGGCTTCCCTCGGACGGTTTCGTCGGGGCACCGGGACCGTTCGGCCTAGGAGGGAATTATGTGTGGTATTTATGGTGCACAACATTCGGACGGATTGCGACCGTCCAGTGCTGTGATAAGCTATGATATCCGTAAGTTTGGGATCCTTCGGATACTGGGCTAGCAACCCGTATCGAAGTGATCGTAGGCTTACATATAAGAGATGCCAAGTCCATTACGGTGCGAAACACCGTGACCTTCATATAGATAGGGCCGGTGGACTGAGATGAGAGTTGGGTGCAGGCGCAGGGCCTGCGACCCTTATGCATTGTCTAAGTTTATGATTGGTCGGTTTCATGATTCGTATGTTTGGTTTTGTTAAGTTCTAACCACTGCAGGCTAAGGAAATGGGACGGGATGTGCACGATCACTATATTTATGTTCCTATTATGCCTAACTGTATCTGCTGCAGGAACACGGGATATGGACACATTCATATTAAGTCGTTAATGCTAAATGTTGCCATGAAACTGATCCTAAGGCTAAATAGAAAGATCACAAATTAAGATGCATGTTTTACTAAAGATATTTAGTGTTTGGTTTGGGTGCGAGCGGATCTTGATCAGTGCGAAGCGAGGACGAAAGCACTAATCCCCCACTAGTTTATGTGCAGGCTCAGGTTATGATCAGCTCGGGGCGGGGCTTGACTTGGATGCGCCGAGGCATAGAGTCCTTGGCGTTCAAGAGGAGCTACCGCATATGCGTTCGGACTTGCGACATGGAGATGTTCGGCCGAAGACTACTTGGTGGCTATACAGAGGCATAATGTATGGAACAATATAATCCTTTGTGAGCTAGAGAGATCATGAGCGTTGTAGCCAATTGGCATATATGTTGGGGCTACTCAAAGCCTTTGTAATCTTCAGTTCATAATCAATAAAAGAGATTCTTATGTTATACTTTGTTTCCTTCCGCTGCTTATGTTACGAATTTGAGATAATCACTATGTGAATCGTTATCTTGTCTTGCACGAGCGCAACTCCAGGCTCGTGCGGCATCACGCCCCAGCGAGGACGATGATTCGGGTAAAATCTAGCGAGGACGAACGATTTCCCGGATCGGGGCATGACAAGTTGGTATCAGAGCGGTTCCATCCTTTGGACCGTGCATGAACCTCTTTGACCCTCAGTTACTTCGCTATCGAATTCAGTTGACTCTAAAGTTGTTTCCGCAACCACATGGCTCATGGATCTGCTCGATGCTACATTGGATGTTCCATACAATAAGTCTATATTAAAGTGGGTACGTCTGCCACAAGTATGTCGTGACTATCACGCTATCTCCGGGTGCCATAGGAGAGTGTTTACATCTTAGTGATATGAGCTTATCTATCTTAAATTTAATTGGGTTGCCAGAATCAAAACTATGTTTTTGATTGTGGTCATTCAATTAAGTTTAATCATTTTGTTATCACTAACATTTATGCTATCACCTTAGCACTTATACTTAAACTTTGCATAGTCCTAATGTGCTTTAACTTATCATACTTGCTACTATGTATATTGCTTTGTTCGTCTAACATGTACATGCAGAAAAGTAATAAACAAGATCAATATGGACATATGCAATGAAGAAATCATGGTGGGCCAAAGACGACGGATCCCACAAGATTTCTCTGAACCACCCGACGACATCTCCGGAGCCACGCACTCGGGGGTTCCGCTGCCCGGTCAGCGGACGGGGGTCGAGGGGGCAGCGCCCCTCGTCGGGGGTTCGGGGGCGAAGCGCCCGAAAGGTATTCAGTTTTTACAAACTGGATATCTTTGGACAGCTGCCGCCAAGGAAAAAAGCCAGCACCTATCAAAGCAAGAAGCCAAGCCATGCCATCATCATTTCAAGACTCTGAAGAAGCCTGCACCTGCCTAAGTTTATCCGGAGTCTGTAATGAGTCTTAGGAATTATTGTAAACACAAGAAATGGATGGCAAAATCGAAAGCTATGGCAGAAATAAGCCCAGGATCATTTTTGGTGGAAAACGGCATACCGACGGTATACCGGCGTATACCGACGGTATACCGGTTTTCGTTCACAGAAAGTTTCTGTTTACAAAATCGGCATACCGACGACATACCGGTCCATACCGACGGTATACCGCTTTCGAAACGTTGAAATTCCAACGGTCGGATTTCCAGCCATTAATGATCCCAACGGCTATATTTCTAGCCGTTGTAATCCCAGACCGGTATACCGCCGGTATGCCGGATCATACCGGCGGTATGCCGGTTCGTGACTGAAAAGTTGCCTTTGGCTTCTTTTCAAGCTTTGGTTATAAATAGCCTTGAAGCCCTTCATTCAAGGTTGATGCTTTGAGCCTAAAAATTTTCAAACCACCAAAGCTTATCCACATACAACTCTACAAAGCCTTCATTTGCCATCTACAAATTGTGTTAGAGTTATTGAGTTGAAAAGTGAGATCTTCATCCTATTATATAAGGAGATCAAAACCTATTGTGAAAGGTTGAAGTTGGAGAGTCTTCGTATCCAAACTCTCGGTTGAAGTTGGAGAGTCTTCGTATCCAAACTCTCGGTTGAAGTCGGAGAGCCCTTCGGATTAAAGCTCTTGTGTAAGAAGTTGGCGAGTTCTTCGGATCCAAACTCGTGTGTAACTATTTGCTCAAATAGTGGATTAAAGCCGGAGAGAGTTCCGGGACTGGACTGCCTCTTAGGAGGATACCAGGATATATCGGGTGTCGGTATTGTGTTTGCTTCTTCTCTTGCACTTATATTTTTAAATTGTCAAATTAGCTTGTGCTAAGTGCTTGATTAGTTAGCTTGACCCTATTCACCCCCCCTCTAGGGTTCCTACAATTGGTATCAGAGCAAGGACTCTATTGTTAGGCTTAATATCCTTAGAGTAGATCCTTGTTATTTTTCTATGGCAACCTATTCCTCATCCTCCGATAAAGAGGGTTTTATTTCTAGTAGCATAGACAATCATGTTTATTCTAAATGCAAGAAATGCTCTAAGTGGAAAGCCATGGCTAAACAATTCTTAGAGATTCTTGACAACCTTCATTCTACAAATGAAGAACTTTCTGAAAAGGTTATTCATTTAGAAGAAGCAAATGAGTTTTTGAGAAATGAAAACAATGTTTTATTATCTAGACTTGATTCTCAAAACTCATCTTGTGTTTCTTTAAAGAGTTTGAATGAGGCTTTAATTTTGAAAATCAAATCTCTTTCCTCATCAATAGAAGATCTTAAGAGGCAAACACATGAGCTTAATCATTTGCATGATTCTTCTATTAACTCTTTAAAGAAACAAAATGATAATTTTATTTCTAAAATTGCTTTATTTGAAAAAGAGAATAATGCTTTAAATGTTAAATTTGATTCTCTTACTTGTATGCATGATGATTTGATATTAGAACATAATATTCTTAAAACCAAATCTTCTCATGCTCACTCTAGAGATACTCATCATTCTAGTATGTCATATGTTCATTACCATGCTCATTCTGATACATGTGCACACACTAGCATTAGGTGCTTCTATTGCTCTCGTATTGGACACATGAGCTTAACTTGTCCTATTCGTAGGAGTTTTTCTACCAATGCTAGAGTAAATAGTATATGGGTCCCTAAAGCTAACATATGTGGATCCAAGTTTATTTGGATACCAAAGTCTTCGCCTAATGTTGTAGGTGGAGCTTCTTTTATCGGGACATAGCACCAAGGAGCGTGTTGGTGGTTGCAAAGCTCAAAGGTCATCTTTCAAGCAATTGCACCAACACAAGTGTGGCCACTAGTGCCACTTTGGTAACATGCTAAACGATTCTCTTTAAATGGTTTATATTAGTAAAATCTAGCATGTTTCTCTTGATATTTTGCTACTAGCTCACATTGATATTCTTTAGTTGTCTTTTATATAAATCAATGTGAGATATAATACTAGCATGCTTAGTTAACCTTCTTATTAATTCTTTTATCTAGCATGACTAGTTACTCGGCTTAAATGATTAGTTCACACTATGTAGTCTATCACTCATTCTCTATTAGTGTGACACATTTATTATGCATGCTTGTTTTTCCTAATCTCTATATTATGAAGCATGCATATCACTCTAGTCCATAGGAGCTTGGTTTTGATTTGAGTTAATATGATTTTAACTCTCCGTCTTTAAATATTTTGAAATAGTTACTTCTTGCCGATTTGTTTTTAATGTGTCTTATTTACTTTAAATCGGTATTTGGAAATATATGTGTTTAGCACAAGCTTCTTATTACTTGATAAGTATATACTTATACTTCTTCTTAATCTTGTGCTTACATAATATATTCATTATTGATTCTCATACTTTATCTTGATTATCTTCTTGAGAATCAATTATGTCTTTGCCTAATAAAGTTTATTTATACATGTTTTTGAATTTGTGATGGTTTCTCAAATATTCATTAAGGATACATGACTATATTCATCAAATTTTTCATTTACATATAGTTCATGTATCTCGTATATTGATATCTATTTTTGTATAAATACCTTTATGTAGGCATATGAGTTAAGCTAAAGTTTTATATTAACTTGAAGAGTATTTATTCATACTTGTTACTTCTAGACTTGTGCTTAACTCATACTCTAGCTATTGATTCTTTTGATCATATTTGTGTATCTCTTTTTGAATCAATATGCCTTCTCCTTAAAGTTTTCTTTTAATGATGTCTTTTTAGCTTTTTGGTTGACCTTATGGATACATGTTCTTAATTGATTTTTGATCTTTTTATGTATGCATATTCGTGATATATATATATAGCTTCATATATATAAATGATTCCTAGCTTTTGATATTCATTTGTTTTATGTCTTTAAGTTGGGATGGTGAGAGAAAATATTTGTTTATGTATTGCACTTGACTATTTATGGAAGTTCTTTTAAGAATCACAAGGTTTTGTGCTTTGTCTTGTTTTTATATTAACCTCCATTTTTAGTGCACTTTTTCAAATCTATATCATCTATATATTTCTACAGTGCACTATGAAAGCTTTTGAAAATAATTTTTACTATCTTTAGCACTTTTAGCTTTCTTGATCTTAATGATCTTTCCTTGCTCATTCCTTGGGTTATGCTTCCTTTTGAATTATTGTTGCCCAATGATGTTTTTGTAGCACATGAGAATACTTGTAATTGTTACATCATATTTCTCATGAATTTAGCTACTATGGTTTGAGCTTTTGTGTTGAGATTTTTCCACTGCTAGAGAATACACTTATTTTAATGTGGCTATAGTATTTTGCATTCTCTAGATCGATCTATCATTTCATTATCTTGGGTTAATCTCAATACTTGGCAAAGAGATTTATTTTATTATGTTTTCATGAATATCTCTTTTGGCCTATTCTTGATAAGAGTCTAATTATTTTTATTTTTGATCTTCTTGCTCTTATCATTGCTTAGTAAAGAGTCTATAAATCATTTTGATCATTCAAAATGTATGCCCTTAATTGTGAACTCTATGCTTAAGCAAGTATCTTTATTAGTGACTTAAGATTAAATGAGCACATTTATCTTGTTAATGGCTTCCCTCATTAATCTTATTTGGATTATATAGTTTGCTTATTTGTGATATATTATTAAGCTATATAATTTTGGCTCACTTTCACACATCTAGCTATATTCCTATACTTCAATCTATATATGATATGCTAGTTTACAAAAACAAGATTTGTGATATGCTTGATCTCTAAAACTAGTTTTACAAATTCTTTATTAAATCTTGTTTTCCCTTAGAGGTTTGTGATTCCTTGTTTTAACTCTCTTTCATAACTAGTCATTAGCAAGTCTCTCTCTTAAATTTCTCTCACTTCTTGAGTCATGATTTCATCGTATTATCATTTACATCTCTTCTATATTATGTTTGTAATTATTTAAATGAGATTGACTCTTTCCCATGTTAATGTGTGAGATCTTTTTTTTTTAATTGTGATTTTCTCTTGATGAGATTCATTAGATCATATTTATTCATTTATTTTCTTTATGAATGATCCTAATGTTTGAGTAGTCCTAAACTATCTAATTTTGTAAATGTCAAGTTAATTTATTGCTCTACTTTGACTACTCATGGTTTATCACACATGACCTTCGCTATTTGAACTTTATTGGTCTTTCATTTAGAAGTAGCAAAGTTTGGATGTTACCCGGTTGATGGGTACACATGTGATAAAACATACCTAGTCCATGCAAAGCAATAAATTGGTTGATTATTTCTTAATTAGATAATCATGGACATGATGTTTGAGTTTCATTTTTATTTTATTTTTGTGCTATATTCTGTCTATCATCATGATTGTTATTAATTGACTTTATTCTTTTTTATGATGACATTTTCTCAAAGGATAACATACATTGATCTATCATATTTAAATATGAGATTCTTCTATATAGACTAATGTATGCCATCCTTTGATTATATGTGCTTTATAGGAATATTCTTTTGATTTCTCATCTTTAGTGGCTATTAATTGGTTATCTCTTCTTGACTAAAGATGATATTTTTCGTCTTTTGACGATATTGTAGCCTTATATGCATCGAGCAAGGGGGAGAAATCCATAGTTGATTTACCCCTAGATCTTGTAGTTATCTATCTTATGCTATAAGTGCTTTGGAACTAGATACGCATATTTTGAGGGGGAGCAAATTAATTGATTCAATTCATTTATACCCTTAAATATGTCGTATACCTAGTTCATCATGGACCCATACTTTCTTCTTTTTCATATCTTAGTGAATGAGGTCATGATACTTTTATTTGTGAAGGGTTTATGAGAGTATATGCTATTGTCTTTATCACTTATCTCTCTTTTATATGGATTAAATAAGTCATCTTCTTAAATATTAACTTTTATATATTATCTTGATGACTATTGTGCTTTCGTTGTTTTGGCTTTCCTTATACGCTTAATTGATTTGGCTTTTCTTATTGAGGACTTACCTAAAATACATGTTTATCTATATTGGTAATACTTTGAGGGGGAGCATTCAAGTCGTCTGAATTTCTTCTTCTCAAGTATCTTTCTCCTTTACCCTTCATGTTTATCTAAAAGGGTATTCATATAGCATGATAAAGTTTTTGAGTTCAAATGCATGAACTTGGGTAAGCATATAGATTTTGCAAATAGTGAGATTAGTCTATATCAATTGCTCTATTTTTCATTGATCATTCCTTTATTTTGTTCTACTATTCATTTGTGGACAATTTGGACTTTCAAATGGCTTTTTGATCAATGTTTCAAGCTTATATTTCAATTGGTATTAAGTTTATATCTTTCAACTATCTCACTTGGTATTTCTCTTATATCAATTACTTTGCAATTATCTAATCCTCATGGGCTTTTGATTGAAATCCTTATTTCAATTGGTATATCGCTTCCTTCCAAAACTAGAGTTTTAATTCATATAATATTATGTTTTGGAGTTTCTTTCTTGGATTTCAAGTTGGTAAAACTATTCTTTGACTGATTATCAATTTTATTTGTTTTACCAACTATATTGTGTTTTGATAAGTTATTTTCCTTTTGGCACTCTACATTTGATATGTAGCTTTATACACTTGTCATTACACCCTTCTCCCATTGTTTTTCATTAGTCTATTTTGACCATGATTGTCTATGACTTCCCCATGCTCTGATTTCTATGCTTAAGATCGATTTTTTTTTATCTCTTAGTACGGGGGAGCCCATTATTGATCATGTCAAAGGGGGAGAAGTAAGTTTAAGTAGGTGTTTATAAGTAATCTAAGTTGTATGCGTTTAGTGATATTGCTTATATCTTTTGTATATTAGTGATATATGCATCAATTGTGTTCATACTAAACTTAACCGATTTGCCATAATCAAAAAGGGGGAGATTGTTGGCCCAATGATTGTACCATATTTTTTGAATATGGTTAATATGTTAAGTTTAGCATTTCTTTATCACTAATCTTCATACAATCGCTATAGCATTTCTACTTATACTTATATCTTTGGTGATATGTGCCCATTGGTTTACATCTTAGTGATATGAGCTTATCTATCTTAAATTTAATTGGGTTGCCAAAATCAAAACTATGTTTTTGATTGTGGTCATTCAATTAAGTTTAATCATTTTGTTATCACTAACATTTATGCTATCACCTTAGCACTTATACTTAAACTTTGCATAGTCCTAATGTGTTTAACTTATCATACTTGCTACTATGTATATTGCTTTGTTCGTCTAACATGTACATGCAGAAAAGCAATAAACAAGATCAATGTGGACATATGCAATGAAGAAATCATGGTGGGCCAAAGACGACGGATCCCACAAGATTTCTCTGAACCACCCGACGACATCTCCGGAGCCACGCACTCGGGGGTTCCGCTGCCCGGTCAGCGGACGGGGGTCGAGGGGGCAGCGCCCCTCGTCGGGGGTTCGGGGGCGAAGCGCCCGAAAGGTATTCAGTTTTTACAAACTGGATATCTTTGGACAGCTGCCGCCAAGGGAAAAAGCCAGCACCTATCAAAGGAAGAAGCCAAGCCATGCCATTATCATTTCAAGACTCTGAAGAAGCCTGCACCTGCCTAAGTTTATCTGGAGTCTGTAATGAGTCTTAGGAATTATTGTAAACACAAGAAATGGATGGCAAAATCGAAAGCTAGGGCAGAAATAAGCCCAGGATCATTTTTGGTGGAAAACGGCATACCGACGGGTATACCGGCGTATACCGACGGTATACCGGTTTTCGTTCACAGAAAGTTTCTGTTTACAAAATCGGCATACCGACGGCATACCGGTCCATACCGACGGTATACCGCTTTCGAAACGTTGAAATTCCAACGGTCGGATTTCCAGCCATTAATGATCCCAACGGCTATATTTCTAGCCGTTGTAATCCCAGACCGGTATACCGCCGGTATGCCGGATCATACCGGCGGTATGCCGGTTCGTGACTGAAAAGTTGCCTTTGGCTTCTTTTCAAGCTTTGGTTATAAATAGCCTTGAAGCCCTTCATTCAAGGTTGATGCTTTGAGCCTAAAAATTTTCAAACCACCAAAGCTTATCCACATACAACTCTACAAAGCCTTCATTTGCCATCTACAAATTGTGTTAGAGTTATTGAGTTGAAAAGTGAGATCTTCATCCTATTATATAAGGAGATCAAAACCTATTGTGAAAGGTTGAAGTTGGAGAGTCTTCGTATCCAAACTCTCGGTTGAAGTTGGGGAGTCTTCGTATCCAAACTCTCGGTTGAAGTCGGAGAGCCCTTCGGATTAAAGCTCTTGTGTAAGAAGTTGGCGAGTTCTTCGGATCCAAACTCGTGTGTAACTATTTGCTCAAATAGTGGATTAAAGCCGGAGAGAGTTCCGGGACTGGACTGCCTCTTAGGAGGATACCAGGATATATCGAGTGTCGGTATTGTGTTTGCTTCTTCTCTTGCACTTATATTTTTAAATTGTCAAATTAGCTTGTGCTAAGTGCTTGATTAGTTAGCTTGACCCTATTCACCCTCCCTCTAGGGTTCCTACAGGTTGCACGAAGTACAACGAGTTATGGGATACTGGAAGTTATGGAATGTTGGTCGCACGAAGTGCAACGAATATGGCGATGTTGGTTGTACGAAGTGCAATGATATACGTATTGTTGGTCGCACGAAGTGCGAGGAGTTATGTGTTATCGGTCGCACGAAGTACGAGTAGATATGTGTTGTTGGTTGCACGAAGTGCAACGGGTCGATATGTGAGGCGATGCGTGTTATGTGGCTATGAGAATGGTTATGTGTCGTTGGTTGCACGGAGTGCAGCAAGTCGTGAATCGTTAGTTGCATCGGTACAACGAGTCGGTATGGTATGATGCGCGTTGTAAGGCTATGCGTATGGATAGCAATATGTCGAACGGGATTGTGACCTTAAGTATCGAGAGTAAATTGTTGCACGAGTTGCAACGAGCGAGATTCAGAAAGATCGCGGATGTGATAGTAACGAATCGAGTTGGTCGCGGAGTCGAGTTGAGTAGGCGAATGTTTATGTTGGCCGTATGTCGCGTTGAGCTTTGAATAAGCGAATATTGCGGGCGTGGTCGATATGATCGCCACGGTACGGTTAGATCGAATGTATGTCAAACTTAAGTGAACGACTATCTTGTTGGTTCAGTTGTTGTGCCAACTCGAGTAAGAAGAACGCTAGAGCTGGGATCGAAAAGATTGCCATACGGGATAGTTGATTGAGAAAGAGATGTCGGACCTATGCGGAATGTGATGTCGAGTAATGACTCGATTTTGAGTGGTATATGCAATACCACTTGTGCGAGAAAGTGTAGCGAAGTATAGTGTCGATAACGATAGGCTCGATCCTGAGTGGTATATGGGATACCACTTGACGATAGCTAAGTTAAGCCGTTTGGGGACTTGCGATAGATTTCGTCGAGATGCTTATGTTGTTATGATAGGTTTGTCCGCAACGGACGGAGTAGTACCGAGACTCGAGTGGGAATGACTTGATAGAAGTCGATGCTAGTATGCTTCGGTGAATTAAGTTGAACGATTATGTGCGAAGTCGGTACCCAAGGATGATACGTCGGGCGAGGATTCGTTAAGCGTAAGTCGAACGATAGGCTGAGCATAGCGAAAGAATGTTACGTGGAGGAAATGGTCGACCCGATCGAACTTATGTTGAATTAATACGAAGACTTCTTCGGAACGAGTTAAGTAGGTACGAAGAAATTATACGAACGAAATTTGGTTAGTGCGATGAATCGGTAGCACGATTTGGAAGTACGAGTTAGGGATATGAGAATGGATATGTGAATTGGAAATTGTGTTGCGATTTTGGTAGTGAGTTATAATGGAATGAATCTTGATAAGTACAAGACTTGATTCTTATTCGAGTTCGGATAATGGCAGTGATTGCAACGAATTTGAGCTTATGAGAAAGGAAGATGTTCAAGTTATACATATCGACGATGGTATTGAGGCGTATCAAAGACGATATGCAATAACTCGGGGATACTCTGATCGAATGAACGAAAATTGTGTTGAGCATTGTTATTGGATGAATAAGATGCAAGTTAAGTTGATGTCGAGTTGGATGGTAACGGTAGGAATGCTACGGAAAATTTAAGAGTGGATGGATATTACTTGGATAAAAATGAAAGTGTCTGGATTTCTTCGTGGATCACCACTATGCTGACATTCTTGTCTTGAGCGAGCGCAACACCAGCCTCGCACATGCGTCACGTCAAATTATGACGATCATTCCGCGTGAGCACTGGTATGGTGATTCATCCAGTGGGGATGATCGAACTTGCGAGGCGTGGCAAATTTGATTTGGACTTGTGGTTTGATGCGAAGGTGAATTTGAGGATTGTGCGATAAGCCTAGAAGTGTGTCAAACATTGGCCGTGAGTGGATAGACTCGTACTGAGGCGAACAAATATTACTCGGTTACGATATTGTGACGGTAGTGCATGAGTGATCGAATAGTAACGTCGGGAATTGATTTGGCTCCGCGATAGGATATAGCATGGTTCGTTGTAACTGTCCCTCGTTGATGATCTTTAATTATCGAGCGTAGTTTCGGGGCAGCTGACCTTAGAAGACTCGACCGCCAAATCAAGTGAATGTGGGAAACCGTAGGATGACCCTAAAGAAGTCGAACGAGAAATTTTGTCGAGGATAAGGAATGATGTAGTGCATGTTGAGGATAAGTCTAAGCGAGCGAGTGTCGTGTTTCGACAGTTAGCGAGTAGCCTTCGACTAGAACGATATGGTCAGAAAAAGAAAAATTATGATCGATCGAATAAGTATGCAAATAGACTTGGTTGGTCGATGATCAAATAGATGTTGAGGAACGTGCCTAGTATAGTGATGCGGTAAGGCGATTTCAAGAATTCTGTAATGCGCGAGAGCGACGGATAGTAGGACGACCCTAAGAGTTGTATCGTAGATCGGTTTGAGTAACGGTTAGGCTATGTGTGTTGAGCGCATGATTTATGCTATGGAACGAACCAGTCGGGATTGAATCGAAGTTTGAGTAAAGGATTCGTACTTGGTCGAGAATCGGAGATAGGCGTATCGTAAGAGACCTTGGGTCAGAAA
The DNA here is from genome assembly GCA_029216955.1 of Iris pallida. Taxonomy (NCBI): domain Eukaryota; kingdom Viridiplantae; phylum Streptophyta; class Magnoliopsida; order Asparagales; family Iridaceae; genus Iris; species Iris pallida. The sequence continues at coordinate 3,511,221 of JANAVB010042217.1, read as the reverse complement.
GATTGTTGCCTTTGAGCATCGTAGACTCAAGTTGACCTCTTGTGTCGGAAGAGATTAAGTGCGATGTATGGATAAGTTACCTAGCGGGGGTAGCCCCAGACGCGATGCGTAGGCAGTTCGAGAACGTGGGTCGTGTTGGGATAGTTGTGTGCGAGACTTAGTATGGATTGTAAGCAAGGGAAAATGGAGACATGTGGACTTAGTCCATGTCGTTAAGGCTAAATGTTATGAAGGATTGGATGAAAGACTTGAGTTATACGAGAGATAGGAAACGGTTGGGCGAATAGGCATTGTGGAGAATTGTTGCGATCAGATGCGCAATGACTTGATACAATGCGAGCGTTGGATGACCGACGAAAAACTTATGAGATCAAAGTTATGGTTTGAATTAAGTTATGTACAAGATGTTTGGAAGATGATCGCACGTATGAGATAATGCATACGAGACGTAGTATGAGAATAGGCGCTAAGATTTGACCAAGTTGAGTACGGAATAATTGGTGCTTGAGGATTTAAGTTGAGCTTGTTAGTTGCCCGATATCCTACAACTGAGCTTGGCTGAAATGCATATATTGATGGGACGCCTAAAATATGTGTATGATCCAAACTAAGTTGTATGATTCAACGATAGTAGTACGAGATCGTGAAACGATCTATGCGAGGCACTTGGATTAAGTGTTGGTTTCGGTTCGAGGATTTGAGTGGTATATTATGTAATGCCCCGCTACGCACGGTGCATTACGATGAGTCGTTGACTCGAAGAGTTGCGTTGAACCGATGAGGTATCGATGCGAATCAATGCAAGTGTTACGTTGGCCAAAGGTAAGCTTTAAGTCGATTGGAATCTATCGATCGAATCGATGTAAAGGATAAGTCCTATTCGAGTAAGTGTTGATTCTAGTTGATCTGGTGTGCAGGCTATGCTTTTACGCTGGACGATAAGAGGTCGGCATTTTGCCTTATGCAATGAAGTGTCCGCAAAACCAAATCGTAGCCTTGCAACGGATTGTGGCATGGGCACAATAGGCCAAATCAACCGAGTAGTTCAAAGGAATGGCTAAGTCCGGGAGTTAGCTGTACGATCGAGTTATGGAAGCGAGATGCTTCAATCGGCGAAACGATAAGGTGTATCGGCTTAAGGTGGGCGGGTTCTTGACTCTCTCTCCCTATTCCTTCACGTCTAATAAAATATGTTATGGTATGCGTAAGATGTTATCGAGTTAGCGAGCGTGGCTCGGCGATTAAGTGTCATAGTATGTGTTGAACACTAAGATAGAACATTGAACAATCGAACAATTGAAGCGACGTGCATCAAGTGTACGGGTCGCGGTAGGGCAATGATGGTAGAACATTGAAAGACAATATCGAGATGTGCATCATGTGCACGGCTCCGAGAACATTGAACACTAGGCGTAAAACATTGATTACGGCGCTGAGCGTGCCTTCGGGCACTTATGCTACGAAAAGACTAAGTAACTACGAAACTAGGCTATGAGAATGACTTACAAATGGTACGCGTTGAATATGAGTATGAGATGACTAAGCCGTTGGGCGTCGTGCATCAATATGGATGTGTTGGGGCATAACGCCAACGGAGCTCTCCATATGGATGGTGGATTATGTTTATGAGACAAGAATATGCTTATGGTGCGGGACTATGTTTATGGAAAACGAGATGGATTAAAATGTATGACTTGTATGCTATGGCGCGTATTGCATGGTCAATGGACTCGGATGGCCCGTGCACGGGTGCGGCTTCCCTCGGACGGTTTCGCCGGGGCACCGGGACCGTTCGGCCTAGGAGGGAATTATGTGTGGTATTTATGGTGCACAACATTCGGACGGATTGCGACCGTCCAGTGCTGTGATAAGCTATGATATCCGTAAGTTTGCGATCCTTCGGATACTGGGCTAGCAACCCGTATCGAAGTGATCGTAGGCTTACACATAAGAGATGCCAAGTCCATTACGGTGCGAAATACTGTAACCTTCATATAGATAGGGCCGGTGGGCTGAGATGAGAGTTGGGTGCAGGCGCAGGGCCTGCGACCCTTATGCATTATCTAAGTTTATGATTGGTCTGTTTCGTGATTCGTATGTTTGGTTATGTTAAGTTCTAACCACTGCAGGCTAAGGAAATGGGACGGGATGTGCACGATCACTATGTTTATGTTCCTATTATGCCTAACTGTATCTGCTGCAGGAACACGGGATGTGGACACATTCATATTAAGTCGTTATGCTAAATGTTGCCATAAAACTGATCCTAAGGCTAAATAGAAAGATCACAAATTAAGATGCATGTTTCACTAAAGATATTTAGTGTTTGGTTTGGGTGCGAGCGGATCTTGATCAGTGCGAAGCGAGGACGAAAGCACTAATCCCCCACTAGTTTATGTGCAGGCTCGGGTTATGATCGGCTCGGGGCGGGGCTTGGCTTGGACTCGCCGAGGCATGGAGTCCTTGGCGTTCAAGAGGAGCTACCGCATATGCGTTCGGACTTGCGACATGGAGATGTTTGGCCGAAGACTACTTGGTGGCTATACTGAGGCATAATGTATGGAACAATGTAATCCTTTGTGAGCTAGAGATGTCATGAGCGTTGTAGCTGTAACGCCCCAGAACCAGAATACTGGAGAGCGGGGGCGTACATAGCCAGCTACGTATATTGAAGTGTAACCCACCTCGCTATACGGTCACGGCTGTCTAGATACATGAGGGTTTAACTACAATCCAACAGTCTCCTATGGTCAAAAACAAGCCTATTGTCTCAATCTCAAGCAAGCAATAATAGTTACAAGATGTCAGAGCACCAAATACATAATAGCAAGGCGTCCCATACATTACATATTGGATGATCATGAAGCTAGTCGTACAAAATGTCAAGACTAGCAAGAGTTCAGTCATACATGATCAACCCTAGGATCTGTCAATCATGTTATAGCCCGTAGGCAGACAATAAGTAAAGGTGCAATCGAGCTAACACGTGCTCGTCGGCTAAACGCCTCAAAAGAATAATTTTACAATAAAGTGGAAGGACAAAAGAAACCCACTCGTTGCCAGGGTTACGCCTGGTGGTCACCATCTGGCTGGAGGTTAGGTAGATCCTCTGGAACTGCTCCGATATCTGGCCATACAAAACCAGCTGGGTCAGACCCCAGAAAGAGCAAGTGCCACAAAGGGAGGCTTCACTTAGGAACTAAAACTAGCATATCACAAGTGAATAATTAAAGAAAGCTTATAAAAGAAACTGATAATAATAATAATAGAGATAACAATAATAAATTGAGTACGAAGAAACCATTCAAGCAGCCAGACTGCAACCCTTAAACCAAACAAGGATCGAGGTTGCAGCCCTTCACCTGAATAGAAACCCGTCTCAAATACTATTGGTAAGGTACAAGACAATAAACGAAGAGAGGACTCAGAACTGCTCCGGGAACCAGGTTACAACCCTTAAACCAAACAAGGACCGGGGTTGTAACCCTTCGCATGAACAGAACTGGACCACTGATCTTTATTGTTAAAGCCAATGTAAATAATCAATCTTATCGTTGAAGTAACGTAAAACAAGACGAGCATGGCATGGGGTTGCAATTAAGACAATAACGAAGAGAGGACACAGAACTGCTCCGGGAGCCAGGTTACAACCCTTAAACCAAACAAGGACCGGGGTTGTAATCCTTCGCCTGAACAGAACTGGACCCCCGATCGTTATTGTTAAGGCAAGCACAATAATCATGTCGTGTCACAATCTTGTACAGGATCGGAACAAGACTTAAGCTGGGATAAACTCCATCCATTCAATCACGGCCAATCAAGAGTACGGCTTGATACTTTTAACTAACTAGGGTTATCACAGGCCTAGTTACTAGCAAGATGCAATGAGACTATCCCAACAGCCACAAGCCCTGCAGACCATCCGATTATCCGGGCTGAATTGTCCGTTCGAAGAATGCAACACGAGACTGTGTGCTGGAAATGTGCCCTACTCATCGGTAGGCTACAAGTCCACTTAATGCGCCCAGATAACGGGATTGCCTGTAGCTGGGAATCTCTTCATGTCTACTGAATTATTCTAGTTTATTAGCCTTAGTCAATTACTGTAGGTATCCCTGACCGTGGTAATCAGGGATCCCTGTCCTATACATGATGCAAACATTATCGGTTCATTTGTACAAACACAAATCACCCACGGTGTCCAGGCCATTCAATTCTGCCATGACATGCTAGCCGTCGCAACAGCATTCGAGATATATATCATGTCAAATTTAATGTCAAGAGTGTGCTACGACGGGTCACTATCATGTCATGTCATTATTTAAAATTATATTAATCTGACATAAGCGTGTGTGCAATAACTAAATATCAACAGGGTGCAAGAGTTGTGGAAGAATCATGCGACGCAGGGAGACGAGGCATAACTTTCACATACGAACTCAATTTAAGGTGCTCCAGAGATATTCGGAAGGTAAGACAAAGATCTAAAACTTTCATATTTTAAGTTTTTCGAAATTCTGGCTAGAAAATAGCTTAACTTGGCAAAAACAGTCATTCTGCACACTTTTTAAGCCAAAAATTCGATTCTGTGTAAAATATGCAAAAGGGGAGGGTTCCAGCGTAAAATTTCACATTCTGGATGGTATCCAGCATATAATACGCAATTTCAGGGTTTCCTGCATAAAATATTACATCCTGGATACAATCCAGCGTAATTTACGCAATTCCAGGGTTCCCTGCATAAAATATTACATTCTGGATATATTCCAGCGTAATTTACGCAATTCCAGGGTTCACTGCGTAAAATATTATATTCTGGATACAATCCAGCGTAATTTACGTAATTCCAGGGTTCCCTGCGTAAAATATTACATTCTGGATACAATCCAGCGTAATTTACGCAATTCCAGGGTTCCCTGCGTAAAATATTACATTTTGGATACATTCCAGCGTAATTTACGTAATTTCCTACGTAAAATTTCATTTTACGCAAGCCTTCCTGCGTAAAATCTGATTTTACGCTAGCTCCCTGCGTAATTATTCAATTTACGCCAGAATCAGATTCTTCAGCCGACATGAAAATTCAGAAAACTTGTTTTGGCCATAAAAACTTCATTTTAACTCGAAATGAGGTGAATCAAAAACCAAATTCACACGAAATTTCGTGCTCTTGCTCATGTAACAATTAGTTTTCGAAAATAACAAGTTTTAGTAGATCAAAACCAAGAAAACTCCATGAACTCAAGGTTAAAATATAGATCTAGAAGAATCTATCCATCAAAATTAAAAACTCCAAGTTCTAAAGAGGTTTATAATCATGTAAATAAAAGAATGGAACAATAAAAATCAAGATCCCTTAAGAAGCAAGTTGCACTTGCCTAAACCTCTTGGTAGGTGGAGAGCAACGGTGAGGAAGAAGAAGAGTGAATGAAGAGAGAGAAAGAGTGTTGGGTTAATAAATGGTGATGGTGGTGGTAGGTAGGGGTTTTCTTTTGGTTCATGATGAACCAAACAAACCAAGCCAAGCCGAACCAACCCAAGAATAAATCAATCAATGAAATGCTAGAATAAACCAAGCAAGGTGTCATGCAATACGAGTCAAAATTCGTATACGCATACCAAAATACGTAATACGAACAATAGGCATTACAACTCTCCCCACCTTAAAAGAATTTCGTCCTCGAAATTTAATCAAGAGGCTAGAGATGCAAGGACAAGCTATACTAATCACAGGCAAACTATACTAGTCAAGTAATCAAGCAATTATTTATGCAAGCAAGGAATCGAAGGCATGAGGCATAAGAAAGATATTATACCTCACGAGTCAAACAGGTCGGGATATCGCGATCGGATATCATCCTCACGCTCCCACGTTGACTCACCCAAAGAGTGATGACCCCAAGCAACTCGGACTAACTTAATAGTCTTGTTCTTGAGTATCTTCTCTCTCCGGTCTAATATGGACACGGGCCTCTCCTCATACGAAAGGTTGGTACCAACAACTAATTCCGAATGATCCAGGATGTGGCTCGGGTCCGGGACATACTGTCAACCCCTGATTTTCAAAAATTTGTTAAACTAGTGTTAACTAATTATTAAATATCATTATTGGTTTTAAAATAATTTAATATGATTTTAGGAATTTTCTAGAAATTTTTAAATGATTTTTAAATGATTTTTAAATACAAAAATGTTGATCTGTAAATTTATAAAATGTTTTAAATATCATTTTGTAATTTTTGAAATGATTTTATATCAGTTTGTAAATAGAAAATTGTTTTTAGGCTTAATTGCTAATTGCTACCCTTAACTATCACACTTTTTCAAGTTGATACCCTAAACTTTTTTTCGTAACAGATTGATACCTCAACTATTTTTTTTTTCAACTTAATACCTAACATTTTAAAAAATCCCAAAATACCCTTATCCCTTCCCTCCCTCCACCCCCTCCCCTACTCCGGCCACCCCACTGCTAGCTCCGGCCAACGCCGACCCTCTCCGCCGCCTGTTCCCGCGCCCCTCCAGCGCACGCGGCCACCCGCGCCCCTGGTCCAGCGACCACGCCCCTCCGCGGATCCCCCGACCGCCCTCCGGCCAGCGCCGCGCCGACCCAGCGCGCCCCCTCGCGCACACGGCCGACCGGCCTTCCGCCGACCGGGCCACCTGAAGCGAGCAGGGGGGTTGGGGGGGGAGCTGCGGCCGTAGGGGGGGCGAAGCGAGCACGGGGGAGGGGGGTTAGGGGTAGGGGCATTTTTGTCCAAAATAATGTCTGGGTATCAAGTTGTTACAAAAAAAAGTTTAGGGTATCAACTTGAAAAAGTGTGATAGTTGAGGGTAGCAATTAAGCCTTGTTTTTAATTAGAGGATGCAAATATTATTTTGCATTTTGTATGTGTTGAGGCCTTTATGTAAAACCCTAAAACCTAGGGGGCCTATTGCAAACTACCCAAAACACCCCCCCCCCCCACGACCAACTCTCTCTCTCTCTCCTCTGCCTCTCACCCACCCCCGCTGACCCCCGCTGCCCGACCGACTCGCCGCCCTGACCCCGCCTTTCCCGGCTGCCCGACCGCCACAAAAACCCCCTATAAAATCCCCCACTCCTCCCTCGACCTAAACCCTAACCCTAAACTTCCCCACAGCCACCGACGACCCCTTTCTTCCCCACTTCCCTACACCAAAACCCTAACTCCGGCGAACACTGCTCCGCCCCAACCGACGACCTTCACCGCCAACCACCACCACCATTCGACGCGCCCCGACGAGACGCGTCGATCGCCACCGCTCCGCCGTCGTCCCGACGCCCCTAGCCTCCGCCTCCTTCTTCGAAACTTCGTGGAGAAGTCGGTCACGTACGTACCAGTCTGTTTTCGTGTCGGCTGTGTCTCGATTTCACGTGAGAGACTCGCCAGGACACGGGGACTCTCGTCCAGCGTCTCGACACGCGTTCTAGCCTTCGTGCGTGTCGTGCATAGCACGGACACGAGAAAATCCTGTGTCCTTAACTGTCTGGACACATGACAGTTTTATATTTTTTTTTGTATAAACTACCCTAACCTAGATAAATTAACCAGAACCCTAACCTCTAACAAAACTAACGGGCTGACCCCCTGGCCAGCCCGACTCAGCCTAAACCCCCCCCCTTTGCTGAGCGCTCGGGTTCGAGCCCCCCTCTTCTCTCTGTTTCCTTTTTCTTTTCTTTTCTGTTTTCTTTTCTTTTTCTTTTTTGTTTTGTATTTTTATATAAATATGTATATATATATTAGTATATATATATATATATACTGTATTTTAACAGTATTTAAAATATATGTATATATTTTATAGTTAGTAAAATTCTATATACATATGTTAATATATATATTTTCATACGTATGTATATTATATATATATATATATATATACACTATGTTATTAAGTGTTTTCTTATGTATATATATATATATTTGTATATGTATATATATACTCTATAAATTAAGTATTTTTCCTTATATATCTATATATACTTTTAGCATAGGTATGTATATATTCTTTTGTACAAATTTGCCTTATTAAAATAATAATATTTATTTTGACTATTATCAACTTGTATTTTTATTGTATTTAAATTACTGCAACCATTTGGTGTCCAAGCCTAGCATGGGTATTTGGGCTCAAATGTGTTTTTACACATTCAAGACCTGTACAAGTCATATTGGACTTGATTCGTGGCCTTGGGTCCTGTATTTGAACTTTGGTTCAAATTATATACATGGACAAAATACGCAGATAATTAATTATTGTGTGCAATGCTGTTTTTGATTTTCTAAAAATACTTAAAGTATTGCTAAAATTATGGAAAAATAGTTTTTAGATACTATGTTAAGTTAGCTAATTTAGTATAATTTTTGTAGTATTTAATTTACTGTTTTGCCACTAGTTTGGCATATGAAACCAAAACTCATTTTCTGTATACTTAGGAAAACTGATTTTTATAAAATACTTGTACTGGTTAATAAATTCCAGAAAAATTATAATAAATTTCTATGATTAACAAGGATCACCTTGGTACTTTACTTTAAGAAAAACTAGGCTTTTTGTCTACTTCAAAAATTGTTAGAACACAATGATCTTTTGATTTATTTACTGATTAATTACGACTTGTAGCTTTTTGTGTTATTTGGAGTTTTAGTCGTGTTGAACCCCATCCCTCACTAGTGTAAAGACCCTAGAAAGTTAGTTAACATAGTGTGTCACCCCACATTGGTCTCCTATGCCAAGTCATCATTTTGGCTAGGTGCCCAGTCACAAGTCATGTCGCACCAGTTAGTGTTCTAGTATTTTAGCTTAGTGTAAAAGCTAAGTTATTGCATTTACTTCTACAGTGATGAGTTACTGGACATCCATAGCACTGTTATCGCAGCTTGTTTTGTTTTGCTTTGCTAGAGGCAAGTACTTTCTACGAACTTTACATGTTGTTACATAAATGAACTGCAAAACCCACCATGTTAAAAGCTGATCCTTGGGGTAGCAAGTTAAAACGTCACATGTTGTACTTTCCATTACTACTATGCTTAGAACAGTCTTGATGTATCCCTCACATGATTAGAATATGGGTTATGGGGAAACTGTTAGTAGTGTACGTGATTATGCCCCCTTCTCCCGTACTTATGTACCGAGCAAGGTCGCATTTTATATGCATACCTTGTCGTAGGCTTTATCTCAACGCGGATTTGTACGTATGTACATCTGTCGCCGTTTCACTTGTACGGAAGTACATTTCATTATGTGCCCCCAGCACATTGTACATCTATTGACCGATCACGTACCTACTACAGTTTTAAACATTACATATACATCTGTCTCTATGACATATGTGTCCTTGCCATGGTAGACTATGTGATGCCATGCTTTCCAGTTATTCCTCTCATGTTCATTTCCATGTTTCATATGCTAGTTTGCTAGATTTAGTACTTGCTCTCGTCCTGACAGGATAACGTTGTAGGTGTCCTGACTGAGGAGGAGTTACTCTGCGACTCATATTATGGGATTACTGCCGAGGACCCGGCTCTGCTTTACGAGAATGTTCCTGCGGGAAACCTCGCCTAGTTGACTTTGTTTAGTTAGACTTTTGAGAGTAGACATGTATTAGACTATATCATTTTGTAACTGGACATGTATCCAGTTTTACATTTCAGTTTACTTGTACTTGGACGTTTACTATATACGATGACTTTTGTGTTTGGAGCATTTATGATTCTTCTTCACTTATAGAACTGTTAGCACATTTTAGTCTTATCCTATTGTCTTTAGAACAGCTTACTACGTTTTATCTCAACGTAGGCTGGGCATGTCTCGGCCTGGCCCAACAATTTGGGTAGCGGATCGTGACATGTTTTTAGTGGTGGCCCATGCAGGTCCTGACTAAACTGTTTGGTTACGTTATTGTACCAAGCATGCCTGCAATTAGGAACTTAAGGTAATTAGACAACATTAGAAAAGACGCTTAGAACACCTAGAGGAATGCTAGGATTGCAACATAGAAAATACATCACATATTTGCTATTATAATTAGATTTTCTTGCATATGATTACTTACTTTAAATAAATCCTTATAAGTCTTTTATGTGTAATTTAGATGGTGCTTACTCGTTCGTCCCAGTATTTTACCCCCGAGAATGGGGCCCTCCATATCCAGTCAGCTGACCAGTTGACTGATACACCCCCACCTACCACATTTTCCCACTCCACAGATCCACAGACCCAGATACCACCTTCCACATCCCAGGCCCAGCAGGACCCGATACTTCCACCACCCCCTATCACTATACCCACCCAGGCTTCCGTCACACTCGACGGGACCCAGCTGCTCACACTGATCCAGGGGTTCCTAACAACCCATCAGGAGCAGACTACCCTACTCCGCCAGAGCATGGAGCATTCTGAGGGACGTCCCGTGATCCCACCACATGTAGAGCCACGGCAGAGAGCGGGGACGGTCAAGGACTTCATGGGTCTGAATCCCAAGGAGTTCTCAGGGACTGAGGGCATAGTAGTAGCTGATGACTGGCTAGATTCTGTAGAGAGGAAGCTTCTGGGAGTTAGGATGCCGGATGACCTTCAGGTCGAGGCAGCAGGATTTCTGCTGATAGACTTAGCAGGAGTCTGGTTCAGGAATGAGCCGTTGTTCGCGAGAGGTAGAGCCACCTGGGACCAGTTCAAGACCCAGTTCAAGAAGAAATTCTTCTCGACCACTGCTAGAGTAGCCATGGGGCTACGATTCCAGAACATCCAGCAGGGGAACCGTTCTGTTGATGACTATGCGGGAGAGTTTAGTCGCCTGAGCCGTTTTGCTCCTAGTCTGGTTGCTGATCCAGAGGAGATGACCCGTAGGTTTTGCCATGGTCTAGTTCCAGACATTGGCATTCTTATAGTGGCAAACGGTACGACTGACTATTACCAGAGCCTAGAGTTAGCCCGGAGCATCGAGGAGCGTCTTCTGTCATGCAAGAGGCCGGCTTCTGTACACCATGAGGGTCCGTCCAAGCGTTAGGCTTTCCAGCAGAGAGCGCCGACGCCACCCCAGCAGACTTATCGTCCCCCTACACCACATCATCAGACCCCGCCAGTTAGAGCCCCAGGACTCCGGCAGCAGCAGCAGCAGAGGGGAGCTATATGTTCTTTCTGCGGAAGACCAGGGCATGATCACACCATTTGCAGGAAAAGGTTGAAGCAGTGTTTAGCTTGTGGGTCTGCCACCCATCAGATTCGAGAGTGCCCAGTAGTGAAGACTAGAGGACCGCTCCCGACTCAGCAGCAGAGGTTCGGGCAGCATCTGCAGCAGCAGAAGGGACCTCAGGGGAGGGTTTATAGTATAGCCATTGAGCCGGAGCCTGAGCAGGTTTCAGAGCCGGATTACTTAGCTGACGTCATTACAGGTCATGTTTATTTGCATACTTTTCTAGCTCTATGTTTGTTTGATTCTGGTGCATCTCATAGCTTCCTATCATTAGAGTTTATGCAAGAACATCACTTAGTATCTACACCTACTACGAAGATTAGTAGAGTAATGACGGAAGGAGGACCAGTGCCTATTAGAGCTAGCTATAGATGCTCTATTATGATAGCCGGGAGAGAGTTTGAGGGGCGATTCTTTGTGATGCCACTCCCCGGTTATGATATCATATTGGGGATGGACTGGCTTAGCTATGCCCATGCATCTATAGATTGTCATGAGGGTAGTGTTTTGTTCAGTCCCCCAGGCACAGCACCGTTCAGAGTCAGTAGGATAGGGCCGGAGATCAGCCTAGAGCCGAACTGTTGTGCTACAGTCGGGGATGCAGCACCGCCACACCCTATCATTAGAAAGTTCATGGATGTATTCCCAGAGGATCTTCCAGGACTTCCGCCAGACAGAGATGTGGAGTTCACTATAGATTTAGTGTCGGGTTCATCACCAGTATCCCGGGCTTGCTATAGAGTGAATCCCAAGGAGGCCATAGAGATGAAAGAGCAGATTGATGACCTGTTGAAAAAGGGTTTCATTCGATCCAGTGCTTCTCCATGGTGAGCGCCAGTGCTCTTTGTGCCTAAGAAGGATGGTACAGTCCGGTTGTGTATTGACTATCGGGCCTTGAATGCCATCACCATCAAGAACAAATATCCTCTGCCCAGGATAGATGATTTGTTCGACCAGTTGAGCGGGGCGAAGGTGTTTTCCAGGATAGACTTGAGATTCGGGTACCACCAGGTGAAGGTTAGGCCAGCAGACATCCAGAAGACGGCGTTCAACACGAAGTACGGGCAGTACGAGTTTCTGGTGATGCCATTTGGTCTCACAAATGTGCCAGCTGTCTTTATGAACTTGATAAATAAGACATTTCACCAGTATCTGGATAAGTTCGTCGTGGTGTTTATCGACGACATCCTGATATACTCGAAGACGCCAGAGGAGCATGCAGAGCACTTGCGGATAGTTTTGGGGATTCTGAGGCAGGAGAGGTTGTTTGCCAAATTGCCGAAGTGCGAGTTCTTTTTAGACCGAGTGGAGTTTCTCGGCCATGTAGTCACTGGAGATGGAATCTCGGTGGATCCCAGGAAGATTGCTGCAGTTGAGACATGGAAGGCTCCGACGTCAGTTTCAGAGATCAGGAGCTTTCTGGGTTTAGCAGGCTATTACAGAAAGTTCGTCCAGGACTTTGCTAGGATAGCTGAACCCATGACGAAGCTGACGCAGAAGGACGTAGAGTACATTTGGTCTGAGGACTGCCAGACAGCATTTGAGGAGCTGAAGAGGAGGCTGACGACCGCTCCAGTTCTGACTTTACCTTCAGGTTCTGGAGGTTTCACCATTTTCAGTGATGCTTCTGGGAAGGGGCTAGGATGTGTCCTTCAGCAGCATAGGAAAGTGATTGCTTATGCATCTAGGCAATTGCGGACTCATGAGAGGAATTATCCTACCCATGACCTCGAGTTAGCTGCGGTGATCTTTGCACTCAAGTTATGGAAACATTACTTATACGGAGAGCGTGTGGAAATCTTTACCGACCACAAAAGCTTGAAGTATGTGTTCACGCAGAAAGAGCTGAACATGAGGCAAAGACGATGGTTGGAGTTGATGAAGGACTTCGACATCGATTTACAGTATCATCCTGGGAAGGCAAATGTGATGGCGGATGCGCTGAGCAGGCATCCGATGGCATGGTACCTGATGATTGATCGGCATTTGCGGGTGGATCTGGAGAAGCTCGGTATCGAGCTAGTTCGGCCAGGATCAGTGATACAGATGATGGCACTTGACATTCAGTCAGGTTTGATGGAGCAGATCAGGGAGGCACAGTCTACAGATGAGAGCCTTCGCAGACTTTGACCCCAGGCATTAGCTGGATTGCTGGATGACTTCACTATAGCGGAGGATGGATCCTTGAGGCATGGCAGTTGATTGTGCGTGCCGAAGGGAGATCTAGTAGAGGCAGTCTTGCAGGAGGCGCACCGATCGAGATATTCTATTCACCCTGGTGCTAACAAGATGTACCGTGACTTGCGGGAACATCTTTGGTGGCACGGGATGAAGAGGGATGTATCACATTTTATCTCGAGATGTCTTGTTTGCCAGCAGATCAAGGCGGAGCGCCAGAGGCCAGCTGGTTTGTTGCAGCTATTACCCATTCCCGAGTGGAAGTGGGAACATATTATGATGGACTTCGTTTCAGGGCTTCCTCGTTCCCAAGGAGGGAAGGATGCCATCTGGGTCATCGTAGACAGGCTGACGAAGTGTGCGCACTTCATACCCTTCAAGGTGGGGCTTTCCACCGAGAAGTTGACGGAGCTATACATGCAACAGATAGTTCGCCTACACGAAGTGCCGGTGAGCATCATATCAGACAGAGACAGTAGATTCACATCCCACTACTGGAGGAGCTTGTAGGAGGAGTTGGGCAGTAGGCTCAAGTTCAGTACGGCGTACCACCCGCAGACAGATGGGCAGTCCGAGAGGACGATACAGACACTGGAGGATATGCTGAGGACTTGCGTGCTGGACTTCGGAGGATCATGGGAGAGCCATCTGCACTTGGTAGAGTTTTCATACAACAACAGCTACCAGGCCAGTATTGGTATGTCTCCTTTCGAGGCGCTATATGGACGACGATGTCGCACACCGCTCTTCTGGGATGATGTCGGAGACAGAGTTATGCTTGGGCCAGAGATGATCACGGATGCAGCAGAGAAAGTCGGGATGATCAGAGATAGGCTCAGAGTAGCTCAGGACAGGCAGAAACACTGGGCTGATGCTAGTCGCATGCCGATGAAGTTCGCAGACGGTGATATGGTGCTAGTAAAGATATCACCTACTCGAGGGACGATCCGGTTCGGACGCGGAGGGAAGCTGAGCCCCAGATACATCGGGTCGTTCGAGATACTTGGCAGGATCAGAGAGGTAGCTTACAGGGTTGCACTTCCACCCAACCTAGCAGGAGTTTACGATGTCTTTCACGTATCTCAGCTGAGGAGATATGTTCCAGACCCCAGTCATGTGCTAGATCATTCAGAGTTGGAGGTCGGACCGAGCCTTACAGTTTCTGAGCAGCCAGTGGAGATATTAGACAGGAGAGAGAAGAGGCTGAGGAACAAGGTTATACCCCTAGTACGAGTAGCTTGGAGCCGTCACTCCCCAGGTGAATCTACTTGGGAGAGGGAGTCGGACATGAGGGAGAGATTCCCTTACTTGTTCGATCCAACCGCTGCGGGGGAACCACCCGTTCCCGCTTGATACCTTAGAGGTTAGTTTCGATCGCAGCCTTAGTCATTTTGTTGCATTGCTTGCTATGATAGAATATTGTAGGATCTTCAACCCTTGTGAATTTCGAGGACGAAATTTTTCAAGGAGGGAAGACTTGTCAACCCCTGATTTTCAAAAATTTGTTAAACTAGTGTTAACTAATTATTAAATGTCATTATTGGTTTTAAAATAATTTAATATTATTTTAGGAATTTTCTAGAAATTTTTAAATGATTTTTAAATGATTTTTAAATACAAAAATGTTGATCTGTAAATTTATAAAATGTTTTAAATATCATTTTGTAATTTTTGAAATGATTTTATATCAGTTTGTAAATAGAAAATTGTTTTTAATTAGAGGATGCAAATATTATTTTGCATTTTGTATGTGTTGAGGCCTTTATGTAAAACCCTAAACCCTAGGGGGCCTATTGCAAACTACCCAAAACACCCCCCCCCCCCCCACGACCAACTCTCTCTCTCTCTCCTCTGCCTCTCACCCACCCCCGCTGACCCCCGCTGCCCGACCGACTCGCCGCCCTGACCCCGCCTTTCCCGGCTGCCCGACCGCCACAAAAACCCCCTATAAAATCCCCCACTCCTCCCTCGACCTAAACCCTAACCCTAAACTTCCCCCCAGCCACCGACGACCCCCTTCTTCCCCACTTCCCTACACCAAAACCCTAACTCCGACGAACACTGCTCCGCCCCAACCGACGACCTTCACCGCCAACCACCACCACCATTCGACGCGCCCCGACGAGACGCGTCGATCGCCACCGCTCCGCCGCCGTCCCGACGCCCCTAGCCTCCGCCTCCTTCTTCGAAACTTCGTGGAGAAGTCGGACACGTACGTACCAGTCTGTTTTCGTGTCGGCTGTGTCTCGATTTCACGTGAGAGACTCGCCAGGACACGGGGACTCTCGTCCAGCGTCTCGACACGCGTTCTAGCCTTCGTGCGTGTCGTACATAGCACGGATACGAGAAAATCCTGTGTCCTTAACTGTCTGGACACAGGACAGTTTTATATATTTTTTTTTTGTATAAACTACCCTAACCTAGATAAATTAACCAGAACCCTAACCTCTAACAAAACTAACGGGCTGACCCCCTGGCCAGCCCGACTCGGCCTAAACCCCCCCTTTGCTGAGCGCTCGGGTTCGAGCCCCCCTCTTCTCTCTGTTTCCTTTTTCTTTTCTTTTCTGTTTTCTTTTCTTTTTCTTTTTTGTTTTGTATTTTTATATAAATATGTATATATATATATTAGTATATATATATATATATATATACTAATATATATATATATACTGTATTTTAACAGTATTTAAAATATATGTATATATTTTATAGTTAGTAAAATTCTATATACATATGTTAATATATATATTTTCATACGTATGTATATTATATATATATATACACTATGTTATTAAGTGTTTTCTTATGTATATATATATATATATATATTTGTATATGTATATATATACTCTATAAATTAAGTATTTTTCCTTATATATCTATATATACTTTTAGCATAGGTATGTATATGTTCTTTTGTACAAATTTGCCTTATTAAAATAATAATATTTATTTTGACTATTACCAACTTGTATTTTTATTGTATTTAAATTACTGCAACCATTTGGTGTCCAAGCCTAGCATGGGTATTTGGGCTCAAATGTGTTTTCACACATTCAAGACCTGTACAAGTCATATTGGACTTGATTCGTGGCCTTGGGTCCTGTATTTGAACTTTGGTTCAAATTATATACATGGACAAAATACGCAGATAATTAATTATTGTGTGCAATACTGTTTTTGATTTTCTAAAAATACTTAAAGTATTGCTAAAATTATGGAAAAATAGTTTTTAGATACTATGTTAAGTTAGCTAATTTAGTATAATTTTTGTAGTATTTAATTTACTATTTTGCCACTAGTTTGGCATATGAAACCAAAACTCATTTTCTGTATACTTAGGAAAACTGATTTTTATAAAATACTTGTACTGGTTAATAAATTCCAGAAAAATTATAATAAATTTCTATGATTAACAAGGATCACCTTGGTACTTTACTTTAAGAAAAACTAGGCTTTTTGTCTACTTCAAAAATTGTTAGAACACAATGATCTTTTGATTTATTTACTGATTAATTACGACTTGTAGCTTTTTGTGTTATTTGGAGTTTTAGTCGTGTTGAACCCCATCCCTCACTAGTGTAAAGACCCTAGAAAGTTAGTTAACATAGTGTGTCACCCCACATTGGTCTCCTATGCCAAGTCATCATTTTGGCTAGGTGCCCAGTCACAAGTCATGTCGCACCAGTTAGTGTTCTAGTATTTTAGCTTAGTGTAAAAGCTAAGTTATTGCATTTACTTCTACAGTGACGAGTTACTGGACATCCATAGCACTGTTATCGCAGCTTGTTTTGTTTTGCTTTGCTAGAGGCAAGTACTTTCTACGAACTTTACATGTTGTTACATAAATGAACTGCAAAACCCACCATGTTAAAAGCTGATCCTTGGGGTAGCAAGTTAAAACGTCACATGTTATACTTTCCATTACTACCATGCTTAGAACAGTCTTGATGTATCTCTCACATGATTAGAATATGGGTTATGGGGAAAATGTTAGTAGTGTACGTGATTATGCCCCCTTCTCCCGTACGTATGTACCGAGCAAGGTCGCATTTTATATGCATACCTTGTCGTAGGCTTTATCTCAACGCGAATTTGTACGTATGTACATCTGTCGCCGTTTCACTTGTACGGAAGTACATTTCATTATGTGCCCCCAGCACATTGTACATCTATTGACCGATCACATACCTACTACAGTTTTAAACATTACATATACATCTGTCTCTATGACATATGTGTCCTTGCCATGATAGACTATGTGATGCCATGCTTTCCAGTTATTCCTCTCATGTTCATTTTCATGTTTCATATGCTAGTTTGCTAGATTTAGTACTTGCTTCCGTCCTGACAGGATAACGTTGTAGGTGTCCTGACTGAGGAGGAGTTACTCTGCGATTCATATTATGGGATTACTGCCGAGGACCCGGCTCTGCTTTACGAGGATGTTCCTGCGGGGAACCTCGCCTAGTTGACTTTGTTTACTTAGACTTTTTGAGAGTAGACATGTATTAGACTATATCATTTTGTAACTGGACATGTATCCAGTTTTACATTTCAGTTTACTTGTACTTGGACGTTTACTATATACGATGACTTTTGTGTTTGGAGCATTTATGATTCTTCTTCACTTATAGAACTGTTAGCACATTTTAGTCTTATCCTATTGTCTTTAGAACAGCTTACTACATTTTATCTCAACGTAGGCTGGGCATGCCTCGGCCTGGCCCAACAATTTGGGTAGCAGGTCGTGACACATACCGTCGCAGTTGAGATACATGGAATACGTCATGCACCTCACGTAGCGACGGTGGAAGAGCGAGACGATATGACACATCTCCTACTCGCTCCAGAATATCGAACGGCCCTATATACCTAGGACTAAGCTTTCCCCGTACGCCGAAACGAATGACGCCACGGTTAGGCGAGATCCTCAGGAATACATGGTCGCCGACAGAAAATTCAAGGGGACGCCGATGAGAATCGGCCCAATGGCGCTGACGATCTTGTGCAACGCGAAGATGATCTCTAACTCTCCTGACCACCTCAACTGTCTGAGTGATCAACTCGGGACCAAGCATCCGCCTTTCTCCAACATCATCCCATGCTAGTGGGGATCTGCACTTCCTACCATACAGTGCCTCGAACGGTGCCATCTGGATGCTAGCTTGGAAACTATTGTTGTACGAGAACTCCACCAGGTGCAGGTGATCTTCCCACAAACTGCCGAAGTCGAGTGTACATGATCTCAACATATCTTCAAGAGTCTGGATCGTACGTTCTGACTGGCCATCTGTCTGTGGGTGATATGCTGAGCTGAACTGGAGGCGAGTTCCCAAACTCTCCTGCAGGCTACGCCAAAAGTGCGACGTGAATCTCGAATCTCTGTCTGAGGTAATACTGACTGGTACTCCATGCAATCTGACAATCTGTCGGAGATACATCTCCGCTAGCTGAGCCGTCGACTGACCAACTATGAATGGGAGAAAGTGAGCCACCTTCGTGAGCCTGTCAACTATCACCCAGATAGCATCTCTACCAGCTGGGGATCTAGGTAATCCAGTCACGAAATCCATGGTTATATGTTCCCACTTCCATTCTGGAATTGGCAAGGGCTGAAGTAGTCCAGCCGGCCTCTGATGTTCAGCTTTAACTTGTTGGCAAACCAAACATCGAGAGACAAATCGGGCTATCTCCCTCTTCATGCCATTCCACCAAAAGTGCTGACGGATATCTCGGTACATCTTCGTGCCGCCGGGATGAATCGAATACCGAGAACTGTGAGCTTCGGTCATGACTTCCTGTCTGATATCTCCACTGGGTACACAAAGACGCTTACCATGTCGAAGTGTACCGTCCTCATGAATGCATAATTCTGGTCTTCGCCCTGCTACACATTTTGTCCTAAGCCGCTGAAGCTTAGAATCGGAGGTCTGAGCTATCTTGATCCTCTCAACTATACTGGACTGAACTTGCATGCTGGCCATCAATGCCACGCTGGAAGGGAGGACAACTTCTATACCCATCTTCTGAAGATCTGCTAACAATTCTGGTTGCGCTGTCAGAAAGTAAACTCCGGCTCTCCTGCTCAATGCATCTGCAACAAAATTCGTATACGCATACCAATTTTTTGTCGTTTAAAGCGATTTTTTTTGTCGTTTTTGTACTTTTTTGTTGTTTTTACCGATTTTAGTCGGTTTTCTCGCTTTTTTGTCATTTTTACTGATTTTTATGTCATTTTTTGTCATTTTTGTCGATTTTACCAATTTTTTGACGTTTTTTGGTTATTTTTTGTTGTTATTATCGATTATTTTTGGTTTTTGTTGGTTTTTGGTTATTTTTTGTCGTTTTAACCGATTTTTTGTTGTTTTAACCAATTTTTGTCGTTTTAACCGTTTTTTTTGTCGTTTTAACCGATGTTTTGTTGGTTTTTGTCGTTTTTGTCGCATTTTGGTTATTTTTGTCGTTTTTACCGATTTTATGTCGTTTTTGTTGTGCTTTGGTTATTTTTGTCGTTTTTACCCTTTTTTGTTATTTTTTGTCGTTTATACATTTTTTGTCGCTTTTTGGTCATTTTTGTCGTTTTAACCGATTTTTTGTCATTTTTCATCGTTTTTTTCGTTTTTTTGTTATTTTGTCGTTTTTACCGATTTTTTGCCGTTTTTACCATTTTTTTTCGTTTTTACCGATTTTTTGTCCTTTTTACCGGTTTTTTTTATATTTGTTCATTTTTTTCGTTATTATTATTTTTTATTTTTTTCTCGGGAATATTATATTGTCACCAAACATGAGAATGTAATTTTCCAGGGAATTTAATTCCCTGGAATTTGATTCCCGGGAATATAGAATTTTCGGCTATATAGTATTCCACATACCAAACGCCCCATTAACTTTTAGGGGGCGTTTGGTACGTGGTATTTTTTTATTTTCGGAAAAATTTAAGATGGGAATCTATTACCACGTTTGTTTGGCTGATAAAAAAATTTATTCCCGAGAATTATAAATACCCGGGTAAATAGTTTACCCACAAAACATGGGAATTCTATCCCTTGAGAATAGGTAGGAATTTTTTTTTGCCCGGGCCAAAAAAAATGTCTAAATTTTTGTTCTTCTTTTTTGATCAATTTTGATTAGTTTTGAACATTTTTTCTTTTTTTGTCATTTTTATCGCTTTTTTGTCATTTTTTGTCGTTTTTACTATTTTTTTTGTCGTTTTAAGCGATTCTGTATCGTTTTTACCCATTTTTTGTCTTTTTGTCACTTTTTGATTATTTTTTGTCGTTTTTACCCAATTTTTGTCTTTTTTGTCGTATTTTGCCAATTTTTGTCGTTTTAAGCAATTTTTTGTCGTTTTTTTTTAGTTTTTTTTTTGTTTTTCCCGATTTTTAGTCATTTTTTGCCGTTTTTGTCGCTTTATGGTCATTTTTACTAAATTTATGTCGTTTTTTGTCATTTTTGTCGCTTTTACCGATTGTTTGTCGTTATTTGGTTATTTTTTGTCGTTTTAACCAATTTTTTGTCGTTTTAACCAATTTTTTGTCCTTTTTTGTCGTTTTTATCGATTATTTTTCGTTTTTGTCGCTTTTTGGTTATTTTTTGTAGTTTTAACCGATTTTTTGTTGTTTTTAACCGATTTTTTGTCGTTTTTAACCGATTTTTTGTTGTAATTTTTCAGGGAATTTAATTCCTTGGAATTTGATTTCCGGAAATATAAAATTTTCGGCTATATAGTATTCCGCATACCAAATGCCCCCTTAGTCACTCAACGACAAAAAAAGGTTTTTTCTATGGGCACCACCAAAAATGCTTGGGGGCAGCCCTTACTTGGGGGCAGTCCTAATTTTCATTGGAGGCAGCCCTTACTTGTGAAAGAGGACTGCCAGGACTGTGGCAGTCCTAATTTTCATTAGGACTGCCACATTCCTGGCAGTCCTACTTGTTATGACATATAGGAGTTGGGTAAGTGCATGTTGTTTCTATTACTTAATAAGTGTATGTTGTCATGCAGTCCACCGGCCGCTAACAAAAGAATACGGTCCACCGCTTCAAAGCGGAAGGAACGTGCGAAACGTCCTCGCGAGCGTCCGATAACAATTACCGAACCGGCGCCCGAAGCTCGGTCTCGGACATCGCCACCGGCACGTCAAGCTCGGTCGAAGCAACGAGCTCCTACGCCTCCTTCCGACGACGACGACGACGACCTGCCAATTGCCCGACTCCTATCACGTCAAGAGGGTTCTGCTCCATTTGAGGAGGTCGGTCCTTCTGAGGAGGTCGGTCCTTCTGAGGAGGCCGGTCCTTCTGAGCCGCCTGTCCGTCCGCCCGGTTGCTCAATATTGGTTTCTTTTTAGAACGACATTGCGTATGAAATATGAAAGAACCCGGTATGTACATGACGTTTGTAAGATACCAGTTTAGTATACTATATATATATATATATATATATATATATATATATATATATATATATATATATGTATTTCATAATTGATATGTGTTTTATTGTATACAGAGGACATATCGTATCCTTAGGGCTGTGAGTCACGGGAAGAAAACCGTGTCCTGGCAGTTTACAAGCTTATCCGAGGCCGTCCGGAGCAAAATCATACCGAGCGGCTTGCACAATTTGGCACAAAATGCCTACCGGACAATGGATAGTGTCCTCATATCCGCCTTCGTGGAGAGATGGCACCCGGAGACCAACACATTTCATCTCCCAGCAGGGGAGATGACCATTACACTCGAAGACGTCTACCAGATATTGGAGCTGCCAGTGACCGGGCGTGTAATGACCAAAGAACATTACACGAATGAGAAATCCGTGAAATGGTACGAGAAGATCGTCAAGTTCGTCTCAACTCACCTTGGAGTTACGGCTACGAGTTTTATAACTCTACCAGGCTTCAAGAAGTCGTACGGAATTCCTCTATCATTTCTGGTGGACCAGTTCATGGATATGGAGGTGGATGACGATGACGATGATACGGTCGACGCGGTAGCTCGTGCGTATATGTTGTTCGTCCTAGGAATGGTCGACATTCCGGACAAGTCTGGTACGTTGATACATGCTCGGTACATGCTAAACTTATCTGAAGTGGATGACTTCATCGAGATATCCTGGGGAAGCGGTATCCTGGCCAACCTTTACCGCGAGCTCGGCATCACATCCCGTGTCGGGACTAAGACTATGGCCGGCTGTCAGACTCTGCTACATGTAAGAAAACTTCTAACAATTTAATCTTGTATACTTAAATTTGTTGTTTTAATTTTTACTATTCATTTATAAATTGAATAGGCATGGATATACTAGTACTTTCCGATGCTTAGACGGGCTGACGAAAGTCCGGTACGTCGATACATGTTCGGTACATGCTAAACTTATCTGAAGTGGATGACTTCATCGAGATATCCTGGGGAAGCGGTATCCTGGCCAACCTTTACCGCGAGCTCGGCATCGCATCTCGTGTCGAGACTAAGACTATGGCCGGCTGTCAGACTCTGCTACATGTAAGAAAACTTCTAACAATTTAATCTTGTATACTTAAATTTGTTGTTTTAATTTTTACTATTCATTTATAAATTGAATAGGCATGGATATACTAGCACTTTCCGATGCTTAGACGGGCTGACAAAAACCCAGCATATCTTGAACACCTTTCCCGAGTGTGTCGATGGAGGCCATCCCAGCTGAAAACAAAAAATTGGCAAACACTGGCTTCCATTCGTGAAGTATTAGACGGTTTGGTGCCAGAAGAGGTACTATTTTTTGACTAACTTTTTCATGTTAATTTTGTATTGTTGTTAACTTTATTCCTACATATTTTTTGGAATCCATACCGGAATTTACGTGAGTTGAATCGTGAGGTCCAACCAGTTTCTTTATTTCATGGCATGATCACATGCTATGAAATCATGAAGCCGTACATGCCCGACAGAGTACTTCGTCAGTTTGGCTTCGTGCAAACTGTGCTGAAGCGCACACTACGGCTGTTGGAGCCTCCGTGCGGAACCCAACCTTTAAGTTACAAACCGGCAAAATTCGACTGGGTGACAGACTTTTACTCGGAGTGGCAACGACATGTACTTCGGGAATCTGAGAGACGACCGGTCACCGAGATGGCCGACTGCAGTGAGGACTACTTGTAGTACTTCCTGGGGGTCGGACATCCTAAGTTGTCGAACCCTACCAACCTGGGTCCCGTGGCCGTCGGAGCAGTTGGAGCTCTTCCTTCCAAGAATGCCTTGTATGCTGGGTTGGTGAGAATGGTGAGTTCCGTATTTGTAATAAGACTGAGATTTTCATGTTTGTAGACTTAATTCATTTATACTTTCATTTTCAGTCTCAAAGGGTGAAGGAGTTGGCGCAGACACTCCGGAGAGGTTGCTAAAGTGATGAGTGTGTCGCCGTCGCCAACGAGCTTGATCGCATCGATGACGTGGTCGACTTCCCCTTCATGAACAATAGGGAGTCTCGTTCCAAGGTCCGGCATGATATGTAGATGGATTTCGATATTTTTCATGTTTCAAACTTTAGTTGGCTGTGGATTAGTAACGTACATTTGATGAATTATTGTGGATATTTTGCTTGTTTGAAACTTAATTTGGATGTAGAATGTTTGGGACTAAGTAGTTGTGATGAATTATTGTAGTTGTGATGATTTTGACTCTGTGTGTTGAGTCCCACAAAGAAATTTGAACTCTGTGGTAATTTGAACTTTGTGACAATTTGAACTCTGTGGCAATTTGAACTCTGTGGCAATTTGAACTTTTGTGATGAATCTTAACTCTGTGGCAATTTGTGATGAATTTTAACTCTGTGTGTTGAGTCCCACAAAGAAATCATCACACAAAGATTCATAGTTAGGACTGCCACATCCATGGCAGTCCTACACTGAAGTAGGACTGCCAGGGTCCTGGCAGTCCTACCCAAAACTTGCTGTTACAACAAGTTTTGGATAGGACTGCCAGCTTCCTGGCAGTCCTACTTCAGTGAAGGACTGCCATGGGTGTGGCAGTCCTAACTATGAATCTCTGTGTGAATTTGATTCACACAGAAATTTATCACAGAGATTCATAGATAGGACTGCCACACCCTTGGCAGTCCTACACTGAAGTAGGACTGCCAGGGTCCTGGCAGTCCTACACAAAACTTGCTGTTACAGCAAGTTTTGGATAGGACTGCCAGCTTCCTGGCAGTCCTACTTCAGTGAATGACTGCCATGGGTGTGGCAGTCCTAACTATGAATCTCTGTGTGAATTTGATTCACACAGAAATTCATCACAGAGATTCATAGATAGGACTGCCACACCCTTGGCAGTCCTACACTGAAGTAGGACTGCCAGGATGCTGGCAGTCCTACCCAACAGCAAGTTTTGGATAGGACTGCCAGCATCCTGGCAGTCCTACTTCAGTGTAGGACTGCCATAGATGTGGCAGTCCTAACTATGAATCTCTGTGTGAATTTGATTCACACATAAATTCATCACAGAGATTCATAGATAGGACTGCCACACCTTTGGCAGTCCTACACTGAAGTAGGACTGCCAGGATGCTGGCAGTCCTATTGTGTAGGACTGCCAGGACCTTGGCAGTCTACTTCAGTGTAGGACTGTCAAGGGTGTGGCAGTCCTGATACTGATACTCTGTAACAGTTTCTCAAACTGAAACGATGTGACAGTGAACACTCACATAACACAGATAAGACACAGGTAGGTACATATAACACAAAATCAAACACATATAACTCAAAATTTACTCTATATATATTACTGGACTTCATATTTTACTGTATACAAAAGTGGTCCTCCATATACAAAATATCAGACTGTAAATATATCTATACTTAGTCGATTTCGACGTCGTAGTGGTCAGCAGGTAAGTCTCTTGGCTCCTCAATCTTCAACAACCTCTTACAATGGTTGATCTGCTCAACGAAAGGTGTGGTCCAAGCGATGGCTTCGACCGGTGCTCTTTTGTACCAAACTGTTGAAGGTGGAGGAACCGGAGAATAAGCGATCATCTTTAGTACAACGAAGTAATCCCCGATCAGACCTATAGTACATAGGTTAGACACTCCGTGGTCCGTCGGAGGAGCGCACATCGAAAAGAATGTATTGTTAATATCCGGCGAGATAAGTACAACATGTATCATGTACCTATTAGCAAATAAATAGCCGGCAGACGGGACTGACATGTAGTGGTCTGTCCCGGTAACACTGTCGGTGCAAGGGATACTTAACAACAAACTTGCAATCGTTTCTTCGCTTACGATGCGGGAGTAGAATGGAAGACGAGTCTCTAACTCCTCGTACAGCTCCTGCCTCACCCGTCTCCATCCGTCTTTGTCATCATAACCAAGATGCATTACAAGGGCATGAAATCCGCAATGGCCATCACCGGGGACATCGATAATAGACCAAATGTAACTTCGAAGCGCAGGTTGAAATTTGTCAATATACAAACTCGTTGTTTGGCTTGCAACTGTATCTTTTCTTGGGAGATCTATTTTCTCCATTTTTCGGCGAACGACAAACTTGCCCTTCCGTGCAGGCGAAGGTTGCTGTCACGCCCCAGTACCGAAATACGGAGACGGACTAGGCCAGCTACTCCATATGAGGTATATAAATGTCATACGGCGATCGTGGCTGTCAAGAGACAAGGGGGTGCATGCTACAATCAAGTCTCCTATGGTCTCACAGAGCATCTAGATCTCAATCAATCAAACAAGAAGCAGTAAATAATGATCATATAAGATAAAGCAGTAAGGCGTCCCCGACGCATCATCAAAATGATCATGGGGATCTAGCTTTATAAGTTAGCTAGCCCATAGAGTCATAGGTACATAATTGTATTCAGCTGCAGTCTGATTTAATTATAAATTATGCAAGACAAAATATCCAGATTAGCCGGCTAACAGGTGTCGGTGGCTAAACGCCAGAACATAAGTAAAGATACTAGAGTGGTGGAGAAGAAACCCACTCGAGTCCCCCGCCCGCCATGCTCCTAGTATGCACCATTGACGTCGAGGAGGAAGTTTGGATCCTCAGGCGCTGCTACGAGATCTGGCCAAACAAAACCAGCGGGGTCAGCCCCGAATAGCAAGTACCACAAGGAAGCACAAAAGAGTGAGATAAAACCCAAGCATAAATTAATAATACTAGTAATAATAAAATCTTCCGGTCGTAACCTCGGTCCACAGCCTGTCCTAGCACGATAGCCCAACCCAACAACCAAACAAGGACATGGGTTGGACCACGCACCATGACAGTCCATGTCCCTCGGCTACTAACGAAAGTTACAAGGCACAGTCAAGTCATTTTTCAAGCGGCCATTCATTCATGCGGCTTTCTATATTTGGCGGAGTTATCCCAGCGATAATAATTAAAAGGAATCCTCAGATCGTGTCAACCCAGCAGGGCTAGCCAAACCATAAGACATATAGCACATTGATTATGCACCGGTCCCCCGGAGGGCTACCGCGCTAAAACATATAACACATAGCTCGTAGGAGTCGGATATAGCCATCCGCTATAAGCGAGTAAAACCATATCCGTGGTGGCCAACCCGACACGTCAGGACTGGTCCTGGGGTAGCTAGTATGGCACGATCTCGGGATTCTTCCCACCCAATGCATCTACCAAGTTAGTTGCCTAGTTAAACCCTAGGTTATTCTCGGAGTTCACATGTCGTGGTCATATGCTTACTCCCCTATATGTCGTACATTGTACGAGTACCCCAAGAAGTGATCCTTACGGGCTCATAGAGTCATACGTATGTACCCCCTTCTTGGTGTAATGTGACACATAACACATACCACATCATTGCTACTGACCAATTGCTATGTAAATGCTGGACTCTTTGGAGGTACTGACAGGTATCACATAGGAACACTTAGCACATAGGATAGCACATCGATGCTCACATAGATTGTACCTTAGTACACACATAGGGTTATCCAGCATACGCATAGGAGTTTGATCAGGAATGAGGACCAAAACATAAAAGGAAAATAGAACAAGAAGGCACTATGCACTTAGGGTATGAAGAGCTCGCTAGTCATGAAGATTCTTGAAGCCAAGACAAAGATCTATAACTTTCATGTTGGGAGTTAGGAGAAATTTTGGCCACAATTCAGCCAAATAGGACTTAAAATAGCCAAAAACAGCCAAAATAGGCACTATGCGGCACTATGCAGCATCCTTATGCGGCTCGGCACTATACATCACTATGCATCATCCTTATGCGGCTCGGCACTATACGACACTATGCAGCATCCTCATGCGGCTCGGCACTATGCGGCACTATACAGCATCCTTATGCGGCTCGGCACTATGCGGCACTATGCAGCATCCTCATGCGGCTCGGCACTATACAGCACTATGCAGCATCCTCATGCGGCTCGGTACTATGCAGCATCCTTATGCGGCTCGGCACTATGCAGCACTATGCAGCATCCTCATGCGGCTCGGCACTATGCGGTACTATGCAGCATCCTCATGCGGCTCGACACTATGCGGCACTATGCAGCATTCTTATGCGGCTCGGCACTATGCGGCACTATGCGGCACTATACAGCACTATGCAGCATCCTCATGCGGCTCGGCACTATGCGGCACTATGCAACATCCTTATGCGGCTCGGCACTATACGGTACTATGCAGCATCCTCATGCGGCTCGGCACTATGCGACACTATTCATCGTCCCTGCCAAAACCAGGACTGATGACATAGAAAATATCCAAATATTGTTTTGGCCATAGCTTTCTCAAAATAAGTCGAAATCCAACTTTTCAAAGGTCAAAATTGTGTAGAATCAAATTTCCTACAACCTATGACCATTAGTTTTCGAAAATAACCAAGTTTGATAGATCAAAACCATGTAAATACATAAAACCCTAGTTTTGGAAACTTAGATCTACACCAAACTAGCCATTAAAATCAAAAACTCCAAGAACTAAACTTGTAGAGAATGAAGAAAAGAACAATATAAACAAATAATATCAAAGGAAAAATCTAGAATGAAAAATGCATAAATCTCCACTTTTGAGCAAGTTGTACTTGCCTAAGGATGGTGGTTGAGGAAAATAAATGGAGGAGTGAATGAGGAGAGAGAGTGAGGAAGAGAATATAAATAGGGGTTGGGTTGGCTTAAGAAAACCCTAACCTCTAAACATGCTTTAACCATTCCACTAATGACATGCTTAAAAACTATATGCAACCATTAAATATTAATAAATAGAATTATGCATATGGTAAATACAGGATACCATGTACAGAATTCATGAAAGAATACGTCTATTGGGATCGGGGAGTGACATCTCTATCCTCCTTAGAAAAATTCCGTCCTCGGAATTTCTGCCAAGACAAGATAAAAAAATTTGGGCAAGCAAGGTGCAATTACAATCTACACAAGTAACCTATCATTAGCAGTCATTGATCATATATTTCAAAATGGTACAAAACATGCATGTAATCAGATTACCAAGGCATGAGGGGAAACACACCTTCAGAGTCGAACAAGTGCGGGTACCGAGATCTAATCTCGTCATCGCGCTCCCAGGTTGACTCTCCCGGAGAGTGATGGCCCCAAGCGACACGGACAAGGTTAATAGTCCGGTTCTTAAGCACCTTCTCTCGCTGGTCCAAAATAGACACGGGTTGTTCCTCGTAAGTTAGGTCGGTACCAACGACTAACTCCGAATGATCGAAGACATGACTCGGATCCGGGACATACCCACGCAACTGAGATACATGAAACACATCATGTACGCCAGATAGCGAGGGAGGAAGGGCAAGTCGATAAGCAACATCGCCTACCCGAGCGAGAATCTCAAAAGGACCAACGAATCTCGGACTAAGCTTTCCTTGGGTTCCAAATCTAATGACACCCCGAGTAGGCGAAATCCGCAGAAATACTTGGTCACCAACGCCAAACTCTAGAGGCCTACGATGCTGATCTGCCCAGTGTCGGTGTCTGTCCTGCACGACTCGAAGCCGCTCTCTGATCAACTTGACTGTCTCCACTGTCTGAGTGATCATCTCTGGTCCCAACAATTTTCGTTCTCCCACATCGTCCCATGCTAGAGGGGACCTGCACTTCCTTCCGTATAATGCTTCAAATGGTGCCATCTGTATACTTGCCTGATAACTATTATTGTAAGAGAACTCTACTAAATGAAGATGATCTTCCCAAGTTCCGCCGAAGTCCAAAGTACAAGCCCGTAACATATCTTCCAAGGTCTGAATGGTTCTCTCTGATTGTCCGTCCGTCTGCGGATGATAGGCTGTATTGAATCTCAACTTAGTACCCAAACTTTGATGCAAACTTCGCCAAAAGTGAGAGGTGAACCGTGTGTCTCGATCTGATACTATACTGACTGGAACACCATGCTGCCTTACAATCTGCTTCATATACATTTCTGCCAGCTGCTCAGTAGACTGTCCTACTCTGAAAGAAAGAAAATGAGCAACCTTCGTGAGCCGATCCACGATTACCCAAACTGCGTTTCTACCGGTCGGAGATCTAGGTAAACCGGTCACAAAGTCCATCGTGATGTGCTCCCACTTCCACTCCGGAATAGGAAGCGGCTGTAACAACCCTGCTGGTCTCTGCTGCTCTGCCTTCACTTGCTGACATACCAAACATTTGGATACAAACCTCGCTATCTCCCTCTTCATACCATTCTACCAAAAGTGTTGCTTTATATCTTGGTACATCTTTGTGCCTCCGGGATGAATAGAATAAGGAGAGCTATGAGCCTCTGACATAACTTCTTGTCGAAGGTCTCCACCTGGTACACAAAGACGGTTTCCGAACCTAAGTGTACCATCCTCATGGATTACTAACTCCTTCCTGAGACCTGACTCACACTCTGATCGAAGCTTCTGGATCCGCGGATCCTCTACCTGGGCTGCTCTGATCCTCTCTACTAAAGTAGACTGAATCTGTAAACTGGCCATAACTCCTGTATCTTGTGACAAGATCACTTCAATTCCCATTTCCTGAAGGTCTTCCAAAATATGCCTTTGCGAGGTTAAAACGAATGCACCACCTCTCCTGCTCAAGACATCTGCTACCACATTCGCCTTGCCTGGATGATACTGAAGATTTACATCAAAGTCCTTCAGTAACTCCAACCATCTTCTCTGTCTCATGTTCAGGTCCCTCTGGGTAAATACATACTTTAAGCTCTTATGATCGGTGTAAATCTCCACTCGATCCCCATATAAATAGTGCCTCCATAACTTAAGCGAGAACACTACTGCTGCTAATTCCAGGTCGTGGGTCGGATAGTTCTTTTTATGGTCCCGAAGCTGTCGAGATGCATATGCTATCACCTTACCATGCTGCATCAATACACACCCAAGTCCCTTCCCGGATGCGTCACAATATACTGTAAACCCTCCCGATCCTACTGGAAGTGTCAAGATCGGGGCTGAGATTAATCTCTTCTTTAACTCCTCAAATGATGTCTGACATTCTGCTGACCAAACAAACTCTACATCTTTATGCGTCAAACGCGTCAAGGGTGCCGAAATCCTGGCAAAATCTGCCACGAACCTCCGATAATAACCTGTCAATCCCAAGAAACTACGCACTTCTGCTACCGTTTTCGGAACTGGCCAATTCTCTACTGCCTCAACCTTCTTCGGATCTACTGACACTCCTGCTCCAGAAATAATATGTCCCAGGAACGAAATACGATCCAACCAAAACTCACATTTACTAAGCTTCACATAAAGTTGATGCTCCCTCAAGGTCTACAAAACTGTCCGAAGATGTTTCTCATGTTCTTCTTCACTACTGGAATAAACGAGGATGTCATCTATAAACACTACTACAAACTTATCCAAATAGGGTAGAAAGATGCGGTTCATCAAGTCCATGAACACGGCTGGGGCATTAGTCAGTCCAAATGGCATCACCAGAAACTCATAATGCCCATACCGCGATCTAAATGCTGTCTTAGGTATGTCCTGCTCCCGGACCCTCACTTGATAATATCCAGATCGAAGATCAATCTTAGAGAAGACGCAGGCCTTACTCAATTGATCAAATAAGTCATCAATCCTTGGTAATGGATACTTGTTCTTCACTGTCACTGCATTCAACTGTCGGTAATCAATGCACATTCGCGTCGATCCATCCTTCTTGGGTACTAAAATCACCGGTGCTGCCCAGGGTGATTCACTGTCTCGGATAAACTGTTTCGCCTTCAGTTCTTCTTCATGCTGGTGCAACTTGTCCAACTCTGACTGTGACATCCTGTAAACTCTGCCGACTTTAGGCTCCGTCCCAGGATTCAACTCAATGCAAAACTCCACATCCCTCACCGGTGGTAAACCTGGAAGCTCATCTGGAAATACATCAAGAAACTCTCTGACCACTCTTGGAATCTGTTCCTGCTCTGCCAATGATTCTGCAACGATGCCCTTGGATCGATCCTCCAATGATCGAAAAAAGACGAACTCCTCAACGCCAGGTACATTAAATACTACCCTACCTCCCCGATAATCTATAGTCGTATGACTGTCTCTCAACCAGTCCATGCCTAGGACAACGTCAAAGTTGCCCATAGGGAACTCAATCAAAGATGCGGGCAATAATCGCCCACTCACTACGACCGGACATGCTAGGCACACTCTGCTAACTCCTACGAGCCCATTACCAGTGAGTATATTCATCCTCTCTGGCAATGGCTCGAACTCCAATCCAATACGTGTCGCAAATCGTGCAGATATAAAAGAGTGGGTAGCCCCCCGAATCAAATAATGCTACTGCAGGAAAAGAGGTAACAGAAATATTACCTGCAACCACGTCGCCTGAAGCTAGTGCATCCTCCAGTGATAAGGTGAAGGCCTGGCCCTGGCCTTGCTGAGCTCCCTGGTGCTGCCTTCCTCGACCATGCTGTTGCTGTGGCCTCTGCGGGCCTTCCTGGTTCTGCGCCTGGCGAAACATCTGAGCCTGTGTCGATAGACGCTGGGCTAGCGGCCTTACGGCCAATGCTGGTCCTCGATTCGGAGCTGCCTCCGGAGCTGGCAACGCCGGAAACTGCTGAACTGGCCCTCCTGGCCTCTGCATCATAGGACAATTGGAAATCCTGTGGTCTGGACTGCCACACCTCATGCACAATCCGTTAGCTGAACGACACACATCCCTAGTGTGGCCTCCCTTACCGTAGTAAGTACATCCAATGGGCGCCCCCTGGCGCTGCTGCTGGTTCCTCTGTGGCTGATGTCGAGCTGGTGCTGTTATTTCTGATAATGCCGTCCTCCGCGGTGCTCCTGACTCATGAATACGGATGCTGGGTGCTGGCGCCGATGCTCGCTGCACTGTTCCTCCGCCCCTACTCTGGGGATGTGACCTCTTTTGGCCCCCATGTCGTGTCACCAACCTTTGTTGGATGAGTTCATGCCTTCGAGCAGCCGTTAAAACGATATCAAAAGTCTGATAGTCGTGCCCTTCTACTAGCTGTAGAATCTCCAAATGAAGTCCCTGCTGGAATCTCATAGCCTTCTCTGGCTCTGTAGCCACCATCGTTGGTGCAAACTGACTCAGTCTGCAGAACTCCGCTGCATATCCATCCACCGTCTTACCAGCCTGCTTGAGACTGATAAATCTCTGTTGTAGCTCATATCGCGCTACCACGCCAAAGTACTTGGCCTTGAATCTGGTACTGAAGTTATCCTAAGGAACAGGACGCCCCATTCCAACCTCTTCCGATGCCCACCAGTCGCGGGCGAGATCCTGAAGTAACAGTCTGACTTGGTCAACCTTCTCTTCTGCGGGAACCTTAGTTGCAGTCAATATGGCCTCAGTATCCTGAAGCCATGCATCCGCCGTGATGGCATCCTCCGTGCCGTCAAAATATCTCGGATTAAGTCGACAAAACCTCCATGACGCTCCCGAATCATTTCTGACACTTCTCTCAAGGGCTAATTGTAACCCCTGATTCAATAGCACATTCTGTTCCTGCTGCTGGGTCTGCTGTTGCTGATGGGCTGCCACCTGACGCTGCTGAGTGGCCAAGAATCCTCGGATGACCTCCAGGAGTGCTGCAGCATCAGGTACTGTCGTCGCTGCCGGTACTGTAGTGATCCGCTCCGCCCTAGCGGAACGCCGATTCCAAACGGCGTGTGCAACGACTCAAAACGAGCCGTCGACCCGAAGAGTTGCCTTGACCCGATGAAGTATCGATGCAAATCGATGCCAGACTTGCCTTGGCCCGTCAAGATGAATCCAGACTTAGACTTTCAAAGGCGCGCTCGGAGTATCGCTCGGCCAATGCAAACATCGCTAAGGTGGGTGGCTCCGATGAACCCGTCTGTGCTTAGCCTAGACACATAACAATACGGACACTACCACGAGAATCGCTAGGCGATAACCCCCTGCATGCTAATAAATGATTCAACGCACCTAGCTAAGGGAATAATCCCAACTTGTCTGCTTGTATAGAATATGGAAAGGAACATGGAAAAGTACGAGAACTCTCGCCCGCGCTCCATGCTCGTGCTATGGCACAAGCCTACGTTTATGCTCCTTATGCGTTCAAACAATGAAACAATGAATGGTTTACAACAATGAAACGGAAAGACTATCAATATAGTCGCTCCGAGTAGAGTTTAGTAACATTAAAAGGCTATGGGACCGATGGGTCGCCAAGGCAACTCCCACACTGGGAGTTGCGTAATGCGTGAATGAATGGATCAACAAATGAAAGAACGAATGAATGAATGAATACATGAATGAATCGATGAATCAAATGAACAAGTGAAAGAAAGAAAGAAAAGAAAGAATACGTAAAAAATAAGACATGGAAGACGCTATCGACATGTATGACGGGCACGTGCAACGGGGCTCGCTACCCGCGCTGTACGGACGCCAACCTGGTCGATAACGCATTATGGCTAAGGGTTAGCCTACGGCTCGGAGATAGCCGCTAAGTTAAAATAACAAGACAATACGAAATGGTCGTGGACAAACGGCACGGGCGATGGGGGGAATACCGTGGCCGTCGTGTGGAAGGATTCTGCGGCACGGGCGTTGGGGGGGTAAACCGTGGCCGGCCTAGGCAGAATCAACGGCACTTACGGGCTGCTTGGGTGCGGGCTTGGGCACCCAGAGACGTAAGTAGGAGGGTATATTCAAGAGACTTAACGGGGTGTACCAGCCATCACCCTACGCTAAGTTGAGAATTGCCACAGGGGAATATCCTAAATGGCTTGTAAAGCCAGCGACCCGTGCATGTAGATTAAGTGGACTATGCTGGTGGCAATCCACGTGCAAGTTCTTGCATTGAAATCAAAGTAGTCTAAGTTAACTAAATGAAGTGTTTCCTGAACATGCTCGAAATATAACACTCAGAACATGCTTGAAATGTAACATGCTGAACATGCTCGATATGTAACACTCCTGAACATGCTTGAATGTAATATCCGGAACATGCTTGAATTGTAATACTTTAAAACGTGCCTGCGACGTGCTAGAACATGCCCACGACGCACTAGAACCCGAGACATGGACACACACTCGATATTGAATGCGTACATGAATCGTGTTATGTTATTATACATGAATTGTTGTTTAACTTGGTTTACCTGGAACAGGGAAGGCCGGACGGTAAGTATGGATAAGTCGTACATGTATTTTCATGCGACACTTGAGTTCGGTAACACGAGATAGGCTATGCAATATGCTATGAAACTGATCCTAAGGCAAGATTAGAAAGACAATGAATGATAGAGAAGCACAAAAGTAAATGGAACGTGTTTGGTAATGATGGCATTGTGGGCGAGCTAGCCTCCCCACCAGTGCATAACAATGTACTGATAACCCCACAGTATGCTTGCAGGATAGCAGGAGACGCCGGCGGGTGCGGAGCTTCCATCGAACGTATCAAGGCGCGGAGCCAACTCTGGGGCCTTGGAACGTTGCAAGAAGCTGAAGCACCCTATACAGGACATAATGTATCGGAACATCGCCATGTATCATTCCATGTTGTAAGCCACTTGGCACGCCTTTTATGTTTCAGAGAGAGAGCTTGAGCGATTTGTAATATCGGCCTAGCGCCGCTTGTAAACTTCTTGAAATCCAATAAAGAGATTTGGATTCGCTTCTACTCGTGTTCATTTTTACTTCCGCTGCAAATGGGGACACTCTGTGCGACTCTGTGGCCTAGACTCAAATCGGCCGTTTCTGGACTTGGCCTTGCACGGGCGCAACCTAGGCCCGTGCGGCATCACGCCTTAGCGAGGACGATCGCTCCTACGGGAGCGGGGCGTGACATATTGGTATCAGAGCACGGCTTTACGTCCTTGGACATCAATTCGATTTTCTCAGTTTTGAAAGCTCGTTGTTGGAAAAAGAAGTGTACGCTCTCTCTCGTTGTGCTTTGGGATGTTCCATACAATAAGTCTAATACTTTCAAAAGCTCGTACAAGTACTCGGTTGAACGGGATCAATAGGCGAAGGCCTTTGTGCCACTACGACGGACTTGATAGGCGAAGGCCTTTGTGCCGAACCACGACGGACTCGAGTTGGAAGGAACCGATGCTAAAAAGTTAGCAAACGCAAGGCTTGCTTGAATAACTTTACGCTAACAATGTCGAACGATGTTGAACTTGACTCGATAGAGAACATATGCTAAGTTAACATGTCGCGTGCGTGCCTGACTAGTCTTGCGTCGACCTAGCATGTGAGCGTGCAAACTCAAATATAGTCTGCACGAGATGGTTATGTGGCACAACTTAGCCCGCGTGTCGTGCACCTCAATTTTTGGGTGCAATCGGGTTGCGAGCGATATCGGGTATCGCTCGATCGAGAGCGAAAATACACTTTGAGTGTCTATCGATAGGAACGCTATCGAGTTAACGCTTAGGCGTGCACGAAAGATTAGCTTGGATTATGAGGATTAGCCTGAACGACTTAGTATGTCGAGGCGACGTGAGCGATTACGCTAGAGATACGTCGAACGAATCTGAAGGATGTCTTAGCGCATGACGCGAACATGATTGAGGACTAGATTATATGGCTTGAACCCGAGTGGTGTATGTGATAGGTTCGAATAAGAATAAGAATGAGTGTCGACGACTAGTCGAGTGGCTCAAATCCGAGTGGTGTATGAATGTTCTTGGAAAAAAATCATTCGAGCGAAACTTGAGGATTACGAAACACAACGAGTACGTCGACGAGGCGATGCGATCGCGCAAAGCCTTAGAACGTATCACGCTTAGTTGGCCGTGACTTTAAAAGTCCCGAACGAGATGTCGCTGGACAACTTGTGAATGGATAACGCATGTTAGAAAACGACTCGGAACGACGAATGGAAATAAATGGTCTTGATCGAGGAAACTTAGAGCATCGCACGTACGATTTCGGATTGATACAAATGAAATGTGACTTGAATCTTGAACAACGATCTTGAAACGAGCTTGAGGAATAGCAGATAAACTTGATCTTGAATATTAAATGAAATGGTGGAATATCCAACTCGGACAACGGCATCGTCGCATGACTCGAAATTGGTTGCAAAGGAAGATCGTCAGGTTACGTATATCGTCGATGGTATTGAGGCGTATCAAAGATCGATATGCGATAACTCGGGGGTACTCTGACTCGGCGAATGACGATCGTGCAAATGTCATTGTTCCGTTGGATGCTATACTCGGGATATTAAAAATGCGTCGAGGAAAATATAGACGTGGCTCGAGGATTTTCTGGTTGAATGAAGGACGGTCGGACTGTCGAATAGAGATCGCAGCTTGGATGAAAATAAAGTGTTTGGATTTCTTCGACGAAAACCCCAACGTCGACATTCTTGTCTTATGCGAGTGCAACTCCAGCCTCACACATGCGTCGTGCCGATTAGGGCGATCACTCCGCGTGAGCGCTGGTATGGTGATTCATACAGCGGGGGTGATCGAACTTGCACGGCGTGACAATTTGATTGTTTCGACTTGTGGTTTGACGCGAAGGTGACTTGAGAACGATTTGGTGTGCTTGTCGATTGAATTTGAGGATTGAGTAGGTCCAATCCGCGTATCGAGAATAAGTTAGTCTAAACTCAAACAAGAGTTCGCCCCGATGAGAATGATTATTCCGCGGGAGCGTTGCATGGTGATTCATGAACCACCGTGGATAATCAGACTCGCGTGAGATTGGGGCGCAACGTATTGTCGAGCTAGACGACCTCGTGATCGAATACACGTATTGGTTAGAATTGGTAAACTGAATGGATTCGAATTCGTTGCGCTGCGCAACGAATGTCTTGATGCGAAATAGGCGATCATGCTCGATGTTTAGAAATCAGAGTGACGCGAGCTTGGGTAGAAAATTCTGTACTATCGACTTTGGTTTGACCCTAGGATTGGGGTCAGTGTTGGCATTATTGTTGGGGAACTATGATTCCAATCCTGACATTGACTTAGCCTCGCAAAGATTGGCCTAGCGGTTAGGCGAAACGCCCCTGTTGTAAGAGTTATCAATCGAAGGATTGATCTTGAGGATTGGCATGGATGGATAGTGTGAATCATGAATATAGGAATACCCCTCACGAGATTCGGCTGACATGCATATATTCAGGGACGCTTGAGTATGTGCACGATGCGACTCGAGTGAGAATGACAATTTCTAGATCATGCGGCTTAGCTGAATGCATGTATTTTAGGGACGCTTGGAATGCGTGCACGATCCAGCCCAGTGATACGTTGAGTTCTAGCACGACTTGGGGAGTGAACGAGTATCGCGAATGTGAAATCGTGCTAGTAAAAGTTGGTACAACGAATTGAACCGTTGATAGGAAGTTATGCTCGATGATAGTGCAATACGTAGTCTTGAATTGGACGAGAATTTCTTAGACTTGGTCGACCCCGCTAAGAAGAAATCATACTGATTTCGTTGACACAAACGCTTGAGAAGCGAATCGGGTCATCTCGATGACCGAGATGAACGAAAGTGAATTTGCCTTAGCCTACGACCCTCGCATTTGATGAATTACAACGTGCCCCATACGGCCATTCCAGTCTCATGACACGACGAAATAGAAACCAATACGAAGAATGCTTGAATTGAATAAGTAACAACAAGTCTAAAATGAACGAGAAGTAATTCGATAAAATCGACCAAACGTATGCGACACGGAACTTAGAAAGAAACCGAGTACGGTTCGATGCCATCGAACGATAAAGCCATTCGATAGGAAATTGCCTAAGATGTGTACACGATCCGAGTTAAGGAACGGTAGGATGACCTGCACTCAAGAAGTCTCGAGGACGAGACTTGTTTTGAGTGGTGTATTATGTAGTGATCCGCTCCGTCCTAGCGGAACGCCGATTCCAAACGGCGTGTGCAACGACTCAAAACGAGCCGTCGACCCGAAGAGTTGCCTTGACCCGATGAAGTATCGATGCAAATCGATGCCAGACTTGCCTTGGCCCGTCAAGATGAATCCAGACTTAGACTTTCAAAGGCGCGCTCGGAGTATCGCTCGGCCAATGCAAACATCGCTAAGGTGGGTGGCTCCGATGAACCCGTCTGTGCTTAGCCTAGACACATAACAATACGGACACTACCACGAGAATCGCTAGGCGATAACCCCCTGCATGCTAATAAATGATTCAACGCACCTAGCTAAGGGAATAATCCCAACTTGTCTGCTTGTATAGAATATGGAAAGGAACATGGAAAAGTACGAGAACTCTCGCCCGCGCTCCATGCTCGTGCTACGGCACAAGCCTACGTTTATGCTCCTTATGCGTTCAAACAATGAAACAATGAATGGTTTACAACAATGAAACGGAAAGACTATCAATATAGTCGCTTCGAGTAGAGTTTAGTAACATTGAAAGGCTATGGGACCGATGGGTCGCCAAGGCGACTCCCACACTGGGAGTTGCGTAATGCGTGAATGAATGGATCAACAAATGAACGAACGAATGAATGAATGAATACATGAATGAATCGATGAGTCAAATGAACAAGTGACCCGTGCATGTAGATTAAGTGGACTATGCTGGTGGCAATCCACGTGCAAGTTCTTGCATTGAAATCAAAGTAGTCTAAGTTAACTAAATGAAGTGTTTCCTGAACATGCTCGAAATATAACACTCAGAACATGCTTGAAATGTAACATGCTGAACATGCTCGATATGTAACACTCCTGAACATGCTTGAATGTAATATCCGGAACATGCTTGAATTGTAATACTTTAAAACGTGCCTGCGACGTGCTAGAACATGCCCACGACGTACTAGAACCCGAGACATGGACACACACTCGATATTGAATGCGTACATGAATCGTGTTATGTTATTATACATGAATTGTTGTTTAACTTGGTTTACCTGGAACAGGGAAGGCCGGACGGTAAGTATGGGTAAGTCGTACATGTATTTTCATGCGACACTTGAGTTCGGTAACACGAGATAGGCTATGCAATATGCTATGAAACTGATCCTAAGGCAAGATTAGAAAGACAATGAATGATAGAGAAGCACAAAAGTAAATGGAACGTGTTTGGTAATGATGGCATTGTGGGCGAGCTAGCCTCCCCACCAGTGCATAACAATGTACTGATAACCCCACAGTATGCTTGCAGGATAGCAGGAGACGCCGGCGGGTGCGGAGCTTCCATCGAACGTATCAAGGCGCGGAGCCAACTCTGGGGCCTTGGAACGTTGCAAGAAGCTGAAGCACCCTATACAGGACATAATGTATCGGAACATCGCCATGTATCATTCCATGTTGTAAGCCACTTGGCACGCCTTTTATGTTTCAGAGAGAGAGCTTGAGCGATTTGTAATATCGGCCTAGCGCCGCTTGTAAACTTCTTGAAATCCAATAAAGAGATTTGGATTCGCTTCTACTCGTGTTCATTTTTACTTCCGCTGCAAATGGGGACACTCTGTGCGACTCTGTGGCCTAGACTCAAATCGGCCATTTCTGGACTTGGCCTTGCACGGGCGCAACCTAGGCCCGTGCGGCATCACGCCTTAGCGAGGACGATCGCTCCTACGGGAGCAGGGCATGACAGGTACCGCCGGGGTTGCGGGAGTTTCTAGAACCTGCGGCTCTACTGGCTCTGATATCACTTCCACTCGGATCTGGTCAGGAGAAGGCATTCCTTCCGGCTGCTGCCCCGTCGAGCCATGCTCTACTGGACGTTCCTCCATGTTGGCCTCACCAGCTACTGAGAATGAAGCACCCCTATAGGGAAAGATACATGATATTAAATGACAGGACGATGAAGATTCGAGGATACAATTCAAGTTATCAATCAAGATGAGGGAAGAGAAATCGAGGCAAGAGATTCAAAGGAAACAAGTTTTGATTGAGACTCCTATAATAGTAACACCCCACGAGTCTGAAAATCAGACTTGCACGGGCCACCAATAAAACCTTGTCATGCCCCAGTACCGAAATACGGAGACGGACTAGGCCAGCTACTCTATATGAGGTATATAAACGTCATACGGCGATCGTGGCTGTCAAGAGACAAGGGGGTGCATGCTACAATCAAGTCTCCTATGGTCTCACAGAGCATCTAGATCTCAATCAATCAAACAAGAAGCAGTAAATAATGATCATATAAGATAAAGCAGTAAGGCGTCCCCGACGCATCATCAAAATGATCATGGGGATCTAGCTTTATAAGTTAGCTAGCCCAGAGAGTCATAGGTACATAATTGTATTCAGCTGCAGTCTGATTTAATTATAAATTATGCAAGACAAAATATCCAGATTAGCCGGCTAACAGGTGCCGGTGGCTAAACGCCAGAACATAAGTAAAGATACTAGAGTGGTGGAGAAGAAACCCACTCGAGTCCCCCGCCCGCCATGCTCCTAGTATGCACCATTGACGTCGAGGAGGAAGTTTGGATCCTCAGGCGCTGCTACGAGATCTGGCCAAACAAAACCAGCGGGGTCAGCCCCGAATAGCAAGTACCACAAGAAAGCACAAAAGAGTGAGATAAAATCCAAGCATAAATTAATAATACTAGTAATAATAAAAGCTTCCGGTCGTAACCTCGGTCCACAGCCTGTCCTAGCACGATAGCCCAACCCAACAACCAAACAAGGACATGGGTTGGACCACGCACTATGACAGTCCATGTCCCTCGGCTACTAACGAAAGTTACAAGACACAGTCAAGTCATTTTTCAAGCGGCCATTCATTCATGCGGCTTTCTATATTTGGCGGAGTTATCCCAGCGATAATGATTAAAAGGAATCCTCAGATCGTGTCAACCCAGCAGGGCTAGCCAAACCATAAGACATATAGCACATTGATTATGCACCGGTCCCCCGGAGGGCTACCGCGCTAAAACATATAACACATAGCTCGTAGGAGTCGGATATAGCCATCCGCTATAAGCGAGTGAAACCATATCCGTGGTGGCCAACCCGACACGTCTGGACTGGTCCTGGGGTGGCTAGTATGGCACGATCTCGGGATTCTTCCTACCCAATGCATCTACCAAGTTAGTTGCCTAGTTAAACCCTAGGTTATTCTCGGAGTTCACATGTCGTGGTCACATGCTCACTCCCCTATATGTCGTACATTGTACGAGTACCCCAAGAAGTGATCCTTACGGGCTCATAGAGTCATACGTATGTACCCCCTTCTTGGTGAAATGCGACACACAACACATACCACATCATTGCTACTGACCAATTGCTATGTAAATGCTGGACTCTTTGGAGGTACTGACAGGTATCACATAGGAACACTTAGCACATAGGATAGCACATCGATGCTCACATAGATTGTACCTTAGTACACACATAGGGTTATCCAGCATACGCATAGGAGTTTGATCAGGAATGAGGACCAAAACACAAGAGGAAAATAGAACAAGAAGGCACTATGCACTTAGGGTATAAAGAGCTCGCTAGTCATGAAGATTCTTGAAGCCAAGACAAAGATCTATAACTTTCATGTTGGGAGTTAGGAAAAATTCTGGCCACAATTCAGCCAAATAGGACTTAAAATAGCCAAAAACAGCCAAAATAGGCACTATGCGGCACTATGCAGCATCCTTATGCGGCTCGGCACTATGCAGCACTATGCATCATCCTTATGCGGCTCGGTACTATGCGGCACTATGCAGCATCCTCATGCGGCTCGGCACTATGCGGCACTATGCAGCATCCTCATGCGGCTCGGCACTATGCGACACTATGCAGCATCCTCATGCGGCTCGGCACTATGCGGTACTATGCAGCATCCTTATGCGGCTCGGTACTATGCGGCACTATGCAGCATCCTCATGCAGCTCGGCACTATACAGCACTATGCAGCATCCTCATGCGGCTCGGCACTATGCGACACTATACAGCATCCTTATGCGGCTCGGCACTATGCGGCACTATGCAGCATCCTCATGCGGCTCGGCACTATACAGCACTATGCAGCATCCTCATGCGGCTCGGCACTATGCGACACTATGCAGCATCCTTATGCGGCTCGGCACTATACGGCACTATACAGCATCCTCATGCGGCTCGGCACTATGCGGCACTATGCAGCATTTTTATGCGGCTCGGCACTATGCGACACTATGCAGCACTATGCAGCATCCTCATGCGGCTCGGCACTATGCGGCACTATGCAACATCCTTATGCGGCTCGGCACTATGCGACACTATGCAGCATCCTCATCTGGCTCGGCACTATGCAGCATTCTCATGCGGCTCGGCACTATGCGGCACTATTCATCGTCCCTGCCAAAACCAGGACTGATGACATAGAAAATATCCAAATATTGTTTTGGCCATAACTTCCTCAAAATAAGTCGAAATCCAACTTTTCAAAGGTCAAAATTATGTAGAATCAAATTTCCTACAACCTATGACCATTAGTTTTCGAAAATAACCAAGTTTTATAGATCAAAACCATGTAAATACATAAAATCCTAGTTTTAAAAACTTAGATCTACACCAAACTAGCCATTAAAATCAAAAACTCCAAGAACTAAACTTGTAGAGAATGAAGAAAAGAACAATATAAACAAATAATATCAAAAAAAAATCTAGAATGAAAAATGCATAAATCTCCACTTTTGAGCAAGTTGTACTTGCCTAAGGATGGTGGTTGAGGAAAATAAATGGAGGAGTGAATGAGGAGAGAGAGAGTGAGGAAGAGAATATAAATAGGGGTTGGGTTGGCTTAAGAAAACCCTAACCTCTAAACATGCTTTAACCATTCCACTAATGACATGCTTAAAAACTATATGCAACCATTAAATATTAATAAATAGAATTATGCAGATGGTAAATACAGGATACCATGTACAGAATTTATGAAAGAATACGTCTATTGGGATCGGGGAGTGACAGTTGCTGTAAGCTTCGTTCAACATGCTCAAAGGACGATAGATCTCTCTTAGTCGACTCCAGTCTTCTCTTTTGTGAACTAGTCAATCTTGTTTGAGGTCTACCTTTAGG
This sequence comes from Iris pallida, assembly GCA_029216955.1. Taxonomy (NCBI): domain Eukaryota; kingdom Viridiplantae; phylum Streptophyta; class Magnoliopsida; order Asparagales; family Iridaceae; genus Iris; species Iris pallida. Next base: position 3,467,381 of record JANAVB010042217.1, on the reverse strand, counting down.
ATTGGAAACAACGGACGGCTCATGCATTTTAGTAGTCACCGGACATGCAATTTCTTGGATTTTAAGCTCAATGGACATCCGTTCCACTCCAACTGAGGCACACCACCTTGCGTGGAGAAGTTTCACTTGTGGCAAAGAGAAGAAATTATCGTCCGTCTTCACCAGGGGCATCATAGACAACTGCCTCCAACGTTGATCGACAACATCTACTGGAATAGGAATAGATTCATGGCGATATTCATTAATCTGATGTGCACAAGGGAGGCCCAGTGTATGTCGATATACACACCCGCAAACCTCGGGATCAAGCCCGACAAACTTTGATCTTTCAATCTCATCAGCTATTAAGGCCAACGCCTTGTGAGATACTACGCGCATTAAAGCATCTAAGAGTACTTCCTTTCTATGCTCATGCTTGACTATATTCAAACTCATCTCAAATGATGCCTTAATTTCATTCACCGTCCGGTCTACTGATAAATGTATAGCTTGCCAAACAGAGACGAAGTTGCCGAGAGATGATTTTAGGTGCCTCTTTAATAAAGAGTGTGCTCCTTCGACACGGTTGGTAGTTGTCGTGTCGTAATGCTTCACCACATTCGACCATGCTAAGACGAATTGTTCTTTGTGCGGTTCAAGCCATGTATCTTTGATGTAAGAAATGCATGCCGGCTCCCTCGCCTCCCACTTTTGCTTGAACAAGTACCATACGGCATCGTAACTGGCAATTGTAGATGCTCGCCACACACAATTCCAATCATTGTAGAATTTGTCAAAAATTTGTATGTCAATTTTACCATCCTCCTTCCGAAACTTCAACTTACATTGGGTTTGAATATTACGATTGACATGCCAAGTGCATAGCAATGTATCCGCTTGAGGAAAAATAATGCGAATAGCATTAATGAGGGCATACTCTCTGTCGGTAACAAATACTGACGGCTCTGTATGACCAGTGTAAAGAATTTTCAGTTTCTCCAACGCCCATGTGTAATCTTCAAGTTTCTCACTCTTCATGAAGAAAAATGTCACTGAAAATGTTTTTCAAGTAGAGGTGAACCCGACAACATGAAAGAGAGGCATCTTGAACTTATTTGTCTTGTACGTGTAATCAAGGACTAACACGTCGACAAAAGACCTGGCCAAATTTGTGCAATCAGGATGAGCCCAAAAGATTGATAATACTTCATTACTCTGTGGATGTCTTCTATGGAACTCAATATAATGATTATCGGCAAGCAACTTGAGCACTTCTTGCATCGCCATTCTTGATTTCGTCCGGACAGCGTTTGAAGAAGCTAGGGCGTTGTATATTGACTTCATTGTAGACATGTTCTTCTCATCTTCATGTCGTATGACGGAATATATTTGTCTCGGTGCAACTCCGGAGGTGGACAAGTCTTCGACTATCTTCTTCTCCGTATTGTTCAACCGTCTAACATACGGATGACCCAATAGTGTCTCGGCAATCTCATGGTTGTGGGTTCCATTCTTCACTTCTACTGTCCATTTCCCTTCTTCTTCGTTTCTGATATGTATCGTGAATGGACAACCACATTTCCTCGTTCCAACATTTCTTCTTGGAACTTTACTTTGGATAACTGTGTTTTTCTTGTACGTTCTGAACACACCACCTCTTTCACAGCCCACCACCACAGTTTGTCGTCTCGGTCGATTTTGGACCGATCTGGATATCACTAGAACAATATTGTTTTCCCGTCCGACTTCTCGACACCGATGTACCGCACCCTCGCTTGATTCAAAATATAGATCGGTCCAAAATAAATGGGCTACATTGTAACGCCCTAGTCCCAAAATACGTAGGACTAGGAACATAGACATGCCAGCTGTATTCATACGAAGTATACTCCAATATATGGAAGCCTCGTATAAATACATAAGCTGTAAAATGCAGTAGAACCATAACTAATCTCATCCACACAGAATAAATGAATAAAAGATATCATATAATAAAAATGAATTTGTCTTGATACAATATGTTGGGCGGCGACAAATCTACTACCAACAAGTAAAGGAAAAAAATACATAAGAAAAGATATAAATTTGGCGAGCGAAGCGAAGACGATCCAAGTGCAATCATCTTCAAAGAAATAGTGATGATCACGGCTACAGCTAAAGCACCTGCGAAAGACAAGAGTACACACCTGGAGAGATAACCAGGTCCTCAGAGGGACGTAACAAGACATATAATATCATGCCATATAAACTGAATAGATATTGCTCAATAGATATGTAATAGGGTACCTAACCGTACTATGGTGAATATGCAATAAAGAACAAACCTTGACGCATGGGCCGGATCAGGAAAATCAGGAATCAGGACCGTATCTCCCACTGAAGATAACCGGCAATCAGGACCGTACCTCCTACTGGAGATAACCGGCAATAAGGACCGTACCTCCCATTGGAGATAACCAGCAATCAGGACAGTGTATATATGACCCATACATAAAGGAGATGTTCTTCCCACCCAATGCCTACTATGTTGTATCCACAACAGTAAACCTCTATAACCGCTAAGTCAAACTAGCATGCAATTTCTATTAGCGGTTATTCCTATCGCACGGCTTATACGCACCGGTGGCCAGCCAGTCACGCATATCTGTGTTCTACATGCGACACACAATTTCGTGATACAACGTGTCAAGGCCATGAATGCAACACACAAGGTGGTCCCTTAAATCTAGGTTTAATGTGAGAAAAATAATACATAGCAGGATATATAAATGAACAGTAAGTTCTAACAGGTTATGCCATGTATCGCAGTTTATTTTGCATAAAGAAAATAAATAATGCATGAATTATGAGCTAAAATAATTAAACAGTAAATGTCAAGGTATCTTGCCTGGTAGTACGCCTGATGTGCTGCGATAATCACGGTGGCACGAACTGCGACTTCGGTGCAACAACTACACAAGGGGACCTCTGTTGGTGGCACGGATAGTTTCATTGGGTCCAGAAGGGTCAAGTTAGTTAGGGTGGACATAAGGTAGGCTTGAATTGGCAAGGGATTTGTGAATAGGACTATTCGTGGAAGAGGGAGATAATTGAAGGAATTTGAATAAAAATAATATATATGATTTTAGGAAATTATCTGTATTTTACATATCCTAAAAATAATAATATATTTGGACTTCTAAACTAATTTCGAAAAATAGTTATAGATCCAAGGCCAAATTTAGTATTACAATTATAGTTTTAAGAAATTACATATAATTTAATGAGGTAATAACAAAACAAAATAACACTAAGAATTTTATATTTATACTAAGCATTAGGGTAGATACCTATATTTATATAATTATAACAAAAACATCTTTTGATAAAAGTAAATATAATAAAATAATAACACTGATAATAATAATAATAATAATAGTAAAATATTAAATATGATTTTTTAGCAATAATAATACAATATAAAAAGAATCGAAATATAATAATAATCATTAGTAATAACATTAATAATTCTAATAAATATAATATATAAAAATAATGATAATAATTCCTAAACAATAGCTAATACCAGGAGAAAAAGATGAAAAATTTAAACAAACAAACAGTAAAAACAAAAATACACCAAAGAAAAGAAAAACAACAACAAAACAAAATAAAACAATTAATACTAAATAATAAATAAATAATAAAATAATAAATAATAAAAAAATAAATAAAACCGCAGTAGTCAACTGACTGCTGCTCTCTTCAAAAATACAAAGAAATAGAGAGGAGAAGGCGAAGAGAGAGAGAGAGAGAAGAGAGAGCGAGGGAGTGAGAAGGAGAGAGGATCGAGCGGGAGAGGTGCGGTGGCGGTCGTGGGGGTCTCGGCGGATCTGGAGGCTGGCTCGAAGGATTCCAGGCGGTGGCGAGTGCCGGAGTTCGGCGGAGTCGGGCGGATGCGGGCCGGAGGGTTTGGTCGAAGAGGAAGAGCGGGGTCGGCGGCGGAAGTCCAGGGCGGCGAGGGTTGTGCCATGGCGGTCGGGCTGCGTGCGTAACCCAAGGCGGAGAACGCGGTGGGGCGGTCGCCGGGACGGGGAGCGGTCGCGGTGAGGGGATCGGCGCGGCTGAGGAAGTGGCTAGGGCTCGCGCGGCGGCTCGCCGGCAGGCGGAGCTAGAGCGGAAGATCGAGCGACGCGGTGAGGAACTGAGGCGGAGGGAGGCGCCTCTGCGGCGGAGATCCGGCGGGCTGGGGTTTGGCTCCGACGGGCGCGCGGATCTGGCGGACTGGGCGGCTTGCGATGGTCCGGCGGGGCTAGCGGCCAAGGACGGGGGTTCAGGTGAGGTTGTCTTCAATTTTTAGGGTTTTTTTTAATTTATGGGGTTCGCTGTGTCGGGTTTCCAGTGGGGTTGACGGAGGTGGTCGGAGCCAGGGGAGTTGGCGGGGGTGACGGCGTTTGGTGGTGCCAGCGGTGGTGATGGTGGTCTGGAAGATGGTTGTCGGGGGAGCTCCGGTGGGTCGGGGCTGATGGTGGCTGGGACCGGGGTGGTCGTGGCGTCGGAGTTGAGAACTGGGCTCGGGTTCAGAAATTTCTATTGTGTCGAGGAAGTGTCCGACACGGATTCAATGTATTTGTATAAACATGGAATAAGATATTGGAATGACACCCGGGGTCGGACCCGAGGCCGTCACGGCTGACACGGAAGGGATGGACACCGACACGAGGCACGTACATGTTGTGAAAATATTTGTTGTGGATGAATAATGAATTGGAGGAGTACCTGCCTATTTATAGGACGTGGGAATTCCCAATTAGATATGGATTATGAATAATTTAAACCCCAAAATAGATAATTCAATACTTAATTTAAATAATTCAATAAATCTAATCTCAAATCAAATCCAATTTAAATCAAATTAAATTTTTAGTTTAAATCAATGGGATAAATCAAATTCTAAATATGGATATCTATTTAAATAAATCCAAAAATTAAATCAAGAATTAAATGGCCACAATAACTTCAAAAAAAAATATTTTTTTAAAATACCGATAATAATAATTTCGAAAATAATAATTATTTTTAAATATCTTTTTGAACAATAAAATATTAATATTAATAATTCTCGTAAATTATACTTTTATTTAAAATAAACTAGCAAATTATTTAGGAAGTATATGTATGCCTAAGAATATATTTTATTATTAATAATTGCTATAAACGAAAAGGCCTTCATAATTAAATTCGTAAACTTGAAAATAGTAGCTAGAAATAATTATTGTCTATATTTCTTTGAAACTATAAAAATAATAAAAATAATGTTTTTCAAAAATATGTACGCTCGTACATATTCGCATTCGTCGAGCAATTACGAAAGACGAACCTTCGCACACGACGTACAATACGACTACGTGACGTACGATAAAATTTTAAATCAGTACAAATTTTAAATAATAAAAAAAATTAGTAGAAATTTAGGGGTTTTACATCCTACCCAACTTAAAAGAATTTCGTCCTCGAAATTAAGAATTCGTAGGGGGGTGAGAAGACACAAGGGGTATCGATGGGAAACAATCTATAACAAATCATGTCGTAAGAATTCGCGATCTAGATCGTAGAAAAACAATACGGCATGGTCATGGGTAATGAAGAGTCACGATTAAGAGAGCGAAATAGATTCAAAGTGATTAGAGGGTTTTGATAGGGCCGAGTAGTTTAGGATGAAGATATAGCAATATCGAGGGAGAATGGTCATAGCCGATAGGAGGGCTAGAGGGAGTGCTAGTATAACGCCTTCGTCTTTCTAAAATAGGTGAAGGCGAAAGCAATATAGAGTTTGAAGGAGGCGTTATCGAATACGAATACGTGATTCAAAGACGACCGAAAAGAATTTCAAAGGAATTGTCAAGGCAGTCGTGGATGGGATTCTAATGGACAAGTTTAGCTATGTCCCCATCCACGTAGAATAATAGACAAAAGCGAACCAAAGTGCACTTGGTTGATCAGACCATTATGCACTGGTTCTGATTAGACAATAGGCTAGTGAGCGCTCAATAGCATATGTCATGAACAAACTCGATAAAGAATAAGCTTGCAAAAACTAGGCTACATTAGCATAATTAGTCAAATTGGTAAATACATAGGCGCGAGAGATTAAGATTTTAAGAAGGTTGAATGATTCTAAGTCATACAGTCGTCCTATAGTCTTCTTGTCCAAGTCCTTGGTTGGCTAGACGAGTTAGGTCCTCTAGATTCTAGGATCTAAATAAGCTTGCTAATATAGGTCACTAGGTCAAAGGGGTTGCTAGTTCATAAGGTATTCTACCCAACTTAAAGAATTAAACAAATGGTATTTTGGGACAATTAACTAGTAGGGTCAATCTCTAGCAAGCACGAAGGGAAGATAAGAATAGGGATGGAAGGAAGCAAGCAAGATGCAATTGATGAGTCAAACGGTAGATAAAATCAAGGAAAGAGGTCAAGTATGTGGATGAGATCCTAGATTTCTAATCCTATACGCAGGCTTGCTTGGTACGGTAAAGTAACCAAACAATTTATCTTGACCTGCATGGGCCACCACAAAAACATGTAATACCCCAGTCCCAAAATACGTAGGACTAGGAACATAGACATGCCAGCTGTATTCATACAAAGTATACTCCAATATATAAAAGCCTCGTATAAATACATAAGCTGTGAAATGCAGTAGAACCATAACTAATCTCATCCATACAGAATAAATGAATAAAAGATATCATATAATAAAAATGAATTTGTCTTGATACAATATGTTGGGCGGAGACAAATCCACTACCAACAAGTAAAGGGAAAAAAAACATAAGAAAAGATATGAATTTGGCGAGCGAAGCGAAGACGATCCAAGTGCAATCATCTTCGAAGAAATAGTGATGATCACGGCTACAGCTAAAGCACCTGCGAAAGACAAGAGTACACATCTGGAGAGATTACCAGGTCCTCAGAGGGACGTAACAAGACACATAATATCATGCCATATAAACTGAATAAATATTGCTCAATAGATATGTAATAGGGTACCTAACCGTACTATGGTGAATATGCAATAAAGAACAAACCTTGACGCATGGGCCGGATCAGGAAAATCAGGAATCAGGACCGTATCTCCCACTGAAGATAACCGGCAATCAGGACCGTACATCCCACTGGAGATAACCGGCAGTCAGGACCGTACCTCCCACTGGAGATAACCGGCAATAAGGACCGTACCTCCCATTGGAGATAACCGGCAATCAGGACAGTGTATATATGACCCATACATAAAGGAGATGTTCTTTCCACCCAATGCCTACTATGTTGTATCCACAACAGTAAACCTCTATAACCGCTAAGTCAAACTAGCATGCAATTTCTATTAGCGGTTATTCCTATCGCACGGCTTATACGCACCGGTGGCCAGCCAGTCACACATGTCCGTGTTCTACATGCGACACACAACTTTGTGATACAACGTGTCAAGGCCATAAATGCAACACACAATGTGGTCCCTTAAATCTAGGTTTAATGTGAGAAAAATAATACATAGCAGGATATATAAATGAACAGTAAGTTCTAACAGGTTATGCCATGTATCGCAGTTTATTTTGCATAAAGAAAATAAATAATGCATGAATTATGAGCTAAAATAATTAAACAGTAAATGGCAATGTGTCTTGCCTGGTAGTACGCCTGATGTGCTGCGATAATCACGGTGGCACGAACTGCGACTTCGGTGTAACAACTACACAAGGGGACCTCTGTTGGTGGCACGGATAGTTCCATTGGGTCCAGAAGGGTCAACTTAGTTAGGGTGGACATAAGGTAGGCTTGAATTGGCAAGGGATTTGTGAATAGGACTATTCGTGGAAGAGGGAGATAATCGAAGGAATTTGAATAACAATAATATATATGATTTTAGGAAATTATCTGTATTTTACATATCCTAAAAATAATAATATATTTGGACTTCTAAACTAATTTCAAAAAATAGTTATAGATCCAAGGCCAAATTTAGTATTACAATTATAATTTTAAGAAATTACATATAATTTAATGAGGTAATAACAAAACAAAATAACACTAAGAATTTTATATTTATACTAAGCATTAGGGTAGATACCTATATTTATATAATTATAACAAAAACATCTTTTGATAAAAGTAAATATAATAAAATAATAACACTGATAATAATAATAATAATAGTAAAATATTAAATATGATTTTTTAGCAATAATAATACAATATAACAAAAATCGAAATGTAATAATAATCATTAGTAATAACATTAATAATTCTAATAAATATAATATATAAAAATAATGATAATAATTCCAAAACAATAGCTAATACCAGGAGAAAAAGATGAAAGATTTAAACAAACAAACAGTAAAAACGAAAATACACCAAAGAAAAGAAAAACAACAACAAAACAAAATAAAACAATTAATACTAAATAATAAATAAATAATAAATAATAAAATAATAAAATAATAAAAAATAAAAAATAAATAAAATCGCAGCAGTCAACTGACTGCTGCTCTCTTCAAAAATACAAAGAAATAGAGAGGAGAAGGCGAAGAGAGAGAGAAGAGTGAGCGAGGGAGTGAGAAGGAGAAAGGATCGAGCGGGAGAGGTGCGGTGGCGGTCGTGGGGGTCTCGGCGGATCTGGAGGCTGGCTCGAAGGATTCCAGGCGGTGGCGAGCGCCGGAGTTCGGCGGAGTCGGGCGGATGCGGGCCGGAGGGTTTGGTCGAAGAGGTAGAGCGGGGTCGGCGGCGGAAGGCCAGGGCGGCGAGGGTTGTGCCATGGCGGTCGGGCTGCACGCGTAACCCAAGGCGGAGAACGCGGTAGGGCGGTCGCCGGGATGGGGAGCGGTCGCGGTAAGGGGATCGGCGCGACGGAGGAAGTGGCTAGGGCTCGCGCGGCGGCTCGCCGGCGGGCGGAGCTAGGGCGGAAGATCGGGCGACGCGGTGAGGAACTGAGGCGGAGGGAGGCGCCTCTGCGGCGGAGATCCGGCGGGCTAGGGTTTAGCTCCGGCGGGCGCGCGGATCTGGCGGGCTGGGCGGCTTGCGATGGTCCGGCGGGGCTAGCGGCCAAGGATGGGGGTTCAGGTGAGGTTGTCTTCAATTTTTTAGGGTTTTCTTTAATTTTTGGGGTTCGCTGTGTCGGGTTTCCGGTGGGGTTGACGGAGGTGGTCGGAGCCAGGGGAGTTGGCGGGGGTGACGGCGTTTAGTGGTGCCAGCGGTGGTGATGGTGGTCTAGAAGATGGTTGTCGGGGGAGCTCCGGTGGGTCGGGGCTGATGGTGGCTGGGACCGGGGTGGTCGTGGCGTCGGAGTTGAGGACTGGGTTCGGGTTTAGAAATTTCTATTGTGTCGGGGAAGTGTCCGACACGGAATCAATGTATTTGTATAAACATGAAATAAGATATTGGAATGACATCCGGGATCGGACCCGAGGCCGTCACGGCTGACACGGAAGGGATGAACACCGACACGAGGCACGTACTTGTTGTGGAAATATTTGTTGTGGATGAATAATGAATTGGAGGAGTACCTGCCTATTTATAGGACGTGGGAATTCCCAATTAGATATGGATTATGAATAATTTAAACCCCAAAATAGATAATTCAATACTTAATTTAAATAATTCAATAAATCTAATCTCAAATCAAATCCAATTTAAATCAAATTAAATTTTTAGTTTAAATCAATGGGATAAATCAAATTCTAAATATGGATATCTATTTAAATAAATCCAAAAATTAAATCAAGAATTAAATGGCCACAATAACTTCATTTTTTTTAAAATACCAATAATAATTATTTTTAAATATCTTTTTGAACAATAAAATATTAATATTAATAATTCTCGTAAATTATACTTTTATTTAAAATAAACTAGCAAATTATTTAGGAAGTATATGTATGCCTAAGAATATATTTTATTATTAATAATTGCTATAAACGAAAAGGCCTTCATAATTAAATTCGTAAACTTGAAAATAATAGCTAGAAATAATTATTGTCTATATTTATTTGAAACTATAAAAATAATATTTTTCAAAAATATGTACGCTCGCACATATTCGCATTCGTCGAGCAATTACGAAAGACGAACCTTCGCACACGACGTACAATACGACTACGTGACGTACGATAAAATTTTAAATAATAAAAAAAATAGTAGAAATTTAGGGATTTTACATACATTGACTGCAATTGGAGCCGGTACCGCAAAATTGGAAGATCTCAAGTCCTATAATAAAACTTAAAGGTTAGTACAATTAGACAAAATCCTAAAGCAAATAGGTTTCATAGATTAGGCCCGTGCATAAGATTGGTGTCCATAAATAGCAAATTGTGTTAATAGCAAGACCGTCTTCTGTGAAGGAATGCAATAAAACTCTGCATTCTAGTATCATAGACTATGACTGCCAGAGTGGTGGCAGTCCTTCACAGAAGAAGGACTGCTAGGACCCTGGCAGTCCTACATATTTGTAGGACTGCCAGGGTCCTGACAGTCGTACATATTTGTAGGACTGTCAGGGTCCTAACAGTCATTCTTCTGTGAAGGACTGCCACCAATATGGCAGTCATAGTCTATGATCTGGACTGCCAGAGTGTTGGCAGTCCTCTGTGTCACAGCACGATTTTAAGTCCGATGACAAGTTCAAATGTAGTTACCAAGAGAGCTTCCGATGCATCAAAGTTGTCTTCGAACGTTGCGGGAACGTGTTCTTCGGACGTGGCGGGAACGTTTGATGATCCCGGTTGATCCATGTTCAATATTTTTTCTATATTTAACACAATTCAACTTTAATATGTGAAATTCTTGTTTAAAACATGAAATATATTATAGTTCGATGACTTACCAAAAATTTGGAGAAGTCAATGACCTAGAGTTGAGGGAGAGAACAATTTGCCAAAAATGTAGGAAGAAAAGAAAAGAATTAGGGTTTTAATTCTTTGACCTAAAAGAAGAGAATGAGAGAAGAAAATAGTTGAGGGAGAAAAGAAAAGAGAAGAAGGAGAGAGAAAATGAAAATTGGTATTTATAGGTGTGCTTGGGCTAGCCCCTAGCAAAAATTTTTGATGGCAAACTTGTAATAAACTTGAACTATTTTGGGCTAGCCCCTAGCAAAAAGGGTGGTGCCCTCAGAAAAAACCCCAAAAAAATATATATATAGAGAGTGAATAAAACATAAATTTTGTAAATATTCAATGACCAATGTATAATTTTCCTATCTAAAAAATTAGGGTAAAGTGCATTTAAACCCCACTTAGATGTCACGAAATGGCAAATAAAGACCTCTTGATTTAGAAAACCCAGTTAGAGGCAAAAATGCTTAAAACACCCCCTAATCCCACTTTTCTGTTAACCGCTGTTAACTCTTGGGTGAAATGACGCAACTACCCCTGAGATATAACCAAAAGGAGTGGACCGTCGTTTCATTTCTCAACTCTCTCTCTCTCACTCTCCCGCCTCGCTCTCTCTCGTTCTCAACTCTTTCTCCCCCGTTCCAAACCCTAAATTTCTTCCCAAACCCTAAATCTGTTCCCAAACCCGAAATCAGTTCGCAAACCCTAAATCGGTTTGCAAACCCTAAATTGATTTGCAAACCCTAAATCGGAGTGGAGCTTATTAGGGTATTCTCGTACCGGTACTTTCTAAAACCCTAATTCTCAGAATTTTACTACTCTTTCTCTGAAAATTTTGAGAAAAAATGCACGAATGATGTCTGCATGTAGTGTATGACTTGTTAAATTTCTTTATTTGTTGAAAAAAAGTCATGCATGATGTCTGTCTATAGTATATTTGTTAAATTTTTGAGAAGAAATGCATGAATGATGTCTTTTTGTATTGTATGAGTTGTTAAATTTCTGAATTTGTTGAGGAAATTGCATGCATGAGGTCTGTTTGTACTATATGAGTTGTTAAATTTCGTAATTTTTTGAGAAAATGCATGAATTTAATTCCTTCTGATTCTGACATCACATATGAATCTTCAATCTAATTCATGTGGAATGCGCCTCTGATATGTCTTTATATCAAGAATGGAGGCATTATGAACTTATTGCTAGAGCATGTCTTTATAATTTCTTCCTAGAGCATGTGTACCCAATCTTACAATTGCTATACTTGCAAGTCTGCAACTGTTCTGAAACTAGAATGATAATGTTTCTGACAATTGCTAGGAACTTATTCTCAGTACCCCTATTGTCTATTTGTCTGTTTGTCTATATGTTTGTCTCTATGTTGTCTATATGTTGTCTATTTGTTTATATTGTCTGTTTGTCTATATGTTTGTCTATATGTTGTCTATATGTTTGTCTATTTGTCTGTTAGTTATGTTATAATTGTTGTTGCATGTGTGTGTGTGCAGAGGGATTAATGGATACGAAGTATGTTGTTAATATGTTTGTGGGGGGAGATTTTAGTGTTGATAACCAATATGTGGGGGGTATGACATTAGAACTGAAAGAATGTGTGGATAGAGATGAGATGTGCTGGTTTGATCTTGATGGGTTATGTGCATCTGCTGGGGTCCAGGCTCCATGTGAAATTTATTATTTTGATCCTGTAGATGGAAGTAAGACTCAGATATTGGGTGACAATGATATATTGAGCTTTTTTGAAAAGTTTCCAACCCCTTGTCTTATCAAATTTTATGTACTGGGGAAGCTTGTTGAGTCACTCATTGACTATGGTGAATATGTTATTATTACTGAGTTTACAACCACCAGATTTGTCAGAGGCATACACTTTAATTGATTTTGAGAAAGCAATGAATAAGATCATGAAAGTGAGCAAGGAGGCCTATGAATGGTTAGATAAACTTCCTGTAGGCCAGTGGTCAAAGCATGGGTTCTCAACAAATTCTAAGTGTGAGCTGTCAAGCAATAATATGTGTGAGTCATGGAACAAGCACATATTGAAAGCAAGGGACAAGCCCATTATCTTTCTTCTAGAAACTATAAGAAGATTGCTCATGGTAAGGTTCCATGAGAAGAGAGAAAGAATGAGAGATCATGATGGGGTCCTTGTTCCTAAAGTAATGAAAAAAACTTGAAGAAGCCAAAGAGGGTGCAAAAAAATGTATGGTTATTACTTCTGGGTTCAATAAATTTGAAGTGAGCCAGAGAGGACTTAATGAGGCAGTGGACTTGGAAGCAAGGAGCTGCACCTGTAGAGTTTGGCAACTCACAGGTATTCCATGTGACCATACAGCTGCATGTATCAAGAAGAAGAGGCACTCTATTGATGACTATGTAGACAAGTGCTATCACAAGTCTACTTACTTGAAGGCTTATGCAGAGGCAATCAACCCTCTTTCAATGAGGAATCTAAGACAACTTAAAAATGTTGTACCCATGATACCCCCTGTGATCCATGTCCAAACTGGGAGAAGGCAAAAGAAGAGAAAGAAACAAGATGATGAAAGAATGGCTAAGAAGGAGAGTGGAAATGTCATGACTAGAGCCACTGTCACCTGTGGCAACTGCAAGCAGTTAGGACACAACTCAAGAGCATGCCTAAATCCTTTCAAGGAGAGGGAGAGAGTGCCAAAAGGCAAACCAGGTAGGCCTAAGCTACCAAGGTCATCTCTACATGCGTGTGTTGGTAATCCAACACCACATGTTCAAGGAAATGTGGACCATAATTCTGATAGTGTTGCAAGGGGGGAATGTTAGCTCCCAAATGTACGTATTTGCATTTTAATCATTTTAAATTTGTTGCAGTTTCATTGGTGAATATTGCCAGTTTATATTGTTGAAAGTTTATATGTTGTAGACAAGGACAGGGTCCTTATCATATTTGTTACTCTTTTTTAATTTTTGTTTGCCTATACATTTGTCTCTCCTAGGTTGTAGACAAGGACAGGGTCCTTATCATTTTGCTGACCCTATTTGAAATGTGGCAATGATGAATTCGAGTTATGTGAGTATATGGATATATGTGGCAATGATTAATTGGGACCCTTTATGCTCTGTTTGTGGGGTCTTTATCATTTTGGGGCTCTGTCTGTGGGGAGCATGATGTTGTCCCTGCCTCATTAAGTGGGGTGCTCTGACTGTGGGGAGCATGATGTTGTCCCTACCTCATTTTGTCATGCTAAATGTTGCTGTGGGGTCTTTATCATTTTGGTGACCTGTTATCCTTTACTCACTAACTCATCTGAGCCACTGTCCCTACCAAGTTTATCATTTTTCCATGATGAATGTTGCTGTACGAGGCACTGTTATTTTGGTCTTGCTGCTGTCCCTACTAAGGTTTGTCATGCTACACACAGGACCCTGCTACACATGTTCATAACACTTCTTCATTTCAGCACTGACCCTTTATTCTTCCTTTTTTCCTGCAGTATTGCTTAATGCTGCTGTAGGAGGCACTATTTGGATGTGCAGCTTTTGAACTCTTAAGAAATGAATGACATGAATGGATGTAATTAAGTAGTAGTCAACTCACATGTTCTTGTACAAATGGATGAAATGTTGTTGAAGGAAGTTTATATTGTGCTGTGGATGAAATGAATGGATGAACATTGGTGAATGTTGCCAGTTTATAATGTGTTTAAGTAGTTGCCAGTTTATATTGTTGCATTGGTGAATATTGCCCGTTTATTTTGTTGCAGTTACATTGGTGAATTGCCAGTTTATATTGTTCAAAGTTTATATGTTGATGAACCAGTTTATAGTGAATATTGCCAGTTTATTGAAGAAAGTTTGATGAACCAGTTTATGTTGTTGCAGTTACATTGGTTAATATTTTGATTTTGATGTCTGTTTAAAGGGTGGATATGTTGATGAATTGATTTTGATTTTGATGGCAGTAGTGTGTCCACTGGCAAGTTGATTTTGATGGCACTTCATTTGCAGCTTTGGCAATTCATTTTTATGTGTTGAGAATGAAGATTTGATTTTGATTTCCAAATGTTGCAGTTCACTTGCAGAGCTTGCAGTTCAATTGATGCTCAGTTGGCTAGTTTACATTGACAATTTCCAAATGTTGCTTGGATTGGAAACTTTTCTTGTAAATCTTGATACAAATTTTAATTTGCAGCTCACTGCAGTTTACATTGGCAGTTCATTTGCAGCTCACTGCAGTTTACATTGGGTACAATACTTGAATTGCAACTGCAACATTCATCACATCCGTATTTCTTAAACGAATAACTTAAATAGTACTAAACATGTCAAAAAACCTAAAATAAATTGCAACATATGTATGTTGAAGCATGGTCTGGATTCAGTTGCTGCCACCGCCTCTGTCGATCCTCTTGGAATAGGCTGTAAACCTTGGCCTCGATGCTCCTTTACTTCTTTCATTAAATTCCACATAAGAATTTGATAGTGTTCTGAAAGTTTCTCATCCTCCCATAGTAGAAAACCACAAGAATTTATTGGATAATTTGCACACCCGTAAAATCTTCTTCCAGGATTGGTTGGTGTCCATGAAGTCTTCAGTGGACTAATTAATCCACAATAGCAACAAATTGTTCTTCCGTAATTCCTATTTGGACGTCTTGAGAACGAAGATTGAGAGCTACTAGCCATAATTTGCAGTTGGATTGGATATCTGTAGGTAAGAAAAAATTTCAACACATTAAATTATAGCAAATAAGTAAAATAAAAAGGAATAAAGAAAAAAAATTAAACGTTATTTTCCCTACAGCCTACCGGATTAATAGGTAGAAAATAGAAAGTGTGTGGTTTAAGTGTAATGTTTCAAACAACTTTTCACTATGCTATATATAGAGAAGGAATAGAATAGCTGCTGTGCCCAACGGTCAAATGGAGGGGTATTTTGGGGAGTTGAATAATTTCTCTCTCCTTAATTTGGTTGATAACGGCTACTTTTGACGTTAACTTGACGGAAAGGGGTATTGTGCTCAAAACAGGGTTTGCGGGAGGTGCAAACCGCATAAAATTTCTAAAAGGTCTTAATTTGCTAACGAGGCAACTCTAAGGAGGGTTTAAATGCACTTTACCCAAAAAATTATGGAAGAAATTAATTTGAAAACTTAACTCTATTGGTTTGCTTGGGCACACAGAAACGCACGTGAACGTGTTAACCTGACCTCCGTTCGTAGACATGGAGACGGCGTAAATACTAACGCCGTCACTTCCCAAGCGCCGTCTACGTGAAAACCGCATCTCACATAGACGGCGAGAGCTCACGCCGTCACGTTTACAAGTACCGATCCATCGTCTACTCCACCCCCCCCTCCCTCTCCCCATTGCTTCTCCTCCCCACGGAGATCGAGCAGGGACGTTGATCGAAGCCCATTGGCGCCAAAAGAGCCCATAGATCTTCGTCCCGATTCTCCACCGAAACCCTAGATTTCTCCACCAAGCGCTCCAGATCGGACCAAGAGCCGGAGATCCCGAAGAGGAGGAGGTTCCGACCGGAGCTCCGATGGCGACGTCGAGGGTCTTCGAGTACTTCGTGGTCTGCGGGATCGGGCCGGAGATCCGGACTCTGGACGGGGACAAGGGCTTCCACGGGACCGGAGTGATGTACATGCCGACGCTCCTCGACCAGTTCCCGCCTCCGAATCACACGCTCTATCCGCCGCCGCCGCCCCAGCTCCCGACGGTTAGGATCCCGTTCCTGTTCTTTCTTTTTGTTGCGAATTTAGATCCCGGATTCGGAATCTGCACTCGATTTCGAGTCCGTGCATATAAATTAGGTTTTTTTTTTTTTGTAGTTCTATTTTGTTACGATGGCTTGGAGAGTTAAGAGTGTTGGATTCGAGTCCAGTTCATGTTTCTGTAACATACTATGCTGAACGGACACGAATGTTACACAAAATGGACACGGGGACACCATAGCACCATTAATTTCAGTGCGTCATAGTGTATTTTGGAGTGTCAATGTCATGCCGAATGTGCGTCCAGCACGATGCGACCAGTTCCCGCCTTCGAATCACACACTCTATCTGCCGCCGCCACCTCAGCTCCCGACGGTGAGGATCCGGTTCCTCTTCTTTATTTGTGAATTTAGATCCCAGATTCGGAATCCGCACTTGATTTCGAGTCCGTGCATATAAATTAGGTTTTATTTTTTGTAGTTCTATATTTTGTTACGATGACTTGGAGAGTCAAGAGTGTCGGTTTCGAGTCCAGTTCATGTTTCCGTTACGTACTATGCTTCACGGACACGAATGCTACACAAAATGGACACGGGGACACCATAGCAGCACTAATTTTAGTGTGTCCTAGCAATGTCATTCGGAATACACAAGATGGGCACTGGTTGCATAAATCTAAAAACTTTGGAACTTGTACATAATTCTGGGGTTATGCTCCGTGGATTTTGCACCTATTCCTTCGAACTAAGATAATCTGACAAAAATCCTTTCAAGTAAAGTACTGAACAAGATGATGCAATCAAATTTCTTAATATAGGATCGACTACTCCGTTACTAAGTTTTAGCATCCCTATTGGAGTTGCATGAGATTTTGGCATTAGGGGATTCAAATTATATTCTATTAAACTGAACTCTGTTAGTTAGAGATAAAATTGATTGATTATTGGGCCGTCATTATCCGTCTCAAAATACTAATCCTTCGAAATTCCAACTTGAACTTTCGCAATTTTTATTTTCGGATAGACGACGTTTCAAAATAAGTGATTTGAGGTTTGAACCCAAAGAACTGGCTGCGATTGTCGGAAAATCTGTGTTAGAAATTTTCATGTCGTGACATAAGCGACCTGATGGCCGGGACTACGGGCTATGGTCTTGCAGAAAATCATCATAACTAGCTGGTTGACATAGAGAAGTCTAACGACAAAAAGCTTTCAAGGAATAAGGGTACATTACTGGAGCCACAAAGAAGCATTTTGGTGCGCGATAAAACTAGGGATGGGCAGTTTTGTGTCAACAGAGGAATTACAAATGTTCTGAAGCAATATGAAGTCCTGTTGAGAACAGTAGAGACATCTAAAGATCTAGGTCCTTAGTTGTATGAGACAGCTTTAGGATAATGCATTGTTTGGCCCTAGTGTACGAGACAGCTTTAGGATAATGTATTGTCATTCAGAGAGGCTACAATATGGTGAAAACCCATTGCATTCCTTGGGGCAAGTCTACAGTATATATAACAATAACACAACAGCAAAATGCCTTTATACCAAACTTTTGGTGTAGGCTATTTGCATCATTTTTTTTCTTCCTTTCACCTCTGTTGTGTGCCATGCCCTCCGTAACATCAACAAAAGCCATATCCTTCATCACATCCTCGATCCTAGTTCTAGTGGCTCCTTTATCTAATATCTTATAGCTCTGCCTCATCGGTGCATCTATTGGTTTATGTTGCACATGTCCAAATACAGAAGGACATTACGTATCTTTATTTGCAACAATCTTTGTGAGGAAATACTACTTGATTTGTCTTTTTCTTACCTTGAAGGAGGTGTAGCAAGTGACCCTCATTGGTGCTAGTGAACGTTAAGTACAAAGTTAGTGATTATAAGTGTTACAATGATCTAGAAAATGTTAAAGTAAACGAATTTCGTGGAAGAAATAGGATCCTTTTGTCTAAAGAGAAAACACTTTGATTCTTATGCTCAGTTTACTGTTTTTCAATCTGTTATCTGCTGATGTTTCAATCTAAATAAGGATGACAATCAATCTAAATATGATAACAAATATTAATTTATTTCTTCTCATAAAATAAATTATATCATGGTACAACATAATATACCACATCTTTTTTGTTTATGTTGCTCCTTGCAATATATAATGCCCACACCTCTAGGTCCTGTTTAGGCACCATAAAATGTTCTTATTGCGGCATTTCCTTGAAGCTTTTCCCACTTCTTTAATTTCTAAACAACCTTTATTGATGCATTGATCAACATTTCTACCAATGGAAAGTTGGTTGGATCTTTGCTCCATATTGCATGCTAGTAAAGAAACCTTAGGAAATGTAACTACATTATTTTTTCATGACAAGTCCCTTTGAATTATATTGTTACAATTTCATATGACATCATATTATCCAAGATAGCTTACACAGGGTTCCACTTTCAGTGTGTTCTGCCGGCAGGTGTTGAAGTCTATTCTTCAGGGCATGACTCCACTGATATCTCGCATCTGCGCAGTTATCCAATAGTTCTAACTGGTATTATTGTGGTTCTTTTGTACTCTCGTACTTATGTTTCTATAATTTTGAGATTTAGTTAGAATCGTCATTTTCTTTGTGCAGTAGAAAGTATTAATATGTTTATCGCTTTATTGTGCGTGGTGGACGAAAGAGTTGTAACTTTATAAAAACTGCCTGATTAATAGTTCAAAATGACTCGTCTCTCTGTTTTCAGAAAATCTTCATAACTTCAATTAATCAAAGAACAATTTTATCCTTAAGCTCAGTCGAGATGCATGAATAATATCAGTGATCTAGTACAGTAGTACCTTAAGCAAGAACAAAGATCTTTTTTACTCTCAAGGGTCATTCAACACTTGTTGCTCCCTTTGGCCTGTTCTAATTAGCTTTTTCTTAACTTCTCTTCTTCTTCTGGCCTTCACCTCCCATGCCCGGCCCGGAAATGTAACCCCCCACCCCCAACCCACTCCCACATCTCTTTTGATCCATTCATTTTTGCAAGCAGGCAGGACCCAGAGCTAAGGCCCCTCCTATTCGAGGCCAGATGGCCTCGCCCCACAAGCACCCAACTATCGTTTTGCTCTTCCTTCGGTTTGGCTCCACGAACCTGCCACGTCTTGAAAAAAAAAACCCTTGATAATTAGTGGATGAGTAGTTCCCGAACTTCAAGTTTCACTAATGCAATACCTCCGTATTGGGAATAAAACTTAGTGGAAGTTGGGTAAAGATATCACTTTTAGTTCTGATGTTTTCTTTTCTTTTTAGTCTTCTTCTCTTTAAGGGTTTAGATGCCTACCTTTTGATGAACTCCTGACCATTTTCGTGTTACATACACAAGGCAGTGAAAACCATTCAGTGGTAAATATTCTCAGTTAATCTTTCCTTTACAGTAGTCATATTTGACGCAAATTGGGTTCAAATTTGGGGGAAAATATAGATTTAATTACAAAGTGCTTGTTTTTGATATGATTTATGTTTATTGTGGTATCAGATGTAGCCTCCTCCTGCTTGGTACTCAGTAGTCTACAGTTTTTTGTATTATTAATTATCCTTACACAGAGACATGTGTAGGCACACATACACATGTCCCCCAAACTCAAAATCCGATATAATTTGATAGACTGGTCAATAATATGGATAGGCACATTTATACCTACTCCACACCATACTTTGAGTTCGGGATCGAGTCAGGTCTATTTAAATCTGAAACCAACCTTAGTGGTTGGAGTTGGACCTGACTGAGTTAAGCCTACCTGAATTCATAAGAGTACAACCAAACCTGCACATAGTGGGATGGATTGGTTGGGTCGAGGTTGAGCCCCAGGTTGTATTCTTAATCTTCCCCTTTTAATATAGGATGAATTACCAACCCCATAACATTTTTTGTTCTGATAGATTATCCCCCTTCCATTTCACAACAAACTCCTTGCTGTCCGTTTTTGCTACATCCTTAAAATCCATTAGTTTAGGGTTGTTAAATCACCGATATAATTATAAAAGGTCTTCAGAAATAGAAAGCTTCCAATCCTTACGTGTCATCCTCCCCCAACCCTTGGCTGAAACAATCCACAACCTGCTCCCTCTGCTCCCTTTCTATCTTTTAAACCCCCTTTACCATCATCCCTCTCTAGAAACATGGAGATTGCAATGGGCCAATATTGCTGTTGTCACTCGCTCTTCTCCATCATATTCCCCTCTCCTTCTTTACTTCCCTCCTCCCTCCTCTCTCTACCTTCTTCACCACCCTCCGCATGTAACCTTGCTGGCACTGCAACAGTGGCAACCTACACGGCTACAACCTTCTCTATTCCCACTATTTTGAATTGGATTCAGATCTGTATTGATTCAGAAAAGGGGGAGAGGGGAAGGTTGTTGGCAGCAGTGCCGGCTGCCTCTTCAGACACGAGAGAGAAAGTGGGGGTGGGTGGTTGCGAGCGGCAGTTTGATTGTTGTAGCTGTCAACAACAGTGGGTAGAGGTTTTCTTTTCATAAGAAGTTGTAACTGCTTTTAATGTGGGCACTTGGAACTACTCTTCTACTTCAAGTACTTGAGTTAGAGATGTTTTGGTCATTTCACGCCCTAACTAGTGGATTCAGCCAAAAAAATGGATGGCAGAGTGGTAATCTTTGAAGAAAATAATGCTACGGGTAAAGTATTCAATTGAAAACATTAGGGGTATCTCATGAGATTTCCCCTTTAGTTTTTTTTTTTTCCTTAGGAAATCTGTTATTCCTGTTTATAGCCTGCTGCTAGAGGAAAAATTGCAACTTGTAAGCATTACTACTTAACTGTGTTAAATTGTTCTCTTTTACGACGGCCTAGGTAAAGAGTGTTGCAGGCTGCACTTATTTTCCTCTAGTTTACTTGCCTTGCAATTTGTCATGGTACTTATTCAGTTTTGGTAATCACGAGCCTTCAGTTATTGAGTCATGGTGATGTTTGATCAAACCTATCAACTACGTGTCACACGTTATCTTGTACGTGGGAATATGGGAATTGAGAACTATTCATGAATTAGACCCAGTCGTCTATTTTCCTCAATTTTTGATTTCTTTCTGGAATTTTGTTGCAGAGTAGAATATTGCCTTCTTCCTCATAAGTCATAAAACGAAGTAAAAAATTGCGAAAGTTTGGATTGGCCATGTATCTTTTGTTTCTTACTTTGCAAAAGATTGACTTCTATAGTTTGATGCAGAGGGAGATGGGTCCAAAATTTATGTTAGCTGTATTGCATTTCGGGATCCAGTTTGTGATGATATTGCTGAAGCTTATCGGATGCCAGCAAACTCCTATGCTGATAAATGCATCTGTCTTGTTTCACGTTCACCCAGTTTTCAAGTTCTTAGGAATGCACTGGAAGAACTGTTTATTCTCTGCTTTTCCCCTGTTGGCAGTAGGTAATTGGCGCTTTCATTTTCTAAATTCCTATCATGTTAGTGTGAGGCTCGCTTTCATTTTCTATTCTACACGTATTACAAGCTAGTATGTTGCAGTAATAGCTCTTGGCATATGACGTAACTTTCTTTCACATAATATATAAAAGATGAGCCATTGTATGTTATTCTTACTTACTTTCAGCTAGCTTCTCTCCACCACCAGTCTCTTGATATGAAAAATTAACTTTTAATCTTTACGCCCACTAATTTTATCAAAAATGATTTATAAGAGGGAGGGAAGCAGTTTTGAGTCTTTTGACCATAGAATTTTTTCCTTGCAATTCATGTCAATCCGAATAGCTCCTCAGTTTTGTGAAAAATGAAACCTTTACTATGTTACAAACAAGGTTCCCAATATCAAATACCGGACTCATACCGGTTGGGGGTCACTATACCGGAAACTGGATACAGGGCAATATGCCGTCATATCGGGAGAATGGTCTCATGGTGATATAGGATAATAATTCACGTTCTTGTATGGCTTATGTGTAACAACTTTCGGAGTATTAAATATAATAGAACTATTCTTTAGTGTAATTTAGAAGATGGCTCTATTCACACAAATAAGTCACACTAAACACTAAACATATAATATTTCTAAACCAGCTTCTTGTAACCGGGTTTAAACCCGAATACTCCTACCCATAGCAAGTTAGACCGACATATCAGCCGTTTTGGCCTGGATGGATACCGCTGATATGGGTTTGACCGTTTTTTTCGTACTGACCAGTCTTACTGTATCGCTCTCCCTTCGAAAACATTTAACCGGCTGGTACTATGGATGTCTGGAAGAGGTTACAAAAGATGCTAAAGGACTGTCCCTGTAGGATTACGCTCACCCCACTCATGAACACACAGAAATTGCGCACACATGAAACAAGTATCATATCATGTGTAAAAGGTAGCTATGCTAATACTAGTAAATCAGGCTAATACTAGTAAATGAGGAGGATTTATGATATATTTTGAAGGAAAAACATGCCATCTGTTCCAGATTTTGGATTATTCGTTGTTTGAACTGAAGACTGATCGACTATTTTTGGTTCATGCAATGAAAACCCATTCTCTTTTAGCACGTGGATGCATAATGGATCTGAGCTGAACACTGTTGTAATGTATATCTATATCCAATCTAAACTGATATCTATATCAAAGTGGATTACAAACAAATGCTAGTCCGATAGTTTGGATCTTTCAGCTCAAAGTCAATTTAATGTATGTTTACGAGCATCCTGTTTGAAACCACCAAGTTACAGAGGCTGAATTTATTGCTGAATCCTAGAATCAAGGCCTTCCAGCTTAGATTTTGGCACCAAATGCCATACTTGGCCACCAAATTATTCAAATAATGTACATAATGTTCTGTGGTATAAAGTTTCCTTAAAGCTGAAGAATTCTGCTGTTGAGAATTCACCAACGAGAGCAATGCAAACTCGTACATTGCTCAGGTTCTAGTTATCTGTTTCAAAAAATGTCTGGAGTCATTGCAAAACTCCACCATTATTATCGGAAGTAATGAGAATTGTGTGCATCACTCATGCCCAAAATTTTGGTATATCTTGGTCATTTATCATGCTTTTGATCTTATGTAATTATGCTATGGAGCTATGGAGTACTCTTGATAAATAATGCAGCAATTGTACAATTGTTATGATATCTGAAATGCATTTGTCATTTATGAGGTGAGAACTTTTTCTAATGATTAGACATAGTATATGGATTCAAAATGTTTGACGCTTTTGATATCTGATATATTGATTCTTTAATCGAGTTTAATATTCTCACTAGTTAATAAATCATATGCCTTTTGTTTACTCATTGTTTGGATCAAGATATTCACTTTTTTTAATGAACGTTGATATTATTCATTTAAGGCTTTTCCAAATTCTCTCTTTTCTGTTTTCTAACTACATAACTATGTATTTCAGCAAGCCTTTATGGGATGTAATAGCCTATACAGTATCTAATGTTCCTTTACCTACACCTGGGAAAGGTCGTGTCTTGTTTGCTATTAAGGACGACCTTCTCTCTGTCGAGGCTCCACCGAAGGAAGGACTTCCTCATGCAGATGTACTAAACGGTTTTGTTTCCTTTCTATATTGACTACCCTCACCATTTGATCTCTTCAGTCATTTCATTGTTTATCCCTTACATATGATTTATATTTTACTTTTGATGCACAGATATCATTTCAGCCTCTAGTACAGTGCCTGGATGTTGATAACTTAATCAAGCTTTTCACAGCTGTGTTGCTTGAGAGAAGGATCTTACTGCGATCGCACAAGTAAGTTTATACCATGTACTTCGAAATTTCTTATATTACTTTTTGTTGTATCAGTGAGATGTGCTTCTAATAGTTCAACTATTCCATCTTTCTTGACGGAGTTCAGGAGTTGACGACACTGCTGAGCTCTGAGTCATAGCTTTATGAAGATACACTTTTCTCCATCAAATTATTTGTCTTGCTGTCTAATGCCTTGAATAATGCTCAGCTGTCATAGCTATTCTGTTATTAGCATTTACTGTGTTACTCCTATGATTTAATTTTTTCACCGCCTTTTCTCTAGACGCATCCTCCCAATTTCTTTCTCCAGAGAAACAGGGAGTAGAATCATGTATATTGAAAGAACAGGAGAGGACATGATGTTATCTAATGGCGATTCCTAACCTGAGATAAACTTCTTCAAGTTCTGTTTAGCGAGAATGATAAAGATATGCATGGACCAAAAGAGTGCACTTTTCCTGTGCACTATTCCCTTTAATTACAACCATTCTTAGCCCTTTGATGGTTTCACAACCATTAATATTATAACTGCTATAGATTGAATAATACAACTTTTCGGCATCCACAAGTTAACAGGGCTTCAAATATAGGAGTTCCGCAAGGCGGGAAGCCTCAACCTATCTCTATAAAGTGTAAACACACCATTGAAGCCTAAAGGGCTTAACATCATCTAATACAAGCTGGAGTATGCTCTTTGATCTACTTCTTGAAGACCTTCATTCTTGTGAAAGGGCAAAAAAACAATTTCGTATCCCCTTATGATATGATCAAGAACGCGAGTATATGAAGTTTCTTGAAGGTTGTACTTTATGGCAAAATTTATATGCAAGTAAATTAGTTACCACTTGTTGCTTTTAATTGTTTGTTTAATTTGCTTTGGAATACCAACCTCGAAACTTGTTACACTGATTGACTAAAAACTTGATAAATCTTTAATTTCAAGTTCCCAATGGTTAGAATATCGTTGATTTCATGTATGATTTGTTTCTCTATAGCTAGGAGGTTGATGATACCCCCAGACCTGCCGTATCAGGAGCCTTTTAGCACATGTATTCCCTTTTCTAGCTAACAGGTTCATCTTTCGTCTCGACTAGCTTTGATCCTGAGCCCCTTTCTCTTGTGTTGCGTGATTAAAGGGTGGGACCTTGGTTGCTTGGTGGGAGAAGAGGAATGGTACATGTTAGTTCTGTTTCTCCCATTTATATGTCTATGTGGTGTTTTGTTTATGTAAATGCTCTTCATCCCTCTATTCTTGTGAGTCAAGCAAGACTGTGCTGTCTGTTATGTTATATCTTCTCTTTTTATTCATTTCATTTTGTCAATTATAAAGTAAAGTTGTAGCTACTTTTTTTTTGGTTAAGACTTCAAGCAGAAAATTTGTACTTGGCTCATTATTCAGAAAATTTGTACTTGGCTCATTATTCTGCATTTTGCAGGTACACATTATTAACTCTCGTCTCTGAGGCCATTTGCCATTTAATATATCCTTTCAGGTGGCAAGTAAGCTCACACAACTTATCCTGTAATACCTAGTATGTTCATGAGAGTGAGGCCACCTTCTGTGAACTTAAATGGCTTCACTCAAATTTTTGGGAGACATTATGTTCCCATATGAATGGAGAATTTGTTTATTTAATTTTTGGACTTTCGTCTAACATTTTGGTAATTTTTGTAGACTTAACTGTAAGTTCTGAAAAAGGAACGTTTAGGTGTCAACCTAAAGTTGACTCTCTTGCATTCATGATGTTAAAATGATGTTGTTACCCAGCTTCTCTCTAACTGTCAATTTGTTGAATTGCAGCATGTCTACATTCCCCTTTTATTTTTCAGTGGTGTAGACTACATTGACGCCCCTACCCCGTACATGATGGGACTTCATTCAGGCGTGGACATGACTGGTCTCTCGATGGATGGTGTGAGTTACGCAATTTTATTACGTTTTGATCATTAAGATCATAAACCTTCTGGAGGATGTGCTTCTGTAACACTCATATTTTATTGTCAAGTATTATCTTCTAGATGATGGAACAGTGTGATTTGTTAATGGTGCTTTAAACTTATATTTAATAATATTTAGATCTTCCAGCACATTGTTCCTGCTGTTGTGTTTTTCCTTCCATAGAAACCACATATTTATATTGGATGCTGTGTGGTGATTCTGTTAGTGGGCAAGTTTTAACTAGTCTTTCCAGCTTGTGTCAGGGATTCAAGATCTGATTCAAGAAAAAGTATTTGAACTGTTGAGAATTATTATGTTTTCTTTACAGATCGAATACTCTCCTGTCCTCTAACCAACTCTCATGGAGTTTTTATTCACATAAACTCCCTGAAAGTAGTTTTTATTACAATTAGTTCTTTTCTCAGACTCTATTTAGTTTAAGGGGCCTACAAATAAAATAATATTCCTCTACTTTCTGAGTTCAAAATTGCAAGTTATTGTAGTTGCTTGCAGTTTTGATATAACTAGAATATATCAACAACTTCATCAAGTGAGGGATTCAGTAAGGAGCCACCTATTAGTTATCTTACCATTCACTGCAATTTCTCTTGCATGTCTCGAAGAATACACGTCTCAAGGTTGAGTAGAATGCATAGTTGAGGCATGAGTTTGAGGAAATTAAGTAATCCCCTGGTCCTCTCTATTTCATTATGTCTAATCTTTCTTTTGACTCTTGAAACACCACGGTGGACGTATGAGGTATGCAATTTTTACAATGACATATTTATAACTAATATTTGAAAATATTGCAAGTTAAACTCGATGTTGTAAATGTTAATCCCACTGCCAAGTGCTTGACAACTTAATATTAGTGGGTTCTTTTACAGAATCATGTAGGTGCTATTTTTTGTTTTCTTTGATACAATATATTTTAAAATACATCTTCATTGTGGGGGGAGTCCTCCAGCTTTTTTGGTAGCTCACCACCATAATTTTTTGAAAGGTTCCGAGGAGCTGAATAATGGGAGCGTGAGAAGAGGAGCTGTTAAATGGGGAGAGTAATATAATGAAAACCAACTACAAAAGGTGGTTTTGTAGATCTCCACTAAATCATGTTAACTTTTAGCAACTCCGTTTTGTTTCTATAACTTAAAACGAGAAAAAAAAATGTTATCCTATTCCTTATGCAAAACCCTTGACTAGTTTACCCTTACAATGGAAGAGAGAATCACCATTCTTATAACTTATTGTGCAGTGCATCCTAAACTTTTTCAAAACTCTTTCCTTTCCAACTTCCTACTGAAACACTAATCGAGTTAAACAACCATAAGCTACGTCCTCTTTGAGTTAGTGATTCAGTTGGCATGAGAACCACTTATAATATTGGCTTAGTTGGTTAAGAGATGAATAACACATACAAGAATTCTTACTATAAGTCTCTAGGACGGCATGTAATGCTTTCTGCTGCTTCCCTTGGACTTCAATTGATGTTTTCTAAATTAGTTTTACGTGCTGATTACCGTCTGTTTTTCATGTCCACCTTATTAGGAACACTAAAGAGAGTCTTTTCCTCATCAAACTTAAAATTAACTTACAATCTTAGGCATTATTTGGTTAATTGGTGACTTTCCATGCTTACAATTGCTATAGATTTTGCTTTCTGTTTGATGTGAATTGTAAACATCAAAGATGGATGCCATTGAGTGTAACAGACTTCAATGACCTCATTTTAAATGTTTGTAGGTAGTTGTGGTGGATCTTGAGTACAATAGCATCACAACATCAGAAGATATTCCTCCAATACCAGAGCCTGAGTTGAGCTTCCTGCACGATGAGATATTAAAATTGCTTCAGCCAAACGTTATTGGGATCGATTGCATGAAGATCAATATGTCTGAGCAATACGCTAAAGGTGTTTCCAGGCCTTGGGGAGAAGATCATGACTTTCAACTAAGGTGATACATTTTTTCTGAAAGCATGTTTAAAAGAACTGACATTTCTATGATAAGCTAATGACTTGGTAAATTGAGGAACTTATAGTTTGTATTGATAATTTAAAAGTTCTTTTTATGCCTGGATCTTTCTCATGATCTTGAAGTAGTCAACTCTGGTTACAATTTGCCATATTCTGGCTAATTTCCTGAATTTATTTATCAATCTGCATGATTTGTTTTTTCCTTTTTATCCTGGCTTGTTGATTTGGACATGGATTGTCTAAACTAGTAACTCCAGTTAGGTATTTGTGTTGCCTAGCTGGTTCTATACACATGCAATCTGGACCATAAAATTATGGTAAGCACAATGCTTCTCATGGTGGCACTCGTAAACAAATGCTTCTGAGAACTATGCCAAAGCATATGTGATCCTGTCCTGATTGCCTCGTTATGTTCTCGTAAGTTTGATTAATTATTCATTGTTAGTTCTTTAGTAATAATCTTATTATGATCAGGCAGTCCTTTAAAGTTGCTTGACTTTCGTGGAGCAAAATCCATGAGATCTTACAAGAAGCGTCTCCAGCATTTTCCTACACTCTAGAAATTATCCACATTGTCTTCCAAGAATTACCGGAACTGACTACCTAAGAATTTTAAGTTTCCTATTTTATATTCCCTCCGATAATGAAAGCAGATTCTGAATATATGATCCTTTGAAGATCATCTTTTAACTTGTTTTGTTTAATACCTAATTGATTGCTATTTGCACCTTTTGTTAGTCTTTCTTAGAATTATATGTATATATGTTCTCTTTTGTATGCTATTCTTGGTACTTCTTTTTGTTTTGTTAGTTGGCATAGTTTTTTCACGGATAAAAACATTTTCCCTAGTATCGTGATCATTTTCTTTTTGCTAGACAGTTGTATGATTGGGGAGTTCTGAGTGTTGCTCTCCATTTACATGAGTTTGAACTGGTCAACTTATCTCACAAACTGGTTGTTTTTTGGGGGGTTGTGGAAGCTCTCTGTCTTACAATTACCCCTGCCATAAAATTGGCTTCAACTTCTAACGCAGTTTGGTTATGCTCTAAGAAATTATTCTGAATACATTTATGGACCCTTCTTGACTTATAAGTTTACTCCATAATTGCACCCACTTTGATGTGAAAATGCTTGTATAATGCCGATGAAGCTGATGTAGATGAAGATGCAACTTGTTACAACTAAATTATTGGCATGAGATTTTATATGAACAGTTTATTTCTCCTTTCTTACTTGTGATTCCAGCTAGGTTTTTTTAAAATTATCTTCTGTTTCTGCAGGATTATTTTCTTGAGATTTTTTGCACTATTCCTTAGTGGTTATCGCAATTTCATTGTAAGTCATTTTGACATTTTTGTTCCATTCTTAAAGTCTTTGCTTGACATTAAATTGCAGCCTTCTCTGTTTTCAGGAAACTTCTGCGAATAACATCTTTAATTCTCAAGCGTTTTTAAAGAAGCGTTCTCGTGCAACAAATCAGCCTATCGAGTCCATGCCAATGGTATGGATTTTTACTTAGGACACTTGCAATATGATTCTGTGAACAAGTTTAGAGTCATGAGCCACTGATCTTTTTTCAGTAGCTGTATTGTTTACTTTGGGTCCATTTGTAATTGGAATTATGTGCATCAAAGGCAAACGAGGGGAGCCATTTTGGTGTTATGTAGACTGAAACTTTTAAGATAAGTAAACCAGTTGGTTACTTTGATGCACTTCATTCCCTTTCCTTTTTCTGCAGCTAAATGTTTTAATTTTTGATGCATTTCTAAGGAAGCATTCTCCCACAGCTAATTGACCTTCTTTGTCCACGGAGATAGTATGGATTTACTTAGGACACAGTTTGGAAATGATTTTAAAATGATAGCCAGCCATTGAGGTTATCAGAAGATATAACATAGTGCTTGTGTACAACTTTTGGACAGTTTATGTCTACAATCGTATAGTGCATGAATATTGATAATTTTGTTAAAAATTCAAGTCATACAAAATAGTTGAAACCGAGGGTTCTGGTACTAGGCCTTATGACAGACTCAGAAGTAATTTTTTTTTTTTTACTATTTTAGGTTTTATGTTGTAGGGCTTATGATAATTTGAAAGCATTGTTTGCACTTGTGTCTATTTTTTTCTTCTTCTGGTTAGAAATTTTGAGAAATGATACGGGCTTCGATATCTATTATTCTTGGGTTTAATCTTTCTAATTGAGGTTGTTTTCTTTTCTGTTACAAGATAAAGTAAATTTTATTCTCTAAATATACATTATTATTTTGGAACAGATAACACAATTTTTAGATTCTCAAGGTTTTCTTGATTATGTGGAAAGATGTATCGGTTCCGAAGAAGGCAGTCATAATCTTCTTGACAAATTACAAGATGCAACAGGGAGGGGTCTGAGCCCTAGTACTATCTTTCCTTCTATTCTGGAAGAGCCTGAGATTATAACTATAACAGAACCTGATGCTGAAGATGCAGGTTTACCAAAAGTTTCTTTCAGCAGTACATTCATATTTATTATTGCTTCAAATTAGTCTAGTTAATCTTATACAGTTTGCTTGGATTTGTCAGTGCTAAAGAGTTCTTTTTTTTAGTGCTAAAGAGTTGGTTTTTCAATTTTTGTGTTTTCTTGAGGGCTTATAAATTTTTTCTTCCACCCATCTTTTTCAGGTGATAAATGCCGTTATGATCGATTTCCTTTGAACGTCAGGACAGAAGAGCAAGAAGAGAAGCGCAGATCAATCCTGGCATCAGCAAGTGGAAGCCTTTCTGGGAAACATATTCCTAGGTATAAGAGGAATAAAAAACCTTTTTCTTTAGAGTTCCTTCACAACCCCTTTTTTTAAAAATCTGAATTGAACCTTGACTGTCTTGGTGCAAGTAGAGTCTTGTGCTCAAAAGCAGACATGGAAGTCAAAATGGGTAGGGCGGTCCGGAGTAATCCTACCTGACTTGAACCTGATAAAATCAGTTAGAGATAGTTAGGAATTTTGAACTTTTAGTGTATTTATTATGAAGACAGTGGTACTTTGACCATATCCAAATCAGGCCGGACCTGTCCTTAACTTCATGGTGAATGGGCATTTGGTATGATCTCTATGTAGAGGACATGGACCCTAGCAGAAAGTTTATATGGGTAGGTAAGCTTATATGGGCAGGGTTTGGGTCCAAAAAGCTGGACCAAGGGGAATTTGACTCCAGGTCCATTTATAAAACTACCTGGACCTGACCCAATCCAATAAATGCCTATCAGTTACATCTTTATTTGTAAAATTTGGACAAGACACTCTTTTGGCTAGCAGAATAATTGTCTTAATGACTAGATTGTTCAAATGTTACTGTTCTTTTCAGCTCACCTTCCATGCCTGTTGGTTATGATTCAAAAGCAGAAAGTCTGAGCCCCAGGGAAAGGGCTGTAAGTCTCCTTGCTCACTCTCTTTGACAAATCACTAATATTTGTTTGAGAACTGGAAAGAATTTCTAAGAGATGTATATGATATTCAGGCAGAGAGGGAGCGGATGGTCTTGGACATCAAAGTAAAGCTGCAGGTGAAGTCCTATATAACCATGTCATTTTAGTTATTTTACTATTGTAGGCACGTTTTTTCTCATATTCTAGTCAAGCTAGAAATCCATAAAATCTGAGTGTTCTAAGGTTGAATATTCTTGACAAGGGACTGTTCTTATACTCTGATATGTGAAATACAGACATTTTCTCAAATAGTATGCTTACTAGTATTTCAAGAAGTTTTCAATATTATGTCCAATCCGATAATAATTATTCAGGCAGAATTATACTAAAGGTTCAACTATGTCTACCCTTCTCCCATATTTTCTTCAAATCTGTTCAGAAATTATTGGTATATTTTTCCCATTTGTCCAACCTCCCCTCAATGTACCTGCACACCAACTCTCCCTATTCACATGTGCAACACTTGAGCTGAAGTGTATAGGATATCCAAATTTTCCTGATTATAATGTAACCACCTATAGATATCAGTGTATGAAAATATTACCACAAGTTAGCTTCAAAATGACCAGAAGTAACTGATGTCCTCAATTCTCCCCTAGAATATCTCCAAAACTGGCGCATGCATGTCCTCGTTATGCCTAAGAAGGAAAACTCTCGTGAAGTCTAATTTGCTGTTGTTGGTTGTTACTTCAATATTCTGTTTATGCCTAAGAAAGAAAACCCTCATGAATTTTAATTTGCTGTTGTTGCTTGTTACTTCAATATTCTGCTCTACTCTACAATGGTCTGTTTGCTACTTTGCGTTAAGTGATTATTAACATGAGTAGTCAAACATTGGAAAAAAGAATTATACTAGAGTTCTTTTTGTCTATTTACCCAATCTGTTGAATATATAAAGTACACCAATTTTGATTACAATGGTCGACTGTGCAGCCGTAGAGTTAGGATTCTCATTTTCCCCCCATTAATCAGTATTTCACATTATCCACCTTCGATTTTTCTGATCTCATTCTTGACTTTGTTTTATGCAAAAGAAATTCTTTGATTGTGAAGGTTACTTTTAGAAGCTCCGAGCCTGTCTGGTTTTAGTATAATATAGACACAATAAAGAACAAGTCTTGGATTTAGGATTACTATCACTATCAGAGTGTATTCCTCTTCCTTCTTCTTAAGGGGAGACTGCCAAGAGGATAACGTGTCTGTGTTTTTGTTTTTTTACATTACATGGGTGCGGACAAGTGAGTTTTTAGGAGGATACTTATTGTATAACTTCTTAATCTCTTGACATGTGTAAGGCTTTAACAGTGGCACAACATAGATAAAGTCTTTCAAATGCATTGGTACATTTCTGAATGCTGTTGCAAGACTTGATGGCAATGCAATTTATAAACTAGTTTATAGGTTTTTATTTTCTCCTATTTTTGTTGAAACTAAAACACTACTCCTTTTAACCCCTTGTGGTTTTTGTTGTAAAAAAAGAACAGCTAGCTTTTTCCTTAAGCCACTGAATTATTTAATTTAATGCAACAAAGCCCAAAGTTTCTTTTGTTATCATTATGGTATTAGTGGTTTAAAGCCAAATTTCAAAACAATTATGTAACTCGGTAAAATCTGGCCAAGATCTTTTTTTAGTTAGGATCTTCAAAGATATTTGTACAACTAGGTAGGATCTTTGTCATATGCAGTTTGCATACAGAAAAAATATTTGGATGGATTTTACCCATGAAGTATTTTCTTAAAATTAATTGATCTCAATTTTGTTATTATAGGGGTTGTGGTTGCGGCTTCTTAGGCTTGGAGCAACTGAGGATCCTCTTTCATCATTTGAATACGGAACTATTCTTGGTATAGAAGAGAATAATTTTCTACTTAATTTCTTTTCTTGGGCATTCTTGTTTTCATTTTTCTGTTGTCTGGATTCTTGATTGTAGTACCTTGTTTCCTACTTCGTATCTTACTAGTATTTTTTCGATGTTTTGCAGCTTTAATTGAGTCCGATGCTGAAGGGATTGGTGGCAGTGGGTTCGTTGAGTGCATAGGGGAACATATTCATTCGGTAATGTTCATTGGATTATGTAGGAACTCTTGATCAACCAATTTACATACCACAGATTACAATTTGCTATCCTTCTGAGTAAATTTTCTTTTAGGGATGGCAATGCCGTTTGACTGATGAACAGTTTATTGCTGTGAAAGAACTGGTGAGTCTAATCCTACACTAGCAATGAGAACAAAATTTGTATGCCTTTTATTTCAACTAATGTTATGATTAGCTTATTTAATTTTCTTGACTCATTTCATGTTTCTTAGTTTTTGTGATATCTTCTATCTCTATAACCTATTTTGGTCCGCCATAAATGTGTTAGGTATCTTATCCAGCTTGTTTAAAAAATTTAAATTCTCATCATATGTTTTTCTTCCGATATGGTGATTTTGTAGGCAAATATTAAAATCTGAAAGCAAGGGGTTAAGTTTTCTCTAATTGTGATAGATTGTCTGTTCATTTTGATTTTAGCCGTAGCCATCCTGACTGGCTGCTCTTTTTTTTTCCTGGATACTAGCGAGATCTTAAACAAAGGGTTAACATATCTGTATATCCTGGTCGCCTGGTGTTAGCCAAACACCAATGGTAAGGATATGAGATAGGGTTGGATACACACCCCAACCTTGCCACTTCTCTAATATATGCCACCACTCTACTTTGAAATTTCTTCTCTTTCCTACCCACCTCCAAAGTGTGGATAAGTGAATGCAGGAATTATATGCCAACTACATATCAAACATTTGGATAGTTTGATACATCCATAAAGCGTGTCATATACCCCTAGTTTATCACAGATTTTAAATATTACTTGGCTGTATCTTAAATGCATCAGATAGTGTAGTTTTTCTTAGATAAGATAATAGAAAAGCTACATTAAGAAACAATAAAAATAGGAAACCCATTTTTTTAAAATATTGGCCGGCATTTGTGAAAATTGTGTTGGCCAACATGTTGGATTGGGCTCGGTATGTGGGCCGACATGTTATAAAACAAGTTAAACGATTTATTTGGTAAAATCGTGTTGTTTGGCAGCTGAAACCTACATGTCTACATGTTGACCGATATCTACAACCTTTGTAGATTACATGTTTTGTGTCATGCTAGAGTAGGATCATCTAAAGATTCAAGTGCCTATCCTTTCTATGCAAAATCAAAAAAAGAAAAAGAAAAAGAAAATCATTTTGAAAATCCATTTCATCCCATGTTTGATCTACTCCATTATTTGTGTATAAAGAAAAATTCAAACCATTTGGAAGTCGCTTGTTTACCCCAAAATGATGTGTAAGATGGTTAGTTGAATGGATGTACGAAGTACAATATCTCATATCTTTACATTGTGATCCTGATCCATGGTTTGAATTTTATGTTCATTTTTGGGAAATTTGATCCATAAGTAAACAACCTCTAGATGATTCAAAAAATTTTGCTCGAGACAATTTCAATATGGTTTTTCTTTGTTTTGCATGGGAAGTATTAGGACTCGAATCCTTTGCAAAGGATCCAAGGGTAACTCTCTCACAGTATGTACACATTCATACATAGACACATAATCTAGAGAACATAAACAAGTTCTATCCTAAATGTTATCGGGGGAGACATACACTTGGTAGCTTCGCAGTGATTTCCACTTTATAGATTATAGAATAACCTTTGGACATGGGCAGGACATGGTGAATCCTAGATATTGTATAATGTGTTCTGTGGGAACCAATGAGGAATTGGCATGTATTTCTCGCAAGTAGTATCTGGGGTGATACTGGGTCCACTTTTGCGCGTGCACACACACATATTGAGAACCTGGAGAAGTTTCTACTGCCGTGTATATATGCATATACTTGATGATCAATCTGAGAATTCTGTAATATGCCTCTTCTCCCCTCTATGTTGTTAAACTCTAGTTATTTTTCTGTAACTCGACCTGACATTCTTTCTTCATTGTGGGAGAAAACATTTCTTCTCTTGTTTGCTCATGAATTAAGATACTAATTAAGGTCCTCAAGGATTCTTTTCTTCTAAATACTTACTTTTTAAGATTTTTATTGTTCGCATCTTGGTAATCATAATTTTACTTGATAATTTGTTATGATTGAATTAATTATTTGTTCAGCTTAAAACAGCAATTAATCGTGCTTCCTCACGCAATGACATGTCAACAATAAGAGATGCACTTGAAGTATCTGCTGAGATGTACAGAAAGGACTCGAATAATGTCCCAGATTATGTTCAACGCCATCTTCTTTCCTTATCCG
This sequence comes from Iris pallida, assembly GCA_029216955.1. Taxonomy (NCBI): domain Eukaryota; kingdom Viridiplantae; phylum Streptophyta; class Magnoliopsida; order Asparagales; family Iridaceae; genus Iris; species Iris pallida. The sequence continues at coordinate 3,431,408 of JANAVB010042217.1, read as the reverse complement.
TATGGGATGAATTACGGTATTAGATTTTGAGTTTACAATTTATTTTCATTTAATTATTTCCCCATAGCATCACATGTTTCTTTTCATGTTTCATAAGCAATTTGTTAGTTTTAATGTTTACGCCTCAATGAGTTACACCATGAACAAAAAGGATGTAAAAGTGGAATGCTGGTTTTCATACAACACGTACTGAACTTTTGGTATGCGCTTTTTTTTCCCGTGAAAGTCAATGTTCACCACAAGTAAACTGTCTTTTTAGATATAATAATTTATGCCAGATTGCTCCAGGAATATTGCTATTGTCTTAGGAGTTGAATGAAGAGACTAAATAGTGCAATGCTGGCTGCATACCAAAGAGCCCGTATGTAATATGCCTTGTGCTCATTGGCTAGGGATCTTCTTAATTATGTGTACATAGTGTGGTCCAACGAGTTATTTGTATTCTCTCTTTATAGGTGCAACTCGTAGTTAGTTGTGGATTTTGTTTTCGAACTTGGGGTTTTTGTCAAACTAATAAGTTGTCATGAAATATGGATTACTTGAAAATGAATATTTCTTGTTAAATCTGAGTCGAAGAGCCATTATTCTCCTGTATTAGGCTAATTCACTCTTTAAAATAAGGATTTTTTTTTTTTAAATGTGGCAGGAAGTATGAGAATTTGTAGGGAAGCACTCTTGTTATTTAGCTAGTTGCCTCTGTTCTCATGTCTCAATATAATATTTTTTTGAAAGTTATTCCTTTTCTTATTAAACTGAAAACCCTCCTTTCTATGTGTCACTGACTGAATATGTCCCCAAATCTAACTTGAATTTGATGGATTTAGGAAGCACCAGCTTGCAGGATTGAGATTTAGATATATACAGATGTACCTTCTCTGTGATTTTCATGTATATTTATTGTCTAAAAGCAACAAAACTGCTATATGAATGCTATTAGGCTTCCTTTTCCTTCCTAGTACTCACCCTTAACCGTAAGTTATAAGGTATCTCAAATATGAGCACTTTTGGAGATACATGCTGTGCTAGTCATCCTGTTCTCAGGACAAAGTTCCTGGTATTCTCCAAATCATTCTCCTTAAATCCTACCTTTCTTCTTTATACCTTCCATCCTACTATTCTATGTTCTACCTGCTATTCTCCGCTCCTGTCATTAGGTTGGATATCTTAGTTATCCATTGAGCCGTCAACTCCTAGGGGCTTTATCTTGTTCTGCCTTTTCTGGTCCTCTAGGGTGCTAGGCCGTAAATGGTTGGTGGTTTTCCTAAAATTAGATATACCTTTTAGTAGGTTGAATCATGTAGAATGCCAGCTTGATTAGTGTATGGGTCAGGAAGAGTAACATTATGACCTTTGGAAACACTTTAATCACCTACAGTCTACGTAGTTAGATGGACACCACTTGTTAGTTAGTTTGAAACTTTTGGTGAAACTTGTCCATAATCCATACATGCGAGAGTCTTTGGAGATCCACATCTTGAGTCAGTCAGTAGCAATGTATCTGACAACTCATATTCTGAATCACACAGCAAAATTTTGTACTGGGTATTAAATCTTCCCTGATTTTGTATAAATAATCAATAAGCTGAATATTACTGTTATCTATCTTCCATGACTTTGTATAAAGTATGAACCCAAACCCTTAAAAGTGGGTATACTCTAATATATGTGAAAAGCCACTCTTTTATTATCCATGATTCAATTTAAATCTATAGTAAGACAAACATTGAGAAGTATTTAATTGGTGACTCGGGATTTGTTTGTCGAAAGAATTGTGGATTTCTATTACAAAAGCGATTTAAAACGATGGCTACAATTATCTCTTAGTTGTTTTAGAAGTCATGATGTTTACTATTCATGGCGTGTCACTAAACTCAGGCTGAATCCCCCTAGATATCTATAACATGCTATTTAAATTGCTGCTTGCAGTTTTTGGGATGGCTACTTCGAATATTTAATGGAGCGATCTTCAAACAAGTAAATTTTCTTACCATTCTTCTGTTTTATATACACATTATTTTCTTTCCGTACCTTAAGTAACTCAAAATAATATAGTTACACATATATCTTTTACTGCTGAAGATTGTTTGTACTTGGTACCTAATCAACTTTAAGCAAGAATGTCCTATATCTAAACATTATGAAATAAATAGTTATCATTTATCAATTATTATTTTACTTTATGGAAATAGTGCACACACGCTCGCGCACACTTCTGAATTTTCTTACCATCCTTCTGTTTTATATACACATTATTTTCTTTCTGTACCTTAAGTTTATAACAGTTAATTGGTTAACTCAAAATAATATAGTTACACATATCTTTTACTGCTGAAGATTGTTTAATTGTTTGTACTTGGTACCTAATCAACTTTAAGCAAGAATGTCCTATATCTAAAACATTATGAAATAGATAGTTATCAATTATTTTTTACTTTATGGAAATAGTGCACGGGCTAACATCATGGGCGACAAGTGTGACTTTCACTGATGAAAAGCAGTTTATGAGCATGGTTTTTTTTTTTTTTAATGATACTGATACGTGTCGGCAGTTCCAGATTGGAATTGCTCATACCCAATCTGAAACTTGACCAAGAAGTCACTATTGGTCGTTACCGGAGCTGGATCAATAGTTTCTATTAATGTCAGCCTGTTTTGGGCCAAAACCGACTGAAATAAAATTGTAAAACTAAAAAGAAGGGAAGAAAAACTTGCTTTCTTCCAAGCCTTGCTCATTCTTGTTTCCTATTCACATATGCTACATGTGTGGGTTTGCATTACTTACCTATAAAATATTTTTGATTTTATTGTAGCCCCAAACTAATGTGTTTGTGCCTAGTAGTATTTTTCTTACTTTAATCAATATTTCCATTTTAAAAGTTGAAAATTTAGATGAACTTTCGATCTCTATTAGAATTCCTCCGGATTCTATTTCATGAATCCAACTCTTAATTTTTTTAATAATATAATCAGGATCTTCTTTTTCCTTGTTACGAAAGTTTCTTATGAATATTTTCATTCTTATTATTATTAACTGCATATGTACTGTGCTTAGGCTGTGTTTTGATCTGGTGGAAATTGAGGGAAAGGAAAAGAAAATGGAAGTTTTTTATGTAGGAACTTGATCCCATTTACATAGGATAATGTTTCATTTTCCTTCCCTTTCGCTCACTTTCTTAGCAACCAATAATGTCTTATGTTTTCACTGCCGATCCCAAGCCCACGTAAAGGAAGAGGGTTGCTCTAGGTAGCCGACAACCAGCATAGAACATATTTGGTTCTATATGAAATGATGTATGTTCCAGAACATTTCATTACAGGAGAAGCCGTTCAGCATTTATCTAAATATCACGAGCATTAGTCAATGTTCTTTAACCGTCATGGTTCATGGAACACGCGTTCTAAATTAACTAGTGGAATGGACACACTGTTGACACTTTGCCTATTGGACCTTCAGATACAAGACACCTCACATGTCATAGATGATTAGCTACGGCATCCTTAGAGGCGATGGTGTTTCCTGTTAAGGCTAGTGATTGAACGAGATTTTCTATATAACATGCTATCCACTTTGTATCTACTTAAAGTTTCCATCCAGTTGTAACTTTGCTGTTTTTTATATACTGCATTTACATGTTCTGAGTGATGATTATTACTGTATCAGAGTGGCCAATTATGTAACTCTTCTCACAGCTCAGCTCATTGTCATGGCAACCCACATGGTAATCTCTTGAACTTTGATCTTCTTTGATTCTCTGTTAGCAGTAGTGTTGTTTTGCAAGCTCTTGGGAGCTTAACTGTTTCTGTTAATTTCATTATGGAGGCTGGATTAGGGCTGCCTGAGACTGATGCTTGGCACATGATTGAGACAATTGCAGAGAAAAACAACCTGGGATACAAGCAGCTTGTATGTTCTCTGTATCTTTCAGGCTTCTCACTATGTGATTTACGCATAATATTATACCTACAGCAACTTATTGCTCCATCTTGACTTATTTCAGATTAAACTCAGGGCACTGCTGTCACATATCCAATTACTCCGTGTTGGTTACTGGGGTATTTCAATTGGAAAATATCAATCTTTGGCGTCATATGGTTTGCCTTCTCCGCAAACACAAGATATATCAGATGATGGTCAACAGCCTGCAGAGGCTTCTGGTGTAGGCCGCAGTTGGGTGCAAAGCATGTTTAGCAGAGACAGGAGTATAAGAGCTAATTCTTTTAGTCGAGTTCGTAGGTGGACTTCTGATAACGATGACACAGGTATAACTTATTAAGTTATTTGCCCTTCTAGGTGCTGTTTGATAACTGCATTAGTACCAAATAAGTGCAAAAATAGCATTTATTCATGCCAATCACAAAATTGTGTTACACGAATATTTTTATTCACTATTCTACTCAAACTATAATCCTTATGGTTCTATTTCTTCTTTTATCTAAAATAGAGAAAGTGAGGTATACATATATCCTAGCCCCATGAATATCTTTATTCTGGAATCATAGTTAGTACTGGAATCATAGTAAGTATGTAATTGAACATTCTCCATAATGAGTATGAACCTCAGTCTCTGTATGTTACTACTATCTTTGTTCTGTTAACTACTATAGACCCAGACTTGCATCTGGAATTCAATTGGCAACGTTTTGGACCTATGCCATGCTCATGGAGCTTATGATATGGGTCTGGGTATTTGCATGCAGACTGTTCCTTACAAACCCACCATTAAATAGGAATAGGCTTTAGTTCTCACAGGCTGTTTCTGATCCATCGGCTATCAAATTCCTGAGCATGGATCTCTACTTAAAACATAACTTCCCATCACCATTAAATTCAGTTTTGGTCTGTTTCCTGTCTGGGTATTCCATTTAAACTACAAAAATATTATTAGCAGCCAAGGTTTTAATTATCGTCTGGAACCACTACATTTCGGCCATTTCTTATCGGAATTGGAGGGCAATAACTGCCGATACTACTGAAACCAACCTACCGACTCAAAGGAATTAAAACTGAAACCCCAAAACTTCCTAAACTGACACTTATAGAAGGATCCGAAACCAATACCAAACTTAGTTTTTGGACCTTGCTAAAACCTTATGATCAGTATCTACTTTTTATTTTGCTCATTGAGTCTGTGCCAGGATCAGCATCAGGATCAGGTATGGTTATTTGGATAAAGATCCGAGCCAGTTTGGCTCTTGGGTTTGCTTTGGGGTTCAATTCTCCCTAGCCAAGTGGGTCAGTTATAGTCACAGGTACAAGTGGCAACCCTAATAGCCTGTAACTTTCAGTTTTATCTCGTTATTTGTTTTTATGAAAATCTATATATATAAAGTTATGCTATTCCTCACTATCCGAACACCAATAAACAGTAAATTGCATAGTTGGAGAAAAAAAGTTGCCTTTTAAATAATGCTTGGATAAATCTGCTAGTTGCCAAATGGAACCCTGAAGTATCAGTTTATTCTACTTCGTTACGGAATATGTGGCCATTATTCCAACAACTAGGGGAGCTTCGCTTGGAGTAATGGGAATTAGCTTAATAATTACAGATCCTTTTTCCTTTCAGCTCCAAATGATAACATGAAGCCCGGTGCATCGCCACGCACACCTGAGCTTCCCTCCGTTGGGCAGAAGAAAATTCAAACTAGTATGCGCACACTAAGGGGTCATACAGGTGCTGTTACTGCTCTTCATTGTGTAACAAGAAAAGAGGTGTGGGATCTTTTTGGTGATCGTGAAGATGCTGGGTTTTTTATAAGTGGAAGCACTGATTGCCTGGTAAGTTTTAGATTTTTAATTATGTTCAACTGTTGTATCTAGATGTCCTTGTTATTGGAATTTCAGTTTTCATGAAATGTTTGCGTTTTATTTGTCTGTTATTTACATACAATATCTTCTCCTAACATACTAGCGGTTAGCTTGCTTACGTGTTCAGTGCTTGTGTTCCCATAAAACATATAGTGCTTGTTCTCCCATACAAAATCTTACGATGTTGGATATAAATAGTTAACCTGACAAATGACAACCGATAATATCTTCTAATTTGGCTCAAATAATAATATTTCCGTCAAACCCTTTTTAAATAGATGTATACAATGTTTCTACTGTACACAGCCTTGTCATATGAGAATGAATAGCCTTGTCAATCTAAGTGGAGTGATAACCTAAATATGTTTTCTTGCACATTTTCTCTATGTGGCCTCCTTTATGAATTATGGGGCTTCTTCAATTGTCTTACAGATTCTTTTTGCTGTTTGAAGGTCCAATTCTCTTCACATCCTTTAGATTGGCTACTCCCAATTCTCGGCAACTTTCGGCATTTATTTTAAGGGCTGTATAATCGCAAACAAGCTTCTTTAGTTTATCTTGATTGATGTTTCTATCATCATTCTTTGGAAATAGTCCTTTCTACCTTGAGCTGAATCATACATCACCATTGTTAACCCCAGGCACCTTTTTATCTGCAAGAACTCAAGTCATACAAAATTGACATCTTTTCTTCTCTTTGAAGGGAAAAGGTGGGAATTCCTCCCTGAATTGTTAGTCACAAAATTATGAAAAATGGAGTTCAAGAAAATTGATCAACAACAAAACCCATCCTGATGTATCATCTACTGCCACCTTTCAGCAAGGGAAGACTTTAGATCAGCCACAACACATCCGTCAAGGGCAGAATTTAGTTTAGCCCCATCTACGCCACCTTCCACCCAAGTTATACAAAATTGACATCTTTTCTTCTCTTTGAAGGGAAAAGGTGGGAGTTCCTCCCTGAATTGTTAGTCACAAAATTATCAAAAATGGAGTTCAAGAAAATGGATCAACAACAAAACCCGTATCATCTACTGCCACCTTTCAGCAAGGGAAGACTTTAGATCAGCCACAACACATCCGTCAAGGGCAGAATTTAGTTTAGCCCCATCTACGCCACCTTCCACCCAAGTCATACAAAATTGACATCTTTTCTTCTCTTTGAAGGGAAAAGGTGGGAATTCCTCCCTGAATTGTTAGTCACAAAATTATGAAAAATGGAGTTCAAGAAAATGGATCAACAACAAAACCCATTCTGTTGTATCATCTACTTCCACCTTTCAGCAAGGGAAGACTTTAAATCAGCCACAACACATCCGTCAAGGGCAGAATTTGTTTAGCCCCAGCTACGCCACCTTCCACCTTCTACCTTCCTCTGTGTTGATGCCAAATTCCTAGCCGAAGTAGCTATTATGAGCATGAGAGGGTCAGCCATAAAAGCTATGCATTTTTTGTGGTTTTATGTATATAAAAATTAATCAAGTTCTGTAGTAGTTGTGCTTTAGTTTTCTTCTGCATATAGTAATAATAATTAACGTTCTCCTTCTTTGGTATGGATTTAATGCAGGTAATGTGGGAGGTTTTTCATTGTAATCCTTCCATACACTAAACCTATTGCAGCCTATATAAACATGAACTGAAAGTATATTATACTTTTTCTTGGTCACAGTTTTTGATCTCTTTCATTACAGCTACATCCTTAAGCTTGGAAAGATAAGAATATAGTGTATTTGTTAGAGATAGAGGATATATTACATATTGTACTACGCTAATATAATAGTCCCACATCAGTCGGATGGCAAGGGTCACTAATCGTGGGATATATACTCGGCTCAGTCCAATAATGAATTCTAGTCCATTCCATTTAATTCTAAACTCTAACATGGTATTAGAGGTGATCGTGTCAGCCATAGCCGCCTGTGGCGATGTTGTGGTCGTACATAAGGTCTACCAGATGCAGTATTGGTGGAGCTAACATAAGTTGAACTGCCGGCTACTGAGGTGTCAATCGTATGAGCCATAGTAGCTTGACGATGTGGAGGTCGTGCATAAGGTCTATCACATGCATCCTCCTGAGTCTTGCACTTCAGTCTTTTCTTGTTGCTACTTCTATTCGTTGGGCGTGTCAGACGTACTAGGAGGCTGTCACTATTCCTGAGTGGCAGATAACTATGTATAAGAAGTTACAAGCTTTGGAGCATACACATACATGGGCTCTTGAACCATTACCCACAGCACACGTTCTATTAGTTACTAGTGGGTGTACAAGATCAAGACTCTGGTTGATGGGACGATTGGTAGGTCTTAGGCTAGAGTAATTGCCTGTGATTTTCTTGAGCAGTATGGTGTTGAATATGATGAAACTCTTGCTGATATCAAACTCACATTGTTCTACTATCGTGTGTTTGAGAGTGGTGGTGGTGGAGGGGATTAGAGATAGAGAGTATATTACATATTGTACTAGCGTATATAGTCCCATATCGGTCGGTAGGCGAGGGTCACCGACCGTTAGCTATATATACTCGGCTCAAGCCAATGATGAATTCTAATGCATTGCTTTTCTAAATGTGGCAATTTTAGTTTGTGCAATTCATCATGGTAGAGAAGCATATATATATATATATATATATATATATATATATATATATATACGCCTTCATGTTAAAAACTGTCCATTGTTTGGCTACTTGATGTATAAGTAGAAAAGTTCCGAATTATCTGAATTTTGGTTTATAAATTGTTCAATAATGTAGATCATGTTAGATGGTACATTCTTTTCGGTTTGAAGTGCGAAGTATATAATTACGTCGTTAGGTTTCAAGTTTGAACCCCATTGATAGACCCAAACAAACTGTCTTAAATGTTCAGAAAATACCGTTTCAGACGCATCTTTAATTCTTAATGTCGCTTAACATTGCAGCTTATTCCATTAAGACTGACAATTTTTCTTTGGAAGTTGGATAAAATAATTCCACTGGTCAATCAGTTCTCTGGGTTCTAGTTTGGTGTATTCAGGAGTTCTGTGAACATGGTTATTTTCAATTTTATACTCTGTGTGTGTGTGCGTCAGAGGCAGCAAAATGATGATTCACTATATCACTGCGCCTTTGATGTTGCAGCATTATGATACTTTTTATATCTGCTTGATGTAACCTGCATCTTTATGTTGTTTAACCTTATTCTGTAAAGACTGAGATCTGACTTTTGATGTTAAATAAAGTTCATTGGGTAAACAGTCCTCTACTCTGTAGCTTTATTTTTGTGTAATCACGAGTTCTGTCAACATGGTTAGTTTCAGTATTATACAATGTGTGTGAAACCGTTTTCTGAATTGAAATCCATTAGTTTTATAACATGACACTTCCTTTCCAAATTTTACAGGTTAAAATTTGGGATCCTAGTCTGCGTGGTTCTGAACTTAGAGCTACACTTAAAGGGCATACCAGGTGACAAATATTTTTTACTTTAAGAACAACCTCCATGTTTAACATACAAAATCTGATTTATTGCAGAGGTTCTAGTTTAACATTTCCATTGTGGAAAGACATAAGTTGCAATGATGTGGAGTAAATGTGTTCTATGTTTAAACTAGAGTTTGCATTTTCCGACTCTTCAAACCATTTTATGCAGTGCTAAGCCTTTGTAGTTGCCAAAGGAACTATTTACTCTGAAAGTAATTAATCTTCCTAACCCTGGCCTTTCACTGGAGGACACTACTACATGGTCGTTGTCTTGGACCACTGCTGTTCAACTCATTTTGTACCATTGCACTCCTGAGTGAGGCCAGGTATTGGGTGAGGTGATTTGGCTAAGGTCTTATAAAGAGGTATTATATCTTTTAAACAGGTTCCAGGTTTCGCTGTATTAAATCTGGTCTGGTCTTATATAATAGACGAAGCTTCACGTTGTAGGCAAGACTGTGCCAGTCCACTCTAATCTAGGATATACAACTAGGACTATATATATATATATATATATATATATATATATATATATAATGATGTGATGAAGGCCAATCCCAACAAAGCCTCCGGGCCGGATGGTTTCTCTTCTGGGTTCTTTAAGCGACACTGGGGTGTGCTTAAGGCCCCGGTCCTTGCGGCGGTTCAGGAGTTCTTTGTGGAGGGCAGGCTTCTGAAGGAGATGAACCACACATTCTTGACGCTGGTGCCTAAGAAGGAGGTAGCGACCTCACTTGCAGATTTTCGACCCATTGCTTGCTGTAATTTTCTTTACAAGATTATCACTCATCTTATGTGCAGGCGTATGGAGGGGATTATGCAGGGATTGGTATCCCAGAATCAAGCAGCGTTCATCAAGGGCCGGTCGATAGCGGAGCACAGCCTACTAGCCCATGAGATGGTGAGGGAGTTCAGCAAGCCTGGAGGGATGAAGGCTTGTGTGAAGCTAGATCTCCGGAAAGCGTATGATACGGTCAACAGGGACTTCCTGTGTCACTTGATGCTTGCCATGGGCTTCGATGTGAGGTGGGTTGCGATGGTGAGGGAGTGCATCTGTTCTCCTACTTTCTCTGTTCTCATCCAGGGCACACCGCATGGCTACTTCAGTAGCAACAGGGGGCTGAGGCAGGGTGACCCCCTCTCCCCATATCTATTTACCTTGGTGATGGAGTACTTTACCTGCATGATGGATTTGGCAGTGCATAGCTAGAGGATTGTTCCCCTTTTTCGATTGGTACGCCCAGTTGTATCCCACTTGATCTATGCTGATGACTTACTGGTACTTCTCCAGCCTACCATGCGGGAGATGAGCGCGCTCTCTGATATTATGGAGGAGTTCGGGCGGCTATCTGGGCTCCAGCTTAACAGGGAAAAGAGCAGAGTCTACTTTAGCTCACGATGCACACAGTAGGAGGAGAGAGCCTACGCCTTAGGAGTGGACAGAGGCGAGCTCCCAGTGAAATACCTGGGGGTCCCGCTGACGGTCAACTATGCCAGAGAGCAGGACTGTCATAGCTTGGTGGACTTTGCTCAGAGGAGGGTGGAAGGCTGGCAAGCTGCGGGTCTATCTTTCGGAGGCCGGATAGAGTTGGTACGCTCGGTTATTGCAGGCATCACGATGTTCTGGTTCCAGTCTATCAAGATCCCCTCGGCCACTATACGTAAGGTGGAGGCCCTTTGTGCTGACTTCATCTGGAGGGGAGGAATGCATGCGATATCCTGGGACCAGTTATGTCGGCCACGGGAGGAAGGAGGGGTGGGGTTGTGGCCTCTTCACACAGTCAGGAAGGCAGCTTGTGTGAAGATGGCCTGGAGATTCATCAAGGGGGGATCGCTCTGGGCAGATTGGATGGCGAGCAGATACCTGAGGAGGACCAACTTCTGGGCTTGCAGGATAGACAACAATTTTTCGGTCACGTTTAAGGCCATCCTGAGGTGTAGACCTGTGCTACAGACCGTTATCTGCAGGCACATGAAGGATGGAAAGACTACAGACCTTTGGCTGGACCCTTGGTTGGGCTCCAGAACCTTGCTCGAGATTCTGGGAGAGCAGATGGACAGAGAAGCGGGCAGGGGGCTCACCTGCAGTCGGATCATTAGAGATGGTGTATGGAGGCCAGAGGGATATACTTATACAGCTCAGCTAGCCGAGGAGATTCGCCTTATTACTATCGACGCTAGCCAGGCTGAGGATATATGGAGCTGGGCAGGCCCAGGAGCGGGGGGTGGGTCAGGTCTTTTCTGCTTTCGTAGCTGCTACGATTTGGTTCGGACCCATCGCGACCAGGCTGAGGAGGTGGACTTTATCTGGGGCAAGGGAGTAGCTCGGAAAATGCAACTTTGTGCATATCGCCTTCTCCGGGGTAGACTGATGACGAGGGACAGACTACTCCGGTTTGAGATGCAGATCCCGGATGCCAAATGTGTGCTATGCAATGTGGAAGATGAATCTATGGGGCATCTCTTCTTTGGTTGCCCGGTGACTTGGCACATTTGGACTGAGCAGTGTGCACAGCTGAGAGGAGGAGTTGGGATAGATCGAGACATCCGGAGCATCCTCAGCTGGATCCGAGATCACATTGGCCGGGATCCGGGTTGGGCTAGAAGAGCCAGAGTCCGTCTTGCTGCGTCTATTTGGCATATCTGGAAGGAGCGGAACAGACGCATCTTTGAGGGCTCGACTACCCCACCTATTGGAATTCTACATAATATAGAATTCGATGTATCTGTAATGGCCCCATAATAGTATTATTGGGGCATGAAAAGTTGTGATGTTGTACTTTAATACCTTTTCCGCTATATGCGAGGAATAAATTCACCCTTATTCCAAAAAAAATATATATATAATGATGTAAATCACAAGTGTAATCATTTAATAGCAATAAAAATTATCCTTTTTCCATATATATAAATATATATATATAGACCTTGAGGCGAGTTTGGCTAAGGATATTGGCCTCACTTCTCAGGATCCATGATGACTGTTCTAACATGGAATACGAGAGGCGCTTGTTCCATTGGTTGCTGGAAGGAGATCAAGGATGTGATAAGGAAGCAAAAGTGTTCCATAGTGGCCTTACTTGAAACCAAAATTAAAACCAGTAAAATGCTTACTCGCCGAACTCCTGCTAATTGGCAACAGTGTCATAATCTGGAGGTTTGCGGAGTAGCCAGAATCTGGTTAATGTGGGACTGCAATAGTTGGACAGGCTTCATTCTCCTTAACTCGGATCAGCTCCTAGCTTGTCAATTTACCAATAGAGGGAGCTTCTCTTTCATATATGGTGCAGTTTATGGACATACCGACTGGCGACTGTGCTCGACATTGTGGCAGAGTATTATTCGCTTGAGTCGTATGGTCGAAGACAACGATCGCCTCCCTCTCCTGGTGGTGGGGGACTTTAATGCAATGATGTATTCCCACGAGAAAGTGGGCGGACGACAAGTATCTGAGTATATTCTAGTCGATTTTCGTTCCTATTTGCTGCAAGCTAATCTGAAATGTTTGGAACGGTCCGGTCATATCTGGACCTGGAACAACCACGCAGTCAGTAATCGCATTGTCTGCCAACTGGATCGGGCATTGGGTAACAACGAATGGTTTGCTACATTCCCCATAGTGACGACTGAAGGTCTGGCTCCGTCCACTAGTGATCACTCACCTATCGTAGTCCGTTTGCTTCCTGCTTCTGGGACTCGCAACAAGTCCTTTCGCTTCAATAACGCATGGTCACTTGATCCGGGATATTCTGATGTTGTTCGGTATGCGCTGCAGATCCCTCACAACGGAAACATTCAATTTCGGCTCATCCAAACCTTGAAAGAAGTCAAGCGTCGGCTACGGTTATGGCAGGCATCCAGACCTAAAACCGATTTGGGTCATCTCCGGGCCAGCCTGGTGGAGGCTCAGGAGGTGTTGCACTCTTTTCCGCACGATCCACTGGCAGCTAGTCTGGAAAAGCCTTTACTGGATCAGATTAGGAAGGGACAACACATGGAGGAAGTGCAATTGGCTCAACGGGCAAAATGTGATTGGCTTAAAGATGGAGATCGGTGCACTAAATTTTTCTATGCCATCGTAAGGATGAGCACCACCAGAATCATATATCCAGACTCATCAATGCGGCAAGGAAAGAGTCCACTACGGAGTAGGACATTCAGACTGAAGCAGTTGCTTTCTACAGCTCCTTGTACAACCAGGATGGCTACTTGACGCAGTTCCCACCTATTATCTGCAAAAAGCTAGTTACCGGCCGGGGTAACCATCATCTTCTCGCGCCAATTAGAATTGATGAGTTGGAGGCGATTGTGAAGCACACCAGTCCCAACAAGGCACCTGGGCCAGATGGATTCAACAATAAGTTTTTTCAAACCCATTGGGATGTTCTTAAAAGCGATTTGTTGGAGATGGTGCAGGACTTCTTTCATTCGGGCCGACTACTTAAGCAGATGAACCATACATTTCTCACGTTAATTCCCAAGGTTGAGGGAGCGTCACCCCTTACTGATTATCGACCTATTGCATGCTGTAACTACTTATATAAGATTATTACTTCGGTAATGTGTCGACGAATGGAGAATATCATGCAGGGCCTCATCTCCTACAATCAGGCTGCCTTTATCAAGGGCCGGCTCATTGCAGAAAATAATTAATTGACTCATGAGATGGTCAGGGATTTCAATAAGCCCGGTGGCCCCAAAGCGTGTCTGAAACTCGACCTACATAAGACATACGATATAGTAAACGGGGAGATCGTCTGTCATTTAATGATAGCTATGGGTTTTGATCCTCATTGGGTAAGCTTGGCTAGAGAATGTATCACGACTCCGACATTCTCAGTAATGATAAAAGGACAACCCACGGGTTTTTTACCTAGTAACAGAGGACTTCGACATGGGGATCCGCTCTCTCCGTATCTGTTCACCATAGTTATGGAGTATTTTACATGTCTCTTGGATTATGCTGTTGCATGTAGCCACATAGTTCCTCTTTACAAGCATATCGTTCCCACTGTCTCGCATCTCATTTATGCAGATGATTTGCTAGTGTTCCTTGTACCGACTGTTCGAGGACTTGACAGTTTAGGCTTACTATTGGAGCAATTCGCTACTCATGCAGGCTTGCTGCTGAACAGAGATAAGAGTAAGATCTTCTTTAATCGCTTTTGTTCTAACCAGGTTGATCTGGCAGCTCGCTTGCAGATTGACAAAGGTACGCTTCCGGTTAAATATTTGGGGCTTCCTTTATCAACTAATTATGGTCGTGCCCACGAATGTCGTACTCGTAGTATAGTGGAGTACGTTCAGCGGCGGATTGAAGGTTGGCAAGCTCAATGTTTGTCCTTTGGAGGGCGCATTGAGCTGGTTAGGTCGGTAATCTCTTCGGTAGCATCCTTCTGGCTCCAAGCCATTCGCTTGCCTCTTGCGACCCTTCGACAGATAGAGAAAGCATGTGCTGACTTCATATGGCGGGGAGGTATACATACTATTGCATGGCGGGATTTGTGCCGACCAAAGAAAGGAGTGGGTCTCCGCTCTTTGGATTCGCTCCGCTCTTTGGAATCGCTGCGGAAAGTTGCTGGCATGAAGATAACATGGCGATTCCGTCCGGGTCGATCCCTATGGGTGAGCTGGATGTGAAATCGATATCTCAAGCTGGCCAATTTGTGGACACAGGTAATGTATAATAATTTTTCTATTGTCTACAAGAACATTCTACGCCACTGCAAGGAGGTGAAGCCACACATTACTCGGATTATAGTGGATGGGCGCAATACCCATTTGTGGAGAGATCCCTGGCTACATCACCGTAGTCTCATAGATAGAGTGGGCTGGCAGACATTCTCACTAATCGGCAGTGAGGACTCCGTTAGTCGCATATTGGAGAATGGGAATTGGCATCTTGATCCTTCGGTTGAACGGTTTCGCTCAGACATCCGGCAAATCCCCATCAGTCGCGAGCATACCGTTGATACCTGGATATGGAAGGGCTCGTCATCTGGTGACTTTGTGTCTCAGGTGGCTTACATGCAATCCGGATCTTCTTACCCAGCTCTTCCTCAGGCGGAGTTCGTATGGGTGAGAGGCCTTGCTAACAAAATGATGCTATGCATGTATAAAGCTGTTAGGCAGCGGCTGCTCACCATGGAGCGCTTGGTATGGATGGGTATCAGAGAACATCCTCTGCCTTGTGTTCTCTGTCAGCGTGAGCCTGAGACTTTCCAACATCTGTTCTTCCAGTGTGCATTTTCATGGAGCATCTGGTCTGCATAATGTGTACGACTCCAGCTTAGCCTACCGGGTCCGCAGGAGTTCCAGCAACAGCTCACAGTCATCTCGAATAACAGAGGACGAGGCAAACATTGGTTTCGAGCTGCTCGGGTTTGGCTGGCCGCTACTGTCTGGCATATATGGCGCACTCGGAATATGTGTATTTTTGAAAGGCAGAGTTTGTCTTCGAATGGAGTTTTACATAATGTGGAGATGGATGTACAGTATATGATCTGAGCTTGTACTTCTTTCACATTTGACTTTAATTAATAAAATTATAGTTTCCAATATATATATATATATATATATATATATATATATATATATATATATATATATATATAGATGAGGTAATTGTTTGTCATGATCGCTCCCACCGGGATTCGAACACCGACATTTTGGGTCTTATGTCTCCACTCTAGCCACTTGAGCTACCAAGTCTTGACTTTTTATTTATTTATTTATTTTTATTATTCCAATATATATATATATATATATATATATATATATATATATATATATATATATATTCTAACAAAAATTATGTGATAGTTCTTGGGCATCAAAAAAATAAAGCAGAAAAGCATTGATTTCTAAAGAGTTCTAACTGTGCATCCAAAGGGCTTGTGACAAAGTTTTCCTTATGCTATTGCTTTATTAATGGGTTAGAAACCATCAAAAGTAAAAAATAAAGTTTAAGAAAATCTTTAGATGTTTAACGTCATACATATTCACGAAAAAGGATATATCATGCTCAGGATTATGTGCCATGAATTTGTTATGCATTAAGATAATCCTATTGGTGCAAATAATAAAGGGAGAAGGTAAATATTCAATACTTGGTTAATGCTTGTTACTAGCAAAATAGAAAAATTAATTCTACCAGCCATGAGAACATCACTGCCTGTGAAGGTACGTCCTTCATCTGCATCCCTGAGCATCCGACTTCAAGTTGTTGAAACAACCTCTCTGTAAATAGTCGTATCGCTGCCTACATCTTGACCCTCCTTACTCCTTAGATACTGCATATGGGGGAACCTTGTGGCATATGGGGCTAATTATATGGATTAATAGCTCATTAATATCAGGTTTTCAACTGTCATTCTTAATCTAGTAACTTGTTTAAAATTTCAAGACATAAAGTAGATTGATTGGTAGTTCTCTAGCAACTTCTATTTGCTATGACTTGGAGGTTGAACATCCACATTTTTGTGTTTTTTCTAGCTAAAATCATTGTGTAACCATTTCATGCATATCTCTCTGACTTATTGAAACTTATGTATGATTTTCATAATTCTGTAATTTCACAAATACAAGACGAATAATTTTCATGCCCTCTTTTTCTTCGTTTCACTTTCCTAGTTTTATTCTCTTATCTACTAAGTATTTCTTAATAGGTCCTAGTGGAAAGTAAAGATTCTGCTACTGACCCCACTAATTTTGGAGAAAGGCTTTGTTTATTGTAGTTTTCTTGGTGTGATGAACCAGTGAAAATAGGATACATGGTTCTTGTTTATTAGCAATTCAATAGTTTTCAAATTTCAACTTATGATGCAATGACATTTGTCTGTAAAATGTTCTTTTCTTTTGTTGCAGCCCTATTCGTGCAATTAGCTCAGACCGCAATAAAGTGGTATCAGGTTCGGATGATCATTCTGTCATAGTCTGGGATAAACATACATCCCAACTTCTAGAAGAGCTAAAGGGCCATGATGCATCGGTATGATACTATTTTTTTCTTCTTCTATTTCTTATGTTTCCCCTATTGAAGAAAATAACCTATGTAAGGTCAAGAGGACCAGCATTCTGGTAGTCTAATCAAAGATCGGTCTTTATTTCAGACACATTTTATTGCATTTGAAGCGGTAAACGTGACACTTTTGCATGTTTGCCACCTGTTTTGTCATCAATTGGGACAAACAAAAAGAAGAAAGAAACATCTTAATTTAATGTGCACTTTTGAAGTGAATCATTTGAGTTGTAAATGGATTTCACTTCAGATTCTATTTTTGTACTTATTTCTTCCAATATCCACTATGATTACATCTCTGATGGATACCCATGCTGTCGACTTGCATGTTACTTTTTAGGCATTGGGAACCACCTTGCTTGCTTATGCTCTTTTTTCTTGTTGTTGAAGTTAGATGTTTTCTTTTCATACAATTGTGAAGTAATTGTAAAAGCATTGAGGAAAGAAAAACGACAAGAAAAAGGAAGTTAGGTGTCTTTGTATTGTCATACCAATGTGGTTAGTGAAAAGAGGAAAGTTGACAGATGATGCCACTGTTGAGCTTTGGAGTGGTGGGAAACAAAGTGTGGATACCTTATTTAACCAAATTATAAATACTAATAAAACACTTGACAAATAAAGGATTCTAGATCTTTTTTATGAAACTTGAAGAGTACATGCTAAGTAATACCAACTATCATGGAATCAAACTTTTGAGCCATAGTTTTGAAATTTTTGAGGGGAGACCAAACTAGTGATTGTTTTCTAAAGGCGACTAAGGACATAAAGGTGGAGCTGTCGCTAGTGGGAGAACAATTCATGGAGATACAATCAGCTTCTTTTACTATAGGCTTTCATCTAGGGGTGGCATTTGGTCCTTGAATTTTACAATAACTATGGATATTTTCTAACGCATTGAGGATGAGTTTCTGTAATGTATGTAATTTGACGGTTGTATAGCTGTTAGTTGATGTGAAAGGAACATGATTAATTCTAAATAGAAATGTGCCGAGAATCTTTAAAATCAAAAGATTTTCAATCGGATGGATATGGAGTATATGAAATGTTACTTCAGAAATACAAGAAGGGAGTAATTCATGTTGATGTCCAGAGATACCTAAGAGTTATTATTTTATGTTACATATGATCGAGGAGAATGCTAGTGGTAGAACAAAAGGAGGAAGTGTTAGAATCTACAGATTTTGAATGGATTGGATGGAAATGGAGTATATGAAATGTAACTTTTGGCAAAACTAGATGGAGAGTAAGGGAGTACTTCACATAGATGTCCAAGAGCTACTGTTAGCTACTTAGGATTGAGGATGATTCTGTTGGTAGAACCAGCAAAGGAAGTAAACTACATTGAAATAGGATAGAATTTGTGTAGTTGCTAATATCACGGAGATAGCCTAAATAGTGCTGAAGAAAAGAAGAAGGATACCTGTAGCTGCCACCAAAGATATGGTATAAAGGATTGGCCATTATTTATTAAATTTTAAGTTTGAAGTACCGAAACACAACAAGTTGAACCGAGCCAATCACATTAAACGAATAATGGCTTCTGTTCCTTTTGTGAGAAAACATATATGCAGGGGGCAAAGGTGAAACCATTTCAGTGCAAGACATAAGAACCTTGATGCACATCAGAGGCTAAAATGTGTACTTTTTCCCTCCAAATTAACCGAATGGTATGCTCAAGCCCTTACAAATTGTTGAAGGCTAAAAACATAATTTACTATATTAAAAGTAAAGGATTACATGTATTTAAATTAAAACTAGTATCTTCTACCTATATTCTTATTGGTAGTTTGATTCTCTGTCCTCATATTTTGGATGTCAATCTATGTTTTCTAATTACTGCCAGATTTACTTGAATTGAGCTTTCAAACTTTACCTTGCATGTTTCACAAGCTATGATTTACTCTCTTCCACTTTCTTTTAACATATACTATTATAACGTGCAGAGAACACCACTTAACTGCCATGATCTTGTTGAGCACACTATACAATCGAAGACTGGTCTTTCCATCAATTTCCATATTTCATTTCATGAATTTCACTGTGCAGGTGAGCTGTGTTCGGACGCTGTCAGGTGAACGCGTGCTGACTGCTTCTCATGATGGTACTGTGAAGATGTGGGATGTCAGGACTGATACTTGTGTAGCAACTGTTGGCCGCAGTTTGAGTGCAATTCTCTGTATGGAATATGATGACTCTACAGGAATTTTGGCAGCTGCTGGGAGAGATGTGTATGTGAATTTAATTAAAATTGATGAATATCACGGGTCTTTGTGATGTTACCACATTTGTTGCATGATTATGATTGTTAAACGAAGATTCAAAGGGGTGTTTCCTTTGTTAGGGTGGCAAATATTTGGGATATTCGTGCTGGTCGCCAGATGCATAAGCTTGTAGGTCATACTAGATGGGTCAGGTAGGCTGGAAGCTTTGCAGGCTGTATTTATAACTTGTCGTATCTTAATATCTGAGAGTCACTGATGCACTGTCTAATTAATAATGCAGATCTATAAGGATGACCGGGGACACAATACTAACTGGTAGTGATGATTGGACAGCTAGAATGTGGTCTGTTTCTCGAGGAACATGTGATGCTGTATTAGCATGTCATGCTGGCCCAATCCTCTCTGTTGAGTACTCGCCATCAGATAAAGGATTGATCACTGGTTAGTCGTAATAACCTTAAGCATGCAAGTTTAAAAAATAATATTAAGTTGACTACCTGCACAGAGCTTTATTTTGATTGGTTCTATGGAAAACCTTCAAACATGTTAAAGTTTATTAGAAATTTGAGCACTTTCCGTGTATCATTTCAGGTTCAGCTGATGGACTTCTACGATTTTGGGGAAATGATGAAGGTAAGTTTTTTGTGAGCTTGAAAGGGCTTCATGTGTGAGCATTACATGTCCTTTAACATAAATCAAAGGCTGAGTTTCCCTTGTGGTTGAGCCAGTGCAAAATAAAGGAAGCAACAAAATTCCAAGGCCCTACAACGAGTTTGCTTAGTAGACTAACCAAACATCAACATCAAGGATAATTCAAGGTTCTTTGACATATAGGTAAACATAAATTCAAAAAAGCATATACACAAACTTAACCCCAGCAAAGTATGTTCATAATCCAATAATAAAAAGCTCAATAGTAACTATATCCGACTTCACAGGATCGAAGTGCGCTATGCTGCATCATGATCATGAGCTTTTATCCCCAAAGGTTCATTACTTTCAGCCTTCTCAGTATCTGATGGGAACTCCCATGCTCTAGTGCATTATCTTGAGTAAGTTGCCCTGTCCAAAAGCGAGAATATGAAACGATTGAGGGTCAAAATGAGCTAAATCTCCCTCCTAACCATAGATCATTACCGTCCCCCCAAATCCCCATCTGGTCGTCGGCCTTGCAACTTCCATATTGTTCTATCTTATTATTTTAGTTTTATTCACAATATCCTTGGCCCATAGGTCTTTTTGCATGTTTTACAGTTTTAGGTGTCTTCTCAGCCTGAAAGCTATTTAGTGACCTCTGTGCCTTGCTATCCTCAGGCATTCAAAAACTAGTTGATATTATGCCGCCAACCAAATGAGCAGTTCCACTCTAGTGGTTTCTCCTACTTCCATATCCGGGAATCTTACCAGGAGTCTGTAATTGTTGATAAAAAGAATAGAGGAATCTGTATATGAAATTGTGATCTTTTTCAAGTCATTGCCCATATCATGAGATCCATCCTGCTTCACCGATCAAATTAATCATCTTAAACTATCATTTTGAGTGTACATGTCAACCCTTGGTCTAAGAATCTGTTTTCTTTCTCCCAGATTAATCTACATCTAACCCCAACAACAACCCCCCCCCCCCCCCCCCCCCCCCCCCCCCCCCTCCTCCTCCTCCTCTGTGCTAACCTTTGTCCATTGGTTGGTTGCAAACTTTCTTATCTATGTCGTTTGAAAAAGAATAGGGTAGAGGGTATTAGGAACACTCATTTTCAACTTCTTGGCTAAGTGATTATCAGACGTTTTATTATCTCATGATGCGGGAGACGACTTAAAGCCACTAATATGCAACATATGATTTATTATACCCTGAAATAATATTGGAACAAGTGCTCCTTAAATACAACCCTATAGTTGGTAGGTTGCAACTCAATAATGATATCAAAAAGCATTACGAAATCCTAATAGATATCATGCATATCAGGTGATATTTGATGACTTTTAGCAAGGAGAAATAATACTAGATACTCTCAACATATGCAACATGCAAAACTTGAGGTGCCATTGTTCAATATTCAAGGACAGTGAATTGTATAAATTCCATTGCCATAAATCACAAACTTTATGAATCTAAAACAGAGTTTAAGAAGTTAGACCTAGATGATTGAAGTCTGCAAAGTTCTTGAACACCCTTGGATTGGGGCTCTCTTAAAGTTTCTCTACCGAAGTACTTCATAGGACATTTGTGCATAAGATTAGGAGAAGGATCAAGATACATATTATGGGGTTATAAACTTATAAATTAGGGAAGAGTAATGGTTAGGGTTCAGTAGATGTATACATATTGTTAGTGTTCTAAAAATCTGCCTAGGCCGCGCCTAGGCGCTAGGCGGCCGCCGGCCGCACCGAAAAGGCCCTAGGTGGCCGGCCTAGGCGCTGGACGGCCCTAGACGGCCATAGTCGGACCTAGTCGGGCCTAGGGTTAGGGTTAGGGTTAATTTTTTTTGAAAGTTTCAAGAAAAAAAAAAAAAATTATATTTGACAAAATTAAATACTTACCTGCCGCCGCCGCCGCCGGCTGTTGTTGTTGTTGTTGTTGCTGTAGCTGCTGATGTCGTCGACGTCGTCGTCGTCGTAGGGGAGGAGGAGGGAAGAGGGGAGCGGAGGGGAGGAGGAGAGGGGGGAGCGGAGAGGGGAGCGGAGGGGAGGAGAGAGGGGAGCGGAGGGGAGGAGGAGTGGAGAGGGGGGGAGAGAAGTCTGCTGACTCTCTCTCCTCTCCTCCCCCTTATATGTGTGTGTTTTTTTTTAAGTTAAAAAAAAAAATTGAAGCAAAACAAACATGGGATTCGAACCCATAACCTCATGTACCAAGTCTTAAGCATTGCTACACTAGCCATAAATGCTGAATAGTTTTTGTGTTTATAAGTTACATACATGTTATTTATATATAAACTCATGAGCAAAAAATAAATAAAAAATTAAATCAAATCGGCGCCTAGGCGCCCTAGGCGCTAGTCGGGCCCTCAACGCACCGACTCCGCCTAGCGAAATCTATAACATTGCATATTGTTATAAAGAAGGGAAAAGGGGTAGATGATTGCTGGTTTTTTAAAGGAGAGAAGACTAATGGTTGCTGGTTCAGATCTGGACAGCACACATATCATTAAAAGTATAAAATTGTCTCAATTTGAATTATAGAGGAGTCACCTCATGCCCCACTTGAATTTCTTCATACTTGAACTTAAGTTCTTAGGCAGTGCCTTGATGAATAATTTTATTCATAGTTTCTTCAATTGAAAGAACTGAACTATTTTGATCCCATCCTGCCCGAATATATAGAGTTCTTGCTGCTTTATCAGTGTAACTTCATAAGAACATATTTAGTGGTTCATGGTATGTGAAGATATGAGTTTATTTTGGGGTTTATGAGCTGCAAATCATTTACCACTTGTATAATAATTGTATTTTTGTAACACTTCTAGTGCATCCTAAGCCCAAATTAATCTCCCATTCGTTATAGGCACTCGCATGATAAAAATATTAAGAAAATAAATATAGAGTGCACATCACATACATATCCATGGGAATGTCATTTCTTCCTCTCTTTGGCTAGATGTGCCAGAGAGATGAATGTGTTTCCCTATAACAATGTCTCATCTTACCTCTTCATGTACTCTTTATAGTCTAGGGAACTTGGATGGTGCTCCTTGGTTGCATGAGCTTAAACTGCATTATCAAAATATAGGTCTACCTATCCGCCAAATGGCCTTCTATAAGTTTGATGAGATGACCCTCTCATGCTCATAACTAACTTGGCCAGGATATGGCACCAATATAGAGGGGTTATGTCAAGTCGATAGTTGGTTATAAAAGCTGTCAATTTTTTGTGGAGCTTTTTATGTTCCATAGCCGACCCCATTCTAATGGGAGAAGGCTTGGATGATGATGATTCAATACAATCCAGTAAGGGTACAGGAAAGGGGATGTGCGCATACCAGGCTAGTGGGCACTTTCCCTACTAAAGTAGATGAGATTGGTCCTATAGGCTAGGAACCAAAGCAAGCAGGCAAGACACTCTTGTTGGACCATAAATATAGGGTCTCGAAAGCCTGCGGCTCAATCGGATGGGCCTTTCGTTCTTTTGATATATGAAAAGGAGTGTCACCTGCTAGTCTAGTGTCTAGAGAAGTTTTACCTGCTAATCTAGAGTCTAGAGCGCCATCCGAGCGCCAAGTAGTTTACCGGAAAAATTGATAACTCTGGCATTCTTGGCCCACCTAGCGAAACCGGTAGTTTCTTGGTCTGCAGGAAGTTCTGCCATTCCTAGGAAAATTGCATATGAAGACTACTAAAATATCTGAGCTTACTTTATATTAATTGCATTATGTTCACATCTTTGAAATATATCATTGTGTTAGAAGCAATAGCTACAAAGACGAAAATGTGTGTTCCTCCAATAGGGGAGCCCTCTCCCAATGTAGTTATTGGAGATTCGAGATGTGCGCAGCCCCATTATGTGAAGAGATCATTTTATTTATTCATTTGAATGTGTATCCCTTCAGGAAGCAAGTGACAATAAATCAACACAAATAATAACACATATTTAGTCGTCTTGATTTTTCTCTCCAATGTTCTCATCATGCAGCTCCTTCAGTTTTCCCAAATCGTTGGTGCATTTCCATAGCAATAATTGAAGTAACAAGATGTGGCTTGATCTGTAGTTTGGATCTCAGTCGGTTGTTTTCTTAATTATATCTTTGCAGGTGGAATAAAATGCGTCAAGAATGTTACTATTCATCCAGCTTCTATCTTATCCATCAGTGCTGGAGAACACTGGCTGGGGATTGGTGCAGCTGATAATTCCATGTCATTTTACCATCGTCCTCAAGAAAGACTAGGTGGTTTTTCTAGCACGGGCTCAAAAATGGCTGGATGGCAACTTTATAGAACTCCTGAAAGAACTGTGGCTGTGGTATGTAGCACTATCCCTGTTACTTAATGTCTGTTTCCTTATTTATTTTAACTCTTTCTTTTTTAAAATTTATCAAAATAATTTCAATCACTTCATTTGCTACTATTGATATCTGAAAACTCTTTGCAACTAGTGTTTATGTTCAGTGCTGAAAGTTGCATCATGCAAAGTGGAAAACATTGTATCATGCTCAACACTCTATTACTCTAGGACTTACTATAGATACAGAAATTGCATGTCCAAGTAAAAAAGTACCATCCTTCACCGCGAGCCTTCATTGTCTGCAAACATTTCCCCTCCTACAGCACAACATAGATAATGTCTAATACAACATCTTGTCGCAAGTCTCGAAGCTATTTTCTTTGGTATATGATGTTGCTTTCTACTTCTATGTTATGTTGCTTACACTTGCATCCTACATGGAGGTGCTTAATTTCTGAAGCTTTTCAGACAATAAAAAGGTTACTAATTGAAACATATAATCTGGCTGTTTTCAAAATAGGACATGATCTGAACTCAATTCTGTCTAGCTATCATGTCCAGGTGCACCTTGTAACAAGAAAAAGTTGACTCCGGATTTCCATTGCTTCTGTCCGTATAATATTGGGTTCAAAGCTTAGTTAGGGTTTCCGAGTTTCTTAACATAACTTGGCATCAAACAAATTATGTATAATGCTTTCAGGATTCCTCTTTGAAACAGATCTACTCAGGTCAAAGTACCCATGACTTGTCCACTTCATAATCCCAAAAAAAAACTTGACTAGGGACTTGCATTCTTGTAGCCTTGTATGGTTTGGGTTCAATCTCTGGATTTGGCTGCAGGCTAAGTTGTCCAATTTCTACATATCTGTTTTTGGTGCGGGTTTCCAACTTTCTGATGGTTCTAGGCCTTTTGGCCTGTCCTATGTATTGTGTTTTTCTATGAGAGTGTTAACACAGACTACTACTGAATTTCCTCAAGAAAAAAAAATTACTAGTGCCTGACGTCTCTCGGTCTTACCTGTTACCTTATTTATGATCCAATTGCCAGTATAGAAGAGTTTGGTCACCTCGATGCTGACAGAGTCGCCTTAATTTGATTAAACTAGGGTAGTCTCGAAGGAAGTTAGCCTATTGATGGCCCGTAACCTGCACGGTCCAGTGTTACACATTTGTATGATTGGTGCCTAAAAATTGCGTTAATCTTTCTATATTACTCGAGTCGTACTTTATATTTAAATAAAGATGCATTATATTCTTCGAAATGATTATGATGTATCTGCCTGTGTTTCTGTCGTATCAGGTACGCTGTGTGGCTTCCGACCTTGATAGGAAAAGGATATGCAGTGGCGGTCGCAATGGTCTTCTTTGGCTATGGGAAGCAACCATCAATATTTAGTATTTTTGCTCAGATTCTGCCTGCAACATGTTCTGTAACTGCTTTGGAGGACTACTGGTGTACAAATCTATTTTTTCCAGAGAGAGTCTGTAGAGAGCCTCTATAGGTTCTTTGTTGTTTTACTTTTTGTCAGTATGTGTGCAAATGTACAATAGGTCATAGCCGATGTGTCTTTTAAGTTTATAGTGAGATGTTAACTTTTAGAATGGCTCATTTTGAGCTAAAAGTTTTTGGATCATTATACAGCATGTCTGGGTACCTCCAGAGTTCACTGGAGATGGATGTTTTATGTATGTGGTGGAATAAGTTGAGTTTCGATTTTAAAATAGGGTTTTATGAGTTTTTTTTGGGTATGATTGTAGGGGTGAGCATTCGGTTTATTCGGTTTCAACCGAACTGAATTAGCCAAAATCGAATAAATGATCCAGATGGTGGGAGGGGTCAACGTCACCGAGGAGGCCAGGAGAAAGAGAGTTGATTTGGGAGAGGGGAGGGGAGAAGCCCAGAGAGTGTATGATAGGTGATTTGGGAAATGTAAAAAGAAGAGGGAGAGAAAGAGAAATTAATAGAAATAATAATAATAATTATTAGGTTAAGTAAAAATATATATTATTATTGTTGTTGTTGTTGTTGTTGTTGTTGTTTTGTTGTTGTAAGAACTAATTATATTTCATAAATAATTAATAAGTGATTAATTTGTATCCATTTTTTACTCTTTCAAACTATCAAGTATCTAGCATATACCCAAACATTTTAAAAAATAAAATAATAACATTAATATTATTTTTCATCCCTTATAAACACCAAGTGATATAAAGATTTGATCCAATTACATTGACTTGACTTCGACGTAGTATTGCAACATTTCAAGTTTAAATCGAAAATGTTATATGAATTAAAAAAAGAAAAGAAAAATATACCAATATACTACTTCTCCGTAGGGCTGCAAACGCCGAGCCAAGCTTTTGTAAGCTTGAGCTTAGCTTGACTAGAATTAATCGAGCTCGAGCTTGATAATTTTTTTTATTTTAGAGCTTGAGCTTGGCTTGAACTTGTTTATATTAAGTTTGAGCTTGGCTTGGTTTGAGCTCGAGCTTGACTTGATAAGTAAGCTTGATTCAAGTTTGATAAACAAGCTTGATAAGCTCAAAATCAAGCTCGTTAAGCTTGATTTCAAACTCGCTCAACTTTATTTCAAGCTCATTAAGCTTGATTTCAAGCTTAACGAGCTCGATTTCAATTTAGTTATGTTTGAATTCAAGTACCCGTAATATTAACAATTTATTTATAAAAATATAATTAAAAAAGTTCCTTAATATCAATTATTAAGGACATATAAATATATAATGCACACAAATATACATATATTTAGAATTCAACAAAGAAAAACGAGCTTCTAAACAAGCTCCTAAACAAGCTTCTAAACGAGCCAGCTTGCAAGCTCATCAACGAGCCAGCTTGCGAGCTCAAACGAGCCGAGTACTTCTAAGCTTGAGCTTGGCTCGTTTATTAAACGAGCTCGAAAATGAAGCTTGAGCTCAGCTTGTTTACTAAACGAACCGAGCTCAAACGAGCTTTCATCGAGCCGAGCTTCGAGCAGCTCGTGAACGGCTTGGCTCATTTGCAGCCCTACTTCTCCCTATCACACATAAGATTTTTCGTCCCACTGAGACGGATCTGCATAACCTCTCTACGTACCAGATTTTGCTGGAAGTTTCTAGAATGTGGTGGAATGTGATGGAGTCTTCTTGAAGATTCATAAAGTCTCTATAGCTTTCTAGATGTTCTAGAGTCTTTCTTGGAAATATCTAGAACCGAAAATATTTCCTACAATAATTTTGGAATATGCTGGTTCAAGAAATTTCATGTAAGTCCTTTGAGCCGCTATAAACAAGGGAGATGCTCATTTGTTCGTCATCATCTAAAAAGTTGTAAACTCTTCCTAGTATTGTGAAGTTTTTAATTTCCCATCTCTCTTTTTTACTCCACATTGTTTTTATTATAGTCTTAGCAATATAGTTAAGCGTTTGAGGAAGGCTGGGACGAATTTTTGAGCAGGAAGCTTGTGCACTACAAGGATAACAAAAATGGTGAAATCTTGTCCATAAATTTTGCTACGGTGTAACTCGAGCGGGTTGGGTCGGGCTCGAGGTCAATCCAAGCCCAACTCCATGAATCATAAGCTTAGCCCGAGCCCAAGTCCGACCCGACCTCGGGTTCATCATATGAAGCCCAAGCCCAAGACCAGACGATCGATTGGGCTTGGGTTGGATCGGGTCCATCTGAGTTAGCAAACACTAATATAATATTTAAAATAATTTAAACAAAAGTAATATTAAACACATAATCAAATAACAATCAAGTCTTGATTATTACAAGATACAAACTGAAATCAGATCTAGGATAAAGGGTTGAAGAGTTTGGGTGAAATTTTTTATAATTTAAACTTCTTATTTAAGAAGTGTGTGTGTGTGTGTCTATATATATATATATATATATATATATATATATATATATATATATATATATATATATATATATATATATATATATAAGTCGATTTCGAGTTCTTCAAGTAACCCGAGTCCAACCGGATTTTTGGTTGAGTTCAAATATTTTAACTCAAATCTGAGCCGAATCCGAGTATTTTCAAGGCTTAATTGCTAATTGCTACCCTCAACTATCACACTTTTTCAAGTTGATACCCTAAACTTTTTTTCGTAACAGATTGATACCTCAACTATATTTTTTTTTCAACTTAATACCTAACATTTTAAAAAACCCCAAAATGCCCTTATCCCTTTCCTCCCTCCACCCCCTCCCCCACTCCGGCCATCCCCCCCCCCCTGCTAGCTCCGGCCGACCCCCCCCCCCCCCCCCCCCTCCTCGCTTCCGGGCCACCCCCTGCCCCGCCTCCTGCCCCGCACCCCCCTCCCCAGCCCCCCTCCTCCCGCGCTGCCACGTCCTAGGGGAGAGACGGGAGCGGACGGGCGGCCGGAGCGAGAGGGGGGGGGGGGGGGTGGGGATGGCCTGAAGCCAGCGGGGAGGGGAGCCAGCAGGCGGGTGGGCGGCCGGAGCTAGCAGGGGGGGGGGGGGGGCAAGCGAGCAGGGGGGAAGGAGGGTTAGGGGTAGGGGCATTTTTGTCCAAAATAATATCCGGGTATCAAGTTGTTACAAAAAAAAGTTTAGGGTATCAACTTGAAAAAGTGTGATAGTTGAGGATAGCAATTAGCAATTAAGCCTATTTTCAATTATAACTCAATCCATTAACGAGTTTATTCAATCGGACTCGGGTTTAACCTGCCTGAGTTGCACCCCTAAATTTTGCTATGTTTTGAACCCCTTTTGATTTTGATCCATTGGCCCAATAAGGGGGAAAAAAAAATCCAGATATGCATGCACCAAGATCCGCGAACTTCTTGCACAGGTAATCTCCACCGATCAACTTCAATCCAAAGGCGCCAAACAAACCTCCCACCAAAATCCAGGGCAGCGATCCGCGTCCACCCCCCTAAGTCAAACATCCACCGTCCATCCAAAAACAAATCCAACGTACCAAACTCACCCATTCCTCCCCCCACAATTTTAAAATCCCGCCATTTCTTCCTCCATAAATACTCCTCCTTCCTCCACTCCCAACTCCACCACCGCCATCAAAGCCAACTCAAACCCTAACCCTAATTTTTCTCGCTCATCCTCTCCCCAATGGCGCGTACCAAGCAGACGGCCCGCAAGTCCACCGGCGGCAAGGCCCCACGCAAGCAGCTGGCCACCAAGGCCGCCCGGAAGTCCGCTCCGGCGACCGGCGGGGTGAAGAAGCCCCACCGCTTCCGTCCGGGCACCGTCGCCCTCCGCGAGATCCGCAAGTACCAGAAGAGCACCGAGCTCCTCATCCGCAAGCTCCCGTTCCAGCGCCTGGTCCGGGAGATCGCGCAGGACTTCAAGACCGACCTCCGCTTTCAGAGCAGCGCGGTCGCCGCGCTCCAGGAGGCGGCGGAGGCCTACCTCGTCGGACTCTTTGAGGACACCAACCTCTGCGCGATCCACGCCAAGAGGGTGACGATCATGCCCAAGGACATCCAGCTCGCTCGCCGGATCCGCGGGGAGAGGGCTTGAGTTGTGAGAGGCTCTTTCCTTGTTCCTTTTTGAATTGGTGTTTGTAAAAGAAGTTCAGTTCTGTTCTAATGGGAATCTACGACTTTGGTTTGCAAAATTTGTTAGAAAAGTTGGGGCCTTTTTTGCAACTATGAAATTTGAAAGGACTTCTGCAATTTTACAGCAGCTGAATGGCTCTAGAATTGGGCCTAGTAGGGATTAGTGTTAAACTAAATGCATCATTTAACATAAAACCAAAATATTCTTTAAATATTGAAAAATTGAATTCTCACCCATCGATCATTGAAGACCCAAGTGTATGATTAAATACATCAGTAAAATATATGGTCATAATGAAAATGGTACCATCTGCTTATATAGTTGGAACCCTTGTTAGTAATCACCCGAATAAAATGTGTATTATATGTGAATTTTTCCGTATCTTACATAAATGAATAATGCTTATGTACGTGAATTTTAAGTCTATGGAGTTTTAAACATGTACTGTATGAATTTTTTGGCCAAAAAAAACGTGATTGAGAAATCTAATAGTCTTGACTTTCTTGACTCTTGCTGCTCTATGATATTAAGACTGACGCAATTCTCAAAATTATCAAAAAAGAAAAGAAAAAAGAAAGTCTTATAGTAACCAAAAAAGAAACCATATTTCCAACCTTATTGTGAGTTTAGAAAAAATGGTTGCCACATAGGAATGACAAACTTTCATTCCAAAAATTCTTGGAAAAATTTGAGTGGCACCCCACTTTTTTAACGCTTATTTAAGGTGCATCCCACAACATTACAATATTGTATTACACCCCCCACTTTTAACGAAAAATGTCTATTACTAACGGTCAACTCCTTTGACCCTTTATTTTGGACGAAAATACCCTCTCGTTATGTCCCTACCCAACCCTTGCGACCCCCCTCTCCTATTGCTACCGCCGGCCCCCCTCCTCCCCGCCGGCAGCCAGCCTCCCCCCCTCCCCCCCCTCCGGCTCCGCCCCCCCCCCCCCCTCCCGCTCCGCCCCCTAGCCCCCATTGCTGCGCGCTGCTGCTGCTGCCGTCGCTGCCGCCGCCGCCGCCGCGCGCTACTGCTAGGGGACGGAGGGGGAGGGGGGGGGGGCGGAGGGGGGGGAGGAGGGGGGGGGGGAGGGGGGCCGGAGCGGGAGGGGGGGGGGTGATGATGGTTGATGGTGGTGGTGATGATGATGATGGTGATGATGTTCGTGGTGGTGATGGTGGTGATGGTCGGAGGGGTCCGGCGAGGTCGGGGAGGGGGGGGGGGGGGGCGGAGCAGGAGGGGGGGGGGGGAGGGGGGCCGGAGCGGGAGGGGGGGGGTGATGATGGTTGATGGTGGTGGTGATGATGATGATGGTGATGATGTTCGTGATGGTGGTGGTGGTGATGGCCGGAGGGGTCCGGCGAGGTCGGGGAGGGGGGGGGGGGCGGAGCGGGAGGGGGGGGGGGGGTGATGATGGTTGATGGTGGTGGTGATGATGATGATGGTGATGATGTTGGTGATGGTGGTGGTGGTGATGGCCGGAGGGGTCCGGCGAGGTCGGGGAGGGGGGCCGAGCACGGCGGGGGGCGGGGGACGGGCGGCGGGGGGCGGAGGACGGGCAGCCACGTGTGACGGAAAGGGAGGACACACAAAAGTAGATAAGGGTATTTTCGTCCAAAAAAAATTTGACCGTTCGTTTTAGACAGAATTCGTTAAAAGTGGGGGGTGTTATACAATATTGTAATGTTGTGGGGTGCACCTTAAATAAGCGTAAAACAAGTGGGGTGCCACTCAAATTTTTCTAAAATTCTTTTCCAATGCAAATGTAGAATAAAATATGAAGTTGACATGTCAATGACATGGCAAGGAGAATGTGAAGTTGGTTGTCTAGCTCTAGACAATGCATTTTACAATGACTTTGTCTCCACATCTTCAATTATTAACAGAAATATTTATAAAAAAGTTGAAGAAGTGGAGGAGTTGCTTTGGAAGTTAGAAAAAAATATTTTTTATTGCCTCCTCAATATTTTTGCATTGGAGAGTTTTTTTTTTATCTCATTGTCTTTTGAGATATAATTTTGCCACA
Source organism: Iris pallida (assembly GCA_029216955.1). Lineage (NCBI taxonomy): Eukaryota > Viridiplantae > Streptophyta > Magnoliopsida > Asparagales > Iridaceae > Iris > Iris pallida. The sequence continues at coordinate 3,399,382 of JANAVB010042217.1, read as the reverse complement.
TAAACAAGACATTGTCTTGTGGCTCATGCCACATAGGAGCTACCTAAGACACAACACTTAACAAGACAATAGGGTTGGAGATGTTGCACATGTTGCTTGCAACAATTAAAGGAAAATCTTTCGGTATTCCATCCTACTTTCATTTCATTTTTATTATATAATGTTCACCCAAGCTTTTTTTATTCTTATCACACTGAACCCTTGTTTATGAAGGAGTAGAGGTGGGTGGACCATATATACATGTTGAATTTTTAGTGCCAAATTTGTTCATATGAAATGTACTAAACACAAATTAAATCTAATCCGAATGTTTTTCGTTAGACGATTTTTTGACCGTATTTTACTTATATTGTGCTACTTTTGCCGTTCCGAATGTTTTCCGTTTGCCGAATTGCTAACAAGGGTTGGAACTTTTTGCAAACGAAGGAAATGTGTGTTTTATCTGAGTTGATAGTTGGCACTACCTAGATCTTGAGTAATGATATTCGTACCTCGAAATTATTATTTTTAAACTATTCCTTCTTATGTCGTGGTTGATATGGTATATTAAATAAAATTATGTATTATACGACATGGTAGATGAGATGGCAAATTTTAATTTAAAAAATTAATTACACAATGTTTTTATGTAAATATTAATGTTAATATTAATTTTAAAAATAGTTGGTTTGAAGGGACAAATAGCTTTATTCCTAGATTTTGTAGGAAAACTTGATTGTTTTATCATTCAGTTGATACACATTTGCACTTCCAAAATGGATCTAGATCTTCCTCTCTTTTTTATTGCCAATCTTCAAAAAAAAGAAGAAAATGTTGTAGTTATGCAGCCCTGCGTTGTGCTTATGCCTGAACAAGTTCTATTAGCTAAAGCTAATGCTGTAGTTAAGCCGTGTCTTTTTCATGCTTTTTTTTTTCCTTTCCTTCTTTCTAAATTCAGCAATCAATTTTTTTTCCGGTCTTTGAAAAAGTCAAGAGAATTGGAAGAGAGTGAGGTTGGTGGGAGAAATCATTTCTCCCATATTTTCTTTTGGAAATCAAATTCCTTTACTCCTCGTTTCTTTTGGAAGCAGTTGATAAAATTTAGAGAAATTTTGACTTATCTCCTACTTGATTTATCATATTTCAGGGTGCGTTCCACAGTTTTACAAAAATGTACAGTACCCCTCACTTTGGATGGAATCTATTTAAAAAAAAAATTTGGACCCAAAATGTCCTTGTCTCCTTCCTCTTTACTCTTTTCTCTCACACCCCCCACCACGGCCACCGCCTCCGCTCCACACCTTCCAGCCTCCGCCGTGAGCTCCCCCTCTCTGCTTCTGCCGTGCGCTCCCCCCCTCCCCGCCACCGCCTCTGCTGCCCCCTTCCTGCCTCCGGCAGCAGCGGCGGCAACGGCGGAAGCAGCACGACAGAGGCGGAGAGGAGGGGGGAGCGGAGGCGGTGGCGGGGAGTGGGGGCGGTGGCTGCGGGGGGGTGAGAGGAAAGAGGAAGAAGAGGACATTTTGGTTCAAAAAATTTTTTTTTGACGGATTCCGTTCAAAGTATGAGGTACTATACATTTTTACAAAACTGTGGGATGCATTCTGAAATGAGGTAAACAAAGTGGAGGAGAAGTAAAAAAAAACTCTAAATTTTATGAGATAAAAGTGCGGAAACAGGAAAGACCGCTTGCAATATGAATTTCATAAGATAGGTTATAATGTTGACAGTGAGCTAGTTATAATGTATGTATCATTTTACCACAAGGCAACACCCCAGGCCATATGAATTTCTTAAGATAGGATCAGTCCAAACCCACCTTAAACCTACATCTCCTCGCTAATAGAGGTGAAGGACAACCAAAATTAACTCCGGCTAAGACAACCCAACCCTTTGGTTTGGTTCGACCATGTTCTCTGAACCCTTGTCAGCAATTCGGCAAACAGAAAAAATTTGGGACGGCAAAAATACGAATATGAATCGGCTCAGTGCAAATAAAATACGTTCAAGAATTCTGTCAAATATTTAAAAAAATAGAAATATTGAGGTTAGAAACTTCACATTCTTAAATATGTTGTCAAATTTGGTTAATTAAACATGTTTCCAGCACGTTTTTTTTGTGCCAAATTTGTCAATAATTTATACAAAACACGTTTAAAACTTCGCATGCTTAAAATTTACATACTGATTTAGATCTGTCAAAAGTATGCAAATATTATACGTTTATAAAAGATACGAAAAAATTCGTGCATAATACGAGTTTTATTCGGGTGATTGCTAACAAGGCTCAGAACTGGAACTTTGCAACTACATAGTAGTGTACCTAATGCGTGCATAAAAATCAGACCCTCCAAATGGTTGACACACCAATTGAAATGTAGAAAATAGATTATATGTGAAAAGAAAAAAAGATGCCGGTAAAAGCAAACGATCGTCAGCGACGAACAAAAGAACTACAATTATTGCTTTCATGGACAAGAATGGCCAACAAGAACCAATAATATCATATCCATGACTTCATTTTCAAATGTCTCCTATGAACTGAGCTTACGCCGCAGAGAGAGAGAGACCAAAAACATGTTCTTCGTTCTCACATTGCAGGAATTTTCCGTCACACTAATAACCCATATCATCCATATTTGGCATGCGCCCCATTGATTGGCTGCCCTTTACCTCCGCATTCTCTACGACTGTTGCTTCCGTGGTTGCCAACAATAAAGAGACACTGCAAACGCAGACCAGACCAGAACTTGGTGTCAATTTCAGTGGTTAAACAAACAAATTACGGAAAAAAAAGTCTCAAAACTTTACCTGGCAGCATCTACTAAGGCAGTTCGGATTACTTTTAGTGGATCTATAATTCCTGCCTTCACCATATCAACGTAGTGACCTGAAAGAAAGTATCGATGAGAAACAGAATAATTGGGTATCAAATTTGGTGTTAATCATCATGTGAGGACTATATCGTAAGTTTCTTGCAATGATGACAGGACGCAAGGCAACCAAGAGTGTCAATGTTCAATATAACAGATATCTAGTTAGAAAATAATAAATTTGAATGGTTCTTCCATCCTGCATGATACCGAAATATTGTCCAGAACTCTAGAACAAAACCATTTATGAGATACCAGCTATTCATATTTACATTTTGGCTCTGATCAATTTTGTAGCCTATACCTATGATTTCAACTTTCTCAATGCTCGAATCTCGATTACATTGGATCTCTCTCGGTGCCATAGTGCATGATGGGAAATGAAAGCAACACATATCATGGCTTCCAAACTTCTAAAACTTACAAGATTCAGTTGGTTTGACAGGGATCAAAATAAAGTATTTAGCCAAAGATGAACATCATTTCAAAATGTTAATTAAAGGTAAAGCACACCGAGTCTGTCACCATTGATTACAGTGGTCTGCAATATCTTTTTGAAAGAGGACACATCGACATAGTTATGCCCACAAGATAAAGACGTAATGCAACAATGTAGATGTTGCAATCCACATTGATGATGAAGCTTACCATAACACTATCTTTTTTAATTTTTTCCAAACACCTCTACATTACATGGAGAATTTGAAGAAAAAGATGCAGAAACCTGGACAGCCCAAATTACAATATTGATTATACAAAAAAAACTATAGTATCAACTATACAACAGTTACAATTCTCTAAAAGGATTAAGCAATGGTTACGCTAAGATAAAGAACATCATCATTGGAACTTTTCTCCAATAAAAATGGGATCAATTATGGAACACAACTATTGAGTAGGTCCTGTCGACTAAACTCTACATCTGAGTGCCAACATGACATCAACCCTCTTTAAGTGATAGCAAACTCTGACCAAGCAAGCTGTACTAACAAGAATTGGCTTGCTGTAATCTATAAGACTAGTTGGCGGATATGAAACGCTAACTTATTGGTTATGCAATATAAGCTCATGCAACCAACGAGTAGCCTCCACCATAACGATATAGGCTAGTCTCTAAAGGTTTTCAAACAAACAAAAAACCCTTCTTTAGGAAAGGCCTTTGTGGTAAAATACAACATGGATATCCTAGAGATTATAGTGTGAATAAGAAACTCTTATACCAAAAGGCATAAGAAATATTAAAAAAAAACTTATAAATTCAGAAAGTTGTTCTAAAACAAGACCATTACAAAAAAGAAGACGATTATTATGAAAATTCTAGATATCGAGCTAATCCTCGATAAAACATATCTAGAAAAAATTGCAAATGTTTTATATGACAAGAAGTTGGCCACTATGCAAATAAATGTCCTAAAAGAAAAAAGTACAAATGAAATCATTCTTCTAAAACGAATTAGAAGAATTTGATCTCGATCTTACAGAAATAAAAAAAACAACTTATTGGTTCTGCAAGCTAAAAGCTCATGCAACCAAGGAGCAGTCTCCAAAACTCTCTTTGACTGAGTCTAGAAGGTGGAAGAGAGAGGGTTTCTATATCTTATCCGGTCATCTCGAAGACAGAGAATCAGCCAAAAAAAAAGGCTTAATTGCACTTTGCTACCCTCAACTATTCCGCTTTTTCAACTTGATACCCTAAACTTTTTTTGTAACAAGTTGATACCTCAACTATTTTTTTTTTCAACTTGATACCTAATTTTGAGCTATTTTTTTTCAACTATTTTTTTTTTCAACTTGATACCTAATTTTTGTAACAAGTTGATACCTCAAGGTTTGAGCAGGGGTATTTTCGTCCCAAATTTTTTTGGGTATCAACTTGTTACAAAAAAAAAGTTTAGGGTATCAAGTTGAAAAAGCGGAATAGTTGAGGGTAGCAAGGTGCAATTAAGCAAAAAAAAAACACATCATAAAGCTAATCACCATCATCATCATCCAAGCTTTCTCCAATTGATGGTGGGGGATGCTATGGAGCACAAGAAAGCTCCATACAAGAATTGACAAAGTTTTATAACTGATTGTCAAAGTGACGTCAACCTCTATGTTGGGGCCAAATTCCTAGCCAAGATAGCTATGTGCATGCCGGTTGGCAGGTAGGTAGACCTACCTTTTGTATACATCAGAAAGATAATGTGTAACCTTTGGTATTTGACAGCCAATCTTACGTACCCATTTATGAAATGATTAATAAATACATACATACCTTTGGCAGCATCATAACCCAAACTAGGATTCTCTTGTTCTAGTAGTTTGCCAACAACCACCGAGCCATCAACACCAGCATTTGTGGCAATAGTATAAACAGGTGCCTACATGGAACCAACTTTCGTTGTTAAACACCACTCATAGCAGAAGAATAAACCTATCACCAAGCAGATATTTACCTTCAGAGCATTTTGGATAATTTGGATGCCTATCTTCTCATCACTATTTGACGTTTGAATTTTATCCAACTCCCTTGCAGCATATAAGAGAGCAACACCACCACCTACACAAACAAGGTTGAACGGTAAAATAAAATCGACAAGGTAACAAGAAACAGTAAGCAACCATGAGAGTACCTGGCACAATACCCTCTTCCACAGCGGCTTTTGCTGCATTCAGGGCATCCGTAACTCTATCCTTTTTCTCACTAACTTCCACATCACTGACTCCACCAACCTGTGTATGCATAGAGATATGGATGATTTTTGCATATCCAAACACAGGAAAACCATTATTGAAGTTGATGAAGACAAAAAACTGACCTTTAGAACAGCTACACCTCCTGAAAGTTTTGATAACCTTTCTTGTGCTTTCTCCTTGTCAAACATAGCTGTGCTTCCCTCAATGGATGTTTTAAGCTGCAGCATCAGCATTTTTATTTAAGCACTCAATTCGAATTAATCCAGGCCCTGCTCACACATAGTATATACCTCTAGAGCTCTACTTCACAACAACATTGGCAGTTACCAAACAGCAGAAGAGTACTTCATAATATATTAATTTCTAAAAATGAATAACAAAAGACAACCAGCCAAACATTCTAGAATCCTCAATATAAAAGAGTTCATAATCAAGACTAAAGCCGTCAAATCAGGTTTGAATGACTGAGCATGATAACTACATAGCACATCAAATTGAAAATAAGATGTTCAAATTTTGTTTCAACATGTGCAATGAAGAGAATTGATGCACGAGTTAGGGGAGCATAGATCTTACTTGAGGAGCTGCTAGGACTAGTGGTTAACCAAAGGAACATGGATTTGACGAAATGGAAAAGGATATTGTAGTTTCAAATGTTACGAAGGAGATGAGCTTATATGGAGCTGAATGGAGGACCATGATTTATAAAGCTGCCAAAAATATTTGAGAGAAAAGGGTTCACACTTCACACATCCAGAGGACCAGAGTAGAAGGTGGCACATATATTAACGAGCAGCTGAAGCAGATATATCAAGCACCTACTACAAGTGTACTCTTGGAATTCACTAAGTCGTCCTTCAATACACAATGAAGATAAACGAGGTCGCCAAGGCGCTCACATAACAACAGCAATAAGAGACGTTTTCACCCCATTGCATGAAGTCACAGACCAGGCAATCCTTCCAGGTTGTAGTACAGCAACAGCAATAAGAGACGTTTTAACTCTTACATTAGATCAAATATCATAAAGCTGCAAATAGCATGGAAGTAATGTAAAAAAAGGACAAGGGTTTTATGTCCATATAGCCTACATCTACTGGATAAATTAATAAAGTATTACCTCATACTCTATATCATCTTATATAACCAATGTCTTCTGCAGAATTCTTATGATGCTTGCACCCCGAGCTTTTGTGGCACTTGACAGAAAGAAACAACTTCGGCCTGGCATCTCTGATTCCCGCACAGATTCCCGTGACATAATTTACATTTGCTTACTCAGGTAAAATATTCACTTCTATACTAGTGTATGAACCCAGGATCCAAATATAGGTCTATTAAGTGTCATACTGGGAACAAATAAACATGGTCAAGATTACACATTTTCACTCTCTTTACTCATACAGGCTTACAAGTTAGATCCATATTTTCCACGAAGGGATGTGCTTGTGGGCAAATTACATGGATATGATTAACTTCATAAAATCCATGTGTTTCCTTCTTATACGATTAGGATTAATATACTATTATACTTGTTCTTTTGTATTCTCTTATCAATTTTACTTGACACATGGTTGAGCTTCTACTGATGTAAACCACCGAATTCTTGTTTAAGAGAAGTGTGCAGAAAATAAAATTAAAGAAATAAAGGGGGGTAACATACAAAAGCAGCAACTACGGAGAACTTGCACGTATCCTTAGTATAAGAAGACCTAATAGAAGTAAACTCCAACAGAGAAATAGAAAAGAGCAGCCCAACAAAATGTGGTGACAAAGGACTCAAGTAGCACGAGTAGTTAGTTCTGCTGCTGTGAATCACGATTCACAAATAGGCACACTAGGAAGGGACCGTCACAGCCGTCTAGCTCCCAACTTCCCAAGTCAATGCCATTTATGTGATTGAGCATTAAAACTTATGTCATTTGAATTAAGGTCGTTGTTTATATGACTGCATTCTTACAGACAAAAGACTACCTCCTCTTGTCAAGAAATGTGAAAGTCTCACAGCTGGGGACCCCTTTGCCTATTGGATATAAAAGCATTAACTCCATCAGTTTCATCTTACTCTTTGCTATGTCTTTCTCACACTTTTCGTGATGCTTCAACCATTTCTAATCTCACCAGGAAGAATCTACGGTGACCCAGCATCTCTGGTTCTTCCAGAGATTCTTGTTGACTATTGTTCATTTAGGTTTTACCCGCTTCTTTTGCAACTGTTGCTGATAGACTTCTTTGCTTATGAGCTCCAACTGCACTACAAAGCAGTAACTTACAGGGCTAAAGATGCAGTTTCCATTGATGTAACCAACCAACTTACAGGTCCAAGTCCCTGTAACTATAGGATTATATTCAGCACAAATGGCGATCGACCTGAGGTACTGTTACAACCTAGGTATAAAACAGACAACAGATTAGTTGATGAAACTTCTCGTTACAGTTGTAGTTGTACCACATGGTTACTGCATGTGCAACACATACAAAGTTCAACAAACTTTTTATAATTGACTTCAGGTAAAGCATGTAAGGTAAAGCATGTAAGATACCTCACCATCTTAGATATCCTCTTATGGCTTTGTTCAGGTACTGTTGCACGACTTGTCCATTTAAGATACCTCACCATCTTAGATATCCTCTTATGGTTTTGTTCAAAATCTCTGCAGTAAGGACTACCTTCTGGCATCTTCAGGTTAGAAGCCTTCTTTTTATTAGCAGTAGGTACACTGTACACATTTTTAACTTGTACATTGGAATACATCTTCCACTTAATTCCCAGGAAATGAATTTTACCCTATCATTCTGAACTTTCTCAGAAATCATTTTACCACCTCAACTTTAGAAACATAACACAAGACCTCCCTGGGCTACAGTTGCATGACAGTTCCCGCTTCTTAGTTTAAAAACCTAGAATGTAGATGACTAGCTAAATCATGTTATATATATAACCATTTCATCTCATTTCATAAGCTTTGGTATTTCCAAAGGATTTCTTAATTTGAATGAAATAATTCATCAAACTTCGGTCAGTTCTCTTGCACAAGTAGTTAGGAAATAATAACAAGTAAACATATTATGAAACACAACATAGTATAATCATTATATCAACGATGTAATTTGCCTTACCTGCTCGCATCTCTCTTCAATTAGCTTTTTGTCACCACCACCATGTAAAACAATAGTATCATCTAGAGACACGGTGACCTGTACAAAGAAAAGTCAGCATAATGGAAGCAATGTATCTAAATATGCAAATATAACTAACCTTTCTAGCAGTACCAAGCATTTCTAATTGGACCTTCTCGAGTGTGAGTCCATGATCTTCAGTGATAACCTATTTATTATAAAAGCCGAATTAACACAAACTGAAGATACAGTTCCAGCTCCAAGAAAAGAGGCATGATTGTGTGGGAAACAAACACTCCTTCAAGCAAACCACCATAAAAAACTTCTAAATGATCATTTTTATCTAACCTCACCGCCAGTAAGAATTGCAAGATCCTCTAGATTAGCTCTTCTGCTTTCACCAAAACCAGGAGCTTTAATGGCACAGACCTACAAGGAAAGAATATAATTAAAAAAAATATATATTTTAAAGCTTCCGAATGGTAATAACCCAACAGGATGTAAAACATGCAATTGGTATGAGTTGCGAGATTTTATGCATAAATCTTACCCATATGTTGTGTTTATTTCCATCTAGCCATACGATAGAACTTTGGGAGAACATTGCTGAGCAAAGATTAAGAAATTAAACTACAAGAAGATTGGTGCAAATTTTCGAGAGACAAGAAGGATTGGCAAATGGTTTTTATTGACTTGAAAGAATTATGATAAAGAATACCTAGGAAGATTTAATGTGTTGTGTTTGGAGATGAAACATATCTCTACTATCTATATGTTGAACGCGAAAGATATGTAAGATGGAGTTATGACTATTGTGCAAACAATTGGAGGAGATACCATCCCATTTCCATCACCATTGGCTTACACCAAGGATCGACATTAAGTCCGTACCTCCATGCACTAGTTATCAACACAAGACAAGGTATGATGGTGTATATACGTTATGTGTTGATGATATCGTGTTAGTTGATGAGATTAGAAAAGTGTTGGCCTCTATTGTGGAAATAAACTTTGGATTTGAAAGGTTTTAAGTTTTAAGATTAGTAGGACGAGACATTATATGAACTGTAGCTTCAATAGAATTCAAATAGACATGTTGGGGTAATCCTTTTTTTGTTTTTTTTGGGTGTGGGTGTGTGTGTGTGTGTGGGGGGGGGGGGGGGGGGGGGGGGTTGTACTCCATATGGACCATATATTTGGGTAAGAAATACCTAAGACTAAGAGTGATAGTTTTTTGGTATTTAGGATTAAATACCCATGGAAATATTGAGAAGGATATTATTCACAGAATTAAGGTATGGTAGCTGTAGTGGAGTACTTTGTGATCATAGATACCCTCAAAATAATTCCATAAGACAACTCTACCAACCATTTATGGATCGAAGTATATGAAATATGACTACAATATGAATCTAGCAACCATTTATTGGAGGTGGTGCCAATCAAGGATAAGATGAGAGATCGTCTCAGATGGTTTGGGCATGTGCAAAAGGAGACCAATGATCCACTGGGGAGTGATAAGACTTAGTTATGAAGGACCTACTATAAGTAGAGATAGGCCTAAGCAAACTTGGATTGAGATTGCAAAAAGGATAAGATATTTGCTAATGTTATAGAGCACATGGCTCCTAATAGAGCTGACTGGTATAAATAATTCAAATAGCTGACACCACATAAAGGCTTTATTGATGTTGCTGTTGAAATCTTGTGCATATATAACCCTATTATCTCGTGTGTAACAAATGAAATACTCAAATTGGTCCAATGTAACACTCAGGCATAAGCGATTCAGCATATAGATAATAGAGAAAAAGTTACCTTAATACCACCGCGATGTTTGTTCAGTACAAGCATTGCTAGAGCATCACCTTCTATGTCCTCCGCCACAAGAAGAAGAGCTCTGTTTTGCTGCACGGGTTAATAAATCTTTAATTTTGAATCTCTACAAGGTCACCAGACCCACCGTTCACATATGACAAATAAGACCAAGAAAAACATATGGTTGCCATTACCTTTAAAGCAAGCTCCACTATTCTGACAATAGAATTCATGTCTGAGATCTTCTTGCTATAAATAAGGATTAGTGGATTGCTAAGTTCCTGGAGAAAAAAAATACAAAGAGAATAAAATATGCAGGATTAAACATAGTTCTAACATGTGTACATTGTAACACTTAAATCAGCTTAAAGGCACCTAAAATTATATTTCTGGAAATTTCACATCTAGGAAAATGAATATTAACAAAAAACTAAAGTACGAAGAGAGTTATTTTAGCCCTTAAGTACGTGAGTAGGATCAGCATGATAATAGAGGAAAATTAAGCCATGCAGGCATGATTTAGATAAGCAATCTGTTAAACAAACTCACACATTTCTGGGTCTTTTGATCTGTAATAAAGTAGGGTGATATGTAACCCCTAGCTAATTTCATTCCCTCCACCACTTCAAGCTCATTGTGTAATGTATTTCCATCCTGCAAATTTCATCAAAAGTCAAATAAAAATTTCAGTTAAACTACATGTACACAAAAGTATGACTTCGAACGGTTGGGAAGCACTTACGGCAACAGTAATGACTCCTTCCTTTCCAACTTTCTCCATTCCTCTTGCAATGAGCTCCCCTATCTCTCTATCACTATTTGCAGAAATAGTTGCCACCTGTTTCAATTCAAATTCATTTAAAGCTAACAACAATAGTAAGTGAAGTAAAGGAAAGACTATTCTTCCAAAACCCAAATGCCAAGAAGAAAGGCAACAAATCCTAAAGATGGCTCAAAAGAGGACTATTTACAGAGGGTGGGTTCCTAGGAACCATCTCAGCCTGTTTATACTCAACCTTGGGGTGGGGCACCAATTTTACATGCAGAGGGCAGGTTCCTAGGTACCCTCTCAGTCTGTTTATACTTAATAATCTTGTGCTGGGGCTCCAGTTTTACATGCTATACAGAACCAAAATGGGAAAAAGTAGTACCATCAAAGTAAATCATCATTGTCATAAACTATCCATGGAAACAAGTAAACTGGCAAAGATCCCATTGTTTGAGAAGTGCCGATACTACTATGAACCAAGTAATACTAATATCATGGCCAAAATCAAATACTGAAAAACAGGAAATGGAGAACTAGAACTAAGAAATGACAATCGCATGAATAAGTTATGGCGTAGCAACCTGAGTGATTTCTTCTGGCGTACTTATCATCCATGCTTTACTTTTCAAATGAGAGACAACAGCATCTACAGCCTTATTTACACCACTGCGCAAGTCCATAACATTAACACCGGCTGCCACAGCCTTACAACCTTCACTTAGTATTGCTTGGGTTAGTACAGTTGCACAAGTAGTACCTGTTGCGAAACAAAACCCTTGGTAAGTGTAGTAGTGTATTGTATACTACAATATAGTTAACAGTCTTCAAACAAACATACAAAAAGTGGTGAACATAATTCTGTTTTTACACAGATCACACACACACACACACACACACACACACACACACAATATGTATATATAGGACTGGTCCACACTTTGATAAAATGTGGGGCCTGCATTTTATTATATGATTTGCGTCTAAAAAGAATTTTTATACCATGCATCATGATATTCATGTTATAAAGCATGTTTGTTTCAAACAGCATGCAATACGAAAATCTATAATCCCTAATCTAATGGTCTTATTTGTATATATGATAATTGACTTTGGTTAGCTGATCTTTACAAAGACAGGAATGTATGAAAACCTTGCTATGTTTACTAGTTTCTTTTGGTATGGTAAAACCGTAAAATGTAAAACTACTTCTTTCTGATCAGTCTATGAAAACCCACATCTAACTCAGTCTCAAATTTGCTAGAGATCTTCAAACATGAATGGACACGTCCTCAAGAAAAGGAGAATAATATACGGTATTATATAGGTAAATTGCATTCACTTATCCGTGCAATGTTGCATACTTGCATTATGCATAGTATGTTTCTTTTAGATTACGGGCCAGTTTGCTTCCTGTTTGAAACGGGGTTTTTTGCCGTTTCCGTCGATGTTTCGGCAAAAAATGGCAGACGGAAACTTGTTTGGTTCCCAGCATTTGTCATTTCTGTCAGACACAAACACTGTGAACGACAATTGACAGATGCTGGGCAGAACACCAGTTGGAACGGTAAACAGCCAATGCTCTCTTCCTTTTCACTTCTGCTCACCCCCATTCCACTTCTGCCCCTGATCATAAGCTCCTCCTCCGATTTTTCTGCTGTAGTTGATCTCCGATTCTGACAACCTTCGTACTCCAGTCTCTAAAAACAACCTCGCAACCGGCTGATCGGAGTGTCGCCAACGACAGTGCTTTCATGAAGACGAGGACAGGACAGAAGTCCTTATGGGTCTTGGTTCTGACATGACTAGACTGACATGACAAGTAGTGTAAAAGTTCAATGAACTCTTGAAAAGAATGATCACCACTGGGAACCACGCAGTCATGTACACTTTGAATTCCTGTTCTTTTACAACTTTGCATTCAGTTTAGATGATTACTTTTTCTCATAACATACAAATATAACTTCTAAGTAAAATTATGGGAACAACGGGTGTGTGTTTCTCTACAATTTGTGGTGTACTTGCATAGTTTAGTTTTCTACATGTAACAAGATTACAACTTTCTCAAATTTGTTATCAAGTAGTATCTAATTTTTTTAATAACTTTAAATTTTTTGGACAGATTAGCGTAGAAAATATGTATATAAGCCTCTGCTATAACCAACACTTTCAGTAATTTATACTCTTAAACTGCCATTTGGAAATGATAAAGCAAACACGTATTGGTCTACGTTTGCTGTTGGAAAGTAGGAACCAGACATAGTTCGTTTGACATGTAAGTGTTTGGCGTTTAGCATTACAAATGGGAACCAAACTTCTTTGTTTAGACTAAATAAGTAAACAATTTCTCGATTCACTCGTTAAGATGTATTATTTAGTCCCAATACAACTTGAACAAGTTCCAATACCCGGGCCGATATGGCTGAGTTGTTCGGATTCGTGAGGCGGACGGTATTTATGAGGGTGCAGAACGTGGCAAGGACATTGGCGAGTCCAAAAGGCATAATTAAAAAAATAAGAAGGAAAATGCTAAGTCTACAACCAAATACTTACAACCTCTCTCTCCCACCCCTTACATATGGGTCCCACCGGGTCCCACCTCCCTCTCAACCCCCTGCTACATGGGCTCCACCCAACCCCACCACTTCCCCCCTCCTCCAATCGAAGTCCGACACGTGACGGTGGTTGTAAGGGGATTGTAAGCATTTGGTTGTAGGCATAGCAAAGCTCCCCCCCAAAAAAAAAAAAAAATCAAAGGCCACCTGCCCTATGTTTATTCCCGGGTCGGCAATTACCATATCTCATTGCTGCTCGACTGCGAGGAGGGCATTTTAGTTGCTCTTACTTTCCGGTCAACAAGAGTTACTCTCGTAATGATAAATTCAAGCAATTACGTGCAAAAAAATGCGGTCCTTTTTATGTCTATCGGCACAAGACACTTCCGAAAACCTCAAGCTAAGACTCGTTACGGAGAAAGCTTCCGGAAAAAAGAACGAAACGAGCAACTACCGTCGCCTGCAGCTTTGTTCGTAGCGTCGGCGACCTGCTTCACGAGGCTCGCGCCGACGTTCTTTGCTCCGTCTCCGAACTCGATGCTTCTGGCGACGGTGACGCCGTCCTTCGTGACTTTGGGGGGGCCGCCGCGGGTTTGCTCGATAATTACATTCCGGCCCTACGCAAATAGAAAGAGGTTGACATTGATAGTAAAGGAGGAGAGAGAGAGAGAGAGAGAGAGAGAGAGAGAGAGAGAGAGAGAGAGAGAGAGAGAGGGACCTTGGGGCCCATGGTGAGCTTGACGGCGTCGGCGAGCTCCTGGACCCCCTGCAGCATCGCGGCGCGCGCGGCGGTGCCGGAGATGACGTCCTTCGCTGCGTAGCTCCTGCTCCACGTCTTCGTCGAGCCATGATAGCCTCCTCCTCCTCCTCTGATCGAATGGAATGGAAAGGAATGGATCAGCAGGAGAGAGAGAGAGAGAGAGAGTGAGAGAGAGAGAGAGAGAGGGATGGAATGGGTGACCGACCTTAGTAGTGGGGAGACGGTGGCTGCTGCTGCTCGTCGGAACATGGCTCCTGGCGGCGGAAGGAAGGAAGGAACGGGGTTTAGTGGTGGGCCGGCGGCTAGCTAGCTTTTTAGGGTTTAAGCCCCCACACCCTCCCCTTTCCTTTTTGAATTTCAAACAAATAGGAGTGCTTGCTTAATTTGTTGCTTATTCCCACATATGTTGGGTTAATGAGTCCATTTTTGTCCACTCAAGCGATGTCACGTGTCAACTTAGTGGTCAAAACCTTTGTTAGCAATCACCCGAATAAAACACGTATTATACGCAAATTTTTTCGTATCTTACATACGTATAATACTTACGTAGTTTTGAAAAATTCGGATTTGTACAAAAATTTTAAGCTTGTGGCGTTTTAAACGCATACCGTACGAATTTTTAAAAAAATTGGCCAAAAAAATGTGACCAAGAAACCCAACAGTCTTGACTCTTGCTGCTATTAGATATTAAGAGTGGCACAATTCCGTCATCCAACATCTTCTTATTCTCACACTGAACCCTTGTTTATGAAGGAGTAGAGGTGGGTGGGCCCTATATATATGCCGAATTTTTAGTGCCGAATTGGTTTATATGAAACGTACTAAACACGAATTAAATCTGATCCAAATGTTTTTTGTTAGACGAATATTTGACCGTATTTTACTTATATTGTGCCAATTTATACTCTATTTTTGCCGTTCCGAATTTTTTCCGTTTGCCGATTGCTAACAAGGGTCAAAACTAGTGGAGATATTCATAAAATCACACCCAAAGTATTTTTTTTAGATTGGATAAAAATAACATATGACGGTTTTCGAATGGAAGGATGAACATATACCTTAGTTTTAGTCGACAATAATGTCAGTATTGCAACCAAATGGGATTGTAATCTTTTACAGTCACCACGTCCGAATTGTCAACGACAGGTAATGGCTAATTGCTTCCTGTTTGATTTGTAGTATTGGTGACGACACCAATAAATTTCTTCTTTATTTGGACTTGCACCTAATCATGGTTAAGTTACTATGTTCCAGGCTCGGCACAGCTGCGATTTTGGAACTTGAAGAACGACCCAAAAAAATAAAATAAGGGAGCAAATGTTTCCATTCAAAATATAGAAACTAGTATATACCTCTAATATTTTAAAAAATTAGCAAATACTCTCATTCCTTTGTAAATCAGCCAAAATTTTGATTAAAAAGTGGATCAAACCACAGGAGCGTATTATTACTTCCATTTATTTGGTGGAAGTTGAAAGCAGTGGACTCAACATGCATGCAATGCAGCGTGCACTAATCCCGTGTGTATCGCCGGACATCTCCAAAAAAAAAAAAAACTTCACTTATCAAACAATAGTTGGAACTTGAATCGTATTAATAATCTTAACCCAATCTACAATAAACCAATTATAATTTACTCCCATCACATTCTTCATCCAAAATTGTACATCCCGCGAGAAAATCGATAGATGTACAACAACATACATAGTTTCGATGCTCCAAATACTCGTCGAAGGTTCAGGTCCAGGTCGACTGCCTAACTTCCGGCACGAGTCTGCGACCGAAACCAGCTAAGGTCCGGCAACCCCTGAAGCTGGCCAACTGCAGCAATGGCGACATCCTGAAAACATCAAAGATTCAATACTAGGTCACCAAATCTGTAGAGCAATAGCACTTATGAACGACGAAAATACTCTGGAGGGTTCAAACTTTCACAAGAATCACAAAAAATCGAAGATTCATCAGCCTGGCAATCTTGCCAAGTATGTGACTTGTAGTTGCAAGTAAAGAATAGAGAGGGAGAGGGATTATCCGTGCCTTGTCAATTATGAAGTTAGGGTTAGGGTTAGAGCAATAGCACTTATGAATGGCGAAAATACTCTGGAGGGATCAAACTTTCACAAGAATCACAAAAAATCGAAGATTCATCAGCCTGGCAATCTTCCAAGTATGTGACTTGTAAGTTGCAAGTAAAGAATAGAGAGGGAGAGGGATTATCCGTGCCTTGTCAATTATGAAGTTAGGGTTAGGGTTAGAGCAATAGCACTTATGAACGACGAAAATACTCTGGAGGGATCAAACTTTCACAAGAATCACAAAAAATCGAAGATTCATCAGCCTGGCAATCTTGCCAAGTATGTGACTAGTAGTTGCAAGTAAAGAATAGAGAGGGAAAGGGATTATCCGTGCCTTGTCAATTATGAAGTTAGGGTTAGGGTTAGAGCAATAGCACTTATGAATGGCGAAAATACTCTGGAGGGATCAAACTTTCACAAGAATCACAAAAAATCGAAAAATCATCAGTCTGGCAAACTTGCCAAGTATGTGACTTGTAGTTGCAAGTAAAGAATAGAGAGGGAGAGGGATTTTATCTGTGCCTTGTCAATTATGAAGTTAGGGTTAGGGTTAGAGCAATAGCACTTATGAATGGAGAAAATACTCTGGAGGGATCAAACTTTCACAAGAATCACAAAAAATCGAAAATTCATCAGTCTGGCAATCTTGCAAGTATGTGACTTGTAGTTGCAAGCAAAGAATAGAGAGGGAGAGAGAGATTATGCGTGCCTTGTCAATTATGAAGTTCCTCGCAGTCTCCTTTATTGTCGCAGCATCAACAGCATCTATACGAGCGAAAAGCTCTAGAAATGGTACTACTCGCCCATATGTCAACATCTGCAACCAAAAAGACGAAAGATTATTGTAGATTTTCGGAAGAAATCGTACAAGTCTGGAAAGACCAAATCTCCTGACAAGTCAGGCTTGTAAAAAGCTTAAAATGAGAGCAACTAAAATCACTAAAAGGAGTGCAACAAAGCTCCCAGCAGAATAATCCGCTGAAATGATAGCCAGTTGAAAGCTGTTGAAAATCTAAGAACAAAGTTGCTTATTATAGAGCAGAGCTCTCAAAGATGTTAGAAGTGAAAATTGTTGAAATGTTTGCTAATCAACAGCCTGTTGGGTGGTCATAACCACCGTTGTTCAAAGCGAGATTCAACCGTCTCGGTTGATTCGCTCCCATAAACCAACAACTTCTGAAGAACTCCTGACATCCTTCCTCGGACAGAGCACTGACGTGCTGTAACAATGGCCACTAACAACAAAAAACATTCACTCCTTTTAGAGGATTCTCAATGTTCTCTCTTGTATTTTTTTTTCCTACCAATAGATGGCGTCCTCTTTAAATAGGAGAGACCCACTCCATGGTCAGCTACAACTGACCACATAAGTGGCCATAAAGGCGCCTCAAAGATAGGAGCAATTACGTAGAATGTATCTTAAAAGCCGGACCTGTTACGTGAACATGGGCATGGAAGCACTAGCGTTTACGGAACAGAATAGCTTCTCACGAGGCTAACTGCTAGCTCCGCCGCTACGCTTTCACGAAGCTCCTGCGCTAGCTCCGCACATGAAGCACAAAAGAGCGCGACACTTTGCGCCCTTCACCAACGTCCGTGCTCGAGTCCGAGCTAGGCTCCTTTTGGGCTTAACTCCAAAGGGATTTCTCCGAGAAATTGGTGACAAAACAAATGTTTCTTGTGGGATTTGAACCTTGTTCACTAGAAAAATCTCCTACCATACCAACAACCACTTCAGCTCACAAACCACCACATGTGTACAAGTCAATAAATGATATTTCAAATATTGAAAAGTATCGGCCGATACCGATCCGATACGGTTTGGCATGTCCCGATCCGATACCGACCGATACCCGATATTGGCCGATACCGACATTGGGGGTCTTTTTTCAGTCAATTCGACAAAGAAAATTAGACGAAAAAGACAAATCAACAAAGGGTTTAAAGCACAATAAGGTTGTAAAAGCATGTAAAAGAAGAAAATCAATCTATTGTATGTATAAACCGATCGGTAAGGGTGACTACTATTTCATTTAATTTCAAAACTACAAAGAAATAACACTGAAAATATTTAAAATTATGCCTAAATGTACAAAATATATGTTTTTAAATGTAATAATTTATTAATAATTATTTGTTTTCCAATACCAAAAAAATCTGATACTCCGATCCGAAACCACCGATACTACCGTCGATACCAATACTCATAGGAATAGTCCGATACCGATTCCGATTCCGATACTGTGAACCTTGATTGAAATACACACACTTGAAATTTTCTCAAAATGGAATGGTGGGACTGGATCACTAATGATCAAATCAAATAAACCCCAACAAAAAATCATTTCAAGCCTTTTGAGAGATCAGGCATGGATTGTGCTTAATTACATAGCAGTGACTTTTTAGTTTTTACTACCTAATTGCAATATGTTTCGCGTGCAAAAATTAAAAAAAGAAACACCTTGTGCATCGCAGCTTACCTGGCGCCCATTATTCTCAGCAACTGCAGTAGACCCATCAATATGGAGCACAAGACAGGATTTTAGCTGAAAAAGAAAGCAGCATTGACAATGAGATTTATCCAGAGATAAAATATACAATATTCAACTTGAAATATCAGGTTTCAGGTCCAAAGCGGAAATTAGAGACCCAACCACAGATAGCTATGTAATTGTTAGAGCTACACCATTTATATTGTCGCTACAACGACAACGAGAAGAAAGAGTCAAAGAATCATCCCTAATTTTTGGAGTCGGATCTGAATCCTTTTCTTCCATCCAGCTCAAGTTAAGAGTCATCTCCTCTGTAACACTATCAAAAATCATATCCTTATTTAAAATTTAAACCCATGTTTGTTTACCCAATCTCTAGTCCTATTGGCTCCTTTAACTACTATCTTATCGTCCATCCTCACTGAAGCATCTATTAGCCTGCGTTTTACGTGTCCAAACCAAACTACCCGAGACGATTTTCTCTCCTCTTGTCCTATTAATGCCACCCCTAACTTCCTACGAATCAGGGACGGACCCACCTTAGGCCTTGGGTTGGGGTCCACACCCCCCTCCCCAAGTTTACAATTTAATGCTAATGTAGTAATCTTTGTTTCATTATTAAGGTAGTGTTTTGTGAAAAGATCGCAATTGAATGATTGTCTAGTTAGCAAGTGTATGTGGTTTTAATCAATCCTTTCTTTATAAATTCTATCTTAAAATTCTAATTAAGGTACGCCTCCCTCAAAAACTTTTGGTTTTAAGGTATTTCAACCCACCCCCCTGAAAAAATAAAATTTGGTCCGCCAGTTCCCCAAATACACTCATTTCTTATCCAATTTTTGATGTATTGCCACTCATTTATCTAAGCATTCTCATTTTGGCTACGCTAATTTTCGAACATGTTTCTTGATTGGCAATACTCCGAGTCTCATACATAAAGCATGGTTCGTCTTATAACCGTCTTATAGAATTATTCTTCCAACTTCAAAGCTATACACCGATCATAAAGTACTCTAGGAGCACTCCTCCATTTCAAATATTTTGTTCATGACGCTCTTCTCAATCAGTCAATCATGTTGAATGATTGATCCCAAATACCGAAAACTCTTGCCCAACCGTATGTACTGCTGCTACATGTACAAAACCAGATAAACTTGGAAACAAAGAGGAATCATGGCGATCCTCCTAACAATGGCTCAAGGGGAACGGAAACTTCGTTTCACAGGCTTACGAGAAAAAGAGTCATCTTTCAGGATTGGTTATCAACAACTTAAGATGATCAGGTAACATAGAAGTGGTCTCTAAGAACTAGAGGTGGTCACTGAACAATATTTCACCTGTTAAAAAGTAGTTGAGAATCTTAATATATACATCACAGGATGTCGTAAACAACAATTCCAACTTCTGAAACTATTTCTATCTAATAAATATATTGCTTCCGAATAATAGTGGAATCCTCTCTTCCTTTTTTTTATTTAGTCAATGATCTCATGCCAAAGATCCAATCTCTAATTAGGGCCACTACCAAATTGAAGCTTGATGTTGATAACAAGTTATCTATCTGAGATTAGTTTCTACACTTCCCACCCCCATTCCCTCTTATTCCCTATTTACCAAGTCACCCTTTTTTGGATTATAACTACCTCAAGGTTTCTTTTTCTAGTGAAGGATGTCAACAAGCATCAGATATAGACATGAATCAGGTGGGAAGACTTGAAACGGTCAAGGGTTCATTTGGTAGTGAAACTTTTTTGCTGGAAGAGGGATATCTTTGATACTAGGATGTAGATCTCTCCATAAGTAAAAGTGCCCGGCAGAAATACATTATACCTTCACCTACCCAAATTTCAAATTTTTATTACCAATTACCTGGTTTCGAGCTCGCACTAATTCTTCTTCTGATACTTGGTATGCCAGTCTCCTAATCTCTTGCATTAATACACTTGACAAGTCACGCACAGTATCAGGCTGCAACGAACGTCAGTTTAGTACATTTGATAAGTGACAATTTATGAAATATATATAAAAGAGTGATATCTATCATATACTAATCACAATATCATTTTACTTGGACGCAAAAAAAACTTAGCTTCGTACATAATAATCATATATATCAATTGTAAGTTACATTGATTTTTTTTCTTAGTCATTGCATGATAGCTAGGTCACTATGGTTTGTATGCCAATCTTGCAGTAGTAGAGAAGAAAGAAAAGCTAGTATTGAACATACTCTAAGAAAACTAATTCACTATTGTCCTAAAGCAATTTGCATCATGTGAAACGTCTCCCGGAAGGAGCTTAAATTTCTATAAGATGATTATAGAGAGATTGCAGTTACAAGGTATCATCTCATGAAGCTTGTATCAGAGACATTTAGAAGCGCAGTAAACTCCTTGAGCTCATTTAGCATGACAATAATATGCTGCTCAACGGGTCAAAGTAAAGGATATATAATCTGTAAATAACTAAAGAAAGTAAGGGGTTGGCATAAACAAATTCAGGAGAGAGAAAAGGGATTACGAGAAAAGTTTCTTTGACAGACAAATAAACATAGTTTTAATTAATTTAACAGCCGTTCTTACCGCGGCAGTGGCATAGACACCCCACATTCCTGTATCACGATAGTTCGTATTAAATCCCATCACACTGTCAGCCAGGTCATCTGTGCTGACTCGCTGTGCTAGCTGAGATCTGAGAAATTTCCATCAAATAAAAGGTCGTATTATTTATCAATAGGGAAATATATAACAGCCCAATCGAGTGCTTAGAAGAAGGAAAAAATTGAATACAGAGAAAACTCCCCCTCACCCTGAACAATTGCCTACTCCAACACTTCTGTTCCAAGACCCCAACATGGTTTGCATCACCATAAGAGGAATAGAAGTAGGATCAACGTACGACGCCCCTTTAAAGGCTATTGCCAAATGCACTAGAGGCATGCCGTCATTCTCCACTCTGACCTACAAACAAATAAAAAAATGAAACTTGATGAGAACTCAAGTGATAAACTAACTCCATAAAAACTAGAATTAGACAACTAGTATATATAATCAAAGCAAACCTCGGAGCTGGTAAATGTAGCTGGGTTCGCCTCAACAATCTGATCTGCTGTTGTTGGATCCCTAGGAAACTGCTTGAATGTTCCATTGATCATATCCACGATTTGATCGTGTTCAACTGCACCAGCGGCAGACACAACCTAGGCAAAAGAAAACATTCAACACCTATGATGGGTTTGTTTGCAAAGAAAGTGACTGGAAGGAAAAAAAAAGAAGGGAAATCGTTGAGAACAATAATCTCCATTGTTTGGTTGCAGGTGGGATATCAGAAAGAAAGAAAAGGGAAAAAAACTGGGCTTTTGAAATTTTCGTGAGAGAAGCGGAAGTGGAAAATAGTAGCCACAAATTTAAAGGCATCTCATCTATAAGACCTGTCATATACTCTAGTATGCCCAAACAGACTTCCTTTCTTTACCAAGTGACTAAATTGAACTCTTTTGTTTTACTTCTTATTCTCCTCATTTGATAACACAGGTTATGATTGACAAAAACAGAAAATCCACACAACTCAAAGAATCGACCTTTTTTTTAACTTCCTTTCTATTGAAGCCTTAAAAAGATTATCATTTTATATTTTTTATCCTCCTTGCGAGCAAATACAGCTACAATGATGATCAACACAATTGAAAATATCGACCTTTTTTATATTTTCTCTTTTTCACGAGCAAATACATCTATAGTGACGATCGACAAAAACAGAAAATCTACACAGTTAAAACAATCGGCCTTTTTTTACTTCCTTTCTACACAAGCCTCGAAAGATATCATCTTTTTATATATTTTCTCTTCTCCATGAGCAAATACAGCGACAATGGTGATTTACACAATTCAAAGTATCAAGCTTTTTCGTTTTCTTCCTACGCAAACGTAAAAATAACCCTTTTTCTATAAAATTTCCGCTTCTTCACGGGCAAATATATCTATCTACGGTGATGATTGACCGAAACAACAACAAAAAAGATTGGAGCATCAACCATACCATCCTACCGCCGGTGTAATGGGTGGAAATGTATCCTTGAAGATCCTGTTTCGAAATGCTCCGAATGTTCTCCAAGGGTCCCAGTATCGTGTCCCCCAACGGGTGATCCCTGAACGCCGCCATATGCAAGTGGTCGAAAATCACCTCCTCCATCTGCTCCTGCACCTGCCCACAGCCAAAAAAAGCAACACGAATAAGGAACCGACGACGACGAGACCGACAGCAGAGGAAGAGCTGGGCGCGCTTACAAACTCCATCTCGCGCTCGATGACCCCGCGCTCCCTTGCGATGGCGTGGTCGGGGAACCTGGAGTTCTGCAGGATGTCGGCGAGGATGTCGACGGCGGCGGGGAGGTCCCTGGACTGGACGTCGGCGAAGAAGGTGGTCTGCTCGCGGGAGGTGTAGGCGTTGAGCCGCCCGCCCATGTTCTCGACCTCCTCCTCGAGGGAGCGGGCGGTGCGGCGGGCGGTGCCCTTGAAGATCATGTGCTCGAGGAAGTGCGCGGTGCCGTTGGTCCCCGGGAGCTCGAAGCGGCTGCCGGCGTCGATCCAGACGCCGACGGAGGCGGTGTGGGTCGCGGAGGAGGGGGCGGCCTGGGTCACCACGCGGATGTCGTTGGGGAGGGTGGTGACGCGGACGGGAGGGGCCCGGAGGGAGGAGAGGTGGGCCGGGTCGGGTCCGGGCTTCGGGTCGGCGGCGGGGAGGGAGAGGTGGCGGGTCTTGATGGGGGAGGAGAGGGTGGTGGTGAGCTTTTGACGGAGGCGGGAGAGTTGGGACGCCATGGATGTTCTTGCAAAAACCCTAATTTGAAGAAATTAGGGTTTAGGAACAAAAGAAGAGGCTGAGGAAGAAGAAAGGGTTTTGATAAAGGCCCCTTTTTTTGTATGCTTTTATTGCAAGAAAGATAAAAATCATAAAACACAAGTCGAAGTGCTGCCGAATCAAACTGGAAAAAAAAAGGGTCCGACTATTGACACCCCATGTATTTCTAAGGACATCCCATGTAACTTAAGTGAAGAAATAGATTAATGTGTAAAGACGTTAATACCCCCCATCTATTATAGCACATTCCATCAGTCTCCTTCATTATTTGCTCTTCTTAGTACACCCCACTTTCTCTCCCCAACCCAAAAACCCTCCATTTCCCCTCCCCAAGCCAAAAACCCTAAATTCTTCTTACTTTGAAGGAAGTTAAAGGAAGTTGAAGAAATCATGATGGAGGGACAAAATGCACATGAATCTTCCAAGGTACGTTCCTCTTATGTTGATTTTTTCGTTTGTAATCATGTGATTCGTTTTTTTTTTCGAAATTTTTTTTCAGAATTCGTGATCTGTTCGACCTGTACAAGTCGAACAAATGAAGAGATGTTCGACCTGTAAGGGCCGAACAGTAGGGGTTCGCACGACCTGCTCTGGTCGAACAGTATGAATTTGTTCGACTATTGAAGGCCGAACAGTTCAAGTTAGCACGACCTGCTCTGGTCGAACAATATTAGTTTGTTTTTTTCACCTTATTCACTTGTTAAATTTCTTCACTGTAGGAAAACACCTCAAATGACAATGAAATTAACACTGAAATGAGCATTATCAGGCATCCAATGTTTGAAGAACAACCTAATTTCGTAGACGAATTTCATACGGATGCTTTATTTGAGAATCGTGAATGTTTGGTGAATTGGGTACGAACGGTAGGAAACCGTCATAATATGGTTATTTTGGTTAAACGATCGGATAGCGGAGATGGAAGGCGAGCTCGAGTAATTTTGGGTTGTGAGCGCGGTGGTAAATATCGGCAGAAGAAGCCAAAAGTCGATGAAAAAAATTCGACTAACATTGCCAAGAAGCGGAGACGTGAAAGGCTTACGGGCACGAAGAAATGTGATTGTCCATTTCAGTTGAAGGGAGTGCAAGCCAATGACGTAGGACAATGGTCATTGAGGGTTATATGCGGGTCACATAATCACCCACTGGGACGAAATTTGGTTGGACACTCATATGCCGGTCGACTGACCCCTGCAGAAGATCAACTTGTTAAAGACCTGACGAAGAACAATACAAGGCCAAAAGATATACTGAGCACGTTGAAAGATAGTTTTAGTGGGAATGAGTCAACATTGAAGACTATTTACAATGCTCGACATAAGCATAGAGTTGTCGAGCATGGAGGACTTTCTCAGATGCAATATTTGTTGGGAAAATTGGAGTCGGAAAAGTACTACTATCTGACTAGGAGATGTGAGCAAACCGATCGATTGAAGGATCTTTTTTATGCTCACCCGACTAGTGTGGACTTGTTACGTGCATTTCCATATATTATATTGATGGATTGTACATACAAGACTAACAGATATAAGATGCCACTTTTGGAAGTGGTAGGCGTTACGTCCACAAATATTACATTTTCAGTGGCATGTGTTTATATGGAGGCAGAGCGGGAAGACAATTATATATGGGCACTTAGTACGCTTAAAGGATTAGTTGATCAATCATTCTTACCCAAGGTGATTGTGACCGATCGTGAGTTAGCACTAATGAATGCCATAAGCGTTACTTTCCCCAGCTCCACTCACTTGCTTTGTCGGTGGCATATTAGCAAAAATATTTTGGCCAATTGCAAAAATATGTTTCGTACCAAGGAGAAGTGGGATAGTTTCAATAATTCATGGAATTCGTTGGTTCTTGCTGAAGACCAACCTAGATTCAATGAGTTGCTTAGAAGATTGAAGCAAGATTTCTCCGATTATCCGAAAGCAGTTGAGTATGCCATCAATAATTGGATAGAGCCCTATAAAGAAAGATTTGTTTCGTGTTGGACAAACAATGTTATGCATTTTGAGAACACGACAAGTAGCAGGTACGTGACTTGAAACAATACTTTGCATGTGTAAATGTTAATTATCTTACAAAGTATGATTCTCACTCTATAATTTTCATATTCATAGGGCGGAGAGTGCACATTCAAAATTGAAAAAACAATTGGGCACGAGTCAATCAACTTTTGAGATCTCATGGACAAGGATACATGACTTGCTGACAACGTCACACAACCAAATAAAAGCCTCATTTGAGATGTGTCTTAATGTTGCACCACATCGTTATAGTTCTCCGCTATTCAAGATTATCCGAGGATTGGTGTCTCATCATGCTCTTGGTAAGATTTATGAAGAGATGAAGGGTATAGAAACTACCGGAGTAGATCCTCTCCTTTGTGGTTGTGTGTTACGGAGGACTTGCGGGTTACCTTGTGCACATGAACTTGCACAGTTGAATCGGGATGGTCAGGTAATTCAGCTCGATATGGTTGACAGATTTTGGCGGAAGTTGGATTCTGAACCCTACAAAACAGACAGTGTAGCTGATGAAGATATCCGAAGCCGTTGGGTGGAGACCATGACTGATATTAATTCTAAGTTTGAGGCGGCTACCGATTCTCAAAGGTTGTTGTTGATGAAAAAACTTAGGGAGATAGCTGTTCCTTCAACATCTTCGTTGCTTGAACCGGTGGTCCACAAACGAACTCGTGGTAGGCCAAGCAAAACAAAAATCCGCCATGCAAATTCGACGAAACGGAACCCAAGCAAATTCGAAATTGTAGAGTCTGCTCACGATAGTTGTTCTCCTTTGGATCAAACTATCATTGTCGGTGCTCACCCTTCGGCAAAACCAATGTTTTCTTCCATCCGAAGGAAAAAGGATCCGGTCCAACGCAAGTCATCACGCAATGACTCCGATTTTGCATACATACAACAAGTTCCATCTCATTTTCATCCCTATGTGTTGAGTACGAAAAATGTACTAGGGGATGGACATTGTGGTTTTCGATGCATAGCCCATGCACTTGGGTTGGGGGAGGAATCCTGGCCGAAAGTTCGTACTGACCTGATTCAAGAAGTAACAAACTTGGGAGATTTATACGCCAGATGTAACTTGCTTAAGGGGTCTCCCGAAGATGTACGAGCAGCTTTGAATTATTTTACAACACCCATTTATGACAGTAAGTACTGGTGGTCATACCCAGATATGTACTACTTGGCGGCGTCGGCCTACAATATGGCCATCGTCCACATGCACAAGAACGGTTCCTCGTTGTTTCTACCTATGAGGACTGAAGTTCCAACACTTCCTCAGCTTGTATGCATGGCATTTGTTAACGAAAATCATTTCATATTGGTAATTTTTAGTGCGAACATCATTTTATCTTGGTAAATCATTTGTTAACGTAAATTATAGTGACATGTTATTAATTGTATGCAGGTAAATTTGGCCGAAGACGCACCGCTACCATCCATTATCACCAGGTGGTCTATTCTGCGTCTTCCATGTGCATCCGGTTGGGAGGATATCTACAAAGAACGGATCGAAAAGTATAAGGAAATTGTTCCATCCAGTAGCTCACATGTTGAGACTTTGGCCGATTAGCGAGGACGATTAATTGTATTTATAACAAAAGTTGTGATGTATTAGTTCCTTGAACTATCATGTATTTGTACCCAAAAATTGATGTATTAGTAACAGACGTTGTGATGTATTGGTTCCTTGAACTATCATGTATTTGTACCAACAAAAATGTTGTATTGTGTATATTACAGTTTTTGCAATTGAAATGGGCTTGAACTTGTTTTTTTGACTGGAAATGTACTGTTCGACCACAATTTGTCGTCCAGATACATACTGTTCGACCACAATTTGTCGTCCAGATACATACTGTTCGACCACAACAGGTCGAACTCTTGCAAAATGTTCGACCTGTAATCGCCGAACAGTTTGCAAATGTTCGACCTGTGGTGGTCGAACAGTACGTACCTGCACGACAAAGTGTGGTCGAACATTACATTTCCAGTCAAAAAAACAAGTTCAAGCAAGAATTTCACCAAATTTAACCGCCAACTTTTGGCAACAATTTCAAAGTAACATTTAACCAAAGTCAATGTTGGTTGTAATCAAGATTCACCACAATTTTTCTAAACAACCACAAAATAACAAACACCAATTCAAAAACAACATAATAACAAAGTCAATGTTGGTTGTAGTCATAGTCTATGACCTACGGCGACGCCTACGACTAGTTTCCCTCCTAGAAGATTCAGGTTGATCTTGGGGCTGGAGCTTTAGTGCGCCATATGCGCCAATTATGGTTGACTCGACGATCGACGGGTCTAATGGCTCTTGACCGTCCATCAATTGCTGGTACGCCGGTTGTAGATATTCCAATGCATTTTCGATCATGGCCCATGGGTCTGGCCCAGTCTGGGTAGATGTAGTACCAGCGGCGCTAGAGACGTTATCTGGATTTTGGACGATAGGGTGTGAAAACTTCATATACCAAACCATGTAATCATTTGTACACTCCCATGCAGGGTTGGCAGCTCTCCCACGGGCTTCGGGAGACAGTACATGGCTGCGCCAGTATTGGAAGTAGCCTCCTAGAACATTGAACGCCAACTTGTACTGCTGGCTCGTGCTTCCCCGACGGACCTCACTTGGAAACAAAGGATCGTAAGGAATTTTTTGTCGTAGCCCAAATTGCCGAAGGACACGGTCGGGATGATACGGCTCTACAATGTCGAAGGCACGTATACATCCATGAAAGAAAGTCACATCGTCGCGAGGAAAATTGTTCCTCATTCCGTGGTAGGGAGTCCAATTCACCTACATCATAAATTGAAACAATTAGTCATGGGTAGAACAAAAGTTATGAGTAAGTGGATAAATTAACACTCACATTGTGGACTTGAAGATTGTCCAATACCTCCC
The DNA here is from genome assembly GCA_029216955.1 of Iris pallida. Lineage (NCBI taxonomy): Eukaryota > Viridiplantae > Streptophyta > Magnoliopsida > Asparagales > Iridaceae > Iris > Iris pallida. The sequence goes on along the minus strand of JANAVB010042217.1, from coordinate 3,370,476 downwards.
TGATGGATGAGACCATGTTGGTACCTGGTCCAGCATGGGGTCTATTGGCCCACCTCATAGCAAGTGGGTCCCCCATCTGATAGTTGACGTTATGTGTAGGCCTCGTGAAGGGAAAATACTCGAATATCCATGCCTACAATACGAAAATATGAAGCATATTGGTCGTTGTATAACATTAAAAAATTGCATATCATGGGCTGAGATATAGATACCTCCAGTAAAGTCAAGTATCCACATATTTGGCGGACCCCACTCCGAGATGCTACTCCAAGCTGTCGGTATAAGAAAGCTAAAGCAGCAGCTCCCCAGGCATAGTCATTGACGTTGTTCAAATTCTCTAAAAGGCTGAGAACTTTTGTATCAACCCGTGTCCCACTTTTGTCAGAAAATATTGTGCATCCAAGTACGAACCATAAATAGGCACGGACAGCACGCCTTCTTTTCACATTATCCGTGCTACTGACGTCTGACTCAAATTCAGACCGGAGCCACTCCATCCGGACCGAGCTACCTCTCTGGCCCAGAAGCTCAGTATGTGCATCCCTTTCTGACACCCCCAACAACCTATTAATCATCTTCTTTGGCTCCTCCCGTCCCCTTGCTGACAATGGTTCAACCACTGGTAGCCCACTGACCGGGAGTCCGATGAGACAAAAAACATCATCCAGCGTAATTGTCATCTCACCGAATGGCATGTGGAAAGTGTTAGTCTCTGGTTGCCAACGCTCGAGAAACGCACAAATTAGATTCTTATTTGGCGTCTTGTACGAAACCGACCTTAATTTCGCAACTCGAGAGTTCCGAAGCAACTCGCTTATATTGCCCTCTAAATTCCATGTATCCATCTTGGTTGTGTGGCACCAACACCTCAATACGGGCCTCTCAATTCCGTTCCAAATCTCGTACGCCACATGAGTTTTGAAACTTGGAATAAGTCGGGGATCCTCAGGTCCACCGGAACAAGGGCCCGTCAAAATATCAGCGTCTTCTTCCTCTTCTTCATCTGTGCGCCGCTCTTCGTCTGCGTGGCCTTCTTCGTCTAATTGGCCGGTCGGTTGAGTCGGAGCAACGACCGTAGCTTGTTCAAGACGTGCACGTTCTTGTTCTTCAAGACGTGCACGTTCTTGTTCTTCGGCACGACGTCTCCTAGCAGAAGCATGAGTGGCTTCCCTCCGCCTAGTGTTTCCTGCAAATTTAATCAACAACCATACATTAAGGAGAAAATATATGTTTTGCCTAAAAAATGTACTGTTCGACCAATACATGTCGGACAACCACATACTGTTCGACCACAACAGGTCGAACAATCGCAAACTGTTCGACCACAACAGGTCGAACAAATGCAAACTGTTCGACCATTACAGGTCGAACAGTTGCTTTTTGCCCGACCGACCAGGGTCGAACAATGCCGCGAATTCCAAAAAAAAATGCGAACGATTGTCTCGTTGTTGTCACAATCGATCGGTTTCGAAACATACACAGAGATCCTAAACGAAGATAGATACTAATTTCGAACAAGATTACTCATCTACAGGTCGATTTGCGGAAATTTACCTTCCGATTGAACTTGTTTTCCTCTATCCATTGCGAAGCCGAACAAGGGAGAACTCTTCGACGAAGGGGAGGCGACCGGGCAACGACTGGAGGGAGGAGAGTGAATGTTAGGGTTTTGTGAGGGAGGAGAGTGAATGTTAGGGTTTTGTGAGGGAGGAGAGTGGAGTGGAATTTTAGGGGTGTACTTAGAAAGCTTTGAGATGGGGGTGTAGAATAGGTAGGGGTATTTTTGTCAAATATTGGGGTGTACTTAGTATTTTTATAAGCTTAATCAACTACATGTGGGGTGTACTTAGAAATTGGGGTGTACTTAGAAATTGGGGTGTCCTTAGAAATACATGGGGTGTCAATAGTCGGACCCTGGACTGGACGTCGGCGAAGAAGGTGGTCTGCTCGCGGGAGGTGTAGGCGTTGAGCCGCCCGCCCATGTTCTCGACCTCCTCCTCGAGGGAGCGGGCGGTGCGGCGGGCGGTGCCCTTGAAGATCATGTGCTCGAGGAAGTGCGCGGTGCCGTTGGTCCCCGGGAGCTCGAAGCGGCTGCCGGCGTCGATCCAGACGCCGACGGAGGCGGTGTGGGTCGCGGAGGAGGGGGCGGCCTGGGTCACCACGCGGATGTCGTTGGGGAGGGTGGTGACGCGGACGGGAGGGGCCCGGAGGGAGGAGAGGTGGGCCGGGTCGGGTCCGGGCTTCGGGTCGGCGGCGGGGAGGGAGAGGTGGCGGGCCTTGATGGGGGAGGAGAGGGTGGTGGTGAGCTTTTGACGGAGGCGGGAGAGTTGGGACGCCATGGATGTTCTTGCAAAAACCCTAATTTGAAGAAATTAGGGTTTAGGAATAAAAGAAGTGGTTGAGGAAGAAGAAAGGGTTTTGATAAAGGCCCCTTTTTTGTACGCTTTTATTGCAAGAAAGCTAAAAATCATAAAACACAAGCCGAAGTGCTGCCGAATCAAACTGGAAAAAAAATCTACTTGAAGTTAAAGATGCTAGCTTGGGTCCCACTTGTTAATATGAATTTGTATTTACATTTCTTTTTTAAATTTTTTTAGACTTATATTTTATTTTTCGTCACGAAAAATATTCATTTTGTCACAAAAAGTATTTATTTTGTCACAAAAAATACTTTTAGTGACGAAAATTGTGATGTGAGTCTAAAAAAAAAAGTGGGATGTAAGTACAAAGTCATATTAATAAGTGGGATAAAAGTCAAAAAATTCCAAAAAAATAAGCAGAGTTAAGTGGGGTTAAATGAGGGGGAGTTAAGCGAGGGGGAGTAGAGTCAATACATAGAACCTTGTTTAGATTGGAGGGAGAGTTAAGTGGGTGGTGTTTAATAACTCTGGCTTGGATTGGAGGTTTTGAGTGAGAGGGTGATTAATAAAAATATGATAGTTACCAAAATAACCTTATTACATATGTCATAAAATTAAATTTAATTAAAATTTTAATTAGAACTTGTCAAAATATCTTCACAAATTAAATTAAGAAGATACGGATTAACACGTTGAGGAAAAAAAATTGAGAAAAAATATAATATTTTATAAAACAAATAAGGAGTATTTATGACTTTTTAAACAAAATTCATCAATCACCCTCGTTAACCCTCCGATTTAGAAGATTTAAAAAAATGGACAAAAGAGGGTGAAATAAACCCTCACTTAACCCTCTATAACTATTCCTCCTAAACCTCCACCCTCAAACCAAGCATTATTTTATTTCTCCCTCACTTAATTTTTTCTCACTTAACTTTCTTAATCCTCAGTCAAAGCAGACCCTAAAAGTCTCAACTGAGTTGTACATGTTTTTTTTGTGTTTTTTGGCACTTGCATGACAATCCGTATAAAATATTAGTAAATTAAGTTTTTAGATTTAATTAAAAATGTATACTTAATGGTAGTTAATAATTATGTTATTCAGAAGTTGTATAGTTTATATATTGTATTTCTTTTTAATATATATGAGCCGTAAGTCGTATGTATACTATATAAGTTTTAAAAAAATTAATTATATTTTTTTTTGCATAATGAATATATTTTTTTTCTATTTTTCTTCCGTATAACATGATACATTGATAACTCTATTTTATTCACATATACCCATAACAAATTATAATTAAATTTCTATAAATTCTAATTAATATTATATATATATAACAAATTTTAATTTAAAATTAAATATAATATTTTGATAAAATTAGAAGGAAGATAAATTATTTTAGGTATAATGTACCTGTTTTTAGTGGTATAGAGAGAGAGAGAGAGAGAGAGTTTGGGTCATTTTGAAATATAAATTATTCTATTAAAAAAGAAATATAAATTATTAGTCTAATCATAATTTTTTTAAATATATTTTTATATATGTTTATTAATTAAAATTATTTATTAAAGTTATATGGACACTAGTAATTAGTAAAGCTATCTGTTTAAAATAGTCTTACATATATATAATAGCACAATAATATGAATATAATAATAAAAAAATTAATTATTTTTTTTAGTATTTTTAGGCAAATTATAAGGGCACAGCCTTTTTTACTCGGGGCTATCCAGGATTAGGGCTAGCCAGGGTTTGAGGAACTTTTACTCGGACTGTCCAACGTTTTCACTCGGGGGCTGTCCAAACCCCACAGGCCCCCCCAAACCCTCTCTTCTGTAAGCATTTGAAATTTTCCCCCTCTCTCTTCACAAACCCTATTTTTCCTCCTCCTCTTCTTCTTCTTCTCCACGATTTCCCACTCCTCTCTCTCCATTTCTTTTACGCAGTTGTGACGGTTAGGGTTTCGATCCTCATCTCCGCCATTTCCTTCGTCTTCACCATTTTCCAACATCTCTCCCTACGATGGCACGCAAACGTTCCTCTCAATCAAGGTAACAAACCTAATACGTTGTCAATTCCCCCCCCCCCCCAAAATTCTATTAATTTAGTTCGAACAACCCAAGTCGGTTCCTCTCGACTCGACGATGACTGCCCATGTTTCTGGCAGTCCTATGTACTTTTAGGACTGCCAGAGAGAGGGGCAGTCGACTTGTTCAGCAAGTATTACAAAGGACTGCCGCACTTTGTGGCAGTCCTATACGCATAAAGGACTGCCACAAAGTTCGGCAGTCCTTTGTAATACTTGTTGTACAAGTTGACTGCCCCTCTCTCTGGCAGTCCTAACAGTACATAGGACTGCCAGAAAGAGAGGCAGTCCACGTGTACAGCAAGTATTACACAGGACTGCCGAACTTTGTGGCAGTCCTTTATGCGTATTGGACTGCCACAAAGTCCGGCAGTCCTTTGTAATACTTGTTGTACACGTGGACTGCCTCTCTTTCTGGCAGTCCTAACAGTACATAGGACTGCCAGAAATAGCGGCAGTCCTGAATTGGCAGTCTTGTTTGATGTTTTCTAAGTATTAATCGATTGATATTAAATATTCGTAGTCACGACCCGACTCCGAAGTCGAAGGACGTTGACGTCGAGGGTGGAAGAAAACGACCTACCGCATCGGAGCGGAAGGCACGTGAAGCTGAGCGGGTTCGCGAAAAACCAATAACGATAAGTGAACCGGCGGCACCCTCTCAGACTGCACCACGTCGAACCAAACATGTTGCAAGTAAATCGAAGCAACAGAAGACTCGTCCTGATTCCCCCTCCTCCGATGAGGATTTGTCCATTGTTCCCATTGTTCATAAAGGGGGGGACGATGGTTCCGGACCTTCTGACGCGAACGCCGCTTCTGATAGAGCTGATCCGAAAGTGAGGCCAATCGGTTGCTCACTATTGACGTCCCTGCCTAACCACATATCTTACCAAATTTGGAAGGATCCGGCAAGTTCACTACCTTAGATATTTACATTTCTTTTGTAAAATAGTAGTTATATTTTATATTTATAGTTTGTTTATATTGTTTTATTTTCAGAAAAGTTCGCGTATCTTGCGGGTCATTAACCACGCTAAGATGTGCAGTACATGGAATTTTGATAATTTGAAAGAAGGTGTTGTAACCCCGCATTTTCATTGTATGAGATTTAAAATGTTTTCAATAATATAACTAGATTAGTTATGTATTTTTTTATAATTCATGATTATGTTTTAGAGGGAAATAGATTTAAAAGAGCAAAAATTTAAATTTGAATTTCTAGTTGGTTATAACAACTTAATGTGGTCCCCTTTTACTCTAACTAATTTTCCCTCCATTCCTAACAACTTTTTAAACTAAATTCTATTTTTGTGTAATTAATGCAAAGGGCGAGGGCTATTGCAAAAACATTCTAAGTGTGGAGAGGTTGTCCTGCAAATTGCTTGAGAGGGGGGGACTTAGTTCCAAAACTACCATTCATCTCTTCTAACTCAGAGAGAGAGAGAGAGAGAGAGTCTCTCTGTTCTTTCAGTTTTTTAGAGTCTCTGCTCGAGAGCTCTCCTCTCCCCAAATTTCCTCTTCCCCATCTGAACCCTAACCCTAATTTCTTCTTTCCGACCGGCGAATCACCATGGCGACGGTGACAGAAGTTCACTCTGGCGACTAAGTCGAGCAGCAGCGCCACCCCGCCACCAGCTCGACAGCAAGCGACGCCGGTTCCCCAAGACGACATCGATGGTTCCCTAGCTGACGATTGAAGGCGGCACCACCGTGGCAGCGTTCGATCGGAGCGTTGATTCTCTCTGACGGCGATTTCTTCCCCGACGGCAATTGCAAGTTCTCCGGTGAAGGCGACGACGCTAACATGCACCATCCTTCCTCCAACGGCGTCGACAGCAAGAGTTCTCGGCGGAGGCATGACCGCTCTCGATGATGGCTAGGCGATTGTTCTGGTGCGACGGCGCACCTCAGCAAGCGATGACGGCCAGACATGTTTCTTCCTGTGTCGACGTGTGCGAACAACTCCTCCAGTAATTTTTCCTTCTGCGACAGCAGAGGTAAGTCTGGATTTGGATCTTCATTTTGGATTTTGATCGATCATATTTTGGTGGCGAGTGATTTCGTTTGTTTTTGGTTTGGAAAATTTGAACAATAGATTGGATTGGGTGAGTCATCGATCTATTCGAGATTTTAGCTGAGATCTGAAATGATTGTAAGTTGATCCAAATCTTCAACCCGATTTCTTGAGTGAATTCTTGTAATTTACCCCTGTTTCATTTCCTGTGTGTCTTAAATCTGTTCGGCAGAATGCCTAAGCAGAATCTCGAATCAGCTGGACACGAGAAGCCGTGTCCGTTTCCTTAAGTTCGTGTCCTCATCAAATTTCTTCCCAGGTATGGCTTCCCTTCACTTTCCGTTAGTGTTTTTAATTGTGTCGAATAAGAACTGGAACTGATAGAGTATTGGACAGGGATCGGGGTGTATAGGTCTGTGGATTGCTCGTGTCCAGTTTTCGTATGTATCCAGTGTGGGTGTGTATGCTAGTTGGGGTCGTGTTCAGGAGTGTGGCGTGTCCAGGTTGGAATCGACTTTGATGAAAAGGGAATTTAACCAGGGATTCAGTACAGTGGAAGTTGTGTGTGTGTTTTATTTGTTAGCTTTTATAGAACGAGTTTTGCAATATAGTTGTATAACTGCTAGTATTGTGTGTGTGTGTGTGTTCAGTCTTAATATTCAGGTGGTGTTACTGAAGGGTTTGTCTATGAACTTCGCTGAGTTCTAGTTTTGAAACTTTGGTGTTGAAGCTGGTTGTGTGCAGGATTTTCGAATGGACTCTTTGATCTCAAATGAAGTTCTGGTTGGGACTGAAGTAGGGATAGGAGTTCAGTGGCTGTGGTTTGGGTTGCTACATTGCTCAAGTTGGATTGGGTTATAGCTGATTGGATTCTGGGTTTGTTTTAGCCAACTTAGCTGGGTTTTGTTGTACAGTAGATTGGTTGCTTGTCAACAATGGAAACTGGATTTTGGGGTATAAGCCAGCCCTATAAACTAGGCATGGGCTTGATTGAGTAATGGAGGAAATTCTTAGCAGTTAAATAAAAGCTTTCTAAATAATGGGTAGGCTATATTATTGGATCTGGACTGGGCTAGCGTGCGGGCCCAGTATAGTTACAATGGGTTGGGACTATTACTATTATTTGTATTGTAATTGTTATTATTAATATCATTTTCCTATTTGTAAGTAATTTTGTTCAAGTGTTGGCAAATCATTAATATTTCGATATTAAATAGAATATGTATATTTTTGATAATGATTATACAAGAATACTTACCTAATAATTTGCTATGGTATAATAAAAAGTTTGCTAAAAATATATATATATATATAAGTATTATCTAGAATTAATATTTGTAACTCTATTTAGCTAGTGACATTGTGTAGAACCTAACTAATTAAGCCACTGTCCTGGGAAGGCATATTTGTTTAGTAAAGGAACATAATTAGTATAATGGTAAATCATATGGATAAACAGATTTGATTAGATGTTGATAGCAACTAGTATATTGTTTAGAACATAGCTTAACCAACTTATAATCATTATTTAACAGGGAACCATCCAGCTCTTTTGCCTACTCATTTTCTGGAGCAAGGCAAGTACATTCTATGGTTTTGATCAGTGCATTTTCTTGTTCTTTATTGCTGACACACTGCGACACGTTCATGATCTTATCTGTCATGTTCTTTCATGTTCTTACTTGAATCTTGGGGTGGGGAAATACTCTAGATATGTGACCAAACCCGGATACTTATTCATGATCTTTAGCTTAGGCCTCGCACAGTGCACGCGGGTCCTAAGCCGTACCTACATGATCTTTCAGGATCTTTTCATGTTCTTTCATGATCTTACCCAAGCCGGTCACATATCATAGAAGTATTTCAAATTTATAACACACATGTTCAGGATCTTACTTGTTCTTTCATGATCTTACTTGCATCTTGATTTTAGCTATAGTCGTGATCTTTCCTGCATCTTTACATAGTCATGATCTTCCATGTATCTTTATAGCAGTAGTTCATGTTCTTCCTTTTCTTACATATCTTGTTCTTCTTGTTCTTTCAGCATTTACTTTCCATATCATGATGTTATTGTTTATTACCTAGAACTGTACTTTGCTCCGCTCCTGAATAGGATATGTTGCAGGTATGCTTGCAGGACATTGATCTACTCTATGGGCCAGAGCCCAGGATTTAGCTGAGCAGGATGAGGCTTAGCTTGAGGCTTCAGGTTTAGATTACTTAGCTTTACTTTTAGATATTGACTCTAGAGTTCATAGCACTTTTCATTCTTGTTGATTCTGGTATATTGATATCTAGATTTGTGGATTATGGTGATCTTTCTGGGATACGTTATAGATGCTGTGATTATATACTTTCATGTTTATCTGGTTAGTTTTTCCTAGTTGGTACAGCTTACTTCATTGTGTCTAACAATGAAGGCTGGGCGTGCCCGACTCGTGTCCGATTATTCGGGAGCGGGTCGTGACAGGTGTGAAGGCCAAAATCATCCCCACTGGGTTGCAGCATATTGCGAAACACTCGTACAAGATCTTGGATCACGCACTGATCTCTGCGTTTGTGGAGCGGTGGCATCCCGAAACAAACCGTTTCCATTTCTCTTCCGGGGAGTTGACGATCACTCTCGACGACGTCCACCACATTTTGGGACTTAGAGTTGATGGTGGTCCAATGCTCATGAATTATGATACGGGTGACTTTGAGCTGTATGACGAGATGGTGGAATTGGTCTCCACTGCACTCGGTATTGAGGCAGAGAATTTTGTTAGACTCCCCGAGTTTAAGAAGTTGTACGGAGTTCCTTTGAGTTTTCTTAGGAATGCACACATTGATGATGATGACGATGAAGACGATGAAAATGACAATGAGGACGACGCCAACGACGATGCAGTGGCCCGGGCATACATGTATTTCATCTTGGGAGCCGTCTGCATTCCGGACAAGTCCGGAACCTCGATTCACGCCAAATATGTTAACAATTTTATGAACTTAGGCACTGTGGATCAAATATCATTTGGAAACGGTATACTAGCTTATCTCTACCGCGAACTTGGCGCTGCATCTAGAGTCGGATCGAAGACTATAGCTGGTTGTCAAACTCTGCTCCATGTGAGTCAAGTAAATCGTACTTTGTTTATAGTTTAAATAAAGTTAGGTCGATTAATATCTGTGTCATCTACATTTCATGTACAGGCATGGATATACGAACATTTCCCGACGCTAAAGAGGGCCACTGTTAACAAAGACTATGATGAGCAGCTACCTAGGATGTGCAAGTGGAATCCAGTTAAGATGGATAGCAGACACCCGCATACTTTAGCTTTCCTGCGTATCGCACTTGAAGATATGAACGAAAAGGAGGTGAGACAATGCTAACTTACATTTTTATTTACTTAGGATTTCATTATAGTGTAAAATAGTAACTTCTTTGGTCTTGATTACATATACTATGATGTAGATTATTTGGCATCCTTATAAGGATCTTCGAAATAGTTCTCGTCCGTTGCAAGGAGTTTCACTATTTCAAGGTCTGATATCCTGTCAAGAAATTGAGGAGCCTCATATGCCAGACAGAGTGCTTCGACAGTTTGGCTACGTGCAAACTGTACCGGGCACTTTGAATTTGAGGACTTCATCAAAAGGGAACAAAGCATCAACCTATGTCCCGCCGAACTACCGTTGGGGCTCTTACTTCTTCACTGAGTGGCAACGTCATATAGTTGGTGAAACTTTACGACGTCCGGTGGAGCAGATGTGGGATTGTACTGATGAATATAGGAATTATTATGTAGAGGCCGGATATGATATGATGTTTAATCCAGATACGCGGGGGAATGAAGTGCCGGTAGCTGCTCCTCTACCAAACAGGGCAGGCCTGCTTGACGCAATGCAAAAGATGGCAAGTAGTATTTTTTCGAATTAATGTTTACCAGTATAGTAACCTGGCTAGTTTGGACCCTTAATTTTTCTGTCAGGCTTCGAAAGTAAGAAACTTGGGGAAAAGTCTACTGCTGTGCAAGGGAGAGAACTACGTCGACGTGGCTAACCAGATGCAGAACATCGCATCGGACTATCCGTTTCTCGAACAAGAGCGACGGACTAAGATGTGTCATGAGAAGAAATGACTTGTGTGTACGTGTTTGAACAATTTTTGTGCTCCTTTTGTTGAACTGTGTTTCGAATACTTGTTGACGTCTTGGTTGTAATATGCTTTGAAGACTTAATAGTTTTTGAACAATTTGTGTGTACTTGTTTGAACAATTTGTTGTAATATGCTTCTGATGTAATAGTTTTTGAATACGAAATATCGCTCACCTACAGGGAGTCCAATGTGGTTGTCAAAAGAAATGTAATGGAGAAGAAGGAAGTTTATTTTGCTAAGACATTTGAGTATCAATTTTACAGTTGAGTATCACATTAACTTGGACTGTCCAGAAACCTGGCAGTCCATCGTGAGTGAAAGACTGCCAGGGAACTGGGCAGTCCACTTTGGAACTTGCTGTGTAGTAGGACTGTCCAGTTTCCTGGCAGTCCTCGTTCACAGCAAGTTCCAAATTGGACTGCCCAGAAACCTGGCAGTCCATGGTGAGTGAAAGACTGCCAGGAAACTGGGCAGTCCACTTTGGAACTTGCTGTGTAGTAGGACTGCCCAGTTTCCTGGCAGTCCTCGTTCACAGCAAGTTCCAAATTGGATTGCCCAGAAACCTGGCAGTCCATGGTGAGTGAAAGACTGCCAGGAAATTGGGCAGTCCACTTTGGAACTTGCTGTGTAGTAGGACTGCCCAGTTTCCTGGCAGTCCTCGTTCACAGCAAGTTCCAAATTGGACTGCCCAGTTCCCTGGCAGTCCATCGTGAGTGAATGACTGCCAGTGAACTGGGCAGTCCACTTTGGAACTTGCTGTGAACTAGGACTGCCCAGTTTCCTGGCAGTCCTACTACACAGCAAGTTCCAAAGTGGACTGCCCAGTTTCCTGGCAGTCTTTTACTCACGATGGACTGCCAGATTTCTGGGCAGTCCTTGTTAATGTGATATTCAACTGTAAAATTGATACTCAAATGTCTTAGCAAAATAAACTTCCTTCTTCTCCATTACATTTCTTTTGACAACCACATTCACAGATATAAAAAAGTGTATCTAAGTAGGTCCAAAGATATAAACATCGGCGTAGGACGAAATATTTACATTTCTTTTGGCAACATGCAAGTTTCTAGTTACAAAATATGACAAGACTATATCGTCTTTAACGGAATAGCCTAGATGTCTTGCAAGGGCGTGGTACCCACAATGTCCATCTTTAGGCACATCTTTAATAGACCAAATGTACTCCCGTATTGCAGGATTAAATATATGACTGTACATGTCGAAGGTGACACCAACGCTTGTTTTCTGTTTCTTCCGTTGAATTGGAAGCTTGTCGCTCCGCTTTGGACAAACGAACCTTTTCATGCTTTTTTCAATATGCTCAAATAATGATAGTTCTCTTCTAGTGGACTCGAACTTCTTCTTCTGTGTTCTTGTAAGTCTTCTTGCTGGTCTACCCTTCGGGACAACGACAACAGATGGCTCCTGCACATCACTACTTGCCGGGTGGGCAAGTTCTCAAATTTTACGTTCAATAGACTTCCTCTCAGGTTCTAGGGCAGCACACCATCTTGCATGAAGAAGTTTAACTTCTGGCAAGGAAAAGAAATCGTCGTAACTCTCCACCATAGGCATAACTGACAATTGTCTCCAACGTTGATCAACGACCACTACTGGAATAGGTCTGCCTTGACGTCGATATTCGTTGATCTCATGAGCACAAGGAAGGCCGAGAGAATATCGATGTGTACAACCACAGGCTTCAGTATCAACACCAACTGAATTTGCCCGAGCAATCTCTTCAAATATAAACCCCAAAGCATAGTGAGACAATGCATGGATTAAATCAGATAGAAGCTTCTCTTTCCTATGTTCATGCTTTACAATATTCAGGCTCTGCTCAAATGAAGCCTTGATCTCGTTCATCGTCGAGTTGGTCATTAGATTAATCGACTGCCAAACTGACACAAAATCGCCGACCGATGAACGTATATATTTCTTCAGTTTTGAGTGTGAACCTTCGGCACGGTTTGTAGTGGTCGTGCCGTAATGCTTCACCTTATTCGTCCATGCTAAGACGAAATCTTCTTTAAATGGATCAACCCATGTGTCTTTGATATAAGATATACATGGCTTGTTGCTACTTTCCCACTTCCCCTTGAACTCCAACCACGCTTTGTCAAAAGCGTCTACAGTACTTGCTCGCCAAACAAGGCCCCAATCGTCGTAGAATTCTGTGAAGCGGTCAATATCAAGTTTGCCGTCTACTTTTTCAAACCGGCTCTTGCATTGTGCTTGAATATTTCGATTAATATGTCATGTACATAGTAGTCTACGAGCATGAGGAAATACGATATCGATAGCATTCATCAATGCATATTCTCGATCGGTGACAAAAACGGACGGCTCTTTGTGTCCAGTGTAAAGTGTCTTCAATTTGTTCAATGCCCATGTATAATCATCTACTGTTTCATTCTTCAAGAAACAAAATGCAACTGAAAATGATTTACCCGTTGACGTGAAGCCGACAATGTGGAAGAGTGGCATCTTGAATTTGTTAGTCTTGTACGTGCAATCAGCCACCAAGACATCGGCAAAGGATCGTGCCAAATGCGTACACTCCGGATGCGCCCAAAACATAGAGGTAATTTCATTGGACGGCGGATGTCTTCTATGGTACTCCACATAGTGATTGTCGGCAAGTAACTTCATAACTTGTTGCATCGCCATTCTTCCTCTTAGGGTATTTGTCCTCGATCTCGAGAGTGCATTGTAGATTGTCCTCATTGTTGACTTGTTCTGTTCATTCTTCTGGCGCACCGCGGAATAAATTTGCTTCAGGGCGACTCCGGAGCAGGACATTTCTTCAACTAACTTCTTCTCCTGTTCGTTCAACCTTCCGGCATAGGGATGACCGGTAAGTGTCTCCGCCACCGCATGATTGTGCATCCCATTTCTGACATCAACTGTCCACTTTCCATCCTTTCTTGAGACAAGCACAATCTTGAAAGGACAACCGCACTTTCTGGACCCGACCGCCTTCTGCGGGACTTTTTTCCGGCCACACTCTTCTTTCTTTCGATGAAGCCTAAATGTCCCACCTCTTTCGCATCCAAGATCAGCAGTTTTACGACACGACGGGCCTCGTAATGACCGTGAAATGACAAGGACGGTGTTTACCTGCCTTCCAACTTGTCTGCACCATTCTAATGCTTCTTCATAAGATTCAAATGCGACATCGGTTGAGAATATATTACTCAAGTCAACGAAAATAGGAGGTGGTGGGCCCTACATTTAATTTCAAAAAAAAATTTGACAAACACAATTACAACCAAAATTACAAGAAAAATTGCCCTTCCTTCAGGACTGTACAACAGGACTGCCAGACATTCTGGCAGTCCATCGCGTTTTATAGACTGCCAGAAAGTCTGGCAGTCCTGTTTTACACTGCTTCTTAACAAAGACTGCCAATTTTTGTGGCAGTCCTACGTGTTTAAAAGACTGCCAGAAAGTCTGGCAGTCCTACTTAACACTATTTCTACACACTGACTGCTGAGTTATGTGGCAGTCCTACGTGTTTTATGGACTGTCGGAATGTCTGGCAGTCCAACTGTACAGCATTACTACATATAGACTGCCGCATAATCTGGCAGTCCTCGTTACTTCTTGGACTGCCATGTTTTGCTGCAGTCTTATTTTACACTAGTTGTACAAATAGACTGCCGCGTTACGCGACAGTCCTTTCTGTTCTATGGACTGCCAGAAAGTCTGGCAGTCCTCTTGTACACTCGAATGCGTAGCAGTCGGTCGAAAATTTACCGAGAGTTCTTCGGGTGTTTTGTCGTGTTGTTCGGAAGATCCGGGTTCCTCGATTGATAGACATGATCCACTTTCTTCCATAATTTCTACATTGGGACAAAATATAAGATTACTAAAAAAAAAAAAAAAAAACTCAGAAATTTTGTCGTTTAACGGACGTCATCGTACCGAATATTCTAGGAATCTTCCTTGGAGAATCTTCTAGGGTTTGGAGAAATGTGGGGTTGAAAAAAGTGTGGGGACCAGACCTAGGGTTTGGAGAAGAAAGAGGGAGAGAGAATGGAGAGTGAGGAAGAGAAGAAAAAAAAAGAGAGTTAACTTTTATACCTATAACTTGGATAGCCCTGAGTAATTTTTTCAGTGGCAAACTTGTAAATAATGGGAAACAGTCACTTGGACAGCCCCGAGTAAAAAGAGCTGTGCCCTTATAATTTGCCTATTTTTAAGTTGTTTTATCTTAAAATAAAAAAATAAAGAGAAATTTTGAGTTATCCCCCACTTTGATTACCCAAATTAAGGGTGCACCCCACAGTTTTGCATTAATGAAGAAATGCCCCCACTTTGGACGGTAACCGTCTAGGGCTAACGGTCAAAAGCTTTGATCCAAAAAATTTGACGAAAATACCCTTCACATTGTCTTCTTTCTCTCCCCTCTTCTCTTCCTCGCCGCCACTGCCCCCCTCCTCCTCCCCGCCGCCACTGCCCCCCACCTCCCTCCCCGCCGGCCGCCGCCCTCTTCCCCGCCACTGCTGCTGCTTCCCCCCTCCTCCTTCCCGTCGCCGGTCGCCCCCCCTTCCCTCCCCGCCGCTCCCCCTCCCTCCCCGCCCCCCCTTCCCTCCCCGCCGCCCGCCGCCCCCTCCCCGCCGCCCCCCGCCCCCGCTCCCGCCCCGTCCCCCCGGCCGCTGCCCCCTCCCATTCGCGCCATTGTTGCTGCGAGACTATTGCTGCCAACGATGTTGACCCAGATGGAGGGACGACGTCGGCCGACGAAGGGGGGAGCGCAGCGGCGGGGGGCAGGGGGGTGACGACGGGGAGGAGGGGTCGCAGCGGCCAGCGGTGGGCAGGGGGGTCGCAGCGGCCGGCGGTGGAGAGGGGGATCGCAGCGGTGGGCAGGGGGGTCGGAGTGGCCGGCGGTGGGCAGGAGGGTCACAACGGCCGACCGGCGGTGGGGAGGGGGGAGGTGGCAGCGGGGAGAGGCGGTGGGGAGGGGGGAGGTGGCAGCGGGGAGAGGCGGTGACGACGGGGAGGAGGGGGGCAGTGGCGGTGGGGTGGAGGAGGGAGACAACACACAGGGAAGAAGGGTATTTTCGTCAAATTTTTTGGGTCAAAGCTTTTGACCGTTAGTCCTAGACGGTTTCCGTCCAAAGTGGGGACATTTTTTCATTAATGCAAAACTGTGGGGTGCACCCTTAATTTGGGTAATCAAAGTGGGGGGTAACTCAAAATTTCTCAAAAATAAAAAAGAGAAACACACACAAATTATGGTTACGCATAAAACCCAACACGAGAACAATTATTTTCATTTCTAACGACATAACAACAAAGAGTCCGCTCCGTAATAAATTCACAATCCCTCTCTCTCTCTCTCTCTCCTCTTTCTTCTCCTGAAGAAACCTCTCTTTCTCTCTCCTCTCGTCCATGGCGGAGCTCGGCTCGGTCGTCGTCTTCCTCTGCTCATGTCTCCTCCTCCTCCTCTCTCCGGCTTGCTCCTTCTATCTCCCCGGGGTCGCTCCCCGCGATTTCCAGAAGGTACTCTCTCTCTCTCTCTCTCTTGATCGATCGATCGATCCAGATCTATCTAGGTTTTCCTATCACAGCATCAGTAGATCTACCGTTTAATTTATGGTCCGATCTAGGGTTTCCAGCATCGATCTGGATCTATCTAGGGTTTCCTATTCCTATGCACTAATTTTGCTCGATCTGGCATTGGGAGGCTTGTAAGTGGAGATTCTAACAGTTAGCTCGGGTTCTCATTGAATTTTTGTGGATCAAGAGCTTGAATCTCTTGGAAAGGGTGGTTTTAAATGACTGTTACTGTTATCAAGTGGTAGAGTGTTCATCTGTTTGGCTTACTCGATTCATAAATTTGAAGTGCTTATTTGTTATTAGGTCGTCGTCGATTACTCTAACATATGGATCAGATTTGTATAGGATGGCTCGACGGCTTGAATTTTGATTCCGAGGGTGTCGTTGGGCTACAATTAGGGAAAATTATAGTCGCCTGGAAATACTTGTGCCTGTGTTGTGCTTTAGGCAGCCAGGAACCTGCTAGCAACGTTGTCGGATCTAAATTAAACGAGAGTAGCAAGGAGGATGACTTTCAACGCATTGAACGATAAGAAATGACCGTATTGGCAAGAAGGTGGTGGTTGGTTGCTAATGCTAGCAGAGAAAAAATATGGGAGAAAACCGTACAGAGGTGGTTCGGGCATGTGTGTCTAAATGAATTTCGATTAACGTTGTAAATGGTATCTGGTAAAGTTAGATAGGACAGGGAACTTAACAATGCTGAATGGGATAACAGGATTCAAATAGCTGAACATGGAATTTTGGGATAAAGTCTTGGTTGTTGGGCCTTGTATGCAACTATGCATATCAAGAGTCGCTGATGTCGATTATGTTTAAGAACCAGCTAAAATGCAAGTAATTAGAAGGGATGTTTCTGTACACCTAAAACGATGGTTATTGACAAATGGATGTTAGAGAATAAACATTTCACCTAATGATTATCAAGTAAAACTTCCCCTTCTTTATGCTCGATGACGTATGCTTTATATATTTAGTGGCTCTTGATATTTTCTGAGTTTGATCGTTGGAGGCTTGGAGCTTGGAGCTGAGGACAATTGGTAAACGAGTCTGTGCGAGCGTCTACTGTCTAGTCATGTATTTGGTCTGTAAAAGGTATAATTATCATGAGAACACCACCTATCTCAAACTCTTGGGCATCACAAAGTTTATAATAAATTATTAACCTCAAAATTTGCACATTAAACTTACTATCTTTGGCTATATTGTTATGTCAGTCTAAGGGATGAAGGTCGGTCATTGAGGTTAGGGTCTTTTGTTTCACTTTCTCGCTGTTTTACATGGAACTTTAGCTCATTTTATTATATACATTGTTGATTGTCTGAAAAGGAGTAATGTGGTCGACTTTTTCTAGATTGAAGAGAACTTTAAGCTCATGAACATCAAGATGACCATCACATTATTGCTCACATTCTCTGATTTTTAACTCTCTGAAGTTGTATGCACTGCTAAGTTTTTAGGATTAGGGTAGCTAGGAGTGCGAGATTTGCATCATTCAGTGTCGCACTGAATAACACGATACTCTAATGTACAAAATATGTAAAGTTTTATGGTGGTCAGTCAAGCTCTCATGTTTTGGCGATATAATGATTTCACGGATATATGTGTTAAACTCCTACCCTGACATTGGAGTATCATAATTGAGGGAGAGACCTCAATAGAATGCTTGGCAAGCAATACAATTTCTACCTATCTTGCACAAATAGTATATGGCAATGCTGGAATTTTGGAAAAATAGAATATGAGAATATGGGGATTAGGGACTTGGTTTTGTAAGTTAGTTAAATCGATTCAGGCTTCAGTTTCTGATACATTCTTATATGTCCAACTCAATCCTGCTTGGAAAGGGTATGCAACATCTTCAATCTTCAAACCCTCTGAAAAGAACCCATTTGTGTCCCCAATACTTTCCCTTCCTAAATGGATGAAGTCTAAGCCATACTGCCGTCAAAAGCTAGATTCGACACACTATACGTAGCCAACTGTACGTACAAATTCACATCTATCTGACATTCATTTGGATTGGATTTCTATATGTATACAACGCCCGATCAATGTTATGGTGTACACAGTTCTCTATGATTCATTTCACCTTCGGCATAAGGCAAGGTCAAATTTAGAATTAACTATGCTAAGAGCACACCTTTTTAGGTACACCTAGGCCCACACTTGCATGTTTTGATTACCTTGAGGACTCGTATTTTGCCGAACCTTATTTTGGCTATATAAGTCTTGTCACGAAACGTGTCCCCTAGGCTTGGTATGTTTCCATATGCATTTTTGTTAAGGGTTTAGTTGGTGTCGAGGAAAAGAAGGTGCAGGAAGACATTCCAAGAAGTCTCATAAGTTGTAATGTTTCCTTGAACTGGTAAATTGACTTCACATTTGGAGGAATATATTACAAAGTTGGTGATTTTTCTGTTCTAGACAATATTTCTGCTAAAACTGCCCTCCATCAACCTTGGGTTGTATTTAATGTGGAGTTTAGATCTGGAGACTCTTTTTAAGATCCTTGGAGAGTGCTTTGGCGAGTATTCGAGGATTCCTTTGAACTGTTTCCTCCAGAGTGATCCCACATATAATTTCTCTAATGAACTACTCTTCCAAATATTGGCAAATCTCATCTTTTGCTTAAATCACATGGGTTTGCATTTTGATTCTATTCAGTCCTGAAATCATCATTGAGTGTGGAATTCATATATTTGGACTGGTAATGCTTTATTTTACTGATTATTAGGTTAATAGTCTAATTGCCACTCTAAAGATCTCAAGTTGTGGTTAGATTAACTTTTAGTCTGATGTTGCTCAAATATGTTTCCTAAGATAGTTCAACCTTAGATTGCACCAAATGTATGGAACAAGTTAGGTTCGGGTTCGAATTTTGTAAAATCCGAAGCCCATCCGAAAATTTCTCAGGTTTACCAATATGTACCCAAACCTGACCCGATTTTCATTCGGATTCTGCTTTTAGAATCCGGACCCGATTTTTTTTGTTAGAAAATCAGGTGGGGCCGACATGTTGTATATAAAAAAGAGAAAAAATGCTTTTACCCAAAGTGTGGTTGGTGTGAATCGAACCCAACATATTCCACAACAAAGCCTCAACCCTCTACAATTTAGACACACTCCAGTCTATAAACACTAGTATATATGCACGTGCCTTGCACGTATTTTATAACACTTAGGGAGAGCAAACAATCTCTTTAACTTTTCTTTTTCTATAAATAATTACATAACTATCCTTATTAAATATAATGAACGATTTTAATTAGTAAATATTGATGAGAGTATTTTTGGAATAAAAACTTCCACGGTGAAGCTTACTTTTCTCATTATATAGTAGTATAGATTTGTACAAAGATTTGTTTTTTATATTTACTCATTCTGAACGAAACCCAATTTTTTTTGGTCTCACATGTTGTAATCGAACCCGACCTGACCTGAAATTCATTTCGATTTTCCCTTTTACATCCAAACTCAATCTTTAATTACAAGTCGGGTCGGGTTAATGAGTTTTACCATTGTCATGCCTAACCAAAATGATACCAACCAAGCATGGTTTGGTAGCCTTGGCTGATGTGGGCTTCTGAGGGAAGAAGGGAGGTTAGGCTAACCGAATGGACTTTGATTCTGAAATTTGTATGGATCCAACTAGGCATTTCCAAAGAAGAAATGGAGTGTTAGCCTTTTACATGTTATTTGTTTGAGAAGTTATGAGAAGATCTCTTACAAACTATAACAGGGAACTGAAAATGACAACGTATGTTGTTTTGAGTAATGGGAAAGTCATGATGACAATACATCTTATAGCCGACAGGTGCTTCCGCTGGTACTGAGTGGGTATGCTTGGAAGTTGGAATGGTCTAGTGTCCAATAATAATGATGAGTTTGTGACAGTTTTCCATTGGGGTTGTCCTCGTTTTTTGGTCAATCCGGTCCCCATTTGCATCGACTTTTCCTGCGGGACATAAAATTAGTTAATGCTACACTGCTACAAAGAACATAGCACTTAACAGAGCTGAGTGGAAGGAAGTGATTCAAATAGCCGAACCAAAATTTTGGATAAAGGCTTTGTTGTCATTGTATTCTTAACTATCTATGCATTGCCAGAACTTGCTACAAAAGAGTTGGTCATTAATAGAGTCCCCTTACTTTCTGACATTCTGCTTATTGTGCACCCTGATTTCCAATCCGATAACGTGATCTTGTTTTATAAAAAGTTTCTCTGAGACAGTCATTGTGTATTGCTGCCAAGGTCAACATGCTAAGCATGTGTGATGGTTTAAGAAGTTTGAACATTAAAGTTTAGCTACAATATTAGCATCTTAGGCTAGTGCAGTTGATAACTTTATGAGAAATGCTAATGTGGCAAAGCGATGTCAATGTTTTAGTATTGTAAGTTCTCATATAGAAGTCTACATGTCTTTGTTAATGCAGCTGCAGGGGGGCATCTTTGGTTTTTACAGTTGATCTGCACAAATGTTAACCCTTCATATTTACCGATACCTGTTTTATTTAGTGTGAATAACTCATTGCATATAGTAACTGATTAAATCCTTACAACCTGCCATTCCCTTCTCTGCAGAACTTGAAAATTTTATTTGAATATATGGGAGAAGATGAGTTTCAGACGGAATTTGCATAGTTTGGAATATATTCAATATGACTTTAGCTCTTTATGTATTTTCTTTGGTCAGGGTGATGAGCTACAGGTGAAAGTAAACAAACTTTCATCCACAAAGACACAACTCCCGTATGATTATTACTTCTTGGACTATTGTAAGCCCGCCAAGATTGAGAACAGTGCTGAGAATTTGGGAGAGGTTCTTCGTGGTGATCGGATTGAGAACTCTCTCTATACAGTTAGTTTCTTGCATCTTGACTCTCTTATCAAATATATGCTACTTCATGTAGTACAGCTGGATTATGAACTTTAATTATTTAACATGCATTTTTATCTTACAAATGTTTGATTTCTGTCTCAGTTTAAGATGAACACGGACGAGTCATGCAAAGTTGCTTGCCGTAAGAAGCTCAGCCAAGAGACAGCAAAAAATTTCAAAGAGAAGATTGACGACGAGTACCGAGTTAATATGTAAGTATAACATCATATTTGTTTTTAGTTTTTTTGCCTTGTAAATTTATTGCTAAGCTAGAGGTTTGCTCCATATAAGTGGCTGTTCGTTCTCCAATATGCAAGGAGCAACCAATTCTTATATGAGCTTTTGTTTCTCCACTTTGCACGTTGTTAGCATATCCAATATGTTTTGATACCTCGTGAAGTCTGATTTAGATGACACGAGCATAGCTACTTTTGGTCTCCTGTAGAAGACTGCTTTATCATATTTAAACATTGACAGAAACACATACATTTGTATATATTCTAATATCTGTCTAATGCTTAACAATTCTTTGGTGCATCCAATAGGATCCTGGATAATCTTCCTGTGGCGGTTCCTAGACAAAGAAGAGATGGAAGCCAATTGCCTAGTTATGAACACGGTTTCCGTGTTGGGTACAAAGACAGGCTAGCTGGTGTAAGTTTGTAGATGTTGCTTTCTAATGTTCTATGATAATTTACTTGTGAGGTGAACTTGAAATTTTATGTGTCGATATTCTTTTTCTAACAGAATAAAGAAGATAAATACTACATCAATAACCACTTAAGCTTCAAGGTCATGTTTCATAACGACCCTGAGACGGATGATTCTCGCATAGTTGGCTTTGAGGTCATACCAAGCAGGTGCGTTTATTTTCCTTTCATTAACTTCACATATGTCGATTGTTCGCATACGAAGGTGATAATTGAGACATACATTTTCCAACTAATACAAGTACATGTGATAAAGTGCATGGTCGAGTATGGTGTTTCAGGTAGTTTAGAATATGAACAATATTATGTCTTGTAGTAACTTATGCTGCTGATGGTCTCCTTGTAGGTTTCAATCCTTAAAAAATATTCATGTATTGTGTACAAGTAATGTAATCTGTTTTGCCACCCATTTTTGTTATCATGAAAACATGCATTATGCTGCATCAACATGGGAAAATGGTGTCCTTATCCGTTTACTGTTGCCTCCGTACCATATCTATGTCCATAATCACGCAATGTTGGTGACTACTGTTGTACCTATTTGAAATATCTTTATCCAATATCCGTAGTCGTGCAACATTATGGACACTGTATCATAACTGTTTTTTAGAATGATAGTGCCTTAGTAGAAGGAAGATGGGTGTGAGCTACTCAGCTACTGACTCATATTATTAGGGCTCTTGCAGTGGTGGCAAGTGAGAAGAGCGAAAAGGGTGTAGGAACCATATTTCTCCAGAAAAGTGGTCTCCCTACATGTGTGCGCGCGCACACACAACAGAACACAACACAACACGATATAAGGCTTGCTGGTTGTCTCGTCGGTTACTTGTTAAACATAAATTTGCAAGTTTTCCATAGATGAAGAGAAAATTGCATTTCTATTGATGGAAGGGTACACGCTAATTGCCATGAGAACTCTTATATATATATATATATATATATATATATATATTTGTTAGAAGTTTCTTCTTATTGAGTCAACTTTATTCTTCCAAACAGTGTGCAACATGAGTATAGCGAGTGGGATGATAAGAACCCAAAATTGGTAACCTGCAACCCCAACACCAAAATAGCTCCAGGTGCTCAGACGCCCCAGGAAGTAGCAGCCGACGCATATGTAGTGTTCAGTTATGATGTAACATTTCAGGTGTGCATTTATTTCTGTGTTAAGTTACCTGTTATCTTCCTCATATGATGGCTTGCTACTTCACTTTTGGATTTTCCCCTCGCAGGCCAGCGACATTAAATGGGCATCTCGTTGGGACACTTACCTTCTTATGAACGACGACCAAATTCATTGGTTTTCCATCATCAATTCGTTGATGATCGTCCTCTTCCTTTCTGGTATGGTTGCCATGATCATGATGAGAACCCTATATAGAGACATAGCAAACTACAACCAATTGGAGACTCAAGATGAAGCCCAGGAAGAGACTGGATGGAAGTTAGTCCACGGCGATGTCTTTAGGCCACCTGTCAACTACGATCTGCTCTGTGTTTATGTGGGAACAGGAGTTCAATTCTTTGGGATGGCTCTTGTCACTATGATCTTCGCACTACTTGGGTTCCTTTCGCCTTCAAACCGCGGGGGGCTTATGACGGCCATGGTCCTATTGTGGGTTTTCATGGGGCTGTTTGCTGGCTACTCGTCAGCCCGTCTCTATAAAATGTTCAAAGGCACAGAGTGGAAGAAGATGACGATGAAGACTGCGTTCATGTTCCCAGCTATAGTCTTCTCGATTTTCTTTGTACTGAATGCACTGATCTGGGGTGAGAAGTCGTCTGGTG
The DNA here is from genome assembly GCA_029216955.1 of Iris pallida. Classification (NCBI taxonomy): domain Eukaryota; kingdom Viridiplantae; phylum Streptophyta; class Magnoliopsida; order Asparagales; family Iridaceae; genus Iris; species Iris pallida. Next base: position 3,346,919 of record JANAVB010042217.1, on the reverse strand, counting down.
CAGTCCCTTTCGGAACAATGTTTGCTTTGGTATTTCTTTGGTTCGGCATATCGTTACCTCTGGTCTTTGCTGGTAGCTACCTGGGTTTCAAAAAGCCGGCTATCGAGGATCCTGTGAAGACCAACAAGATCCCCAGGCAGATACCCGAGCAGGCATGGTACATGCAGCCTGCATTCTCCATCCTAATCGGAGGAATACTTCCATTTGGAGCCGTGTTCATTGAGCTCTTTTTCATCTTGACATCCATATGGTTGAATCAGTTCTACTACATCTTCGGCTTCCTCTTCATAGTCTTTGTCATTCTCCTGGTAACATGTGCGGAGATAACGATCGTCCTTTGCTACTTCCAGTTGTGCAGCGAGGACTACAACTGGTGGTGGAGGGCTTATCTGACCGCAGGTTCCTCCGCACTATACCTTTTCTTGTACGCGACGTTCTACTTCTTCACAAAGCTGGAGATAACCAAGCCCGTATCTGCGATCCTTTACTTTGGGTACATGTTGATCGGGTCCTTTGCTTTCTTCGTTCTCACGGGGACGATCGGGTTCTATTCCTGTTTCTGGTTCGTGCGGAAGATATATTCTTCTGTTAAGATCGATTGATAAGCTGGCGGATTTCTACAGTTTCTGTACCCCCTATGAGCATTTTTCAATATGGAAGTGTTGGCAGAGTACGGCGTCAAAGGAAAATACCGAAAGAAGAAAACTCGGAACTGAAAAAGAAACTCATCTTGGTGCATTCAGGATTGTTAATGAATCTAGAGAGTCGAGGTACTGCTATTTCAGTTGTACCAGGTTAGAGAGCTACCTGAAGTTGGTTTGCACCTTCGTTTCTGTCAATTTACGCGTCTTTCTGTTTATGTTTGTAAACTTGTGTTTATTATAGACAAAATCGACAAGCAGGCATATTTTTAAAACAAGAAATTTTATATATGATCTGCTTGATCCTGCGCATATCTTGATCTTTCTTCATGCCTGCGGGCCACGTGTTGCCTTCCGATTGGCCGGGGACGGATGGCGCCGGAAGTCAGCGCGGGGGAGGGGGGGGGGGGGGCAATCTTTTGGCGACACGTCTGCAGGCAAAAAAAGCATTTTCGTTCTTCATGCCACCTCTGATTACACAGGCTCTATTTAGGTAAATTGGTAAGTGTTTTATTATAAGAAAGCTAAGCAGTTCATACCTTCTTTTTTTCAACCAACAATTAGATGATATATATTCTTGCAATTGCTGTAACAGTCATCTCCAGATCTATCAAAATTTTGTTTCAGCCCATATGATTTTGCAAGTTATTAACTATAGGAAGTTATCAAGTTAAGGCTGCACTCTATTGCTTTTTATTTCCTCCAGGTTAATATTCTACTGTGGTTCGGAACCTGCTGCAAACAAATTGCTACAGAGTGTGAATATGAACTGGTTGACAGAATAAAGTGATCGCCTGAGTGCCTTCAATATTATTCTGCCTGCGAGATTATTGTGATCCCAAAAAGATGTCTCCGAAGCCGAGGGGTAGCGATAGTAAGCCCGAGGGCGCCGGAGTTTCCATCGGAAACGGAGGCGGTGAGTGAAGAGCTGAAAGCCGAACTCACTCCCCCCTACCACTAGCTGGAACGTACGCATTGTCCTACCCGGACAGGAGTCGAGCGACGACTCTTACAATTTTTTAGTGAAAGCGGAATCACAATTGTGCTTAAATCCCTACTTCCACCGAATCTCGTGCAACAGTAACCATCCGACTCGTTTTTCATAGTGCACATCTAAAAGAGTGCCAATTGATGCAGAGAAGGAGCTCTTAGCAACAATTGAATCAGAATAGGCTGCCATTAGCAAGATGGATGAGTGATAATATACTAAAATGACAAGCTGTTAGGACCAAGGTCGCGGTATCGGAATTGGTATCGGACCGTTCCTATGAGTGTCGGTATCGGCGATATCGGTAGTATCGGCGGTTTCGGATCGGGGTATCGAATTTTTTGGTATCGAAAAACAAATAGTTATTAATAAATTATTAACAAAAAATATTTTATACATTTAGGCATAATTTTAAGTATTTTAAGTGTTATTTCTTAGTAGTTTTGAAATTATATGAAATAATAGTCGTCCTTATCGATTGGTTTACATCCAACAGATAAATTTTCTTCTTTCACATGCTTTTGCAACCTTATTATGCTTTAAATCCCATGTTGATTTGTCTTTTTCGTTCAATTTTCTTTGCCGAGAGACCTCCAATGTCGGTATCGGTCAGTATCAAGTATCGGTCTATCGAATCGGGACATACTAAATCGTACCGGTATCGGCCGTATCGGATCGGTATCGACTGATACTGGAAACTATGGTTAGGACTATAGATATGTATAAGAGCATCTCCAACCCTATTGTGACTTTGGAAAAAAGTTAATGCCACATAGGAATGACAAAATTTTATTCAAAAGTTCTTCTCCAATGCAATTGTCAAGTCAATTGTGAAGCTTATGTGGCAAAAATTAAAGAAGACATTGTGAAGTTGATTGTCTTGTTCTAGACAATGCACTTGACAATGTCTTCTCTTCCATGTCATCAATTATGAATAAAAAATATTAGAAAAAAGAAAGAAGATGAGTAGTTGTCTTAAAAGTTGTCTTGGAAGTTGGAAAAAATACTTTTTATTGTCTTCTCAATACTTTTGCATTGGAGAGAGTTTTTCTATCTCATTGTCTTTTGAGATATAATTTTGCCACATAAACAAGACATTGTCTTGTGGCTCATGCCACATAGGAGCCACCTAAGACTCACAACACTTAACAAGACAATAGGGTTGGAGATGCTCTAAAAGAAAGTAGGGACGGCGGTTTTAACCGGTAACCACTTCCCCTTTGTCGACGAATACTACGTCGATCTACGCCACCTCCCAGGTCGAGACCTAGCTCCCGGCCGCCTTCCTTCTCTTCTCCCTTCCGTCTAGAAGTCGCCGGCCGTACCCTGAAGGACGCAGAAGAACCCTAGCGGCTTGCAGGTGCGTGCGAGTATTTGAAGGTACATTGCAAGGAGATTGTCAAAGTTGATAGTCTTAATTCTGTCTCACTGAGAGTGAGGGAGATGATAGCTATTGGTTTGAGTGATGGCTGTTAGAGACAATTCAAACATTCGAGAAGAGGACACCACATCTGAACAGAAGAACACAACTGCCTCTCCCAAGAGGATGGCGGAGGACAACACAGTCTAATCTCTCTCTCAACAAATCAGAATGGCTCTTCTAATCTCATTTAACGGTTTAACCTCAACAAATTACTGTTGGCACTCCTAAACTTATGTCTATAATCCTCCTCTCTATATAAATGGCTAAATCTAAGGGCACTTCAACTTTTACTTGGAGACAACCTTTAATTTAGGACAGCCCAATTTGGTGGAATTTTTACTCAGGACGGTCCTAATTTTACTTTGGGATGTCCAACTCCTAAAGAATTAGGGTTTCTCCAGCGGCGGACACCCGCGGGCGCACGCCGGAGGCGACGCAGGGGAGCGGACGCCAGCGGGGGTTGCGGGGGCGCGGAAGGAGGTGGAGTCGGAGACGGGGACCGAAGGGCGGGCTGATCCCGGCGGTGGGGGAGAGCTGGTACCCATCCTCGGACGACGACTTCGGCCTCCTGCTCGAGGACGACATTGAGGTGCCCCCCTACTACTACCTGTGGGTTAAGTACGTTGGTGAGGAACGACTTCACGAGGTCATTTTTCTTCTTCTTCCACGAGCTGTTGTTGCCGCTCAGTCCGACCCTACTTGGGGCAGTTCTAATTGGTGTAAGGATTGCCAACTTTGTTGGCAGTCCTGACAGAAATTGGACTAGTCTCAAGTAACAAATGGGAGGGGCAAACTTGTAAAAATTTTAAAAATTTTTGGGCTAGTCCCAAGTAAAACTTGGAGTGCCTTTTGAAAAGCTTATAAAATAGAGAGCTCAATTGTAATTATTTGAGTGGTGAAATATGTAACAAAATCTCTGTTCTATCGTATTAATAATAAATAATAATAAGAGTTATTAATGGCTGACATTTCTCTACTACCATATTGTAGTGGAAGTGGGAGTAAACATAAAAAAGACAATGTTCATCTATATATAATTCTCTAAATCTCAAAGTTTAACATGAAATAACAATTGCATGAATCTAAGTTCATTTCGAGATTGCGAACAATCTCAAAAATGAATTTATTAACTATTCCACAACTGAGAGAGATTCGCAGTTAGTTCTCCCACTTTTCAGAACATCCATCTTAAAATACTTGTTCCAATGTAGTTATCACTCACTTTTCCTGTTAGTCTTTAATTAGTATTCTTCTAAATCGTTCTGCTAATTCTTCTAACTAAACCAAATTCGCACTACCGGTATCAAAAGCAGTATCGATATCGGGATGGTATTCACAGTATCGGCGGTTTCGAATTTTTTCTTTTATCGAATTTTTTAATATTAATATATTATTAAAATTTGAGACACAAAATATTTTATATATTTAGGCATAATTTACTTGTGGTAGATAAATTATCTTCTTTTGCATGTTTTTACACCCTTAATTGGTCTTTTCATTCAATTTTCTTGTCATATCGGTATCGAATCTGGACATGCCAAATCATATTGATATCGGTCGTATCAGATCGGTATCTACCAATAGTGCAACCTATGATCTAACCTAGCTACTTACCTTCAGATTAGTAAATTTTTATGCATGTATAAATTATAGGTTTTTTGGGGGGTCTAATTGTAAATGGATTACACACTAGCAGGCAGCTCATTGGTGGATAATTTAACCAAGCTCAAGAAGTGCTACTTTCGACAGACTCAGTAGACCAAGCAAGGGACTGATGTGGCTGGCCGGCTAGGAGTTCCTGCTGGATCTTGCTAATGCTTGGATTGAGCTCCTTGTAGAAATATCAACCTCAGTTGTAAAAATAATAATAATAATAATAATAATATATATATATATATATATATATATATATATATATATATATATATAATTTTTATTCTTATTTTTGGAATAAGGGTAAATTTTATTCCATGCAGAACTCAGTAAAAGTATTACAGTACACAATCCATTACACAATCTCACATCTCTCCAACCCCGGTTAATGGGCCATTACAGATACATCGAATTCTAAATTATTTAGAATTCCAACGGGAGGGGTAATCAGCCCCTCAAATATACGTCTGTTACGCTCTCTCCAGACGTGTCAAACTGAAGCTGCAATATATATATATATATATATATATATATATATATATATATATATATATATATATATGAAAAAGTAAATGCAGCAACACTGCCTAGGGGTGCAACTCGGACGGGCTAAACCCGAATCCGATCAGGTAAAACCGTTAATGGGTTGGGTTAGGGTTGAAGATCTTCGGGTTCGGGCTTGGACTCGGATTAAAATATTTGAACCCGATCAAAAATCGGGTTGGGCTTAGGTACATGTGTTGGGTAACCCGAAGAACCCAAAACCCGACATACATATAATTTATATATATATTGTTTTATACTACTTAAATAAAAAGTTTAAACTATAAATTTTTTTCACTCGAACTCTTCAACTCCTTGTCCTAAATCTCATTTCAGTTTTATTTTGTAATAATTGAGACTTGATTGATATTTGATTATGCATTTAATATTACTCTTATTTAAAATTATTTCAAATATCATATTAGAGTCCGATAAACCAGATGGACCCGAGCCCAACCCGATCCTCCGGGCTTGGTCTTGGGCTTCATATGTTGAACCCAAAGTCGGGCCGGGCTTGGGCTTGGACTAGGCTTATGATCTATCGGGTTGGGCTCGGGTTGACCTCAAACCCGACCCAACCCGCCCGAGTTGCACCCCTAGCACTGCCCCCAAATTGATAAGTGTGCACATAAATTTGAGAGCATTAACAATAGCCTCTTGCCAATGTCAACATGTAGTTCATTACAACCAAAACCAAAGTAAATCATTGTGACCAAAGCTCTATGAGACTAGGAAACGGCTTTTTTTTATACATTAATCATTATGAAGTTACAAATGTTTATATTGAAAAAAAAAAAACATAAAATTGTTATGGGGCTATTTCCTATCAAAGTCCCGTACAAAACTGTTTTTATGCAAGGACAAGCAAGCAGCAAATCAAATACATCCCCAAACTGTGTAAGTAGGCAAGCAGCAATATCAGCTAAACATGCTCTCTTGCTATAGCTAAATTTTGAAGGAGAAAAAAAAAAACACAGACACATGAAACAATTGAGAATATACTAATTGCTACTCATTGATTTCCTGTGCTTGAATACTCGACCCCAATCTCTGACGACGACGTTACACTAGAAGACGAATCTGATACCGAACTATTTGTTCCATTCGCGAAGCTTTTCGAATCGAGATCAGGCCTACGTGGTTCTGGAGCAGGAGCTGGAGCAGCAGCAACTTGTATGCCCTCATCTGCTAATTTTTTGAGAAGAGTCATAACTGTAGGAACTAATTTTGTGGACAAGGAGAGGATCCCAGGAAGCTGCAAATGGAAGAATGAGACGTGCGATCAGATTTCATAATAATTGTTCTCGTCACTAGGGGTGAGCATTATTCGGTTTTGGACCGAAAACCGAACCGAATAAGAGATTCGGTTCGGTGGTTTAACAAAAATCGGTTCGGTTTCGGTTTTGAAAATACATAATTTTCTTATTCGATTTCGGTCCAAAACTGAAAACCGAATAAGAAAATTTAGTTAATATATATATATATATATATATATATATATATATATATATATATATATATAATTTTTTTTAATATTTTTTATATTAATGTTAATGTTAATGTTAATATTAATTTTAATGTTAAGTTTAATGTTAATTTTAGTATTTAATGTTAATATTAACATTAATATTAACATTAACATTAATATTAACATTAAATTACGAATTAGAGTGAGGGAGTTTTTTAGGGGGTTTTCTAAGGGGGACTTTTGATCCGCTTCCTCTATATATATATATATATATATATATATATATATATATATATATATATATATATAAAGCACAAGTAAACCGAAAAATTGAATAAACCGAATAAACCGAAAACTGAACCGATTTAATTAGGTTCGGTTTTATTCGGTTATGGACTAATTCGGTTCAGTTTTGGTTTTGCTTATTCGGTTTTCGGACCAATTCGATTTTTGGTTTTTCGGTTCGGTTTGAACCGAATGCTCACCCCTACTCGTCACCACCTCCGCTGCCATCCAAGCCTTATCCCATCAAAATGGGGTCAGCCATGAAGCACGCGAAAGCAGCACAAAGGAAATGACAGTATTTTGGCCTTAATGTCATAGTTATCCTAGTGAAGGTAACTATGAGCTAGAGAGCCTTGCCTTCTTGGTCAGGCAAAAGTTCATGCAACCAGAAGGCTTATATAGGAAATCATATTAGATTTTATCGGTGTGCTACTCACAGCGCCATTAGCGAATTCGCCTGAGATGTCCAGCTGGACCCATAGGGCCTTCGCCAAGAGGTAGCCAACAAAGATGAGAGCAAGGTAAAACGGATTCCTGTCGATTAAAAACATCAAGATTTCACAAGTCAAAGGATGATGCAAAGCACCAGCGCATAGTACGTACAGATGATGCATCCAAGTAGATTTACCTAAGCAGTGTCATGAATTCATTAAAGCCCAAGACGAGAATGGCAGCGATTGCCCATGGAGGGGGTAGCCAGTTGTTGTTACGCTTGTGTGCTTCCTGAAAAAGAAATGAGTTTGCTGCATAAGATTAACCTATAGAACAAGCTTGTCTTTCTTGCAGAAACTTGCTTCTTGTAAAGACAATCAATGGATAATGCATGACTAATGAAAATCAGGATGTAAGAATAAAGATTTACAACAAAACACTTCTACATCCTACAAGTAAACTATAAAACAAAGCACATTGTTGCACAAACTTGCAACTCGTAAAGAAAAGCAAGCAATGCCCGACAAAGCAAAAAACACTGTACAATAAGTCGACACCATTGTTGAAGGGGACGTCTAAGCTCCTCGAGTTTTAACCAATACTTAGGCGGAGGCCTCTAAGGCGAAAAGAACTGTTCTTTTTTTACTCTTGGGGATGAAAATGTCAAGGTTAACCAATTTCACCATAAAAAACTGTCAAATGAAGACTATGAAATGGTTCTTCAAAGCTCCTTACATCCCCGAATCAGCTGCATACTTGTGTGGATTCTCTAGGAATGCAGCCCAATTTGCTCAGGATATTTTCAAGGAAGTATCCCCTTTCATAAATAAAAATGAATTTCTCGGATATATATATATATATATATATATATATATATATATATATATACACTAGCATATGTGCACGTGCCTTGCACGTATTTTAACATTTCTTAATTAGTTTAGGAAGACTCTTTAGGAAGACCAAATGGTAGTCTTCCTAATTACTAAGTTGTCCTTATTAAAATTAATGAACTATTTTTAATTAGTATAAGTATGTAAGGGTATTTTCGGAATTCAAAAGTTTCAACATCTAAGTTTTCCTATTATATAGTAGAATTAATATATATATATATATATATATATATATATATATATATATATATATATGATTTTGTGCTATCAAGTCCATGTGTCGTTTTACTACTGGTTTTAATAATAGTTTATGTAAATAAACCCTTCTTATTAAACTTTGGGCGAAAACTGTATAATGGATTTGCCATATTAAATATTCAGTTACCAAATCTTCCAAATCATATTTAGAATACTTTTTCCTCCTCTCATCTATTTCCCTCCTCCCAGAAGGCCAAAGGAACCCTCCTCCCTTTAATTCAACGGAGCAGAGCATGCTGACTCGCCGGCATCGCGGAGGAAGCTATTCTCCTCCGACGACCGCTTCTTCCGTGATGATGCGGAGGGAGAGAGGGAGGTCTATGTTGTTCGACTACCGCTCTAAGCTTGCAAGAATAATCTTGTTTATGTCTCGGTCAAGCCAGTGCAGAGGCTCCGGCCAGAACGAAGGCCACGTTGCTCGGCAGAGACAAGCTTCGTCCTTGAGATGGATGTATACTGTCAAGCAAAATACCGGCTGCATCGTCATCAGTAAAGTTCAGGATGGGCTGCTGCATGCGCTTGACGAATTCGTCGTCATTGGTGAAGCAGTCTGTCGTGCTGAAGATCTTATAATTTTCTCATCATCCCTCTTCAATTTGTTAACTTTGAGAGACCGTCTCCTTAAGGAATTTATAGATCAAGTTGAATCCTCTTTTCCAATGGTATCAAGTCCCAAAGTGTACCCACCTGAATCATGTTCTCATTGTGCTGCTTTTATGTGACCTCAACAAGTTAAAAACATGTTGATGCTTATGCACATAGTCGACAACCTTTTAGTGCCTTACAGAATTGGAGAACTAGGTGCGCACTATTCCCAACTCCTTCAACATAAGAGTTAAACAATCTATTGCACAATTAACTTTAAAATGTTGGGGTACTTCTGTTCAATATGACTATGGATTTTTAACTGGAGTTGACTATAAAATGGACAACATTCTGAGATCCAATTTCATCAATCACTGGGTTCTCCATTGGAGGAGAAGTCATTGATTACAGTGGTGGCAGCTTTCTCTGGATGAGGAGTCGAGAATCTGAACGGGCTGCAGTGAGGAATCGGGAGGGGTGAGGTGGGGAAAGGGGCATGGTTGTAGCCTCAACGAAAGAAGGGGAGGGTTTTCTTTTAGAATTCTCGGAGAGAGATGTAGAAGAAAATATTTTGGAACGGATTTAAGAAAATTTGGAACTGAGATTTAATGAGTAGCAATAAATTAAATGACAAGATAAGGAATGAGTGTATTCGTGGGAAATTAGAGGTCGTGCCAATTGATGACAAAATGAGGAAAAAATGATATAGGTGGTTTGGACATGTGCAACGCAGATCAATATATGCTCCCATAAGGAGGAACGATAATATAGTAATTAATGGAACCGCTGTGACTAAATGTAGGACCAGACTAACATTGTTTGAAATGTTTAAGAAGAATATGGATCTTCTTAGCGTTAGAGAGGACATGGGCCTTAATAGAGATGAATGAAAGAAGAGGATTCAAACAACCGACCCCAAAAATTTGGGATTATTAAATGTTTGTTGTTGTTGTTGTGGAACCAAGATTTAATATGGCAATTTCAAAAAACAATTCCTTTCAAAAAAATTGCATATTCTATTATTAAAACCAATAGTAAAATGACACATGAACACTATAGCACAAAGTCATATGCTATGACCAGCATATACTCTCTCTCTCTCTCTCTCTCTCTCTATATATATATATATATATAATTGTTTTTTTGTTTTTTTGTCCTACTTGGCTCCCTCGGGCTCGTGGCACGGCCACCCACCCAGCCAACCCGAACGGAAAGGGATCTACAACCCAGAGTGCTCAACAGGGAGCCCTCCCCCGCGGAGGGAAGAGTCCTCGACAGGGAGCCCCCCTCCATCCAAATAAACTTGGCACGCCCGTGGCATATAGCCACCCAGCCGGCGCCCAAGAGGGGACTCGAACTCGGGACCTCCCACGGGTGATCCCCCCTCTCTAGCCACTTGAGCTAGAGCCCTCGGACTATATATATATATATATATATATATATATATATATATAAGGTTCACCAATATATAAGGTTCACAATTTTGGTTTCGGACCTTCCTATGAGTATTGGTTTCTATTTTGTATCGGTTTTTATTGAGATACTTATTATGCTTGTGTAGTCAATTATCATCTCAGATTAGTACCTCATAACCAAAACAACATATTTTCTTTTACTTTCATGGTAGACAACCATAAATGTTTGTTTTCCATCGTGGATAACGGAAAAATATTGGAAAGTGAAAAGGAAAAGAAAATCAGCCCAACAAAAAGTCAAGATGTACTATTGTGATATAGATATTTCATATTTGGAACGTCATTTGGCAAAGGACCATCATTTTCTCTCTTATTGTCAATGGACGAGGTACTCGTAGATACAGCCATTACAAAAGCTATTGGACATAAACGAAAGTCCCCTGGCAGAGGACCATCATTTGCTCTCTTATACTCAATGGTATCAGAGTTCGCCTCTTCATGAGGGACTTAAGTGCAAAGCCCTCTAGCATGAAAGAAAGGCAGGCATCTCTGTCCATGCTCATTGTGCGAGAAGGCCTTATACATAATCAGTTAAATTTGTTCCTACTAACAGCCAGGCATGCACAGCTTTGTAGTCACATAAAAAATGTCCCCGAATGCCTTTACGAGCCGGCCTTCAAGGAAATCGATATTTCTTAGGCCTGGTTTGGAATTCTTGATGCTTTCCAGAAAGCAGTGGCAGCAGCTTTTGAAAGCATTATTCCAACTTTCAAGAGTTGCTCCAAAATTGAACTAGCTTTTCAAAAATAAATCGATAAGCTGCTGTTACTCAACAGCATTTGGACTGTTTGTCAAAGAAAAACATACCTTAGGCAAGCAAGTTATCCTAGTTGCAACCTAAATCAAAATTTTCTAATTTAGTTACACCAAATATGCCATGCTTATACTCACAACCAAGCAACTGTATAGAAAGTGGTACGATTTAAATTCAATGCCTAGAGAAAATCAGTATCATCAATTGGCATGCTGTTCATAGAAGTAGAGAAAGAGAGAACCACAATCAGAATGAAAGAAAGCCCGGAAAAGAAACTGAAATAAAGATTCAAACTAGTAAATGAGACAAGAAGAGCAGCTTAAAGAGTACCTGAGCAGAAATGGCCTGAGTGACAGTATACTCCGTTTCTGAATTGAATTGCCTCCACAAGGACTTGCATTGGACAGGTGTAATCAAAGTTTTCTCAGGAGGAACCTAAAGAAAAAGAGAATAGAGCAGAGTGAGAGAACAATCAACCTAAGGCTCACATACTAATCAACAACAGTTGTTTCAAAGTAAACTAGAGAGCATAAAATATGCATTCATGCGACAAACAAATTCTGGAACTTTGAGATTTATGTCTGAATGGCATATAGTTGCATTGCTTATTTTAAAATAAATCAGGAACATGAATGCTAATACACCGCCATGTTAAACAATTATTAGCTTAAATTGCAGACTGCAATATAGATATGGCAGAATAGTCTTGCACATTCTTATACGGTATACTCATTTGGTACAAAAGATTATTTGTATTAAATTTCAAAATTCTAGACAACTCCAAATCATAAAGGATTTGTAAAATGTAAAAGTGGTTGCATTAGCTTAAAGTGCATATCTAGAAGTTACTACCTACCTGTCAACTGTCCGCTTAGGTTTCTTATGGCATGGCCCTCTCATGCTCATAGCCATCTTGGCAAGGAATTTGGCACCAACATAGAGGGTTGATGTGAGATCGACATCCAATCCTAGAACTTTCTCAAAACCTTTATGGAGCTTTCTTATGCTCCATGTGACCCCCATTCTGATGGGAGAACGCTTGGATGATGATCATGATGCTGATGATAAAATGTAAGAAATTAACTAGAAGAATATGACACATTCTCTTGGGCAAGGACAGATCAACCTACTCTTTTATATTTCTGAAATGTTTTTATCTATTCGGCACGTTATGTACAAACTTGAACTGAAATAGAGGGTTTGTAACTAGAAAGTTCTCTCTTGGGTTTATATAATATATCAAATGTGTAAGCAATTCCCCTGAATATGGTAGCAGTGCAGGTGTAGGCTTTATATAATATATTAACAAAGGACAAGTTTAGTTTACTAAGAGGAAATATATTTTTCTAGAAGGCATTATCATTTACTCAAATATAAACTTGTAATCATCAGAATCATATTCTTGCTGTCGGAACTCTAACATAGCACTAGTACAAACATGATCCTAAAATGAAAATTTCTGTTCGGAACAGTCAGAAAATTTCAGGGTCATGCATTACCTCTTCCCATGAGCTTGAAGCTAGGGGGTCAACCGACTGGATGCTCCTATTTTTGGCAGCACCACCAGCATCCACCAGAGCAAGCGAAAGGGTATTCTCAATTTTATCATTTTCCTCATCCAAACGTATTGCAGCCATTACGGATAGCAATTTCAGTGACTGCAAAAAGTATATTTCGGAACAGATTCTGACATTAGCTGCTAAATGACAAGAAACAAAAAACAGTAGCTTCTGTCTCAGCAACAAAGGAATACCGCAGAACGAGCAGTTTTAGTGATTGCTCTGATGTCTTCCTTTCCTGTCCAGACTCTTGGCATTGAATCAGAATCGCGGCTGAACAATGTTGAAAACCTGTATATAACCACTCAGACCAGCTAAGTTACAGGAAAGGCCAAGTAAAGTACAATTGGAATTTATTAAAAAAAACCATTACCTGTCCTTCATACGAATCAAGACCCTTCCAGCTTCTTCTCTTGATTTGGATTCAACAACACTTCTGGCATAGTCCTCTAACTTTGCCAAAATCTTCTCCAAGGTTACTTGGTCGATATCAAAAGAAGAAAGGGCAGAAGACAGTCCAGAAACAGCTGAGTTAGTCTCCCTCTGAAGAAGTTTTCTTATTGCCGGCCAGGTATCATCAGAAGCTGCATCAAGAAGAGCTTCAACGGGCTCAGCAAGTGCTTTGTTAAGTTGGCCCTGCAAACATACAAGACATGTTAAACACAGGATCCATGGGTAGACATGTTACTAACACACTGCAACAAAGCTACAAATAATTGAACCATGCCTCGTATTTGGAAGTAAGTTCCGATAGTTTTGCGGCACGAGCTGATGCAACATGTGCATCAATATCGCGATGAAGCTTCTCACGAACTTTTGAGGAGTCCCATTTTCCTTGAGCAATTGCTGCATCTGTTTCACCAAATTCATTAAATGAAATCTACTAAGCAACAGTCCACCTCAGTTCTTTCTCTATCACAAACCTCAAATGGGAAATCTAAAAGCCCCCATTTGTAGGCTCTAATAGGCTCTCTAAAAGTACTCATTGGTCATTAAATTTGAGAAGGCTAAAACTTTATTGAATACTGAGAAGTTTATGCAAATTGGGCTAAATTACAGCATCTAACTTAATATGTCAAATTTGACTAGAAAATAATAATATGGGCACTTGCAAACGAAATCAATAACATCAACTAGCCTACAAATATTGTACACATGGCTTTAGAACAAAGTTCTGCATATAACCATCTTTCATACAGGAATCTGAATTAAACATGAAATTATCAGGTACAAGTAGTCAACCTAGACAATACACAACTATATACAAAGCTAACATTAGATATGGCACCATTTTCAAGACAGTGAATCAGTGCACTGGAATCAATATCTACCAACTGAAAATATGGAGTTTATTGCTAGAAGGAGCTACGTGGAGATATTCACATAGCATGCTTGAATTCACCAACAGTGTTAGTAAACTAATATTTTTTGAACTCCGCAAAACTATAAGAACATATAAAATTGAGATCTCGTCCCTGAACATCAAAAACATTACTTCTGAAACTAGAGTTTTGACCTACTAGAAGCCACTTCTTTGCCCCTAACACTCATGTCAGAGCATGATGCATCAAAAAAGGGAAATATAATGATATCATAAGGTATCAGAGACCAAACACAATTCAACTAGTATCAGTGGTAAATAATTATTACAATAGTGAGCTTCTTCATCAATAGAAGAAAAACCAGTACAAAGAGTGTACAGAACCATCCTAAACAAAGAATAGAAAGCTATCCACCATGTGCTAGGATTGAGATTCTCAACGAGTGGTACCTTTGGAGCCTTCGTCAAATGATGTCATGACAGATTTGGTGCAATCACGAGCAGCAATAGCAAAACCTTCTCCTCTGCCTAGAGCATTATCTAAGGAGGCCTTAAAATCATCTAGTGCTTTGGACCTTAGATGCCCTAGCACAGACTGGAAAGCAGGATGAACAAGCTACAAAGTACAAAGAATGCAAATTATTGAGAAAACAAAATAAACATAAAATGCAAATAACTCAAATGCACAAAAATATTGTTACAAAATCATAAAGAGGACAAATAATCTGATTAAATGGAATATAAAAAGAAAGTCATGCCATATAAAATATTTGGGACTTCTAAAGAATGCAACCCTCAAAGTCAGCAGACTTGATCTCAGACTGCCTAGTAGAAGTCAGCAGTGTAATATCAAGTTTTCAGACTGTAAAAAAAATCTCAAAAGAGATCAAACTTGTTTAACAAGTATGCATAGTTTCTGGATCTACAAGCAGACCCAACTATGTTACCATCCATATTCTCAGCTCCTGGCCAAAAAGAAGGCTCAGCAATAGCTTGAATGCCACCGAGAAATGAATACACGATGAGCCTATACAAGTATAAGCACCTCTGATAAATCCATCAAAGTCTAGCATGCAAGTTGAGATTTCCAGTTCACTCTCTCACAATTCCCTACTGGCTAGCATCAAATAACTCTCAACTCTAATTCAGGTACATATTTCATCTTCTGATGTAACAGTATTCATTTTTTTTTGTCTAACATATAAGTTTTTGAAAAAGAATATTCACAGACGTTACACTCTAGAGGATAGAGCAAAATGAAATATCGATCCCATTCTTTGAACTTTACATATATCACCAATGAATGCAAATCAACTGGAAAATGACATTGCTTCGCATGACTAAAGTCGATTGTTTTTTAAAGTTACATACTCTGAAGGAAATTAGCCATCATAAAAAGAAATTTGAATTATTAAAGACAAAAAAGTATGAATAAAATGATAAAAAAATTGCATTGATATAGCAATTTACAACATTTCTCTAGAGAAGTTTTGCAAAATGACTACGGCAATAACAATAGTCTTCATCCCAAATTTTGGGGACCAGCTACTTGAAATCCTCTAGACAAATTTAATGGGAAACAGATACTGAAGCATAGGCGAAAATAAACTTCAAAACTTTGAGAAATAAATACAAAAAATATTGTTTCCCCAAATATAAAACATAGAAATTTTTACATTGATATATCAATTTACAACATTTCTCTAGAGAAGTTTTACAAAATGACTACGGCAATAACAATAGTCTTCATCCCAAATTTTGGGGACCAGCTACTTGAAATCCTCTAGACAAATTTAATAGGAAACTGATACTGAAGCATAGGTGGAAAAAAACTTCAAAACTTTGAGAAATAAATACAAATAAAATTGTTTCCCCAAATATAAAGCAACCTATAGGCTCTTTGGTAACCTGAAAGTGTATTTGAATTTGACCCAAATCCAGAAAGTGGGAAGGGATCACCAACTTTCAGTTTCAATGTTACCAGACACAAATAATGAAAGTGGGGGTGGATTTGGGGGTAATCATTACACCCCGAATCCCCCTCCCCCCTCAAAAAAAAAAAAAAACCAAATAACTTTTTGTATTATAATTATAATAAGTAGTTAATTAATTATAATATTTTATGATGCTTAATTAATAATAGTAGGTATTCAGTAATACTTATTTAAGAGTATAAAATATTGACTCGTTAAGATGATTAATTATAATTACAAATCAATTATAAAAACGAATATCTAGTAATATTATTTTTTATTCTTAATTTTTTTCATGTAACATAAATAAATAACTATTCAAAATATGATAGAAATGATTAATTACCAATTTAATTATATAATTAAATAGTATCTAATATTACTATTATGTAATTAGGGTGATCAATTAGTAAATAAGATAATTAATTAATTTTAAGGTAAATAATGAGTTGAACTAATTAATAATTAGTTAATAGAACGATTTTGTTAATACTGATAATTATTAGTATTTAGTAATGATGTTAACTGATACTAAAATGCAGTGTCTCACTTTCCACTTTTAGACTTTCTTAGCTAAACCCAGTCACGTCATGGAATTACAAGAGGACAAGAAAGTGCATGCATTCATAAACTTTCAACTCCTTGAGTGTGCAAATCCAAACCCTCTCATACCTCCCGTTTACCAAACATGCCATTACAGTGAAAAGGCCGGTGATTATGTCACAAGAACATAAAATATGAAACAAAAGATATCAGCATGACAGCATCCGCTCACATAAATCCAGTTTATTTCACATGCAAACATATAGGACCTATAAAGTTATCTCAAATAGATGGAAAATATCAGTTTTCACTGTTTATTGAATGACTAGAAGTTGAGTTTCTTTTACATATTTAACAAAATTTGCCAACCTTATAATAACAAAGGTGAATTCTTTATCACAGCGCCCCCCATCCCCCCCCCCCCCCCTCTTTCCCTTCAAACCACCCCACCCAGACGCATACTTAGCAACTATCAAAAATCGATAATAGCAAAGGTTTCTTCTGGTGTGTGGGATCTAACAAAAACTTGACAAATATCATTGTTGCCATAGAATACCCATGGTCTGGAAATCTCAGTGGCTTCTTAAGTGTAGAAATGGCATCTTTACTTAAACAGGTAGCAATTGTGTAAAGTTTTGCAGAATACAAGTACTGGTCTAGCACTATCATTGCAAAATATTTTTTCAATGAGATATTGAGGTTCCATAGGAACTTTTGTTAAGTATATAGTGGAAGCTACCTTGCTTTTCTTGAAATAGTACAACAACAATTCACAATAAACTAACACAACCAGTGTTCTAAAAGGCGGTCAAGGTGGCCGCCTAGGCGGCGCCTGGTGTCCGCCCGATGCCCGCCTAGGCGCCCGCCTAGACCCCCCGACGCCCGACTATGCATATTTGGGGGGTTTTATGGAATTTTTCTACAATTTTCAGTAGGTTTTTTTTTGAACCGCCTAGATCTAGGTGGCTGCCAAGGTGACCGCCTAGGCGGGCTAGACGCTAGGCGGCGGGTGCCCGCCCGACTAGCACCTAGCGCTTTTCACAACCTTGAAACAACAAGCCTAGAGTAGATATTCGCAAAGTTAAATTATCACCTGCAGGAGTTTTGACTCTAGCTGCTGCCGCTTGGCAGTCCTGACGGCATCATCAAAGTATGTAGCTTCCACGTCGTATCTGCAAAAGAAGGAAGAAATTAAACAGTTGGGCAAAAAGGCCATATAGTTCAGCTATATATAGAAGTCCGCAAGAAAATCTTCAGGCAACTATTTAACCATATAAAAGTCCTCTGCTAAACAGTTTGGCAACAAGGCCAAATAGTTTGGCAAGCATCATGATCCTACGAGAATAAGAATCTTTGATATACCCTAAAAACAACAAAACCTTGGTACATGTATGCATTTATATTTATAACCCGGTTACAATGCACCCTATGAACAACATAACATTTTTCTATACATACACAAATATTGTTGTACTAGTTGACGATAGGGGTGAGCATTATTCGGTTTTGAACCGAAAACCGAACCGAACCGAATAAGAGATTCGGTTCGGCTTTTAAAAAAATCGGTTCGGTTTCGGTTTTGAAAATACTAAATTTTCTTATTCGGTTTCGGTTTCGGTTTTCGGTTAAACCGAAAACCGAATAAGAAAATTTAGTTTATATATATATATATATCTATATATATATATATATATATATTAATTATACGTATATACTAAATATATATAGGTATATACTATAGGTATATATACTATAGGTATATAATAAAAATATCTAGGTATATTTAGTTATTATATATTAACAAAAAAACACAAATAAACCCAAAAACCGAATAAACCGAAAATCGAACCGATTTAATTCGGTTCGGTTCGGTTTCGGTTTTGCTTATTCGGTTTCGGTCCAATTCGGTTTTCGGTTATTCGGTTCGGTTGGAACCGAATAAACCGAATACTCGCCCCTAGTTGACGAGACTAGGGATGGGTAGACTCTAAAAATATAATATAATTATGGAGTCAAACTTTGGAAAGTAAGGGTTTTAAAATTAGTAGGATAAAACATAATACATGGAATGCGACTACAACAAATATCAAAGAGAAATTAAGGAGTACGTATTGATGGACTAAGAGATACCTAGGGGTGATATTTTGGCGTTTTGGACAAACATTCATTGTGATGAAGAGACTAAGAAGAATGTTGTTTATAGAATTAAAACAGATGCTAATTTGGAGATTGAAAGGAAAATTGTATAGGGCAGCTATAAATGTCCAGAAACTGAGTGTAGCTAAAATGAGAATGCCGAGTTGGATGAGTGGCATACTGGCAATACATCGAAAAATAGAATAAGAAATTAATGTATTTGTTGGGGAGTTGGCGGTGGCACCAGTTGGGATAAGATGGTAGAAAATCATCAAGGTGGTTTGGCCTTTGGGCACGTATAACGTAGACAAATAGATGCACCTTTTAAGAGGAACAATACTATGTTAATCAAAGAAGCTGCTAGAACTAATCATAGATCAATGGAAGGGAAAAAAAAACTCAAATAAGCCGACCCAAATATTTGGGATGAAAGCATTGTTGTTGTATAAAGAAAAATCAAATACGTGTGTATAAAGAAAAATCAAATATCTTGGATGTTTCTTAAATGTGCGCCAAACCATAGAAAAGATGATCATCCAAACCGTCTTTCCTGTTTTTATGATCGCTTGTTGACCTAACATAAAACGCTCTATTTTGGTGTAAAATCCTAGCGAAGGTAGCTCTGAGCATGCATGCCATAAAATCTAGGTGGCCGGTTTGGCAGGTTAAGGTCAGACAACAAAGGAGCACCCTCTTATGTGAGAAGATCACAAATTCAGGTTCATTAATTTTTTTGTAATCCTAAGTCTACATACCATGATCAAACCAACTATATAACTACAATTTCGACAGCACATTATCACTTTAGCATATGCTAAATTAGGTTGTAGGGATGATGCTATCAAGTGTTTCCATGCTTATTCATCCCTTTGCAATGTGCATCCTTACACCTACTAGTGAAAAGGGGAATGCAATATGCATGTAAACTTAAACCCACTCAACAAATATGCAGTAACAGGGAAGACGTCCATTCTCTCTCCTGGGATGCGAAGGAAAGGGGTGTAGTTCATCTCCTTTGAGTCTATAAGTCGTTCTTGGGATTGCTATAGAGAGTAAATTGTAATTGTCAGTTGAACCATTCATGAGACCACTGTTATATTTTCCAACAAAAACAAATTTGGTATACCCTCTAATCCCTTGATGCTCTTTTCAATGTACATAAACAGAAAGAGGGGATAATCAATATTATCCTTAGTTTCATATTAGCAATGCTAGTTATGAATTATATTCTCAATTGCCTATTGGGGGAAAAGAATCATATAACTACCCATCTGACAAATAAGTCAAAAAGACCACAGGTTTCCTCGTTATTCTAGGTGGATCCTTGATAATGACCTATATCGCAATCTAAGCTAAGATATCAGGATCATGCACATAATTATCTAACAAGAGAAATTTGCTTACCCGGATAAGCACTTATCCAATAATGAGCTAAGTTTTTTTCCAAAATTGCGTACTACGCCTACTTGTGCAGCTTCCTCAAGTTGGAGCCAATCCTGCAAATGCTCAAAATCGTTATACATCAGACTGTAGCATATTAACATAAAGAAGGCATGAATTTTAAAAAAAAGGCCAATCACCTCATCACCAGCAAAATCAGCAAACTTTTCGTTAGCAATTTCTTCACAGCGTACAGTGGCAACCATAACCTAAAAAATGAGATCCAGATCAGAATATATCAAGACAAAAGAAGAGCTTTCACTATATATATATATATATATATATATATATATATATATATCATCACCTTGTGTGCAGGTAAATCAAGATCCTTGTTCTCCTTAATGATTTTCCAGATTTGTTGTGCGCTAAAAGAAAAACCTGAAGCAGGAACAACCCCCCGCCTGTCTCCAGCAAGCCCTCCAGGAGCAATAGAATGAAAAAATCTTTGCCTCAAACTTGCAACCTTCATTCAAGATAACCGCAAAATACATGATACCAAGTATCTAGTCATCCAAGTGCACATAAAAAAGGCTCATATGCAGCATTTCATGTTTAAAACATCATTGATCTTTCACGATTTGTCATGATTGCTAACAAATACGTAGACATACACCCAGATAAGAAATTAAGCAAAGCAGATTTACTTGGACAGCGAAGCAAAATTAGCAGGTTAAATGTTCTGGAACACCTGTACAACAGTGTTCTCAATAGCCTGAAACATCATATCATATTGACAACTGGTCAAAAGCAGGTGATTCAAAAAATAGCCATGTTTGAATATCACAGTGAAATATAGGCCTAAACACATTTTAGATTTCAGCTAAACCAAGACGTATCCAGTCATGTTGTATCCGGAGTCTAAATCAGCTCTGGTTTATACCTTTGAACAATCACCTTTCAGATAGTTATAGCAACAGTAAAAGCATTCAGTGCCCAGGAGAACTAAAATTAAGAGACGGAAAGATGCACCCACAAAGATTTAGGGAAGAAGCCATGTCTTTATAGTCAAAACACCACCATTTGCACTTGCTATCAAACTGCTGCACAAACCAAGTCTCCCTAGGGGGAGCAATAGAATTTTTCAGTGAAAGACTCCGCTATCCTAGGTCTGGTTCTAACTTCTAACTTTAGCTGAAAACAAGATGGCTGATCAGTTTGAATTGGTTTGAAGGAGAGCACCAAAATTTGGTTTTATAGACCAGCTTTAGTACCAAGAAAAAGTCTTTGAAAAGTATTAAAAGAACAATGAAAGATCAAGATTTCCTAGATTTAGCCAAAAGAACTAAATGAGATGTATGCAGTATGCACACAGGAGAGAGGAACGTCTTTACCAGTTAACCACATCAATCCAAATCCAGAGAAGACAGTTTGAATTAGTTTGAAGGGAACACCAAAAATTGGTTTTATAGACCAGTTTAAAAACAAAGTATCCCCATAATATAGATTTTTGAAGGAATAATGTTAAGAATTATATTGTTAATTCGTGGTATACAACTTTGACAAATGATAATGGTACAATTGATATGATAAGGAATTTTATCGACACAATGTAGAACAATATTTCATTGTGGGTGAACAATTCAACACTGTAGAACATTATCGCATTTAAAAACAATGTGAACAATATTTCTATTGCGGGTGAACAATTCAACAATGTAGAACATTATCGCATTTAAGCTAACATGAACCAACAAACAATGCATAAGATTATGCATAAATGTATAAAATATTTTACGAACAACTAGTTTCTTTGGCTAATTTTCAGATAAATACCCTCACTATCCAGTTTTGGCATTGTGAACTTTTGTAGACAAGTTGAAGTAGATAAATTCTGAAGGTGACATGTAGAAATATTTTTTGTGAAATTTCCTAGAGTTTTACTTATGACAAGATTTTACCATTTCGATTGTTCCAGAATTTAGTCAACTTGTAGGAGTTATATCTCAAAATCGGTAAATCCTTTTTGCATGAAATTTTGTGAGCATTATATTTGATATGTGAAATCACCCTGACTAAATTATTTCTACATGTCAAATTCAGAATTTATCTACAATACCTTGGACTTCATTTTCTCACTTAAATACCCTGAAATATCTTTCCTTTGCAAGTTAGCCCTAACTGTAAATGCCAAAAGACCATAACGCCCTCCTATAATGAACAACATTTGTCCTTTCCATAAAATCGATTTTGCGCATATCATGTTTACAATAAATAATTAACTATCCGAGGTAGTTTAGTGGTGAAAATTTAAGTCGAAAATAGCAAAGTGCATGAAAAATTGGTGAAAGTTAAACGTATGCAAGTGCAATTAAGAATATACAAGTAATAACAAGTTGATCGTAAATGTTAATAAACCCGAACGTTTAGTTGTTTCCAATTATTTGATACATATGCCATAGACTAGGTCTTTTCCAATTATTTGATACATGTGTCTTGTACTAGGTCTTACTCAGTACTCAAACTCCCCACTTCTTAGACAAATGATCTAATATTTAGTTATAAGGATTTCAAATGATTTAAATTTGGCCATTCCATCTAACCTATTGACAGACTATTTAAAAAACAGTTGAATATAAGATGTATCTGATTTTATTTTATTTTTTGAAGAAACCGAATCTTGTCAAATATCCAATTACTGCCTATGTACCCCACGCCTTAAGGGTTGGCCGGTTATCCACACCAGGGGATCAGGTCACGGGTCCCATCTTAGAATAACTAAAGATGGAATGCGTAGATCTCCAAGATGTATCTGATTGTCATAAGATATATTGGATTATCACTCATTATAACCAACTATTCCTTTCCAACTGTAGCAAGGTAAGTGTATTAGGAATTTTAGGATATTGAATGACACTATTAGTTAAGGCAGCCCAAGAACAAAAGTGTTGAATTCTTTGGTATTTGAATACAACATCCAGGATTACTTAATGGAAGAATCCTGAAATTTTTGTGAAGGATCAGTACAGCTTTTCAAAAGTATCAAAGAAAAAACTAACTCAAGCCCCTGAAACATGAAAAAGAATAATTTTCTCAATAATAAGAGAACCAAATATATAATGCTAGAACATGAACATATCACTTGTCACAGATTGATCAGCCTGGTCCCGCCAATGATTGTACCATCTAATGCATTCTCACGACCAAAATGGCCTTTGTTGAGTTTGGTATATCATATTACAGAGCCAGCATTATCACAACACTACACAATTTGTAAGTCTATTATAAGAGTATCATTTCAAGTAATCTACAAAATAACTGAAAATTAATAATGGAAAGTTTGTGAAATTGTAGTAAATGCTCTTATGCACACACCTGCTCCTTAAATTGTTCTTCTTTCTCTTCATAACTTGAAAGAGCCACAACTTCAACCTGTGATTGACATAAATTGGAAGTTTAAGTAATATCAACAGCAAGCACAACAAAAAGCCAAACAAACAAAATTTAATAACTTACATTAAAAAATTCACTAAGTGGAGTTTCCTTGTGAGCTTGTGGTTTAGGAACAGTATCCCATATCTGCAAATAAAAATCAAGGGAGACTGTTCATAAAGTTTAAGGCATAACATTTTGAAACTTCTATTGAAAAACTGAAGGTACCTTTTGTATATCTTCCCTCAAAATAGGTTCCAAGTTCTCCAAAGGTGTCTGCTCATTTGGATCGGAAGCAAAAGGAAGAAACGAAGATTAACTAACAGTAAGAGTACAGAAACAAATATAGACTTTAAGAGTTATTTTGTTGGCATAGGATACCCTGCTTTTATCACGTATGACGAAAAGTAAAGTTGTTTTTCGAGGGCTGAACAATCGCATCATGGCCTGTCACCAAGTAAAAATAGCAGACATAGTGAACAAAGCATATAGCAGTAGCCAATCACATGCATAAGTAAGGCTTATATGTACCTGAAACACTGTCTTTAAAAGAGGCTTGTTTGCAGCCTGCTCTCGTCCAATATCATGACACCACCTAAATTGCAATAGGTGGTAGATGACAACAAATAAATAAGTAAAAATTAGCAGAACTTTTAAAATGACAACTAGAAATGAAACAAGTGTGTATAATTAACCAGTAGGCTTACATATTTATCAGCACTATATCTGAGACTGCAAGAGCAAAAAGGGCACTCTGCTTCTCAAATGCAGTATCATCCTGGAAATATATTACTAAATCAAGTTTAGAAATTTCAAAAAACAATGTGAGAACTACAGCACTGTAAAGCATAGGTAAATGATAAGTATAGCCGTCATACCCAGCCACTGTATTCAGTAATTTACCAAAGTCTTTCTCTTTCCGACTGTTGTAGAAACTAGATACATGATATTGCAATAACCAATTTCTTATTCCACCAAAATATTCTATTGCTATTACTGTATTCAGTTAACTGAATTGTCCAAATTCCCTGTTTTTTCAAAAGCATGTTGGAGAGAAACTCTCCGGACTGTCGTTAAGATTATCTATTTCGTGGTAAAGATAATAAACTGCAAGAATATCACAGGAACATCAACAAACTATACTTTGAGGCAGAACTTGGAATGTGTGATATTCTTTCAACTGATTGTGTTTTCTCGTTCGTCTATAAAGTCAACCTAAATTGATAGCTGACCATTCATTTGGTACTTGGCACGGAAGTCTTGTACAAGATTTAGTTTACAGGACGAACCCATCTTTTTGAACAACAGTTAACAAGATAACGATTAATGAACAACAGTTCAATTTTTAATGAATTTCACACATAATGTACAAATATAGCGGACACACAATTCTTCTTGTAGATTCACAAAACTCTGCACTAACGAACTGTCAATAATTAAAAGTCATACCTCTCCTCGCTCTCTTCCATCAGTGCCCTCCAAATCCATAACAATGGTACATGGCTCAATCTCAGCACACTTCGCCAACCAGATACCTTTAGTAGTTTGAGATCTATAAAAAAGAAGGGGAAAAAATGTCACTACAAATTTGGGAAGATCAGCTTAAACAGAATAAATTTAGCAAAGCGAATACACATAACAGGAAACAGTCCAGGTACTTGCCTTCCTCTAAAAGCATCCATCTCCCTGAAGTTTGTGCGGAATAGATGATTCAGAAGTGTGCTTTTCCCTGCCAAGTAGTACAAGCTTCATGAAAGATGCTTTCAAATGAGAATTCCAAATAGATAGGATCCATAGCATCTTCTCATTTACATTGAAACAAAGATGCAAGAATCTCAACTTTGGACAGAAGGTAATTCAAAATGGATTTATGTTGTATGGACCTGAAGCAATGGACAAATACATATAGTGCAGCAATTTATCTGGATGTGTGCCTAAAAGTCGCCTTACTATTGCACAACTCTGAGAAAGTATTCCACATTTAGAGTGTGACAAGAAGCTCGGAGCCTTTGCAAATTCAAACACAGTTCAGGGACACAGGAAGAACAAAATAATTTTTATTATTATTAACAATCAAGTGACCATTGTACTCTGAACTATAACGTACAGTAACTAAAAAAATAACTTGTCAGGAATGGTTTATAATCTGTAATTGTCTTATGGAATTTGGTCATATTCTTAGCTAAAGTTTTATGGTCATGTTCTTAGCTAAAATTTTATTCTTGATCATTTACGAGGAGCATTTTGAGGCCGGACATCTCAAAAAAGTCCTAGGACTTGTTTAATTAATATGAAGCGTAAGCGTACATTTTTTTATTGGGGTATGCGATTTTTACACAAAGGGTACATTTTAACGCTCCATGTGAAGAAAATTATGTCCAATAGGAGTTTGTTTTTTAAGGTTGTGGTTTATAACAACAACAGGCCTAGTTACCCAATTAATCAGGAGTGACAATCCTAAATCTTAAAAGAAAGGCTTAATTGCAACTTGATACCCTCAACTATTTTATTTTTTCAACTTGATACCTTAAATTTTTTGGGGTACAACTTAATACCCTAAAAACAGGATGAAAATACCCCTTACCCCCCGTTGTTGCCACCCCCGCCTCTGCCCCCCACCCATCCCCTCCCCACCAACCCACCCACACCCACCTCCACGGGGCTGGGATGGGGGGAGGGGTGTGTAGGGCTTGGGGGGTGGGTGGGGAATGGGTAGTTTTGTCCTTTTTTGTTTTGTATATTACATTGAAAATAATTCAATATTTGATGGTATCAAGTTGATGCATATCAAAGTTTATGGTATTAAGTTGAAAAACTGAAATAGTTGAGGGTATTAAGTTGCAATTAAGCCTAAAATAAAAGGAAAAAAAGTTTCCCCTATACTTTTGGAGCATCAAAATCTCTTCTCTACTCAAGGCACTCTGTCCTGGTAGATCTAGGCGTAGTCGTCGTCTTCAGCCGACCCCACTCCCTCAAGATTTGCAATTGCATCCGCATCCTGAGTCCAGGTATTCATCAACTCTTTTCCTCTTTATTTCTTCTTCTTTTTCACCTTGTGTAATCCTACACATCAAATTCCTTGTAGATGAGCAAGACTTGGATTCTGCTAATCTTTGTTATTTTGGTATTTTTGAATTGGTAATATAGCTACCCTTTTTTTGTTTCTTGAAGCAATTAGATGTTGCTTTGTTTATTGTCATAATATTTTATTCTTGGACTCTTATGACTCTTAAAGAAATGTTTAAAATCTGCTTGATAATTGCCTAATGGAATTTGGTCATATTCTTAGGTTATCTTTTATTACTGATCAATTTCACTTATCTTTCAGTATTTTTAAATTAATATTTCTTAGTCGAGCACACTTCTTCTAGATTTGCAATAGCGATAAGCATATCCTTATTCCAGGCATTTCTTCAATTTTTTCTCTTTATTTCTTTTTCTCTTTCATCCTGTGTAATCCTACATATCCAATTCCTCGTAGATAAGCAAGACTTGGATTCTGCAAATATTTGTTAGTTTGATACTTTAGAGTTGACAATGGCTACCTTTTGTGTTTCTTGATTAGCAATTAAATGCTACTTTCTTTATGTCGATATATTTTATTCTTGGACTCTTATGATTCTTAGAGAATTGTTTATAATCTGCTAGATAATTGCCTAATTGAATTTGGTCATATTCTTATCTTTTATTATTGATCAATTTCACTTACTTTTCAGTGTTTTCAAATTATTATAACTTTTTAGATAAAAATCTTAATAGTTAATACCCGAAAGACATGCCCAACACGCATGGGGACTTTTGCCTCGTCTTGACGAGGCTTAAACACCTCACTTTCGCCCTCACCTTTTAAAACAAAACAAGAACACAATGCAAACCCCGTGCAGTCTGATCCTGAATTAAATTACCTTCCTTCCCACGTTGTAACTAACACGTTATGTTGTAGGAACACAAATACACTATGCTCATGGATATGTCACAAATTTGTGTATCGAGTGTATTTTAGAGTGTTGTGTCGTCTCTGCTACATGTCTGATACGGAGTCAAATGGACACAGTATATATTTTTGGAGTTCATGTTCCTAGCCGACGCGTCACTTAGAGTAGGTTCATATCACACTTCGCGGTATCAGCCGATACGTATCAGCCGTATTGTAATGGTTTTTGGCATATCTTGTAACAATACTAACCGATACCGACTTTGGGGTCTCTTTCCCTCTCAGTTCAGCAGAAAAAATTGATCGAAAGAGAGAGAAGCATGGAAAAATAATGCTATTGCAATTATTATGTTGTGACAAAGATCAACAATGTTATAGTGTATCGATAAGATTCAATATTGACACACTCAAAGCATTACTACTTTTCGAAGTTGTATATCTATAAATTTATAACATTTATCTCTTGTAATATTATTACCTTCAAAACTATTTATTGTGGTTGTACAAAGGCAAGTAAATAAACAATAATATCTATTGTGGGTGAATGATTTAGTAATATTGAATATTATTTCATTTAAAACTGACATGAAACAACATATAATATATAAAACTATGTGGAAATATGTATCAAATATTTTTTCTAACTTTAAAAAATATTATCATTTTTGGTTTTCCGAAACAAAGAACCTCGTACTCCAATCCAACCCTCATACTCCAATCCAAAATCACCAATACTCATAAGTCCGAAACTGATGCCGATTCAGCAACCTTGTTTCATATAAAATATTTCCTATTCCAATATAGGGAACAAACCTTCATAATGTCATTCAGAACTTAAACTAGTTTAGTCATCCAAAAAAGTCAATTATGATAATTATGAAATGAGAAAAAGTTCAAACAAAATAATAACATATTCTGATGAGAAAGGTTATATTCCAAAGAAAACATCAAGAGCATCAAGATAACACAAACTATCTCAAGAATTTCAGAACATGAAACCAACATGTATTTATAAACAACATACCACTACTTTGTGGGCCCATTATAGAAACCACTGCATAAGAAAGTCCACATTCCCCGAGCTTAATGGTCTTCGTAAAGTTATCCACACCAGCAACATTAAATACGCCATCTCCATCAATGAGTTGGGTGGAACAACATTCATCAGTCATTTCTGAAAATATAGAAATGTAAACCGATCAGCCATTATGATTTGATCCAAACACATACAGGCAAGTGTCTACTGTGATTCTGTGAAGTTAGGTGGACATATAAAAGAAGTGAAAGCCACTTTCCTCAACTTTAGACAAATGATTGTCAATCAGATACAAATATTATTATTTTTCAAAAATACCATGAGCTGCATTATTATGAAATAAGATAATAATCAACAAATAAAAGGTTGTTTAAACTTGTCAAAACTTATATTAGTATGACTGAAGTGTTATGGCATATGTTGGACCAGAAGACCAATCACTGAAAGAAACCGAACCAGCAAAGAAATAAACAGAGGAACAACTCGTCAGAATTACATAAAATGGTTGCATTTTAAATAACCCTCTTAAAAACCTAGGGTTCTCCTGTGACAGTGTGTTGTTCTAAAACCTAGTTCTTGAACATCTCCTGAATAGAAGCAAACCTAGGTGTCTACAGAAAACACACAGGTTCTTGAAACATCTTCCATCAAGTAAATAAAATGACATAAACCTAACCTAAGGTATATATTTTGAGCAAAGGCGACATATAGAAGGATAACTAAGGGCAAACTCCCTCACGTCATCATCCTCCAAGCCTTCTACCATCAGAATAGGGTCGGCTAAGGCAAACTCCCTAATGGTCAATTTTTAAGTTACCCCCACATCTGAGTTCTTCACATATTAAGTCCTTGACGTCCATTGTGTAGTGCCCCGTCCCGC
Organism: Iris pallida; assembly: GCA_029216955.1. Lineage (NCBI taxonomy): Eukaryota > Viridiplantae > Streptophyta > Magnoliopsida > Asparagales > Iridaceae > Iris > Iris pallida. The sequence continues at coordinate 3,317,327 of JANAVB010042217.1, read as the reverse complement.
TCAGTCAATCGGAGGAATCGAAACGCCGACGGCGTTCGGACTTAGCCTTGCAACGGCTTGCTCGGAGACATCGCTCGGTCGAGGCGACCCCTCGCTCAGGTGGGGTAGTTTCGGTGAACTTGCCTCATCTTAGCCTTCACATAATAAATCGCACGTTTTCAACTTGCACACGTAGGCTTGATAATAAAAGAGACAAATCCACGTAGCTAAGGGAATAATCTCGATGGGTCGAATTGAGTTAGAATATGGAAAGGTCCCACGATCGGCTTAGAATCGTTGCACGATGGCTTTTAAAATGACACTCGGTCCTTCGTTCCGTGGCTTGGGAGAAGAAAAAGTTGGCCTTCGCCACAGAGCTAAGAGTTAGCCTAAGTCATAGGCGTCGTCCACATAAACGTTTCATAAAGCATGCACGGTCCTATCGTCCAAGGCTTGACGCAGTCCTTGCTCGTCAAGTTGTTGCACGATTAAGTTTGGCTGAATTATGTTAGGCAATCGAAGTCTTTTCTAAGCAATGTCCCATGTTTTCTGCGGTTGTCGAAATTACTTGGTTTTACGACCTTAAGGCCAGTCGTATAGAGTGTCTTGGACAATAGTCTCATTCAGAACACCAATTGTCGTGAGGCAGGATGTCACGGACTTAGTGTTTCTAAGACACGGGCCACGGTTGATTCATTGAGTTGGAAAAAGGGCTTTCAAATAGTCGTTCTTGAGTTGAATGAAAGGATAGGACAAGAAAGAAGAATGCTCGCGACCATGGATCGTCGAGGCGAGGTCTCAGATGTGAGAAGTATTGAACTTGGCCCTGAAAGAGATAGTAACACTAGAAGTAAAATGACTGTGTGAGACGTCAATTCGAGTCGAATCTTGCATGGTCATTAGACAACTTGTATAAGGTAAAATAAAAGTTTATCGAACGGCGACCCAGGCGGCCAACGGGACCGTTTCGATGGTAGACATAATAGCTGTGTTGGATGACCGCACGGGTTAGGCGGAGACTTGCAGCGGAGCTCGCTACTCGCGCTGGTAAGGGACGTCCGTCTAACAAAAGCTATAAGGAGTCCATGATAGCGCTGGACGCTAGTGACTAGTTCATATAGATGAGTCGGCATGGCGACAACCCGCGTGTGTGCCTTTGGATTGAGTCGAGTTGGATGTGTGTATAATTAGAACAAGATGTTGGGCCTAAGATTTGGCTGCAACATAGACGACGTGCTTCGGCACGAGATGTGGCGTCGAGTCTTAAGTTGTCGGCATATAAGTTGCATAATTTGGATTTGAGTCATCATGAGTTTAAGTCAGAAAACGCCGCAAGACAAAGTCGGTCGAGTGACACTTAGCCCACAAGTCTTGATTGGATCAGTTGGTGATTAAAGTAGCAAGGGCCGCGAGGCGGCAATATGGTTAAGTCACACTGAGTTGCGAGGCACGGCACAATGGACTTGTAGCACGGTCACAAGAAAATTGGGTACTATCGCGTAGTCGCATCTCTGATTTGGACCGTAAGGCAAACACGACTTGATAGGTTAACGTTGTTGGTACGAGAAGGGGTCTAGAGGCAAAGTATGAGTTGACGTTGTTGTTGCACGCACGGAATGGTCTAGAGACACAAAATAGGCCAAGGCGTCGGTCCTAAAACTGATCCTAAGACAAGAGTAGAAAGACAATCAAAATGGTTATGTTGCACAAAGTAAAGGAACGTGTCGGTTTTGTATGGGTGGGCGAGGAGCTCATTCCACCAGTCCAGTTGAGTACTGACACCCACACAGTTTTCATGTGCAGGCACAGGTAGAAGCTCGTGGCGCGGAGCTCGCTTGGATGCTTCGAGGCACGGAGCTTCTTGGCGATTCGAGGCGTGCGGCCGCGTGGAGTCTAGACTTATACGGGACATAATGTATGGACGTTGCCTTCCGAAGCATCCGCTGGCTCAAGACTTGTATTGAGAGATGAGATAGAGCTATGTGACTTGTAATGTGAGAAGAGTGAGCTTGAGAGATTGTAATCTTGGCCTCGTGCCCATCTATGTAATCTTTGTTTCAATATCAATAAAGAGCCTCTTTTGAATGACTCATATTTTGTTCTAAATTTCTACTGACAAAATCAATATCTCTGCTTGGGGCTTCTCTGCGACGACCCCGTCGCAGCCGCTGTAATCGGCCGTTATGGAACCCGCCTTCCACGAGCGCAATCTAGACTCATGCAGCATCACGCCTTAGCGAGGACGACCACTCCTACGGGAGCGGGACGTGACACATTGGGCTGATACATTATATTTTAGTTTAGGGGTGACAAATGACCAAATTATGTCAAATGTTAATATTTTGACAAAACTGCTTAAAATATTTAAATTACCGAATTTGGTCAGTTTTGTCACCCCTAAACTAATGATTTCAGCCAACAGTGGCTATTTACGCAAAGAAGTTAGTGGTCGTAGGAAAAAAAAATCCAAACCCTAACCCTAAAGAAATAAAGCAATCCTCTTTGATCTTCATAAACTACTGAATCAACCGAGCCACTTGCATGCAAGGGCAGATATAGGGAGGGGCTGACATGGGCTAAGCATAGGTCAAATTCGGAAAGAGTCTATACACCGAAATACTTTATTGGAAGTCGCTTATACACCTCGTGGATCAGCTCTTTGTGCTTAACAAGGTTACATGTGCATGTCCTCGTTATCTCAAGGAAGTATACTTTGAAAAGAAAGTACTATGAAATCTATTATAGTATATTTTTATCAATTACATCAAAGGGACACTTGCAAGCAATATATGTAAGAAAATAACCTAGCGTTCACTGTGGTTAACAATGTTGCAACACTAATTGTACGTACTCAGTAGCTTCAAGTGGCATGCTTGCTTCTTGATAGGGACTAGATTTAGGAACAAATTACTATTTGAAGTATCTATATACCTAATTCAGTAGAATATTGACATGATATGAAACATCTTAATATATCTTGTAAGTGATACGACTATAGATGACATGTAGGCTACAAAAGTTTTAGCTATAAGTGATACGATATCATTTAGTGTTGATGATATTTGCAATCTTGCTCGGATGTTTTATCCTCAAGATTTGACCTTACATAAGATTCATTCTTTGAGATGTGAAATTGGAGCATTATAAACTTGATGTAACTTGTGATCCAAAAATCCAAAAACTTCCTAGTCAATTGGAATCGTACCGAAAGTTGATTGTGACAAAGAAGTAAGAAAATTACGATTTGGCTTTCAAATTGATGAGTTTGTAAGTGATTGTATGGCTCTATATTGAACGGAAATTTTTCACAAACAATGATTATGATTGGGATAATAGACGAATTCTATTATATGAAGCCTTGTCAGGCGCAACTTCGATAGGTATGTCATATGTGAATGTTTTGGTAATTACTATTGTTCGGTTTCATTTTTTACTTGTTTTCTAGCGAATTTGGAATATATAATTAAATTTTCCTGTAGCCCACCCCAATTTCAAATACTGGATCCACCGATGCTTGCATGCAAACAACTAACTTGGCAAATACTGAGAAAATTATGATGCAGTATGCACTTCAGTACGTTTCAATTAATAGACGTTTTCATCACATATGAGCCTTTATTAGATGTACAGTACAATAAAAGTTCCATAATAATGCAATGATATTTGTGAGCTTGCTCCTATCCGATCGGCTCTTACTAATAGAAAGATCCGTACATGATTGCATCATTGAATCACCTCTTCCTACGCAACACCTACGCAACACAGACATACACGGACACGGCACAGACATTTTTAAGTGTCCGACACGACACGACGCGACACGCCGGAGCCTTCGTGATTCCTAGCCCAGTACCGAAAGTACCAGCTGATCAAAACCAAAGAAATCGTAAAAAGAAAGGAAAAAAAAATACACTTGGTTTGGATTGATCCTGAGCTTTCAAACGGAGTTGCACCTCTAGATGTGCACAAAACCGAACAAAATGAAGAAATCGTGCCCTAATCAAAGCCAAATCACTTCGAGAAAACCCCAAAAATCCAAGATCCGATCCTCGACAACTCTAAGAAAACCCTAATTTCGAACGATCCAATCGAAAATCCATGCAAACGTCGACATCGGAGCATCGAGAACTCGGAATTATAAGCGCGATCGAGAATTGTACCGGCGATTTGCGGGGAGCGGCGGAGGAGGGGTCGTGGATTGTCGGCGAGGGATTCCGAGAAGAGGAGAGAGAGTGATGGACCGATCTAGCACCTCCTCCTCCTCTACTTTTTAAATAAACGTGGTCAAAAAGGAAATGAGAGATTAGCAAAAATAACACTTTATTGCAACTAATTTTTCTAATTTTGCAATTTGATATCCCAATTCTACTTTTGTAATTTGATATTATAGGTTTGGTTTTGGTACGCAACAGAAATTATATATTTCTGAAAATCAAATTTTCTGGAAGTGGTGATTAGTTATTGTGTGGGTAAATTATTTATCTGAATATTTGCAATTTCATAAAATTATATTATATAACCTAAATCAAAGATGGGATAGATTTTTAAATTTGTCCGCAGATAATAAAAAATTAGCGTATCCAACATCCTCTTGGTTTCATGTTATACATGCTAATACCCTATATTATAATCACGCAAGTTACTTCCTTGACGGAGTAAATAATTTTTTTTAAAAAAAATGCTAAGTTTACTGTCAAATATTTACAACTTTCTTACAACTCACATCCACTTCCTGCTGACATGGTCTTATTCGGTCCCACTCGATCCCCCCTCCCCCCTAATCAATAGATGTCACATAGGCGGTTGTAAAGCTTACAACCCAAATTAATTATAAACATAGCATTTCTCATTTTTTTAAATGATAATAAATACTCGTGATGGTAATGTCCCAAAAACCCACTTCCTTCTCTACAACTTCAACTCAATCTCTCTCCTCTCTCTTTTATATACTATGACGGAGTTGTCAACTCCTCCCGTGACTCTCCTATGATCTCTTCTGAACAAAAGTTATTATTATTATTAAATAGTGAGGTGTAGGGACCCGGTAGAGAAGCGTTGACCATTGAAATATCAAATGAACAATATGTGGTAGTTATGGTGGTTCGAACAAATCTCAGTATTTTATATAATAAAGAGATTACAGTACAAGTAGATGTCGAGTTGACCCCTTGCAACATCTAAAGAAGAAGATACAGTTATTATAATAGGATAAAAAAAAATCATCCTCAACAAAACTATCAAATAGTATTGGGACTACCAAATTAATGTCCTTAATGATCTCACTGGCGAACCACATGAGTCTCTGATCAAATAAGTCTTAAGGTCTGCTTGGTAATGGTGTTTTCACCGGTTTTGGGGTATTTTTGAACCGACCGTTTATGAAAACCCCTGCTTGTTAATTTTTTTGAGGCACTGGTTTTCGTCGGCTCAAAAACCCTCCAAAACCGGTGTAATGTATTTTTGGGTGGCTTTGTAAACACCCAAAATCGGCGAGTTTTGAGCGGCTTTATTTTTTTATTCCATTTATATCCTCACAAAATAGATATAATTATAACTACCGATACCCTTCCCTATTTAATTTATTCGTGTAAAAAACTTTCAGAACCGCTCGTTAGTGAATTACCAAGCATGGATTGGACTGGTTTATAAGCCGCTACTTAAAAACAATCCAAAACCGGACCCCTCATAACCGGTACTCTAAAAACACCTCATAACCGCTACCCCGATAATTGCCAAGCAGACCCTTAATGGAGCACGATTATATCGTATAAATGTGTGTTGTCTCCTTTAACCTTAGAAGAGCAAACACACATTTGGTGTAGCAAAAAATAAAATTGGACGAATATGTGTTTAGAGATGTGTGTGTGTGGGAGGGTGGGGGGGGGGGGGGGGGGGGAAGGGGGGGTGGGGGGGGGGGGAGAATGGAGGAGGCCAGAGAGGTAAAATTAGTTCGTTTATAAACATTATTCAAAAGGGTTTATAATATTTTAGGAGGACAAAAGGAGACATGTAATATTTCTTCTATATATATGATTGCTTTTGAAAAAAAAAGGAATCCAACCAATATAAGGCCATCTCCAATGGAGGTTTCTGTCTTCCAAATTTGTTGTTCATAACTTTTCTACCTCCTCATTTTAGTGTTAAATAATAAATGGGGTAAATAAAAAAAATACTTTGCTATTTGAGGTGTATTAATTAAATAAAAAATGGGGAGTAAGAACTAAGAAGTGTATGAACATCAAAATGGGAGACTAATCACAAATAATTCTTTTGCTTTTATTGGATTTGTGGGGTCCAAAACTGAATAATGCTCGGCCGGTCCCACAAAAATGGCGGGCTGACGGGTCGAATAAACGGGTCCGGAAGAGAAGAGCTCTCTTCTCCGAGCAGGAAAGATCGAAACCCTAACCCTAGAAATTTTTCTCAGAGAAATCAGCCATGGACGCGAAGGACATCCTCGGCATCCCCAAGAACTTCCCTTCGAGCCAGGAGAGGAGGCCTACTCCTCGGAAGGAAACCCAAAGGAAACCCGATGGAGTTTCTCGAGAAGTATCTCCTCCTCCTCCTCCTCCTCGCGACAATTGTTTTTTTTTTTCATTTTTTCCGACCATTCTCTTGATCTATGTTGAATTGTTGCGATTAGGTTTACGCGCTCACCGGCGGAATGGCGCCTCTCATGCCGGCGGTCGAGGCCTCGCACTTGAAGCGCCGGCCACCGCCGAACGCGGAGAAGGTTAGTTTTGATTCCTCAATTGCTTTTTTCGAACGCAAATGGTTCGGATAGCTAGGGTTCTATCACGGGAAGCACAAACTTTTAAAAAAAGATTTGTGGCATCGTCGCGCTAATATCTCCTTGCGATGGGTCGTGTTCGTGCAACATAGGTTATATTGGTTCAGTTTGGATACGAGGAATTTGAGGTTAAGGCCATACGGTATGTTGTATGGACACACATACGGCACGACACAATTCGTACGTGGCAACATGGACACACTACATGTTTTGGTGTGTCCTAGTGTATCTCGGAGTACTCGTGCTTCCTAGACCGTAACAAACATAGTAGAGCATTTGGGTTCAGCTTCCTGTACATGTTAATATATGTTTTGGAAGTAGCAAATTCTGTGAATAAATGGAAGGAGAATTACTTATAAAGTTACCAAGGAGAACAAAAGAAAAAAGAAGAAGGGAGGATATGCTTATTTCCTAGAACAAAATTTGAGCTTCTGATTGTCTGTGCAGATCACATGGCAGTGGCTTTCTTTCACATCCTCTGCACGGTCGGACAATTTGCATCTCTACCACTGGGTATGTTCTCATGACTTCTCCATGAGCATATTCATGGCCAGTCACACTACTATGTCTTACTTTTGCGGATGTCGTATTTTTCCAGGTCAGGGTTGTAAATGGTGTCCCTCCGACGGGCGATTATTCATTTGCCAAATACAATAAGGTACGTAGGAAAGAATTCAAGATTTTGTTGGATAGATCCTTTGGTCAGAAAATTTAGTTTCATGCAAAATTTAGCCGTAAGTTATGTTTCACACTTTTCAAGGAGTAATGATTTATTCTTTTTCCAACTCTTGTATTACTGCAGTCTGTGGATGTTCTCAAATACACCGATGAGGAATATGAAAAGCATCTGACTGATCCTGTAGGTACTACATGATATATAGTAATAGTAATTTGTATATATTGAAATGGTCTGTGATTTTAGCATTATTAAAGCTTTAATATGTCATCTCTCTTAATGGAAATCTTTGTTGTATTTATTTATTATTTTACTAATGAGATATTTTATCTTCTATGCCCTTGTTTGATAGACGTGGACCAAGGAGGAAACAGATCAGTTGTTTGATCTATGTGAGCGATTTGATCTCCGCTTCATAGTAATAGCTGACAGGTTCCCAACCTCTCGAAGTGTGGAGGAATTGAAGAACCGCTACTATGCTGGTATATGTTTTCTTGGCAGTAGTGTTTCAAATTCCTTATTATTCTAGATTTTTTCAAGCCTTAATCTCCAATAGTAATCTGGTAATTTTGGGTTGTACTAGTATACATAAGTTCATAGTTCAGAGTACTATAACCACTACTAAACACAGAAAATCAATCTTATCAGAGTGAAAGGTAGGGAATTTAGTAATCTGAATGAGTTTAAGCAATTTCTGAAATCAGAATATGCTTGGTAATCATCTTTACACGCTCTTAGAAACCATTGTGCTTAAGTTTTATTGATGTCTGCCCTGCTATTTTCTCGTTCCCTCATGATTAACGAGTGCATTTTTTTTCCTTGTTGACATGTGGGAGTTTTGTTTACAAAGAGTGAACTGTTGATTTTTTTTGATAATTCCTTATGGCCCATATATATAAAGATTCAGGTGGATATGGTGGTCGACGAATTTGACATTCTGTGGGCTTCTTCATGATCATATTATACTCTTGATCCTGAAGGAATTATTCTTATTCCCTTTTCTTACAGTATCTCGAGCACTTTTGCTTGCTAGAGCACCATCTTCTAATGATGTTTCCGGACATCCACTGGTGAAGGTTAGTTTATTTTTGTAAAAAACAGATACTATACTTGTCATGTGATGTCTCTGACGTTTGGGCTTCATGATATGTTCCATGTGGTTGTATTGCTAATGGTGGACCTTTCTTGTCTTTCATTTGTATATAGGAATCTTACAATATGGGGCATGAGATTGAACGCAAACGTGCACTATCGACAGTCTTCTCCCAGTCAAAACAACAAGAGCGTAGAGATGCTGAAGTACAATCCTTTTTTGTTCTTTCAGTACCATTTACATTCTAATGACAACAAATTTCATGATTTCCTTATCGACGTGCTTTCAAGTTGACAACTTACATATTTCAGATCCTTGCTGAGTCTAAACGTATAATGGAGTCACGTATGGCTAGCAAAGTAAGTTTTCTTGTTGCTTCTTGCTTGCTTCACTTTTCTCTTTCTAGTTGTTATTTGAGCACGGGCTTCTGTATTTGTTCAAATAAAATTTATTTTAGGAGTAGTTTGAATTAGACCACTATTATTTGCTATATCCATGACGTGAGCGGATTATCCACGTTACTGCAAGATCTTACTTAATTCTGCACATTCTTGTTTTGCCTAACCAGTTCCATTACTCGTATTGCTTGCATTTGTGTGTTATATAAGTTTTCTGCATTAATTATTATCATTTTATACATCTATTACCTAGTTTATATTTTTTGGAAGTTCATAACACTTTTTTATCTTATCGATCAATCGCTATCTATCTTTACTTGCTAAATAAGTGGGTGATGCAATGATCTGGTTCATGTGCAAAATAAATTGTTGTGATCCCGAAATGAAGCGAAAAAGCCTTCTTGAATGCAATGGCGTGGATGTCTATACATCCTAATCTGTTGGATCTCTTAATTGGTTCTTACTCCAAGGCCTCTCTTCTTTCTACCCGTAAGGCCGTAACTATAGTTCTTCATGGAAGCTGTTTCTTTTTTAATCATTAGAATCAAGTCCAAGCTATCTATGTATGCCAGTTTCCCAGTGGTCTTTCTGAGAGCTTGGTTTAGGTATTGAATTTATTGATATTTATCTGCTATTGGCTTTAGGTAGCTCTACTAAGAGGGCAGCTATGGTCTAGTCCTATTACAACATTCCTATTGATTTTTGAAAGACGACAACAACAATGCCTTCATCCCAAATTTCTGGGTCGGCTGTTTGAATCCTCTTCTTCCATTCGGCTCTGTTAAGGGCCATATCCTCTGTAATGCTAACAAGATCCATATCATTCTTTATTTTTTAACACTTCAAACCATGTTAGTCTAGGCCTACCTGTAGTCTTTAGCCTCCACTAACTACTATATTATAGCTCCTCCTTACGGGGGCATCTATGTGTTTCCATTGCACATGCCCAAACCACTTATGTCCCCACATCCTGTCCTCTGATGCCACCTCTAACTTTCCATTGATACACTCATTTCTTATCATATCCTTAAATGTATTGACACTCGTACATCTTAGCATTCTTATTCCAGCTACAATAACTTTCTGGATTCATGAAAGACAAATAGTAGAAAACTTTAGGGTGTATTTGGTAGGAGGGAAAAGTGGGAGGAAAGAAAATAGAGGAGGAAAATATTCATTTTGTCTTGTTTGGTATGGAAGAAAAATAGAAAGGAAGGAAAAGGGGAGAGATTACTTTTCCCTCCTAACCTAAGAAATTCAATTCCCCCAAAAGTGGAAGGAAAAGTGGGAGAAAAAATAAAGGCTTTTATTAATTAACAATTATACCCCCATATGAATGTATTATTTAAAAATTATTTATGAAATCAAATGGTAAATAAGTGTTTTTAGTTGAGGATAGGATTGGTAAATCCTATATTATTATTTTTACTTTCTTTCCTTCCACTTTTCTTTCTTACCAAACAAAGGAAAGTGCATCTCTTCTCTTTTCCATCCTTGCTACCAAACACAAAGGAAGGAAATGATATTTCCTTTCCATATGGAAGGAAAATAAATTCTACTCTTTTTCCTTCCTTCCACTTTTCCATCCTTCCTTTGTGCCTAAGAATAACTGATTCAACTGAATAATTTTCCATGATGCTGAATAAAGTGTTGTTTTGATAGTGTATTTCTTTAGTAGACACGCCTAGTACTACCGTATCTTTTGTTCCATTTTGTTTTGAGACAACCCCAAAAGTAACCTTTTTTATTACGGACCCTCTACTAGAAATTCTATGCGTTATGTTAGCGTCCCTTTTAGTCGATATCCCAATCAAGAAGCCGTCATGAGCTTTCATAAAATATCTGAGGTACCTAGAAGAAGTTTATGATTCTGAGAATTATCAAGCCATTAAATATATTATATGAATCCGGATAAGCAGTTGCTTAGATAGAAATAGTGACAGGATTTTGGTTAAAGAAGTTCCTCAAACTAGGAATAGGTAAATGAACTTGGATTGATTAAAGAAATATATGATATTTGCTAATGTTACAATGACACAGCCCTTGATAGAGCTGAATGGAAGAAAATGATTCAAATAGCGTACCTAAAAGAAGTTTTGTGATAACGACATTGTTGTTATTGTTGGATTCACTCCTGGTTAATTAATTCCAATCTGTGATACTTTTTTGGTGCTCTTGTCCAACACTGCAGGACTGATTTGTGGTGTCTTATCTACAGTACCAGTGTACCACTAAAAGCATCTCGGCGGTGGTTTATATTATTTTATTCACAATGTATTTTCGAGATGCCCTTAGCCATCAGGCATCTGCGTGACGTCTTTCCGTTGTTATTAATAAATTTTGGAAATTTACTAAAATTGATTTATCTTAATCTTTTTAAGCACAATCACGCTGATTGCGTCAGGTTTTCAGATGTTTTGATATCTGATTTTCTTGCAGAGTATTGAAGAGGTTGAGTTGCCAATAAATGCCAGTGGTGCTGAAAGTATAGACAGGACTTCTACTCCTGCTGAATCTGTTTCACCATCATCTAACATTCAACCGCCATCTTCTTCTACTGCTCCTCTAGCATCTGCAATGGAGATTCCGTCAACTCCAGTTTCACTGCGTATGGTACGGTTTACATTTGCTCTAGTTTTTTAATTACTATAACATTTCCAAGTTACCAATTTCCTTCGCTTCTGTTCTATTCAGCTAGTGGTTTAAGTTGATGCATGTCATGTCTTGATTGATGTATATGAATGTATGGGTTGTTCAACTTACAAAATTTTGATTCTGGACACGCGCACGCACTTCTCTCTCTTTGGAGGGGAGTGGGTTGTGATATTTTACATCGGGGCAGTAGCTTATTCATGGTTGCAAGAAACTATAATGTTTCTTACTTAGAAATATTATTGCACATCACATGTGTCCTGGTGAACACGCGTTTGTGATAGGACCTCTTTTTTTTCTTGAATTAGTTGTGAGCATTGACAAATGATGTAATGTTGAGTCTTTCAGCTCATTACATTCATGTCATCAACAACCAACATTTATAAAAAAAGGCATTTTTTAAAGTCTGGTGTTAACCTTGGTTTAGACCAAGTACCTAGCCACATACACCACTGCAATTTTATTCGGTTTGATCTATACTTTGTTACAGAACTGCTTTGTGTAACAGATGCTTCAGTAAGGTACGTACAAACTGTTTAGATAATAGATCTTTTAAGTATTAATTTTTTTTGAATGTCATGTGTTTAGTTAGTTGCTAACAGTCCCAAAGATATCTGGTTTAATCTACCTTCACTCATAGAAATGGTTACTATATTGATGTACGAAGTCTGTAACTTTTGTGCGTTAGCTAGGTTGCATGGATACTCCTCCAGAGGACCGTATCTGTATACAATATGATCTGACACGATACTTTCTCGATGCTTGCTCTGGAGATGGCTCGCCCATGCCTATACTCACAAAGGGACCCAAAACATGGTTGAAAGTTATTTGGCTTGATCATGACCGTGTTGAACATACTTGAATTACGAGAAATAACATGTCTCCAACAAATCCTCTCTAGAACTTTGTGTAGTAGTCTAGGTAGTATTGAACTACCAAAACATGCATAAATACAGATCGTATTAAGGTCTAATTCACGAAATGTGTATATACATATATTTTCATGTTTATGTGACCCTATCCATGCCGTACCCATATCCTAAATTTTACTTAAAAAATACCGTATTTTGAATCCATGTTGTGTCCGTATCTGAACTGATATCAGTGTCGATGCAACCTTGACGATTAGTTAGTTTATAGTATCAGTTGCACTTCAAATTGCTGCCTTCTGTAGGATGTGACCGTATTCAACTCTGCCAAATTGTGAATTGTCATGAATCAGGTTTCGGTTATTGCTATTGTTATTTTGTTGTAAGAACGGACATGTCAATATATGTACAAATACACACACAGCATACACACATTTGGAGAATTGGATATTAGGCTAGTGAGCTCTCTGATATGATATGCAACCATAAAGAGTAAAAAAAACCAAGTCGACCAAGGCTTTGATGTGCGGAAAAAAGAAAAGGGAGACATTTTTTTGCTGTTGCATGGCATGTGTGGGGGTTGGGAAACTACTTTTTTTTTTCCGGTGCTGCATTCCATGTGACAGTTAATTTTGTTAACTGTGATTTCTAGTCTATCTTAAGCTTCTCTCTCTCTCTCTCTCTCTCTCTCACGCGGAGAATTTTTTTTGTTCTGATTGTAATTTCTAACAATTAGTTGGGAAAACCAAGCCCTGGAACTTAAAGTTTGATCAGCATAATTTATAGACAACTACTTTGGACATAGTCGTATCTTTATTCTACTTTGTTCACCCATTCTAGATACCGAGAAATTATTGGGCGTGCTGGGCGCAGTGCACTCTTTCAATGCCAACCGTTAGATTACCATGGGGATGTGCGCATGCACACATTCCCATGCAATCTAACGGTTGGGGAGAGGAGGAGTGCACTGCGCTCGGCACACCCAATAATTTCTCCTAGATACCAGACTTACAGAACACTTTATCCATATTTGTTTAAACAGATAATGAATATTGCACCAGCTATTAATACTGTTCATAATTCATTTTTCTTTAAACAAAAATGGTTTACAAACTGAACATGGATAGCTTGCATATTTCTTTTGTGAATCAAACACATGCACTATGTGAAATAATCTAACTTTTAATTACTAGCACATAGATATATAGTAGATTGTAATGATGAATGTAGCACACATGAAATATAAAACTTCGACAATACCAACTAGTTCAATAAACAAGTAATTCATGATTTAATGAAACAACTTGTAAGATTTTGTTACATTCAGAAGTAAAATCTGAAAAACTCAACTGATTATCAAGTTTCTAATAGGGCCGTTTCGTAAATGGAAACTTTTAGAAACTAAGAAACTTAGGGTCCGTTTGGATAGGCTTTCGAAAATTTTGTTCCGAAAACAATTTTCTAAAAGTAAGTTATAAAGTTGTTTTTGGAGTATAAAAATTTTGACTTTGCGTTTGGTTACTTTCATCGGAAAAATAGTTTTTTGGAAAAAAAAAAATTTAGGATTCTGTTTGGTAATAAAATTTTAGAAAATAATTTGTATCATGTTTATGTGTCCTCTTCCATGTGTCCTCCATGTTTTCTGTGTCATGTTCCATGTGTCCTCCTCTCTCCTCCACTCTAAGCCGTCTCGACGGGATGCCCACCTCCCCGCTACCTCTCGACGTCTCTGTGTGCTCACTTCTTGACGTCTCCCGGAGTCAAAACTGGTCTCCTTCTTCGGTGGTCGGCTTTCCCAACATCGAGGGCGTCGACGACGGTCGAGGTCGGCTTTCCCAACACCGAGGGCATCGACATGGTCCTCGTCGCCACGGTCGAGGTCGGCTTTCCCGACACCGAGGACGTCGACGACGGCTCCGGTCTCCTTCTCCGGTGGTCGACGAGGACATGTCCCAAAACCTAACCATATGTCTACAAGGATGCCACGACCGAGGTCTTCGACGACGTCCACGGTGGAGGCCGTCGTCGACGTCCACGGTGGAGGCCGTCGACGACGTCCACGGTGGAGGTCGTCGACGAGGACGCCACGGTCGAGGTCGTCGCCGGCGCTCCTCTTCGTCAACCTCGTCCTCGACGAGTTGGAGGACCTCCTCCTCCACCTCCTCCACCTCGGATAGGATGGTTCAGAGATCGGAGAGGGAGAGGGAGATGGAGAGGGAGGAGCTGTAGAGAAAGAGAGAGAAAAACTTGGGACATTGGGAAGGGGAGTGGGGCCCACACATGGCAAAACACATATGAGAAAAGAGCTAAAAGCTCTTTTTGGAAAGTAGAGTTTAAACTCTACTTTTGGACATTGGATTTTGAAATCACTTTTCCAAGTGTTACCATCCAAACACATTTTTCGTCAGCTTTACTGTTATAACTCAAAAAGTTGAGTTATAAATCTGAACCAAACAGGCCCTTAGTTTCTAGAAAATCTAAGGAAGCTATGTTTACAACTTAAAATATTGTTTGTTTGGTAAACTACAAGATAGAAGCTTGTAATTAGTAATGACATAATAATAATAATAATAATAATAAGCATTAATTGGGTGTTTACTTTTCCCCAAAAAAAAAATCATTATTTGTTCTCGTGACTTTAAACGAGTTACCATCTATTTGGATGGAAACTAGAATGATTAGTACTTTACACTTTGGTGGTGGGTCCTACAACTTTCCTAAAGTAGCTCCCAACTACCAAACAAGCAACTAAATAAAAACTAGCTCTAGTTTTCTTCACTTTCCCAGTTTTCTTCTTACTTTCCATTTACTAAACAGGCCCATAGGCTAAATCTGGTTTATAAACGGTGTAAATTACTCGCAAGGCAGCAACTACTATTAGGCCATAAACAACCATTCCCCAGGAACATAACATACAACAGCAGAGAAGGAAGGCGTTTTTGCGTAAGATAATAGTAGCAAAATGAGGAAATGAGGGAAGTTTGATTGCAGTTGCATTAGTATCTCACTTAATAAGGGATCCCTCGCGTACAATGTTATAGTTATCGGCCGATATATCGGTTTGAGGTCCAAACCGACGTATATCGGCTATATATCGTTTTGAGAAAAATCGGTCGAAATCTGATATATTGGTCAAAATATGATATATCGGCCAATATCTCTCGACATGTTAAAATATCAGATCGGGTTGGATCCTATCCTACCCGTTAACTCAATCTACTAACTAAAAAGCTCTAAAATGAAAACCTAACTCTCTATCTCCCTCTAGCGGCTGCAAGAAACCTTCCCCTTCTCTCCGTCGAAATGTAGAGCCATGACCGCGAGGCTCCTCTCTCTCTCTTGAAACGCGCCAGCGCCCTCTCTCTCGAGGTAAGCTCTGCTTTGTCTGCTGTTTGATTTCCTTTTCTTATTTTTTATTTTGATTGTGTTGCTGCTGCTTGTTCTGCTTTTGCTGCTACTTCTTCTTCTGCTGCATAATTTTCTACTGTTGCCCCCCCCCCCCCCCCCCCCCCCCCCCCCCCCCCCCCCACCCTTTCTTTCTTTCTTTCTTGAAATGTGGGATGTTTCTAAAGAACACAAATGTGAGATTTTTTTAATTAATTCTCTCATTTAATTTTCTGTTGCTTCTTGTTTGTTTCTTGAAGAACCCATACGGTGGTTTATTAGTTAGTTACTTACTTTTAACTTTTTAGAACATTTAGTACATCTACAAATTTGAATTTGATAGGACATTTAGTATATATAATGTATAATATATTTATTGATATCCGATATTTCAATATCTTTCTGATATATCTCCGATATCTCAAAACCAAACCAATATGAACCCGATATCCTATATCTCGAACATTCCTTGCGTGAGTAAGGCATTTCTCTAATATGAATTAAATATTTCTCTTTTATAAACATGCTTGGATTAGAACCAAACTTATAAATCTAAATACATGTTTGGATGATAACAGTTTTATTGATTATAGTTTTTATTGACTTGTTTGTAAGAGTTTGTTATTAGTATACATCATGGTTACACTTATATCTAGTATCTCATTTACTTAACCTAGCCGACCCAATTTTTTTGGGATAAAGGCTTTATTGTTGAGTATCTCTTTTACTTAACCTGTTTTGCCTGTCAATGGACTTCCATTCATGAATATTATGTCATACTAAATTTTCACTGCATTTTAGTGTTGTCATGTGCCTTCTCTGTAGTTCTATTCATGTAATAATAAAATACTGTAAATGCATTATCGTTGTGTGACCGACTGAAACATTTTCAGCTTCGTGTGTACTTGAGAAGCCATGCACTTGATCAAATGGTACAAACAATGAACACTACGGCTGGACTCAGAACCAGTAAAAGAGTTGATCAGACTTTACAAGATCTTGGGGTTTGCTTTCTTTCAACTCTCAAATCATGTTACATAAATCTTTTTATTTTTCTTTTCCTCCTGGCTTTAGTGTTTCTGTTGAGTCATGTTTTCTTACCTGGTCAGTTTCACATTTTCAGTAGCACCAGGTACATGCTTGTTTATATGTGGATGTGGGATCTCATACAGCTTTTGCCACATGCACTTGCAATTGCTTGAATTGTACAACTGCTTAATCTAACTGCTTGGCTTTCACAATGTTATTGACTTTGCACTAAGTGCAAATTTGTGAACGAAGTAGCCTCTTCTGGTTGTATTCATCATATTGGATGTGTCATCGGCTGTTTAACCACTATTAACATATGATATCTAACTCATTGCCAGGTCCATTTGAAGCCAAAGGTCCCAACAAAATCTGTTTGTGGTGAACATCTGGAATTACGTAAAGAAATTATTACCCTGCTCAATCTACAAAAACAGGTTCATAGAACTTCATACTACCTCAAATTTAATAACTTTTATTTTTGAATTTTATATACCACAATCTATTTCATATTTTTTGGCCCTTATGTAATCGACTCAAACAAGTAATTGCCATATGTAGCCTTCGGTGTGTGGCTGTGTGCATATATTTATTGTTTAAATTTAATGCAATTAAGTTTGTGAATTATATATGAGGGTGTTGGGTGTCACCTGGTGTGATGGTAAGACTTGATGCTTGCATACCGTAGGATGTAGGTTCCATTCTATGGTTACTTGAATTTACCATATAGGTAGAGTTCTGCCATCTGGAACGCACATTCCGGAACGTGGAAGACCAACAAATTGGAACGTCGAAATCTATGTTCCCATTGTTCCGACAAGCGAACACAAATCATATACTTGGATTTCCAACCAAGCTTTTAAAGGAAAACATAGCTTTTGTTAATTTTTGTTAAAAGTTGCTAGAGCCTAAGACTCGCTACTTCTTTTGAAAAGACATTATTTCTAGGGTTCTTTTGAAACTTTTGAATCTTTTTTCTAGTTTTGAATTTTTGATGATTCTACATCATAGTACTTGGTTAACTTTGAATCTTAAATATACGTTATGTATTATATTACATATTTTGTTCTTTAAAAATGTTCCTCGCTTCGGATAAACGTGTTGCGGTCAGAAGAAGTCCGCCCCCAACGTACCGCATAATGGGACCTTATTCAGAATTCCCATTTTCGTTTTGTGTTTGAGTGTTCCACGTTCTAGGTAACAATTTTCAGTCATGGAAACCAACTCTTCTGAAATGGACAACACTGCATGCATCTTAACCCTCCCTAGACCGTTGCATGTGCGGAGCCTCGTGTCATTGGGACATCCTTTTTTCTTTTCTGATTCATATCTATCATTAGACCCCAAGAGTGGATTGTCCCATGGCCTTGGTTCAAAAATGTTGCTATCATAGTATATGCACTCCAGTAATCCACATTTCAAATATTCTACAGGAAAAAAAATTATTCAGATTTATGGATGTTACAGGATCTGTTCAGATATCTATAGTACGTCGATGTGCCTGTCAACTCTCTCTAGGAGATAAACTGGTCAAAGAATGGCATGAATATATATAAAAAATATTTAAGAATAACATCCATATATTTACTATATTTGAGTTATCTGATTATTAACTGGTAAGAACTAAGAACCTCTCAATTATGAGCCTTTCTTCAGTCAGTTAATGAAATAAAAGAAGTTATTTACCAAACTCGAATAATGGGATGAAGGCTTTGGTCTATTGTACTCGTATAGTTAGTACACAAATATATTTGCTGGCTGAGCTACAATGTAGTTGGCTCAGTTAGGGTTGCTTGTGCTTGGAGTCATCTTAGACTGCCAGAATCCGAGTTGAAATTTAGAAGTACCTGAAATTTAGAAGTACCTCCTTTATTTTGAAGCAGCCCACCCCTACCCAGCCAGTCTCCCCTTTCGGTTGGGTAGGGTTGCTTAGAATCCCATTTGGCTGCTAGCCTCGGAGTGCAATTTTCAAAATAGCTATTGACATGTCCAATTCATCGGCTAATATGTTGGATGTGACCCTTGAACAAGGTTCAAAATATCGGTATCGGACTATTCCTATGAGTATTGGTATCAGCGATATCGGTAGTATCGGCAGTATCATATCGGAGTATCGGACTTTGGTATCGAAAAACAAATAATTATTAATAAATTATTTACATTTAAAAACATATATTTTATACATTTAGGCATAATTTTAAGTATTTTCAGTGTTATTTCTTAGTAGTTTTGAAATTAAATGAAATAGTAGTCACCCTTACATGTGATTTTCTTCATGTGATTTTCTTCACACACACACGCTAGATGTGATTTTCTTCTTTTACATGCTTCTACAACCTTGTTATGCTTTAAACCCTTGTTGATTTGTCTTTTTTGTTTAATTTTCTTTGCCGAATTGACCGGAACAAAGACCCCGAATGTCGGTATCGGTCAATATTTGGTATTGGTCGGTATCGGATCGGAACATGCCAAACCGTATCGGTATCGGCCGTATCGGATCGGTATCGGCCGATACTTTAAACCATGCCCTTGAATGACAGTTGACACTATATACACACTAAATTGCTTATATCCTTTTGGTAAAATATGGACTAAATGGCTATATAGGATACTACCCGACACTAGTCAATATCTGTAAATTGCATTTTGTAGGTTTAAACAAGTATGGACCGGTTAAAAGCCCCTTACTTATTACACAACAATTACTAATATCCTAAACACCAAAATCTCTCACACCCAATCCATATCCTAACCCCTCTCTCTTGCAAGATATATTTCTAATCCTCTTTTTCTACCTCTCCCTCTGTCTCAACCTCCAACTAGCAGTCACCAAAGACTTCACTGCTGGTAAGTGCTGCCGCTCACATTATTTTAGTACTGTAGAATCTTTTTTCCCCTTCATGTTTTTGGCACTGTAAAACTTCTACTAAAGTTGACTCCCGGTATTTATTTAATTAGATTGGGTGACTGGTAGGCCATTCAACACATTTAGTTAATATTATCAACATTTATATACAAGGGGCAAGTTTTAGGGTACCATATATGGATGTCTGTACTTTCATATCTTGCGGATATATCGTCTGGTTTATCGTTATCAGATACGGCAACCAGCAATCCGGCATGATCCCGAGATTCGATTTTTAGAACCTTGAACTAGTCCATATTTTGTTGATTGTATAAGAAAATTATTTGCAACTGTCTGGAAGAACATAATCTATTTATCAATGGATGAGTAAAGCTTGAACAAAATTCAGATACAATTGGAACACTTTTCATTAAAATAGGTGTGCATGTGTTCATATTCCATTTTATTAGCTGAACTTCCACATTAGCTCGAAAGTAATATCTCAATAGTTGGAGTGGGCAACATGTTCTAGTTCAAATCGGTGAACACGGATACCCCAAAAGACTATCGCATCAAGGAAATACAGGAAAACAGATCGCTTGCCTATTATGTTTCCAAATTGATAACTAATTTCTGTCTACGGTAGAATGGTGGGAAACAGACACCAGTTCTTTTCCACAGATGGATTGTGCATGAAATCATGGAATCTTTTTTTTACTAATGTTGATCTGTCAAACTACATGGTTAAAAGGCAAAATTATGGTGGAATTCCCAAGGCAACATCGATGTATACTGTCTTCATGTATTTTTCTGATTTGTAATATGGAGTCTACAAAATTGTGATGTATGGCATAATTGCCATACTTCACCAACAATATCTGATTCAAGACATGACACGTTTGTTCCATTATAGCTGCAAAATAGGGATGTAGAAGCTTCGGCAAACCGTGACAATTCATATACCGAGACACCTGGAACTCCAAAGGTGAGTGCTGCTGCTTTTCTTTTCTGCATTATTTTATGATATACTAGGTACACACACGCATATAGATCACACACAGAGAGACAACTGGAATTTGAACCATTCATCTGACCTGTTCACTTTCCTCTGGAAGGCATTGAGAAATACTTGTAAGAAATTTCCATCTAGTTTTTGTTTGAGATATATCTAGTGATTTTTGTTACTAATCTATCACAGCGTAATTACCGTGGAGATATAGATCGTACTTTCATCCCTGAATCTGTTGGTTATGGAGGTAATGTTGACTTTTTTTTGTCTTCTCCACTCATGGTAATAAGTGGGAAATGGAAATCTCTCTCTATGTTTATTGTATAATGTGTTGCAGGTGAAAGAGTGGGGAAACGAGATCACAAGCGCAAGGTCTCTCTCTCTCTCTCTCTTCTGTGTGGTGTGTATGTGCATGTGCATGCACACACACTAGGTTTTATATATATATATATATATATATATATATATATATATATATATATATATATACACCTGGAAAACACACTAAAATGTTATAGATCCCTTCAACCTTTTCACTCATTCAGGCTCCTGGAAGGTTTATTGATGGGCCACCATCACCTCCCCAGTCAAAGAGGCCTCGAAAGATGAAGGCTTCTGATTGATGACGTCCAGGTCCAATTTTCTCCTTTTTTTCTTTTTCTTCTGCACAGCTTCGAACATTTCCTCAAAAGCTGGTTTCTGTTTCTAGAAATCACTCATTCCTTGTTTCTTTATTCAGGAAGAGCTCCTCTTTTGCGCCTTCAGGTGTAATGTAGTGCACTGTACTGTTGTTACTCACCATTCTACTGTATCATCTTTGTTTTGTGGAACATAATATGGATCAGAGAGAGGGGTGGTCTTGATGGCAGCCAAATTTGGCATTTAAGGTTTCAGCGCCCACAACTTTTGCGCGACTCATCAAATTCTTGTACATAATCCAGACTGTCAAGAGTTTTTCTTGGTGTACAAAGGATATAGGCCATGGTTCAGTTATATATATTCATGGAAGAGCTTGTTTATGCCAGTTGTTGTCAAAACAACTGTTACAGCCTAACAGGTGCAGTTTCGTTGTACACACGCCACTTACATAACTGTCGAAGGGAAATGATGGCCCCTTGAATCCCGTCAGTGTGTTTGCCTCCGTTCGTGGGAGGAGATAGGTCTCGTTCCTCCCACTTGCAGCCAGGTGTTGTTGCTCTAATTTGGTTCAATGTCAATAGAGAATTGGTGGCTGCGTGAAAAATGGATCATGGTATCCATAACAACTGAATCGTACAGGAGAGTGCAGTAGTCAATCCAAGGTAGATCAACATTTGAGATATAAGAACTAGGCTGAAGGGATGATTGCAGTACCCCAAGCTTGTGTTGAGTTCATTTATTGAAGATCCAGCATAGATCAGATTAGAGTACACAGAGATTATAATTTGGTGGTGTACAAAAAGTCTAATTGAGTTAAAATTGTCACAAGTTGCCTTAAAATTGTTCTCACCCTACGCACGAGCTCAACTTCTTGTAGCTAGGGGTGAGCATTATTCGGTTTTGGACCAAACATCGAATAAGAGATTTGATTCGGTTTGGTTTCAGTTTCTAAAATACAAAATTTCTTATTCGATTTCGGTTTTGGGTTTCGGTTTCAGCCCAAAACGAAAACCGAATTAGAATTATACAATTATGTAAATACCCTCAATTTAAAAATATGTAAATTTTAAAAATAACGATATATATGTATTTTGAATTTCAACTTTCATAATTTAACTAGTTCAACTTTGTGTATAACTTTGAAAATCAACAAATGTGTATAAAAGTTATAATTTTAAATATAATTTAACTATGATCCATTGATCCTAACTTTAGGATCGATCCGTTAATTTTAACCGAACAAATCGGATAAACCGAATTTATTATCGGTTTCGGCTAATTCGGTTCGGATTCGGTTTTGAATTTTTAGAATATCGGTTTATTCGGTGTTGGTTAATTCGGTTCAGTTGAAACCGAATAAACCGAACGCTGACCCCTACTTGTAGCTGCTATAGATTTGTCAACTTCAACTCTGACCCAATATTCACTTGAAAGTTACATATACAGAAGTAAGGTGACACTCCTGAACCTCTGGATACACATGTGCCCTTTGTTTATTGCCCTGCCCGAATCTTCATCAAGTTCAAACTGCAAAGCTAAATTAAGAACTACAAGTTAGCAAAATGTTTTTTTTTTTAAGTATATAAGCATAGTGCATATAAATGCATGTGACATGGCAATCTAAAGGCATAGTTTGTATTACAATTAGTTTTCATCATCCCATTTCGTCAAACCCCATTTCTGGGATGCTCATTGGGTCAGCCTTTTGGAAACGTCCATTTGAGCCACAAAATGAATGACACGTTTGAACATAAATGAAAAAAAAAAAAAAAGTTTTGATAACACCTTGCATTTGGCACCAAATGAGCAGAAAAGGGTTATAAAAATGAAAATCCAAGTAAAAGAACAAAAAAAAAAAAAAAAAACTTAGATAGGCTTCATTCGGGTATGATATTCTTTTAATGGTATCGTAACATATTCAAAATGATTGAATTTTCCATTTTAAGATAATATGTTTACTTTTATAAAACAATAACTCGCAAGTTAGGCGATTTGGAAATATAGAATGTAAACAAAGTTTCTTGTGACAAAGTCGCCAACAACGTTGTAATAAAATACATTGTTTTTACAAAAAAGTTCTAGAAAAGTGTTATGATTATTATTATAATTTTGAATTTGTTTTAGAATTTTATATCATAACAAAAATTGTCTAATGATTGAATATGAAAAGAAGTGATCACGATAAGAAACCAAGTTCAAATATCACAAGTAGCTGGAATTCGTTTAGAGAGTAGTTGGATGTGTAATAATAATAATAATAAAAAATACAAATATCACTAATACATAAAATTAAGGTTTTGTACAGTTTATACTTAACAGAATACGTAAAATTAAGATCAGTGGATAAATAAATAATATTTAGGCTCTTTGGATGAAAGAAAAAGGCTTTTTCTAAGGGCACCACGTAAATTTATGGGGGCGTCATTTTACTAGGGGACAGCCCAGGTTTGAGAAACTTTTACTGGGGACGTCCCGAAAATTACTTGGGGCTATCCCCCCCCCCCCCCCCCAAACCCTCTCTTTCATTTCATTATCATCTAAAAATTCTCTCTCTTCAAAACCCTCTCAAAACCCTCTCTCAAAAAATTCTCTACTCTCCAAAACCCTAACACTCTCTCCATAATCCACTCTCCAAAACCCTCTCTCAAGAACCCTAACTCTTCCAAGATCATCAATGGCACCGAAGAAGAAACCGTCATCACAAGCTAGGTATGTTTCCTAATTATTGTATAATTTATTTTACATTTCAAAGTACATTTCGATTCTTTGAGAAATCTCTTAAATGTTATTATAAATTAGGTTAGAACAATTCAAAGTACATTTCAAAATCGAAAATTTCATATTTTATCGTTTAAACGTAACCTAACTGTTCGTCTGGTCGTCGTCCCTAAGGACTGCAGACGAACGGGCAGTCCTACTGCCAAAGTGGACTGCCATGCAGAAGGCAGTCCTGTTATAAAACAGGACTGTAGGAACCCTGGCAGTCCTGTTATAAAACATGACTGCCATCTCCCTGACAGTCCTGATAGAATGATGGACTGCCAGGAGCATGGCAGTCCTGAAGGCCAACTTCACAATTTCTTTTACATACATTATTTAATACTAACTCTATGTTGTCCTGTAGTCCTGTGGCCGCTCCCAAAAGAAAGCGACCCCCCACCGCATCCTTGCGCAGGGAACGTAGTGAGAGGCCTCGTCCTCTTGAGAGACCAATCAAAATTTCAGAACCGCAACAACAAGGGGAACAACCACACCCCCATTCTCGTTCGAAGCAACGAGGTCCTCCTAGTCCTCCATCTTCTTCCGATGACGACGACGACGTACCTATCAGCCAAATTCTAGGACGAGGTAGTTCTGGTGTCGGTCCTTCTGAGGATCCTGTCCGTACGTCCGGTGTCGGACCTTCTGAGGATCCTGTTGGTTCGGCCGATGCCTGATAGAGTACTTCGTCAGTTTGGCCTCGTATGCCGCAGCGCACATTAAAGTTATTGGAGCCTCCGTGTGGGACCCAACCTTTGAACTACAAACCGCCCTATTTCGACTGGGTGACCGACTGCTACTCCGAGTGGCAACGACATTTGCTGGGGGAAGAACTTCGACAACCGGTGCAGGAGATGCACGACTGCAGTGACGACTACATGCCGTACTACTTGGCAGTCGGACATCCTAGGTTGTCGAACCCTAAAAAGCCATGGCCCGTTGACGTTGGAGCTCTAGGACCTCTGCCTTCAAAAAATGTCCTGTATGCTTCATTGGTCAAGATGGTAAGTTTATAAATTATAGTTTGTAAATACTTTCAAATTTAACTCTCTTAATTGACGTTTTGTTACCATTGACAGGCTACTCGGGTGAAGGCTTTGGCGAAATCCCTCCGATCGGGCTGCCAGAACGATGAATGTGTCAATATCGCGAACCAGTTGGAGCATATCGACGACACTGTCGATTTTTTTTCATGCAAAATCGGGTGGCGCGTACGAAGGCCCGGCATGATCACTGATTTGATTATGTTGTTTAACTTGTATTTTGGAAATTGTGATGTTTAACTTGTTGGATATTGTGATGTTTAACTCTCTATAATTTTGGAAATTGTGATGATTATGATTTGAGGAAATTGTGGATATTATGATGTTTAACTTGTTGGTTATTATGATGTTTAACTTGTTGGATATTGTGATGTTTAACTGATTTGATTATGATGTTTAATTGTCATGTACATTCATAATTGTGATGTTGTGATGTTTAACTCTCTTAATTGTAATGTTTAACTCAATAATTTGGAAATTGTGATGTTTAACTCTCTTAATTTTGCTTAGGACTGCCAGACCATTGGCAGTCCTAATGTGAATGAGGACTGCCAGTGGTCTGGCAGTCCTGATCAAACTCACACACAGTGAGTTTTGATCAGGACTGCCAGACCACTGGCAGTCCTAGTGTGAATGAGGATTGCCAGTGGTCTGACATTCCTGATGAAAACTCACTGTGTGTGAGTTCAGAACTCGTACACAGTGAGTTTTGATTAGGACTGCCAGACCACTGGCAGTCCTAGTGTGAATGAGGACTGCCAGTGGTCTGGCAGTCCTGATGAAAACTCACTGTGTGTGAGTTCAAAACTCTCACACAGTGAGTTTTGATTAGGACTGCCAGACAACTGGAAGTCCTAATGTGAATGAGGACTGCCAGTGGTCTGGCAGTCCTGATCAAACTCGCACACAGTGAGTTTTGATCAGGACTGCCAGACCACTGGCAGTCCTAGTGTGAAAGAGGACTGCCAGTGGTCTGGCAGTCCTGATAAAAACTCACTGTGTGTGTAATGACCCGCTCCGCCCTAGCGGAACACCGATTCAAACGGCAAGTGCAACGACTCGAACGAGCCGTCGACCCGAAGAGTTGGCATCGACCTAATGAAGAATCAATGCAAGGCTTACATTGGCCCGTCAAGATGAATTCAGACTTAGACTTTCAAAGGCGCACTCGGAGTGTCGCTCGGCCGATGCGAACATCGCTAAGGTGGGTGGCTCTGATGAACCCGTCTTTGCTTAGCCTAGACACATAATAATACGGACACTATTGCTAGAATCGCTAGGCGATAATACCGCGCATGCTAATAAATGACTCAACGCACCTAGCTAAGGGAATAATCCCATCTTGTATGCTTGTATAGAATATGGAAAGGAACTTGGAAAATGTGAACTCTCGCACCACACTCCACGCTCGTGCTAAGGCACAGGCTTATGTATCAAGTTCCCTATGCGTTCAATAATGAAACAATGAATGGTTTACAACAATGAAACGGAAGACTATCGACATAGTCGTTCCGAGTAGATTATAGCAACATAGAAAGAATATGGGACTGATGGGTCGCCAAGGCGACTCCCGCACGGGGAGTTGCATAATGTATGAATGAACGAATGAATGGATAAGTGAATGAATGAACCAACGAATGAATAAATGAATATGTGAATGAATCGATGAACGAACGGACAAGTGAAAGTAAGAAAAGAAAGAAAGAATGAAAGATAAGAAAAGAAAGGAATGGTTAGCGACAGGTATGACGGGCACGTGCAATGGGGCTCGCTACCCGCACTGCACGGACGCCAACCTGGTCGATAATGCATTATGGCTAAGGGTTAGCCTACGGCTCGGAGACAGCCGTTAAGTTAAAATGACAAACAAAAAGAAAACGAAATGGTCGTGGACAATCCACTCGTATACGGGAGGTGGAAGAAATAAGGGATTTCCAGCGGCACGGTCAAAGTGTGAAGGACGTGCCGGTCCGGACGGAAATCAAAATTTGGCTTACGTACAGGCCTGAGTACGGGCTTGGCCACCAGGGAACGTAAGGCCGGGTATTTAAGAGACTATCAGGGTGTACCAAGCCGCACGCCATGATAGGTGAGAAATTACCAAGGGGAAACATGTCCAAATTGGCTTGTGATGCCAGCGACCGATGCATATAGATTAAGTGGACTTTGCTGGTGGCAATCCACGTGCAAGTCCTTGCATTGAAATCAAAGTAGTCTAAGTTAACTAAATGAAGTGCCTTCTGAACAGGCTTGAATATAACACACCAGATAATCGAGAGTACTTCGGCAAAGGAGTTAGAAAATACGCCTACGATGTGCTAGGACCCGAGGCAGGGACACGCCCTTGACATTGAAAAGTTCACATGAATCACGTTAAGTTATTTCCTATGAATTGTTGACTAACTTGGTTTACTTTGGACAGGGAAGGCCGGACGGTAAGTATGGGTAAGTAGTGCATGTATTTCCATGCAACACATTGAATTTGGCAACACGAGATAGGTTATAAAATATGCATGAAACTGATCCTAAGACAAGATTAGAAAGACAATGAATGATAGACGGTGCACGAAAGTAAATAGAACGTGTTTGGTAATGATAGTATTGTGGGCGAGCTAGCCTTCCCACCAGTGCATAACAATGTACTGATAACCCCACAGTCTGCTTGCAGGATGCAGGAGACGTCGTCGGGTGCGGAGCTTCCCTCGAACGCGCTAAGGCGCGGAGCTACCTCTGGAGCCTTGGAGCATTGCAAGGAGCTGGAGCACCATATACAGGACATAATGTATCGGAACATCGCCATGAATCATTTCATGTTGTAAGCCACTTGGCACGCCTTTTATGTTTCAGAGAGAGAGAGAGAGAGCTTGAGCGATTTGTAATATCGGCCTAGCGCTACTTGTAAACTTCTTGAAAATCAATAAAGAGTTTGAGTTCGCTTCAATTGTGTTCATTTACTTTCTGCTGCAAATGGGGACACTCTGTGCGACTCTGTGGCCTAGCTCAAATCGGCTGTTTCTGGACTTGGCCTTGCACGGGCGCAACCTAGGCCCGTGCGGCATCACGCCTTAGCGAGGACGATCGCTCCTACGGGAGCGGGGCGTGAAAGATTGGTATCAGAGCACGACTTTACGTCCTTGGACTTTATTTCGATTCTCTCAATTTTGAAAGCTCGTTAAAACAAAAGAAGTGTACGCTCTCTCTCATTGTGCCTTGGGATGTTCCATACAATAAGTCTACTATTTTCAAAAGCTCGTACAGGTACTCGGTTGAACGGGATCGATCGGCGAAGGCCTTTGTGCCAAACCATGACGGACTTAAGTCGAAAGAAAACTAAAATGCTAAAAGTTAGCAAATGCAAGGCGTGCTTGAATAACCTTACGCTGAAAGTAGCGAACGTATACGCGAGACCGAAGTATAGTTCGAATGGGATGATTATGCACGCAGCCTTTCGGCTAAGCTGTGCCGAGTATCGCGCACCTAGACCTTCTGGTGCGAACGAGTTTGCGAGCGAGATCGACTATCGCTCGAACGAGAGTAAGTGAGACTTTGAACGTATGTCGATAGGGATGCTACTTGACCGACGCTAAAGCGAACACGAGGAAATGGTTCTTAGATTTTGAGGAAACGAGCGAACGTACATTTGAACATGTCGATTGGAAATCGAATGACCTTTTGAGAAAATCGTAGAATGACTTGACTCCGAGTGGTGTATGTGATAGCTTCGAGGAAGAATAAGAATGAGTGTCGACAACTAGTCGAGTGGCTCGAACCCTGAGTGGTGTATGGACGTCATAGAAATTGTTCGAGCGAGACTAAAGGATTTACGGATAGAACGAGTATGTCGGCAAGCGATTATATCGCGCAAAGCCATAGAACGAGTAACGCTTAGTTGGTTGCGACTTTGGGAGTCTCAAACGAGATATTGTTCGGACGAATTAAGAATGCGTAGTGCGAATTACGAAACGATTGAATAGAGAGTCGGAACGATAAAATGAATGGAGGTCTTGGTCGAGGAAACGTAGTGAATC
This sequence comes from Iris pallida, assembly GCA_029216955.1. Classification (NCBI taxonomy): domain Eukaryota; kingdom Viridiplantae; phylum Streptophyta; class Magnoliopsida; order Asparagales; family Iridaceae; genus Iris; species Iris pallida. The sequence goes on along the minus strand of JANAVB010042217.1, from coordinate 3,288,136 downwards.
GTACATGCGATTTTGAATTTAGTCGAAGGAATTGAAACCTGAGTTAAGATGAAATACCCATGGACGAGATCGAAGATAGCACGATCGAAAGATAGCGTGCATAGGAAACGTTGATTTGGAGATACAAGAATGACTAAGGATTTGAAAAGGATGTTGCCCAAAGACTTGAGCTAGCATGAGACAATGTGAATTGAGGAAATTAAGTTGCACGACTCAGAATTCGTTGCAAAAGAAAGATCGTCAGGTTATGTACATCATCGATGGTATTAAGGTGTATCAAAGATCGATGTACGATAACTCGGGGGTACTCTGATTCGATGAATGATGATCGTGTTGGAAGTTATTATTTTGAAGGATACTATGCGGAAGAATTTTGATAGAGATGAATGTTTGGAATGAGGAAGGAAAGTGGCTTGATTGTTCGGTGAAAACCACAACGACAACGATATTGTCTTGCGCGAGCGCAACTCCAGCCTCGTACATACGTCACGTCGGATTTGGGATGATCATTCCGCGTGAGCGCTGGCATGGTGATTCATGTCCAGCGGGAATGGTCGAACTCAAAATATCATGATATGCCAATTTTGATTGCTTCGACTTATGGTTTGAAGCGAAGGTGAATTCGAGGATTGTTAGGACTTGCGATTGAAGAATGAGAAAACTTGAGGATTGAGTAGACCCAATCCGCGTATCGAAAATGAGCAAGTCTAGACGCAACGCAAGAGTTACGTCCCGATGAGGACGATTATTCTGCGGGAATGTCGACATGGTGATTCATGCCCGCCGTGGATGATCAGACTTGCGTGAGATCGGGGCGCGACATATTGCAAGGCTAGACGACCTTGTGATCGACTATGTGAATTGGATAGGTGAACTGTATCAAAACATACTTGAAGAGATAGATTACGATAATTGCTAGTACGGACGCATGATATTAACATGTCGAGGATTTGATTGAGGACAACCTATCGTAGGATGACTTTCCTAAACGCGCTCGAACTTGGAGCGAAGAGTGTGTTGATGCGAATAGGAGGAACACTGCTTGATGTTTAGAAATTTGAGTGAAACGAACTTGGGTAGAAACTCCCGTACAAGCGAATAAATGGTTTGACCATAGGATTTGGGGCGAGCGTCGTGCAACGACCTTGCACGATGAGCAACGGACTTGACGTGTAACTATGACCTTGTGAGCTGACCTAGCGGATAGGCGGACGACCCTATGCCGAGTAATTGAACCTGTGCGATGGCATTTACAGTATCGTCTGGACGGACGATAGACTTGGGACAACAAGACTTAGAGCAGGACGGAAAACTGGGAGTGTACGTGAACGACGGTGAGATTGGCCCCAAACAAAGAAAAAGATGGGAATGGACGATGCGCAAGTAAAGTTGGGATAACGAATTGAATTATTGATTGGAAGACGTACTCGATGATATTGCAATACTTGGTCTTGAATCGGACAGAAATTATGTAAACTTGGTCGACTCTGCTAAGAAGAAATCGTATTGATTTCATTGACAAGAGCGCTTGAGAAGCGAATCGAATCATCTCGAGGACCGAGATAAACGATATGTGATACACACATGAGTTCGGTTTTAAATCGAAGTTAGCAAAACGATCGGCAAATCGAAACTATCACGAGTAGCTTGTCCGACTTCGCTAATCGCTAAGTTTGGTTGAAATGTATGTATTCGGGGGACGCCTTGAATATGTGCACGATACAAACTCAGCGATATGATGAACTCGAATGCAGCTGCGAGTGGGTGTTGAGATGCGCATGAACGAATGAGTGAGTCTGCCTCAGCTTACGTCTCTCGTATTTGAAAAATTATAACGTGCCTCGTGCGACCATTACAGTCCCATGACACAAAGAAATAGCAATAAGAGAAGAAACACTTGAATTAAATAAGTACCGTCAACTCTAAAATGAATGAAAAGTTATTCAATAAAATCAATCAAACGTATACGACACGGAACTTGGAAAGGTAACAAGTATAATTCGATGTCATCGAATGATAGAGCCGCTCGATAGAATTGTCTAAGAAACACGACGACACGAGTTAAAAGAATGGTAGGACGACCTGTACTCAGGAAGTCTCGAGGACGAGACTTGTTTTGAGTGGTATATTATGTAATGACCCGCTCCGCCCTAGCGGAACGCCGATTCAAACGACAAGTGCAACGACTCGAACGACCCGTCGACCCGAAGAGTTGGCATCGACCTAATGAAGAATCGATGCAAGGCTTACATTGGTCCGTCAAGATGAATTCAGACTTAGACTTTCAAAGGCGCACTCGGAGTGTCGCTCGCCGATGCGAACATCGCTAAGGTGGGTGGCTCCGATGAACCCGTCTTTGCTTAGCCTAGACACATAATAATACGGACACTATTGCTAGAATCGCTAGACGATAATACCGCGCATGCTAATAAATGACTCAACGCACCTAGCTAAGGAAATAATCCCATCTTGTATGCTTGTATAGAATATGGAAAGGAACTTGGAAAATGTGAACTCTCGTACCGCACTCCACGCTCGTGCTAAGGCACAGGCTTATGTATCAAGTTCCCTATGCATTCAATAATGAAACAATGAATGGTTTACAACAATGAAACGAAAGACTATCGACATAGTCGTTCCGAGTAGATTATAGCAACATTGAAAGACTATGGGACCGATGGGTCACCAAGGCGACTCCCGCACGGGGAGTTGTATAATGTATGAATGAATGAATGAATGGATAAGTGAATGAATGAACCAACGAATGAATAAATGAATATGTGAATGAATCGATGAACGAACGGACAAGTGAAAGTAAGAAAAGAAAGAAAGAATAAAAGATAAGAAAAGAAAGGAATGGTTAGCGACAGGTATGACGGGCACGTACAATGGGGCTCGCTACCCGCGCTGCACGGACGCCAACCTGGTCGATAACGCATTATGGCTAAGGGTTAGCCTACGGCTCGGAGACAGCCGTTAAGTTAAAATGACAAACAAAAAGAAAATGAAATGGTCGTGGACAATCCACTCGTATACGGGAGGTGGGAGAAATAAGGGATTTCCAGCGGCACGGTCAAAGTATGAAGGACGTGCCGGTCCGGACGGAAATTGTCACGACCCGCTCCCGAATAATCGGATACGAGTCGGACACGTCCAGCCTTTGTCATTAGACACAACAAAGTAAGTTGTACCAATCTAGGCAAACTAACCAGATAAATATGAACATGTATGAAATCACAACATCTATAAATGTGTCCCAACCAGAGTAAAGTATAACTCAAAATTTATTACATTCCAGCAAATGAAAGTAAGTCTACTAGTCTCAATACAGGAAAATATAGAAATCTAAAGGTAAACTCTAGGCTTCTGCAGCCTCTAAGTCACAAGCAGCTCCAGCTGGCTCAGCGAGGAAAGCAGTATCCTGTCCATAATAAGTGTCACACAGGGCCTCCAACTCACCTGCTACATATCCTATTAAGGAGCGGAGCAAGTACAATTCTAGGTAATGAACAAGACATCATGATATAAAAGTACAAGGAAACATAAAAAGTACAGGAAAGAACATAGTGAATAAGTACATGAAAGAACAGGATGTGTAAAGTACATGAAAGAACATGATATGTAAGCACAAGAAAGAACATGGTATCTCGGAATCACAGGAAATAAGTACAAGGTATATCTCCTGCATGTGTGTACTATATTTGAAATATAACTAATTATGTGACCGGCTAGGGGTAAGCACATGAAAGCACAGGAAAGCACATGAATGGTACGGCTTAGGACCCGCATGCACGATACGGGGTCTAAGCTAAACACACCTGAATTGTTTCTTGGGTTTGGTCACATAAATAGTCTATTTCCCCACCCCAGGTACAAGTAATAAGAACAAGGAACATGAGCACCAGAAAGTACATGACGTGTTACAATGTGTCAATCAAGAAAGCACAGGATATAATGAAATGCACAAGACCGTAGAGTGTACTTGCCTGGCTCCAGGAAAGTACGAGTGAAGATCGGCTAGGTGTTCTCCTGTATTTAAATGATTTATAATATGATAAGTCAACAACTTAATATAGTAATTTCCTAATCTAGGAAAATCACTTAACATAATCCTTAATTCTAACTTGCTAAATACTATAGATATGGTTATTACAAAGCTTAGTATTAGACCAAACACAATAGATAAGGGTTTGATCCTATTAGTCTCTATTTAAGCCTGCATGATTACTTCTAAGTAAAAGTGAAACCAAAAATCCTAATTCAAAGTAATGAATGAAAACTTCTTAGAAAAATGAGAATTTACCTAGTTTTGGAACCAACAGTCTTAATGGACTTTAAATCTAAATAGGAACCTTTAACCCATAAAGGACCTTCAAGGAACCAAGGGACTTATAATGGATTCAAGTTCAGGAATTGACACAAAATTATGATTAGAGAATCCTAGAGTGAATGTTCCAATGAGATGAAATTCTCAGATTCCTGGGTTCAACTGGATTGAACCATTGGAAATGATCTCAGGTTCCTATATCTCACAGGGCTCGAATTAGCATAAACACCAAGGTAACCCAAGCCTGAAATAATTCCTGGGTTTTCTAGGACTGTTAACAATCTATCAGTCCTATTAATCTGAGTGTCAATTCAGTCCAATGTCCATACCACTATACATCAGTCCTACAGGTAATTAGGTAATGGTTCTGTGAAACCCAGTTTTAGGATTTGTAATATTATTTATTATTATTATAATATTATCATTATTATTATTATTATTATATTGTGGGTTTAAAATTATTTTCCAAAATAATAAATTGAATTTTTGATTGCGCGATCGAGACCAGTTACCCGGAACCCAATCCTGGACCCATTTCCTTTCGGAACAAATTCTCTTTTTACTCCTTTTAAATCATTATTATTATTTATTAGTAATAGAAAAAAAATAATAATAAAATGAAGTCCAATTGGCTTGGTCGTGGGAGACCAAGCCAGCACCCTACATTTTCTCCTCTCCACATTCTAATCCTAACTACTCTCCACTACTCACCTTATAAGCAAACCCACACTCCCCACCACCAGCAAATAACCATCATCACCACTCACACGTTCTCCTCATTCTCCCCCTTACTCCAAATCCCCTCCCATTCCTCACTCTCTCTCTCTATTCCTCCCCGTGCGAGCTCCGGCTCGTCCAGCCGCCGTCCACCCTCGACTCCAGCGCCCGACTCCACGCCGACCCCCGACCCCTCCGGCCAGCTCCCCGATCCGCCCGAGCGCCGACCCCGCGGCCAACTCCGCCCGCCGCCCGCCGTTTCCGGCCGTCGCGCCCCTCCAGCGGCGCCCACCCTGACGTTCTCCCGGCCGTCCCGCGGCCAACCCCGCGCGCAACCCGAGCCCAGCGCCCCTTTCCAGCCGCTGCCGCCCCCGGCAGCCCCCTCCGCGTGCGCGTAGCCCGTCCCGAGTGGCCGGTACCTGCGTGTGCTTTCGGCGTGGTTCGATTCCGATTCCGAGTTCGTTTCTGCGGATTCGCGTGTCCCGAGTCCGAGGCAACCCTTCGAATTCCGTCGATTTGGGTAATTTTTGGTTAATCATAGTAGTTCGTCCCTCCCGTGTCTATGATGAGATTGGTCCACGACTTTCCTTCGAAAATTCGATTTTGGGTTACGTTTTGTTTTCAGGATTTTCTGAGAGACTTTCAGGAAAGCCTATGTTAGTTTGGTTTAGAATTTATGAAACTTTCGGAAAAGAATTCTGGGAATATTTGGTTTTCGAATTTTTCTGAATTGTTGCTGTGATGTTTTCTGGGTTGATTTCGGATTTCCGAATTCATTTCGAGTTGTTCCGAATTAATATTGGGAATGATTTATGATTATTTATATATATATATATATATATATATATATATATATATATATATATATATTGGATTTCCCTGGTTTGGGATACTTGCAGGAAATTATGGCACACTTTTCCAGTTTTTGGGTTGACCGAAAATAGAGGAAGTGCTGCCGGATTTTTCTATAAAATTTAATTATATAATTTTTAAAATGGTTTTAAAATGGTTGTCGGAAAAAATATCGTTTTGGATTTTTGGGCGACGACCGTATTGGTCAATGGGCCCTGGCTAAGTGCAAACGAAACCGGTTTCGCCCGGACGTTGAGGCATTAGCCTATATGACGATTGGACCAATATCTGAGACTCACTATTTAATTTATTTTAATTTTTATCTTTATTTATAATTAAATTGTAGGATAATTTTATTTCTTCTTATTTCAATTCATGTAAAATAATTTGTAAGGGCATAAGCCCAGCTTTTCTATTTCCTTTCTCTGTGGCCTGTAAATATTGTAGCGTAGTTTTTCTTTTGTTTTCTGGTTTTCCTGGTTTTTAGCGTAGACGCGTAAAAAACTGAAATAAATAATATTTTTGATATAGAAAAATTGATAAGATTTCTCGCACATTAAAATTTACAAGTTTGTAATATTTTAAACAAAGATCATGTTTTCTCATTAAACAAGAAATTTAGTTTTATATGTATAATTACGAAAATACAAAGTTTTAACCAATTAAATTGGTAACTACGAGTTTTTCCAAAATAAAAGTTAAAGTAATCTTTCCCTCGTAATTAATTACAACGCACCCGATAATCGATTTGTTTGTGATTGTGTAAATAAAGATTAAAATTGATTAGGACAAAACTTAGAGATTGCAACTAGCATAGTTAGCATGGTAACTCTAGAATCTGAGTCAGACTTCTCGAATGTAGGATTTCGAGGACGAGGCTAATTTCAATCCCGAAGTCTCAACCCTTCAAGTCCACTCCAATTTGAGGCAAGTACATTTTGTGTTAGATTATAATTATTTAATAATCATTTTATTGCAAGTTTAAACCACGATGCAACACGGAACTCTCTCTGAGAGCACTGACTGTAACTACTGTAACTACTGTAACTGTTTGGGGACTGGGGGAGTAGTGTAATGAGTATGACCACATCCAAATAATAACTTAGAACTGTGCGAGCTTACCCCTCTTACACACGGGGATAAGCCATATCTTTTACTGTACAACCTAAGCCGGTCATATTCATTGCCTATTCACATCACAATGTTTTAACTACTGGAGAACTGTTTATTTTCAAATTGTTTAAAAGTGCATGATTCTATTATTATTTCAATTGTCAAATTAGCATGAATTGTACTTTCCTCCCTCCTGACTAGAGATAACATTTTTAGGTTCTATTGAGGATGCTGAGCTGTTATACAACAGTTATTATGATCCGGTTCTGTACCCCGTGGTGTTGCCAGAGTCCCTTTTGGAGGACGCAGGACCTGAGGCCGATGAGCCGAACCCTTAGCTAGATTTTCTGTTTCCAGATTGGTTGTTTTAGAATTTTGATAATTTGAATTCAGCATTTTATTTCAGTCTTTCTATTCCGGTTGTACTTTTCAAATGTTGAATAAAGTTTTAAATTCCCGAATATTGAGTTGTGACAAATATTTAGATGTTGTTGTGATTACCTGCAATAGTGGATACAGCTTACTGCCGCCGTCTCAACAACGGTGCAGGCTGGACATGATCCGGTTCGATCCAATTATTTGGGATCGGGTCGTGACATGTTTTTAGTGGTGGCCCATGCAGGTTACAACAACTTAGAAAAATATACCTAAAAACAATTAGAACACTAGAACATTGATTTGTCACCACATAGGTCCGAATTATATACATAAATATTTTTGTTTGATTATAGACTGGTAGGATACCTTGCTTATGTTTGCATCCTAAATCTTCCAGAGAATGGCCATTGACAAGACCAATCCTGCTGGCAATGAGGTGTCATCTCCGGATCATACCCCATCTCCTCAACCAAGTTCAGGGTTTATTCCCTCGCAGCTGATTGTCCGTCCCCATAATGCATCCAGTGAAGTTTTCACTATACTGGCGATTCCTACCTCTTCTCAAACTGAGTTGTATTTCCTGGGTGAAGTACCCATTCCTGTTGCTCTACCAGTACCAGCAAACACCTCCCAAATGGTTGTCCTATTTCAAGAAATCCTGGAGTTCCAGAAGGCTCAAGCTGAAGCCCAGCAGGAACAGATGAATATCACGAGAGAAGTCATGAAGAACGTCAATGATGTAGCCTTAGCCATCTTAAACCAAGTTGGAGCGAAACCTCGTCCTAGGAGGGATACCCCTGAATCTAGAAGATATTTGAGCCATATCCGGCAGTCATATCGTAAGAAGCTATTGGTTTGTGACTACTATAAAAGGCTTGGCCACCAAGCCAATATTTGTCGCAAGAGATTGGAAAAATGTTTGGCATGTGGATCTGCTGAACATCGGATAAAGGACTGTCCCTTATCTTTCCATCAAACCAGAGTATATGTCCCAGCAACACCTGTTAGGCCACAACCTGTTAGGCCAAAACTTAGAGATTGCAACTAGCATAGTTAACATGGTAACTCTGGAATCTGATTCAGACTTTTCGAATGTAGAATTTCGAGGACGAGGCTAATTTCAATCCCGAAGTCTCAACCCTTCAAGTCCAGTCCAATTTGAGGCAAGTACATTTTGTGTTAGTTTACAATTATTTAATAATCGTGTTATTGCAAGTTTAAACCACGATGCAACACGGAACTCTCTCTGAGAGCACTGACTGTAACTACTGTAACTACTGTAACTGTTTGGGGACTGGGGGAGTAGTGTAATGAGTATGACCACATCCAAATAATAACTTAGAACTGTGCGAGCTTACCCCTCTTACACACGGGGATAAGCCATATCTTTTACTGTACAATCCAAGTCGGTCATATTCATTGCCTATTCACATCACAATGTTCTAACTACTGGAGAACTGTTTATTTTCAAATTGTTTAAAAGTGCATGATTCTATTATTATTTCAATTGTCAAATTAGCATGAATTTTACTTTGCTCCCTCCTGACTGGAGATAACATTTTTATGTTCTATTGAGGATGCTGAGCTGTTATACAACAGTTATTATGACCCGGTTCTGTACCCCGTGGTGTTGCCAGAGTCTCCTTTGGAGGACGCAGGACCTAAGGCCGATGAGCCGAACGCTTAGCTAGATTTTTTATTTCCAGATTGGTTGTTTTAGAATTTTGATAATTTGAATTCAGCATTTTATTTCAGTCTTTCTATTCCGGTTGTACTTTTTAAGTGTTGAATAAAGTTTTAAATTCTCGAATATTGAGTTGTGACAAATATTTAGATGTTGTTGTGATTACCTGCAATAGTGGATACAGCTTACTGCCGTCGACTCAACAACGGTGCAGGCTGGACATGATCCGGTTCGACCCAATTATTTGGGATCGGGTCGTGACATGTTTTTAGTGGTGGCCCATGCAGGTTACAACAACTTAGGAAAATATACCTAGAAATAATTAGAACACTAGAACATTGATTTGTCACCACATAGGTCCGAATTATATACATAAATATTTTTGTTTGATTATAGACTGGTAGGATACCTTGCTTATGTTTGCATCCTAAATCTTCCAGAGAATGGCCATTGACAAGACCAATCCTGTTGGCGATGAGGTGTCATCTCCGGATCATACCCCATCTCCTCAACCAAGTTCAGGATTTATTCCCTCGCAGCTGATTGTTCGTCCCCATAATGCATCCAGTGAAATTTTTACTACACTGGCGATTCCTACCTCTTCTCAAACTGAGTTGCATTTCCTGGGTAAAGTACCCATTCCTGTTGTTCCACCAGTACCAGCAAACACCTCCCAAATGGTTGCCCTATTTCAAAAAATCTTGGAGTTCCAGAAGGCTCAAGCTGAAGCCCAGCAGGAACAGATGAATATCACGAGAGAAGTCATGAAAAACGTCAATGATGTAGCCTTAGCTATCTTAAACCAAGTTGGAGCGGAACCTCGTCCTAGGAGGGATACCCCTGAATCTAGAAGATATTTGAGCCCTATCCGGCAGTCATATCGTAAGAAGCTATTGGTTTGTGACTACTGTAAAAGGCTTGGCCACCAAGCCAATATTTGTCGCAAGAGATTAGGAAAATGTTTGGCATGTGGATCCGCTGAACATCGGGTAAAGGACCGTCCCTTATCTTTCCATAAAACTAGAGCACATGTCCCAGCAACACTTGTTAGGTCACAACCTGTTAGGCCAAAACTTAGAGATTGCAACTAGCATAGTTAGCATGTAACTCTGGAATCTGATTCAGACTTCTCGAATGTAGGATTTCGAGGACGAGGCTAAATTCAATCCCGAAGTCTCAACCCTTCAAGTCCAGTCCAATTTGAGGCAAGTACATTTTGTGCTAGTTTACAATTATTTAATAATCGTTTTATTGCAAGTTTAAACCACGATGAAACATGGAACTCGCTCTGTGAGCACTGACTGTAACTACTGTAACTGTTTGGGTACTGGAGGAGTAGTGTAATGAGTGTGACCACATCCAAATAATAACTTAGAACTGTGCGAGCTTACCCCTCTTACACACGGGGATAAGCCATATCTTTTACTGTACAACCCAAGCCGGTCATATTCATTGCCTATTCACATCACAATATTTTTAACTACTGGAGAACTGTTTATTTTCAAATTGTTTAAAAGTGCATGATTCTATTATTATTTCAATTGTCAAATTAGCATGAATTGTACTTTGCTCCCTCCTGACTGGAGATAACATTTTTAGGTTCTATTGAGGATGCTGAGCTGTTATACAACAGTTATTATGACCCGGTTCTGTATCCCGTGGTGTTGCCAGAGTCTCCTTTGGAGGACGCAGGACCTGAGGCCGATGAGCCGAACGCTTAGCTAGATTTTCTGTTTCCAGATTGGTTGTTTTAGAATTTTGATAATTTGAATTCAGCATTTTATTTCAGTCTTTCTATTCCGGTTGTACTTTTCAAATATTGAATAAAGTTTTAAATTTTTGAATATTGAGTTGTGACAAATATTTAGATGTTGTTGTGATTACCTGCAATAGTGGATACAGCTTACTACCGCCGTCTCAACAACGGTGCAGGCTGGGCATGATCCGGTTCGACCCAATTATTTGGGATCGGGTCGTCATGACATGTTTTTAGTGGTGGCCCATGCAGGTTACAACAACTTAGGAAAATATACCTAGAAATAATTAGAACACTAGAATATTGATTTGTCACCACATAGGTCCGAATTATATACATAAATATTTTTGTTTGATTATAGACTGATAGGATACCTTGCTTATGTTTGCATCCTAAATCTTCCAGAGAATGGCCATTGACAAGACCAATCCTGCTGGCGATGAGGTGTCATCTCCGGATCATACCCCATCTCCTCAACCAAGTTCAGGGTTTATTCCCTCGCAGCTGATTGTTCGTCCCCATAATGCATCCAGTACAGTTTTCACTACACTGGCGATTCCTACCTCTTCTTAAACTGAGTTGCATTTCTTGGGTGAAGTACCCATTCCTGGTGCTCCACCAGTACCAGCAAATACCTCCCAAATGGTTGCCTTATTTCAAGAAATCCTGGAGTTCCAGAAGGCTCAAGCTGAAGCCCAGCAGGAACAGATGAATATCACGAGAGAAGTCATGAAGAACGTCAATGATGTAGCCTTAGCTATCTTAAACCAAGTTGGAGCGGAACCTCGTCCTAGGAGGGATACCCCTGAATCTAGAAGATATTTGAGCCCTATCCGGCAGTCATATCGTAAGAAGCTATTGGTTTGTGACTACTGTAAAAGGCTTGGCCACCAAGCCAATATTTGTCGCAAGAGATTGGGAAAATGTTTGGCATGTGGATCTGCTGAACATCAGGTAAAGGACTGTCCCTTATCTTTCCATCAAACCAGAGCACATGTTCCAGCAACACCTGTTAGGCCACAACCTAGGGACTCTCTTCCTATCCAGCAGACCTTGCCTCCTACAATAAGGCATGATGCAGACTCGAGGTTCATAGAAGATGAAGCAGTTGGAGACTGCTCATGCAAGAGTCAGAACCATGAAGAATAGTACCTAGGACTGCTGAATAGAATTATCTAATATTATAAGAAGTTGTAATAGGATGTCCTTAGATCAATCATGAGAGTTTTTGCTGTAATTCTCCACATGAATAAAATTCTTAGTTACACCTTTATGGTAGATGTCTTCCCTGATAGTCTTCCCGAATTACCCCCAGATCGAGACATAGAGATCACCATCGACCTAGTACACGGCTCTTTCCCTATTTCTCGGGGATGCTACAGAGTCAATCCTAAGGAGGCAAAGGAGATGAAGGACCCGATTTACGAACTGAAGGCTCTGGGATTCATTCGAGACGGAGCTTCACCCTGGGGAGCATCTGTCTTATTTGTGCCCAAGAAGGACGGAATAGTATGGATGTGCATCGACTACCGGGCGCTGAACAATATCACTATCAAGAACAAGTACCCTCTGCCCCGGATCGATGACCTATTTGATCAATTGAGCGGAGCCAAGGTGTTTTCGAAGATTGATCTTAGATCTGGCTACCATCAGATCAGGGTCAGGAAGGAAGATATTCCCAAGACGGCATTCAACACCAAGTATGGGCAGTTTGAATTCTTGGTCATGCCGTTTGGACTGACGAATGCTCCTGCGGGGTTCATGAACCTTATGAACAAGGTTTTCCATGAATACCTAGATCAATTGTCGTTGTCTTCATCGATGACATTCTGATCTATTCAAAGACGGAAAAGGATCACGAAGAGCACCTCAGAAAAGTTCTGGAAACTTTGAGGAAGGAGAAGCTGTATGGTAAGATTTCCAAATGTGAATTCTTTCTAGACAAGGTGAATTTCCTTGGCCATGTTGTCACAGGAGAAGGAATTTCGGTGGATCCGAAGAAGATAGTCGATGTTGAGAAGTGTTCTACCCCAAGCTCAGTTGCTGAAATCAGGAGTTTCTTGGGCTTGGCTGGCTACTACCGGAAGTTCGTGAAGGATTTTGCCAGAATTACTGAGCCGATGACGAAGCTCACTCGGAAGAATGAAGAGTTTACCTGGACGGAAGATTGTCAGGCATCATTTGAGAAGCTGAAGAAGAGACTTACCACTGCACCAATCCTTGCGCTACCCGCAGGAACTAGTGGTTTCTAAATCTATAGTGATACCTCAGGTAAAGGACTGGGTTGCATTCTTCAACAACATGGAAAAGTGATTGCTTATGCATCTAGGCAATTACGGACTCATGAGAAGAACTATCCCCCACATAATCTGGAGCTTTCGGCAGTCATCTTTGCTTTGAAGCTATGGAAGCATTATCTATATGGAGAGGGAGTGGAAATATATACAGATCATAAAAGTCTGAAGTATGTTTTCACTCAGAAGGAGCTGAACATGAGGCAAAGAAGATAGCTGGAGCTGATGAAGGATTTTGACACCGATCTACAGTACCACCCGGGTAAGGCTAATGTGGTCGCAGATGAACTTAGTCGATACCCTATGTCGATGTATTTTACCAAGGAGCGGCACCTGCTAGAGGACATCGAGAAGCTTGGACTGGAGATTATACTGCCTGGAAGGAAGGAGCTGGATGTTGATTCATTGTTGATGAAGTTGCAAGTGAGCTCAAGTCTGATGGACAAAATCAAGGAGACGCAGTTTCAAGACGAGACACTTTGCAAACTTAGAGATCAAGTGTTGGCAGGAACACTTGAGGGTTTCTCAATCGCCAGCGATGGAGCACTGAAGAATGGTATGAGGCCCTGCGTAGCATCTGGCGAACTGAGGAACGAGCTGATGAAGGAAGCACACCAGTCACAATATTCCATACATCCTGGAGCTAACAAGATGTATCGGGATATGCGTACCATTGTTTGGTGGTTTGGAATGAAGAAAGACGTGGCCAGGTATGTTGCTAGATGTTTAATTTGTCAACAAGTGAAGGCTAGCAGACAGAGACCATCAGGACTTTTGCAGCCGCTTGACATTCCGGAGTGGAAATGGGAGCACATAACGATGGATTTTGTGTCGGGACTGTCTCGATCCCAAGGAGGAAAGGATGCCATTTGGGTTATCGTGGACCGACTGACGAAGTCAGCTCACTTTATCCCCTTCAAAGATTGGTTTATCCACCGAAAAGTTGGCGACACTATACATGTAATGACCCGCTCCGCCCTAGCGGAACGCCGATTCAAACGGCAAGTATAACGACTCAAACGAGCCGTCGACTCGAAGAAGTATCGATACGAATCGATGCAAGACTTACAATGGCCCGTCAAAGATGAATCCAGACTTAGACTATCAAAGGCGCGCTCGGAGTATCGCTCGACCGATGCGAACATCGCTAAGGTGGATGGCTCCGATGAACCCGTCTGTGCTTAGCCTAGACACATAATAATACGGATACTATCACGAAAATCGCTAGGCGATAACCCCGCGCATGCTAATAAATGAAGGACTCAACGCACCTAGCTAAGGAAATAATCCCATCTTGCATGCTTGTATAGAATATGAAAAAGAATATGGAAAATACGAGGACTCCCGCACCGCGCTCCACGCTCGTGCTAAGGCACAAGCTTGCGTTCAACAATGAAACAATAAATGGGTTACAACAATGAAATGGGAAGACTATCAATATAGTCGTTCCGAGTAGAGTATAGCAACATTGAAAGGCTATGGGACCGATGGGTCGCCAAGACAACTCCCGCACGGGAAGTTGCATAAAGTGTGAATGAAAGATTGAATGGATAAGTGAATAAATGAATGAACGAACAAACAAGTGAAAGAAAGAAAGGAAAGAAAGAATGAATAAAAGATAAGAAAGAAAGAAATGGTTAGCGACAGGTATGATGGGCACGTGCAGTGGGGCTCGCTACCCGCGCTGCACGGACGCCAACCTGGTCGATAACGCATTAAGGCTAAGGGTTAGCCTACGGCTCAGAGACAGCCGTTAAGTTAAAAAGACAAGTTAATACGAAATGGTCGTGGACAAACGGCACGAGCGAGGGGTGGCGTATGCTGTGACCGTGAAGAAAAAGGGATTCCGCGGCATGATCAAAGTGTGAAGGACTTGCCGGTCCGGACGGAATCAAAGAAAATGGCTTACGGACGAGGCCTGAGTGCGGGCTTGGCCACCAGGGGACGTAAGGCCGGATATTTCAAAAGACTATCAGGGTATACCAAGCCGCACGCCATGATAGGTGAGAAATTACCACAGGGGAAGACATGTCCAGGATGGCTTGTGATGCCAGCGACCGATGCATATAGATTAAGTGGGCTTTGCTGGTGGCAATCCACGTGCAAGTCCTTGCATTGAAATTAAAGTAGTCTAAGTTAATCTGAACAAAGCACCTTCTGAATAAGCTTGAAATGTATCACATCAAATGACAATGAATACTTCGTACAATGAGTTAGAGAATACGCCTACGATGCGCTAGTAACTGAGGCAGGGACACGCCCTTGATATTGAATGTTTCCAAGAATCACATTATGTTCCATATAATTTGTTGACTAACTTGGTTTACTTTGGACAGGGAAGGCCGGACGGTAAGTATGGGTAAGTCGTGCATGTATTTCCATGCGACACTTAAATTTGGCAACACGGGATAGGTTATGACATATGCCATGAAATTGATCCTATGGTAAGATTTGAAAGACAATGAATGATAGAGATGCACAAAAGTAAATAAAACGTGTTTGGTAATGATAGCATTATGGGCGAGCTAGCCTCCCCACCAGTGCATAACAATGTACTGATAACCCCACAGTCTACTTGCAGGATGCAGGTATCGTCGGCGGGTGCGGAGCTTCCATCGAACGTGCTAAGGCGCGGAGCTATCTCTAGAGCCTTGGAGCGTTACAAGGAGCTAAAGCACCCTATACAGGACATAATGTATCGGAACATCGTCATGAATCATTCCATGTTGTAAGCCACTTGGCACGCTTTTTATGTTTCAGAGAGAGAGCTTGAGCGATTTGTAATATCGGCCTAGCGCCGCTTGTAAACTTCTCGAATATCAATAAAGAGTTCGAATTCGCTTCCACTTGTGTTCATTTACTTTCCGCTGTAAATGGGGACACTCTGTGCGACTCTGTGGCCTAGCTCAAATCGGCCGTTTCTGGACTTGGCCTTGCACGGGCGCAACCTAGGCCCGTGCGGCATCACGCCTTAGCGAGGACGATCGCTCCTACGGGAGCGTGGCATGGCAGATTGGTATCAGAGCACGGCTTCACGTCCTTGGACTTCATTTCGATTCTCTCATTTTGAAAGCTCGTTGAAACAAAAGAAGTGTACGCTCTCTCTCGTTGTGCATTGGAATGTTCCATACAATAAGTCTAATACTTTCAAAAGCTCGTACGATTACTCGGTTGGACGGGATCGATAGGCGAAGGCCTTTGTGCCGAACGATGTTAAACATGACTCGATAGAGAACACATGCTAAGTTAGCAAGTCGCGTGCATGCCCAAATAGTCCTACGTCGACATTAGCAAGTGAGCGTGCAAACTTGAATATAGCCCGTACGAGATGGTTATGCGGCACAACTTAGTCCGCGTGTCGCGCACCTCGACTTTTGGTGCAATCGAGTTGCGGGCGATATCAAGTATCGCTCGATTGAGAACGGAGATACACTTTGAGTGTCTATCGATAGGAACGCTATCGAGTTAACGCTTAGGCGTACCCGAAGGATTGGCTTGGATTTTGAGGATTTGTATGAACGACTTAGTACGTCGAAGCGACGTAAGCGATTACGCTAGAGATTCGTCGAACAAATCTAAAGGATGTCTTAGCGCATGACGCGAACGTGATTGAGGACTAGATCATATGGCTTGAATCCGAGTGGTGTATGTGATAGGTTCGGAGAAGGATAAGAGTGAGTGTCGACGACTAGTCGAGTGGCTCGAACCCTGAGTGGTGTATGGACGTTATAGAAATTGTTCGAGCGAGACTATAAGATATACGGATAGAACGGGTATGTCGACGAGGCGATGCGATCGTGCAAAGCCTTAGAACGTGTCACGCTTAGTTGATCGTGACTTCGAATGTCCCGAACGAGTTGTCGTTCGGACAACTTGTCAATGGGCAACGCGAGTTAGAAAATGATTCGGAACGATGAATGAAAGTGAATGGTCTTGATCGAGGAAACTTAGAGGATCGCACGTACGATTTGGGATTAATTCAAATGAAATGTGACTTGAGTTTTGAACAACGATCTTGAAACGAGCTTGAGGAATAGCGATCGAACTTGATCTTGACTATCGAGGAAATTATGGAATATCCAACTCGGACAATAGCATCAGTCGCACGACTCGAAATTGGTTGCAAAGGAAGATCGTCAAGTTACGCATATCGTCGATGGTATTGAGGCGTATCAAAGATCGATATGCGATAACTCGGGGGCACTCTGACTCGGCGAATGACGGTCGTGCAAATGTCATTGTTCCGTTGGACGCTATACTTGAAATGTTAAAAATGTGTCGAGGAAAAGATAGATTTGGCTCGAGGATTTTCTAGTTGAACGAAATATAAATGGACTATCGATCTTGGCTTGGATAGAAAATGAAATGTTTGGATTACTTTGACAAAAACCCCAACGTCGATATTCTTGTCTTATGCGAGCGCAACTCCAGCCTCGTACATGCGTCGCGCCGATTTAGGCGATCACTCCGCGTGAGCGTTGGTATGGTGATTCATACAGCGAGGGTGATTGAACTAGCATGGCGTGGCAATTTGTGTGCTTCGACTTGTGATTTGATGCGAAGGTGACTTGAGAATGATTCGGTGTGCTTGATGATTAAGTTTGAGGATTTAGTAGGTCCAATCCGCGTATCGAGAATGAATCAGTCTAGACGCAAGCAAGAGTTACGCCCCGATGAGAATGATTATTCCGCGGGAGCGTTGCATGGTGATTCATGAACCACCGTGGATAATCGGACTCGTGTGAGATTGGGGCACAACATATTGTCGAAGCTAGATGACCTCGTGATCGAATACATGAATTGGTTAGAGTTGGTGATTTGAATGGATTCGAATACGCGCAACGAATGTATTGATGCGAATAGGTGATCGTGCTCGATGTTTAGAAATCTGAGTGACACGAGCTTGGGTAGAAACACCCGTACAAACGAACAAATGGTTTGACCATAGGATTTGGGGTGAGCGTCGTGCAACGACCTTGCACGATGAGCCACGGACTTGACTTGTAACTATGACCCTGTGAGCTGACCTAGCGGATAGGCGGACGACCCTATACCGAGTGATTGAACCTGTGCGATTGACATTACAATATCGTCTGGACGGACGATAGACTTGTGGCAAGAAGACTTAGAGTAGGACGAGGAACTGGGAGTGTGCGTGAACGACGACGAGATTGGCCCCAAACAAAGGGAATGATAGGGATAGATGATGCGCAAGTAAAGTTGGGATAACGAATTGAATCGTTGATCGGAAGACGTACTCGACGATAGTGCAATACTTGGTCTTAAATCGGACTGAAATTACTTAGACTTGGTCGACCCCGCTAAGAAAAAATCGTATTGATTTCATTGTCAAGAGCGCTTGAGAAGCGAATCGGATAATCTCGAGGACCGAGATAAACGATATGTGATACACACATGAGTTCGGTTTTAAATCGAAGTTAGCAAAACGATCGGCAAATCGAAACTATCACGAGTAGCTTGTCCGACTTCGCTAGTCGCTAGGCTTGGTTGAAATATACGTATTTGGGGGACGCCTTGAATACGTGCACGATCCAAACTCAGCGATATGATGAACTCGAATGCAGCTGCAAGTGGGTGTTGAGATGCGCATGAACGAATAAGTGAGTTTGCCTCAGCCTACGACTTCGTATTTGACGAATTACAACGCACCTCGTACGACCGTTTCAGTCCCATGATACGTCAAAAAAGCAACCGAGTCGGAGAAACACTTGAATTGAATAAGTGCCATCAACTCTAAAATGAATGAAAAGTTATCCAATAAAAATTGACCAAACGTATGCGACACGGAACTTGGAAAGGTGCCGAGCATTGTTCGATGCCATCGAACGATAGAGCCATTCGATAGAATTGTCTATAAAATACGATGACACGAGTTAAGGAATGGTAGGATGACCTGCACTCAGGAAGTCTCGAGGACGAGACTTGTTTTGAGTGGTGTATTATGTAATGACCCGCTCCGCCCTAGCGGAACGCCGATTCAAACGGCAAGTATAACGACTCAAATGAGCCGTCGACTCGAAGAAGTATCGATACGAATCGATGCAAGACTTACAATGGCCCGTCAAAGATGAATCCAGACTTAGACTATCAAAGGCGCGCTCGGAGTATCGCTCGGCCGATGCGAACATCGCTAAGGTGGGTGGCTCCGATGAACCCGTCTGTGCTTAGCTTAGACACATAATAATACGGACACTATCACAAAAATCGCTAGGCGATAACCCCGCGCATGCTAATAAATGAAGGACTCAACGCACCTAGCTAAGGAAATAATCCCATCTTACATGCTTGTATAGAATATAAAAAAGAATATGAAAAATACGAGGACTCCCGCACCGCGCTCCACGTTCGTGCTAAGGCACAAGCTTGCGTTCAACAATGAAACAATGAATGGGTTACAACAATGAAATGGGAAGACTATCAATATAGTCATTCCGAGTAGAGTATAGCAACATTGAAAGGCTATGGGACCGATGGGTCGCCAAGGCGACTCCCGCACGAGAAGTTGCATAAAGTGTGAATGAAAGATTGAATGGATAAGTGAATAAATGAATGAACGAACAAACAAGTGAAAGAAAGAAAGAATGAATAAAAGATAAGAAAGAAAGAAATGGTTAGCGACAGGTATGACGGACACGTGCAGTGGGGCTCGCTACCCGCGCTGCACGGACGCCAACCTGGTCGATAACGCATTAAGGCTAAGGGTTAGCCTACGGCTCAGAGACAGCCGTTAAGTTAAAAAGACAAGTTAATACGAAATGGTCGTGGACAAATGGCACGAGCGAGGGGTGGCGTATGCTGTGACCGTGAAGAAAAAGGGATTCCGCGGCATGATCAAAGTGTGAAGGACTTGCCGGTCCGGACGGAATCAAAGGAAATGGCTTACGGACGAGGCCTGAGTGCGGGCTTGGCCACCAGGGGACGTAAGGCCGGGTATTTCAAAAGACTATCAGGGTGTACCAAGCCGCACGCCATGATAGGTGGGAAATTACCACAGGGGAAGACATGTCCAGGATGGCTTGTGATGTCAGCGACCGATGCATATAGATTAAGTGGGCTTTGCTGGTGGCAATCTACGTACAAGTCCTTGTATTGAAATTAAAGTAGTCTAAGTTAATCTGAACAAAGCACCTTCTGAATAAGCTTGAAATGTATCACACCAAATGACAATGAATACTTCGTACAATGAGTTAGAGAATACGCCTACGATGCGCTAGTAACTGAGGCAGGGACACGCCCTTGATATTGAATGTTTCCAAGAATCACATTATGTTCCATATAATTTGTTGACTAACTTGGTTTACTTTGGACAGGGAAGGCCGGACGGTAAGTATGGATAAGTAGTGCATGTATTTCCATGCGACACTTAAATTTGGCAACACGGAATAGGTTATGACATATGCCATAAAATTGATCCTAAGGCAAGATTTGAAAGACAATGAATGATAGAGATGCACAAAAGTAAATAAAAAATGTTTGGTAATGATAGCATTGTGGGCGAGCTAGCCTCCCCACCAGTGCATAACAATGTACTGATAACCCCACAGTCTACTTGCAGGATGCAGGTATCGTCGGCGGGTGCGGAGCTTCCATCGAACGTGCTAAGGCGCGGAGCTATCTCTGGAGCCTTGGAGCGTTGCAAGGAGCTGAAGCACCCTATACAGGACATAATGTATCGGAACATCGCCATGAATCATTCCATGTTGTAAGCCACTTGGCACGCCTTTTATGTTTCAGAGAGAGAGCTTGAGCGATTTGTAATATCGGCCTAGCGCCGCTTGTAAACTTTTCGAATATCAATAAAGAGTTCGAATTCGCTTCCACTTGTGTTCATTTACTTTCCGCTGCAAACGGGGACACTCTGTGCGACTCTGTGGCCTAGCTCAAATCGGCCGTTTCTGGACTTGGCCTTGCACGGGCGCAACCTAGGCCCGTGCGGCATCACGCCTTAGCGAGGACGATCGCTCCTACGGGAGCAGGGCGTGATAATACATGCGGCACATCTACCGGATTCATGGAGTTCCGGTAAGTATTGTGTCTGACAGAGATACTAGATTTACCTCTCACTTTTGGAAGAGTTTGTATGACAGCCTGGGGACACAATTGAAGTTCAGCAATGCCTATCACTCCCAGATAGATGGACAATCAGAGAGGACAATCCAGACGCCTGAAGACATGTCGAGATTTTGCGTCTTAGAGTTTGGAGGGTCTTGGGAAGATCATTTGCACTTGGTAGAGTTCTCTTACAACAACAGCTACCAAGCTAGCATCGGTATGACAACGTTCGAGGCACTCTATGGACGTCATTGTCGCACTCCACTTGCATGGGACGACGTAGGAGAAAGAGTACTGCTGGGTCCAGAGATGGTGACTGACGCAGTTGAAAAGGTGAATGTAAGCTCAGGATTGCCCAAGACAGACAGAAGCTTTGGGTTGATAGTAGTCGTCGACCAGTGGAGTTTGAAGAAGGAGATAGCATTTTTTTTGAAGTTTTCTCCTACCAGAGGAACGATCAGTTTTGACGAAGCTGGAAAATTGAGGCCAGGTACATCAGGCTATTTGAAGTTTTAAGACGGGTTGGAAAAGTAGCGTACCGGTTAGCTCTACCAGCTAATCTTGAGAGTGTGTACAATGTCTTCTACGTATCACAGCTCAGCGTTACATTCCAGATCCGAGTCACATTTTGGATAATTCAGAGCTGAAGATTGGACTCAACCTTTCAGTGCCAGAGAAACCAGTAGCAAGCGTAGTCAGAGGTGAGAAGAAGATCAGAAAATTTGAGCCATCACATAACTCCTATTTCTTATCTTTTCGTTCTAAACTTGACTGATGCTGCTAAGTTAGCCTAGTTTTGCAAGCTATTTCTTTATCAAGCTTGATCATGACAGTATTTTATCGGGTGCACCCACTAATATATTATCTAATCAGGACCGGTGCATGATGGTCTGATCAACCTCGTATACTTTGGTTTGCTTTTGTATTTTTTTGCATGGATGATATCATAAATGAAACTTGTCTCTAAACCGTCTCATCCACGACTGCCTTAGAAATTCTTATTGTTGGACCTGAGTTACGGGCGTAGTACCCGTACCTGTTTGATTTGAGTTTACCCCTAACCCTGCCTTTAATTTTGAAGACAAAATTTTCTAAGGAGGGAAGATTGTGAAACCCAGTTTTAGGATTTGTAATATTATTTATTATTATTATTATAATATTATCACTATTATTATTATATTGTAGGTTTAAAATTATTTTCCAAAATAAAAAATTGGATTTTTGATTGCGTGACCGAGACCAGTTACTCGAAACCCAATCCTGGACCCATTTCCTTTCGGAACAAATTCTCTTTTTACTCCTTTTAAATCATTATTATTATTTATTAGTAATAGAAAAAAAAAACGAAGTCCAATTGGCTTGGTCGTGGGAGACCAAGCCAGCACCCTACATTTCCTCCTCTCCACATTCTAATCCTAACTACTCTCCACTACTCACCTTATAAGCAAACCCACACTTCCCACCACCAGCAAATAGCCATCATCACCACTTACACGTTCTCCTCATTCTCCCCCTCACTCCAAATCCCCTCCCATTCCCCACTCTCTCTCTATTCCTCCCCGCACGAGCTCCGGCTCGTCCAGCCGCCGTCGACCCTCGACTCCAGCGCCCGACTCCACGTCGACCCCCGACCCCTCCGGCCAGCGCCCCGATCCGCCCGAGCGTCGACCCCGCGGCCAACTCCGCCCGCCGCCCGTCGTTCCCGGCCGCCGCGCCCCTCCAGCGGCGCCCGCCCCGACGTTCTCTCGGCCGCCCCGCGGCCAACCCCGGGCGCAACCCGAGCCCAGCGCCCCTTTCCAGCCGCTGTCGCCCCCGGCAGCCCCGATCCGCGCGCGCGTAGCCCGTCCCGAGTGGCCGGTACCTGCGTGTGCTTTCGGCGTGGTTCGATTCCGATTTCGAGTTCGTTTTCGCGGATTCGCGTGTCCCGAGTCCGAGGCAACCCTTCGGATTTCGTCGATTTGGGTAATTTCTGGTTAATCATAGTAGTTCGTCCCTCCCGTGTCTATGATGAGATTGGTCCACGAATTTCCTTCGGGAATTCGATTTTGGGTTACGTTTTGTTTCCAGGATTTTTCGAGAGACTTTCGGGAAAGCCTATGTTAGTTTGGTTTAGATTTTCCGAAACTTTCGTAAAAGAATTCTGGGAATATTTGGTTTTCGGATTTTTCTGAATTGTTGCTGTGATGTTTTCTGGGTTGATTTCGGATTTCCGAATTCGTTTCGAGTTGTTCCGAATTAATATTGGAAATGATTTGTGATTATTTATATATATATATATATATTAGATTTCCCTGGTTTGGGATACTTGCAGAAAATTATGGCACACTTTTCCAGTTTTTGGGTTGACCGAAAATAGAGGAAGTGCTGCCGGATTTTTCTATAAAATTTAATTATATAATTTTTAAAATGGTTTTAAAATGGTTTTCGGAAAAAATATCGTTTTGGATTTTTGGGCGACGACCGTATTGGTCAATGGGCCCTGGCTAAGTGCAAACGAAACCGGTTTCGTCCGGACGTTGAGACATTAGCCTATATGACGATTGGACCAATATCTGAGACTCACTATTTAATTTATTTTAATTTTTATCTTTATTTATAATTAAATTGTAGGATAATTTTATTTCTTCTTATTTCAATTCATGTAAAATAATTTGTAAGGGCATAAGCCCAGCTTTTCTATTTCCTTTCTCTGTGGCCTGTAAATATTGTAGCATAGTTTTTCTTTTGTTTTCTGGTTTTGCTGGTTTTTAGCGTAGACGCGTAAAAAACTGAAATAAATAATATTTTTGATATAGAAAAATTGATAAGATTTCTCGCACATTAAAATTTACAAGTTTGTAATATTTTAAACAAAGATCATGTTTTCTCATTAAACAAAAAATTTAGTTTTATATGTATAATTACGAAAATACAAAGTTTTAACCAATTAAATTGATAACTACGAGTTTTTCCAAAATAAAAGTTAAAGTAATCTTTCCCTCGCAATTAATTACAACGCACCCGATAATCGATTTGTTTGTGATTGTGTAAATAAAGATTAAAATTGATTAGGACAAAACTTAGAGATTGCAACTAGCATAGTTAGCATGGTAACTCTAGAATCTGAGTCAGACTTCTCGAATGTAGGATTTCGAGGACGAGGCTAATTTCAATTCCGAAGTCTCAACCCTTCAAGTCTAGTCCAATTTGAGGCAAGTACATTTTGTGTTAGTTTACAATTATTTAATAATCGTTTTATTGCAAGTTTAAACCACGATGCAACACGGAACTCTATCTGAGAGCACTGACTGTAACTACTGTAACTACTGTAACTGTTTGGGGACTGGGGGAGTAGTGTAATGAGTATGACCACATCCAAAAAATAACTTAGAACTGTGCGAGCTTACCCCTCTTACACACGGGGATAAGCCATATCTTTCACTGTACAACCCAAGCCGGTCATATTCATTGCCTATTCACATCACAATATTTTAACTACTGGAGAACTGTTTATTTTTAAATTGTTTAAAAGTGCATCATTCTATTATTATTTCAATTGTCAAATTAGCATGAATTGTATTTTGCTCCCTCCTGATTGGAGATAACATTTTTAGGTTCTATTGAGGATGCTGAGCTGTTATACAACAGTTATTATGACCCGGTTCTGTACCCCGTGGTGTTGCCAGAGTCCCCTTTGGAGGACGCAGGACCTGAGGCCGATGAGCCGAACGCTTAGCTAGATTTTCTGTTTCCAGATTGGTTGTTTTAGAATTTTGATAATTTGAATTCAGCATTTTATTTCAGTCTTTCTATTCCGGTTGTACTTTTCAAATGTTGAATAAAGTTTTAAATTCCCGAATATTGAGTTGTGACAAATATTTAGATGTTGTTGTGATTACCTGCAATAGTGGATACAGCTTACTGCCGCCGTCTCAACAACGGTGCAGGCTGGACATGATCCGGTTCGACCCAATTATTTGGGATCGGGTCGTGACAGGTTCAATCAGTCTATTCAATTGACTGAAACAATGTTCCAGTTTAGAGTGGTTAATATAGTTCAGTTATCATGATACTATAACAAAAATAGTTACAGTCCTAATTAACATAGGACTGTTTAGTCCATCCAGTTCCTTAACTTCAATTTAAACCATATAAAAACCTTCAATTAGGATTTCAACTAAAATAGGAAACACCCCTATTCCTGACCCTGAAATTTTTATCAAATCTCAACCATTCGAAGTTTGACAGTAACATGAACCTTCAGTAAACAAATTTCCTACAGAGACAGGGCACTTAACTCTAAAAATAAGGCTGCTACAAGTCCATTCCATGAAGCACTGAACAAAGTCAAATCCTGGACATCCCAGGTACAAATTGGTATACATCTATATTCAACTGATAACCCATGACATCCCATACAAGACTCATTAACTGTCTGAACCCAAAAACTGTCCAACATAACAATTAAATCGAGTTAAAACTTGGTTTCTAGCCTACATTAATTCAGGACCTAAAGTTCATTAAAACCCATACAAAACTTGTCCCCATGAATCTAGGTATTGACTGAAATATCTAACTGAATCATGAACTTACCAGGTTACATAAACCTACAGGACTGAACTCAATCAGTCCCAGCTAATTCCTGTGAAACCAGAACCAACCTAAAACTGTAGGTCTGCCACTACGTAGACTCACAATCACCCACATTGTCAAACATACTCAGGTTGAGTACATTGAGATACACAGTAAAGGATCAATAAGCAGTAGCCTAAATCTATTTAGGGACTCTAATCCTATTGGTTCTTACAATTTAAGAAACTGTTAACAAGTCTTCCTGAAATTAAAAAGGAAACCATCTATCTACAGTTCATCCAGGTAAAGTCCCTCTAAACATTCAATCAGGGTAAAAATCTAATACTTGCTGAAAAGTCACACATTCAAGTAATGAACATATACCATGACTGAAAACTTAAGAACAAAGTTTAACATGAACTGACATAAAAATGAGTTAGAGGACTCTACTGAAATGAGTGTAACTAAGTTAGATGCAGAACATAGAACTCGTATTCCTGCACTGGAATTTGAGTAGCATAAAGGGAACAACTAATAGGTAACTAAAACTTACTGATACATGGCCATGACCCCTGAATTGATCAACCATATTTATACTCTGGTTTCGTTCACAGGCTAAAGCCACCAATTCAATTTTTACAATTGAAACTGATATCCAGTCCAATACTTGCTTGAACAATCAAGTCCTAGACATCTTAGTCCTAATTATAGTTGGACAAAACTAAATCAATGCTTCCTAATTCATTTGTATCAAAATAACAAGGTTAGAGTCCTAAGATACATAATCATCTGTCATTCCAAGCTTACTTATAAAGTTTTATTAGATGGTTAGAAAATTACCTGAGAATTTACTTGGTTCTGATGTAGCAAGGACACAGCCTTCAGGATCTGGACACAGCTTCTCGTGTGACCAATTGATCCAAAACTGAGTTAAATCAAAAATAGGAAGATCAACACATTGGTCTATCCCCAGATTTGATCGATTCAGTAGATGAAACGATTTGAGTACAAATTCAATTCAATATCAAAACCAAGGTGAACCGAGACAGGATGGTTGCACCTACCAGATTCAGTTGTTTGGGAAGAACACACAAACAGTTGAAGTTCCTGATTCTTCACCAATGAGATCAACAACAGCGCAACAAAGGAAGAGATCGGATCAATAATTATTAAATCACAAAAATCTAAACTAAGGAATTGCTCGATTCCTCACCTCCTCAACTGCTCGATTTGACAGTACTAGTATGGATCAACCAAGAAGGAAACGAATCATCAAGAAGGTTCAAAACAGAAATCAATTACTCCTATGAACAACATTGAACAACCTTGAGTTAGATTATTGAATGTCCAGAACAGGGGTTGAACGAATTCTCCATAAAACAGCCACTCACCTCAGTTCCTGATCTGATCTCGATCTATGAACCAACAACAATAGCTCCTCACGCCGACTTCAGGATCTGATGATCATCTGCAATGTTTCTCGATCAAGGAAGATGATCCGCCATGGCTGGTTAGACAGAGCTTTGATTGGAGAAGATGATTTTGGAAGAATGAAGGAATGCTGCTCCTCTGAAGTGTGGGGAGAGGTGACCTTAAATAGGCGGTTAGAAGAAGAATTGGAGGGAAAAAGAAATTGGAGGAGTTTGTTAGAGCACATGGCTGGTTGTCAGAGAATCGGTTGGAAGAAGAATTTGAATTCTTCAGGCCGGAGGATTGTGGAGTCTATTCCTAACAGATGAAGGTGGTGGCATTTTAAAATAAGTTGGTTTCATGGGCTTCACTAAAAGCCCAAAATTAGTTGGAAGGAAAAACCCAAACAAGTTGGGCTGAAAAAATTAATAATAGTAATACTAACTTAAAAAAATATCAGGAAAATTATTTAGAAATAATAAAATTTATGAGAAATGGAGTTACAGAAATCAAAATTTGGCTTACGTACAGGCCTGAGTGCGGGCTTGGCCACCAGGGGACGTAAGGCCGGGTATTTCAAGAGACTATCAGGGTGTACCAAGCCGTACGCCATGATAGGTGAGAAATTACCAAGGGGGAAAACATGTCCAAATTGGCTTGTGATGCCAGCGACCGATGCATATAGATTAAGTGGGCTTTGCTTGTGGCAATCCACGTGCAAATCCTTGCATTGAAATTAAAGTAGTCTAAGTTAACTAAATGAAGTGCTTTCTGAACAGGCTTGAATATAACACACCAGATAATCGAGAGTACTTCGGCAAAGGAGTTAGAAAATACTCCTACGACGTGCTAGGACCCGAGGCAGGGACACGCCCTTGACATTGAAAAGTTCACATGAATCACGTTAAGTTATTTCCTATGAATTGTTAACTAACTTGGTTTACTTTGGACAGGGAAGGCCGGACGGTAAGTATGGGTAAGTCGTGCATGTATTTCCATGCAACATATTGAATTTGGCAACACGAGATAGGTTATGAAATATGCATGAAACTGATCCTAAGACAAGATTAGAAAGACAATGAATGATAGACGGTGCACGAAAGTAAATAGAACGTGTTTGGTAATGATAGCATTGTGGGCGAGCTAGCCTCCCCACCAGTGCATAACAATGTACTGATAACCCCACAGTCTGCTTGCAGGATGCAGGAGACGTCGTCGGGTACGGAGCTTCCCTCGAACGCGCTAAGGCGCGGAGCTACCTCTGGAGCCTTGGAGCGTTGCAAGGAGCTGGAGCACCATATACAGGACATAATGTATCGGAACATCGCCATGAATCATTCTATGTTGTAAGCCACTTGGCACGCCTTTTATGTTTCAGAGAGAGAGAGCTTGAGCGATTTGTAATATCGGCCTAGCACCGCTTGTAAACTTCTTGAAAATCAATAAAGAGTTTGAATTCGCTTCAATTGTGTTCATTTACTTTCCGCTGCAAATGGGGACACTCTGTACGACTTTGTGGCCTAGCTCAAATCGGTTGTTTCTGGACTTGGCCTTGCACGGACGCAACCTAGGCCCGTGCGGCATCACGCCTTAGCGAGGACGATCGCTCCTACGGGAGCGGGACGTGACAGTGTGAGTTCAAAACTCTCACACAGTGAGTTTTGATTAGGACTGCCAGACCACTGGCAGTCCTAGTGTGAATGAGGACTGTCATTGGTCAGACAGTTCTCATCAAAACTCATTGTGTGAGTTCAAAACTCACACACAGTGAGTTTTGCTTAGGACTGCCAGCCCACTGGCAGTCCTTATTCACATTAGGACTGCCAGACCACTGGCAGTCCTAGTGTGAATGACCATTCTCCGTGCTAAATTACACGGAGAATGGACATTCTCCGTGTAAATTAAGACGGAGAATGGTCATTCTCATGCGTTTTAACACTGGAATGGCATTCTCCGTGTTTCTAACACGGAGAATGGACATTCTCCGTCTTAATTTACACGAAGAATGGTCATTCCAGTGTTAAAACGCAGGAGAATGATTATTCTCCGTGTTAATTTACACGGAGAATGGCCATTCTCCGTGTAATTTAGCACGGAGAATGGTCATTCTCCGTGTAATTTTCACGGAGAATGGCCATTCTCCGTGTAAATTAACACGGAGAATGGTCATTCTCCTGCGTTTTAACACTGGAATGACCATTCTCCGTGCTAAATTGCACGGAGAATGTCCATTCTCCGTGCTAAAACACACACACAGTGAGTTTTGACTTCACATTTTACACAAGTAGGATATTTTACAGGACTTCACATATATTTGACTTCACATTTCACACAAGTACTTCACATATATTTGACACAAGTAGGATATTTTACACAAGTAGGATATTTCACACACACACGTATAGCAGACAGGAAAAAGTAAAAAACAAAAAACATATATTTGGCTTCACATTTCAAAATGATATACTTTAATATTTACAAAATGGGTCATCCATATACAAAATGTTTACAAAATGGGTCATCCATATACAAAATGTGAAAACTTCATTCAGTCGATTTCGACGTCGTAGTGGCCAACCGGTAAGTCTCTTGGCTCCTCCATCTGCAACAGTTTCCTACAATTATTGATTTGATGATCAAAAGGCCCGGTCCAGGACTTCGCTTCTGTCGATGCTAGTTTGTACCAAACTGTTGTAGGTGGAGGAATCAGAGAATGACTGATCATCCTTAGCATGACAAAGTGACAAAAATTTGGGCCCTAAATCTTCACAATGTCTTGGTTGGGAGAATTTGGATTATGCTTTACAAATTTATGACCTAGAAATTCTTAGGGTTGGAGAAAAGAGTGGAGGAGAAGAAAATAGTAGAGAGAGAAAAGGGAAATAAAATTATGTTGGTATTTATATGATATCTTGGGCTAGTCCCAAGCAAAAAAATTTAATGGCAAACTTGTAATTTTTTCAAAAAATTTTGGGATAGCCCCAAGTAATTGTTGTGGTGCCCATAGAAAAAGCCAAGAAAAATGAGGAGCAAAATATTCTTTCAACCCATACTGTCATTTATCAAAGGCTCCTCTCTTTTTCGAGCTCGTGTTGCTGCATAGCATCATCAAGTGTATATACAAACACATTTATATTTTTAGTCTATTGGTTACAAAAAATTAATTAATAATAGTAAGAAAACAAAAGATTAACAAATTCTGTCTGACTAAAATCCTTGTTGACAATTTACAGGTAACTGGTCCATCTCAAAAATCTTGAGGATTCAAAGCCCCCAAAACAGATTTGTATTTGACAGAAAATTGAGTGAATCACTTAGGCCTCGTTTAGTTCACAGAATCATCGGATTTGGAAAGAAAAGTTATTACTTTCTTATGTTTGGGTGCCAAAGGAATTGAGGAGGAAAGAAAAGTAATTCTCAATGAAAGAAAAATTAGAGAAAAAAATAATTCCATCCATCAAAGCAAGAAATCACTTCCCCACATTGAAGTATTCACTTTCCTTTCCAAATTCCTTGGCATGCCCAAACATGGGAAAGAAAAGCAAGTGAAAAATATAATTTCCCAAATGAAAGGAAATGCCAATGAATTGATTTCCTTTCCATTCCATTCCGCAAACCAAAAAACAAGCCTTGTAGAACAAAAGATTACCAACAAGAAATCAATTCATCGAAAATAAACAGGACAATTTTCCACACATAGCTCATAGTACATTACTAAATTCATCAATTATCCATCTCAAATAGAGAACAACAATTAGTGAACAGAAACTGGAGGCCTGTCGATGACTCTGCATACATAGACTTCACTTCCATCAAGACTCATAAATTCCCTCAGTTCTATTGGGAATTATATCTAACCATGACATTGAGTTGAATTGCAGCACCATCAGACTTCTTCTGCTTTATGGTCCTAATACACTTGTGCTACAGAACCAGCAACCCTGAATTACTATACAAACTCGAAAACTAAATCACTCTTATTGCTAAGATCCCACTGCTGGCTGGGCAACTCCTTTGGCCTTGGCCGCCGCTGATGCGGCGGCGGCAGCAGCCGCAGCCGCAGCAGATGCAGCTGCTGAAGGCGGTGGAGACGCAACCGAGGGAGTTGGGGTTGTCTGGGCTGTGGTAATTACCACCTGCTGCTGCTGCTGCTGGCCGCTCACCTGAGAGAGCAGGTTCTTGATCTGGGCCCCAGTCAGAGTTTCGTGCTCCAAAAGAGCATTAGCAAGGGCATGGAGCTCTTTATTGTGCGTCGTCAGTATCGTCTTCGCATTCTTATACGCCCTCTCGAGGAAATCCCTCACTTCGTTCTCGATGACCTGTCTGGTCTCCGTGCTCATGCTCCTCCCGTTGTCATCGTAGTCGTGGGAGACGAGACCAACCTCCTTGCTCATCCCAAACTTCGTTACCATGCTTCTCGCCAGGCTGGTTGCTTGCTTGAGATCAGAGGAGGCACCGGAAGTCACCTCGCTCTCGCCGAATATCAGCTCCTCGGCAACACGGCCTCCCATGCAAACATCCAGCCTCGCGAGCATCTGCCTGCGAGAGATGCTGGTCTCATCCTTGTCGGGCAACTGGGACACCATTCCAAGAGCCATCCCACGGGGAACGATTGTCGCTTTGTGTACAGGCAGAGCACCATCCGTGTGGATAGCAACAAGAGCGTGTCCGCCTTCGTGGTACGCCGTCAGCTTCCTTGATTCGTCCGAAATCACCGCTGATTTACGCTCACTGCCCATCATAATCTTATCCTTCGCATATTCCAGATCAGACATGCTGACAGCTTTGGCCCCATCCATGGCAGCCTTAACTGCAGCAATGTTCACTAGGTTTGCAAGGTCTGCACCTGAGAAGCCGGGAGTACCTCTGGCGATAATCATCAAATCCACGTCTTCCCCCTTCAAGATCTGCAATAGACCATTTTTAATAATGAACTAATGGATATATTTGTTGTGAAGCAATACAGTGATCCACATGTAAAAGACCCAGAAATATTATATATATATATGGGTATCCTTATGTGGCCAACCCGCGCTTCCTAAGTTGGAAGCATCACTGCGGGGGCGGGTGCAGGGGGGGAGGGGGCGCGGAGGATTCGACCTGCGCCCTCTCGGGCCGGGGCCTCAGTGAGTAACCAGTTGAGCTATATATATATATATATATATATATGGAAGCGGATCAAAAGACCCCCTTAGAAAACCCCCTAAATACCCCCCTCACTCTAATCCGTAATTTATTATTAATATTATTGTTAATATTAATGTTAATGTTAATATTAACATTAAATACTAAAATTAACATTAAACTTAACATTAAAATTAATATTAACATTAATATTAACATTAACATTAATATTAACATTAATATTACGAATTAGAGTGAGGGGGGTTTTTAGGAGGTTTTCTAAGGGGGGCTTTTGATCCGCTCCCTATATATATATATATATATATATATATATATATATATATAACCCATTGTTGAAGAAAGAAACATTCTAGAAAAGAACTTATTATCTTCTAGTGTCTTTTTGCTTGCCGAAGTAATGAGAAGTGACAAAGAATAGAAGAATCACAACTCAAATCAGTTTTCATCTTTTAATTTTCAAAGCTTTCAAGTGGCATAAGTTACTTATTTAAGACAAGCCAAACTTTGATGGCCTATACCAAGAATGTTCTTACTTCTTAGTAGTAAATATATAGGCAGTTAAACCAATATTGGTGATATATCAGCAATAGGACATAAGTAGGGGTTTGTATTGGCGGAACTAACAGCACTGTCAAAGTAGGACTATTTCGGGTAACTTCATTGGAGGTCATTAATAACAAACCAAGATAAAAATTAACCAACACAACTTCAACGAATGGGGGATATTTTATACAAATAATGGAATATAACAGAAAACACATAATTACCTTTGACATGTGGGATTCCATAATCTGCCTTCTACCTTCAACATCAGGATTGGGGACAACGATGTGCCTATCGAAGCGCCCTGGCCTCACCAGTGCTTTGTCCAAGGACTCCGGGAAGTTCGTTGCAGCGATGACAATGATGCCCTCATTCTGTTTAAAACCATCCAATTCAACGAGTAGCTGATTTAGAGTCATCTTCATATACTGTTGATCCTTTGGATTGCGACTTCCTCCTATCGCATCAATCTCATCAATAAAAATAATACAAGGAGACCGCTTCTTGGCTGCAGCAAAAAGATCTCGTACCCTCCTAGCTCCCACACCCACAAACATTTCCTCGAATTCACTGCCACTGCATGAGAAGAATGGAACACCAGCTTCTCCTGCTATAGCCCTTGCTAACATCGTCTTCCCAGTGCCAGGAGGGCCAACTAGCAAGACACCCTTGGGAAGCTTGCCACCAAGACGAGTGAAACGCTGGAAAAACCGGCAAACTAAAATAAGAAGCTGATGTGGCAAAATATTTTGGATCCTTGGGCCTTCTACTCATCAAAATACACCGTAAAACTAGCGCAACTGTCCTATTGGTTATCCAAGATATACTTGCCACCATGGCAATCATACAAGAGAATTGAAGGGAGGAATTCCAATTAAATCCCTTGAACAATGTAATATTAATAGAAGTAAAATAGAAACTAAAGGAAATGGCTAACATACAAGCCGGAAAATAACAAAAATATAAGAGCTATCAATGTTAATGGATTGTCCATTTGAACTTAAACTAAGTTTTAGGTTACTAAATAAGATTTATAGCATGAAATGCACCAGTAGCTGCAACAAGCAGCAAACCATACAAGGGATTAAGGTTGCTGATTTATAAACTATCACTAAATTGTGTATCTAATGTGAAGTGCAATCTATATATTCAGTTGCTGAATCATACCCATGGTCATGTCCTGGCAAGTAAAAAAGATAAAAAAAAAAGGTTCTCGACATCTTAGAATACTCATTGAAATTTGATATATATATATATATATATATATATATATATATATATATATATATAATTTTTCTATGCGGTCAGACACAGGATCCCCATTTCTCTCCAGATCATGTGTTCATCATATTTCTTACTCGTCAATTCGTGAAAATAGGGTAATGTAAGATCATGTTTTCATTATATGGGACAAAATTCGCTTTACTAGTGTCTCAACAAAACATTTCCGATTGTATCCAACTGTACAAGTAATTTATATGATCATTACTTGCCTTGGGATTTTAATCTCCCCAAGTGACGAATATTACACATAGAAGTTACCAGTATATCCAATGAAAAAAGACAAAGTAAACACACAACGGATTTTTCATGCAACTGATCCAAACCACACAATAAGCAAGATATTCTAGGTATGTACCTTGAACAAAAAGCCAAATCTTATAAGACGTAGTCACTACCTTCACTGAAGATTAAAACAGACCTCAGAGACTTGT
Organism: Iris pallida; assembly: GCA_029216955.1. Taxonomy (NCBI): domain Eukaryota; kingdom Viridiplantae; phylum Streptophyta; class Magnoliopsida; order Asparagales; family Iridaceae; genus Iris; species Iris pallida. The sequence goes on along the minus strand of JANAVB010042217.1, from coordinate 3,253,578 downwards.
ATTATTTCTCTGGTAAGGTTACAAAGAAAGATGGGGAGGATCGGGCACTTTTTAACTATCCAAGCACAGAAAAGGAATATCTGACACAAATTCCCCTACCTTGCTAAAGAACAAACATGTTCTTGCACCAAATTAAATACAAACAGTTGAAGAACAATTTTATAGAGTAGAATTTCACAAATACCCCCAAAAGTTTGAGACATTAGTTGGCATTTAATTCCCTTAAGGTTCTCACTGGACATCAGGATTCCCTATATTGTTTGTTTTCACACCTATTTATGCCGTCAACCAAGTGGTTAACTTGACCTACTTTGTGCATTTAATGACTAAATTGTGTTATCTAAATTAAGGGTGAAGTAATAAAATGATTTAGCTCTATTTATTCGAATCAAGACTTAACACTCTACCTCCCGGCAACCCTCATCATTCCTGGGCATCCTACATAGCCAAGTGCTGGTACTAAAGAACCTCAAAATACAATGCGCTAAGCTACGGTAACATAAGGCTTAATAACATAACTAAATTCTCTCTTAAGACCGTACAGCACAAAACTACATAACCGGAGGCCCGACTTCTGTCAGAGGTAGCATGCTAATCTTTTCGGGGATGGAATAAATATGATGTTGATAGATGAGGAGAGAGCTGAACTAAGTAATTATTACTCCATTAATCGGGATTGACTCAGTGAGCACAGCTAAAACAATAAATACTATATAGACAGCAAATAAAAATGCCAATCCCTTGATCTCTCACTCAAGCTCCTGTATGAATTAAAATACTTTGTAAAGTTTCTACAACCTAAGCTTTGCCGATTTCTTTCATAAATTTTTCTTCTCTACAATAAGAACCTAGGAAGCACAGACATTCTTGGAAGCACCGACACTCCAAAAAGATGCTTGCAATTGTCCACATTAGGTCAGATACAGATATTGGACTCTCTTTCCTGGTCGATTCAGCGAACAAAAAATTACAAGGAAAATAGGAAAATATGAGGTCAAGACAATGAATTGATGTGACAAAGATCTAAATCTAAACGCTACGACGTGTCCATATCGACATAAAGTAACCATTCTATTTGTCGAAGTTGTATATTTATAGATTAATCGTAACATTATTTCTTTCAAAGCTAACAAAAATTAATAAATAATACATAAATTACGCCTAAATATATGAAATATTGTCTAGTCTTTAAATAACTGTTATTAATAATTTTGGCTTCCTGACACGGAGAAGTCCGAAACTATGATTTGTAACCTCTGAACTTACGAAACCCCCAATAGCGATACTCATAAGAAGGGTTTTAAACTGATTCTGATACTCCAAAGCCTGGTTCCAACAGTAAAGTACAACCCATTACTTCAATTTTGGCCTTTTGTTCAAATTGCAACAAAATAAAGCCCATTTCTGCCATTTCAGTTGGTTTTGACCAGTTCAGCCAAAATTCCAGTATACTCCGGCAACTTTAGGCAGATTTTGATATGTCTCGAGTTGCAATAGACCTAAAACAAACCAAAAAAAATTCAAATATCAGTCAGTACTTGTGCTTTGTTGGAAGGGACCAACCTTTTCTGTGCAATTTGGGGTTGCATTTGCTCAGGCCTGATCCACTACAGCCAATATATATTGGCCGATTTATTTTATTCTTGCACATAACTCAATGTTCAACACTAATACAATGTGACCCACCAAAAAAAACAACAAATACCAAACAAAAAACCCTGCACTTTTAGGATGAAAGCTCCCTTCTCAATACAAGTTTTTATTTTTTCCGAACCTTAATTTTATGTCCCTTCTTAATCCCTGTTTATGGAATAATGATGAAGTTACATTTTGAAACCTAAATAATTATATCATCAGTTTAGGGAACAACAAAAAGGTAGAAGGGAGAAGATATCAGATCCCTTAACAGAGTGGAGAAAAAGATTCATGTAGCTATCATTAGAAAGTGGGATAATGAATTTGCGGTTGATATATAGTAAAAGAAAAGAAATGGAAGTGATGAGAGAAATTATTTAGTGTTGCACCTCTAGACTTAAAAAGGTTTTGTTTCCGTAAAACCTCGGGGTTTCTTTAACTTAAGCCTACATATTTATATGTATAATAAATGTGTAAGCTCGAACCTTATAATAGCGCTCTGGTTCCTTTTGTACTATAAACTCCCAGCTCGGTTAAATTATGTCTAATGTGTGTTCACTCTACTGTAGAGGCATTGCAATGTGTATACAATTGTAGTCGATGCACAAGAAAAGTTTTCCATCTCAATGTGCACATGTAGTAGTTGGTAACGTTACAAGGAACTCGAAAATACGCAAAGTAGTTAATATTGCTCCCAACATTCACTCCAAGAGTGGTGATTCCACATCTTTAGAGTGGTGATTCCATATCTTTACTCTACACTAAAGCCCCCGCATCATATGACATGTTTGACCTAAGAGTGAAAACTAAATGCCTGTACCAAAAGTTTAAGTATTTGACTAACAAGTAGGTTGCAAAATGCCAAACATCAAAGAAGAACCAGCAATTGCATGAACAAGAACGAACAAAAAAATTTCGATGCTGACCCGTTGATAGCATTTATTGTATCTTAATAATGCTGTGAAAAATCTTGATTCAGGCACAACACATTATTAAAAGAAAGAATCAGGTTATTAGTTTACGAGAGAAGGCCAACCAATTCTATGAATAACATAGGCAACACATGTTGAATTGTCAATATTTCATAAACATGAAAAATATACAGATGACTTCTCTTTTACCTTGGGATCACGAAGGTAATGAACAATTTCCTCTAATTCCCCTTTAGCCTCATCCACACCCTTGACATCATTAAATTTTGTACTAGACTCCATGCTTGGCTGCACCTCTTCATTTAGTCCAAGGCCTGTGTGAGATAGCTAGTAGTTTAATCATGTTTCCATCAAAAAGTAATCCAACCAAATTAAAAAAAACCACAATCCAGATACAAACCTTTGCTAATACCCCTATCCTCAATAAGTGCACCTACACCAGATATCACGAGAAAGGTAAGTGCAATAGTGCGGAAAGTACGCCATAGTTGCTCTTTGAAATGACCCGCTTCCGCTGTCACCATGTGAATTGGAGCACTTGCAGTTCCAAGAATTCCATCCTTGGTCATTTGGCCAACATTTTTTAAAGCAGCTACACTGCCAAAGGCTTCTTCCTTAGACGAACTAGTGATACCTATATGCAGCTCAGTATATTAGCATTCAAATGAAAGAATCAACTGCAGTTCTATACGCAGATAGACAGAACAGGGATACAATATCTTAAAAGAATATAAACTCCTTTGGAAATCAAGAAACACTTCACATAATAACATCTTTAGATATTCACTGGATATGTGACATTATATCCAAACAAGATACATTTTTCCCCATTGCAAAATATCTCCATTATGAATTGAAAGATTTCTTCTATTCATCCAAACATCCAAATTGAACTGGCCCCTCATAAATACAGTCATAACAAAAAGTAAGATTCTCTATTACCTCTCTGCAATGTCTTGAGCAACGAGCTTTGATCCAGCCTGTCAACTTTGACTAGAGCTTTAACATACTCAGCAAGTGCTGAGGGATTAGAATGTAATGAAGGCTGACTTTCAAACAGTCGAATAACTCCTTCCGCATCACTTCTGTAAAGCTCTTTAAGCAGTGATATATCTGAACCCTCTGCATCCCGCATTCTGCGAGCAAAACTGCCTGCATAACTTGATTGAAACCTCTCTTGAGATGGTTTAAGTTTGTTCCCTGAAAACAACAATAAAGAACAACGAGTTAAGTATTTAGACATATTTGAAATAGTGAATATATATATATATATATATATATATATATATATATATATATATATATATATATATAAAGCACAGTGGGTTTTTGGTCCGACCCATGTGCTTTGGTTCAACGATGATGAAAGGACTAAATTGCCCCTCTCTCTCTATAAGAGAGGAGGAGATCCCATGTTGGGTGCGGAGCAACCGGTTGTTCCAACGGCACCCCCGCCTCCAGCTCCTCTTGCACCGCCCCTCCCTCCGCCGCCTTCGCTCCATCCTCGCCCACGACGTCGCCGCCGGCCTCTTTCGCAACCCCTTCGTCGCAAGCAACCTCCTCCACCGCGCCGCCGACGCCGACCCTTCCTTCGGCGCCTCCCTCTTCTCCGCCATGACCAACCCCAACCCCTTCTCCTTCAACACCGCCATCGCCATCTCCGCCGACCCACTCTCCATCTACTCCCAAATGCTCCGCCGCCGCGTCCCTCCCGACTCCCACACCTTCTCTTCCTTGCTCAACATCACCACCACCGCCGCCACCACCAGGTCGCTCCACGCACACGCCCTCCTCCTCGGATTTCGGTCCGACCCCTTCGTGCAGACCGTCCTGCTCACCACCTACTCCCGACGCGGCTCCGCCGACCACGTCCTGCGGGTGTTCGACGGAATGCCGCACATGGACGTCGTCTCCTGGACCACCGCCGTCTTGGGCCTCGCCGCCCTCGGACGCCCCGTGACGGCCCTGCGCGTCTTCGCCTCCATAAGGCCCCACGCCACCCCGAACGCCGCCACCGTGGTCTTTGCCATGTCTGCCTCAGTCGGGCTCGGGTCCCTGGCGCTCGTCCGGTGCCTGCACGCCTACGTCGAGAAGGCCAGGTTCGGAGGCCGCGTCTCCGTCCGGAACTCCCTGGCACTGGCCCGGTGCCTGCACGCCTACGTCGAGAAGGCCGGATTCGTGTCCGTGCCATTATGGCACGGGTTATCCACTAGTATATATATATATATAAGAGAGAGAGAGAGAGCAGGTTTACCAATCCTGCTATGACAGAATAAAATTCTTCCTGTGATGATCACAAGAGGGCATGGGAACACGTCAGTTTCTCACTTGACACATCAATGTTGGACCAAGTGAAGAAAGTACCATGTGCCATGCCACAGCAGGGGACCTCGTACTGTGCCTTATCCTAAAATAGATGTCATCTCCACATTCTCACGTCTGCGCACTTTTTTGTTCTATCTTCTAATATATTGCCATACATCCATCAGAGCATTATCATTCTAGCTACGCCCAAATTTTTGTTCTGGCCGTTGCACTGAACCTCCGAACAATAAAGCATGGCCAATATTATTATCTTATCAGTTTCCCTTTCAATTACAAGGGAACCTATTAACAAACTCCTCTATATTCAACCATTCTGCATAATATATGAATATATTTCTCAGCCTACCATTATGATGAACGGTCGATCATAAATAGGGAAAAGAACCATCTTGGGCATCTCTAACATAGACTACTAACTACATGTCTTCTTGAATAATACTAGGTTTCTTGTATTATATTTATGTCCTAATTTCCAAGAACTTCAAGATTCCAAACTTCCCTTCAAGCTTAGAACCTACCCTTCTCTAATCTCATCAACTAAGACATCATCAGCAAGATACACCATAAAAACCTCATTCTTAATATGACTAAAGTTCACTCATAACTAGTGTACTGCGCAGCCAGGACTTATTATTGACCTTCAATGTTAGTCTATAGCAATAAAAAAATGGAGATAGATCTCATCATTTTCTTCTATCAGTCGCAACATAGGCTGGATCCGTCGAGGTTGAGTGGAGGTTTCATGCAACATAGGCTGCATCCTTCAAGGTCAAGTGGAGGTATCATGCAACATAGGTTGCATCCTTCAAGGTCAAATAGAGGTATCATAGTAGAGAGCCTTGTTGCTGCAATTGTCAAGTGGGAGTGAAGCAATCGATTCGTGATGCTCCTGCATTTGTGGAGCAGAGGTGCCGCAGTTGAGTTGTTGTGTTGCTGCATTCGCCAAGTGGATTCTACGAATCAGGGATGGGCACGGTGGTGAATATTTGTCGAGTGAGGGTTGAACGCACAACTGATGGAAGGAAACAGAGATGGTTGGAGGTGACTTTGCAATGTCATGAACCGGTCAGACTCAGGACCTAGAATCGTCGACGAGGTTATCAACGAGATGGTCTCGAGTCATCGCTATATAGGAACTGTCGAGGAGTGTCACCGGAAAAGTTGTGTTGATCGAGGCGAGATCTGGGTGCCAGTCAAAGCTATTGAAGAAGAGATTGGGGCTTATCTTGGTGATCAAAAGAGTAATACGGGTAGGGTCCATCAGTGGTGTAGCCAAAGAGCAGGCAGATCACGTAGTAAGAGGACCAGGGTTGTGTGAAGGGGTGGTCATCGAGCTAATCGATGTTTTATGCTGTCAAAGCACGAGCATATGATGGTGGCACCAAAGCTCAATCTGAAAGTTAGTGCTGATGGAGGCAAGTCAGGGTGGTGGTCGTGGGAGTTCAGGAGGCATGTCGAGGTGATGATGAGGTTTGATAGGAATTGCAGTGGAGGCATAAATAGACGAAGCCAGGAACTGTCAACGGAGGATCTTGTCAGAGAAAAAGCATGAGGGTATCAGCAGAGGAGGATGGCCAGTGGAGCTGAAAAGACGATTGCCTCAAGTTGTCAATTGTCCCAAAGGAGAGTGGAGAGCAGGAATGGCACAGGAAATGGAGAGGGAGATGGTTGATGGGGAAGACAACACAAGAAGCTGCAACCATGGAGAGCAAAGAGGGAGAGGGGGGGAGGGGGGGGGGGGAAGCAGAGACGGAATCAGGATATGGTGATAGAGGCTTCTGTTAAAGAAGATGTGGAGGCGAGCAGTGGCTATTTGTCAATGGAATAGGGTTGGAGGAAATGAAGAACAGTGTTATGTTTTTGGGCATTTAGAGTGTGGTGAAGGAGGAGGATTCATATTTGGTTCAGAAAGATGTAAAGAAGAAGTATGGAAGGATGATGGAGAACTAAACATCATGATCACCCATGCACTGATACTATGTACAAAACAACATTGGACAATAGGATATATTTCATTGAGGATATATATATATATATATATATATATATATATATATATAAGGGGCCCGGATCTCCGCACTTAGCATCCCGCATGTCCTCAGAACAGCAGTCGTTGGATTGTCTTTATGGACCGTTCAGGTTAGATCAAAATCTCGTAAGAAATTGACTAGTTTAATAATCTAATATGAATGGTCCATAAAGACAATCCAACGGGTACTCTTCCGGAAAACATGTGGGGATGATTATATATATATATATATATATATATATATATATATATATATAGGAGAACATATGTCATACAAGTCTATCCAATATAAGGCAAAGCATAGACCCATATATATATATATGAAAATACATATATATATATATATATATATATATATATATATATATATATATATATATGAGAACATATGTCATACAAGTCTATCCAATATAAGGCAAAGCATAGACCCACACACAGCCACAACTTTTAACATTCACCAAATCTAACAACAATAAAAAAGGTATGCCAAACAAGGGACGAGACAAGCTATATAAGATATGCCAAACACGGATGGATAACAAATAAATTCACATACCTCCAACATTGCCAATCTTATGGGAAGCAAGACGATAACGACCGCTCAGCTCATAAATATAGGGATGCTCGACTTGCTTCGCAACCTATTAAAATGAAATGCAAGATTAGCACAATTTACCGAAAATGGAAGCAAGTCATCAGACATTTCAGCTTCCTGAAGAGAGAATATAAACTAAGAATTGCGTGCAATCAACAACCACGGTACCGATGAGAGTCAACAAGATTCAGATGAAGGATTTCCACGTAGTAATATCTCATATAAAGTTAAACGATTGAAAAGAAAAGGAAAGACAGAAATAAAGAGTATGTATATGGGAAAAAAAATCTTAAAATTTATCATTACGAATCAAAAGAAGAGAAATCCTGATGAAGGGACTAATTATGCTATCATTTGTATAGAACTGCAACAAAAACCACATCTTTCATAGTGCTTAGAAAGGGATTAGGTGCAGTGAAGACGATACAAAGCCCAAGATTGAAACTTTTCTTCATAGGAATTAAATTTCCAATCCCCCCACACTAGAGCTCCCTTCAAATCGACAAAACACACTAAAGACTCCTCCTTTTCCATATGCCACTGAACAAATCTAGCTAAAAACCCTAATTTCCCTCGCATCTACGCAAAAGCTCAATTTAATCCCATCCCTCGTCAAAAACCTTTTAAAAAAATCTGAAAGATACCAACTTGTTCCGCCCCCATAAATCCCTAGCGGTTCATGGATCCAACAGCATCACCATCTTGTACCAATAGAAACGAAACAAAGCAAATCAATCAATCAATATAGAAACGAATAAATCTACAAACAAAAAAACGACCAAATCCGCACCACCTGCGTGAGGAGCCGCCTCCAGGCCATCGCCTCTCGAGAAAAATCCCTCTCCTTTTGAATCTCTTTGTGGATCGAATCGAATCGAATAAATAAGAAGGAACAGTCGATCGGAGCTTTGAAAAAAGATCGGATTTTTTATCGATTGGGAGAGAAATTGGGGAAAAAAAAAGAAATCGTTTCCAAAAGGAGGCGAATAGGGAGGAGGAAAAAATAGGGGAAGGTGGTCATGATAAGGTCTTTGTTATATTTTTAGTAAGTAAATATTGGGTCCCACTCTCTGGTCTTCTTTCTTTTGGGTGCGTCTAGAAATATCCAGCTCCTTCCCTTTCTTTACTGGTTGGTACTTTTGATACGTGGGTCGTGACGTGGAACAGCTTCGAACTCGGAAGCACTTAGTCGCATAATTTGCACAACAGACCTCGACTTTAACCAAATTTACATTAGAGGATATTTACATGCTATGCCGACACGGCTATCTAATTAATTCTATTAAACCGTGGAAAATAAAAAAAATAAATTCTAGATGACTCTAAAATAGTGTCAGAATATAAAGTCAAACGACTTGTTTTGAGAACGCAAATTGGCATTTTAAGAACAGAAAATTTTCGTACAGAAAACTAAACATTACTAAATTTTTACTAAGAGTACAAAGTTTGTAAAAATTGTAAAGAACAAATAAAATTGCTATGAAAACAGTAATTAAAAAAGACAAATGTTAAGGGCCACCCCCAAATTACTAAGGGCAACCACCCTACTAAGGGCAACCACCATCCTCTCCCATTTTTACTAAGGGCAACCACCACCCTCTCCAAATTACTAAGGGCAACCCTCCTCCTCCTTCGCGCAGCCCTCCTCCTCCTTCCTGCAGCCCTCCGCAGCCCCCCCCCCCCCCCCCTCCGCCCGCCCCCTCCCCCGCCGCAGTCCTCCCCCGCCGCAGCCTGCGAGGAGCTGCTGCTGCTGCTAGGAGCTGCTGCTGCCGGAGCGGAGGGAGAGCTTGGTGAGGGCGGTGAGGGAGGAGAGGGAGGGGGGGATGGGGCTGGAGAGGCGGAGGCGGAGGAGGCGGAGAGAGACGACGCGAAGGGGAGTGGTGGCGTTGGTGGCGGAGCAGGTGACTCCGCGCCAGGAGCACGGGGAGTTGGGAAGGGAGGGGTCCCAGGAGGAGAGAGAGGAGACGGGATCATGGAGGGAGGACTTGAAGGAGAGGAGGGCGGAGATCTCGGAGTCCGGCGGGCGGGGGGAGGCGGCGGAGGATGAGGAGGAGACTATGGAGACGGACTGCAGGCCTTGCCTGCAGTCCTGTCTTCAATTTGGACTGCAGGCCTGCAGTCACTGCAAGTTTAAAAAAAAAAAAATTCGTCATTCGGGGACTGCAGGCAAGCACTGCAGTCATATATTCACTTTGGACTGCAGGCAAGGCCTGCAGTCCGTCTTTGACAGAAGTGGATGGCCCTTAGTGTTTTCAAAATGTCAAACTTGTAATTTATTTGAAGTTTTAAGTTGGTTGCCCTTAGTAATTTGGGAGTGCCCTTAACATTTGTCTTAAAAAATTGAATACTGCAATAACCGAGAGAGAGATGAACTTTTTGCTTTAGTTTTGTGCCTTTTATCATATACACCCCTCCAATTTTCAAATGGTTCATACCGAGAAAGAGAGACGGTACTGACTAACAACTTTTAGTTTCGTGGCTTTTAACATATAAACCCCTCAAATTTCCAAATAGTACATAAACCGGGCATAACTATTGTGAAATACTTTAATTAGTGCACACTCTGAGGGTTTATCTGTAAGAAAATTAAGAAAACGTCAAATATGTGGGATATTTCAGAAATCATGCAGATTGCATGCTGAGTTTTTCTTGAGTTTTCTTTTTGTAATCAATACTAACAAATGCTATTTCGACGTTGATTCTGCGTATTTGCATCGTACATGCCTTCTGAAGGGCGTAAAAATATATATTTTTTAAAACTAAAAACACCCTTATAATAGCATTTTGAGGCTGGTTTGCGAAAAGGAAAGAAGATTGGTTCTATGATATTTTCTTTACATTAAGAAATTGTAATTCCATTCAATTATCTTTTCGGTGTTTGAAAAAATCAAGTAAATTGAGAGGAAAAGTGAATCTTTAGAGGAAAAAAAAAATAGCTTCGTGGGAGGAACTATTTTTTTTCATATTTTTCCTCCTCTTGGGAATCAAATTTCTTTCCTCCTCATTTTCTTTGGCATCCAAACAAAAGAAATGAATCACTTTCCTTTCCCAATGATCCAATTCCGCAAACCAAACATGGCCTCAACCTCAATTTAGTAAAACTTTGTTCTCTCAGTAAAATTTCAGTAAACTTTGATTCCCTGGACAAATTTTTCTGTTTTCGGAATGCTAAGCCTCAGCATTCACCTTCCAAACTAGTAACTACAATCAAAATTAGATCTAAATATACAATCATTTCCATTTTAAGTTGTAACAATAGTGACTTTAATCTGGTATCAAAGCTCACTATGTTAATCCAACTATGTAACCAAATTAGACTTTCAATCTACAAGTATGTTAGAATATAAATACATACTTTTCAATCTATAGTAGAACTCTTAACTATAGAGTTCTGGTGTATTGTGGCAAAGGACCATAACAAAGTGGCTCAGTCATTTTCATCAGCTTAAGGCCATATTTGGTTTGTGCAATCAGAGTCTTGGAAAAAAAAAAGTCATTCATTAAAAGAAACGAGAAAGAAAAGAAAGAAAGAAAAAAAGGAAGAAAAACTCCCACACGACCCAGTGATTCATTTTTCCTCCCAATCTCTAGGGCCTCGTTTGGTTCGCGAAATCTTCAGGGTGGGAAAGGAAAGTGATTACTTTCCTATGTTTGGATGCCAAAGGAATTGAGGAAAGAAAAATGATTCATAATAGAAAAAAAAATTAGGGAGAAAAGTGATACAATCCATCCAAGCAAGAAATCACCAATGTTTTAAAAACCGGACCGGAGTTTGACCCGGCCAAGGCACTGGGTCGGGTCAAACGGGTTCAACAAGTGGGTTAATCTAAATGGTCCAAGTTTAATCTCTTATGGACACTATTTTTTATAAAAATATCTGGGTCAATGCTGAACCGGACCGAAAAAACAACCGGTTCATGGTTGAACCAGTTCAACCGGCCGGTCCGGTCCGATTTTTAAAACATTGGATCACTTTTTCACATTGAAGTATTCACTTTCCTTTCCAAATTCCTTGGCATTGCCAAACATCGGAAAGGAAAATCAATGGGAATCTTAATTTCCCAAAAGAAAGGAAATGCCAAGGAATTGATTTCCTTTCCCTTCCATTCCGCAAACCAAACGAGGCCATAAAAATCTAGGATTAAACAATCCCTTCTCAAAGATAATTTCTAACTATATTCCATATCCAAGACTAGAACATTTTAAGATCCAGCATATATTTCTCATATATATATCATTAATATGGAGATCTAACCGAAATGGAGGTCATTTTCCTTGTTAGTCATTTCCATGCACTCCCTGCCTCCAAAATACCAAGCAGCTCGCATCAAGTAGAATTCTGTGTCTTTCTGAGGAATCTAGCCAAAAAAAGATCAGAATCACAGTTTCATTTTCTCAATTAAACACAGCATGAGATAGAATTGGGTTGAATCTTCAACACAAGCAACAAAAGGAAATTGCGAAGATCGACATCGCTTCCGAAGATATTCACAACCACTGCAGACAAAGTTGTAAAATCAAATTAAAGATGATGCTGCAAAGAACACAAGCAAGATCTTTAAGGGGAAACATTTGCCACCATATGACCATATATCTGAGGGGCAAGCAAATGATAACAAGCCCAACAAATGAACCACATGACCTGTAGTTCTTTGAACCCTGCTCAGGCAACAAACAGATATAGGCACATATGACATCACATCAAAACCAATGAAAGAAATTTAAGTCCGAAAGCGAAACATAGGCATTACCAATCCAAACAACGACATCATAAAGTTTCAGCAAAAGAAACATTCGGAAAGAGCTAAAAGAGGTTCAAGTTCCAAACTGAGGCTGAGTCTGGTTTTCTAGACAGCTATATTGCAAAAGTCCAAACTATGAATATCTGGGTAGCTAACAACATAGCCATGCTGGTTAACTATGGTGTAGAGAGTCCTTCAAGAACTGCTGGGTGGAACCTCAAGTTGTATATCTAAGATCCAGATCTCAGAGGGGCACACCCAAGTATGTGGGCCTTGAACTTCCCCAGCTCCTCCAGAACCTCCTCCTCTGGCCTGTAGATCAAGTCCATCATGCGCCATATCTGCATGAACCATCAAGTCTGAGTACAGCAAAATCGAGGTAACAAAAATAGCTACAAACAAAATACTTCCACTTCATATGGATCTAATACCTTACTAGTTTCTTGTGGCAGCTCGATCAACCTATTCTAAGTGGTTTACGTATGATTTATTGATATTGTTTTGATTTGTCTTATATTTTGCCTCTTCCTAAAAGATGAAAGGTGTTCTATGCAGCAAGCTGTCATTATTCTTCCACCCACTTTCCAAGGCTATGCGAATTTCGGTAGGATGGCCCTAGCTACAAATTTGACTAGGTTTCCCAATAAATTATCTGCTTATCATCTTCAATTTTAGCACAAGCACATCAATGGCCTACAATTACCTTGCCGGCAAATCTAAACACATTTATACAGTTACTGTTAGATAAACAGTTAACAAAATAGGTAAATCCTGCCACATATCCTTCTCAACGTTAAGAATCTGTGTTCTGTCCCCCTCTAGAATACTTTGAAAATTTGAAGATGACAAAGATGATATTGAACACCTTAATTAGAGTTAACTGAAATTACATTACCAAAAAGTGCAAATCAAACCCAATATCTAAGCCTTCTCTTGTCAAGAATTGGTCAAATATGGAGCATAATAAAGCTTCATAAAAGAGTATAGACAGTTTTTATCACCGGCTGTCGACCTAACATCAACCCTCTATGTCTATGGTGGTACCAATACACTGAAGACAAATTAAGAATTATATGCATCTAGAACATGGTACCTGCAGCGTGCCGCCACCACCAGTTCTTTCGCAGTCATCAGATACACTAACAATCGTCCAAGGGTCAGCTGCGTTCCAATGGAAATCAACAACCTTATCCCTGCATTTACATGCAAGAAGCAAGATCAATATCCGTGCAACCATTTATGAACCAGAATTATTAATTTACAACCAGGATTCTCAAACATACAAGAACCAATATTTAGGATAAAGTATAAACACATACCCATTGTAAAACTCAACTGTAAAGTGTAAACCACAACAAACAAGCTCAACCCCGGTAGTTCATGGTTGACCATAATAGGTAATTGCGTATAGACTATAGATATACAGTTCTTTTCCACATCCAACAGAACTTTACCAAAGGTGTGCTTTGAAATCCATGTTGCTCAATATAGATAAAGATCTCTTAAAAACAGTGCTCTATATTTAAATAAAAGAATCCAATGTGTGAACAGAAACAAAATTATAACGAAGGCCATATGTGCACGTAAGTCAACAAATTTGAATTTTCATGAGTAATGTACAATAATTAACAAAAAGAAATGGAGAGATAATGATGTGAGTGTGACAAGGAGGTGATGGAGACATGGAAATATGCTATAAAGGTATGCTGTTGGTTATTCTATAAAGATGATGGTGGATGGTCTGGGCGTTGTTGACGAGGTATTTGAAATGATAGCACTCTGACTCGGAATGTGAAGGTTTTCACATAAAAGATGTCCAGGACAAGATGAACAGTAGGCAGGGATATGAAAACTAATACAAAAAATAAGACAGTATAGATGTCGAGAAATTGCAATGAATATGGAGGATCTAAGGCTGGAGGAATCCAAGAGTCCCAAACAATAGCCTTTGCATTAATACAAAACAAGGTAAAATGCATTTTCTCAGATAGTTTACAGAATGCACCCATTTGATTTGATAAATAGCAAAAGTATCGCAGTACTAGCCTGTTTGGCAGATGGAAACTTTTGGAAACTAAGAAGATTTAGTTTCTATTGGTTTCTAGAAACACAAGATACCTCAAGAAAGTAACTTTCCAATTCAAATTTTGTTTGTATGCTAGAAACTGAAAGACAAAACCTTGTAGTTAATGCTGACATGATAGTACTGAAAGAAATAATTAACATAAGAGTATATAAAAGTGGAATATGGATGTTGGTTTTCAAAAGTAGATAGTAACAGAATTTGGATGGAAACTAGAATGGGGTATAGTTCCCACTTTGATGGTGGCTTCTACAACTTCCATAACTTTTAATTACCAAACAAGCAACAAAATGGAAAGTAGACAAAGTTTCTACTATTTTCCTATATTCCCACTTACTTCCCGTTTCCTTTGAGAAAAGAACTTTACACGAATTTGAGAAGAAAAGAAAGCACATCTGGAAATAACTCATTTATAAGAAAGATCCTTTCAAACTTTTATGTGAAAAGTGAAATGTTCACTAAGAGCAATTGGATTAACCAGGATCCTAGATAAAGTTACTGTCAACCAACATATGTGTTTGCTTTCCTTAAAACATGTGTTTGCATAACATGTAGTCTAATCTATTATATGAAAAGGTATAGCTTTTATAAATAGGAGAAATATGATCAAGGTCAAATAAAACAAATTACATCAAGCATTATTATGTATATTGTTGCATACATCTTGACCCTCCCCAGATCATGTGTAAGCAGGAGCCTCATGGCACTAGGACGCCTTTTTTACTATTCTTTATATTGCACAACTAATATTGCAATGAATATTTGATGGATGTCTCAGAAGTTGAATGAACATCACTTTGAACTGTAGTTAATCTACGTATCCAAATCAACTGGAATACAATGAGCTTGTGAATAGCACTCACCTGTGTCCTGCATGCTGAAAGAATAAACCAGGAGGTGTCTGAGCCCTTGTTCCAGTATGCTCTGGTGCCCTCCCAACCTGACGTGGAAAATTGATGAGACGAGCAATATAATGCACAGTTACATGCATTAAAAAAACACTAACAATCATCTTTGACGGACCGTATCCGAATATTTGACTAACTGAATTTGCATACTATACTCGCATAGTCGTTGGTCTGATGTCATTGTTCTATAATTACAAAAATATTCTGCATAATGGAACAATCACAAAAAAAGATGCCACGGAAGAAAATACATGTAAATCTGCATATTCACAACCCTGACTTAAGTGTGCCTACAACTACAACAAGAGAAAGATGGCAAGTAAAAACTAGAAGAGCACATAAAAGGGAGTTCTAAGTCTAACAACCATCACACCTTTCAGGCTTTCATGAGGACCAACGTTTTTTATGTGCACAAACTCAGATTCAAATTCAGATTCCTCATTACAAAATCTGAATAAACCAAAATAAAACTGCATTAAAAACTGAAAAGATATCCTACAGAAAGATGGGACTCAACATGTCTTGCGTTGTGCGCTTCCTTCAATTGAAAGGAAAATCCTGTCACTATCTACATCATTTTTTTCAGGCACGGAAGAATTATCCTCCAGGTGAATAAAGATGGGATTCAACATGTCTTGTACTGTGTGTTTTCCACGATTAAAAGGGAAAACCCATCATTTATCTTATTCAGTAATTATCTGGCTACCTGGCCCATTGAACAAAGAGAAATAAGTTCCCAATTACTTTGCACCAAATCCATCCAAGGTTCAAAATCTCGTCTCAACTTTGCACCATGTTCAATGACATTTGGTTTTGGCATTTCTACATTGGGTTACATCAATTTAAAATAACCTGAAGTATATATCCTGAAAAAGTTTTGTTTAAATATCATTCATATATTATATAGCTTGATTTTAATTTCTGCCAAAAATCGGTTATCAAATTTCAAGTTCTGGATCAATTTCACTGCTATTCGAACAAGACACTAGTAAAATTGCAAGCGCACGCACATATAAATTGATCTGGTTTGTGGGAAGTTTGGTCTGCCTCGGTACGTCTCCCTCTGAAACTTAAACCACAACCCAAAATAAGATGACCAATTCTTGATGCTTCTGGACAATATTGATTGTATAGTTCATTTTCAAGGTTCTCGTTGATCAGAATGTTCAAATCCACCAGCCGATTATATCCATTTTTTGCAACTAAGGCTGAAATGCCTCGTATATTTGGCAGTTACACTACCCATTCCCATATTTGCAGTTGCTAGATATAGACAAACGTATGAGACACAAATAAAGTTTAGGTTGCTTCAATAGATCAGAATTCATATACCGGTACAAAAAATCCTAAGTATAATATTGATTCATTGAATATATATGTCCAATCAATAAAGCATTTTCATAATAGTAATTTCCTAGATAGCATAACTCATATCCAGCATATGATTCCAGCATATGATTCTACCTTAATTCTGGTCAGAAACCTACTTTAGTAAGTTTAAATAGCTATATATATGTCCATTTATAATAAATATAGCTATAACTTCTCATAGCTGGCTGATATCATATGTATAACCTTAACTGTTAACTAAAAGTGGATATGGTTACCTAAATATCTGACTGTATGACCGTATCAATTTGATTGCAGTCCCATTTACAAAACAAAATTGCAGTATGATCAAATCTTTAGCTTCAAAGAAATATTAAATGATTAACTAGCTTTCTAGTGCCAACAGACTTCTCCTCGAATTTGTCAACTCATTAGACTAAGGAGAGGTGCAAAATGACTAACCCTTTCATGATCCCAGATATTTAAGAAACCATCCTCTGCAGCACTTCCAAAAACTGATGCTCTATCAGGAGACCACTGGAAGAAAAATTGAAGTTACAGTTCAAGTAAAAAAGGTGCATAATAAAAGCAATGAGAAACTATTTGAACAATACAAAAACATAAAGATGTTAACATATAAGAGAGCCCTCTTGCCTGCACACAAAGAACTGCAGCTTTATGACCATGAAACTGATGTATGGGTGATCCAACACCATCTACACTGAGTTTACGGCGGTCAAACATGCGTACAGAATTATCGGCAGATCTGAGGATGCAAGATAAAATAGAACCATTATATATTTGATATATGTAGCAAATATGAACCTTGAATAACATATGGAGTGTTATGAGTGTAACATTGTTGACAAGTATACAGTATGTGTAGGTGCAAGCACTAAAAATAGAGCGCTAGACTGTACTAATCCATACCCAGTTAGAATAAAATTTTCATCATGAGGGTTCCAATCAACACAGTGAAGGTCAGCATCATGAGCCCTTTCAACCTGTCATTGAATATGAGGATTTATTGTATCAGCCGAACCAAGAATTAAAACTTCTTAGACAAAAAAAGGACATTATAGAAGCATGAAGATAGCAGAGAGAGAAAGTGAGAGTGAGGAAAAACATTCATCAGAACTGTTTGAGTAACTCAATTAAGTCTCCTACAGCAATATCATACTGGATCTTCGTTTCATCCACTGCCGGTGGACAAAATAAGTCTACCAGCGGTTCCTGAGCTATTTTAGAATCACATGCAAATGGAGTTAAACTAGAAGGACTGGGACGAGAGTTGCAATTCTGGAAGCCGCAATGGACTTATATCATCCACTAGCTGTGGATGAAATGTTATGTCCATCTCGCCCGGTTTGATAGCAGACAAACCATTTGTATGTGATACGTGGTTTTGAGCATGTGCAAGTATTGATGAAGAGAAAGAGTTGCTGGGACCGAAGCACATCTCATTGCATTTTTAGAGCGACCATTATCTTTTGCGAGTTTACCCAGAGTAAATGATTTGGCTAAAGAATTTTTTTCCCCTGAAGTGAGGGTATTTGAAACTTTTTGCCGAAACTTGTTAAGAAGCCCAAAAGTTTTGTCCAAGTCCTTTTAGGAGTTCCAACAAAATTTTCCCAAATTAGCTTACATGAATTCCTTTGATAACTAAAAAATTAGCATCTAAAACTATTTTTACTAAACTAGTTTAATATTTTTTTTCAATAGGGAATTATGCGAAACTTTTAACTATGTCTAGTATTAACCTATCCTGCCAGTATATGTGAAACTTTTTCAAATCAATTCATAACACCTTAAAAGTAGTCAAAAAAAAAAATGGAGTATGTTAACTCATAAATATAACAACTAACATTTAACCATCGTTAAAACTCGAAAGAAACCATCACAAATTCATAATAATATCAAATTATCAAAACCCTAAAAATTATCATTATACATATTATTAACTCCATCACCAACACTACCGATGAATTTTCCTTCTTCATTGTCCTCACACTTCAGTAGAGAGCCAATTGGTTATAATAGAAAGAGTAGTTGACTGATTTGATACATTTGACAGTATTTATATCCTTATAATCAAGTTAACAACAATATTTTCAACTTGGATCTTTTCTTGCTTGACTTGATAACACCAAAGTATAAAACATATTATTTACAATAGAAAGATTAGTTGAATTATTACATTAAAATGCTAAAACATATGTATCACATAAAACAAAACGAAAAGAAAAAAAACTCTAGGTTAATGAGCCTCGTGCATTGGGTGCATCTCAAAAGTAGTCGTGAGGTACGTGCCTCATGTGTGCCTAGATGAATAAGCCCCGCCTCGTCGAAAATGAGGTGCAAGGGTAAGCCTCGGGCCTCAAACTCACTGCATAAGCTTTATAAAACACAGAGCCTTACAGATTCATTTGTTCTGATTATTCTAATCCCAGAATAATGTGGTGCATCGATTGACGTCATGTCGATAGCCGGTCATAAAACTTTGTCAAATCTTGTATGAGGCTTTCTTATTCTCCATAGTCGACCCCATTCTGATAGGAGAATGCTTCGATGATGATGACGACCCACCACTTATGTACATTCTATGTTGCACGAACACGGATACAAGACAATACAGTAA
This sequence comes from Iris pallida, assembly GCA_029216955.1. Classification (NCBI taxonomy): domain Eukaryota; kingdom Viridiplantae; phylum Streptophyta; class Magnoliopsida; order Asparagales; family Iridaceae; genus Iris; species Iris pallida. Next base: position 3,234,362 of record JANAVB010042217.1, on the reverse strand, counting down.
GGACATCAGCACATAGCCACGACACATATCCGAAATAAGAATTTTGATACGAATGAGTGGAGCATACAACCAAAGATTGGATGAGAGATGAGTGTTGCAGGAAGTTTGAGTTGGTTTCATCCTTGGGCAAGACAAGTAAAAAAGATAAATAGTTTCGAGTTTTAAAATATGCAACAAAGACTGCCTGACAGCGGCGAGCAATAGGATTGTACTTATAGTTCTTAGGGATAGATGCCAAAACCAATATGAGTTGAGACAATAGGAGCGGTATCACCTGAAAGAGCAGAATCCAAGAAAATATTCATATATGCATCTCAAACTTTGAGATAGAGGCATAGTTGTCAAAATTAACCAAGCTGAAACTTCCATTTCTCAAGAATAAAAGTTTGATATATCATCTCAAATATGTTGCACGGACATGGATACGACACATTAAGGACACAGTGACACAGACACGGCACCTATTTTGGTGTGTCCTAGTGTATTTTGGAGTGTATGTGGTGTGTCCATTACGTGTCCGATACGCATATGACACGGCTCAGATTTTTGGAGTGTCCATGCTTCCTCAAGGTAGTTAAACCCTTGGCGTATCTTCCTCACCTTATACAGATAACCTAATAAAACTCCAAGAAATGTTTTAAATTACAGTCAATGTGAATAAAACAAATGTTAGACAAGTGTTTATGGAAGAGCATGTTAAGGTGGCCAATAAAGAAGAAGGTGGCACCTAGGCTGCCTGACAGCGGCGAGCAATAGGATTGTACTTATAGTTCTTAGGGATAGATGCCAAAACCAATATGAGTTGAGACAATAGGAGCGGTATCACCTGAAAGAGCAGAATCCAAGAAAATATTCATATATGCATCTCAAACTTTGAGATAGAGGCATAGTTGTCAAAATTAACCAAGCTGAAACTTCCATTTCTCAAGAATAAAAGTTTGATATATCATCCCAAATATGTTGCACGGACACGGATACGACACATTAAGGACACAGTGACACAGACACGGCACCTATTTTGGTGTGTCCTAGTGTATTTTGGAGTGTATGTGGTGTGTCCATTACGTGTCCGATACGCATACGACACGGCTCAGACTTTTGGAGTGTCCATGCTTCCTCAAGGTAGTTAAACCCTTGGCGTATCTTCCTCACCTTATACAGATAACCTAATAAAACTCCAAGAAATGTTTTAAATTACAGTCAATGTGAATAAAACAAATGTTAGACAAGTGTTTATGGAAGAGCATGTTAAGGTGGCCAATAAAGAAGAAGGTGGCACCTAGGCCTCAGTCACCTTAAAAAGGATATACACCCATCAGTGTCGTTGTTCATGGAGAGAGGGAGGGTCTTAACACTTAAGAGTTAAAATCCAATTAAACTCACTTGTGTGACTTAACAGACATATAGGGTCAATATTGGAAAGCAGGGAAAACAAGATTGAGGAAGACTGAGGACAGCGGCAGCATGCCAGCATCTAAGAAGATTTCTTTTTCTCATATGTTCCTCGTCTTTTTTTTGCCCATTCGTTTTAGGTATTTGCAGCATACAGAGTGCACATACATGCATATTTATGTATATGGATGGATCGATGTATAGAGTTTTAAAGACCATCCAGGGTCAGTGAGAGAGAGAAGGAAGGTAGGGTAGTGGGATGCAAATTTTTGATACCGCACAAAAAAATGACACATTAACAATTTCCAGAGAAATAAGCATTTTCTCTCCAATAAAGGATTTCAGCTCTGATCTATAAGTAATGGTGGGGGATTATGAGCTTCTTATTTAAGTATAGCTATCTTACTTGCAAACCTAAACAAAGGCCACAGACACACATAAGTAAAACATACATTATCATCATAAGTAAAAGACAACAAGTAACTGACCTTGATGGCTGGACTAGTACCAACACGAGCATCCCAAAGAATGAGGCAAGAATCGTCACCTACACTGCAGAACTCTTGTGCACTTCAACAGAAAAATGCAGTGTCAATAGGAAATCAAATAACATGTCAGAGAAAAATATAGAGATCTGCTAGGCTTGGTTTCTGCAGATGATCAGATTTTAAGTGCATAGCATCCAATGAAATACAAAGAGTGGGTTAACTAAAAGACTCGGAGAAATGAGGTTTTGAGTCTCTTATAGACGATCACCAGGGGTGGCCAGCGGTTGGGTTTGGTGAGGGTTATTGGGGAGGTTCTGGGTTCAAGCCTAGGCACCGCACAAAAAAAGTCTAATAGATGAAGGTTATTCTGTCAGTCAGAAGCAAGACCGAATATATTGGTTATCAAAGTAGAACTGAATAACGGTACACTTGGACTTTTCCAAACACTAAAATACCTGGAAGGGCAGAACTGCACGTCTTCAACTGTGTCTTGGTGCCCCATGTACACACCTCGTGGTCCAACTTTAGGACTGTCTGAGTTTTTCTCATTGTAATCTTCTACGGGCTGCTTACCACTTGAGGTTCCCAACCCAGGAGATTTGGCAGAAGCGGACTCAGCTAAAGAGGAAATATGGTCTTGTATGCTCCACAATACAACTGACTTGTCCTTTCCTACATTAGGAAATCTTTATTACAATGATGTGCAAGTGGAGACGAGGAATCGGTTTGCAAATTCAAAAAATAGTCAAGTCATGCAATAACTTCCAGCAATAATAAGTAATTAAGTACTAAATAGACCATACAATTCAGATTTTAGAATGATTTAAACTCTATGGATATGTATAGATTATAGTGAAGAGACAGACCCACGTTAGGGCCAGCAGGAACCAGGTCCCGAAAGTTTTTGGAAATTTTGAGAATCTGATATATATATAGATTTCTAGACAAAGAAATAGGCACTTTCTTTCTTAAGGCCCCTCCAGGTTTTTTCTCTAAAATTATATTGCATCTATACAAAGATAGAGATCCTCTAGTTTCCATTTTTGTATATTTAGTTAGATATTTCAATTTTATGCTTGTTTAAATATCTAGCGAAGTTTATATATATTCAAGAGTTATTAGATTCTTTTTCTCTCTCATTTTTTCTTCCTTTAATTGTTCGGATAGTTAAATGTATTATTTTATATTTTTCTTCTATTCATAAGTTAATTTAACATTTATATCTTAGTTCTCGTGTAGGTATGTATCCCTTGATTTATTTTATTTTTTTTGCATATTCAGCTCCAGTTGCAGTTGCTAGTGTTGTTTTCTTAATCTAACATATTAGTCAAGGAAGTTTCTATGATGGTATAACTTTAGGAATATCTAGTACTTTCCACTTCATGATTGTACGGACAGAACATAACATCCTTATGCATCCATTTCACATGTTAGGCGTAACTACTATATTCGGCGGCTTCCTATTTAGTGTTATGCATGGTTTCTTGGTAACTTTACTTTGATCGGAAAAATCACTCAAAACTTCAATGTTCTAAACGGCAGTAGGCGGGTGCGCGGTGGAGATGATCCGCCTACCGCTTAGGTGCTTGATACATTTTGGACATTTTTACCATCTTGCAACCTTTTTTTTGCATAATACGCACATTTTAAGGATATTTTATACATAACTAAGTTATAGAACAAAGATTAATAAAGTTCCAGACTTGTAAAAGTGAACCATAGGTCCATAATCTATGCAAAATTGTTTTGCCAAAATATTTAATCAGGTATTGCTCCGCCTAGACGTCCGTCTACGCCTCCCCATCTACGCCTACGCCGCCAAACCTCCGTTGGCCGCCTACTCCACCGTCAACTACAAAAGCGGTGCGAAGAGCGGTCTGCTTAATGCCTAGGCGGCCGCCTCGACTACTATTTAGAACACTGCAAAACTTAAAATATTGTAGTTGCTCATGGTTATTTTGGTTGATTGATCTTCCAATACGATGGTTCCAACAATTCCCGGATATTACATTTCTTCTTAATCGCTTGGTTTATTGTAGGTATATGGCTCACTGCTTAGATATTAGTATTATGGCTTTCAACATTAAAAATCCAATTTCAACCAATCCGTAGTTGATAGTTAAGGTTGTGTTATTAACACTAACACGAGTTATATCATTAATCGTGGTAAACTTCGTATGCAAGTAATGCCTGAATGTAATGCTCACAACTTTCTTGTAGATCTAGCTATTATCAAAGTTCCATCTATAAACGGATAAGACTTATGTATTAATGTATACAAATGATGTGGATCCATACCCAATTCTTACCAAAACAAGATATGGGGCATGGAGCCGCTACCAATATTTGTGATCCACGTTCAAACTAACTATATTTATTATCATTTCTCACATGTACTGCAAAAGTTAGACTATGCATGAATTCTCCCCATTTGTGACCTACATAATCTGATATATAAATAGGTAAATATTTATCATTATGAATAGTTATTGCATGGTCAATTATTGTCGTAGATGTCTGCGACCATGGGCATAGCTACCTGATCCCGAGGGGTTGTAGCTACGCCCCCGAAATTTTAATTTTTGTTTATAATTAGTAAATACGTATGGTTTCGATTGGCGTTGGAATGGAGAAGAGATGTTTGCGTAATTAGTAACGCATTTGTTTTTTATTTGATGTTTGCGGTGACGTAGGGTTAAGAAATTAATAAAGACTTGAAACCATTTCTTTTGGTTTTTTTTTCTCTTTTTTCCAGCACGTGCGGGCTCAGTTAAATCGTGTCCCCCGCACACGATTTTTAGCCGGTCGTCATATCATTTCGGACTCTTCGTGCGGATCTTGTCCGTACTGGCTTTGTCATCATCGCCCCACACGCACACCCTGCGCACTCCGTGTGCTCCAGAGCTCCACGAGACGGTAATGACGTTTTTCGACGCCCGCAACTCAACGCCTCGCTTCGTCCACGACGCTGAAGGCGCCCTCGACGACTTCACGATGCCTACGACAGCCGATGTCGTCCAGCCACCCGTTCTATGCGCACGACGTCCTTACGATGTCTTCTCGACGCCCTTGTGGCGCCGCACGACGGGCTGCGTGGTCGGCCGTCGTTTATATCCGTGTAGAATGGTGCCGATCCTCGACCGCCCGCGTGGCGCCCAATCAGTTGAGTTTTCATAAACGTGCGCCCCATTCTGACCCACGCCAGCTCAGATCGTGGCCATTTTTCGTCAATCCTCTGAAGTTGCCGGTGTCCCGCACCGCGCAGGCCAGGCGCATCATCGTGGTCATTTCTTTTGGCTTGAAACTTTTTTTTAATGAAGGATTAATTGAAAGAATAGTCTAAACATGTATAACGACCGATGTTGATTTAGCCTTAATCTGATGTCAGTTGTATTATATCGCCACCAAATTTCCATGTTAATTTTGGGGCTGAATTTATGAAAGAATTCGATTTGGAAACTATAAGTTCATGGATGAATCCATCATTTTCATGCATTATAGCAAAAGCTACATATGCTATATAACTATTACATATAATACAACATCTAGGAGGATTTTTCTTGAACCAGAAATCTTCTCTTAAACATATTTGGGTTAACTTAGGGTTCATCATCTGTTGTTCCTTATGCACTTTTGAATATATAACAAGGTTCTCAGTATCAATCCACACCTACAAGTATTGGCTGTTTTGTATCATTTATGGCCTACTACCACTACAATATCTACAGACACGTATGAGTATGACAAGCTCATCTCATCACTCATTTGAAAGTTGAAACTACAGGATTGACACCAGGCTGGCAGTCTATTGGATATTTAGTCTTCTTTTTTGTAGATCCTTAACAATTTAGAGTTGCTCTCCCTAGTAGATGTCAAATACATAAAAAGAATCAGACCCTAGTCTTTGATGAACTCGACAAAACTGGCATTAGAGGCATGTACACAGGTCAGTTTTTTTAAAGAATGTACACTGGTCAAAGTTACTTAACAATCTGCTACTAATGGAAAACACGCTAATACATGTGCTAAATTTCTACAAGATTGCAACAATCGACAATGGCAAAATCTTCAAAAACTATATAAAAGCTAAGGGGTTGAATTTAAAAAACAAAATGCAGAAATGTGGAAATAAAGTGTTGCAAGTAGCAACCTCCAGAAAGTACAAGGGGTTCTGAATGGCACATCGCAAGAGCAAATTCTGCATTTTCTAGATGGCCCGTTAATATCTGTAAGGCAAAAATAAGAAAGCTAGTGAGGCATAACTGGCAAATCTCGTATATATTTTCAGATAATCAAGATACAAAAAATAAAACAAGGAGGTCCAAGAGCAGGTGAAGTATAAAATTAGTAACAGACCAAATCTGGACGGGAATCAGAAGCTCCATAATTAGCTTGGCGGTTAGGCTGTGCATCAACATCCCAAATGAGAACCTGCATAAGCAGCATAAGACCTAAATTATAGCCGATACTTTTTTATTATATCAGTACTACTAAGATGCAACCAAGGCAGTTAGGTAATAAAAGGAGTATACAAACATACATCAGGACTATCGGTATGCGTTGCAACTATCTTATTGTTTTGTGGAAGCTCCCTGATTCTGTTAACCTGCACACAATTAGACTTTAATACTGCATGAAATTCAATAGATTAACAAACCTATAAATTAGTATCAGCCTGAACCTTAGAAAACTATAAAACTGCCTACTAAATCTGGCTACTACGTAAATATCTTGCTCGATAACATAGGGAGAGGTAGATTATAGAGTTGAAACATGTACTTCCTCCAAAAGATCCAATGGTGTTTAGAAGTGGCAGTTCTTCTGACCTCAACAGTGTAGAAAGGATATATATAAATCTACCACAAGGACTTGAGATTTCCCTAATCCTCATCTGCAACCTCATCCAAGCTCTCCCGCAATAGATAGGAACAAGTGATTTCTAATCATTTAATATTGGTATTCAAATTAGTACAGCTTCTTACAAAGGTGTATCTCTCACAGGTCAAACTCAAGACAAACATACTTTGTGTTACATAAAATGCACCAGAGGCAAAAACCAAGTTAGCATATATTAGATGCTAACATGGAATGGTAGAAGGAATTTGGTTTCTGATTAAAAATATTACCAATAGTCACGTTGAACAAGTGACTACATTACAACCTTAAAAATCTCAGCTCAAACAGCCTCTCTTCAGGGTGTTGATTTTTGGAGGCTTTAGCAATTTCAGATAAGAGTTTCAGATTCAGTATTAGCAGTCTAAAAATTGTAAAAGCTTTTAATTTATTTTCATAAGAAACAGTTTTTCAAAGTATTGAAGGTGAAAGGTTAAAAGTTTAAATGTGATACATGCATTTTTTCCAAGTTTTGATGTCAGTTTTGGCAAAGTAAGCATAAATTAGCAATAATATCATTACTTTTAATTTCTTTTCATAAGAAACAAAATACTACACAAGTGTCATGAATGTTCAACATAAAAGCATCGTTTGACATAACTGCATATTACAGTTAATTTTACCAATTTAGTATCTACCTTTTTGAGGTTGAATTTATTTTAACATTTTCCAGAGCTATGTTTAACTTTTGGTAACTGTGGGCTTCAGGATTGAAGTCAAGCAAGCATTAACGAATAGTAATCAATGTTGAACCTTTTTCTTATAAACATTATTAATCCTTGACTACTAATTGCACATTTAACTTTTGATCGAGTGGGTTGTATTTTTAGTTAATAGGCCTTTTAAATGCGTAGTTTGATCTCAAACAAAACCCGATAGGGCACTAAACTAAATGGCTTAAGCTTGAAAAAGCCAAAGTTTGCCTCATTTTACCATACTTTGAAACTCATAGGCCAAGTGATGCCTAATAGCTTGAACCTGACTCGAACGATTTTACATGCTTTTCGAGACAAACCTCTGCAGTTTGCAGCAACCTGGCCAATAACCCATTTGTACCAAGTTGAAGAGTTTTTAAGTTATTTAATTGCAACTCGATAGTTTGCAGCAGACCCGACCCACTGCTGATATTCAAGGGTTTTGGCCCTTTTGGGGAGCAGACACCAAAAGTCTAGACATTCCAGAAGTGAACAGAGAGGACGTGAGAGAGAGAAAAGATTGATGTACATAGCCACAGATTTCAATGCTGATGTTCGTCGAATGTTGTCATTGATTGGCCCTAAGCTCGTAGCAACCATTGCTTGAGTTAACTTAAACCCCTCTTGTTTTACCTCTTTTTTCTCTTCACTTAATTTTCACATTGTCCTTCGAAATTAATGTCCAAGATTCATAAATATAAAAGGAAAAAGAGAGAACATATGTTCTTTTATATTTTCCGTTCATTTCTTGTCTCAGATTCAGATATATCAGGTTAGTTTGAACTCATATAGGTTATTTTCGCTGAAAAAATCCAGAACCACGAAACACAGACAGGATCATGTTCCTTTCCACTGTCCCAAATAATTCCTGCAGTTTCAGATCTTTCGTGATCAAATCCAATCTAAAACGGCAAAACTTGTACCATATTATATCAGTTAATCTTTGAACCTTGGCCCATCAATATTTCATATAGGAAGAGTCATATCATAACTATCAGAATGTCTGGACAATCTTGATGCATGGGTCTAGAATCTGGATGCCTCCTATTACTACTAAATCTATTGACAGCAAATCATTTAGCATCATTAAATGTTAAGTTGAACAACCATTATTGACAAACTTCAAGTTTCACCTGATGCATAATATAAATATATATAGTACCAAGAAAAATATTAGACAATCTCATACCTCCCCAGGATGGATAATAGTTTTATACTTCTTCACAAAAGGAGAACGTGCTTCTTCGTTGAACTGCAAAAGAAAAAGTTCATAGAAGTGAATTAAACTAGCTATACCATGCAAGTCTACATAGGAAGTGCAATTAAATTGCTAAAGCAGGAAGCTTGGTGATCTAGTGAATTACTTGGTGAGTCTTAATGACCGAGAACATTAAACCAACTAAAACAGACAATGTTCGAATTTTTAACAAAACTAATGCCTTTTATAAAACATATATTCCATAAAGAACAATACTTTTGAAACTTATTACCAATGTCAGCTCTTTCAGAAATTTGTTTTCAAAACACGATTTCATTAGAGAAATAGTTTGAAAACATGAGTTCAGACTTCAGACATGAAATTACAAGGTTGCCATGAAATCTGTTTCAAAACATGACTTTGAAAAAGAACGAAAGTTTGGCAATAAGTAAAGAAGCAGCAGTTCATGAATATTTGCTTAAAGGCATTACTTTTTAATAAGAGAGAAAAAAAAATTCGACAATTCCTTTCCTTGTGCGATAGGATTCAAATATCATTCTAATTTTTTTCCCACCAGAACAATAGTTGGTCATGCATGCGTCAAAGAACAAAATATAAGGAGTAAAATGTAGAAACTCAGCACAACAACAACAACAAAAAAAACTGTTCAACAACGTTCTAACCTGAGATATATGCTCTGCAGCTGCAACCCTGGGTTTAATAATTTCAACATTGGCTATGACAAGGGTGTTCGGCACGCTTCCATCAGTCTAATCAGAGTAAATTATCACAAACATTATAAATTTTAAAAAAAAAATATCTACATCTTAATGTTGAATGTTGTTCCATATCAAGGTTAAATTCAACAACTTGCCTGCTCTGAGAGATAAAGACGCTGGCGATTCTTGTAGGTTGCTCGTTCCATCTGTGGTCCCCATCTTGTTTTATTGGAAAAAGCAAACAAAAAGCTCGTTCAAATAAATATGCAGAAATCCTTTTTCAGTTTTCAGCTAAGATTTTCTTGGGCTTTCAGGAAACACAAAAAAAATCAGAGAGAGAGAGAGACAGAAACATAAAACATGAGTTCTACAGATATTGGTAAACCGGGTATCAGGTCAAATCAGGTTCCAAAAACCAGGACACTGGAAAGCTGTGTTTGCTAGTGACCACTTTCCATAGAGAAGAAACTCGACAACAGAGTCCATCAAAAGTGTGACCATCACGTCTCTTGACTATTGAGGTTTCATAAATATACACCGGGGTTTCACAGACTGCTCCCGAGTAAGGAACACCAAAATGTAGGGGTTTGATAAAAACAAATATTGGGGTTTCTTTGGGGCACGTGAACGGACAGGCTTTGGGATGTTGTGGTTGCTGCAATATGTTGTGGGGGTTTGGTTAGAACGAAATAACAGTATTTTCAACAACCTACATAAAAACTCTCAACAACTTGTTTTTTTCATCTTATCCAATATCCGATCTTGGGCAAGAGATGCACCAGGGAGGGGCAAAAAGAGACAGTGCGATGCGGAATCTGATTTTAGAGGAAGAGGAACAATGAGAGAGAGGACATCCAGGAGGAGAGGAAGCTTTAGTTGACACAGGTCCGACTGTTGTTGATGAAGTGCCATGATTTTAGAGGAAGAGTAACATGAGAGAGAGGGCATACAAGACGAGAGGGAGCTTTAGTTGACACGGCTTTGACTGTTGCCGGTGGTGATATTTTGGGAAGATTGTACTTTGGGTTTTTCTTCGTTTCCTTTGCTCCTACTCTTGCATTGGGCACATTTGTCCTTGTTTGGGTTGAAACTGTAAGAGGACTTTTTAGGCTATGGCTTGTTTATTAAAACTCTCTTTAATGAAACACGGGTTTCTCTCGAAAAGAAATATATATTGGGGTTTCGAAAATAACTCCCGACTTCCAAGCAAGGAACACCAAATTTTAGGGGTTTAATAAAACAAACACTAGGATTTCTAAAACCGCACCAGAATAAGGAACAGTCAATTTTATGGGTTCCGTAGAACACGCTTGCCGCTAAGTAAGGAACAACAAATGTTAGGACATTAGGGGTTTCAAAAAAACAAACATTTCGGGTATCAAAACCCACTCCAGAGTAGCTAACAGCAAACTCTAGGGTTTCACAAAACATACGCTGGGTTTTACAAAGAATTGAGTAACGAACACCAAATCTACATGGTTTACAAAACACGATGTCGGGTTCCAAAACCCCTTCTGCGAAAAACAGAACCCCGAGTATTACCATCACAGGGACGAAAGAGATAAAACAGACATCGGAAAAAATAGCTCATCTCTTGAAAGACGAAAAAAACTAACTCGAAAAACAAAGTTCCCAACAAAAACCAGGTGCAACTTCAACATCTCTTCACCAAAGGTTTCATAAAGCACACACTGGAGTAAGGAACACCAACGCTAGGGGTTCACAAGACAGACTGAGGCTTTCACAAAACCATTCCTGAGAAACAAGCTCCAAATTTTAGGGGGGGGGGGGGGGGGGGGGGGCACAGAAGTACTAGGAGTGAGCATTATTTGGTTTTGGACCGAGAACCGAACTGAATTGAATAAGAGATTGGTTCCGTTTGAAATTTTTTGGTTTGTTTCAGTTTTGAAAATACTAAAAATTCTTTTTGGGTTTCGGTCCAAAACCGAAAACTGAACATGACTTATGCAATTATTAAATACCCTCAATTTTAGACATATTTTATAACTAAAAAGTGTATATTTTGAAAAACAATTAATTCTGTGTATGTATTTTAAAGCCCAAATTTGGTAATTTAACAACTAGTCCAACTTTGAAACAACAAATGTATGTATAAAAATTACAAACTTTTAGTAAAATTTAACCACAGTACGAACTTTGTGCCCGGCCCATTAAACAATAAAGATAGCCCAACCGAAAAAATCGAATAAACCGAACCGATTATCAGTTTGGTTTCGATTATGGCTAATCCGGTTTCGGTTTTGGATTTTCTTTTATTACAACCCACACACACCTATACGTCCTTACGGTTGGTGGTGGGTGGGGGGGGGGGGGGGGGCTCGAACCCTGCCGCTCCGCCTGGTGTCCGTGCTGCTTTCCACATGAGCTACAAGCGCAGGACAGTTTTGGATTTTTTAGAATTCCAGTTTGTTCGGTTTTCACCATTCTGTTGAAACAGAATAAACCGAACGCGCACTCCTACACCTACATGGAACACACACTGGATCTTCAACAACAACAAAAAAAGTCCCGAGTTAGGAAACAACACATTTCAGTGGTTTCAGAAACAGCGGGGTTTCCAGAAACACCGAATTTTAGGGGTTTCACCAAAACACAATCTGCGATATTTTATTTTTTCAAAAACCGCTCACGAGTAGCCAAACAAAAAGTTACAAACCACACGGCCGGGTTTCAAAAATCCTAGGAATGATCAAACCCTAGCTCGTTTTCTTAACAAAATCAAAAAAAAAAAAAAAAAAAAAAAACTAACAACAACAACGAGAAAAAAAAAGGTTCCCAAGGAAAAACCATCCCGTTCCTAGAACACAAGAAACGCAAAACCCTAAGGAGCTCCCACCGAAACCCTAGAAATCTAGGGTTAGGGTTAGAGGGAGGAGGGAGAGGGGGGGGAGGGGGAGCGGTGTGGTGTACCTGCAGGAGAGCGAAGGCCAGACGAGGTTGTGGTTGGCGAACCAGTCGTAGAGGACCGGGACGAGGGACTTCCACTGCGTGTAGCGCTCGTCCACCGTCGCCTCCGCCGGGTTCTTCATCCTCACTCTCTCTCTCTCTCTCCTCTTTCTTCTTCGCTCACTTCGTCTTCTTTCTTTTTTCCCGCTCTCTGAACAAACGCAGAAGTCAGGAAATAGAAAGGAAAAGAATAGGAGGGGGGTATTTCCGTTTATAGGAACAAAACAAACCATCCAAGTGGCGGTTTCGTAATAAAGTAGTAAAGTTGTCCTTTTTACTTTTTTTTTTTTTTTCTTAAATTCCTATTTTTTTTGAAATAATTTTGTAAAATAGATGAATTGTTGTTCATTGTTTTCCTTTTCTTTGCTAACTTTATTTCCTAAATAAATAATAACGAAAAAAAAAATATATATATTTGGTGGTATATTATATTCCCGAAATGAAAAATTCATTGTATTTTAGGATGCATGAACCTCGAGCACATCGAAAGAATTTGAAATTCAAAGTAGAAACAGACATTATATTTTAGGATGCATGAACCTCGAGCACATCGAAAGAATTTGAAATTCAAATTAGAATGGTCAGGTACTTGATTTTAAGTGGATAATGAAATTCATTGAATTCGCTTAGGATTTGAAATTCAAATTAGGACAACCAAGCACGATAACTAATTCATTGTTATTAATTCAGTACATAATGTAGTAACTGGGTTGTTCAACTTACCAATATTTACCATCCGTTCTTCCCTGCTCAAGTAAAACAATTGTCGTGTTACGAAACATAGTATCAACCACGATAGCCATCTAATATTGTATTTAAGAGTGTCATAATTAATGTCAATGTATAAGACACTCGTTAGTTATCATGAAAATATAATTGCGCTAAATATTCATTCTGTATCCAATACTAGGCCTGTAAGCAAATAACGTTAGCATGAAGCATAACTACATGAAGGTCACTGGAGACACGCCATAATGAACATAGCTAAGTTAGACAACGATCCTTTCAACACGAGTAGCAAGCCCCAATGAAACTTCTTGAATCTCCGTGCTAGTACATCAGCACGGCTATTGTCACTCTTCATTCCCTAGTCATGTATATGGTACATGATATTTGTAACATGTGCGCCTGCATCATGCATTTGCACCTGATTATGGCATGGAACAGTGTCTCGTTGCGGAGTAGAATGTCACCCCTTGTCCTTGTCTGGTTGTAGGCATGGTTCACTACTTCGATGGTGAACTACTTGACTATGTTGTGATCAAAAAAAAATATTTAATTATTTTTATTATGTAGTGTGGCATTAGTCATTTGGGTTATGACGTGTTAGGGATTAGGGTTTAGTGGAACCACCATTCTACCCTCCATATAAGGATTATCTTCCTCCCTCCCCCTCCCCCTTTTATTCTCATTTTATTTCCTACAACCAACCCCATGCAAGTACATCTTGCATTAATGGAGAGACCACTTGCTCATTTCATTTTCTTTGATTTCTCTATAATAATAAAAAAATTAGTCTATATTATGCATCTTTACATTCTCTACGTGTTTAGTACTTGGTGTTTTCGGATTTGATGTCTATTTCGTATAGATCTAAGTTTCTAAAACTAGAGTTTTTTGGATTTTCACGGAAATGATCTATCAAAACTTGCTATTTTTGAAATCTTTCCATGTGGTAGAGAATCTAATTTCGTGCAGTTTTGGCTTCTATTTTGTTAGATTTCGAGTTATAGAGAGGAAGTTATGGCCGTGACAAGTTTTAAAAATTTCAATGACTATACTTGCTGTCTAGGATGACGATCTTCTATGCGCACAGGAGGCCATGCGGCATAAATGCTAAAGTGGCCACAGAACCTGCCACATATACTCTATGTCACATGTGCATTAGGCGCATAGACTTTATGCGTCTGAATTTTCTATGCGCACAGGTTACTTTATGCGCCTGGATTTTCTATGCGCACATGTTACTCTATGCGCCTGGATTTTCTATGCATGCAGGTTACTTTATGTGCCTAGATTTTTTATGCATGCAAGTTACTTTATGCGCCTAGATTTTCTATGCACGCAAGTTACTATATGCACCTAGATTTTCTATACCCGCAAGTTACTCTATGCGCTTCTTATAGTTATGCGCCTACCTATCATATGCGTTTGAAATTCCTATGCGTATGGAAACTCCATGTGCCATGATTTTGTATGCGTGCATATGGCCCATGCGCCTAATTTGCTAATTTTGAGGTTTCACTTGGTTTATTTATGACTTTACTTGATGGTTTGATTTCCTACGTTGACCTTGTATACGTGTTACTGGACCCAGTGACTTGCTTATCCTAGATCTTCCTGCTAAGTGACTTGCACTAAGTGATCTATGTGTAAATAGGAATTCATGTGACTAGTTGGCTCATGACTGACTAAATAATCATGTATCCTTACTTGACTGCTGGTATCCATGCTGATACTCCTACTCGTGCACCGAGGTGTTGTATATGCACTGAGGTGTTATATGTTCTTATTGCACGGGCATTCATGTAGCTAGTCAGTGTAGTGTGGCCTAGATATGTGTTGATTGCTGCATTACACTAAGGATGGATCCATACTTGGGACTCTATGAGCCAATGTGGATTCATACTTAACGTATCCGTACTGACGTACGATATATAGCCAGGAGGATGACCATGTGACCACGACATGTGATTCCAACACAAACATAGGGTTATTTCTAAGCAACATTAATTGGTAGGCTAACAAATAAAACACATATTCTCCTAAAAGTTTGGGGGGAATTGTCACGCCCCGCTCCCGTAGGAGCGATCGTCCTCGCTAAGGCGTGATGCCGCACGGGCCTAGGTTGCGCCCGTGCAAGGCTAAGTCCAGAAACGGCCAATTTGAGCTAGGCCACAGAGTCGCACAGAGTGTCCCCATTGCAGCGGAAAGTAAATGAACACAAGTAGAGGCGAATTCAACTCTTTATTGATATTCAAGAAGTTTACAAGCGGCGCCAGGCCGAGTTTACAAGTCGCTCAAGCTCTCTCTCTCTGAAACATAAAAGGCGTGCCAAGTGGCTTACAAGATGGAATGATTCATGGTGATGTTCTAATACATTATGTCCTGTATATGGTGTTCCAGCTCCTTGCAATGCTCCAAGGCTCGAGAGATAGCTCCGCGCCTTAGCACGTTCGATGGAAGCTCCGCACCCGTCGGCGTCTCCTGCATCCTGCAAGCAGACTGTAGGGTTATCAGTACATTGTTATGCACTGGTGGGGAGGCTAGCTCGCCCACAATGCTATCATAACCAAACACGTTCTATTTACTTTTGTGCACCGTCTATCATTCATTGTCTTTCTAATATTGTCTTAGGATCAGTTTTATGACATATTTCATAGCCTATCTCGTGTTGTCGAATACAAGTGTTGCATGAAAATACACGCATGACTTACCCATACTTACCATCCGGCCTTCCATGTCCAAAGTAAACCAAGTTAGTCAACAATTCATAGGAAATAACTTAACGTGATTCATGTGAACTTTCAATGTCAAGGGCGTGTCCCTGCCTCGGGTCCTAGCACATCGTAGGCGTGTTTTCTAACTCACTTGCACAGAGTACTTTTGATCATTTGTATGTTACATTTAATGTCTGTTCAGAGGGCGCTTCATTCAGTTAACTTAGACTACTTTGATTTTAATGCAAGGACTTGCACGTGGGTTGTCACCAGCGAAGTCCACTTAAATCTATATACACCGGTCGCTGGCATGTCAGCCATTTTGGACATTTCCCCTTGTGGCATTCTCATCTATCAAGCGTGATGGCTGGTAAACCTTGATAGACTATTGAATAACCGGCCCTACGTTTGGTTATGTGCCCAAGCCCGCACACCTGTCTGCCCGTAGGCCATGATTCCGCCTAGGCCGGCCACGAAATCGTCGTTCGCTGCCCTTGGAATCCCTTTTCACTCGTGCACGAGCCGTCCGCGACCATTTCATATTTTATTGTCATTTTAACTTAACGGATGCCTTCGAGTCGTAGGCTAACCCTTAGCCACAATGCGTTATCGACCAGGTTGGCGTCCGTGCAGCGCGGGTAGCGAGCCCCGTTGCACGTGCCCGTCATACCTGTCGCTAACCATCCCTTTTCTTCCTTATCTTTTATTCATTCATTCTTTTCTTTCTTTCACTTGTCCGTTTGTTCATTGATTCATTCATTGACTTATTCATTCATTCATTTATACATTTTGCAACTCCCTGTGCGGGAGTCGCCTTGGCGACCCAACGGTCCCGTGGCCTTTCAATGTTGCTATACTCTACTCGGAACGACTCTGTCGATAGTCTTCATATTTCATTGTTGTAAACCATTCATTGTTTCATTGTTGAACGTATAGGGACTTGAACGTAAGCTTGTGCCTTAGCACGAGCGTGGAGTGCGGTGCGAGAGTTCTCACATTTTTCATGTTCCTTTCCATATTCTATACAAGCATACAAGATGGGATTATTCCCTTAGCTAGGTACGTTGAGTCATTTATTAGCATGCACAGTATTATCGCCTAGCGATTCTAGCAATAGTGTCTGTATTGTTATGTGTCTAGGCTAAGCAAAGACGGGTTCATCGGAGCCACCCACCTTAGCGATGTTCGCATCGGCCGAGCGATACTCCGAGCGCGCCTTTGAAAGTCTAAGTCTGGATTCATCTTGACGAGCCAATGTAAGCCTTGCATCGATTTTTCTTCAGGTCGATGCCAACTCTTCGGGTCGACGGCTCGTTCGAGTCGTTGCACTTGCCGTTTGAATCGGCGTTCCGCTAGGGCGGAGCGGGTCATTACATAATACACCACTCAAAACAAGTCTCGTCCTCGAGACTTCCTGAGTGCAGGTCATCCTACCATTCCTTAACTCGTGTCGTCGTGTTTCTTAGACAATACTATCGAACGACTCTATCGTTCGATGGCATCGAACCATACTCGATACCTTTCTAAGTTCCGTGTCGCATACGTCTGGTCGTTTTTTTTTATTGAATGACTTTTTATTCATCTTTAGAGTTGATGGTACTTATTCAATTCAAACATTTCTCCGACTTAGTTGCTATTTCGACGTGTCATGGGACTGAAATGGTCGTACGAGGTGCGTTGTAATTTATCAAATACGAGAGACGTAAGATGAGGCAAACTCACTCATTCGTTCATGCGTATCTCAATACCCACTTGCAGCTGCATTCGAGTTCATCATATCGCTGAGTTTGGATCGTGCACGTATCCAAGACATCTTCCGAATACGTACATTTCAACCAAGCTTAGCGACTAGCGAAGTCGGACAAACTACTCGTGATAGTTTTGATTTGCCGATCGCTTTGCTAACTTCGATTTAAAACCGAACTCATGTGTGTATCACATATCGTTTATCTCGGTCCTCGAGATGATTTGATTTGCTTCTCAAGCGTTATTGTCAACGAAATCAATACGATTTCTTCTTAGCGGGGTCGACCAAGTCTAAGTACTTTCTGTTCAATTCGAGACTAAGTATCGTACTATCATCGAGTACGTCTTCCAATCAACGATTCAATTCGTTATCCCAACTTTACTTGCGCATCATCCATTCCTATCTTTTCCGTCGTTTGGGGCCAATCTCGCCGTCGTTCATGCACACTCCATGTTCCAGTCCTACTCTAAGTATTGCTGCCCAAGTCTATCGTCCGTCCAGACGATACTGTAAGGTCAATCGTACAAGTTCAATCACTCGGCATAGGGTCGTCCGCCTATCCGCTAGGTCAGCTCACAAAGTTATAGTTATACGTCAGGTCTGTGGCTCGTCGTGCAAGGTCGTTACACGACGCTCTCCCCAAATCCTATGGTCAAACCATTTGTTCGCTTGTACGGGGGTTTCTACCCGAGTTCATTTTACTCAAATTTCTAAACATCGAGCATGATCACCTAATTCGCATCAAGACTTACGTTGCATATATTCAATTCCGTTCAATCACCAGTTCTAACCAATTCATGTATTCGATCACGAGGTCATCCGGCTCGACAATACATTGCGCCCTAATCTCACGCGAGTCCGATTATTCACGACGGTTCATGAATCACCATGCAACGCTTCCGCAGAATAATCATTCTCATCGGGGCGTAACTCTTGTTTGAGTTTTAGACTAACCCATTCTCGATACGCGGATTGGACCTACTTAATCCTCAAGTTCAATTCTTCAAGCACACAAATTCATTCTCGAGTCCACCTTCGCGTCAAACCACAAGTCGAAGCAATCAGATTGCCACGCCATCTGAGTTCAATCACTCCCGATGTACGAATCACCATATCAGCGCTCACGCGGAGTGATCGCCATAATCTGGCACGACGCATGTGCGAGGCTGGAGTTGCGCTCGCATAAGACAAGAACGTCAACGTTGTGGTTGTCAACAAAGCAAATCCAAGCATTCACATTTTTATCCAAGCCAAATCAATTTGATAATCTGTCCGTCATACGTTCAACTAGAAAATCCTCGAGCTAAATCTATCTTTTCCTCGACACATTTTTACCATCCCAAGTATAGCATCCAACGGGACAATAACATTTGCATGATCGTCATTCGTCGAGTCAGAGTACCCCCGAGTTATCGTATATCGATCTTTGATACGCCTCAATACCATCGACGATATGCGTAACCTGACGATCTTCCTTTGCAACCGATTTCGAGTCGTGCGTTGATGCTGTTGTCCGAGTTGGATATTCCACAATTTCATTTAGTATTCAAGATCAAGTTCAACTGCTATTCCTCAAGCTAATTTCAAGATCTTTGTTCAAACTCAAGTCATAATTTATTTGAATCAATCCGAAATCATACGTACGATCCTCTAAGTTTTCTCGATCAAGACCATTCATTTTTATTCATCGTTCTGAACCATTTTCTAACTCGCGTTGCCCATTGAAAAGTTGTCCAGCGACATCTCGTTCGGGACTTTCGAAGCACGGCCAACTAAGCGTGACACGTTCTAAGGCTTTGCGCGATCGCATCTCTTGTCGACATACTCGTACGATCCGTAAATCCTTTAGTCTCGCTCGAACAATTTCTATGACGTCCATATACCACTCAGGGTTCGAGCCACTCGACTAGTCGTCGACACTCATTCTTATTCTTCTCCGAACCTATCACATACACCACTCGGATTCAAGCCATACGATCTAGTTCTTAATCACGTTCGCGTCATGCGTTAAGACATCCTCCAGATTCGTTCGACGAATCTCTAGCGTAATCGCTCACGTCGCCTCGACGTACTAAGTCGTTCGCACTAATCCTCAAAATCCAAGCCAATCTTTCGTGTACGCCTAAGCGTTAGTTTGATAACGTTCCTATCGATATACACTCTAAGTGTATCTCCGTTCCCGACCGAGCGGTACTTGATATCGCTCGCAACTCGATTGCACCAAAAGTCGAGGTGCGCGACACGCGACACAACTTAGCCAAAAGGCTGCGTGCATAACTATCCCGTTCGAACTATACTTTGGTCTCGTGTACTTGTTTGTTGTCAGCGTAAGCTCATTCAAGCGTGCACTGCGTTTGCTAACTCTTAGCATCGGTTCCTTCCAACTCAAGTCCGTTGTGGTGGCACAAAGGCCTTCGCCTATCGATCCCGTCCAATCGAGTACTCGTACGAGCTTTTGAAAATATTAGACTTATTGTATGGAACATCCCAAGGCACAGCGAGAGAGAGCGTACACTTCTTTTGTTTCAACGAGCTTTCAAAACTGAGAGAATCGAAATGAAGTCCAAGGACGTAAAGCCGTGCTCTGATACCAATCTGTCATGCCCCGCTCCCGTAGGAGCGATCGTCCTCGCTAAGGCGTGATGCCACACGGGCCTAGGTTGCGCCCGTGCAAGGCCAAGTCCATAAACGGCCGATTTGAGCTAGGCCACAAAGTCGCACAGAGTGTCCCAATTGCAGCAGAAAGTAAATGAACACAAGTAGAGGCGAATTCAACTCTTTATTGATATTCAAGAAGTTTACAAGCGGCGCCAGGCCGAGTTTACAAGTCGTTCAAGCTCTCTCTCTATCTAAAACATAAAAGGCATGCCAAGTGGCTTACAAGATGGAATGATTCATGGCGATGTTCCAATACATTATGTCCTGTATATGGTGTTCCAGCTCCTTGCAACGCTCCAAGGCTCGAGAGATAGCTCCGTGCCTTAGCACGTTCGATGGAAGCTTCGCACCCGCCGGCGTCTCCTGCATCCTGCAAGCAGACTGTGGGGTTATCAGTACATTGTTATGCACTGGTGGGGAGGCTAGCTCGCCCACAATGCCTTATGCACCGTCTATCATTCATTGTCTTTCTAATCTTGCCTTAGGATCAGTTTCATGACATATTTTATAGCCTATCTCGTGTTGCCGAATACAAGTGTCGCATGAAAATACATGCATAACTTACCCATACTTACCATCCGGCCTTCCCTATCCAAAGTAAACCAAGTTAGTCAATAATTCATAGGAAATAACTTAACGTGATTCATGTGAACTTTCAATGTCATGGGCGTGTCCATGCCTCGGGTCCTAGCGCATCGTAGGCATATTTTCTAACTCACTTGCACATAGTACTTTTGATCATTTGTATGTTACATTCAATGTCTGTTCAGCGGGCGCTTCATTCAGTTAACTTAGACTACTTTGATTTCAATGCAAGGACTTGCACGTGGATTGTCACCAGCAAAGCTCACTTAAATCTATATGCACCGGTCGCTGGCATGTCATCCATTTTGGACATTTTCCCCTGTAGCATTCTCATCTATCAAGCGTGATGGCTGGTACACCTTGATAGACTATTGAATAACTAGCCCTACGTTTGGTTATGTGCCCAAGCCCGTACATCTGTTCGCCCGTAGGCCATGATTCCGTCTAGGTCGACCACGAAATCGTCGTTCACTGTCCTTGGAATCCCTTTTCACTCGTGCACGAGCCGTCTACGACCATTTTGTATTTTATTGTCATTTTAACTTAACGGCTGCCTTCGAGCCGTAGGCTAACCCTTAGCCACAATGTATTATCGACCAGGTTGGCGTCCGTGCAGCACGGGTAGCGAGCCCCGTTGCATGTGCCCGTCATACCTGTCGCTAACCATCCCTTTTCTTCCTTATCTTTTATTCATTCATTATTTTCTTTCTTTCACTTGTCCGTTTGTTCATTGATTCATTCATTCACTTATTCATTCATTCATTCATTTATACATTTTACAACTCCTTGTGCGGGAGTCGCCTTGGCGACCCATCGGTCCCGTGGCCTTTCAATGTTGCTATACTCTACTCGGAACGAATATGTCGATAGTCTTCCCATTTCATTATTGTAAACCATTCATTGTTTCATTGTTGAACGCATAGGGACTTGAACGTAAGCTTGTGCCTTAGCACGAGCGTGGAGTGCGGTGCGAGAGTTCTCACATTTTCTATGTTCCTTTCCATATTCTATACAAGCATACAAGATGGGATTATTCCCTTAGCTAGGTTCGTTGAGTCATTTATTAGCATGCACAGTATTATCGCCTAGCGATTCTAGCAATAGTGTCCGTATTGTTATGTGTCTTGGCTAAGCAAAGACGGGTTCATCGGAGCCACCCACCTTAGCGATGTTCGCATCGGCCGAGCGATACTCCGAGCGCGCCTTTGAAAGTCTAAGTCTGGATTCATCTTGACGGGCCAATGTAAGCCTTGCATCGATTTTTCTTCAGGTCGATGCCAACTCTTCGGGTCGATGGCTCGTTCGAGTCGTTGCACTTGCCGTTTGAATCGGCGTTCCGCTAGGGCGGAGCTGGTCATTGCAGGGATACACATATATTTTAGAAATTTGAATATTTATACTATAAATTCAAAAAGTTTCAAAGGTAGCCCCGTCCTAGAAAGTGACTATCAACACCACTACTACTGATACTATTATTATTATTATTATTATTATTATTATTATTATTCCAATTGTCGTCATCGAAGATGTCGTATTACTACGTCTCCTCCATCTGAATAATCAAGTATGGAAAAAAATACGATATTATTGCTCGTACTTCACATAACAACAAGGTGGTGGAGCACAGGAGAAAGCTCATTTGGTGTAGGATTTCACTAACACTCGAGAACAATAATGATGTGGTAGCACATGCCAACAAGACTGTTGCACTGGTGTTGGACTGGTATATGATAGAGTGCATTGCGTAGGCGCGCTGGCAGGGGGTGGTGAGATTATGTGTTATTTGTTGCTACAAATCGAGGTCATCTTGGAGTTGACAAAATGAGAGAATGTTAAGTGGTTTTTGATTTTTTTCGTTATTGTATGTAAGTCCCTGAATATTTTTAACTATTTTAAAAATAAGGAATTATATTTTAAATAGCATTTTTTCCTTAAAATAAGTTATTATAATTATTAGGAATTTCCTAGGATTTTTAAATAATTTTTTATATAATTTTATAGCTTAAAATATCAATCTGCAATTATTAAATATCAACTTGCAATTTGTTAAATTGTTTTAATATCAATTTGTAATTTAATGAATTGTTTTTATATCAGTTTGTAATTTTTCTAATTGTTTTATATCAGTTTGCAAATTATAATTTGCATATTGTAAGGCAGTAGGGTTAGTTTGTAAAACCCCAAACTTGGGGGACCTAATTGTAAAACACCCATTATCCCCCCACAATTTTTCTCTCTCCTCTCTCACCTACGACCGACGACCACCGCCCTGACGACCCGGCCGACCTAGCCCTAATTCAACCGACTTCTCGACCCTATAAATCGACCCCAATCCCAAATCCTAACCCTACACTATTTTCCGACCAACCCAGCGCCACCCTGACCCTTTCTTCTCCGACGACCACTCGTCGGAGTTCGCCCTTTGCCGTCGCTACCGCTACAACCACCGCCGTCGTGATCCACCACCGCCATATTGTTCGCCACGACGTGACAAACTCAGCGCCACCTTCCTCCGTCAACCCCGACGCCTACGGCCGCCGCCAGCACCCCCGACAGCTTCCTCGCGCCGGACACGTACGTGTCCCTTCGTATTTTCTTCACCCCTGTGTCTCATTTTCACGTGGATGGGTCAATTCGCGTCGGTGAGTTTGATAGTGGACTCGGACACGAGAAACTCGTATCGTGTGTATCGTACACGCCTTGGACACAAGACTCGTGTGTCTTCGTGTCCCTAACTGTCAGGACACGAAGACACAAAAGTATGGGTTAATGGGTTCAATTAACTGTTATTGGGTTTAAAACCCATTAAGCTTATGGGTTTGGTTATTTAGTAAGTTATCGGGTTTGGTCCCAACCCACTATCCTAATTCACTTTAAAATTAACCCAAACCCTATCCCTAACAGCAAGCTCAAGCTGACCCCTGGTCAGCCGAGTAGCGCTCAAAGACACCGCCCCTTGTTCCAGCAGGCCGAGTTCGAGCCCCCCTTTTGTTGTTTTAAATACATATATACATATATATATATATATATATATATATATATATATATATATATATATATATATATATATATATAAATACATATTTAAATATATATATATATATATATATATATATATATATATATATATGTATGTATGTATTTAAATATATATATGTGTATATATATATGTATTTATATATATATATATTATTATATATATACTGTTATATATAATATATATATTGTATATATATATTATATTAAGTATTTATATATATATATATGTTCATTATATATATAAATATCTATATATTTATGTATATATATAAATGTACTTGTTGTATATGTATATGTATTTCAAATACAATTTTGTGCAAAATGTTATTATATATAAATTTACAAGTTATTTTATTATATAATTTTATGACTTGTATATTTCATTACTTTAATATATATTATTAAAATACTTTAATATATATATTTAAATATATGAATTATTGTATCTTATTAATCATGGTCATTTGATGTCCAAACCTAGCATGGATTTTTGGGCCCAAATGTGTCTACATATATTCAAGTAGGGTTGTGCACAATTAAGTCAAACCGATCAAATCGAACCAAGCCAAACCGAACCGATTGGTTTTAAACCGAATCGATGGTTCTGTTGGTTTGGTTCGACTTCAATTTTTTCAAAACCGACCGATTCGGTTCGGTTCACGGTTTGGTTATGCCAAAAACCGTCAAAACCGAACCGAACCGAACCAAATCCTTGTTAAATAATTAGGATTGGCCGATTGGGTATGTGTTCATTATGTTGTATTATACCGGTTTGGTTCATTTATTCACATCACAGCCATTTATCAAGTAGAAGTTGAAAGAGCTCTCTCTCCCTCTCTAGTCTCAAAGAGGAGTGCTTGCGGCTCATATTCTTTTCTAATTGCTTCTGTGCACATGAAAGGGACTTTTGGTTGAATGTATATAATTTTTTTATATGTATAATTGATATTTTTTCCACCTGCAAAGCACAAGTTGAATTGAAGCTGCTGAATTGTATTTACTGTTGCAAAGTACAAGTTGACTGAGGTTTCACCAAAAAAAAAAGCACACAGTCCACTTTTTTTATGTGATCAAAACCGACCAAGTCGAACCGATCCAAACCGAACCAAGTCGGTCGGTTTCAAAACCGAACCGACCATTTGGTTGGTTTGGTTCGGTTTTGTTTATTTTCAAACCGATTAACTTCGGTTCGACTTCGGTTGGGACCAAATATGTCGACCACCGACCGATGCACACCCCTATATTCAAGGCATGTACAAGTCATATTGGACTTGATTCATGGCTTTGGATCCCGTATCTGGACTTCGGTTCAATTTCGTATACGTGGATAAAATAGTAAATAATTAATTAATTATTTTCTAGAAATTATAACTTACTATTTTTGAATTTTATATATATTTTATTTTCTGTAAACATATGGGAAAATTGTATTTAAATACTATGTTAATTTATAAATTTTAATATAATTTTTCCAGCATTTATTAAGTATTTTGACAATTTATAAAAATAGAAAAACATAACTCATTTTCAGAGTACTTATGTTTGCTGATTTTTAATAAATATCTATGGGGGTTTTTAAATTCCAGAAAAATTAGTATAAATTTCTATAAATAACAAGGATCATTTTAGTACTTTATTTTATGTATAATTGAGCTTTTTGTCTATCTTAAAAATTGTTTGAACACAGTGTACAGTCTGATTTAATTATTGATTAATTACGACTTACGATGTATTGTGTGATTTTGGGATATTGTAGTATTGGACCTCACCCTAAAATTTACCATTTAGCCAGGTGTCCAGTCAGAAAGTCGTATCGCACACTAGTGTCCTAGTGTTTAACTTAGTATGAAAACTAAGTTTATGTATTATTTTTACAGTGACGAGACACCAGACATCTATAGCATTTTCTTCACTACCTTGCTTTGCTAGAGGCAAGTACCTCTACAAACTTTATTTACAGCATATAATAAATTGTGTATAAACCATGTTAAAATACCGATATCTAAAACTGCAAGTCATATCTCTCTACATGTTTTACATGCTTTATACTGCTCTCGGTATCCACCATGTTTTATGCTATTCTCGTATCTCTCACATGTTTAGAATATGGGTTATGGGAAACTGATAGTTGAGTACGTGATCGTGCCCTCTCTACCGTAGCGAACAAAGTTTTATTTTATATGTTACTACGCCGTAGGCCTTTATCTCAAAGCAGATTTGTGCGTATATACATCTATCGTCGTATCACTTATACGGGAGTACATTTCATTATGTGTTCCTGCACATTGTACACCTATTGACGATCACGTATCTGCTACAGTTTTAAACATTATATATACATCTGTCTCTATGACATATGTATCCTTGCCATGATAGATTGTGATATTACACGATTCTTATTTATTACACTCCTGTTCATTTCATGTTTCGTATATTTAGTTTGCTAGAATCATTACTTGCTTCTGTCCTGACAGGATAACGTTGTAGGTATACTTACCGAGGAGGAGTTGCTATATGATTCCTATTACGGAGTTGCCATCGAGGATCCGACTTTATCTTACGAGGATGTACCTACGGGGAAATTCGTCTAGTTTGTATAGTTGCTCGGGACTTCTGAGAGTAGTCATGTTGTTAGATTATGTATTTTGTGACTGGACCTGTATCCAGTTTTACATTTTGGCCATGTACTTGGAACATATTTATATACGAAATGATTTTGTGTTTGGATATATTTTGACTCATTATTACATATAGAACTGTTAGCACACTTTGGTCTTATCTTATTTGTCTTTGGAACAGTTTACTACGCTTTATCTCAAGCGTAGGCTGGACATGACTTGGCCGGGCCCAACAATTTGGGTAGCGGATCGTGACATGTTATAAGGCGGGAGACAAATTTATTCATTGATATCATTGATGTTATAAATGGAAAAAATACATTTTGGGACGAATGATATTAGATTAAAAAAATAACACTATTATTGCACCCAAAGTTGCTTTGAAGTTTTTCAACCCAACAACGAGGGCCTTGTTTAAGGTGATTTTTTAGTAAAAATTCCAAGGAGAACACAAACTTTTGATGCTAAACTATCATACTACGATCAAAGTCAATATGTTTGTCCTTTGCAATTGAAATGAAGGGAAGGCGGGGGCATTGTGGAATGTAACGATACGTTCGATTGTTACTTTTTTTCGCTTTAGTAGGCCCATATGACATTTAGGCATCATCGTCCTGGACACACTTTTAACAAAGATAGACGACAAGGACATTTTTTTTTTACTTTTTTGGGGCTTTAATTTGTTGCCCTTGTTGTTGGATGTAGTTATAGTCCTACGATCAATATATAAGGTTTAGTAAGGATATCTTTCCTCTACAAAGCAAGGGGGAACAAATTAAGATGAAATAAACAACAACACATTTACTGTAATGTTGTTTATCTAATTATACGATATTTAATTATGACAATGTTAACTATTTATTGCAATATATGTTATATATATATATATATATATATATATATATATATATATTTTTATATATATATATATATATATATATATATATATATATATATATATATATATATATATATATATATATATATAAATATATATATATATATATATATATATATATATATATATAACATATATTGCAATAAATAGTTAACATTGTCATAATTAAATATCGTATAATTAGATAAACTACATTACAGTAAATGTTGTCTAATTATACGATATTTAATTATGACAATGTTAACTATTTATTGCAATATATGTTATATATATATATATATATATATATATATATATATATATATATATATATATATATATATATATATATATATATATATATATATATATATATATATATATATATATATATGTTATATCGAACATTAAAAAGTTTTCCTCAATTTGACACAAAGTATATTATCAGACAACTTTTTATAAAATGCTATGTACTTATTGTTCGCCATCCAAAATGCGACAAGGTCTTTTTGATTGATAAATATTTGTATTTCAATTACAAACAGAATAGTATACAATGTAGGGCTTAGACGTAGTTTTAGGAGTACACTTTTATTTTTATCTGGGAACTGTATCGGTGGAGCGAGTGGTAATACGTTGACTCCGTTGACGATTTGACGACGAACTTGGATTCTCTGAATGTCACGCCCCAGAACCAGAATACTGGAGAGCGGGTGCAGACATAGCCAGCTACGTATATAAAATGGAATCCATCTCACTATACGGTCACGGCTGTCTAGATACATGAGGGTTTACTACAAGCCAACAGTCTCCTATGGTCATGAACCAGCCTAGTGTCTCAATCATCAGCAATTAAGTATAGTCACAAGATGTATGATCACTAAATATACAATAATAAGGCGTCCCAAATATTACATATTCAGCTGATCATGAAGCTAGTCGTTACAAAATGTTAGGACTAGCAAGAGTTTAGTCATACATGATCAACCCTAGGATTTGTCAATCATGTTATAGCCCGTAGGCAGACAGAAAGTAAGTACAATCGAGCTAAACAGGTGCTCGTCGGCTAAACGCCTCAAAAGAATATTTTTACAATAAAGTGGGAGATCAAAAATAAACCCATTCGTTGCCCTGGTTACGCCGAGTGGTCACTATCGGGCTGGAAAGTCGGTAGATCCTCTGGAGCTGCTCCAAAATCTGGCCATACAAAACCAGCTGGGTCAGATCCCAGAAAGAGCAAGTGCCACAAAGGAAGCTTCACTTAGGAACTAAAACCAGTAATTAGCACAGAAGATAATAATAATATAGTAAAACTGGAGAAATACAACATCATGAGGATATACGGTAAGATAACCATGGAACCATTCAGATAACCAGATTGCAATCCTTAAACCAAACAAAGACCGGGATTGTAACCCTTCATCCGAACTTGGTTTCTCCCATTTATCAGCAAGATAATATAAGAAAAATCAGAACATGTAACAATTTTATACAGGATCAAGGCAAGACTAGACCGATTATTCTCCATTCAACAATCACGGCTAAGCAATAAGTACGGCTTGATACTTTAACTAACTAGGGTTATCACTGGCCTAGTTACTAGTAAGATACAGTGAGATTATTCCACAGCCACAAGCCCTGCAGACCATCCAGGTTACCCATGTCGAAATTTAGGGGTTGAATTCAGGTGGGTATATTGTCCAGGAAACGTATGTACCCTTAAGTAGCTTGAAGGGTGCAACACATGACAGTGTGCTGGAAATATGCCTTACTCGACGGCAGGCTATAGATCCCAAGCGCGCCCAGGTAACGGGATTGCCTGTAGCTGGGAGATCTCTTTATGACTAATGTATTAATCTAGTTATTAGCCTTAGTCCAATTCAGTAGGTACTCCTGACCGTGGTACTCAGGAGTCCCATCCTAGACATGATGCAAGACATGACTGGATTATTTGTACAAGCACAATCGTCCACGGTGTCCAGGCTATTTATACAGGTCATGTCATGTCAGGTAGCCGTCGCAACAGCTTATCAGATATGCCAGGTTTATCCTGTCAAGTTCACTTGTTAGGAGTGCGCCACGACGGGCCACCATCAGGTCATGCTACGTATCAAGAGTGCACCACTGCGGGTCACTGCCGGGTTTATGGTACATGTGCAGAGCATCATAGTGCAAGCATTCAACCAGGAGACCCAAGTTATGCTGAGGTTACAAGACATGAGTTATCAGTAAAATCAAATAATAATAATTCAATCATAGAATACAAGTCTATGGAAAAGCCATACGGCTCAGGCATATGCGGCCAAGGAAGGAATCCATGCGGGAGCAGCTCATGCGACTGAGGGCGGGAGCAGCCCATGCGGCTAGGAATAGAAGGAGCGCATGTGGTTAGGAGGAAATAGGTGTCATGCGGCTCGCGGGGTAGGAGTCCATGCGGCTAGAACGGACCCGGGCTCATGCGGCTCGCAGAGCAAAGGTCCATGCGGCTTGGTTTACAATGGTCTCATGCGGCTCAACTGAGTGGAGCCCACTGCGGTTGGGTCAATGTGGTTACTTATGCGGCTGGGAGTGACGGGTGTATATGCGGTTCAGGAAGAAGGGCCCTCATGCGGCTGGCGGGAAGGGGTGCACATGCGGCTGACGGGGAAGAAGTCCATGCGGCTAGGAGTGCAAGGGTCTCATGCGGTTGGGAGCATCTTGCCGCGTGAATGTTCATGCAGTCAAGTACTGCCATGTGGCCAGAGAACTGTCATTCTTCTCCAAAATTTTTGAGAAGAAGAACATCATGAACCCATGCTTCCAAGCTCCATGAAACCTTCATCCAGAGTCCAAATCCGAACTTCCATAGGTCAAAATGGGGCAGAACAAAATTTTCTACAACATGGAACCATCAAAACTTAGAAATAACAAGATTAAGTAGATCAAAACCCAAGAATTCCAAAAATAAGATAAACTTAGATCTACAAGAATCAGGCCATGGAAAGTAAAAATGCCAAGTACTAAAGTATGTTAGAATGCTGTAAAGGAGATAATGGAATAATAAAATTAAAGTTCCTCCATGAAGCAAGCTGCACTTGCATAGACCTCTCTCTCTCTGGTAGGTGAAGAAGTTATGGTGGAGAAGAAGAAGAGTAATGAGGAGAGAGAAAGGAGAATGGGTTAATAAATACTAATGATGGTGGTAGGTAGGTAGGGGTTCACCTTTGGTTCATGATAAACCAAAGCAAAACCTAGCCAAGCCGAACCAACCCAAGAATAAACCAAGCCATAAAGAAAAGCTAAGCAAGGAATCATGCAATACAAGATAAAATACGTACACGTATTCCAAAATACGTAATACGAACCACAGGCATTACACTGAAGGTCTGGGTTGCTCTGAATGCCGGAGCGTTTGGAGGAGAAGTAGACGTTAAGTGTCTTTCTTCTTGTTTCTATCTGTATATATGATGATCTTCGTGTGTGTGAAAAAAAGAATGATCCCTCTATTTATAGGCAGCAGACTGGTCTGCTCATGCGCGCATATGTAGGATACGTCTGTACGTGGAAATGC
This sequence comes from Iris pallida, assembly GCA_029216955.1. Lineage (NCBI taxonomy): Eukaryota > Viridiplantae > Streptophyta > Magnoliopsida > Asparagales > Iridaceae > Iris > Iris pallida. The sequence goes on along the minus strand of JANAVB010042217.1, from coordinate 3,203,496 downwards.
CACATGGCTGATGCTGTGGGGTGCATGGACGATGCGCCATGAGTCGGAGCTGAATCTGCTGAACTGCTCAGTTGGGCTGCGGTGGAGCTGACACGTGACAGTCGTGAAGATTCGTCTGTTGCTGAGATCTTGGATGGTTAGCACCCATTCTTGAGCAGAACTGGGTCAAAAGACACGTGGCTCATGTCTGTGGATCAAAGATATCGGATTTTATGGAAAAATGATCTGTCAGGATGCGCCTAAGATTTGACGCATGGGATGACTCGATCTATAACTTTTAGTGGTCACAAACAAGTCTGGACGCATGGCTTATGAGGCACATACAGAGCTTTGGGCGCATGGCTGTGGAGGCGTTTGCAGAGACTTGGTTTCTGTCTTTTGGCATCAGGAGTAAGTCGGGGTGCATGGCTTTTGAGGCGCATGCAAAGCTTTTGGGCGCATGGATGTGGAGGTGCATGCAAGTGATCGGTCGGCCACGTGTCAAGGACAGCTATAGCTGACAAAATGTAATGATGAAGATGACATTGGCGGGTCTTCGTTTTCTGTAAAAAGTTGTCAACTGTTCAGTCTTCGAGAAGTGTGATGCCGACTCTGTCATATAGCATTAAATGCTTGATGGATGACGAGTTGAAGTGGATGCATCAGTTTGTGTCCCACTAGGCTATGTCCCATTTGGGCACATCGGTATGGAGCGCATGGCTGATGGCACATCTGCCGTATGGCACATCCTTGTTTGCCCATCTATTGAGTTCTTCGAGGCATTAATGGTTGTTTTGACTTGGTTGATTTCGAATAGGCGGATTCATCGTCATAAATGCAAATTCATTGCACAGAATGCGAGGAGACGGCCACTTGGCGCATGGACGAGGGTTGCTCCGGCCTATAAATAGATTTGTGAAGAGTTTTGTTTCTCATTTCACTTATATTTTTTTCATGGAGACGAACTCGATAGGTCCTCTGCCTTGGCAAGTTGGCGATGAACTTCTTTCGAGGACGAAGGTGCGTCGATTGGTTTTTTTCACCATCGGCCCTATGAAAGTGCATGTTGTCATGCCCCGATCCGGGAAATCGCTCGTCCTCGCTAGATTTAACCCGAATCATCGTCCTCGCTGGGGCGTGATGCCACACGAGCCTGGAGTTGCGCTTCTGCAAGACAAGATAACAGGTTCACATAGAACTATCTCAAATCGATAACATAAGCAGCGGAAGGAAACAAAGTAAAACATAAGAATCTCTTTTATTGATTTTGAACTGAAGATTACAAAGGCTCTGAATAGCCCAACTTAATAGGCTAATTGTCTACAACGTTCATGATCTCTCTTGCTCACAAAGGATTATATTGTTCCATACATTATGCCTCTTTATAGCCACCAAGTAGTCTTCGGCTGAACATCTCAATGTCGCAAGTCCGAACGCCTATGCGGTGCTTCTCTTGAACGCCAAGGACTCCATGCCTCGGCACATCCAAGCCAAGCTCCATCCCGAGCCAATCATAACCTGATCCTGCACATAAACTAGTGGGGGATTAGTGCTTTCGTCCTCGCTTCGTACTGATCAAGACCCGCTCGCACCCAAACCAAACACTAAATATCTTTAGTGAAACATGTATTATTATTTGTGATCTTTCTACTTAGCCTTAGGATCAGTTTCATGGCAATCTTCATATATAGCAACTTATCATAAATGTGTCCCATACCGTGTTCCTACAGCAGATACAGTTAGCCATAATAAACATAAACATGGTATTCGTGCTCATCTCCGTCCCTTTTCGCCTAGCCTGCACTCGTTAGAACTTTGCATAAGCAAACATACGATTTACGCAACCAACCAATCATAAACTTAGACATATGCAAAAGGGTTACAGGCCCTGCGCCTGCACCCAACTCTCATCTCAGCCCACCGGCCCTATCTATATGAAGGTCACGGTGTTTCGCACCGTAATAGACTTGGCATCTCTTATGTGTAAGCCTACGATCACTTCGATATGGGTAACTAGCCCAATATCCGAAGGATCCCAAACTTACGGATATCATAGCTTATCACAGCATTGGACGGTCGTAATCCGTCCGAATGTTGTGCACCATAAATACCACACATAATTCTCTCCTAGGCCGAACGGTCCCGTTGCCCCGGTCGTAACCGTCCGAGGGAAGCCGTACCCGTGCACGGGCCATCCGAGTCCATTGACCATGCAATACGCACCATAGCATACAAGTCATACATTCCAATCCATCTCGTGTTCCATAAACATAGTCTTGCTCCATAAACGATTTCCCGTGCCATAAACATATTCACGTCTCATAAACATAATCCACCATTCATATGGGGAGCTCCGTCGGCGTTATGCCCTAACACATCCATATTGATGCACGACGCCCAACGGCTTAGTCATCTCGTTTTCATATTCAGCGCATACCATTCGTAAGTTATTCACACCGCCTAACTCCGTGGTTACTTAGTCTTTTCGTAGCATAAGTGCCCGAGGGCACGCTCAATACCGTATTCAATATTCTACGTCTAGTGTTCAATGTTCTCGGAGTCGTACACATGATACACATCTCAATATCATCATTCAATGTTCTACCATCATTGCCCTACCGCGACTCGTGCACTTGATGCATGTCGCTTCAATTGTTCGATTGTTCAATGTTTTACCTTAGTGTTCAACGCATACTTAGACCTTTCGTCGCCGAGCCATGCTCGCTAATTCGATAATCATCTTATGCATACAATGATATACATTTTATTAGACGTAAAGGAATAGGGAGAGAGAGTCAAGAACCCGCCCACCTTAAGCCGATACGCCTTGCCGTCTCGCCGATTGAAGCGTCTCGCTTCCATAACTCGATCGCATAGCTAACTCCCGGACTTGGCCATTCCTTTGAACTACTCGGTTGATTTGGCCTATCACGCCCATGCCACAATCCGTTGCAAGGCCACGATTTGGTTTTGCAGACACTTCATTGCATAAGGCAAAATGATGACCTCTTATCGTCCAGCATAAAAGTATAGTCTGCACACCAGATCAACTAAAATCAGCACTTGCTCAAATGGGACTTATCCTTTGCATCGATTCGATTCATAGATTTCAACCGACTCAAAGCTTACCTTTGGCCATCGTAACTCTTGCATCGATTCGCATCGATACTTCATCGGGTCAACGCAATTCTTCGAGTCAACGACTCATCATAATGCACCGATGCGGAACGGAGCATTACATGTGCATCCAAATATCGGGATCGTCGTATTTCGACACAGGCTGAAGGTGCCTGTTGCATCCAAAGATCGGGGCGGTCGTACGTGCCTTGATTTTTGTTATGCTGGAAAAGCCGCAGGTCGGGGCTATCGTGCCCCGACTTTGTTAGGCTAGAAGAGCCACTCCTCCTGCTAGAGTGCCTGTATGCTGACGAGGAAGTGATTCGCTCTGACTATGCACGGGGATGCACATATGCTGAGAATGCTGGAATGATGCTCCTGGCTGTAGCACTTGAGTGATGCGCCTGGCTGTACGTTGAAGTGATGCGCCTGACTGTAGTTTTTGGAATTTTCTTTCTCTTTTGTAAAAGAATTCTCCTTTGTAAAAGACATGTAATATACTTTCATATGAAATAAAAGCCTCATTTATATGTCTCTACTTATTTGTTGTTTTCTGTTGCGCCAAGTATTCTGTTTCTGGCGCATGTTAATTTCTGGCACATGAGAGTTAGGGCACATAGGAGTTCCGGCCTTATGCGCCTAAAATTTCATGCTTCTACACTTATTAAAATAAAGTATCCATGCATACTGATTTGTTGTTTCTTAAATGTCTCTTTAACAAAATGTGGAAAATATTTCCATCTATATTTATAAACAAAACAAAAAACTAACAAGCCGAAGATATTAAGAAAGAATTATTGAATTTCTAGCAAATTAAACAAAATATCGAAAAGATTATCACTACTAAAATCTGCTCTATTAGCGACGTAATGTAGCGACGGAAAAAAATAACGTCGCTAAATATTGAATATAGCGACTACTTTTGATAGACATCGCAAGACGTCGCTGAATAGCGACGTTTCGCGACATGAGATAAAGTACGTCGCTGAGTAGCGACGTTCAGCAATGTAACTTAAGTTATGTCACTACATAGCGAAGCGACGTTAAAAGCAGACGTCGCTAATGTTTTAATATATTCCGTTCGAAACTTTCATTTCCCCTTTTCTCTCTCCCAAAATTTTTCCTCAAACGAAGTCCTCCTTCTCGCCGAAGCCTCCTCCGACGACGAAACCCCCTCCTCGCCGCCTACCTCCGACGACGAAGCCCCCCTCCTCGCCGCCTCCCTCCTCCGACCGAGCCGCCCTCTTCAGGTAAACCCTAACCCTAACCCTAGCTATCTAGACACAGACACGGACACAAATTAGGGCACAGACACAGACACGAGAACCCTAACCCTAGCCCTAGCCCTAGCCCAAGGTTGCAGTATGGGATTGAATCAGTAGGAATGTAGGGACTCGGCTTCAAGTGGAGTTAACCATGGACTGGACTTGCAAGGACATAGCAAAATAAATGTAGGGAAAAACATTGATGTGGTGGACATCATGTGTGGACTGAAATACCAAATGGACAATTCTTGGTATGAACCTACTGTCCCAGGAATGACAATGTTACATGACTGAACAGTAGGACATCTGCTAAAGGGACTGATCAAGATGACAGTGCATTGTTTGCCATTAAAATTTTTTGATTGAATTTCAATACAAACAGAACAGTGTTACAATATAGGACTTAGATGTAGTCCTAGGAGTACACTTTTGTTTATCTGGGTCCCTTATGCCGATGGAGCGAGTGGTAATGCGTTGACTCCGTTGATGATCTGACGACGGTTATCGGTTCTCTGAAGGTTTGGATTGCTCTGGGTGCTGGAGCTTGCTGAGAGGAGGAAGACGTTGAGTGTTTGTATCTGTCTCTCTGGTGGTGCGAAGTCTTTGTCTGTCGATGTATGTTTGCCTCTGTGTGTGCTCGTTGGTGAGAAGGAAATGATCCCTCTATTTATAGCTTTGCAGGCTGGCTGCTTATGCGTGCGTATGTAGGATGCGCTTGGACGCGGGGACGCCATGTGGTGATTGCTGATGGAGGCGCATGGACGATGCGCCCTGATTGAGGGGTTGAATTCTTCATGCTGCTATTGTGAGCCGGTACGTAGCAGAGAAGAGGATCTTTCTGTTGCTGAGATGGATGAATCGAGTCAAAGGACACGTGTCATCGGCCCATGGCTCGGAGATCTCAGATTTGGTGGAGAATGATCAGGTAGGATGCGCCTGGAATTGGGCGCATGAGGAGACTGTGGCTCGTAACTTTTGGGAGTCACGAACAATTTGTGGCGCATGGCTTTTGAGGCGCATACGAAGCTTCAATAGTGACTTTACTTCTGTCTTTTAGGATCAGAGAGAAGTCTGGGATGCATGGCTTTTGAGGCGCATGCAGATTTAGGCGCATGGCTACGGAGGCACATGCGAGACGATTGGGCGGCCACGTGGCAGTAACCGTCGGAGAAAAGTAATGATGATGCTGACATTGGCGACGCTTCATTTTCTAAAAAAGCTGTCAACTGTTCAATCTTCGGGAAGCGTGCTGCCAACTCTGTCAGACTTCATCATTTAATGTTTTTGACATTCGATGGACAGTTGAGTGAGCGCATCGATCGGCGTTCCACTAGGCGTATGGGGACGCATGGGGGCGCATCCCTGTGCGGCGCTTGGTGCTGAAGGGCGCGTCTGTGTGATGCGCTTGATGGGCGCGTCTGTGTGATGCGCTTGATGTTTGAAGGGCGCATCTGTGTGATGCGCTGTCTGGCCGGCGCATCCGCTTCATGACACGTCTTTAATGGTGCGACTGTTACGTTCTTCGAGTGCTTTAAATAGCCGTTTTGACTTGGCTGAATTTGAAGCGTCCGGTTCATCCATTTAATACAAATTTATTGCACGGAATTCGGAGAGCCATCCACTTGGCGCATGGGTTTGATTTGCTCGGCCTATAAATAGTGGCATGGAGAGAATTTGCTTCACGTTCTCTCACGTTCTTCCGACATGAACTTGTTTACTCGGATGCATTCTGTTGGTGAGATGCTCCCGAGGGTGAAGATGCGACGCAATATCTTCATTGATGCACTTGAAGGTAACTGTTACATCCAAAAGTCGGAGTCGAGGGCTTCTGAGGCAGGCAGAAGGTACCTGTTGCATCCAAAGATAGGGATGCTCGAGCCTCGTCTCCGTTATTCTGGAAGAGCCGCAGATCGGAATGGCGGTGCTGCGGCTTTAGGGGCTCTTTCTTCCTTCAAAGTGGGTGTTGCCCACTCTGGTTGTGTTGAAAGCTGCTCCTTTAGCCGCGATTTCGATTACGGTCTTCCTTCGCCTTTGGAGGCTCTTTCGAAGCCTCCCCTGGCCACAGGTCGGCTTGCGGTGCTCTTCTCTTCCTCGGTTTGGGGAGCTCTTCCTCTAGCTAGAGGGTTGATTGCCACCCTCGTTCTGCTCAATAAATGCTTCATTAGTCGAAGCATTTAGACGGCGGTGAGCCTGGCTGGAAGAGCGGCACATAATTGGGCTGCTGAAGGGATGCACATAACTGAGGATGCACATAACTGATCTGCCGAAAGGATGCGCCCTGCTGAGGGCGCATGGTGGGGTGCACCCTGCTGAGGGCGCATGGTGATCGCCGTACCTGGCTGTAGATTTAGGATCTTTTCTTTTTGTAGAAGTTCTCCTTTGTACAACCTTTTCTAGACATGTAATAGACTTTTATAAAAAGTCCTCTTTCAATGTCTATATTTGTTGTTTTTGCTGTGTGATTTGTCCGAGCTCTCTGGCGCATGTAGTGTTTGGCGCATAGGATTTCTGGTCCTGAAATTCCATGCTTCTACAAGACCCCCTTCAAAGTTTTCAAAACTTTTGGACAAGTTTTGGAATACTTTGAATAAGAAGCATGGCGGTCGAAGCGCATGACTGTTGGGGCGCATGTCTGTTCGGGTGCATCCGCGCATCAGTGATGGGGCGCATACTCCTCTCAGTTAATGCAAATGATAACGCCTCGATAACCAAAAAGATTAATGATGATCTTTTTGGATTTATTTGCAGTTATATCCTCACATAACCCGAGGCGACGGCTGAGGTCACACTTCATCGATTTATGCGTGCGACCGTGCCTATAAATAGGCCTAAGATGGAGAGGGAGAGAGAGTTCTTCCTCTCTTTGCTTTTGTTTTTAGAGTTCTTCTTCACACAAAAAAACCTAACTTTCTTCTCTCAAGCGATGGCTCCCAAGACTCCTCGCGGCAGTGGCAAGGGACGAGGCAAAAGGAAAGAATCCGTAGAGGCTGCTGTGGCTGATGTTCCCCGTCCACCTGTTGAAGTTCGGCCATCGGTGGTTGGTGAGTTTCATTATCCTATTCTTGTATCATACATACGTCGACGCGCATGGACCTTGAGTCTTGATGATGCGTCGAGGCTCCATTGCTGACGCGCATGGGTTTAAGCCCTGAAGATGCGCCGAGGCTCCATTGCTGACGCGCATGGGTTTAAGCCCTGAAAATGCGCCAAAGCTTTACTGCTGACGCGCATGGGTTTAAGCCCAGATGATGCGCTGAAGCTTTACTGCTGGCGCACATGGATTTAAGCCCAGATGATGCGCTGAAGCTCTTTTTTAGATGTGCATGAGCCTGATGCGCTCTTGATGATAAACGAGGCTTAGATTCTTTTGTTGTGTAACATTGCTGAATCTTTGCCTTCTTTGTTTGAACACCAGTGTCGATGACTGTCCCACTCCTGAATGAGGTGCTTCTGGATGCTGCCCTCTGCCAGATGGGAGTAGATTACGATGAGGAGGTGATAAATCCTGCTCGAACTGCTATCATGCTGGATCAGCCTCCTGAAAGAATGACTCAAATCCGGGAACAACCGTATGGGTTCCTCAAGCGGATGATGGAGAGTGGCGTTTTGAAATCTGCCACTTCTGATAAAGTGACTTTCCTGAAGCCCGAGTTTCTGTTTGGAGACCGTCTTACTTCTATTGAAGCAAAGGTGTTGAAGGTCAAGGAAGATTGGTTTTTTATAGCAAGAGGAGTGCATATGACCGTTAAGCAGCTCGAACGTCAATGGCCTTTGACGGCTTTCTGTCGTCTTGCCTCCAATAGGAGGATGTCTTGGGATCTAATCCCATCTCAGGGGGAAGCGGTGGCAGGCATCATCAAGATCGACTCTACCTCAGACCATAGGGATACTTTGACCGCCGTGCGGGCTGGACCATCTTTCACCTGGCGGACTCTACGACCTGGAAGCATTTATAGTGATGTTTCCGTCAATACAGTTGCCTTTGGCGCTTCGACTTTTGCCAATCGCATGCTGTTGATGGAGCGATCGTACCCGAAAGGTGAATTTCGGGTAGAGGGTTGGTGTCATTACGTTGCCAAATGGGACAAGCTGACACTCTAGATGTTGTCACGATTTCAAACCAAACTCCAAGAGATGGGGCTGACTGCCGCGATCCGTGCTACTCAGGCAGGTGTTGACATCAACCGACATATGTTCCTCACGCTCCTGGAGATGTTTGATACCCATACCGGGACCTTCTTCACTCCGGTGGGGGAACTAGGCCTTGCACTTCATGAAATGCACGAGGTATCAAAGCTCCCTTGGGGATCAGAACCCTATGAGGAGTACTTCCCGACCAACGAGGAGTTCCAAGTCCTGGGGAACAAAGCTAAAGAAATGATGGCCGTCTTCAAGGAAGTGGCGAGTCATCATTACTATATGCAGAAGAGGGATAAGAGCGGGTCGCAGCCTCACGTGACTGCTTGGAGAGATTACGTCTTTAAGCAAGACAAGGAGGATCCCTCGCAGTTCTCTACTCCGCCAGCGCTTTCCCGTAGCGAGGTGCTCTCCGAAATGAACAGGTTAGGTGAGAAGAATCCCCGGAAGAACGAGGACCAGCAGTCGGATGAACGCTCCTACAGCTGTTTCTGGCATCTTACTCATCGGATGTCGTCGAAAGCAGTATTAGCTGCATATCTGATGGTTTGGCTTCGGGATTACGTTTTCTCGGGTGGGTCAGGCTCCGTAGAGAGGGTGACTCGGAACTTAATCCTGCCAGCAATGAAGTTGGTTTTCGGTCGGCGCCTGGCTCTACTCCCCGCGATGGTGTGTAACCTGCTGCAAGGTTTACGGGAGTTTGCAGGAAACGTGGTTCACGATCGCGGTAGGAATGACAACTTCCCGCGTGCCGAACTGCCATTTCACTATCTGATGGGGTGGTTAATTTTACACCATCCAAATGTAATGAGTCCGGGTTCAGAAGAAGACCATAGGGCCGGAGATGCATTCCTTCGTCGTTTCAACCAGAGGAGCTGGTTGCATTCTGGCGTTCCTGTTTGCAGGAAGGTTTTATCCCGCCTTCAGGGGTGGAAGATCACCAAAGTAGGACCTGTCTTTTCGGGTTTTGAGGCCGGTGAAGATTTGATGTATTCGGGTGAAGATGCCACCACTCTGTCTCCATGGGGATTCCGCTGGTTGCAAAGTATCCGGCCGTCCCATCTGGTGTAACGGAACAGGAAACAGTGCTACCTGGAACCGTATTTGCCGAGCCATTTTTTACGACAATTCGGATATGCTCAGTTAATGTTGGATAATCCCAGTATCACCCTGGGGTATGCTGGGAGCTTGCTGGATGGTGCACGAGCTTGGCATTACTATAATGCCAGATGTACCGGAGCTCGCTTTACGCTGCCTGTCTAGAATCTACGATCGATGATTCTTTTCTCAGCCGCCAAATTTTACTGTGTTATGGCTGCCATGCCTCCCGGATATGATAAGGAGACTAGTCTTGTTGTAGGCACCCCGTTAGCGGTGACCGGGAACACATCGGCTAGGGTTCGATCGTACCGTCCGCCAGAGGTGGGTCATCGAGGTATCCCTGTCGCATCCCCAGGGGGTCAGGCAGAACCCTCGGTTGATCAACCGAAAAGACGTGCGGATACAGAGGCTGGCTCTTCTACGTCGAAGAGGCAGAAGAAGGCCTCGTCACCGACTGTGTCATCAGACTCGACACCTACGGAGGTAAGGGTGTACCGTATAGTCCAATTTAGGTTCACCATTTCGCGTGGCTTATGCTTTCTTTTTGTAGGAGCCGCTCAAAAGGGGACCCCGTACTCCAAAATCTGGTGGCAGCAGGCCAAAGGATGTGGCGGGCTCATCTGAAGAGCGCATTCCGCTGATTATGATGTCTTTCATGGAGGAGAATCCGGATGATGCCGTTGTCGTGGAGATTTCGGCATCCCCAGATTATGTTAGAAGGGAAGCAGCAGCTTCCGAGGTGATGAAGGCCGCCGTGGGGACCTTGTGTAAACCCCCCCCATTTTTAAAAATATTATTTTAATATTTATTTGATTTAAATATTAATTTTTGGATTTTTACATACTTATATTTATATTTTAATTCTTAAAATTTTATAGTATATATGGCCTTGGTTAGAGTTATGTTTAGACTTGTCAATCAAGAATTTTGACACTTCATAAATACTAGCATATAAATAGTTAATTATTTTATTATAGGATATATTTTTTTTATTAACTAAGCCAATATGTGTACATATAGGTATGTGTAAAATCAGGATATAGAAATGTTATTATGATTATTATTAATTAACAAGTACATATAACTTATGGCATGCATATTGCCATGGATGAATAGTTGTAGGTGCCAAGTCCATACATATATATTATGCTACACCTGGCCAAGTCAAGCCAAGCTAGTAGTCATAATAATTCTCAGCCCAAGCCCAAAGTCTATCCTCCCTCGTAGATAGGTTTATATATAGCTACAAATAGAAGTAGTCCAAAACCCTAACAAACCTTCCTCTCTGCGTGTGTGAAAGCAGCCATGGCGTTTCGATCATTGGGTTCTCGATGCCTTGTTCTTGAAGGAGGACAATCATCTAGTGGTAGGGCTCCAGTTTTGTGATAACACAGCCATGGATGTTTGTATGAGCAGGCTTACTGGTCATGAAGGTTCAATATTTCGAATAGTGTGGCATTAATAATGATTGCCAGCAAGAAGAAGTTTGACTTTTGATACTAAAGGATAGGTAATTTCTATAAACCACCCTCCTTTTCATATTATTTTAATAGTGCAGTACTTTACATAAGGAGAGAAGAAATTTTCCATCTTCCAGCATAATTTTATTGAAGTGATATTTTGTATTTACACCCTTCCAATGTTCATCTAAATCCCATCTTCTTAATCTCAACTAATTGATATTTTATTTAAAAAAAAGACCAGATTCTTTATTTCTATTTCCAAGGTATCATGATGACATCAGTTTCCACAGCAGCATGTAGCATTAGAATAGATACTTACACATACGCCCCATATTTGACTTTAGACATCAGGCTTAACCAATGTTTAACTAGGAATCTAGTTGATTAGTTATATAGTACAATCAATATACTATTATGTAAGTAGAGTAACTAATTGCAGATTAGAGAAGAACCCAAAAGTATCAGCTTAAACTAGATGGAAGCTAAGTCAAATAAATATAACTAATACATACCCATCTAAAATAAAATCTGACTTATTTGTGTTTGTGTTTTTCGGACCCCACAATCCGATTCAACGGACGATTTTGTGCACGGTCCGCCGGAATCCAACTTTGGACATAGGGTTGGGTTCGTATCGGAAAACTAGATCCGTAGACATATAGTTTGACGACTTTAGAGACCGGTGACTCTGGCACGCTTTTCGGTACAAAGCGGGTCCAACGGCGGACATCATTTTTGCCCGAAATTATCGTTTTTGCCCCTGTGTTCAGAATTGGACTTAAAGACAGACAATCCTAGCTAATTTGACTATTCTGAGACTGTTGGTAATGTTTATTTCAGCTTTCGGAGACAGTTGTGATGACTTGGACGTTATGGTGTACCAGTTGACGATATTTTTTGGTTCTTCGACTAGGCAAGTATACCTTGCCTCCCTCTACAGTTTATTTACATGCATATTTCTATTATCATATAGTTTTACTAGTTGGTTATACTTGTGATTTGTATATCGTACATGCTAGTATAGCTATAGTCCTTGTACCTGGTTAGCCTTGTAGTTTCATATTGGATTAGTTCTCTCGTGTATCGTGATAGGGTCGTGTCGTATCTTCACCTGTGTCTTGACTGAGTCGTGTCTGCAAGTATATGTGAGTGAACTGCTATTTCTTGTTTTTTCCCACAACCTGCGAGTCCACACACGGGGCAAGGGTTGCCTTTGCACATGCGAGTCCACAATCGGGGCGATGGTGATTTGTCTTGAAACAACCTGCGAGTCCACAATCGGGGCGAGGGTTGTACTTTGCACCTGCGAGTCCACAATCGAGGCGAGGGTGACTTGTCTTGAAACTGACCTGCGAGTCCACAATCGGGGCGAGGGTTGGTTATCCATTGATCTACCAGCAGTTCATTTATGCATACTTGATCCCGTATCCGAGTTCATAGTTACCTGTCACTAGCCACTTGTCAGTCTCTTGTCTAGTTCCTGTTTACACCCTGTTTATATTATTGCATGATTAAACTGTTAGATAGGCATGTTTTATGTATCTTGCTAGTCCTCTGAGGACCTGATGATCTCTTCAGTTTTAGCGACTGCATGGAGTTAGTTAGCAGAGCAGGATGGTAGAGGATTGCGATATATGATACAGGTACTTGTTTGTGATATTCTTTATTATCCTTTCGTGCTTTATATTCCGTATCATGTTATACTCTGTTTATTTATAGACTCTTATTATTCTTGGAGTCTAATCGAACAATATGCCAATGGGCTGCAGACCATGACCCATACTTGTTCATTCTTGTTTATATGATTCATGTGGATTGAGATATAGTTTAGACTAGATATGATACCATGACCTTGACAGCATATACGTACTCGAGTCGGGCTAGAGTCCGCTCGATACGTAGCTGGCTTGCTCACGAGCTCGCGTCCGAAAAGCGGGTGCGGGTCGTGACACCTTGGATATTGAGGGTCCAGCGGACACGGGGCTTCGAGATGATGAAGTGGAGTGGAGTTCGTCGTCTTCAGATGACGTCGCTCCAGAGTTGCAAGAGTCTGTTGTGGGGGCAACAGATGTGGTTGGAACAGAGGAGAGGGTTGATTCCCCTCCTTATCGTGATGAGGGGAGGTCGGCTGCGGCATTGCCGAGCCCTACCCCAGACTCAGCAGCGGAAGCTGAGGTGGCTACCTATCAGGAGGTAGCGACAGATCCTGTCCCTGTAGAGGGATTTGATGAGGAAAGTGAGACTCGGCTGCCGGTCCTGACTTCAGGGGCGAGTCAGGAGACAAGTATTAATCTTCCCGTTCTGCCAGGGGAGGTACTGGCTGCTGATAGCACATTGGGGGCTGGTGAGGTGGCCACTGACGTCGGTGGTTCTTCTGAGTTTGAGAGGGGTAAGGGTTTGATGGAACCCTCCGTTGCTCCTTCCACTTGGGGTACTATCTTGACGCCTGTTTCGGCTTCTTCTGTTCTTTTGGCTCCTCGGGCTAGTAGTCAAGCCCCTATTGATGAAGAGCATGTCGATACCGAGGGTCCAGCCTCGCGGATTGAGGCAGACGGGCCTTCTTGCGGTCCGTCTGCTAAAGCAGCTCCTCCGACTCCTGCTATGACGCCGCAGGTGCTGGCGGATGCAGATGAATATGTGAAATTCATCATCGAAACAGTGTATAAAATTCTGCAGAGGGGTGTATCGGCCATGATAGACGCCAATAGGAGTTTTGCGACGGCAAGAACTCTGGCAATGCCTTATATCAACCTGATCCATCTTCATCAGGGCCATGATCATATGGCCGACATTCTAGAAGCCTCAGTGGTTGAGTTGGACCAGCGGCTTTCCGAACTACAGTGCATCCAGCGAAACGACCTCTCCGTCCTGATAGATGCGAAGAAGGAGAAGCTGATCGTCGAGACTGAGTTTTCTTACCAGGCCACCGTGAGTGTCTGGGAACGCGAAGTGGCTGAGACTGAAGCTGCAGTGGAGTGGTTGTCTCAGTCTACACGGGAGACGGTGGAGGCGCGAGCTGTGTTGGACACTAGTATCGCGGAGATTGATGCCCAGATCCGCCGCCTTGAGGTCCAACGGGCCCGACTTCTATTAGACGCCGAACGTGTCCAGGCTGAACACGTAGCATTCAAGAAGGAGGATGCAGCTTTCACCCACCGGACTCTTACTTTGGCTCAGCAGCGACAGCAGTTGGATGAGAAGCATGAGAATGACACTTCTCCTGAGGCCATTGAAGCCATGCGTCAAGAAGCTGAACGTCGAGTCTTGGCGACTGTGGAGACTCGGACGACAGACTTGAGGCGTCGGATTGAAGAGCTTTCGGCTAACCCCGGAGATGTTTAGGGATTGTAGTCTCTTCTTTTTGTGTATTTTGCTACTCTTTGTTGGGGAGGGTGTACTCCTTTACTCTCTTTTTTAGAATACAAAATTTTTGTGATGTGTTCATTTGTGATGTCATGAACTTGATGATTTGTGTGGACTTATTATCTTTTGCGCACCTTGGTTTTTAGGTACAAATAATAAGTTTGAGAGAACCAACATGTTTGCTCATAGGTAATGTGGACATGGCAAATATGGGATTCAAAATGATAGAATCTTCCTACTCAGAGGTGTTATGGACGTGGTAGGAGTGATTCTGGAGGATACGCGAAACTACTCAGAGGTAATATGGACGTGGAAGTTCTGCGATTAATGTACGGCAACGCAGGGGTTGTCTGTACGGGATGTTTACTCAGAGGTAATGTGGACGTGGTAAACATGATGGGTAGCGTAGTCTTATGGAATGTAAGATTCCACTTTGTAGGATGTAGGGGGACAACTCAGAGGTGATGTGGACGTGGTTGTCCTTCTACTGGAGGATGCCACGGAACAGCTGGGTTCCGGAAGCGTATGATTTTATGGAAGGGAATTATATGTGAGCCCTGATGATTGGGTCCACAGATCCCCTTGTGGAAGTACATGTCTGAAAGATGTCAAGAGTAGTACTTCTTCATGAACTTGCCGTTGATGGGCATCATGAACAAGTCCCCATTGGGTTTGGCGAGACGGTAAGCACCGTTTGAGTATACCGTCTCTATGATGAAAGGTCATTCCCACTTGGGCTCGAACTTTCCTGGTGTTTTGTGAGTCAACACCATCGGCCTCCTGACTGCCAGAACCAGGTCGCCTACTTGAAAAGTCCTCTGCTTGACCTTTTTGTTGAAAGCCTGTGATATACGGGCTTGGTAGAGTTCGATGCGTTGTTGAGCTAGGAGACGCTTTTCGTCAAGTGCCTCCAGTTCCCGCAGACGACGACGTTGATTGTCCTCTTCTGTGAGTTGGTTTGTGATTGCTACGCGGAGTGAGGGTATCTGGATCTCGAGAGGCAGTACCGCTTCGCTCCCGTAGACCAAGGAGAATAGTGTGTTGCCTGTCGGGGTCCGTACAGTTGTGCGGTAAGCCCGAAGGCATTCGCCGAGCTTTTCGTCCCAGTCGCGTTTGTTGGATGACACGACCTTTTTTGAGTAGCCTGACGATAGTCTTGTTGAACGCCTCGGCCAATCCGTTTGCTGCCGGATTGTAAGCGGTTGATGCTACATTTTGAATGCGATTCTTGTCACAGAATCTGCTGAAGCATGGCTACAGAATCTGCTGAAAGCATGGCTTATGAACTGAGGACCATTATCGTGGATGATCCTCCGGGGTACTCCAAAACGGTAGATGACGTGGTGTTTGATGAAGCTGATCACCCTGGAGCTCTTTACTTCCGCCAGCGGGACTGCTTCTGCCCACTTGGAGAAGTAGTCGGTGATGGCTAGGATGAAGCGGTGTCCTCTCGATGAAGGAGGGGTGATCGGTCCTACAATGTCCATCCCCCAAGCTGTCATGACCCGTTACCCAAATTGTTGGGCCGGGTCGAGCCATGTCCAGCCTACGCTTGGTTAAAGCGTAGTAAGCTGTTCTAAGAATAGACAATAAAGTATCTAAGCAGCTAACAGTTCTAAAATTATAATTAAAGGTTCATCACAACACAGCATCTATAAGCGAAGGTAAACAAGTACAGACTTAATAATACATAACCAAAGTATCTAACTGGAGACAAAGTCCAGTATCCAAATATAAGTATAGACCAAAGTCTAAGTCCCAAAACACAAGAAAGATATCTAAGCAAGGTTCCCCGCTGGGGCCTCTTCTGGAGCTAAGGCCAGGTCCTCAATACAGTACCATGACATGTAACACATAGCATTTTCTTCTTGAAAAGTAAACCTACAACGTCAATGGCCTTTCAGGACGGGAGCAAGTACAACCTCTACAACTAAAGTACTGAACATATAATGAAAGAGATGTACAACAAGAAACATGGTGTGATAAGTCTATAAAACAGAAAATACTGGAAAATATGGCCTCATGGTACAGCTGGGATCACAATATCATAGTAACACAGGGAACATGGTATATCTGGAATCATGGTATGACTGGAATCACGGTAAAATACATTTGTCAAGGTGACACATGTATATCTAATGTTTAAAACTGGAGCAAGTACGTGATCGGTCAGTAGGTGATGGTGTTGTGGCACCGATAAGAACCATATGTACTTCCGTACATGCCTAAATGTACACACGTACAAGTGCCTCGGGATATTGGCCTCTGGCAAGGTCTACATGCATAATGTCGGCCCTACACGGCTCAAGGTCGTAGCGTGGGGGCATGATCACGTACTCACTGTCAGTTTCCCCATAACCCATATTCTAACATGTGAGAGGTACGAGAACAGTAAAAACATGTGGGAGATACTGGGAGCAGTATAAGCATGGCAGGTACTGGGAGCAGTATAAGCATGGCAGGTACTGGGAGCAGTATAAAACATATGAATACTCAGAGCAGTATAGTAAAACATGTACTGAGAACCAGTAAGAAGCATGTGAAGATATAAGAACTGTCCTAAGCATGGCAGGTACTGAAAGTAATACAACATGTGAAGATTTAACTTGCTACCTCAAAGATCAGTATTTTAACAGGGTTAATACATGTTCTAGCATTAAAAGACAGTAAATAAGTTTGTAGATGTACTTGCCGCGAGCAAAGAAAGAATACTAGTACGAAGATATAGATGCCTGGTGTCCTGTCAATAATGATATACAAACTCAGTTCTATGCTGTCACGACCCGATCCCAACTAATTGGATCGAACCGGATCATGCCCAGCCTGCACCGTTGTTGAGACGGCGACAGTAAGTTGTTCAGTAGCAGGTAACCATACAACAACACTATATTTGTCACAACTCAACTTCGGAAATAAACTTTATTAAACTTTGAAATTTAAATACAAAAGGAGATTGTTCTGAAATGAAATACAGAATTTGAAATAACAAAATACAGAAAAAGGAAATCTATCTATCGGCCGGATCATCGGCCTCAGTCCCAACGTCCTCCTGTGGGGACTCTGGCAGCATAACTGGGTACAACACAGGGTCGTAGTAGCTGTTGTAAAACCGATCTGTATCCTCAATATCCCCTAAAAATGTATCTCCAGTCAGGAGGGAGCAAAGTACAATTCATGCTAATTTAACAGTTAAATTAAATAATAGAATCATGCAGTTCTAAACAGTTTTAAACATGAACAATTTGTTACAGTAAAACAGTGATTTAAACAGGTAATGAAATATGACCGGCTTAGGTTTGTTACAGGAATGGATAAGGGGTTTTGTTACAGTATGGTCATAATCATTACGTTATTCCCCCAGTCCCCAGTAGTTACAGTGCTCTCAGAGAGAGTTTCATGTTTGCATCGTGGTTTAGACTTGCAGTAAAGCGATTAAATAAATAACTGTAAACTAACACAAACTATACTTGTCTCAAGGAAATGACTGGAGAGGTAGAAGACTTCGAGACGGGAAGTTAGAGTCGTCCTCGAATTCCTACATTCGAGAGATAGACTCAGATATCAGGTTTACCAACTTAGCTATGCTAGTTGAAATCTCTATTTGCGTCCTAGTCCAATTTTAGTTCTTTAATTAACCAAACACAGAAAACACGATAATTAGTACGTTGATTTAATACGAGGGAAAAAGGTCATTTTAACTTTGAATTCGGAAAAACATCGTCGATGCTAGACTATTTTAGAAAAACTTGGTATTTTTTATAAATATAAATATAAAGCTAATTTTCTTATTTAATGAGAAATACGTGACTTTTTAGTTATTAATAAACTTGTCAATTTTAGGTAAAAAAATATTAATTAATTTTATACGAAAATACTTTTTAGTCAATTTAATCGTTAAATAGAAAATTCGTAAAACCAGAAATGACAAGAAAATCTAAGCTATTACAGTTACAGACCACAGCCAGCTGGGCTTATGCCCATTACAATTTATTTACATAAATTGAAATAAGACAAAACCGCCGTTAGTCTTAAACTGAAATATTAAATAAATTTAAACAGAAATTAAATAGTAAAAATAGAGGTAAAAATAGAGTCTCAGATATGGTCCAATCCTCATCTTGGCTAATTGCCTCAACGTTCGGGCGGGGCCGGTTTCGTTTGCACTTAGCCGGGTCCATTGACCGATACGGTCGTCACCCAAAACCAAATATTAAATAAAATTCCGAAATTTATTTTAAATTTATTTTTAAAATAATCTAGGATTTACGGAAAAATCCGGCAGCATCTCCTCTGTTTTTGGTCAACCCAAAAACTGGGAAATAGCGCCGATAATTTCCTGCAAATCCCAAACCAGGGAAAAACCCGAATTTATATATATATAAAATCCACAACCAATCCACAGAATAATCGGAACGACCCGAAATAATTTCGGAAGTCCGATTCCAATTCCACAAATCACAGAACGCTACCGAAAAAATTCGGAAAGCTAAAACATACCAAAATCAACTCCCGAAATATTCCGGGAATACAAAATAATTCACAGGACCTTTCCGAAAGTCCCGAAAAATTACGACGTCGCTAAAATCGAATTCCCAAAGGGAATCGGGGACCATTTCATCATCGACTAAAATAATAAAATGAGCGGGACAAGGTTTATACCTCGGATTGCTCGGCTAGAGCTCTCAGATGAATAATAGAAAGAATAGAGCTCCGAAACAGCGAATTAATTCCCGAGAACAGCGCTGGAACAGCAGCGACCAGCAGCGTCGTTGCCGAAAATCAGCAGATCGAGAAGTGCGCAGCTAGGGCACGCACCTAGGTCAGCGAGGAAGTCGACAGGGTGCTGTCGGGAACCTGGAACAGCAGGAAAATAGGGGCAGCGGCCAGAACACGCGAGGGGGCGCGCGAGGGAACGGCCGCGGGGATCGGCCAAAGGTCGCCGGCGGGTTCTGACCCGGAGGGGGCCACACGAGTCGCTGGGGAGCGCCGTCGGGGACTGGCGCGGGGGAACGGGGGTTCGCCGAGGGAAGCTCGGCGAGGCAACGGCTAGGGGCGGCGTCAGGGGCTGACGCGGGTGGCCGCGTGCGTCGGCAGGGCGGGGCTGGCGGAGTGGTCGGCCGAAGGGAGCCGACGGGGAAGTGGGTTTGGGGGGTTGGTGAGGAGTAGGGCAAGTTACTCTCTGTGAAGGAGTAAGAGAGGAGTGGGGAAGAATTTGTTCTCTGTGAAGAGAGTGGGGGAGTGGGAATAATTAAAGGAGAGTTGGGGGTGTGCGTGTGGTAAGGAGTAGTTTGAGGGAGAAAGAATAGGAATAGGAGAGGGAGTCATCAGTGAGTGTGTGAGTGGGGTGCTGGTCCTACGGGACCAGCTAATATATATATATATATATATATTTTTAATGACATTAAGCCAAGTCAAAAACAGATTGTAAGAATGAGAGGAATGGGATTGGGTTTGGCTCAGGCCTGGGTCTGGGTTCGGACTCGGGTCTGGGTCTAAATCAAAAGTCCATGTTATTATTATTTCGAAATCATTTGCACTCAAAAATATATAATAATAATAGTAATAATATTAGAAATACTAATATTTAATACAAAACACTAATATTAATAAATCATAAAATGTGGGTTTCACAATCTTCCCTCCTTAGAAAATTTCGTCCTCGAAATTAAAAGGCAGGATAGGAGATTCAAACAGGTACGGGTACTACACTCGTAACTCAGGTCCAACAATAAGAATTTCTACGGCAGTCGTGGATGAGACGGTTTATGATATCATCCATGTAGAAAAATACAAAAGTGAACCAAAGTACACGAGATTGATCAGACCATCATGCACCGGTCATGATTAGAAAATATATTAGTGGGTGCACCCAATAAAATACTGTCATGATCAAGCTTGATAAAGAGATAGCTTGCAAAACTAGGCTGACTTAGCAGCATCAGTCAAGTTTAGAACGAAAAGATAAGAAGTAGGAGTTTAAATGATGGCTCAAAATCTGATCTTCTTCTCACTTCTGACTATGCTTGCAACTAGTTTCTCTGGCACTGAAAGGTTGAGTCCAATCTTCAGCTCTGAATTATCCAATATGGGACTCGGATCCGGAATGTAGCGTCTGAGCTGGCTCAACTTTTCTGCTCTGCTAACACTGATCGTTCCTCTGGTAGGAGAAAATCTTCACAAAAGACGCTATCTCCTTCTTCAAACTCCACTGATTGACGATGCTAACTTGGTAGTTGTTGTAAGAAAACTCTACCAATTTTAAATGATCTTCTCCAAGACCCTCCAATTTCCAAAACACAAGATCTAACATATCTTCAGGCGTCTGGATTATCTTCTTTGATTGTCCGCCGGTTTGTACTCCATAAATCCGGTAGGGGTGCCTCTCGTACAATGCTGCCAACTTCTCGGTGAATAAACTAACCTTGAAGGGAATAAAGTGTGCTGACTTAGTCAGTCGGTCCACTATAATCCAATTGGTGCCCTTCCCTCCTTAGGAACAAGGCAATCCTTACTCAAAGTTCATTGTTATATGCTTCTACTTCCACTCCGAATTTGTCCAGCGGCTGCAACGAACTTTTTGTTCTCTTACTAAATTCCCCATGTTGACAAATTCACATCTAATCCCATACCTGGAATTGTCCTTCTTCATTCCATAGCACCAATCAATGGAGGCATATTCCGATACATCTTATTAGCTCCTGAATATATGGAATACTGCGACTGGTGCATTTCTTTCATCAACCCGTTCCTCCGTTTGTCAGCTGATACGCAAAGTCTCGTACCATTCTTCAGAGTTCCACTGCTGATCAATTTAGAAACCCTCAAGTGTTCCTGCCAACACTTGATCTCTAAGCCTGCAAAGTGCCTCGTTTTGAAACTACGTCCTCTTGATTTTGTCCATCAGCCTCGAACTTCATCAATACTGAATCAGCATCCAGCTTCATCCTTCTATCTCCAGGTAGTATAACTTCCAGTCCAAGCTTCTCGACGTCTTCTAGTAGGTGCCACTCCTTGGTTAAGAACATCGCCACTGGGTATCGACTAAGTGTATCAGCGATCACATTAGCCCTACCCGGGTGGTATAGCGGGTCGATGTTGAAATCTTTCATCAGCTTCAGCCATCTTCTTTGTCTAACATTCAGTTCTTTCTGAGTGAAGACATATTTCAGACTCTTGTAGTCCGTATATATTTTCACTCCCTTTCCATAAAAATCATGCTTCCATAGCTTCAAAGTAAAGATAATTGCAGCAAATTCCAAATTAGGTGTGGGATAATTCTTCTCATGAGTTTATAGTTGCCTAGATATGTAAGCAATTACTTTCCCATGTTGTTAAAGAACGTAACCCAGTCCTTTTCCAGAGGCATTACTGTAAATTGAGAAACCACCGGTTCCTACGGGTAGCGCAAGGATTGGTGTAGTGGTAAGTCTCTTCTTCAGCTCCTCAATGCCGCCTGGCAATCTTTCGTCCAGATGAACTCTTCATTCTTCCAAGTGAGCTTCGTCATCGGCCCAGCAATCTTGGCGAAATCTTTCACGAACTTCTGATAGTAGCCAGCCAAGTTCAAGAAACTTCCGAATTGAACTTGGGGTATACCACTTTTCAACAGCAGCTATCTTCCATCGAAATTTCTTCTCTTGACAACATGGCCAAAAATACACCTTGTCAAAGAAAATCCACGTTCAGATAACTTACCATAAAACTTCTTTTTCTTCAAAGTTTCCAGAACTTTCCTCAGATGTTCTTCATTCTCTTCTTCAGTCTTCGAATATATCAGAATGTTATCTATGGAGAAGATAAACTAATTCAAATACTCATAAAAAACTCTGTTCATGAGATTCATGAACACAGCAGGAGCATTTGTCAGTCCAACGTCATGACCAAAAAAACTACCCATACTTGGTGTTTGAACGCCGTCTTGGAAATGTCCTCCTTCCTGACTTTGATTTGATGGTAGTCAGATCTTAAATCAAACTTTGAAACACCCTAACTCCACACAAACAGGTCAAACAGATCCTCGATCCGGGCAGAGGGTACTTGTTCTTTAGTGTCTGATAATTGATGCACATCCGTTGTTCCATCCTTCTTGGGCACAAACAAGATAGGTGTTCCCTAACGTGAAGTTCCATCTTGGATAAATCCTAGAGCCTTCATTGATCTGGTCCTTCATCTTCTTGGCCTCCTTCTGGTTGACTCTGTATCATCCTTTAAAGATAGGAAAAGAGCCGAGGACTAGGTCAATGGTGAATCCTATGTCTAGATCTGGGATAATCCGGGAAGACTATCAGGAAAAACATCTGCCATAAAGGTGTAACTAAGAATTTTATTCATGTGGAGAATTACAGCAAAAACTCTTATGATTGATCTAAGGACATCCTGTTACAACTTCCAAAATTAGATAACGCTATTCAGCAGTCCTAGGTACTATTCTTCATGGTTCTGGCTCTTGCATGAGCAGTCTCCAACTGCTTCATCTTCTATGAACCTCGAGTATGCATCATGCCTTATTGTAGGAGGCAGGGTCTGCTGGATAGGAAGAGAGTCCCTAGGTTGTGGCCTAACAGGTGTTGCTGGGATAGGTATTCTGGTATAATGGAAAGATAAGGGGCAATCATTTACCCGATGTTCAGCAGATCCACATACCAAATATTTCTCCAATCTCTTACGACAAACATTGGCTTGGTGACCAGGCCTTTTACAGTAGTCACAAACCAATAGCTTCTTACGATATAATTGCCGGATAGGGCTCAAAATGTCTTCTAGATTTCAGGGGTACCCCTCCTAGGGTGAGGTTCCGCTCCAACTTGGTTTAAGATAGCTAAGGCTACATCATTGACGTTCTTCATGTCTTCTCTCGTGATATTCATCTGTTCCTGCTGGGCTTCATCTTGAGCTTTCTGGGACTCCATGATTACTTGAAATAGGGCAACCATTTGGGAGGTGTTTGCTGGTACTGGTGGAGCAACAGGAATGGGTACTTCCCCAAGGAATGCAACTCAGTTTGAGAAGAGGTAGGAATCGCCAGTGTAGTAAAAACTTCACTGGATGCATTATGGGGACGGTCAATCAGCTGCGAGGGAATAAACCCTGGACTTGGTTGAGGAGATGGGGTATGATCCGGAGATGACACCTCATTGCCAGTAGGATTGGTCTTGTCAATGGTCATTCTCTGGAAGGTTTAGGGTGCAAACATAAGCAAGGTATCCTACCAGTCTATAATCAAAAAAAATATTTATTTATAATATATTTTGGTCCTATGTTGTGACAAATTGATGTTCTAGTGTTCTAATTGTTTCTAAATATGTTTTCCTAAGTTGTTGTTCAGACCTGCATGGGCCACCACTAAAAACATGTCACGATCCGATCCCAACTAATTGGGTCGAACCGGATCATGCCCAGCCTGCACCGTTGTTGAGACGGCGGCAGTAAGCTGTTCAGTAGCAGGTAACCATACAACAACACTATATTTGTCACAACTCAACTTCGGAAATAAACTTTATTAAACTTTGAAATTTAAATACAAAAGGAGATTGTTCTGAAATGAAATACAGAATTTAAAATAACAAAATACAGAAAAAAGAAATCTATCTATCGGCCGGATCATCGGCCTCAGTCCCAACGTCCTCCTGTGGGGACTCTGGCAGCACAACTGGGTACAACACAGGATCGTAGTAGCTGTTGTAAAACCGATCTGTATCCTCAATATCCCCTAAAAATGTATCTCCAGTCAGGAGGGAGCAAAGTACAATTCATGCTAATTTAACAGTTAAATTAAATAATAGAATCATGCAGTTCTAAACAGTTTTAAATATGAACAGTTTGTTACAGTAAAACAGTGATTTGAACAGGTAATGAAATATGACCGGCTTAGGTTTGTTACAGGAATGGATAAGGGGTTTTGTTACAGTATGGTCATAATCATTACGTTATTCCCCCAGTCCCCAGTAGTTACAGTGCTCTCGGAGAGAGTTTCGTGTTTGCATCGTGGTTTAGACTTGCAGTAAAGCGATTAAATAAATAACTGTAAACTAACACAAACTATACTTGCCTCAAAAAAATGACTGGAGAGGTAGAAGACTTCGAGACGGGAAGTTAGAGTCGTCCTCGAATTCCTACATTCGAGAGATAGACTCAGATATCAGGTTTACCAACTTAGCTATGCTAGTTGAAATCTCTATTTGCGTCCTAGTCCAATTTTAGTTCTTTAATTAACCAAACACAGAAAACATGATAATTAGTACGTTGATTTAATACGAGGGAAAAAGGTCATTTTAACTTTGAATTCAGAAAAACATCGTTGATGCTAGACTATTTTAGGAAAACTTGGTATTTTTTATAAATATAAATATAAAGCTAATTTTTCTTATTTAATGAGAAATACGTGACTTTTTAGTTATTAATAAACTTGTCAATTTTAGGTAAAAAAATATTAATTAATTTTATACGAAAATACTTTTTAGTCAATTTAATCGTTAAATAGAAAACTCGTAAAACCAGAAATGACAAGAAAATCTAAGCTATTACAGTTACAGACCACAGCCAGCTGGGCTTATGTCCATTACAATTTATTTACATAAATTGAAATAAGACAAAACCGCCGTTAGTCTTAAACTGAAATATTAAATAAATTTAAACAGAAATTAAATAGTAAAAATAGAGGTAAAAATAGAGTCTCAGATATGGTCCAATCCTCATCTTGGCTAATTGCCTCAACGTCCGGGCGGGGCCGGTTTCGTTTGCACTTAGCCGGGTCCATTGACCGATACGGTCGTCACCCAAAACCAAATATTAAATAAAATTCCAAAATTCATTTTAAATTTATTTTTAAAATAATCTAGGATTTACGGAAAAATCCGGCAGCATCTCCTCTGTTTTTGGTCAACCTAAAAACTGGAAAATGGCGCCGATAATTTCCTGCAAATCCTAAACCAGGAAAAACCCGAATATATATATATATATAAAATCCACAACCAATCCACAGAATAATCGGAACGACCCAAAATAATTTCGGAAGTCCGATTCCAATTCCACAAATCCCAGAACGCTACCGAAAAAATCCGAAAAGCTAAAACATACCAAAATCAACTCCCGAAATATTTCGGGAATCCAAAATAATTCACAGGACCTTTCCGAAAGTCCCGAAAAATTACGACGTCGCTAAAACCGAATTCCCAAAGGGAATCGAAGACCATTTCATCATCGACTAAAATAATAAAATGAGCGGGACAGGGGTTATACCTCGGATTGCTCGGCTAGAGCTCTCAGATGAATAATAGAAAGAATAGAGCTTCGAAACCGCGAATTAATTCCCGAGAACAGCGCTGGAATAGCAGCGACCAGCAGCGTCGTTGCCGAAAATCAGCAGATCGGGAAGTGCGCAGCTAGGGCACGCACCTAGGTCAGCGAGGAAGCCGACAGGGTGCTGTCGGGAACCCGGAACAGCAGAAAAAGAGGGGCAGCGGCCAGAACACGCGAGGGGGCACGCGAGGGAACGGCCGCGGGGATCGGCCAAAGGGCGCCGGCGGGTTCTGACCCGGAGGGGGCCGCGCGAGTCGCTGGGGAGCGCCGGCGGGGACTGGCGCGGGGGAACGGGGGTTCGCCGAGGGAAGCTCGGCGAGGCAGCGGCTAGGGGCGGCGTCAGGGGCTGACGCGGGTGGCCGCGTGCGTCGGCGGGGCGGGGCTGGCGGAGTAGTCGGCCGAAGGGAGCCAACGGGGAAGTGGGTTTGGGGGGTTGGTGAGGAGTAGGACAAGTTACTCTCTGTGAAGGAGTAAGAGAGGAGTGGGGAAGAATTTGTTCTCTGTGAAGAGAGTGGGGGAGTGGGAATAATTAAAGGAGAGTTGGGGGTGTGCGTGTGGTAAGGAGTAGTTTGAGGGAGAAAGAATAGGAATGGGAGAGGGAGTCATACGTGAGTGTATGAGTGGGGTGCTGGTCCTACGGGACCAGCTAATATATATATATATATATATATATATATATATATATATATATATATATATATATATATATATATATATATATATTTAATATCATTAAGCCAAGTCAAAAACAGATTGTAAGAATGAGAGGAATGGGATTGGGTTTGGCTCAGGCCTGGGTCTGGGTTCGGACTCGGGTCTGGGTCTAAATCAAAAGTCCATGTTATTATTATTTCGAAATCATTTGCACTCAAAAATATATAATAATAATAATAATAATAATAATAATAATAATAATAATAATAATAGAAATACTAATATTTAATACAAAACACTAATATTTATAAATCACAAAATATGGGTTTCACATATGCTATGTTCAATATTATACTAGTGGTGTGACACGACTCCTGACTGGACACTAGCCAAGTGGGGACCTAGCATAAAAGTCTAATGTGGAGTGCCACTATACACAAACTAACTTCCTAGGATCTATACACTAGTGTAGGGGGTGGTCCAATACTATAATAACTCAAAACAACACAAAACATTGAAAGTCGTAACTACTCAATAATTAAATCAGACTGTACACTGAGTTCCAACAATTTTAGAGATAGACAAAAAGCTAAATTATATATAAAATAAAGTACCAAAATGATCCTTGTTAATTATAGAAACTTATACTAATTTTTTTGGAATTTATAAACCCTCACAAATATTTATTAAAAATCAGCAAACATATGAATCCTGAAAATGAGTTCTGTTTTCCCATTTCTATAAAATACCAAAAGTACTTATTAAATGCTGAAAAATTATAATAAATTAGCTAAATTAACAAAGTATTTAAATACAATTTTTTCAAGATTTTTACAACAATTAAAATATATATAAAAATTCAAAACCAGAAAGTAACAATTTCTGAAAAATAAATAATTATAAATTAAGGAATGACTCATAAACAAAATCTACAGATGTTGTCGGAGGATAAAATAAATATTACCAACGTGTCCAGAACGGTCAAATCAGCCAGGATAGCCTACCCATAAGTCCAATTTAGACACAGGGGCAAAACGGTAATTTCGGGTCAAAATGATGTCCGTCGTTGGACACACTTTGCACCGAAAAATGTGTCAGAATAGAAGTCTACAAAATCTAAAAAATTATATGTCCACGAATCCAGAATGATGATACGAACCCAACGGTATGTCCGAAATAGGATTCCGATGTGCCGATCTCAAAATGATACGTTGACGCGGACACTTGGAATCCAGTTTGCACCGAAATACGTACCGGAGCAAATGTCTTCAAAACTCAGCAAATTATATGTCAACGAGTCCAGAATGATGATACGAACTCAACGGTATATCCGGAATAGGATTCCGATGAGCCGATCTCAAAGTGACCCGTTGACTCGAAAAGTGGGACCCGCTTTGCTCCGAAATGCGTGCCAGGGCCCACGTTCTCCAAATCAAGCAAATTTTATATGAAAACATGCCAGAACGACGCCACGAGTCTACTGGTGGTGTCAGAAATTAAATCCGGAGTCCCGGGTTCAAAAATGGAATTTAACAAGTACAAATTAAAGAATTCGGACGGCCAACTTTGGCGTCGAATTCGACCAACCGAACGTGCTTATAATAAAATGAAACCTAAAGGAGATAGGAAGATGGTTATACCAGCTGTACACCGGAACTAACGGCGTACAAAACGGAGCTGCGACGACGAAGATACGAACCCGCGAAGTTGGTGTCACGAAACTGTCCAAAAACAGTTCAATTTAAAACGTCAACTTGGTGGCCAGTTTTGAGGTATCAAACGACGTAATTAACGGACAATATTTGAGGGGAGTGAAAAGCTATATACCGAGATTGAGACGGAGCAAAGAAATCGCCGATCCAACGGTCGGATCTCTCGAAAACTCTGCGCGAAGTTGCTGTCCCGAAACACAATTTCTGAAACTTGAAATCGCGCGTCACGGCGGAATTTCGACGTAAATGCACAAATAGCCTATTTGGCTCGTCGGGAAAGGAGGGTGGCGGCCTGGTGGAGGTCGCCTAGGGCTCGCGCGTCAGGGGGGTCGTGGTGGCGGCTGTTGGCCGCAGCGGCGCCGGCGTGCGTGGCCGTGCGCGTGTGCGTGCGGCCACTGCTGCACGCTGCTGCTGCTGCTGCTGTTTGCAGCTGCTGCTGCGGCGGCGTGGTGCGGCGGCGTACGGCGGCATATTCGCCGTGGCACGGCGGGGGGCTATGCGGGCGGTGGTGGAAGGTGGTGTTGGTGATGGTTAATGGTGGTGGTTTGTATGGTGGTGATATTAATGGTGGTGTGATGTAGATGAAGAAGATGATGATAAAAATGGAGAGGGAGGAGGGAGGAGGAAGGAGGAGCTCGGCCATGGAGGTGGTGGTGTTCGGCCGAGCATGGAGGGGGTGGTGGTGGTGTTCGGCCGAGTGAGAGGGAGAGAGAGATGGAGATGTGTGTGTGTGTGTTGTGTTTGCTTTTGTATGCGTGTGAGTGTATATAAATATAAGGAGAGAGTGAGAATAGAGAGAGAGAGAGAGAGTGAGATATTTGAGAGTGGGGAGAGAGAGGTCGGCCACTATTGGGGAGGGGGTGTTCTTGTGCTGTGATGGGAGAGGTTGAGGGGGTGAGGTGGTGTGTGAGGAGAGAGGGTGAGTTATAATTAAATGTGTGTGTGTATAATAATATAGAAGGAGAGAGAGTGAGAGATATTATTGAAGAGGGAGGGAGAGATATTTTCAAAATAGGAAAAATAGAAAAATTATGTGGGGTATTTGGGCAGTCATGGGAGGACAACATGGAGCTTGGGTTCGGGTTCGGTCGAGCCGGGTCGGGTCGAAATCGAACCGGGTGCAATAATTAAATTAAATACGTATTTATAATCACGGGTAAATAAATAATATGTGGGAACTCCAATAAATGGGACATAAGTTTTATGTGGGTAGTAGGCTTCATGTGGGCCACGTCCATACTTTAGGTTGACTAGGTTGGATCGATGTCGGATCCCGAAATTAAATCAGATTTTACGGTAGATAATAAATTGGCCTAAATTGAACCGAAAGTTGTGCGAAGGAAACGGAGCACAAAATGGAGTGTCTGAGTGGGACACGAAGGTCATGGGTGAAGAGCGTCTCGAGTAGATCATTTATGAGAAGTTGGTTCTGAGAAAACGACTGGTCTCGTGCTTCCAAATTAAAAGTCACGGTAACGTGCAAACGATGATCAAAAATAAAAGTGGGAATAATTATTCAACGATTAATTGGTCTAAGTTGACCCGAAGTTGCGCGATACAAAAAGAGCACAAGGGAATGAGTTCAAGTGGGACACGATATATCAAAACGAAGATAATCCTGTCTACTTCAAAACTCATGAAGAGAGTTTACAGAGATTGGCATCCCTGACGCTCCGGAAGTCAAAGTCACAAAAATGTATATTAATAATCAAAACAATTAAATAATAAAATATTTATCGAAATTAATTCATTCAGAAAATTTAAAATAAACCCTGAAATTCAGGGGGCTTACACAAGCCTCGAAGGGCCAGGATGCGACTGTAGGATGTAGTGGTTCTGACGGCGTATGAATGAAGTCTGCGTGGAGCTGGCACGCATGGCACTTTTTAGCATAGTCGACAGCGTCAGCGGCCATGGTTGGCCAGTAGTAGCCCATGCGTCGCAGTCGGTCATACAACTTAGGGCCAGGTTGATGGGCCCCGCAGGTTCCATCGTGAGCTTCTCGAAGGGCTTCGGCTGCTTCTTCGTTGGACAAACATCGAAGGAGAAGTCCATCGTAGGAGCGTCGGTACAGCATTTTAGTGGCCGTATCGTAGTAGAATCGAAGAGAGCGTCTCCTGACTGAGACGGCTTCTTTCGGGTCTTCTGGGAGAATTCCGTAGACAGCGAAGTCGATGAACGGGAATCTCCAGTCTCGGATATTAACACCAGCGCTTGTTGACATAGCATGGGCTACTCGTGAGCACAGGTTGTTTTTGGGGCAGACCAAGTCTCGACCCACTACTGTGATGTAGTGTTGAGTCCCGAGGGGGGCTGCCAAGGAGGCTGCGAGGCCAGCGAGAGCATCAGCCTCCAGATTTTGTAGACAAGGTACATGTTCGATGAAGAACCCGGTGAAGGTTGAAATAATGTTCAATGCAACTTCGTGGTAGGGGATCAGATCTTCATGGCGAATCTCGTACTACCCTCTGATCTGGTTTACGACGAGTTTTGAGTTACCGTAGGTTTCCAGATGATCGACCCCCAGCTGTTGTGCCAACTGGAGTCCCATAATGAGCACGTTGTACTCGGCAATATTGTTGGAGCACGACTTCGAAAGGGAGGAAGTACGCTGGATGACCAGCTGATCGGGAGAGACCAAGACTACCCCCACTCCTGCTATAATTTGGCCTTTGGGGCCTATTCTTGAAGCGCCATCGAAAAACATCCACCAGACGGAGCTTTCTTCGGTGACGTTAGATTCTTGGACCTCATCGGAGATGTCTTCATAGAGCCTGGAGGACTCCAGAATGGGGTGTGCAGATAAAAAGTCAGCTAGAGCTTGACCCTTAACAGCTTTTTGTAGGACAAACACCATGTTGTATAGTGTTAGCAGGATCGCCCATGTAGCTAGCCGGGAGTTTAATGACCCCGGCTTTGTCATGAGAACCCTGAGAGGATTGACTCGAGAAATGACATGAATCGTCTGGCCCGAGACATAATGGCGAGTCTTCTGAATGGCAAACACCAACGCCAAGCACTCCTTTTCAACGGGGTTGTACCGGTGTTCGGCCCCGATCAGAGTTCGACTGAGGTAGTAGATTGCTTGCGCATAGCCTGTATCGCTGTTCTGAGCTAGCAGAGCGCCGAGGGAATGATCCATGGCACGGACGTAGAGGAAAAATAGTTTGCCGGCGACTGGTGCCACCAGGACTGGCAGGCTCGTCATATAAGCTTTGATGTCGTCGAAAGCCTTTTGGCACTCCTCTGTCCAGACGTAAGAGACTCCCTTCTTCATGAGCTGAGTGAAGGGTTGACATTTTTCGGAAAGGTTTGCTATGAACCTCCGAATATATGCCAGACGCCTCTGCATGCCTTGAAGTTCTCGAAGGTTCTTCGGAGGGTCCATGTCGAGGATGGCTTTGGTCTTTT
Organism: Iris pallida; assembly: GCA_029216955.1. NCBI lineage: Eukaryota > Viridiplantae > Streptophyta > Magnoliopsida > Asparagales > Iridaceae > Iris > Iris pallida. The sequence continues at coordinate 3,171,996 of JANAVB010042217.1, read as the reverse complement.
CGGGATCGACATGAATGCCTTTCGCCGTGATAATAAAACCTAAGAACTTTTCGCTGGAGACCCCTAGGAAGGATTTAGCGGGGTTCATCTTGAGTTGATGCGCCCGCATGAGATCGAAGACTGTCTTCAGGTCTTGTAGGTGATCTCCTTTGAGACGACTTTTGACTGCGATGTCGTCAACATAGCATTCGACTGTCTTGCGAACATGTTGACGAAAAATGGTGCTCATAGCTCGTTGGTATGTCGCACCCGCGTTCTTCAAGCCGAAGGGCATCACTGTGTAGCAGAAAACGCCCTTTGGAGTCCTGAATGATGTATGTTTTGCGTCATCGGGGAACATCTTGATCTGGTTGTAGCCCGAATACCCATCCTTGAAAGACATGCGTTCGAAGCCACATTTGTCGTCGATCATCACGTCGGTGATTGGAAGCGGGAATTCGTCCTTCGGGCAAGCAGAGTTGAGATCCCTGAAGTCGATACAAACTCGTATTTTCCCATTCTTCTTGGTGAGAGGGACGACATTGGCTATCCAATCCGGGTGATGTTCTTCACGGATGAAGCCGCTGGTCAAGAGTTTGTCCACCTCCTGATCGATGGCGTTCATTATGTCCGGACGAAAACGTCGCTGTTGTTGTTTGATAGGCTTAGCATCAGGTAGGATGTTGAGCCTATGCATCGCGATCTGGGGATCAAGTCATGGCATATCTTCGTAGCTCCAGACGAAGACATCGATATCTCTTTAGCCATCTGGATTAAAGATTCTCGGTCTTCTCCTTTTAGGCTTTTGCTGATGAAGATGGGTTTGGAAGAAGATCCATCCCCAAGGTCGATTTGCTCGACTTCGTCTTTGGTGGGAGGTTTACGTAATTCGAAACAAGACTTCCACAGTTCTCCCAGGCGTTGAGCCCAAGGTTCTTCTTCGAAGAATTCTGGCGTTTGGTCTTCGCCTTCATCTTCTTGAGATTGCGCAGACGTCATATTGGTTGACAGCACTCTCTTGAGGACTGAGCCGATACTGGTATCGGAATCCCAAGTCGATGCTTCAGACGAATGAGAATGTTCTGCTTCTTCTGCGTCCGAACTCTCTGGAGTTGACGGTGGCGTGACATAGCCTACCCTCCGTCGAGTTCTATTGTAGTAGTCCTGCAGCTTTCCTTTAGGTGTTGGAAGCCGGAGACGGAGACGTCGACCCTTGCCGTAGTTCAGGCCTTTGTTGCTTTTTAGGTCGTAATCCATCTTTTGGATGAGGTACTTTGCCTTGTTCGTGTACCGATAGACTTGTATTCTGTCGGTATCTGGTTCTGGCTCGAGTGGCGGGAGGTCTTGATGACGCTCAACTTTGCCGAAGATGATGGATTCTTCGTCTTGACTCTGTGGCGGGACTATGAAATAGACGCCTTGGGACGGGACTACTCGATTTACATGATGGATGGTCGTTATTTGTGTTTACAACGACTGTAGAGTGTTATCTAATGTATACATGGCATTCCAATATGGAAGACTAGAATAATTAAAAGACACTCTATTATTAATGAAATACGAGATTTTATTCCGCGGGATTACATTGTCCAGAGAGGGTGCATCTACATCAACAGAGATATATTCCCCCAGCTCTTCATCTGTGAGTACTGGAGTAGGATTGGGAGAGTCCACCACAGCGTTGGTCTTGGAGTCCGAGAGGACTATGCGGGCCTTTTCTGTCAGCTTGGATGGCGGCGGCTTGCCTTTAAGACGCACCTTCAGAGGTGCCTCCACTGTGCCTGCGGTGATTGGCGCCTTCCCCTGTAGTTTTGCCACAAGGGGAGCCGATGTTTGAGGCGACTTTTCCTTGAGCCGTATATTCAGGGGAGCTTCAGGAGCAACTGGTGCTTTTCCGGGCAGCTTAATGCTCATGGGAGGCAACTTCTGAGGCGGTTTGCCTTTGAGTCGGATCTTCAAAGGAGCGTCGGGAGTGACCTCAGGCTCCATGTCCGTCTCTGTTGTCGTTTCTGCCTCATCGTCAGCATCATTGGCTTCCTCCTTGTCAGATGACTTGTACAGGTCGGAATCGGTGAAGTAGGCTTTAATCCCTTTGAAAGGGTTGATGTCCGCGAACTCCGTCTGGATGACATTGTTGGTGGACACGTACTTCATACATTGGTGGAGTGTGGATGGCACCACCATGTACTAATGCAGCCATGGACGACCCAATAGGAGGTTGTAGTTGACGTTGGCGTCCACGACATAACAGGTCACCTCAGTTCTAAGGTTACCGATATGGCACTTTAGTCGTATCTTGCCCAGTGGCTCGCTTTTGCTAGCGTTGAAGCCACTGATTGTTGTGTTGGAGGGCGCCAGTTGGTACATTGGGATCCCCAGTGTTGAGAGTGTTTTCCATAAAGAAATTCTCTTTATTTGTTGTGTTTCTGGGAAAATTACAACTGTGGGAATCCGATCTAGAAGACGATCGCTTTATCCCTTGGACTATGCGAAGAAGAAAAGCTCTCAAAATTTTGACAGTAGATATCAATGTATCTGTACAATGAATGAGAAAAAGAACTCTATTTATAGAGTCAAAAATAATAACTGAAAAGATAACTGTCTTCACAGCCTGTGCTTAGTTGAAAATCACGCAGGATTTAACATACGCAAGGTTATGAGCAGTTACTGGACGTGGCCTGTAACTGTTGGACACATGGCAATCATGCATGAGTCGTGTGCAAGTTACAGGACACGCAGGCGAAAGATCAATGGCATGGCTGCCACGTACTCCAATTTGATGAAATCTACGCAGACTTGTTGAAGACGAAATCCACGCGAACTCGGTGTAGAAAGCTTCAAAATCCACGCAAACTTGGGGCAGGAAGCTTCAGGATCCACGCAGACTTCGAGGCAAAGAACTTCAAAATCCACGCAAACTTTGAGGAAGAAAACTTCAGAATCCATACAAACTTGAGATGGAGATCACAAATACACGCAGACTTGAGATAGAACTGCCAGCTGTCTTGATTCGGCGTGTCTCGACTGACACAAAATCTCTGACAGTGATTGCTTTGTCAGTCGCATTAAATGACAAGAAACCCTTTTGGTACGCCAACTCGACGAAGGCTGAGTCTTGCTGAAGAAGATTTCGAAAATCATGCGATAGACGGCGATGATCTCTCAAATTCTTTGTATACGTGGCATACGAAGAGATATTCTTCGACTGTCGTGTTGTCAGTCATAATTACTCTTTGGCAAATGATGAGCTGTCTTCCAGCGTGATTTGTTTATATTGTCTGGATCAACTGAGCGTGACTTTTGACTCTGTCTTGATCAACTCAGCGTGACTTTCATTTTTGAGACCTACAAAACCCCCTTCAAAGTTTTCGAAAAATAATAAATTATTTCGAAATACTTTGAAAATAGAGATGATAAAATGGATTTAGTCACGCTGAGATGACTTCAAAATGAGAGATTTACTCCGAGATGTTTAGACTGTTGGGATTCTGTGTTGTTAGGATCCCGTGCAAATCTCTAAATATCGAGGCAATAATGACTTGACCGTCATTTAGAATTCTTTATGAGCCTATAAATAAGCCATAGATTACTTCTTTCTTTCTTTACTTGCGTTTTGAAAGAGATAACCCACAGAAGAGAACTTCATCTTCCCCGACGAACTCCTTCCTCTCCGACTTATTCTTCTACTTTTTCAGCAGCAATGGCTCCCAAAAAAGCTAATGCTCAGGCCAAGGGGAAAGCCCCTGCGACTTCGTCGCGTGCCACAACTGACAGACTTCCTCGACAAGAAGTCCCGCGAGCTCCTATGCATCGTAAGTGATGGAAGAACACAATCTGTCGAAGACGATGAAGATGAACTCCACATAGAATTTTTTAGGATCTTAAGATATTAAACTTCAGAAATATATCCCCCTCCTTAGGGCAAAGGATATTTAATAAAGTATGCCCCCTCTTTAGGGTCGGCCATACTTCACATCTTCGTGTTTACGAAGCTCTGTGTAAAGGAGCATGGTTCTCACGATTCTGCGTGACTTTTCACGTTGGCAGAAATGTCCATGTTGAAATAGTCACGCAGCTTTCAGGATGACGCTGCGTGATTTTTCACATGTTGACAGAGATGTCAATGTTGAATTATTCACGCAGGCTTCTGAGAGTCATCTTCTGGATAGATTAGTCTTGATCTGTCAGCGTGTTTTTTGTCATTTCTATTTAAATGTGATTCTGGCAAATGATGCGTGACTTTCATCCTAATATGTCCGAGCTTTACGTGAATTAATCATCCACGTGAATAAATCACTCAGCATGTCACAGTAATATATCCATGTGGAGTCTGCGTGACTTTTGAATTTTTTTTCAAATACTGTAATACACGCATAGACATAGGTATATCTGACTTTGTCTTCTTGTCATTTTCTGTAGTGAACATCCGAAGCGAAGAAGCATATTTTGAGGGGTGCTTGAGTATTTCATTTAAGCATGATCTATCTCATATAACATTCCCTTATTTTGATCTTCCTGAAGCAAGACTATCACTGTTGGCTAATCAAGACCACACAACTTTACTCTGCTTGATGAATGGACAACCTTTCCAAAGTCTAGATCTGGTATCCCATAAGAAACCAGCATTCTTGTTCGGAGATGCTATAGCACAAAAATCTCAGCCAAAGGGCATTAGGGAGAAGGTGTGCTTCTGCTTTGAGGGGGATGTGAAACAACCCATGTATTGGCCAAAGGTTTCCCGGGGCTTGTCAATCATGAGACTTATGCATGCCAGCTATCCGAGAAAGATGTCTTGGTATTTGACTGAATATCAGCAGGCGAAAGCAAGTCGTATTATTTACAGGAAAGAGGAATTTTTCAGTGCCCCGGAGGATCATGTATCAGTGTTTCGGGGTCTGAAGCCTGGATGTATACCACCAGAAGACTCATCCATAGTGATGCCCTTCAGGATGCCCATATTCATAAATGAATTTATGTCAAACCGGAATGCATTCTATCCGACCGATTCAACACCGAGGATGAATGGCCTAATGAATCAGGAGAATGTGAGATGGAAGACTTTGGTCCATTGGGCTTTGGAAAATTTTGGAACTGAGTTGAAGAAGATTAATCTTTATGATGCTGTCGTCAACTTATCTTACGGCTTTAAACCCAACCCCTTCCTATTCCTGGCTTTAGTTGAGAGATACAACCACAGGACGGGGACTTTTATGACTCCAAAAGGAGAGATGGGCTTCGCCCTTCATGAGATGGAATACATCTCACACCTGCCTTCAGGCTCGCTGCCGTATGAGGAGTATGTTCCTACGACAGAGGAACTGAACTTTCTGTCAGAGAAGAACCCAGAGATGGTCCATCTATTTGAAGAGATGATGTGCCATTTTGGCACATGCACCCTATATTACAAGGGTTCCAAGGATGAAGCTGGCAACCACATTCAGAAGTGGATGTCCTACCTTTTCATGAACCATGAAAAGGATGATAGGAAAATAAATGAAAAGAGGTATTATCAGATTAGCAACTTCAAGCCTCTCTCTGAGAGTGAGATCACTTATTTGCTGGAGAAATACGACTGCAAGGATTTCACCATTACTGAAGATTGGTACGAGTTCAAAGCTGGAACCACTTTCAGCTCTTATGTGCGGCAGAGTGGCAAGGATCTGTCAAGGAACGATCACTTGGCCGGATTTCTATCTCTGTGGTTAAGGAGATTCATCGTTCCCGGCTCCAGTTCTTTGGACAGAATACACAGAGGTGTTATCTTTGCAGCGGTACGCCTTGTGTATGGTTACAGGCTGGACTTATTATCAGCGATGACCTGCAGACTAAATGCAGGTCTTCGGAATTTTGTAACTACCATGCTGTCTGCTCAGAGGCTGATGACTGAAGAATTCCCAAGGATAGAGATGCCTTTCACATTTTTATATGGTTGGCTTCTCCTTCATCATGATGGTCTGATACCTCCAGGGGCAGGAGGGAGTGGCAGTCTTTTTCTGGAGAGGTACTCTGGAGAGACGTTCTGGAAGGTTCACACCCTCCCAGAATGCAGAAATGTATTGAATAGGGCGTCACATTGGTCGATCCAATGTGTCCCTCCACCATCGGACTATGAGAGTATGCCCTTAAATATGATGGACGGAGATATGGGAAACCGACTAGATGATGTAGCCTTCCAATGGTTACAGAGGATCCGACCTTCTCATCTGGTATATCGTCACGAAGAAATGGCATATCTGGAACCATATTTACCAAGCCGATTTGCCAGACAATTCGGATATGACCAACTCCATGTTGGGAATGCCACTACTTGTTTATCTGCTCGCGGAGGACTCATTGACGGAGCTCGAGCTTGGAGATATTTTGCAGCTAGAGATACAAAGGTCGTATTCTCTATGCCTAATCCTTTGTCTAGCTCGGGGCCAAAGATGCTTTATACGTATGCACGTTTCTATGTGTCGTCGAGCACTTTCAGACCGAGTTTCAATCTGAAGACCTTTGTTGCAGAGGATGATCCAGCTCCATCGAAGAGGTCAAAGAAGAAAATTGTTATTCAGCACTTTCCTTCAGAACCCGAAGATGAGACAACAGAAGTTGAGCCTCCCAATGAATTATTCCAGGAAGGAAATTTTCCTGATGAGGTCCTTCCTCCTATAGTTATATCTCTTTCTAAGAGGAAGAGAAGTGACGAATCTGAGACCATCTCCAAGAGGAGTACTAGGTCTCAAACATCCAAGAATAAGAAGAAAGGGGTCTCGGTGACTGCTACTTCATCTTTGGGCGGTATATCAGTTGATGAAGACGATGCCGCTGATAAGGATGAAGAGACTGATGAAGACGACGCTCCTTTAATAAGGAGGTCAAGAGGGAAGTATGTTAAGAAGTCTGTCAACAAAATTAAGGGCAATAAACTCCTAGAGACGATCATGAGTGGAGGAACTTTGCCGAAAATCAATGAAGCAGCTTCTTCTGAGAAGACTGAGTCTGATAATATTCACCTTGCAACAGCTTCAACTGAACAGACTGAAGTAGAGTCTGTTCATGCTCAGGAAACAACTACTCCAATCAGAAGTGGAGTAGCTATTGAGCCCTCAGAGACGAGGATAATCCCATTTGAGCATGGGACTGAAGGCGTCATTCAAGCACTGGATGATCAGATTAATTACTCTGAAGGGGAACCAGCTCTAGAAAAAGTTTCAGAACAGCCAGAAGTTCCTGAAACTCAAGCTGAAGAAAACATTTCTGGGACCAGAGGCAATGAAGACGTGCCTGCGTCTGAGCTATCAGCTGCTGATGATCTATTGAAGAATGTTTGTCAGGACATTATTCTTCGGACCGATATTCCAGAGACGACTGAACCGACAGCTAACACTGAGCTTGCTATCGTCACTGTTCCAGAGATTCATGAAGATGTGAATATCATTGACTCTGAATCAGAAGTTCATCCTGAGGATGAAGAAGAAGAAGCTGAAGGAGAAGAAGACTGGCATGCTGGCACTTCGACTCCTTATGATGAAGATAAAGTGAAAGGGAACAGAATGGAACTTAGCCCTGAACCTGTTCAGTCACCGAATAATGCTTTAGCACCTAGTAATTCTGGAGCTGGAAGCAGCCATATAAAGCAGGTATCGGATACAATCATGGAACGGCTGCGAGAAGAAGCAAGACTCCCTCCACATACCGAATATGAACCTCAGCCAGGTAAAGCTTTATTTCAGATTCTATTTCTGCTATTTCTCTTCCTTTAAATGCTAATTATATTTTTCTTTAATTGCAGGAACTGCTGCAGCAATGAGCTCGACTCATGCTCCGCTTATCCAAGTTGATGCTGACGAAGAGAGTTCACACTTGCCAACATCTCCTGTCGCACATACTTCTGTTCCGAGGATAGAGAATATTCAAGCTTCTTCTTCCATGATGACAGCGACTCCTGGATTTGAGACTGGGCTAGCAAGAACCCTGGGAATGTATCCGGAAATCATTTATTCATATCTAGATACATATTCTAGACGTTTCTTGAAGGATGAAGCTATGCCCTTTTCTGATCTCAGAACTATGGTCAAATTCCCACTGATGGCGCTGCGACATGCTGGTTACGCATCTCAGTGCATCTTCTTTGAACATCTCCTGGATGAGTTAGAAGTAACTATCCGAAAATACTGGGAGACCAAGAAGGAGGACATTCAATCTTTAACTGAAGCTGAGATTGAGCAACTAGAGAATGAAGTACAGTCCCAACAGGCAGCTCTAGAAACATTTATTGCCTCTTCTACTGAAAAATTAGTAGAAAAGGGCGAAGAAATATTAGCTGCTCGTCAAAGAGTAGAGTTTTTAGAAAAAGACAACGCATCCAAGACTGAAGAATTGAAGAAATTGAAAGAAGAATTAGCTCGTCTTCAAGAGCGCATTGCCGTCATGGAAACAGAACAAGCTGAAGTTGCTACGGCTTATATCTTTGAAGCCGAACGTTGTGAGATTCTTCAGAAGGAATAGGAACAGATGCAGACGGAACAGTTTGAAGAAGCCAACCGTCGCCAGTCTGCCATCATTACTTTTGATGAACAGAATATTACAATTATAGCAGCAGAAAGAGTTAGAAAAACTCATGAAGAGAAACTGAATGTTGTTCTAGATCGTATTAGGGAGCTGATAACTCCAAGCAAGTGAATTCCCCCCCTTTTTTTATTCTCACTTTCACTTGTATTCCATGTTTTGATTATGAAATGACAACAAATGAAAGTTCTTGATCTGACTTTTGGTTTTGCTGTTTTGATAATGATAGATTCATAGAAAATATGTTCAGAGGTAAATGATACATGACATATTTCAGTAGAATAGAATATACAAACAAACTTTGTAATTCTATCAGATGATATTAAACCAGAAATGATCTTAGTTTAATACTGATTGGAAAAAATAGAATTCAGACATAAAAATATCTTTGAACTCAATTTTTCATGATCTTTAGACTCGGAAATCAAAAGACTAGATGAATGAACGGGTTAACCGTCAGATTATAATGAACGGGCGAACCGTCGGATGGATGAACGGATGAACCGTCAGGCATTAATGAACGGATGAACCGTCAGATGAACGGATGAACCGTCAGATGAACGAATGAACCGTCAAGTATTAATGAACGGATGAACCGTCAGATGAACGGATGAACCGTCAAGTATGAATCATTTTTCAAAACAGTCAATAGAAACCATATTGGAAGACAGAATGTTGCAGTAGAAGTCCCCGATACTTGTATCGGAATCCCAAGAAGTGGTACTAGAAGAATCAGATCTCTTATCTTCGTCAGACTCAGGATCTTCATGGATAATATTGATAAAAGGAGTAGGAGCAATATAGCCCAATCCGCATTTTGTCCTTCCATATTTCAGAGGAGGAATACGAACAGGCATTTTTCTTCCTTTTCCACTATTGAGGCCAGTCCTGAAGTCATAGCCCATATTTTTGATGATGTCTTTAGATTGCTGACTATAACGACGTAGTTGTAATCTTCCAGTATCATCATTTTTGTCTTCATCTTCAAGATCAGAAGGATTTTAAGGCCCTTTGTAGAAGAATATTGGAATATCTCCTGGCTTTCTACTAGGAACTAGAAAGTATGAAGATTGTACAGGTTCTAGGGATACATCTGTATGAACAGTCTGTACAACTCCTATGGTTATTGTGTTCAAGTCATCTAACAGATGTAAATAACTATGAACATAATTACACACATCAACGTACTGCAAAGGTGGAGACTTTTCATTAAAAAGCAGCAGTATTTACATTGGGAGAAGGCTGAGCCTTAGAGATTTTAGCCAAGTCAATGACTAAAGGAGGAGGAGAAGAAGAAGCTTTGTTTCGATTAAGATCGATAACAAATGGCTCAGAAGAAGTGAGCTCTCTTAAAGTTTGAGTAGGAAGAGTAGTCCGCCCTCCAACTGGAATTAGCAGAGTATCTTATGAAGATACAGGAACTGTAGTACGCCCACTGACAGGAATGATCAGTGTATTTTGAGTAGATGACTGAGGTAACGGAGAGATCCGTCCACTCACTGGAATGATGAAAAAATCTTCTCCAGAGGGTTTAGGAGATTGTTGCTGAGTAGTTCGACCTTTAACAGGGATTATTAAAGTCTCACTTTGTGCATCTTCTTTCTCCATAGCTTGTATGATCCTTGTATACTCTTCTTTGTACATTCGGGAATCGTTGAAATAAGCTTCAACCCCATGGAAGGGATTTATATCAGCAACTTCTTTTTGTACTCTTCCATTGCTATCAATGTATTTAAAACATTGATGAAGAGTAGAGGGCAACACATTATTTTCATGAAGAAAGGGCCTCCCCAGAAGAAGATTATAGGATCCCGCGATCTCGATCACATAGAAAGTGACTTTAGATCTGAAATCGCCTATCTGAAGCTTCAGATGAATCTTTCCCAAAGGCTCACTTCGGCTTTGATTGAATCCCAAGATAGTAGTAACCGTCTTGGAGAGCTTGTGGAGAGGGATTTTTAGTTCATCCAACAGACTCTTTGGCATTATGCTTATAGCAGACCCTGGATCAATGAGGATACGATCTATCTTCATTGTGTCGATATAACCGGTGTAGTAGAGAGGCCGATCATGTCGATTATCCTCCAATAGCATGTCGTCTTGTGTAAAGGTAATATTTGGGATAATCTCCAGTATACTGTTGCAATGTAAGCAAGCGGCAGGTTCTGCATCTGGCTTCTTCAATTGTGCAAGACAAGAGTCAGCTTGTAGAAGTACTTCACTTAATGTCTCCCGAGTCTCTTCGGAAAGACGTAGAAGTTCAAAGAGGGACATTCTAGCTGGAGTATTAGCAAGTTGAGCCAAAATATCGAAGTTGTAAGGCTTCTGAAGTCCAAGAGGAGAGGACTTCTTGATTGGCTTATCAAACCGAGCCTGTTGTTTGCCTTTCTCCAAAGCTGTAGGCTTGGGAGGAACAGGTTCAACTGGTGTAGTTGAAGGAACAGGTGCAGTAGATGATTCTTCTTCAGGAGGAACATTAGAAGCATCTTTATCAGCTGGAGGGATATCAAGAGGATCCTCAGGACTTTTGAAATAATCCTTTAGACAAGGTTTCCCCGTTCGAGTAGCACTAACAAGTGCTTCTTCTTTGTCTTTTGGCTCTGTGTCAGGAATAGACCCAAGAGAAGTCATATGACATGACTTGATCTTTCCAGCCTTCTTGGACTTTCGAGAAGAAATCTTTTGAGGAAAAGGAGATTCAAAATCTGCCACTAGATCAGGATGGATCCACATGATTTCTCCAGTCTCCAAAGTGATTGGCACTAATCCTTCAGACCGTGGAGGAGGAAGATTCACTATGTCAAGAGTTGCCTTGGGAATAGGAACGATCCCACCTTCAAGGAGTTGAGGAGGGAAATCTCCGAATTGCATAGAGACGACGTTGGAGGTGACGATCTTCTCTTTTGGAGTAAGAGAGATAGCTCCAGATTTAATCATTTCTTGGATCTTTCCTTTCAGTACATAATATGTACGAATTGTATGACCCAGCATTCTGTGATATGGACAGTATTTAGGATGATCTGTCTTACCAGCTTCATCAGGTTTCTTGATCTCAGGTAATTGTATTTTATTACCTTTCAGCAGACATTCAAAGATACCAAGGACATCGTCGTCATCAAAAAAATATTCTTCTTTGGGGCGAGGTGTTCTTGATTGTTGAGTTATAGAGGCAGGAGTTTGAACATTTGATGTATCTTTGCTCTGAAGATTAACTTCAAGAGTTTCTTTTCCCTTGCAAGCATTGTTTTTATTGTTAGCACCTTGTCCTGTTTCTTTAGTAGTCATCTGCACTCCTAAACCTTTGAAGGTTTCAGCACTAATTTCTGCAGCTTTGGCACTGACTATGAAGGAAGGCCAATCTTGAAATTGAGTGGACCCTGTCCACATACTGATGATTGGCAACAAGTTTGATTTGCACGTGTCAATGGTGACAGCATCAGGAGTTCCAAGAGGCATCTTCAGAGCTTCTCTTCGAAACCGTTCAATGTATTCCTCTGTAGATTCATTATTTTTCTGCTTGATTCTAATAAGAGCAGACATAGTCATGTCATTAAGCCCTTCATAGAACCTTTCAAGAAACATCTGTTTGAAATCAGCAAATGAGGTAATGCTCCCATCTGGGAGACTCCTATACCATTCATAAGCCGTTCCCTTGAGACATCCAATAAATACCCGAGTAAGGAGGGCATCACTTGGTTGCAGTTGAACAGTCATCACTTCAAAGTGATTAATAAACTGACTTGGAGAAGTGGTTCCATCATAGAATGAGATAGTAGGAGGCTTGTATTTAGGAGGATATGATACTTGCTTCTATTCTATCGGATAAGGCTGTTTGATGCCTAACCTTTGTAAACCATCCTTCTGTTTGAATGCCTCGAATTGAGTTTTGAGATTCTTTAATTCTTCAGAGATAACTCCCGAAGATTGTGGAGTTGTGGCTTGTAGAGAATAGTTGGGAGGAGGAACAGCATTGTAAGCACTACCCCCAGCTCTAGAGAGACTAGGATTTGGTTGAGCTGGTCCAGGAGTATTAGATTGTACTGCTGGAGGAACTTGTACTGGACTCATATCAGTGTCAGTTGGTATGGCATCTGGTACAGTCTGTCGATTTTGCATCTGTGTTGCCATGAGTTCATACATCGACTTCATAGTATCAGCCATAGACTTCATTTGTTGTTCCAAAGAAGCAATTCTTTGATCTTGAGGAGTCAAGGAAGAAGAAGGTTCATCAGTATTCCCATCAACCATATAAGTTGTGACTGTACGAGGAATTATCGATGAACTAGTAGATGTTGTATGCTCTGAATCATTGCTTCGTGCATCAAAGTCAATTATAGGAGAACTACCCCCAGTAGGAAGAGGTGGGAAGTTAGATTCTCCAAGGAATTCAGAATCAATTTTAGGGATCAAATTTCTTTGACTAGAAGCCAGGACTCTTGCTCTGGTGTTTCTATATACTCCATCTGGACTATCAACTCTACCCCCGGTGTCCCGAGAAGTCATGTTGACAGAGGCAAACAAAGGCTCATCTTCATCAGGCATAGGTTCATACTGAATCCTATTGAAGACAGACTGTCGTTTAGTTTGACATCTGTATTGCATTGTGGCTCTTGGCTGGAAGTCATATTCATGATCACCATGGTCTTGAACCGTTGATTGACATCTGCACTGAATTATGACTCTTGGATAGAAGTCACATTCAGTATGTTCCTTTGACATAGAATTACTCCTTCTCTTCTGTTGAAGATATTCCCGTAAATCTGTTTGTGAAAATTGAGGAGTATACTTCCTGTTCTTGGGTCTTAATGGCTCTTGATTATACAAAGAGTGATTAATGTGAGCCACATAATTTCTTGCATACTCTGCATCTGGATCTTTTATCTTCATATCCAATTGGTATGGTTTCTTAACACTAGAAGTGCTGAGTTTTGTTCTTAAATCAGTGGAAGGTAACACATTAATTTTGGAAACATGGAGTTTTCCCTCCATTGATCTGGATATTTGCAGAGAAGGAAGAGTTGAACCACTCCTTTGATTAGGAGTTGGTAACATACCCTCTTTAATGGACAGATTCTGTGCCCAATTTGAAGAAGTCATAGGAGAAGATATTAAGGAATATTTCTTCTTAGACTCAATCAGATTTTGAGACATAGAATGTCCAGAATGAAGAGTAGTCAAAAGACCATCTCCTTTCCTTTGACTAACAAAAGTATCAGTCAAAGCTGTTCCTGAAGTAAAAACTATAGGAACAGAAGAAACAACTAAAGAGTTATTCCTTTTCGAAGGGACTTTGTGTGGAAGACCACCCCCAGTTCTAGTAGAACTCGGTAAAGAAGAAGAGATAACTAAAGAGTTATTCTTCTCTGATAAAATACACGCTGAAACAGATTTGGCTAAGGAACCAGTACTGTTAGCGTGACTTTTAATTTTAGAATTACACGCTGGAACAGATTTGGCTAAGGAGCCAGTACTGTCAGCGTGACTTTTAGGGTTGAATTTGCACGTTGGAACAGATTTGGCTAAGAAGCCAGTACTGTCAACGTGACTTTTAGGGTTGAATTTGCACGCTGGAACAGATTTGGCTAAGGAGCCAGTACTGTCAGCGTGACTTTTGGGGTTGAATTTGCACGCTGGAACAGATTTGGCTAAGGAGCTAGTACTGTCAGCGTGACTTTTAGGGTTGAATTTGTACGCTGGAACAGATTTGGCTAAGGAGCCAGTACTGTCAGCGTGACTTTTAGGGTTGAATTTGCACGCTGGAACAGATTTGGCTAAGGAGCCAGTACTGTCAGCGTGACTTTTGGGGTAGAATTTGCACGCTGGAACAGATTTGGCTAAGGAGCCAGTACTGTCAGCGTGACTTTTAGGGTTGAATTTGTACGCTGGAACAGATTTGGCTAAGGAGCCAGTACTGTCAGGGTGACTTTTAGGGTTGAATTTGCACGCTGGAACAGATTTGGCTAAGGAGCCAGTACTGTCAGCGTGACTTTTAGGGTAGAATTTGCACGCTGGAACAGATTTGGCTAAGGAGCCAGTACTGTCAACGTGACTTTTGATTACTGTCATCTTCGAGCGCACAAGAGTGTACGTGCTTGCAGTGGAGTTCTTACCAGAGGTAGGAGTAGACACTGTGGCAGAGACTTCACCATTGACTGCCAACCGGTTCTTAGAGACATAGACAGAGTGTTCCTTCGACTTGGCAGTGATGATGGAGGCTGGAGTGGGCTTGCCACCCTTAGCCCGCTGCATTTCTTCATAGGCGAGTTGATCGAATTTGATCGTCATCACCTTCTTCGTCGAGCCGATTGACGAAGTATCGCATTGAGTTGTTACCATCTCAGAAGAGGAGATGGTTTTCCCCAGCAGAGTCGCCAATTTGTTTTCCATAAAGAAATTCTCTTTATTTGTTGTGTTTCTGGGAAAATTACAACTGTGGGAATCCGATCTAGAAGACGATCGCTTTATCCCTTGGACTATGCGAAGAAGAAAAGCTCTCAAAATTTTGACAGTAGATATCAATGTATCTGTACAATGAATAAGAAAAAGAACTCTATTTATAGAGTCAAAAATAATAACTGAAAAGATAACTGTCTTCACAGCCTGTGCTTAGTTGAAAATCACGCAGGATTTAACATACGCAAGGTTATGAGCAGTTATTGGACGTGGCCTGTAACTGTTGGACACATGGCAATCATGCATGAGTCGTGTGCAAGTTACAGGACACGCAGGCGAGAGATCAGTTGCATGGCTGCCACGTACTCCAATTTGATGAAATCCACGCAGACTTGTTGAAGACAAAATCCATGCGAACTCGGTGTAGAAAGCTTCAAAATCTACGCAAACTTGGGGCAGGAAGCTTCAGGATCCACGCAGACTTCGAGGCAAAGAACTTCAAAATCCACGCAAACTTTGAGGAAGAAAACTTCAGAATCCACGCAAACTTGAGATGAAGATCACAAATACACGCAGACTTGAGATAGAACTGCCAGCTGTCTTGATTCGGCGTGTCTCGACTGACACAAAATCTCTGGCAGTGATTGCTTTATCAGTCGCATTAAATGACAAGAAACCCTTTTGGTACGCCAACTCGACGAAGGCTGAGTCTTGCTGAAGAAGATTTCGAAAATCACGCGATAGACGGCGATGATCTCTCGAATTCTGTGTATACGTGGCATACGAAGAGATATTCTTCGACTGTCGTGTTGTCAGTCATAATTACTCTTTGGCAAATGATGAGCTGTCTCCCAGCATGATTTGTTTATATTGTCTGGATCAACTGAGCGTGACTTTTGACTCTGTCTTGATCAACTCAGCGTGACTTTCATTTTTGAGGCCTACAGAGAGCAGCGTCTTCGGGATGATGCTGAGGGAAGACCCCGGATCGATCTGAATCCGCTTCTCCTTGACTGAACCGATATACCCTGTATAATACAGCGGCTTGTTGTATCGGTTGTGCTTGAGCAGCATGTCCTGTTGGGTGAAGGTTATATTGGGGATAACCTCATCTGCACAGTGGCAGTGCGTGCATGCAGTCGAGAGATCTTCAGGCTGCTTGATCTGACTGATGAAGGACTCAGCATCCTTCAGGGCTTCACAGAGAGCTTCGCGAGTGTCTTTGGAAAGACGAAGAAGCTCAAACAGAGAAAGGCGGGCAGGAGTACTGGCCAGTTGTGTCAGTATGTCGAAGTTGTGGGGCTTGGCTAGCCCCGAAGCATTCTCTTTTCGCAGAGGCTTGTCGAAGCGGGCTTCTATCTGCTTCTGCTTATTGGCTACTGGGGGCTTAGACGGGCCCTCCTCCTGGACAGCAGGGACGGTGCAAGGAGGCACCACCTCGACGGCAGCTTTGTCGGGTTGGGCGTTCTGTTGTGAACGCGTCTGTACAGGAAGTGCCTCTTCCGCTGAGGAAGAGACCATACTGCAAGACTTGATCTTCCTGCCTTTGGATTTGGAGGTAGGGCGTACCTCTGGTTGAGTCACCTCGGCGACAAGATCATGGTGAACCCATAGGATCTCTCCCCGAGATGTGGTGAGTGGGATGAGTCCACTCACGTTGTCACGAGTAGATGGTAAGTTAACCACCTCCATTGTCGCCTTAGGGATGGGGACGACGCCATCTTGTGTTGTAGTTGGTGGCAGGGTGTCGAACTGGAGTGATACCACGTTGGTTGACACCGTCTTCTTCTCGTAGTCGACAAAGATTGCATCCGCATTGATCATACGCTGGATGTAATTCTTGAGGACATAGCAGTCCTTGGTTGGGTGTCCGATAAACCGATGGTAGTGACAGTACCTCGGGTTGTCCACTTTTCCAACCTCGTCGGGACGCTTCGGGTCCGGCAGCTTGATCTTGTCACCCTGCTTCAGTATCTCAAAGAGTTGCAGGGTCTCTTCGTCGTTGAACGAATAACCCTCATTTGGTTTTGGTACAAGTGGAGGCTTCTGAGTAGGTGCTGACGCACCTTTTAAGGCGTTGACAGTCAACGTCTGTTTCCCCTTCGTCTCTCGTCCGGGGTTGTTGGCTGCAGGCCGTTTCCCCTTTTCCTCAAAGGCAGGAAAACTAACTCCCAGAAGACAAGCATTGGCCGCCTTCTTTTCTGCGGCCTCGGCTTCGATGATCAAGGAACTCCAGTCGGGAGGAGGAGTAGAGTTGAGCCAGAGTTCGACTGCAGGCAGCATATTCATGCTGCAGGAGGAGAGGAGTGCATGTTCTGGCATGCCCAGGGGCAGTCTGAAGCAGGCCTGTCGGAAGCGTTCGATGAACACTCGAACCTTTTCCTTCTCCTTCTGGCGTACCTCTATAAGGGACGCCATTGTCATGTCCTTTCCGCCGTCGTAGAAACGGTCGAGAAAAAGGAGCGTCAGGTCGTCGAAGGAGGATATGGAATTGTCGGGGAGGCTGCAGTACCAGTCGTACGCCACTCCCTTTAGTGCCCCGATAAATATGCTGGTGTGTAGCGCGTCTTCCTTCGGAAGATGTTCCGTCTGAGACTGGAAGTACGTCAGATAGCGACGAGGAGAGTCCTTCCCGTCGTATGGCGTCAGTGTTTGTGGTTTATACTTAGGAGGATAAACCACTTTGTTCCACTCGAGGGGATAAGGTTGGGGAATCCCCATCTTTTGGCGCTCCTCCTGTCTCGTCTTGGACTCAAAGCACTCGCGCAAGTCCCTGATCATCTCGACCACGTCTTCCGTGGAGCTGGGAGTCGGGGAAGGTGGTGCCACCTGAAGTTGAGCATTTGAGGGCTCCGATGTCCGAGGTGCTTCTCGGCGATCCGTATCCAAGGATACCCGTTGAAGGGGTACACTTGATTCTCCATTGGCTCCTGGGTCAGGACCGGTAGAAAGTGTCTTAGCCAAAGCTGACCATATCTCAAACACTGCTCGAGTCAGTATTTGCATGAAGGCAGAAAGGGTTTTGAGTCCTCCCTCTAATGTGTCCATGCGCTGGACGAGGTCTGGTGGCGGTGCATCAGACTCGAAATTACCCCCAGCCATGTATACTATCATGACACGGCTGGAAGTGGATATATCGGTTGAGGCTTTACTCTCGGCTTCACTCTCTTGTAGGGGAGTTGCCTCTCCTGGAGCTTCGTCCTGGCCACCCCCGGCTATGTTCTGGAGAACATTCTCGATGGGAGCATTTGCAAGGGCCTGATTACCCTTGGTTCCGTCTTGAAGGACTTCTTCATCTCCTAGACAACCCCCGGCTATGTTTTGGGGGACACCCTCGTCTTGAAGGACTTCTTCGAGATGCAGATCTACATGGGCTAGATGACCCCCAGCCATGTCCGGGAGGCTGACTTCGAGCAGATCGGCCCCAGCTATACTTTGGAAGACAGCTTCGTCTTCGGAAGGAGGCTCGACATGGGTCTGACTACCCCCAGTTTCCTCCAAGATCTTCTTTCTCCCCCGAGTGCCTTGAAACACTCCGGAAGACGAGACACTTGCCTTGGTTTTCCTCGGCTGGCTCTTGGATGAGGACGAGGAATTGCCAGTCGTCTTTCGGACTGACGAGGAGTTAGAGATCACGTTGCATGAAGCAACCCTTGGCTCTTCTTTTGTTGACACCTTTTTTCTGAGGCGACGTCGGAGGGGTGTCGATGATTGCAGCCGCTGGAACACTGACTGCCTTGGTGGGACTGTCGCCTTGCAATAGCAGTTGATGGTGACCACAGCACAAGTGTGCCCTGTGAGGGGCACATCGTGCTTGTCATCCGGTTCTCCTGATCGGCGCTTGTGAGTGATCACGTTGCGCAAATCGTTGGAGGAGAGTGCCATCTTCGCACCCCCTTCAGGCGTATGGCAAGGCCAAGCGCCGGGGTGGTCAAGTGAATGCTGCGCCCCCTGATCTAACACCAAACAGGCGCCCCGATCAGTAGTGGAGGAACAACATTTGAAGTGACTTGAACGGACCTCAGACGTACAACCAGAGGAGGCGCGGGAGTTCAAGACCACTGGATTTTCCTTACTCGACTTAGTTGTGCACGCAATAGATGCACCCAAGTGAGACAAGGACTTTGAAGGTCGGCTCGCTTCTGGCGCAGAAGCACCTGAGTCGACCTTATACAGCTTACCATCAGCAGCGCGCATGATTGTGAGCGCATGCTTCTGGCTTACTTGTGGCATAGCACGTTTGGGACACATGGCCCGTGCTGCCTTGGACTTCTTCGTACCAGGCCGCTGGGGCGCGTAGTACTCAGAATCCAAATTCTCCTTGCCACTACAGCGAGTGAGTCTGTCAAAGATAGAGACCTTCTGTGGCGTATCAGAGATGATGCGCGGGGCATTGGCTGCGCTCCTGCTCCGTCGACGTATCTTCCTCGCCTGAGAGGGAGATGGCTGGAGAATGTGGTCAGCCGCACGTTTCTCCGAGAGATGCGCTGCACCGACGGGCGCATCTTAGTTGCTGAGGACGTCAGCATGAAGGGAAGGCTGGATTGGCGCATCCCCTTCGATGGTGGTGCCAGAGACGTCGACCTTGCGCACCCAGACTCGGCGGGTCTTCTTCGGCTTTGGCAGCCACTTCGAAGGACTCGTACTTCCTTCAGAGATGAACTCCTCATACGCCTGTTGATTGAGGTGTACGACCAGCGTCTTGTGGGAGGAGCCCACCTTCACATTGTCGGATTGCGACACAGTTTTTTCGGTGGAGGAAAAAGAGGTCCCCAGCAGAGTCGCCAGCTTGTTTGCCATTAAAATCTTTTGATTGAATTTCAATACAAACAGAATAGTGTTACAATATAGGACTTAGATGTAGTTCTAGGAGTACACTTTTGTTTATCTGGGTTCCTTGTGCCGATGGAGCGAGTGGTAATGCGTTGACTCCGTTGACGATCTGACGACGGTTATCGGTTCTCTGAAGGTTTGGATTGCTCTGGGTGCTGGAGCTTGCTGAGAGGAGGAAGACGTTGAGTGTCTATATTTGTCTCTTTGGTGGTGCGAAATCTCTGTCTGTCGATGTATGTTTGCCTCTGTGTGTGTTCGCGGGTGAGAAGAAAATGATCCCTCTATTTATAGATTTGCAGGCTGGCAGCTTATGCGCATATATGTAGGATGCGCCTGGACGCGGGGATGCCACGTGGTGATTGCTGATGGAGGCGCATGGACGATACACCCTGATTGAGGGGTTGAATTCTTCATGCTGCTGTTGTGAGCCGGCACGTAGCAGAGAAGATGATCTTTCTGTTGCTGAGATCTTGGGTGAATCGAGTCAAATGACACGTGTCATCGGCCCATGGCTCGGAGATCTCGAATTTGGTGGGGAATGATCTGGTAGGATGCGCCTGGGATTGGGCGCATGAGGAGACTTTGGCTCGTAACTTTTGGGAGTCACGAACAATTTGTGGCGCATGGCTTTTGAGGCGCATGCGAAGCTTCAGTAGTGACTTTACTTCTGTCTTTTGGGATCAGAGAGAAGTCTGGGATGCATGACTTTTGAGGCGCATGCAGATTTAGGCGCATGGCTGTGGAGGCGCATGCGAAATGATTGGGCGGCCACGTGGCAGTAACCGTCGAAGGAAAGTAATGATGATGCTGACGTTGGCGACGCTTCATTTTCTGAAAAAGCTGTCAATTGTTCAGTCTTCGGGAAGCGTGCTGCCAACTCTGTCAGACTTCAGCATTTAATATTTTTGACATTCGATGGACAGTTGAGTGGGCGCATCAATCGGCGTTCCACTAGGCGTATGGGGACGTATGGAGGCGCATCCCTGTGCGGCGCTTGGTGCTGAAGGGCGCGTCTATGTGATGCACTTGATGGGTGCGTCTGTGTGATGCGCTTGATGTTTGAAGGGTACATCTGTGTGATGCGCTGTCTGGTCGGCGCATCCGCTTCATGACACGTCTTTAATGGTGCGACTGTTACGTTCTTCGAGTGCTTTAAATAGCCGTTTTGACTTGGCTGAATTCGAAGCGTCCAGTTCATCCATTTAATGCAAATTTATTGCACGGAATTCGGAGAGCCATCCACTAGGCGCATGGGTTTGATTTGCCCGGCCTATAAATAGTGGAATGGAGAGAATTTGCTTCACGTTCTCTCACGTTCTTCCGACATGAACTTGTTTACTCGGATGCATTCTGTTGGTGAGATGCTCCCGAGGGTGAAGATGCGACGCAATGTCTTTATTGATGCACTTGAAGGTGACTGTTACATCCAAAAGTCGAAGTCGAGGGCTTCTGAGGCAGGCAGAAGGTGCCTGTTGCATCCAAAGATAGGTATGCTCGAGCCTCGTCTCCGTTATTCTGGAAGACCCGCAGATCGGAATGGCGATGCTGCGGCTTTGGGGGCTCTTTCTTCCTTCAAAGTGGGTGTTCCACTCTGGTTGTGTTGAAAGCTGCTCCTTTAGCCGCGGTTTCGATTGCGGTCTTCCTTCGCCTTTGGAGGCTCTTTCGAAGCCTCCTCTGGCCACAGGTCGGCTTGCGGTGCTCTTCTCTTCCTCGGTTTGGGAAGCTCTTCCTCTAGCTAGAGGGTTGATTGCCACCCTCATTCTGCTTAATAAATGCTTTATTAGTCGAAGCATTTAGACGGCGGTGAGCCTGGCTGGAAGAGCGGCACATAACTGGGCTGCTGAAGGGATGCACATAACTGAGGATGCACATAACTGATCTGCCGAAAGGATGCGCCCTGCTGAGGGCGCATGGTGGGGTGCGCCCTGCTGAGGGCGCATGGTGATCGCCGCGCCTGGCTGTAGACTTAGGGTCTTTTCTTTTTGTAGAAGTTCTCCTTTGTACAACCTTTTCTAGACATGTAATAGACTTTTATAAAAAGTCCTCTTTTAATGTCTATATTTGTTATTTTTGCTGTGTGATTTGTCCGAGCTCTCTGGCGCATGTAGTGTTTGGCGCATAGGATTTCTGGTCCTGAAATTCCATGCTTCTACATGCATAGTGCAACATTATACCACAATCCCCAATCCATATTTCACACGCCCATGATACGCATCCCAAATGGATCCAAACTTGGCCAAAGGCATTCCTAATATAATAGGGGTCCTAAATGAATGCACTTACACTAATAAATGGAAAATTAGAGGTTTAGAGGGCTCTTACCAATTGAAAGATGGATTCTAAATGAACAATCCCTATATCTAGATCTCCATCAAGCTCCAAGGGCCAAATTGCTCCCAAAAGCTCCCAAATCTAGCCAATATAGGCTTCTTCTCTTCATATATTTACTTTTTATTAATTCATGTACATTACCTGATAATGACTCGTCATAGAGGTAGAGGGGACTTGCCCTAGCTAGCCCTAGGTTACAGTATGGGAAGTAGGGAGAGCTCGGGTTGTGTGTGTAGAGGTAGAGGTAGAGGGGACTTGTGCACAATAGTGTGTGTGTGTGTGTGCGTGTGTGTGTGTGTGTGTGTGTGTGTGTGTGTGTGTATGTGTGTAGAGGTAGAGGGGACTTGTGCTCAAGCCAGGCATAGGAGAGGAGAAACTGAACAGAATGTGTCTTGTCTGTGTATCGATCTTGGGTAAGGGTCTTGACAACAATATGGGATTTTTCTGAAAATAGGAGAGGGATGGATACACAAGGTATCACTTCTATTTTCAGGCCTTGTTCAGTAGAGAGCACAAGTGTGTGTGCAAGGTCCGTGCATGAGACAACATGCCAGGAAATAGGGAGTTGATACTTGGTATCATAGGTAATAGGTTGTGTTGATGGATAGTGTAAGGTAATAGGTAAGTATATTATTGGAAAATTAAGTAGTTAAGGTATTAGTGTTAGTTAAGTTATTGATGAGTACAAGATACTATAATAGATAGTATATGATAAGGTAATAATAGAGTGAGTATTACCTACTAGTAGCTAAGGTATGGGTTATTACCTTAGTCTAAGGATTGGATATTAGGTAAGTGTCAAGCTACCTATGGGTTACATACCCCCATGTAGCAATATATATATGAGATACAATTTCATTGTTCAGGTTATCCAACGGAATTCATTACTCAAATAATGAAGATACACTACTCATTATAATAAATACTTAGAGTGCAGAACACACACACACACATATTATTAAGTGAGATACAAGGTAGACAAGGATACGAGGATATATAGATAATAGGTTAAGTGGTAATTTCTTAATGCAAGTATGGTAGGATTTTGGAACTTAGATATCAAGTTATAATACTAGTGTAGGTATCTATGATACGAATTTATGCCTATTGGATAATTGTGTTCCATCTTTGCAGAATTATTTTCAAATGGATATGAATTACTACTTGTGGTGTCATTTTTGGATGTACAATAGTCGTCCTAATGATATGTACGGTGTGCGAGATGAATACATAGCGGGAGTAGAGCAGTTCCTACAGTTTGCCAATGCGTTCTCTCAGTACATGGACGGCACCAAAATTAAGTGTCCATGTGTGAAATGTCATAACATAAAATATTATCCAGAAGTGGAAGTGACATATCATTTATACTCGAGGGGTTTCATGCCTAATTACTATTAGTGGACCGCACACGGAGAACTTGTGTCTTTAGCATCAGAGCCGGAGCCTTATGTTGAGCCGTATATGCATGCGGGACCTAATTTTATTTCAGATAATCATGCATACGACGACGGGTGCATAAACATGGTTTTCGATGCTGCGGGGCCTAGTTTCATTCATGATGCAGCTGAGGAGGCACCCAATGTCGATGCTGCAAAGTTTATGGAGTTGCTGGAGAATGCAAGGACTCCATTGTATCCTGGTTGTGAGGATCATTCACCGTTGGAGGTGGTTACAAGACTGTTGAGCATTAAGTCTGATTTTAATATGTCACAAGAATGCTACAACTGAGTGTTGGAGTTGATTATAGAGATCTTGCCGGCGGGTGCTAAGTTACCTAAAGACTTCTACCGGTCTAAGAGGATGGTGAGATCGCTCTGGATGGGATACGAGAAAATTGATTCTTGTCGCAATGAGTGCATGCTGTACTACAAAAACGACAAGAACGCAGATGTGTGCAGATTTTATGGTGCTGATCGCTATAAGACAACTAGTACATGAAGGTCTACCGGTGCAAAAAGACCGACCGATTCAATGTACTACTTGCCTTTAACATCGCGGTTGCAAAGATTATTTATGGTGAAAGAGACGGCCGAAAATATGAGTTGGCACACGCGAGAACAGATTGAAGGAGTGTTGGATCACCCATCAGATGAAGAAGCGTTGAAGCACTTTGATCGAGTACAGATATCGACCTCATGTAGTACAGAGACAACTGGGGTTATTTCTGAGGCAGAACTATGGTGGGCCTTGAATTAACTACTTAGATGCTCCCGCAGATAAGAAGGCCTTTTGGTTGGCCCACTTCAAGGTAAAAAAATTGTTTATTTTTAAATTTTAATAATCATTTGTGTATATTATACAACTCTTACTATTTTACTTCTTGTAGAGGACCTATTTCTATCCACCACACCGGGCAGCGAAAATTGAGGCCAAATTTTCTACCGTCGCAGACAAGCTCATCCGTGATGCGATCTACGACCAGAAGTCTCGTGATCACTCCGGAAAGCCGATCCATGGTTGGATCAAGCCAGAGCAGTGGACTGCGATAAATGCTAGATTCGGCGAGGCCAGGTACCAGGAGCGATCTGACAAGGCCAAGGTGGCGCGGTCGAGCGCCAGTAAGTGGTGTGGTGGCTCCATTCCTATGACGGAGCATTTTCGTCGTCTGGTACGTTTCCTTTATCGGACATCATTTTATGTATAGTTGGATAGAATGTTTAATACTAATAATAAATATGAATTTTTGTGATGATGTGTGTCTGTGTTTACAGTGTATGTAAAATACAGTGTTCGGAACCATCGATAGTTTCGATTACTGTTATATATTTTATCTTGGACAGAAAGAGCAACAGTTCAGGGTGTACTTCTGATAGCTTCATTTTCACATCCTTCACTTTCTCAGGACGTCGTAAAGGATCCCGAGAAGGTAAAAGAAGTGAAGAGGAAGCTCTGAGAAGTGCACCCTGAACTGTTGCTCTTTCTATCCAAGATAAAACATAGAACAGTAAGCGAAACTGTCGATGGTTCAAACACTGCACTTCACACACACTGTAAACACAGACACAGCATAACAAAAATACACATTGTATTTTTTAATTTTTTTATAATATCTGCGACGTATAGCGACGATCTACGATGTATAGCGACTACCCTGACGTCGCTAATTAGCGCCGTTACGTCACTATCCGTCGCTCAGTAGCTGACGTGGCAGAGAGATGACGTCGCTAATTTGGTCGTTGTACGCCGCTAAACTGCTGACGTGGCAGGTGTAGTGCCCCGTCCCCTCAGTCAATCGGAGGAATCGAAATGCCGACGGCGTTCGAACTTAGCCTTGCAACGGTGTAAGCCCCTGTTTTTCAATTTTAGTTTTATTAGTGCTAATTAAATTTTTAATGTCATTTATAGCCTTAAATAATTATTAGGAATTTTTAGGAATTTTTCTAGAATTTTTAAATAATTTTAAATGAGTTTTAAAATACAAAAATATTGATTTGTAATTTTTTAAAAATGTTTTAATATCAATTTGCAATTATTAGAATTGTTTTAATACTGTTTTGTAATTATTCAAATTATTTTTATATCAGTTTGTAATTAGGGATTTGTTTTTAATTGAGGAATGCAAATATTATTTTATATTTTATACTGTTAAAAGCCTTTATGCAATTTCCTAAACTAAAGGGGCCCTAGTGGAAAACCCTAACCCCCCCGACCGAACTCACTCTCTCTCCTCTGACTCTCACCGACCCCCGACGACTGCCCCGACCGCCACGACCGGCTGTCCCCGCCAAACCCGGCTGCCCCGACCGCCTTAACTCCCCCTATAAAACCCTCATCGACCCCCAGACCAAAACCCTAGACCTAAACACCCCCACGACCGACCACCGCCCTACTCTTCCCCGAAAACCCTAGCCGAAGCCCTAGCTCCGGCGACATACCACCACCGCCTCACCACTCGTCGTCGACGATCGCCGCCACCGCCATCCGCTTCGCCACGCCGAGACGCGTCGATCGCCACCGCTCCGCCACCGTCCCAACGCCCCTAGCCGCCGTCTCCGCCTTCGAAAACTTCCCCCGAAGTCGGACACGTGAGTAGCAGAGCCCATCTCGTGTCGTACGTGTCCCAAAGCCACGTGCGTGGTTCGCCAGGACACGGGGACACTAGTCCAGTGTCTCGACACGCGTTCTAGCCTTCGTGCGTGTCGTACAAAGCACGGACACGAGAAATCCTGTGTCCTTAACTGTCAGGACACAGGACAGATGTTTATTTTTTTTATATAAATGCTAACCTAAACTAAATAAAAGAATCAAAACCCTAACCCTTAACACGAGCAGCGGGCTGACCCCCTGGCCAGCCCGACCTAGCCTAACCCCTCCCCCCCGCGCTCTGTTGGCTCGGGTTCGAGCCCTGCCACTGCTGTCTTCTTTTTCCTTTTCTTTTTCTTTTCCTTTTTCCTTTTTCTTTTTCTGTTTTGTATTTTTATATATATATATGTATATATATATTAGTATATATATATATATGTATATACTGTATTTTAACAGTATTTAATATATATGTATATTTTTTTTATAGTTGGTAAATTTTGTATGTATATATATATATATATATATATATATATATATATATATATATATATATATATATATATATTATGTATATATGTATATATTTTCATGTATATATATATTAATATATATACAATTTATTATTAAGTATTTTCCTATATATGTATATATATTTATACATATATATATATGCCTTATAAATTAAGTATTTTCCTTACATCTATATATATGTACTTTTAAAACATATGTATGTATATATTTATTTTGTATCTTATTAAAATATTAATATTATTTTTGCACTTTTACCAAGTTATATTTTTAGTGTATTTAAATTACTGCAACCATTTGGTGTCCAAGCCTAGCATGGGTATTTGGGCTCAAATGTGTTTTCACACATTCAAGACCTGTACAAGTCATATTGGACTTGATTCATGGCCTTGGGTCCTGTATTTGAACTTTGGTTCAAATTATGTACATGGACAAAATACGCAGATAATTAATTATTGTGTGCAATGCTGTTTTTGATTTTCTAAAAATACTTAAAGTGTTGTTAAAATTATGGAAAAATAGTATTTAGATACTATGTTAAGTTAGCTAATTTAGTATAATTTTTGTAGTATTTAATTTACTGTTTTACCACTAGTTTGGCATATGAAACCAAAACTCATTTTCTGTATACTTAGGAAAACTGATTTTTATAAAATATTTGTACTGGTTAATAAATTCCAGAAAATTATAATAAATTTCTATGATTAACAAGGATCACTTTGATACTTTGCTTTAAACAAAACTAGGCTTTTTGTCTATCTCTAAAATTGGTAGAACACAATGATCTTTTGATTTATTTATTGATTAATTACGACTTGTAGCTTTTTGTGTTATTTGGAGTTTTAGTCGTGTTGAACCCCATCCCTCACTAGTGTAAAGACCCTAGAAAGTTAGTTAACATAGTGTGTCACCCCACATTGGTCTCCTATACTAAAGTCATCATTTTGGCTAGGTGCCCAATCACAAGTCGTGTCGCACCAATTAGTGTCCTAGTGTTTTAGCTTAGTGTAAAAACTAAGTTATTGTATTTACTTCTATAGTGACGAGTTACCGGACATCCATAGCACTGTTATCGCAGCTTGTTTCGTGTTGCTTTGCTAGAGGCAAGTACTTTCTACGAACTTTACATACTGCTATAAACCATAAAACTGTGAATCACCAACCATGTTAAATGCTGATCCTTGGGGTAGCAAGTTAGAACGTTACATGTTGTATTACTTTCAGTCTCTACCATGTTTATACCGTATCTCATAATCTCTCTCACATGCTTAAATAACGGGTTAAGGGAAAACTGCTAGTAGTGTACGTGATCATGACCCCTTCTCCGTATGTATTTACCGAACACCGTTACATTCTATATGTATCTGTGTCGTATGTCTGGTCCCGCGTTTGTGTATGGATATATACCGATGCCGTTATGTGTACGTATGTGCACATCAGAAAATTGATATGTACCGCTGTACATCATGATTACCTATTGACTGATCACTCACCTACTACAGTTTTAAACTTTAAAATGTATATCTACCGCCATGATAAAATATACCTAAAACTGAACCAACATGATATGTCATTTCCTTTTCATCACATGATCAGTATTATATGTTTGTTAGATTTAGTACTTGCTCCCGTCCTGACAGGATAACGTTGTAGGTATCCTTACTGAGGAGGAGTTACTCTGTGATACATACTATGGAGATACTGCCGAGGACCCGGCTCTGCTTTACGAGGATGTTCCTGCGGGGAACCTTGCCTAGTTGTCTTTTGTTTACTTAGACTTTTGAGAGTAGACATGTATTAGACTATATCTTTTGTAACTGGACATGTATCCAGTTTTACTTTACAGTTCACTTGTACTTGGACATTTCACTATATACGACGGCTTTTGTGTTTGGAGCATTTATGATTCTTCTTCACTTATAGAACTGTTAGCACATTTTAGTCTTATCCTGTTGTCTTTAGAACAGCTTACTACGTTTTATCTTAACGTAGGCTGGACATGACTCGGCCTGGCCCAACAATTTGGGTAGCGGGTCGTGACAAACGGTTGCTTGAAGACATCGCTCGGTCGAGGCGATTGCACGCTCAGGTGGAGTAGTTTCGGTGAACTCGCCTCATCTTTGCCTTCACATAATAAATTGCATATTTTTAACTTGCAGAAGTAGGCTTGATAATAAAAGAGACGAATCCACATTGCTAAGGAAATAATTCCGATAGGTCGAACTGAGTTAAAATATGGAAAGTTCCAACGGTCGGCTTAGAGTTGGTGCACGGCGTGCTTTGAAAATGACACTTGATCCTTCGTCCAGTGGCTTGGGAGAAGGAAAGTTGGTTGAGTAGACGAAATTATGAACTCGCCTAAGTCATAGGCGTCGTCCGCGTAAATGCTCGATAAAGCATGCACGTTTCTGTAATGCAAGGCTTGGCATAGTCTTTGCTAGTCCCTTGGGTTAAGTTGTAGGCTTGATTAAGTTAGGCAAAGTGATAGTGGTCGACCTAAGTCATTCCAAGCATGGTCCTACAAGTTCTACGGTTGGGTATGACAACTTAGTCTTACGGTTTCAAGCCCGTCATATGGAGTATGTCTTGGACGGTGGCGTCGCAGAGAGTTCAAGTTGGTTTAAGGCACGATGTCATGGACTTAGTATTTTCAGGCACGGGCCACGGTTGATTCATTGAGTTTGGAAAGTGTTGCGAATAGTTGTTCTTGAGTTGAGTAAAATTATAGGGCAAGAAAGAAGAATGCTCGCGACTACGGGTCATCGAGGCAAGATCTCAGATGTGATAAGTATTGGACTTGGCCCTGAAAGAGACGATAACACTAGAGGTGGAATGACTGTGTGAGACGTTAGTTGAGTCGAGTCTTGCATGGTCATGGACAACTTGTCGACAAGGTAGAGTTTCCTCGAACGGTCCAAAGCGGACGGGGACCAATTCTTGAGAAGCAGCATTAGCACGTGCCGGATGACCGACAAGTTAGCGCAGAGTCTTGCAGCGGAGCTCGCTACTCGTGCTGGCAAAGACGACCGCCTAACAAGCTAAAGGAGTCCACGATGGCTCTGGGAGTCAGTGACCAAATTTATATAGATGAGTCGGCATGGCGGCAAACCCGCATGTGTGCCTTTGGATTGAGTTGAGTTGAATGTGTGTGTATAGTTAGAACACAATGTTGGGCCTAAGATTTGGTTTCAACGTAGGCATCGTGCTTCGGCACGAAATGTGGCATCGAGTTTTATATTTTCGGCATATAAGTTGCATAGTTATAATTGAGTTGTCCTGAGTTTAAGTCGGGAACGTCGCATGGAAAAGTCGGTCGAGTGATACTTAGCCACAAGTCTCGATTTGGGTCAGTTGGTGATCAAAGTAGCAAGGGCCGCGAGGCGGCGATATGGTTGAGTCACCCTGAGTTGTGAGGTAAGGCACGATGGATTCCTAGCACGATCATATAGAAATAGAGCCTCATCGTGTAGTTGTGTCTTTGATTAAGTGTCGTAAGGCAAACACGACTTGATAGGGTAACGTCGATGTTGCAAGCACGGGATAGTCTTGAAACACGAAATAGGCTAAGGCGTTTGTCCTAAAACTGATCCTAAGGCAAGAGTAGAAAGATAATACAAAAGGGGACTAAGTTGCACAAAGTAAATTAACGTGATGGTTTTGTATGGGTGGGCGAGGAGCTCATTCCACCAGTACAGTTGAGTACTGACACCCACATAGTTTACATGTGCAGGCACAGGTAGAAGCTCGTGGCGCGGAGCTCGCTTGGATGCATCGAGGCATAGAGTTCCTTGGCGATTCGAAGCGTGCGGCCGCATAAATTAAAGACTTATATGGGACATAATGTATAGACGTCGCCTTCCGAAGCTTTTGCTGTATCGAGACTTGTAATTGAGAGTTGAGAGAGAGCTGAGTGATTGTAATGTGATATGAGTGGATTTGAGTGATTGTAATCTTGGCCTTACGCCCCCAATGTAACCGTTGTTTCAATATCAATAAAGAGCTTCTTTGAATAACTCGTATTTGATCTAAATTTTCGCTGCATGTTCAATGTCTCTGCATGGGACTTCTGTGCGACGACCCCGTCGCAGTCGCTGAAATCGACCGTTATGGAACCCGTCTTGCACGAGTGCAATCTAGGCTCGTGCGGCATCACGTCTTAGCGAGGACGATCTCTCCTACGGGAGCGGGGCATGTCACTCCCCGATCCTAGAATACGTATTTTAATACGTAAATCGATAAATTGTATTTAACTTGTACTTATACTATATTTATTATGTTGTTTTTCTTCATGCATTTCCCAAAAATATTTGACAAAATATTATTTTCTAATTTATTTTCTGCATTTGGGCCTACAGTTTTGGCTCATTTGGGTAACCTATTCTTGGTTCACCAATGGTTCATCATGAACCCTTTGGTTCATCATGAACCCATGGGTCCAAGATCTATATATATAACTCATCTCATTCTCTCTCCTCTCATTTACTTCCTCTCATTTACTTCCTCCACCAACCAAGGCAAGTACCAACTTGCTCAAGAGATGGATCCATAATTTTGTCAATAATTTTCTTACAAAACTATTTGCCAAAATATGTTCTTCTCTTCAATCTATACTAGTTTAGAACTTGGAAATTTCCATTTTGAAGCTTTGGTTTTTGTAGATCTAAGTTTTAATCATTTTCGGATTTCTTTGGTTTGACCTATTTTCGTTGGTGTTTTGTGGGTTTTGATGCTTCCATGTGGAAGAGAATTCCATTGTTTTGTGGGTTTTGATGCTTCCATGTGGAAGAGAATTCCATTTCACCCAAGATAGAACTTTGGAAATTCGGATTTGGAGTTCGGATGGCCAAGTTGTGATGTTTTGAAGTTTTGGGTTCATCCATGGTGTTCTTGCTGATTGGAGAAGACAAAGAGCAGTGTGCTCCTGTTTGAGCACGCTTCCTGTTGGAAGCGTGTCTTCCCTTGAGTCTGCGTGACTTTTTACGCAGCTCTTCCCTTGAGTCTGCGTGACTTTTCACGCAGCTCTTCCCTTGAGTCTGCGTGACTTTTCACCTAGCTCTTCCCTTGAGTCTGCGTGACTTTTCACGCAGCTCTTTCCTTGAGTCTGCATGATTTTTCACACAGCTCTTTCCTTGAGTCTGCGTGACTTTTCACGCAGCTCTTCCCTTGAGTCTGCGTGACTTTTCACACACGCTGCCTTGAGTGAGCCTACGTGACTTTTCACGCACGCTGCCTTGAGTGAGCCTGAGTGAGCCTACGTGACTTTTCACCCCTTGAGCGTGCGTACTTTTGTGTGTACACTTTTGATATTTTATTAGATATTTTATGTCCATTTTATATCCTTACGCCTTTTGTCCCGAGCATGATATGAGCACTAATGTGACCCCGGAGAACAAAGTGTTCCTACCTGATACATGTACCTGAATGTCCCAGTTCCTGTTCATGCTCGACAAATGACTCGTAACTCCACGTGGCATATTTGCAATGATGCATTACACTAAGTGTAATGCCCCGCTCCGCACGAGGCATTTGGTTGGCTTGTTGGATGGGATCAGAAAGTTGGACCATGACTTATGTTGAGAACCAAGAGAGTTGAGACTGATGTAGTCTTTCTTAGCTGGCTAGACGGAATGGGTATTGGAATGTGGCTCGCTGGTGGAGCTACGCTTAGTGGGATTGGAGCAGAAAGACCGTCATATAAGGCAAGTGGAACTGTCCTCCTTCCTCCTTATTCCCGCATGCTTAATAAATAGAATAATGTGATGCTATGAATATGTCCCTAATGTCTCTTACCTTGAATGTTGAATAATTGTGATGCGATGCTTTAGTTGCTAAATTGATAGAGATTTATATGCTGGAAATCATTGAATGAATAACACATGAACTTTGAATTGTTGAACGAATCACACTCGAACTGCTAATGTAACATGATGCCTGAGATTGAATTGATAATGTCCCTTATGCTTAAGATCGATGAAATGAATGAATCACTTGAATAATGAGATGCTGCATAAATGATACATGAGAAAAGAATTGAATATGCTATTGTCCCTATGAAATGAATGAATTGCTACAGGTCCCTTTGAAATGAATGAATACTGTTGTTCCTCCTTAGAAGGAACAAATGAGAAATGTTGCAATGAAGCAATGAATGAGAATTGATGAGGCTTGGGATCGTTGAGATCACTAAATGAAATGATGGTAGTGTTGGAAATGAATAAGTCATTGAACATGACTTGAATGAGATAAATGATGATGCACTGTTGTCTTTACTTCAATATTTTACCATGCATTTTATGTTCACGATTGAGATGGACACGCATTCGCATGGTCATAGGACAACTTATGCATAAGTGATGGGGGTATGTTTTCTCGGACGGTATCCCGGGACGTTAGGGCGACCGATCCGGCCTAGGAGAAAACATTGGCGTGCCAGTAGGGGCACGGGTTTTGTGAGGCATCCTTTGGGGCTAGCTACCTTCTCTGGAGTCATCGCATTACCAATGAAGACCTATATGGCAACGTCCGTATGGTTAAACACCAGTGACCATGTAGTCAGGATGCATGCTAATGAATGTCTTATGCAGGCAGAGTAAGTATATCTGCTAACCTGTATTTGATGCAGGTATGAAGGAGTCGGCTATCGGTAAGAAATCACTTAAATGTGATAATTCAATATATGTGTTGGTTTAACTTGCATGCTTACGTTCCAAATAAGTTTGATGATGCTGTATGTAGCCTTTCAGTATGAAATCCTGCTTAACATGTTAAGTTCAGTATGCTAAGAAAGATGCCTTGCTAATCATTGCTCAAACACAACATACATGCTAAGTGATGCTTGAAGTGAGAACTGTCATAATGTTTAAGATGTTAATGTTAATGATGCCTCAATGATGCCTTTACATGATAACACCAAGAATGTTAAAAGATATGTCCACATGAATGCTACAAAGAATATGTTTACATGCTTCACTCTGATTATTGCCCATGAACTGTAAACTGATGCTAGGCCCCAAGTAGAAAGACCATTCTAATAAATGTTTGCTTAAATGATCATTTTAAATGTTGGTTTATGCGAGTGGGTTGGATTCTACTCGCCAGTACATAGATGATGTGCTGACCCACGTTTTGTGGGCAGGTGCTCTTGCTTGGAATATTCTACACACGAAGATTGGCTTGATTGGTTCCGCGGCATCGAAGATTTGTTGGGCATACAGAAGCTCTCCTTGTACAAGATGATGTCTTCTGTTTATAAAGGGCATAATGTATGGAATATTGTAATCAGTTGTACCAGTGAGATTGTAAGCCAAGTTGGTATATCGAGTTGTAATCCAATGTATCCAAGTATCAAATGTAAGCTCTATAGCATTGTTCAGTTGCCTTTTAATGTAAAGTGAGATTTGTTGTAAGCATTGTACTTCAATACAAGTCTTGTATTTTTCTTCGATTATCAATAAAGAGAATAAAGTTCTATATATCTCTATGTGGCTTCAAGTTATCCTTTTATCTCCGCTGCTATAAAGAAGTGATCTACTTCTATTCAATATGAAAGATTGTCCTCATATACTTCAATTTGTCTGCTTCTGCCGCTGCGATATGTTACTATTTAAAGAATTATCACCTATGTGCCATCTTTGCCTTGTACAAGTGCAACACCAGACTTGTACGGCATCACGCCCAAGCGAGGACGATCGATTCTAAGAGACAAAATATATGAATAAATGACTCTACGAATCGGGGCGTGACAAATTGGTATCAGAGCACGGCTTTACGTCCTTGGTCTCATCTTTGATTCGTTTCAAATCAAAGTTGCGTCGACGATTAACCAAAGTTGCTTCCGCGATCACTCAACGTTGCTTCTGAGATTTAAATCAGAGATTGCTTCCGCGATTATGCTTTTGTTGTTCTGTAATCATCCTATGTTGTTCGTGTCTGAAAGATCGTTGACCCTCTTGGCTGCTCACTGGATGTTCCATACAATAAGTCTATATACATTGTGATGCCCCTGAATGAATGAATGTTGTTGGTTTGGACACAAATAACCCAACAATGACTCGATGCCATAGTATGCTATAGTATGAATGTTGTTTAGAATTGTGGGAATAAAGAAAAGTTGCTATGTATGCTGTAACAAGTTGAGAATTGAATGTGATGTTGGGAAAGAATTGTGAATGGGGTAATTGATGGATGAGTTCAACAGAACTATTGAATTGACTTATGTGTTTTGGCTAAGTATTGTGATCATTATAGATCACGAATGTCCGGAATAGATTTGAGTGGGATTGTTTAAGGATGGCTTCGTTTCTGAGTGGTATATTGCCTCTACCACCTCAGAACGAGAATTATGTTGACCCTTTCCATAGAATAGCAATGAGACTATCTGTGGGTACTGGGTAGTGTCGAGACTTAGCTGGGAGTCATATTTTGTTGCTAGATGACTCGAGTGTCCCTTAACGGTGATGTTATTTTGAGTAGCGAGATTGTCAGAAATTGTAACTGGTGACTTGGTTAGAAATTATTTAGTCGAGTGATGACTCAGACTAGTAAAGACAGTTAGTATGCTATGGATAAATGAATTTGGCTGGAGAATGTTGTGGCTTAGAAAAATCTGAATGTTGACTTCGATTGGTTGGATGTAAATCAATTGTGGCTAATACAAAGTTGGTTGCTAGCTGAAAGTTTTGAAAATATTGTTGGTGAACCAAAGGAATATTAGAGATCTGTGTTGTGACCCTAAGGTGTAATAGATGTTAATCTATCTTGATCTCCAAAGGATAGTTATTGCCTATGTGCATGTATGCTGAGGAATTTAAATGGACTAGAAAAGTAACAAGTAGCCACCTTGACTATTTGTGTTGCCTAGAGGATGGTTAATTGATACATGAATTGTCGGATTGAATGGAATGAACTACTCGACCCTTGAGGTAGAGAATTTTAAGAATGTCCATATAAGATTTTGACGGCTGGAAAAGGAACGAAATTTAAAGAATGCCCGTAAGAGAGTTTGATGATTAAGAAACGAATGGGAACGAGAAATTTCAAACGTGTTGGATAATGTCAGTATAGGTGATTGTTGGTTTGGATATATATTGTTGGCTTATGACTTAATGGTGCAACCTTGTCATACAGACCGAATAGTATGATTCTATAGTTATATTAAAACTATCAGAATCGATGACCCTTGAATAGTTAACCTTGGTTATGGGTTTATGTGGGTACGAAGGAATCGGACCAGAAATTGAATCATTGGAAATTTACTTGATGGATTATTAGAACGAATGAAGATCGTATGTCGGATTTGGAATTGACCGTAATGTTGATAGATCGATCTTAGTCGATTGTTGGGTAAGTCTAGAATGAGCCTCTGTGGGAATTATTTCCTTGAGGAAGACCCTGAATAGATAGACTTGACCCTAGCGACCAGTTGATGATTTACCAATTGCTGGCTTAGCCCATTTGGCGATTCATTATTCAGACTGAATTGATACCCATAGGTTTGGGTAGAGTTCCTTAGAACTGCCGGTTGCTTGTTGGCCCTAAGAAGCGTAAACTAGTATAACC
The DNA here is from genome assembly GCA_029216955.1 of Iris pallida. Lineage (NCBI taxonomy): Eukaryota > Viridiplantae > Streptophyta > Magnoliopsida > Asparagales > Iridaceae > Iris > Iris pallida. Next base: position 3,135,798 of record JANAVB010042217.1, on the reverse strand, counting down.
CTAGTAGCCGTCCACTCTAGGGGAGTCACCTGAATGATTAGGTATAGCTGTCGGTATAGCTAACCATTGAGACTGGACCGAATAATAGATGGCCGTTGGCGACCCATAGAATGACCTTGTGGCATTGAACGAGAGATGGTGATGAGTATGATCTAAGAATGATAAGTTGTAAGTATATGCTCCAATATGAACCTTAGAGATGTTTGACCCTTGAGAATTATGTGTCGGCCTATAGCGGGAAATGGAATCGTGGGATGAGACTTGATTTGTATGTATCGGATAGTGAATTATTATATGAGATGGAATTGACTGCTCATGACGGAAATGTTGGATAAGTATCTATAGTCGGGTAGCTGGGTTAACCTTGACTGTTGCATAGAATTATACCCTGACTCGGATAATCGATAGCTGGTGATGTTGGATTGTATCTTTTAGAAAAGATGAATTGCCTCGGTAAAAATGTTATTGGATTTTGGAAGGAAAATGATTGTTGTTGTGAAACCTTGATATGATTGGCTCTAAGTTAGACCCTTGATCGAATGTTAGAAATGTTGTGCTTGGATGGAGATTGTCCCTGATGTTAAGTGGTGGCCTGGAAAATAGTGATTGTGGCAAAGTGAATAAAGTGATAAGTCAATTGAAAGGATACTAAGTCTGATTGGAAAAGAGAGTTATATCGTAGCTGATCGAATTATACTATCATGGAAGTTGGTTGAAGTACATATGTTTTAGGGACGCCTAAAATATGTGTATGGATACAGCCGAAGTGATAGGTTGCGACTGAGATAATGTTGTTGGAAGAATTTATCGCACTAGCGCAGACTTTGGCTGAAATGCATGTATTTTGGGGATGCCTGAAATATGTGTATGGATCCAAATGAAGTGATGTGTTGCGACCAAGATAGAATGCAAGAAAAATGTTGGTGAACCAATGAGAAGTCACAAGTATTTGGAAAAAGAGATAGATGGATTGAATCGTTGATTGATTAAAGTGATACTGTGGGATAGCTATTTTGAAATGACCGAGTGGGCTGAAATGAATATTGAATTGAAGCTGAATGAGTAACTCATTGTGATTAAGTGAATCTAGTGGATGAGTTGTTTTCTTAAGTTTCGAGGACAAAACTTTTTCTGAGTGGTATATTATGTAATGCCCCGCTCCGCACGAGGCATTTGGTTGGCTTGTTGGATGGGATCAGAAAGTTGGACCATGACTTATGTTGAGAACCAAGAGAGTTGAGACTGATGTAGTCTTTCTTAGCTGGCTAGACGGAATGGGTATTGGAATGTGGCTCGCTGGTGGAGCTACGCTTAGTGGGATTGGAGCAGGAAGACCGTCATATAAGGCAAGTGGAACTGTCCTCCTTCCTCCTTATTCTCGCATGCTTAATAAATAGAATAATGTGATGCTATGAATATGTCCCTAATGTCTCTTACCTTGAATGTTGAATAATTGTGATGCGATACTTTAGTTGCTAAATTGATAGAGATTTATATGCTGGAAATCATTGAATGAATAACACATGAACTTTGAATTGCTGAACGAATCACACTCGAACTGCTAATGTAACATGATGCCTGAGATTGAATTGATAATGTCCCTTATGCTTAAGATCGATGAAATGAATGAATCACTTGAATAATGAGATGCTGCATAAATGATACATGAGAAAAGAATTGAATATGCTATTGTCCCTATGAAATGAATGAATTGCTACAGGTCCCTTTGAAATGAATGAATACTATTGTTCCTCCTTAGAAGGAACAAATGAGAAATGTTGCAATGAAGCAATGAATGAGAATTGATGAGGCTTGGGATCGTTGAGATCACTAAATGAAATGATGGTAGTGTTGGAAATGAATAAGTCATTGAACATGACTTGAATGAGATAAATGATGATGCACTGTTGTCTTTACTTCAATATTTTACCATGCATTTTATGTTCACGATTGAGATGGACACGCATTCGCATGGTCATAGGACAACTTATGCATAAGTGATGGGGGTATGTTTTCTCGGACGGTATCCCGGGACGTTAGGGCGACCGATCCGGCCTAGGAGAAAACATTGGCGTGCCAGTAGGGGCACGAGTTTTGTGAGGCATCCTTTGGGGCTAGCTACCTTCTCTGGAGTCATCGCATTACCAATGAAGACCTATATGGCAACGTCCGTATGGTTAAACACCAGTGACCATGTAGTCAGGATGCATGCTAATGAATGTCTTATGCAGGCAGAGTAAGTATATCTGCTAACCTGTATTTGATGCAGGTATGAAGGAGTCGGCTATCGGTAAGAAATCACTTAAATGTGATAATTCAATATATGTGTTGGTTTAACTTGCATGCTTACGTTCCAAATAAGTTTGATGATGCTGTATGTAGCCTTTCAGTATGAGATCCTGCTTAACATGTTAAGTTCAGTATGCTAAGAAAGATGCCTTGCTAATCATTGCTCAAACACAACATACATGCTAAGTGATGCTTGAAGTGAGAACTGTCATAATGTTTAAGATGTTAATGTTAATGATGCCTCAATGATGCCTTTACATGATAACACCAAGAATGTTAAAAGATATGTCCACATGAATGCTACAAAGAATATGTTTACATGCTTCACTCTGATTATTGCCCATGAACTGTAAACTGATGCTAGGCCCCAAGTAGAAAGACCATTCTAATAAATGTTTGCTTAAATGATCATTTTAAATGTTGGTTTATGCGAGTGGGTTGGATTCTACTCGCCAGTACATAGATGATGTGCTGACCCACGTTTTGTGGGCAGGTGCTCTTGCTTGGAATATTCTACACACGAAGATTGGCTTGATTGGTTCCGCGGCATCGAAGATTTGTTGGGCATACAGAAGCTCTCCTTGTACAAGATGATGTCTTCTGTTTATAAAGGGCATAATGTATGGAATATTGTAATCAGTTGTACCAGTGAGATTGTAAGCCAAGTTGGTATATCGAGTTGTAATCCAATGTATCCAAGTATCAAATGTAAGCTCTATAGCATTGTTCAGTTGCCTTTCAATGTAAAGTGAGATTTGTTGTAAGCATTGTACTTCAATACAAGTCTTGTATTTTTCTTCGATTATCAATAAAGAGAATAAAGTTCTATATATCTCTATGTGGCTTCAAGTTATCCTTTTATCTCCGCTGCTATAAAGAAGTGATCTACTTCTATTCAATATAAAAGATTATCCTCATATACTTCAATTTGTCTGCTTCTGCCGCTGCGATATGTTACTATTTAAAGAATTATCACCTATGTGCCATCTTTGCCTTGTACAAGTGCAACACCAGACTTGTACGGCATCACGCCCAAGCGAGGACGATCGATTCCAAGAGACAAAATATATGAATAAATGACTCTACGAATCGGGGCGTGACACTAAGGAGGGTAGAACATGTTGACATACTGATTGACATGGATCCTCTTTGGGGTACTCGTACTAAAGTACGACATTAGGAGGATAATCATGCAGGCCATAGCATGTGAGTCCAAGATTTCACCTAGGTTTAAATTAGGCAACTAAATGTACTAGATGCATGGGGAGGGCAAAAATTCCGAGATCGTGTTACACCAGTCGCCTTGAGATATTGTCTTGACGCGCCGGCTGGTCTCCACGGATACTGTGTCATCTGCAACGAGTGGATGACTGTATCCGATTAATTCCTGCTATATATTATATGTTTTAGTAAGGTGGCCTTACGAGGGACCTGTGCTCAATCATACCTGTCTACGTGAACCCCTGGGTTGGCTAGCCTTGCTGGAAAGATACGATCTGAGGATTTCTAAATAACATGACGCGAGGATAACCTCATCCCACTAGAAACTCGTAGACTTGATTGGCCGTAAAAACGACTTGCTTGTATCCTATTACCTTCCGTGAATAACTGAGGGAAGCGGACTGTCATAGTACGTGATCCAACCCATATTCTTGTTTGATTGTTGGGTTGGTTATCGTACTATGATAGGCTGTGGACCGAAGTTATGAACGGAAGACATGTTCTGGTTGTGAAGTGCTACTTCTGTGAATGACTGAGGAACATGGTCTATCATGGTGCATGATCCAACCCATGTTCTTGTTTGATTGTTGGGTTGGTTATTATGCTGCGATAGGCTATTGACCGAAGTCACGATCAGAAGATTTTATTGTTTTACCTTTTAACTTATGTGAAAGTTATAGAGTACGACACGTCCCGACTCCATGCGGCACCTTTTGTCCTTGTTTGGTTGTAAGGGTGCCATATGGGTTCGAGAATGTTGCGCTACCCTATAATAGTAGCATAAGTATTACTATTATCAATCATTCTATTTAACTAGGTTTTTAATCTTAACTCTTGTGCCCCTTTGGCGGTACTTGCTATTCGGGGCTGACCCCGCTGGTTTTGTTTGGCCAGATCCCGTAGCAGAGCCTGAGGATACGATCTTCCTCCCTGACATCCATGGTGCATACTAGGAGCATGGCAGTTCGGGGAGTCGATTGGGTTTCTTCTCCACCACTCCTGCTTATACTTTTGCGGCGTTTAGCCACCGGCACCTGTTAGCCGGATTACTTGATATTTTGTGTCAGTACATAATTGTAATTAAACAGACTGTAGCTGTGTATAATTTTGTACTTCTGACTCTCCGAGATAGCTAAATTATAAAGCTAGTCTCTCATGATCATTTTGATGAAGCGTCGAGGATGCCTTACTGCTTTATCTTTAATGTTCATTTATTTGCTGATGTGATTTGATTGATTGAGACATAGAACTCTGTGGGACCATAGGAGACTTGATTGTAGCATGTACCCCATAGTCTCTCGACAGCCACGATCGTCGTATGACGTTACGTACCTCGTATGGAGTAGCTGGCCTAGTCCGTCTCCATATTTCGGTACTGGGGCGTGACAAGGTTTTAGTGGTGGCCCATGCAGGTCTGATTTTCAGACTTGTGGGGTATTACGAATTATTAGGAGTCTCAATCAAAATTTGTTCCCCTTGAAATTCCATTTCGAATTCTCTGTCCTTGCCTTGATCTCTAACCTAACTTGCATCCTCGAAATCTTCCTCGTCCGGACTTGATAATCTTATATTCTTCTCTATAGGGGTGCTTCATTCTCAGTAGCGGGTGAGGCCCATGAGGAAGAGCAGCAAGAGCATGGCTCGACTGGGCAGCAACAGGGGAGAGAACCTTCTCCAGTGCAGGCACGAGCAGAAGTGGAACCAGAGGCAGTGCAGCCGCAGGTTATCGAAACTCCTGCAGCACCAGCAGCGACGGCAGTACCAGACGCCGTAGCACTCCTGGAGATCATCCGGGGGTTTCTTGTCACTAACCAACAGCAACAGACTCGGCAGCAGGAGCAGAACGTGTTGCTGAACCAAGGGATTCAGTTAGCTCTTGAGAGGAGTATCGGGGCTGACTCGGGAGCATCAGGAAGGTTTCGTCGCTTGAACCCGAGGTATTTTGATGGCACGGAGGATGCCATCACTGCGGATGCCTGGATTCAAGACATCGAAGCCATTCTTGTGGCAGCCAAGGTTCCAGATGACGAGAAGGTTGATCAGGTCAAACTGGTACTTCAGGATCTTGCCCGCGACTGGTGGGCATCAGAAGAAGTTGGTACAAGATGCCCTGTTCGTTGGACCACCTTCAGTGACAGATTTAAGGCCAAGTATTTTGGCGTAGTAGCTCGATATGAGCTCCAGCAGAAGTTTATTAGTCTCAAACAAGCAGGCAAGACCGTAGATGGGTATGCAGCAGAGTTCTGCAGATTGTGCCGTTTTGCACCAGCAATGGTAGCAACGGAGCCAGAGAAAGCTATGAGGTTCCAGCAGGGACTTCATTTGGAACTATTACAGCTTGTGGAAGGACACGACTACCAGACGTTTGACGCAATTTTAACGGCCGCTCGGAGGCACGAGCTTACCCAGCAGAGGTTAGCATCGAAGACAGGAGGTCAGAAGAGATCTCATTCCCAGGTTGGAGGAGGAGCAATGCAGCGAACATCGGCACCAGCACCTGGTATACGTATTCATGATGCAGAAGCGCCGCGGAGGACGGCCGTGTCAACTAATACAGCTCCAGTTCGGCATCAGCAGCCGAAAAAACCAGCAACAGCGTCAGAGAGTACCCCAGGGCTGTACATTCTGTGGGAAGACAGGGCACACGAGGGAGGTGTGCCGGTCAGCGAATGGCTTATGCTTGAGGTGTGGTAGTTCAGACCACCGTATCTCCACTTGTCCTGTGATGCAGAGGCCAGGAGGGCCAGCTCAGCAGTTTCCAGCATTGCCAGCTCCGGAGGCAACCCCGAGTGGAGGGCCAGTATTAGCAGTAAGGCCCCTAGCCCAGCGTCTACCAACGCAGGCTCAGATGTTCCGCCAGGCACAGGAAGCCGAAGGCCCTCAGAGGCAGCAACAGCATGGTCGAGGAAGGCCACAACAAGGGGCTCCGCGGGGCCAGGCTCTCACATTGACCTTGGGAGAGGCTCTAGCGTCTAGTGACGTGGTGGCAGGTAAAATTCTCGTCACCACATTTCCCGCTGTAGCATTATTTGATTCAGGCGCTACTCAATCATTCATCTCTGCACAATATGCTACACGGATTGGATTAGAGTTTGAGGCATTGCCGGAGAGGATGGATATACTCACCGGCAATGGGCTCGTAGAAGTTAACAGAGTGCGCTTTTCATGTCCGGTGGAGGTGTATGGGCATTTACTGCCCGTATCATTTATTGAATTCTTTATGGAGAATTTTGATATCGTTCTTGGCATGGACTGGTTGAGAGACAGTCATGCGACAATTGATTGTAGAGGAGGTAGGGTCATATTCAGCGTTCCTGGGATGGAGCAGTTCATCTTTACTCGAACCTTGAAGAATCAGGCCGGAGGCGTCATCTCAGCAGCAGTGTCAGAGCCAGGTCAGATTCCGAGAGTGGTCGAAAATTTTCTCGACGTCTTCCCTGATGAGCTCCCAGGGATACCCCCAGTCAGAGAGGTAGAATTTAGCATTGAGTTGAACCCTGGAACGAGGCCTATTGCAGACAGAGTTTACAGAATGTCGCCGTCAGAACAGGATAAGTTGTATCAACATGAAGAAGAATTAAAGTCTAAGGGATTCATCCGAGACAGTAAATCGCCCTGGGCCGTGCCAGTGATTCTAGTTCCCAAGAAGGATGGGTCGACGAAGATGTGCATCAACTACCGCAAGCTGAATGCAGTAACAGTGAAGAATAAGTACCCACTACCAAGGATTGATGACCTGTTTGACCAGTTGAGCAAGGCCAGTATCTTTTCCAAGATCGATCTTCGGTCGGAATACTATCAAGTAAGAGTCCGGGAGCAAGACATACCGAAGACAGCATTCAGATCTAGATATGGGCATTATGAGTTTTTAGTAATGCCCTTTGGACTAACCAATGCCCCCGCAGTATTCATGGATTTAATGAACCGCATCTTTCTGCCGTATTTGGATAAATTTGTGGTGGTATTCATATATGACATTCTTGTCTATTCCAGCAGTGAAGAAGAGCATGAGAAACATCTTAGGACTGTCTTGCAGACATTGAGGGAGCATCAACTTTATGCGAAGCTTAATAAGTATGAATTCTGGTTAGATCACATTTCGTTCCTGGGGCATGTAATTTCTGGGGTAGGAGTGTCAGTGGATCCGAAGAAGATTGAGGCCGTAGAGCATTGGCCAGTCCCGAGAACGGTTGCAGAAGTGCGAAGTTTCTTAGGACTAGCTGGTTACTACAGAAGGTTCGTGGCGGACTTTGCCAAGATCTCTGCGCCCTTAACGCGTTTGACGCACAAGGACGTATAGTTTGTTTGGTCAGCTAGCTGTCAGGCATCATTTGAAGAATTGAAGAAGAGATTGATCTCAGCCCCGATCTTGACGCTTCCAGTAGGAGCGGGAGGCTTTACAGTATATTATGACGCATCTGGGAAGGGTCTTGGATGTGTATTGATGCAGCACGGAAAGGTGATAGCATATGCATCTCGACAGCTTCGAGACCATAAGAAGAATTACCCGACTCACGATTTGGAGTTAGCAGCTGTGGTGTTTTCACTCAAGTTGTGGAGACATTATTTATACGGGGATCGGATGGAGATCTACACTGATCATAAGAGTTTGAAATACGTATTCACACAGCGAGATTTGAACATGAGGCAAAGAAGATGGTTAGAACTGCTGAAGGATTTTGATTTAGATCTTCAGTATCATCCAGGCAAGGCGAATATAGTTGCAGATGCACTGAATAGGAGAGACAGTGCCTTTATCTTGACCTCGCAGAAGCATATTTTAGAAGACCTTCAGAGTATGGGAATCGAAGTAGTTTTGCCAAGGGATATAGGAAGAATGACCAGTATGCAGATTCAGCCAACCTTAGTAGAGAGGATAAGGGCAGCACAAGCAGAAGATCCACAGATTCAGAAGTTGCGGTCGGAGTGTGAATCAGGCCGTAGGAAGGAGTTAGTGATTCATGAAGATGGTACGCTTAGGTTTGAAAACAGACTCTGTGTACCGAGTGGAGACATTCGACAAGAAGTTATGTCCGAAGCTCATAGTTCTATTTACTCCATTCATCCAGGAGGAACGAAGATGTATCGAGATATCAGGCAGTACTTTTGGTGGAATGGCGTGAAGAGGGAGATAGCGAGATTTGTATCCAAGTGTCTGGTATGTCAGCAGGTAAAGGCCGAGCAGCAGAGACCAGCAGGGTTGCTACAGCCGCTTCCTATCCCAGAATAGAAATGGGAGCACATCACGATAGATTTTGTGACCGGTTTACCTAGATCCCCGACTGGTAAGAATGCAGTCTGGGTAATAGTAGATCGACTCACAAAGGTCGCTCATTTCCTTTCCTTTCGAGTTGGACAGACTACTGAGAAGTTGGCAGAAATATACATGAAGCAGATAGTAAGGCAGCACGGTGTTCCAGTTAGTATAGTATCAGATCGGGATACGCGGTTTACTTCCCATTTTTGGCGGAGCTTACACCAAAGTTTGGGAACCAAGTTAAGATTCAGTACTGCTTATCATCCACAAACCGACGGGCAATCAGAAAGAACCATCCAGACGTTAGAAGATATGCTACGGGCGTGTACCTTGGATTTTGGCGGATCTTAGGAGGATCACCTTCATCTAGTGGAGTTCTCCTATAACAACAGCTATCAGGCTAGAATTCAGATGGCCCCGTTCGAAGCATTGTACGGAAGGAAGTGCAGGTCCCCTTTGGCATGGGACGACGTCGGAGAACGGAAATTGTTGGGACCGGAGATGATCACGCAGACTGTGGAAATAGTTAAGTTGGTCAGAGAGCGCCTTCGAGTTGCACAGGACCGACATCGTCATTGGGCAGATCAGCATCGTAGGCCTTTAGAGTTCAGAGTTGGCGACCAAGTATTTCTGCGGATTTTGCCTACTCGAGGTATCATCAGATTTGGAACCCGAGGAAAGCTTAGTCCAAGATACGTTGGTCCTTTTAAGATTCTCGCTCGGGTAGGTGATGTGGCTTATCGACTTGCCCTTCCGCCTTCGTTAACTGGCATATATGATGTGTTTCATGTGTCCCAATTACGTGGGTATGTCCCGGATCCGAGTCATGTCCTCGATCATTCTGAGTTAGTCGTTGGTACCGACCTAACTTACGAGGAACAACCCGTATCTATTTTAGACCGACGAGAGAAGGTACTCAAGAATCGGACGATAAGCCTTGTCCGTGTTTCTTGGAACCATCACTCTCCGGGAGAGTCAACCTGGGAGCGCGAGGACTAGATCAGATCTCGGTATCCGTATTTGTTTGACTAATAAGGTATATTTTTGTATCTTATTAACACGATTCCATGCTTATCTGCACCTGCTTGTTTTGCACTTTGTGATGTATGATAATAACTGCTATGATAGTTAACTTGTATATGATTGAGCCTTGTTTGCCCTGATTTTACTATCCTGTCTTGGCTGGAATTCCGAGGACGGAATTTTTCTAAGAAGGGTAGAGATGTCACTCCCCGATCCTGGAATACGTATTTTAATACGTAAACCGATAAATTGTATTTAACTTGTACTTATACTATATTTATTATGCTGTATTTTTCATGCATTTCCCAAAAATATTTGACAAAATATTATTTCCTAATTTATTTTCTGCATTTGGGCCTACAGTTTTGGCTCATTTGGGTAACCTATTCTTGGTTCACCAATGGTTCATCATGAACCCTTTGGTTCATCATGAACCCATGGGTCCAAGATCTATATATATAACTCATCTCATTCTCTCTCCTCTCATTTACTTCCTCCACCAACCAAGGCAAGTACCAACTTGCTCAAGAGATGGATCCATAATTTTCTCAATGATTTTCTTACAAAACTATTTGCCAAAACATGTTCTTCTCTTCAATCTATACTAGTTTAGAACTTGGAAATTTCCATTTTGAAGCTTTGGTTTTTGTAGATCTAAGTTTTAATCATTTTCTGATTTTTTTGGTTTGATCTATTTTCGTTGGTGTTTTGTGGGTTTTGATGCTTCCATGTGGAAGAGAATTCCATTTCACCCAAGATGGAACTTTGGAAATCCGGATTTGGAGTTCGGATGGCCAAGTTGTGATGTTTTGAAGTTTTGGGTTCATCCATGGTGTTCTTGCTGATTGGAGAAGACAGAGAGCAGTGTGCTCCTATTTGAGCACGCTTCCTGTTGGAAGCGTGTCTTTCCTTGAGTCTGCGTGACTTTTCACGCAGCTCTTCCCTTGAGTCTGCGTGACTTTTCACGCAGCTCTTCCCTTGAGTCTGCGTGACTTTTCATACACGCTGCCTTGAGTGAGCCTACGTGACTTTTCACGTACACTGCCTTGAGTGAGCCTGAGTGAGCCTGCGTGACTTTTCATCCCTTGAGCGTGCGTACTTTTGTGTGTACGCTTTTGATATTTTATTAGATATTTTATGCCTATTTTATATCCTTACGCCTTTTGTCCCGAGCATGATATGAGCACTAATGTGACCCCGGAGAACAAAGTGTTCCTACCTGATACATGTACCTGAATGTCCCAGTTCTTGTTCATGCTCGACAAATGACTCGTAACTCCACGTGGCATATTTGTAATGATGCATTACATTAAGGAGGGTAGAACATGTTGACATACTGATTGACATGGATCCTCTTTGGGGTACTCGTACTAAAGTACGACATTAGGAGGATAATCATGCAGGCCATAGCATGTGAGTCCAAGATTTTATCTAGGGTTAAATTAGGCAACTAAATGTACTAGATGCATGGGGAGGGCAAAAATCCCGAGATCGTGTTACACCAGTCGCCTTGAGATATTGTCTTGACGTGCCGGCTGGTCTCCACGGATACTGTGTCATCTGCAACGAGTGGATGACTGTATCCGATTAATTCCTGCTATATATTATATGTTTTAGTAAGGTGGCCTTACGAGGGACCTGTGCTCAATCATACCTGTCTACGCGAACCCCTGGGTTGGCTAGCCTTGCTGGAAAGATACGATCTGAGGATTTCTAAATAACATGACGCGAGGATAACCTCGTCCCACTAGAAACTCGTAGACTTGATTGGCCGTGAAAACGACTTGCTTGTATCATATTACCTTCCGTGAATAACTGAGGGAAGCGGACTGTCATGGTACGTGATCCAACCCATGTTCTTGTTTGATTGTTGGGTTGGTTATCGTACTATGATAGGCTGTGGACCGAAGTTATGAACGGAAGACATGTTCTGGTTGTGAAGTGCTACTTCTGTGAATGACTGAGGAACGTGGTCTATCATGGTGCATGATCCAACCCATGTTCTTGTTTGATTGTTGGGTTGGTTATTGTGCTGCGATAGGCTATCGACCGAAGTCACGATCAGGAGATTTTATTGTTTTACCTTTTAACTTATGTGAAAGTTATAGAGTACGATACGTCCCGACTCCATGCGGCACCTTTTGTCCTTGTTTGGTTGTAAGGGTGCCATATGGGTTCGAGGATGTTGCGCTACCCTATAATAGTAGCATAAGTATTACTATTATCAATCATTCTATTTAACTGGGTTTTTAATCTTAACTCTTGTCCCCCTATGGCGGTACTTGCTATTCGGGACTGACCCCGCTGGTTTTGTTTGGCCAGATCCCGTAGCAGAGCCTGAGGACACGATCTTCCTCCATGACATCCATGGTGCATACTAGGAGCATGGCAGTTCGGGGACTCGAGTGGGTTTCTTCTCCACCACTCCTGCTTATACTTTTGCGGCGTTTAGCCACCGGCACCTGTTAGCCGGATTACTTGATATTTTGTGTCAGTACATAATTGTAATTAAACAGACTGCAGCTGTGTATAATTTTGTACTCCTGACTCTCCGAGATAGCTAAATTATAAAGCCAGTCTCTCATAATCATTTTGATGAAGCGTCGGGGACGCCTTACTGCTTTATCTTTAATGTTCATTTATTTGCTGATATGATTTGATTGATTGAGACATAGAACTCTGTGGGACCAAAGGAGACTTGATTGTAGCATGTACCCCCTAGTCTCTCGACGGCCACGATCGCCGTATGACGTTATGTACCTCATATGGAGTAGCTGGCCTAGTCCGTCTCCGTATTTCGGTACTGGGGCGTGACAGGGCATGACAGCAGGCATGTCATGTCATCACATAAAAAGAAATGATGTCGCTAAGTGGTCGCACTACGTCGCTGCTTTGGCGACGTACTGTTACGACGCTATATGTCGCTAATTTTGCGACGTCCTAACAACATTGGTTGTGACGTCGCAAATAGCGACGTCCTAGCGACATTGGTTGTGACATCGCAAACAACGACGAAATTGTCATCTGCGACTAGCTTTTTTGCGACCTTCATATTTCGTCGCTAAAGTCGTCGCTAATTTCTATTAGCGACATATTTTCATTATTTAGCGATGTATCCTGACGTCGCTAATTTGCCTTATTTTAGTAGTGTATACATACTTAGTATTAGTAGTCTTCCACCACAAGTATTATTTATATTTGCAAATTTTATGTGCACTTCATGTCTAGTAGTGTCTTAACAAAAAAAAAATACACTTAAATCCTACAAAATTACAAAACTTCTGAAATCACTATGTGCAAAAGGCACTTGTTGAAGCATTTTAATCACAAATGGGAAACCTAGGTGATTATGAATATCGAAAAGATTATACATAGGAGCTATTGTTGCTGGTAAGGGTAAAGAAGGAGGCAGCTTCTATCAAATCATGTTCTTGGTCATTTTTTTCATTTGAAACCATCTCGCCACTGCAAGAAAAAAAAAATACAAATTAACAAATTTAAGTATATAAAAAAAAGAATTATCTCGTGGTATTGTTATAAATTTATGATGTTTCTATCACCATGGACATGAAATGTGTGGTAAAAAATAACATGTCTAAACATGTATGAAAACAAATATTATGTCAATATTAATTCTAATGTAACTCACATAATAAAAAAGCACAAATTACATGTAAGTTCAAATACAAATTTACCAAGAATTTTCTATCTGTTGTAACTCATATGGCCCTTCATTTCATCTCCTTGTAACATACAAAAGACCTTTGGCCTTTCGTTTCTTCATAACCCCAACCTCTCTCTCTATATATAAAGAGAAATTGGGATAGCTTGTAATATGCACTTGTGTGGTTGATAATATACGAGAAAGCTTCGTCTCCGTGTGTTTGAGCTTTTGCCTTACGACACGTTATCAGCACCTTGCTCGTACAACGCCGGAGACCCGACGTACCGATTGTTTTCTCACATTCTTCCACCGTACGGTAAGAAAGGTAAAAAAAATTTGGAAATTTTTTATAGCAGAAATATATTGTTCCTGTTGTTACAATATTACTGTTGTTTTGGACATCAAAAAAATGAGATATTTGCTCTCTTCCAATTGATTTACATTCATTAGTATGATCAAACCTTTTTCATCTACGTATTGCATGACATAACATGACAAATGCTATATTATTTTTTCACAGCATTATATGAAATGAGATTGAGAAGTGTTTGTCAAGTTTCTTTTAGATTGCATGTGAATTTTGAATTTTTGAATTTGGACATTTGAGTTGGTAAGCCCAATACATAATTCATTATACTGTTATCATTTCCTAGTTGTTTTAATCCAGCTTTTAATATTTTGTTAACAGTGCTAATTTGCCTTTATGTATAACTTTGCTATAATCTAGCCTTTAGCATACTAGTTTTTTTTTTTTTTAAAAAAAAAACATATTTGTTAGTCAATTTTTGAGGAAATAAATTTTTGATAGCAAATTTTTATGTTGAAAAAGAAATTTTAGATGCTAACATTTTTTTTGGTAATGATGGATTTGGAGCGTCCCGGCGAGCGCCTCAGTGCCATCTGCGCCCCGACAAGCACCTCAGTAGCATTTATTTTCTTTATGTTACTCAGTGAATTATTGTAAAAGATGGGTAGTAAAAATTATATTTTTTTTTCGCTATTTTTTTGGCGTCGCTTTATTAGACGTCGGAAAAATAGTTGACATTTTATTGGTGCCGCTTGCTTAGGCACCAATTCTTTTGTGTGCTGTTGCTTGCTTATGTTGTACGTTTTTTTTGCGTAATTACGGAAAAAATAAACTTGAAAATTTTGAAAAATGGTTTTGGCTACATAAACAAATTCTGGTACCGCCAAATTTGGGCCTTCCAAAATAAAAATTTTGGCTAATTTTTTTCAAAAGCAACGCTCATCTTACATTAAAATTTTTTTTTTTACGAAGTTTCTCCGAATAGGCTCACCTATTTGGGTATGATGTCATAAAGAACTTGGGGCTTGGTTCTTAAGAGGTCCTGGTGACCCTCCTCCCTCATTTTTTCGCCTGGTCATATTCACGAAGAGCTACCGAATGGGGTTGACCAAAAATTATTTTTGTATCAAATTGTATTTATACTTATGCATTTTTGCAAGCAAATAATTTGCCTCTATATCGGCCCGTCGATTGTTATAAGAGGATTTTTTTAACAAAAAATATTTTTTCAAAACCATTGTTTTATCTACAATTGTTTGTTGTTACTTATGCAAACCAAATCCATATAAACCTGTCATTTTATATGATGATTGATCAAGATTTTTCTCCTGTTGTAGAAAAATGTCGATCGAGATTGATTTTTTCATCCTTGAAGCCTCTGGTAAGAACTACTTGGACTGGACGCAAGACATCCAGAACCATCTAGATGCGCAGGGCCTCTTGGACGTCATCTGTAACGAAAAAGAGCGTGAAGTGGAAGTCACTCGCTCAATGAACGCCAAAGCGATAATTCTATTCCGCAGGCATTTATCTGACACCATGAAGGCGGAGTTCATTAAAATTTCCTCGCCGAAGATGCTATGGGACTCTCTAAAAGAGCGCTTCGACCACCAGAAGACCATTTGGCTACCTGAAGCACGCCATGACTGGTTGAACCTGCGCTTCCAAGACTTCAAAAGGGTAACTGATTACAATAATGAAGTCTGCAGGATTTGATAACTTCTCTAATACTGCGGTGAGATATTAACCGACAGTGATCTTTTGAAACATACACCACATTTCCTTCCACTGACAACTTGCTCCAGAAGTAATACCGACAGTCTAAGTTCACCAAGTTTCCCGAGCTCATCACCCAGCTTTTACTAGACGAGAAGAACAGTCTCATTTTAATGAGAAACAACAATTCTCGTCCTGCTGGAACAAAGGCAATTCCAATACCTGATGCAAACGCTCTCCGTGGACCAAAACCACGGTAGAAACGAGACAAGGGCCAGTCGTCCCAACCAAGGAACAAAGGCGAGTTTAAGTCTCGCCACCCAAAGCGAGGTTCTAATAAGAACCAAGGACCTTTAACTCCTAGGCAGTCTCATGGTAAGAACCAACGGGCCAGTCGTCCCAAAGCGAGAGTGGAAGGCCAAGCGCCTACTCTCTGCTACAAATATGGTGCTTATGGTCATTGTAGGAGCGTAAAAAGTGCTTCAAAGAAAGAGTCATCTCATTCGTAAGTGGCCTGCTTTACGCCTAACAGAACGGGTAATTTCTTTACGCCCAAGACAAGGCTAATTGTATTACACCTAAGCAGATTGATCATTTTACGCTTGGGTCTACACCGGTGATTTTATGCCAAGGACTGAGCAGCCTCTTTCACGCTGGACAAAAGCTATCAAATCTCGCATTTAATGCAGACTTTGACATGAAGATATCAATGATGGCATTTACCACAGAATTCAATAGAATTTGTCTCATACAAAGACCATTGTTGTCGTTTATAGAGATCGAGCTACTTTACGCTCACTGAATGGTTTCTTTTACGCACGAAGATTTACATGAGTCCTTACGCTCATAAAAAACAATGTGTGCGTGAAGACTATTTGAGCCATTTTACCCTCAAGGTTATTCAATAACCACTTTACGCTGGAAACCTATGACAGAGCTAGTTTACGCTCATCTTTTTACGTCCTATTCGTTCTGGCTAGTTTGGAACGTGGTGTGCCTACGTGGTCTTCATGCCACATATTTCGAAGAACGTGTGTACATGTATCCTATTCTTACTGAAATGATGGGACACGTGTCAGCATATACAGAGGATGACTCTGATCGTGGATGGCAGTTGTTAGCGTAAAGACAGATTTTGATGCCCTTTTACGCACGGAAGCCCCAGTCTATAAATAGACTCATTTTTCTCATACAACACACACACAGAGACATGAGAGAATACAGAGATCAGAGCTTCGAGATTTTGATTCTCTAGAGCATCCTTCTTCAATTTTTTCTTCTTCCAGAACAGAGTGAAGCAAAGCAGGAAAGCATTCGGCCTCGCCATCAGTGCCCAAGTGCGTCGATACCTTTCTGGTGCATTAGTTCTTCCAAATTGTTCTACTTCAAGCAGTGATCTTCATCATCATCATATGGTCCAAGGAACAAAGTGATCATTTACGAATCAGACTTCCATAGCAATACTTTCTCAAAATCAAATTTGTACTTCTTGTACTTTTCTTCTTGTTTTTGTTTTCAAAAGCCAATTCCTCCTAGGCATTTTGTTAAGCGAAACAAAAATGGCGACTCTGCTGGGGATCGAACCCAGAATCTCTGGTTTTGCAGACCAGTGCCTTATCCATTGGGAGTCAAATTTCTTTCAACTCTTCCTCAAAGTTCTTCATCATCCAAAGGCTTATCTGAATCCAACTCTGGTTGAATGGAGTCAACCATCCTAGCAGTCTGGGGTTGGTTTGAGGATATAATACAGCTTCCTTCATAAATTTATTGACAAACATCGGGGTTTGAACTGGCTGTATTAGGCCCGAATCTTCGCTTGGATTAGAGCCTGGCATAAGGCCAAAGATAGAAGTAACACCTCCATTGGGAACACTAGCAAAGTATCCCATATCATTGGCACGCTCTCTCTTGAAGACAATTCTACCCGGGCGTCCATGACTATTGGGAGTCAAATTCCACAACATCTGTCGAGGATGAGTGGCATGGACGAATGTCGATAAAGGATAATCTATGTCCTTATCTGGAAGATACATAGCTTTATTCCCAAATTTAAAAACCTAAGACTCTTTCTTGGGGTGTGTCTGGGATTTACAATCAATGGCATCTCCAAACAGAAAGGCTGGTTTTGCGAAGTGTTGTCCGTCTAGTGAATTCAACAACTCCCCATTTATCATGGATAGCAACAAGTGGGTTTTCCTAAGGAAGCGTAATGAGAGAAATGAGATTGTGCGATACAAGGCTCGCCTTGTGGCGCAAGGCTTCTCACAACGCCCTGGAATTGATTACGAGGAGACGTATTCTCCCGTAATGGACGTTATAACGTTCCGCTACTTAATCAGTTTAGTAGTTTCCGAAAAACTGAATATACAGCTCATGGATGTGGTCACAGCCTATCTCTACGGGGATCTGGACACAGAGATATACATGAGAGTCCCTGGAGGACTAAAGATGCCTGAATCAAGTAGTTCTCGTCCACGGAACGCGTTCTCGATTAGACTGAGACGTTCGCTATATGGATTGAAATAATCCGAGCGAATGTGGTTTAACCGCCTAAGCGAATACTTGATCAGTTTGGGATACATTAATAACGAACTTTGTCCATTTGTGTTCATAAAGAAATCTACTTCAGGATACGGAATCATCGCGGTCTATATAGATGACATGTACTACCAAAATTTGTCAATTTAGCGACGACCAGATCCGTCGCCAGTCCGACGGGAATTTCTATTAGCGACCGATCATTTACGGGTTTTGGCCAAAAAAATTCGTCGACAATCAGCTCGTCGCTAATAACGGTCCGCCGCTACGTAGTCGTCAAGCGACGGACTAGCGACGATATTTCGACTTCACAATACGAAGCATTAGCGACTACTTTCCGACGGACTGTCGTCCATTTCAAGTATTAAATACTGAACTGTTTAGACAATAGCGACGTAAAGTTTCGTCGGTAAACCGTCATAATAGCGTATCAGAGTGTATCGTTCCGTCGCTAATCCGTCGATCGCCGTCGATAACAAAGGACGGATTAGCGACGGTTTGCTGACGGAAAATTCATCGATCAGGTTCTGGAAATGCTTGGCATTTCCAGCACCATGGCGACGGAATAGTCGTCGCTAATCCGTCGCTACGCCGTCGACAGAGCGACTGATTAGTGGCTGATTATCCGTCGCCATAGTTATGGAAATGTCAAGCATTTCCAGAACCTTGTCGACGGATTGTCCATCGCTACACCGTCGCGAGAGCGACTGATTAGTGGCTGATTATCAGTCGCCCTGGCGACGGATATTCCGTCGCTATTCCGTCGAACTATATACCACCAGAACCTTGCCGACGGATATTCCGTCGATCACCCGTCGCTACCTGGAAACAGTTTCAAATCTCCAGTTAGCGACGGCTCTTCCGTCGAAAATCAGTCGAAAACTGGGAATACTCGTCGCTAACCAGTCACTAGTCCGTCGCTAACTGAGATTTTTTGGAAAAAAAATTGCAGCACTTTCCCTGCTCACAAAAATATGCATAAATCTAACTAATATATAATGCACACCAATTATCCAACAATCACATAGACCAAATATATAATGCACACCAATTATCCAAGAATCATATAGACCAAATATGCACATACGAATTTAATGCACACCAATTATCCAAGAATCACATACCAAACCAAATTAATAGAAAATAAACATCAATTATCCTGAAGAGTAACATAATATCCGGTGCTATAATCCGATTATAGCACAATTAATCTAAAGCACTCACAAATATTCTAAATTTCTTAATACAATATTTTAAGAAGAAGGAGGAGGTCGATTGTCCGGTGGTGGTAATCCCAGCTGCGACCGACGAATATACTCCTCTACTAGGTACGACGGCAAGCCGTTGTAGACACTGCTCGAAAGTCGGCGTAGCTGCTCTGGCGACATGAGATCCAGGAGTGACGTCACAGTCGTAGGCGGTACCACAGGGGCATCAGGGTTGAAAGAAAGATGACTCACGGAAGAAGGACCGACACCAGCAGTCGACGGACCAGTAGAAGACGGACCAACACCATCAGCAGACGGATCGACAACAGCAGACGGAGGCGGAAAGTACGTGGCAAATTGCTCCCGCAAGGACGACACCGCCTCGTGCAGCTGCGTAAGCTGCGACCTAACATCATCGTCTGCCGGGGCCACGGGAGAAGGCGGTGTCGGAGGAAATCTCTGCGTCGCCATGTGCAACGGCCCTAGAGAGCCGAGTTCGTATAGGTGCCCTTTCTTAAAGCCGCTGACGGTATCTACGAACAAGTCGTTACGAGCGGCCAAAGAAGAGGGCGTCCGGGCGGGCGTCGTTTTACCGACATCCTCAGTGTCAGTTAACTGAGTCCGACTAAGGGCCTCACGATACGCAGCCTATCAAATGAATGTGTTTATATTATAAGATTTACCTAAGTTGTAATCTAAATCCTATGTTTCACTAAGTTAAGTGTGAATCCTAAGTTTACCTAAGTTATAGTCCGAATACTTTTAATTCTAACGTAAATCTCATAAACATAAATACTTACATCAGTCTCCTTGGCCCTCTCGTCGACGAAGCTCCCGTCCTTCCGTCTTTTGTGCGTATGCTGGAACACGTCGTGCATGGTAACCGATTCTGGCGCCCTTTCCTCCTTCACCATCCGTTGGGCCTGCATACGAAATTTTCGTAGAACCTAATTAACTCCTTTAATTAATAATACCTAATTCGATAGTGAAATAAATTTACGGTAGCTCACCAGATCTGCAAGCGACGCTGCGTGGGGCCTTGATCCCCTCCGTATGAAGGCCCGCGGCCTGTCGGTTCGCCTTCGCCTTCTCCGATTTCTCCTTGTACGCAGGGGTATCCATCATACCTAAGAGGTCCTCATAATACTCCTGCCGGATCTAATTCGGTCTCGTATGCCCCATTTTCAGGTCATGAATCATATCCCGTATCTTCTTCGAGGCAGCGCTTCTGTAGGTCCTGCGGATCGCGTCCTCGCGATGGGGGGACCACCAGTACGTCGTCTAACATAGAAATTCAATTACTATGTAATTTAAAAAATGGTTGATTAAAGAGTAACTAATAATTAACCAGAAGATATAGATATATACCCTCAACTCGTCGAGCCAGACATACTTCACGTTTAGGGGCACCGACGAAAAGTTGAGGTAGGGACCGTGGAAGTTAGCCCTGATAATTTCTCCAAGAGCCCTGCCAACATTAAACGAAAAAAACCTACAAAGAAGAAACGACTGGATTATTAACTTGAATAAATGAAAGAATTTTAATAAATTATCTTAAATTTAATTACGAGGTCCCCGCGGGCCATAGCTCTCGTCGGAACTCGCCTCTCGGCCTCTCTGGTGCCGTTGGAGGATCTGCGGGTCCGCGCATGTACTCCCCAGTAACCGGATGGAACTGAGTATAGGGGTACTCCGGGGCCCACTGTGCAATAACTTGGGCATCCCCTGGTGGATCCGCTGCTGGTGGTTCCGATAGCGGAACGGATCCGCTAGCAGATCCGGACTCATGTCTCGATGAAGTGGTCGATCGAGGGCGGGATGCGTCTGTGCCCGGGGTACTCTCCGGGTCGGGGTCGCTCGATGGGGTCATATCCCGGGAACTTTGAATGCGACCACGACCACCAGCACCACTACGACCACGACCACGACCCGCACCACCACCACCATCACCACCACCACGACCACCACCAGCACCACGACCACGGCCAGCCATCATGACCTGTAAATAGAACACATAAACATAATTAACAATATAAAAATGTAAATAGATATAAAAAACTAAACTAAAATATACATACCACCAGTAGGGAGACGAGTGCTGCCGCGACAAAAAAGACTAGGAGTGCCATCTGCAATAAGTAAATAATCGAATTAAAAAAACATGAATTCACGTAATTGCTTTTATGAGGTCAAACTTAATTTGCGTAATTGGAAGTGTTTTTAATATACAACAATATTTAACCTAATCATCATCTTTGTTCTCATCCTCGGCCTCGTCTTCATCGTCCTCCTCCTCATCCTCATCCTCATCCTCATCCTCATCCTTATCTTCATCGTCGATTTCATCTGTATCCTCATCCCCATCAAATTCTTCTTCTTCTTCTTCTTCTTCTTCTTCTTCTTCTTCTTCTTCTTTTTCTGCCTCAATATTTGGGACAAGATGCCTCTTTCTCCCCTGGTTGACAGCTAAGTCTTGTGTATCGACCTCTTTTTCCCCTCTATTTTTCTCAACAATATCTTCAACATCCATTGTATCTGAGTGTTGTCCCAAGTATTGGAACTTTTCGATCTGGTCCTCTTGGTATGCTGGGTCTCCAACTTTGAATGTATTTCTAGATTTAATCTTGCATACTGCCCACCAGTCAAATCGATCTCTACGGCGCCTTGGGTAGCTTGTATAGTAGACTTGAACAGCCTGATTTGCTATCGCAAATGTATCGGACCCTCTATACCTCCTGCGATAATTTATATCGACGAATCCAAATTGTTTATCGATTCTCCAACCGATATTTGGTGTCGTATCGAACCACTCACATTTGAACATCACAATATGCATATCATATGGGCCAGTATATTATAAATCTACAATATCCCGAAGCACTCCATAATAGTCAAAGTCCGGCTCG
Source organism: Iris pallida (assembly GCA_029216955.1). NCBI lineage: Eukaryota > Viridiplantae > Streptophyta > Magnoliopsida > Asparagales > Iridaceae > Iris > Iris pallida. Next base: position 3,113,669 of record JANAVB010042217.1, on the reverse strand, counting down.
TCGTCATAAATGGTGCCTCTTATGCAAACACCGGAATCCTTGGTACTGATGCCGTCATTGATAAATTCGACATTTATAGCATTCTGAGTTGACTTAAACCTGAAGCCATTAACGACATAGCCTGGCCAAGTCTTTATTTGCTTCTTCGGTCCCAATGCCAGATAACGAACACTCTCATGAGTGAGTGTTGTTTCAGGCAATAAAACCTGTAAACAAATATTTATAATTTAAATATTTCAGATTATATATTTATAATCTCAATTATAATCACAGTTACTTACGTATTTGCGAAACCATGATGGAAATGTACAATCAACCTCTCTTTGAAGTCCCTCATCGGTAATATCGGGTGTCCTCATTTTGACTTCATCTCTAAATAACTATTAGAGAAAATAAGAAAATATAAGTGTAGTCACTTACTTCATCAAATTCGAGATTATAACGAGTGCAAGTGTACTGACTTACTTCTCCAAATCTCTCACTTCTTGTATGTCACAGTTTAACAAGACATATCGGTGAGCGGCATCATACTCGTCGTATGTCAACCACCGTCTTTTACTAGCCCCAACAGGCTTGTCCCTTACATTGAATATTCCTCCATCCTCGATGTCCTCGTCATTCCTTTGAGGTCTATTTCGATTTGTCTTAACATGAGTATCGAAATAAATGGAGCAGAAGTTTGACACCTCTTCGATAAGATATGCTTCGTATATCGAAGCCTCTATATGAGCTTTGTTGCCAACTTTCTTCTTTAGATGGTGTAGGTATCTAGAGAGACAAATTATCTTGAGAATTAAGAAAGAATTTTAAAACACACTAAAATTTAACTTAAATTATATCGATTTTTATGTACCTTTCAAATGGGTACATCCATCGATAATGAACAGATGCACCGACACGGACTTCGTATGCTATATGAATCAGTAGGTGCTCCATGTTGTCGAAGAAGCTAGGAGAAAATATTTTCTCCAACTTGCAAATTGTTAAGATAATCTTCTCCTCAAGTTCAACCATGTGTTGCACAGTCGACTTAGTTGAACAAATATTCCTAAAAAATATTGATAGTTCGGCCAACGGAACCCATACAGCAGAAGGCAACAACTCTTTCAAAGCAATGGGCAGTAATCTTTCCATAAACACGTGGCAGTCATGACTCTTCATTCCCGTTAGCTTGCGTTCATTGAGATCAACGCATCTAGACAAATTCGACACATAGCCGTCGAAAAATCTTAAAGTAGATACCCACTTGCAGATTATTAATCTATCTTCCTTGCTCAATGTGTATTGTGCTATCGGCTTACTTAATTGTCCAGCAGCTCCCCTTTGTATCAAGTTCAGATAAGGACGCTTGCATATCTCGGCAATGTCTTGTCTTGCTTTTGGATTGTCCTTCGTCTTTCCTTTAATGTCCATGACGGTATTGAAGACATTATCGAACACATTCTTTTCGATATGCATAACATCAAGATTATGCCTTATAAGATTATCTTTCCAATAAGGCAAGTCCCAGAAGATACTCCGTTTGGTCCAGTTATGGGTTTGTCCGAACCCATCGACACGATTGTTCGATGGATCTTCCATTACAGTGGACAAGTCCTTTACATCTTCCCAAATATCGTATCCCGACAATTTGGCAAGCGGATGAGAAAATTCTTGTTTTCCAGCTCTGAACGTATCCTTGTTCTTTCTCCAAGGATGACTCGCGGGCAAAAATTGACGATGACAATCAAAGAAAGAAGTTTTTCCTCCATGCTTAAGGCAGAACGCCTTACTATTTTGCATGCATATCGGACAAGACAGGGTGCCGTGAGTACTCCATCCCGACAGCATACCGTATACGGGAAAATTATTGATTGTCCACATCAGTGAAGCTCTCATCTGAAAGTTATGTTTCCTGAAAATATCATAGGTCGTGACGCCGATCTCCCACAGCTGTTTCAGCTCATCCACCAACGGCTGTAAATATATATCGATATTCTTCGTCGGATTTTTGGGACCCGGTATGATAGCTGTCAAGAACATATAAGGAGTCTTCATACACATCCATGGTGGCATATTGTAAGGGGTCAGAATGACCGGCCAGCAGGAGTATTGAGATCCCGACTGCCCGAAAGGGGCGAATCCATCAGAACATAGCCCCATGCGTACATTTCTAGGCTCTGCAGCAAAATCTGGATGGCAAAAATCGAAATATTTTCACGCCTCTCCATCCGAAGGATGTGACAATTCTCCATCGTCCTTTGTGCGTTCTTCGTTGTGCCACATCATGTGTTCTGCTGTATTCTGAGACATATATATCCCCTACAAGCGCTTCGTGATCGACAAGTAATGCATATACTTGTAAGGACGTCGTTTTCTAGTTGACTTTCCTTTTTTCCTGACTTCCTTGTAACGATCCGTATTACAGAAGCTACAACTTTCTACATCCTCATTCTCCTTGTAGTACAACATGCATCCGTTGCGATAACAATCTATCTTGTCGTACCCCAGTCCCAGTTGTCGGACCATCATCTTCGACTTGTAGAAGTTTTTTGGAAGCTCTTTTGATTCCTTCGGTAACACCTCCTTTATTAGTTGTGTAATCCGATCATAGCAAGTTTATGGCAAGTTAAAATCGGACTTTATGTTCAACAACCGCATCGTCACTGACAGTACGGAATGTGGCTCACAACCAGGATATAAAGAAGTTTCAACATCCTAAAACATATCATAGAACTCCTTCGCCTCGGGATTAGGATCCTCCGGATCAAAATTAGGCCTACCGCGTCGTACTCCATATCTCGTGCAAGGTTCTGCACGTCTCCATAATCAACGGAGCATTCGTCGTCATCGACGACAAAATCCGCTGCAGCATTATCATCAAAAGCATAAGTAGCAGCATTCGCAACCTGTCTTTCCGTATATAGTTCACCTTGCGATGACCACAGGCCGTAATCACGTACGAAACCCTTACGGGTCAAATGATCTCTTACACTCACCACTTCTTCGTAACGTCTATTGCGACAATTACGACATGGATACTTGATTTTGTTACCGTCCATAAACAGAGCTTTGCTCATGGCATACTTAAGAAACACTTACATGCCTGCCTGAAAATCGTCACTCATACCTATTCTGCTCTCGTGTTATCGTTTGTACATCCATGTACGATCAACGAAATAACGATCCATCACAGATTGGATGTAAAAATCTGTATAGTAAGACAAACTAAACAAAATTAGTATATAATCATGTAACTGGTGGATCCGCTGGTATTCTAGCTCGAGAAGAGAAAAATCTAAGTACAGTTGTTACTATTAGTTCGATACCGATAGCTTGATACCGATACCGATACCGATAGTTCGATACCGATACCGATAGTGCGATACCGATAGCTTGATACCGATACCGATACCGATAGTTCGATACCGATACCGATAGTGCGATACCGATACTGATAGTCCGATACCGATAGTGCGATAGTATGATAGTCCGCTAGCGATACCGATAGTTCGATACCGATAGTCCGATAGTTCGATACCGATAGTCCGATACCGATTCTTCGATAGTCCACTAAGTCGAAATGATTCCTCTTAAGCGTCGAGCATGTTATACACGGTTCAACTTGACGAGTTCTTAAATATTTTTGTGGTGTTGTATGCTTGCAGCAGCAAATCATGTTTTAGAGTCATTATAGGTCAATTAATCAAACTGAGTCAATCTATCTATTTCTAAATTGCAAGAGTCCACTTCTAGGATATGGGAGCTATATCCTAAATATCTAGTCTAAAATTAACTTGGTTAGGATACTAGAGTGTCCTTACTATCTAGCAAGCACTACCTTAGTCTAGTCACACTAGCATTAATTACCTATAATTCCTACCATGTCTACACTCACACATTACACCCCAAGCCGTCCTGCATGCTAATAGGCATGGTAGGCCTGCCTTCATTCCTCACTCTCTAAAGCACACATACATATATATATGTATATCACAGTTAGATGTATAGATATATACATCTATATAGAAGCACACAACTGATACACTCTAAGGGGCGGTTTTCCAGGAAAAACTTCACTTATTCAGTGACTTTGGTGAAGCGAATGTCCAAACTCTAGGAAAAACTTCACTTATTCAGTGACTTATGCAGATGAAGAACTCGTACTGTCCTTGACACAGTGAACATATACACCATGAACCCAAACTCCATATTCATATTTATTAATCCAAACACCACCAAACTAATGGATAACACCCAATATGGATAACACATTATTTAGCCAATATATAAACTCAGATGAATTTGAGAAGCAAAGTCCCCCGCCGCCCCCGACCAAAGCCCGCCGCCCCAAGCCCGCCGCCCAGCCCCCGACGCCCCCGCCCCAAGCCAGCAGCCCAGCCCCCGAGTGTCCCCAAGCCCGCCGCCCCCGCTGCCCCTACGTCGACACCGCGACAGAGAGAGAGAGAGAGAGAGAGAGGGGATTACCTTCGGGAGAGAGAGAGAGGAGAGGACGCCGATGCCGATCACCGAAGCCGCGGGAGAGAGAGAGAGAGAGAGGAAAGAGAGTGAAATTGGGAGGAATGCGAAAAGTTTCTCCCGCCGTTTCAATTTAAGTCTTGAACGTATATTTAGCGACGGAATAGCGACGTCTTAGAATCCGTCGCCCGGTGGTCGCTATTTTTGATACTTGTCGACTGAATATCCGTCGCTACGTAGTTGAAGAAATGTCCCGCCAATTCTCTACACAATTCTCGCCAAATAATCGACTACGTAGCGACGACTACCGATCAATCGCTATATCTCCGACACCCTAGCGACGGATGCGCGACCTTTCCCCCCCTAAAATTAAAATAAAAAATATAAAGGCGTGTGGTCGGTAATCCGTCGGCGAGCGGCCACGAAGCCGTCGCTAACGCCGACTGAAAATTTCCGTCGCTAATTGTTCGTCGCTAATTTACTGTATTTTGGTAGTGATGAATCTCATAGGAACCGAAAAAAGACTTGTCAGAAACTGCTGATATCCTGAAGAGGGAATTCGAGATGAAGGATCTTGGGAAGACACGGTTTTGTCTCGGCCTACAGATTGAGCACTGCAAAGATGAAATTCTTGTCCATCAAGCGAACTACACCCAAAAGGTGTTAAGACGCTTTAGTCATTTTGACGTTAAGCCATCCGCTACTCCCATGATCGTCCGCTCTCTAGACATTACTAAGGACCCATTCCGTCCAAAGGAGGACGACGAAGAGATATTGAGTCCTGAGTGCTCTTATCTGGGTACAATAGGCACTTTATTGTACTTGGCCCAATATACTAGACCGGACATCTCGTTTGCTATGAATTGTCTAGCTCAACACAGCACTGCGCCAACACGCCGCCATTGGAATGGCATAAAAGACATTTTCCGCTACCTTAAGGGTACTATGGACTTGGGCTTGTTCTATCCCTACGCGGTTTTGAGTGAGTCCAATGCTCTTGGCACTCGAAGTAACGCGACCCTTGTTGGCTACGCCGATGCGGAATACTTATCTGATCCGCACAAGGGGCGTTCCCAATCTGGTTATGACTTTACCATTGGGAACACGACGATTTCTTGGAGGTCTCGCAAACAGACCTTAGTGGCTACTTCAACGAACCACTCTGAGCTACTCGCACTCTATGAGGCGACTAGAGAGTGTGTATGGCTTCGAGCTATTATTGGCCATATTCGAAGTACATGTGATCTTCCATATGACCCAGATGAACCTGTTGTCGTCTATGAGGACAATACCGTTGTTATTGATCAAGCGAAACATGGTTACATCAAAGGGGATGCTACCAAGCACATATCGCCCAAGTTGTTCTTTACACATGAACAACAAGCGCTTCAGAAGATTGAAGTGCAACACATTGGATCGGAGAATAACCGTGCAGACTTGTTCACCAAGTCACTGCCAAAATACTCGTTCCAGAAACATGTCAGAGCGATTGGACTTAGGAAGCTTTCAGAGCTAGCCTAAGTGAAACATGTTTCCTGTACCCTATTGTATTCATGTGAGGGAGAGCGCCCCAACGAGCGCCTCCAAACGCCCTGTTGTGCGTATATCCTGCGCCCTGTCGAGTGCGAGTGAAAAAGGGAGCATCCTGATGTATGCTTGTGTACTCTTTTTTTCCCTTAGACCAAGTTTTTTCCCATTGGATTTTCCTTGGTAAGGTTTTTTTAACGAGACACAGTTCAAATCCCTTATTCACTAAGGATTATTATAATCAGGGAGAGTATCTAGTTGTATACTTCTAAACCATCGTGTACTCTTTTGTCCTTCGATCAGCGGTTTTTTCCACTGGATTTTTCTTGACAAGGTTTTGACGAGGCACCTTTGCAATGGTTAGTTTACCCCCATCACACTGACCTGTGTGTACTCTTTTGTCCTTCGACCAAAGTTTTTTTTTCCACTGGATTTTCTTTGGCAAGGTTTTGACGAGGCACAAGTAGATGGTCAAACTTGAAGATGCAAGCTACAGACAGACGAAGAAACTCAGAGATGTTTACAAGCAGAATTTCTGGAGAGCCAAGGGGGAGTGTTGTAACTCATATGGCCCTTCATTTCATCTCCTTGTAACATACAAAAGACCTTTGGCCTTTCGTTTCTTCATAACCCCCAACCTCTCTCTCTATATAAGAGAGGTTGGGATAGCTTATAATATGCACTTGTGTGGTTGATAATATACGAGAAAGTTTCGTCTCCGTGTGTTTGAGCTTTTGCCTTACGACACTATCCATTTACTCTATACTTATATTTTCAACAATCAATTTAGTCATAATTGTATGACTCATGCATAGTGATATTTATATCACTAAACATTGGACTGTCAACGGTTATGAATTATATTTTTTTGAAATGGTGATTAGTTTCTGAAATCGCTATAGCTGAAATTTGAACTCCACACGCCTCCACACTAACTACGTGGGCTAGCGCCGACGGTTATGAATATTGTCACATATATATAGAGGGTTGATTATTATTTAGGACTCCATTTTTTTTCACCCCCAAAACCATGAATTCCTATGTTTGGTTGTACCTTGGATTTGGATTTGGATTTGAAAAGTGGGTAATGATTCATTTCGAAATCCATAACTACAATTTGGAGGCTATTCCACATCCTCAACTCCAATCCAAATTTGGGAGAGAAAAAGTTGATTTTTCAAAAATAATATTACTGTTATATTAAACACTTAATTAACATTAATCAACAAGTAATTAATCAATAACTTAATTAATGATTAACTAATATTCAATTAACGTTTTAAATATGAAAAATTTATACTTAGTTAATATAAATAATAAATATATTATATGTTGTTAGGATATTTAGTTAATATAATTAAAAAATATTTAAATGTATAAGGCTAGTAGAAATTATAAATTTAACAAGATAATGAATTAGTATGTACTATTATATTATTACATAATTACATTAATCAATTTGAACTAAAATTAGTTTTTAGTACTTAGATTAATTAATTACTTTTCAAGTTATAATTAACTAATAAAATAAGTTTGTTCACATTAATCATAAGTACATAGTAAATGTGATTACTAGTTGATCATACTATTTTGTTATTTATATCATTAATATTTGATTATTATTATTTAACCATAATAATTATGATCTTTAGTAAACCACAATATCAATAATTAATAACGTTATAAAATTATGATATTTAACTAGTTAACCATAATATTTTGTTAGTACCAATTGTTTATATTATTAGTTAATTAATATCCTACTATCCCAACAAAGAATTTGTATTATGTCAATTTCTCGTATCAAATTCCAAGTATATGAAACAACTTTTGGTCCAAAATTCTGAAAATATAAATTCATGATTTGGACCAAAATCTAAATATAGATTTTCAACACCCTAATTAAAATCCATATTTACCAAACATACCCTTAGAAGAAAAACATAAAGAGTATTGCTACGTTGTCCGCCTATGAGAATGCTCGTCCGTCACGTGTCGCCGTCCCATTGGCAGGTCAACTGGCGTAGAACCCGTAAATGCAAGGGAGGGCAATGGGGGTGCGGCCACGCGACGGACGGGCCAGCCCACCTGCGAACAAATTAGCTTTTTCGGAAACATAAATCAACCAACTTATACATCAACCTAACCCTAAATATTGTCACCTGCAAAGGAAAGATCCATGGGCAATGGCTGAGCTCTCCTCTTGCTCCACCTCGTACGGCTCCAGCTCCACCAATGTGTTCCCCATGTCGATCGCGTCGGCGCCACCGCCGTCCTCCGCTAGGTCTGACATCGTCGACTGCAGCACCTCCTGCAGCTCCAGTACAGCTCCATTGCCATTACCAACACTATCACTACTGCTAATACTAACATCGTTGTTGTTGTTGTTATTGTTATAATTTCCGTTGACGTCGACGTCGTCGTCTCCGAAATATTCCAAGTACTGCACTTCCTCGACGACGGGGACGAACTGGTCGATATTATTGTTGTTATGGTGACGATTCTGCTGCTCCTGGCAGAGGGCGAGGTGGTGGAGGACGAGGGAGAGGTCGGCGGCGGCGGCGGCGCACTGGCGCTCGAGCTGGAGGACGATGCGGTAGCACCCACCGGCGGGGTCGGCGGCGCGGGCGTCGGACTGGTAGACGACGGAGCGCATGGCGTCGGCGCGGTGGCGGGGGTCGGGGAGGGCGCGGAGGACCCTGTGGATGTTGCTGACGCCGAAGAGGCGGTGCGCGTTGAGGAACTGGAGCTGGGCCTCCGCGGGGAAGTAGGGGGCCAGGGTGCAGCCCGGGGCGCACCGCCGCCGCTGGTACTTGCAGGCCGCGCAGGCCTGGTGGGCCGCCGACGAGGAGGAGGAGCTGGGCTTTGAGTGCTTGCTGCTGCTGGGCTTGTTCATGGTGGTGGTGTTTTGAAGAGGGGGTGGGGGGAGGAGTAGGGAGAGGTGGGGGAGGAGGAAAGAGTCAAGGAAGGAGATTATGAGGGGAACAGTGCAGTTGCTAGCAAGAGGGTGACAAATGTTAATTTGTGTTTTTTTTTCTGGCGGGCGGGCCCCACATTAACAGGGGAGGGCTGTGTCTCTGTGACACGTTGCCCGCGGTCACGCCCTGCGGGCCAAGACCGCGGGCAACTTAGTGTTTTCGTTATTATTATTATTGACCACGTACTAATATCTAGGACTGCAAATGAGCCAAGCCGTTCGCGAGCTGCTCGAAACTCGGCTCGATAAAAGTTCGTTTGAGTTCGGCTCGTTTAGTAAACAAGCTGAGCTCAAGCTTTATTTTTGAACTCGTTTAATAAACGAGCCAAGCTCAAGCTTAGAAGTACTCGGCTCGATTGAGCTCGCGAGTTGGCTCGTTTATGAGCTTGTTTATGAGCTCGTTTGTTTTTTTATTGAATTATATATATGTGTGTGTGTGTGTGGTTGTGTGTATTATATATTTATGTCCTTAACAAGTGATATTAAGGAACTTTTTTTAATTAATATAAATAAATCGTTAATATTTTATATACTTGAATTCAAACCTAACTAGCTTGAAATCAAGCTCCTTAACCTTGAAATCAAGCTTAATGAGCTTGAAATAATATTGAGCGACAAGTTTGATTTCAAGCTTATCGAGCTTGTTTATTAAGCTTGAATCAAGCTTCCTTATCAAGCCAAGCTCGAGCTCAAACCAAGCTAAGCTCAAGCTTAATAGAAACAAGCTCGAGCCAAGCTCAAACTCCAAAATAAAAAAATTATCAAGCTCGAGCTTGGGCTCGAGCTCGAATAATTCTAGTCAAGCCAAGCTCAAGCTTACAAAAGCTTGGCTTGGCTCGGCTCGGCTCGGCTCGTTTGCAGCCCTACTAATATCTATCCCAAATTTTTAAATTTTTTTGGGGAATTTCCAGCCACCTTTTGACAATTTCAGGGTATAGAAAATTTACTCTTTCCCATGCATGTTAAAATATTAGGAAAAAAAATTGAGATAGCCACTTAAATATTTTGGGCTTAAAAAAAAATATTGTTTGACTCCAAATTTTGTTTTCGGATGACATCTCTTATTATGTGGCATATAACATAATTTATGACAGGATAAAATTTAATATTAACATTAAAATTAAAAGTAACATTAATATTAGCAAAATTGGATGATTAATTAATTTATGCCATCTTCTATGTCAGCTACCATATCAGATACAACATATATGGGATAATGACATCCCACTATCCAAGTTTTGTTGGGAGATAAATTGCAGGATTATTTACAAAGTAATAATCTCTATAAAAAAAAATCTTCCAAATTTTGTGTGTGTGCATATAGTTGGGATTGAAATATTGGTAAGAAAGTTATATATTTTTGGGAGGGCCATCTTGTGATACTAGTGTGCTATATTATTAGAACTATATATTTGCTTACACGGTTACCAAGAAATAGAGGAGGGTGTTGTATCAAATTTTGATATAGCTTTCTGTATCAAAATTTTTTCCTGCAAGTGAATGCACTTTGGCTATATGTAGTCCAGGGGTAGCCTAGGTTTAAGGGATGCTGAGGTCAATGGAAGGTTCATTAATTTGATTTGAAGTATTTATAAAAATAATAATTACACTTTCAATATAAATTTGTTTATATTTTAAGCTAAATTACAACTTGATACTCTCAACTATCACGGTTTTTTAACTTGATACCCTCAACTTTTATAGGTACTAACTTAATACCCTATCTAAACTTATATTTCTAACTTGATATCCAAATTTTCTTACATTCCTAAACTACCCTCCCTCCGGCTGCTACTTGCCTACACCCTCCCCCGACGGCCATCCCCCCTCGGCGACCACCGCCTCTACCCAGACCCGACAACCCATCTACCCGCCCCCGAGCCCGCACTCCCGCTGGCGTGCACCCCCACGCGCTGCCCTGAGCACCGCCGCAAGCTGTCCCGTGCGTCGTCGTGCGCTGCCTTGCGCCCGCTCGCTCGCGCGCGTCCCCGCGCCCGCCTCCTACTTGCGTCCACCCGCTGGCCACCCGCAGCCGGAGGGGGGGGGGGGGGGGGTTTGGGGTTGAGGAGAAGGGACAATTTACTTTCAATTTTCCTTTGACGGTTTCTACCCGTCTGTAAAAGTATTCAAAATTTTTCTTTTACATGCTCTTTTTTTTTTTTTTTCCAGCTGATGGGGCTGAAACAGCCCCTAAAAACAAAACAAAACAATAATATAATAATATAATTAAGGCATAAGAGCGCGTGATTAGTAACACCTATAAATACCCCTGCTTCCCCAATTCGCATCCCCCGCCATTTCTCTTCTCCAAATCTCCTCCAAATTTAGGGTTAGGGTTTACTAAGTGTCATCTCTCTCCTCAATCAGGGTTAGGGTTTAGATTCCGAATGCCGAATAAAATTAGGGTTTATCTAAAAGAGTGAGAGCTCTGCGACTGCTGTCGAGGTACTTCCAATCTTTCTCTATTTGCGATATTTATTGTCGTTTCCATTATCCCGGTAGTAATTTTTTTGATATTTGTCAGATTAATGACTAAATTTGAGGGTTTTGGCACCAAATGCTCAGTTTAATCCCCTTGTCTTCCTGTGTTTTGACCTATGTTGCACGTACACGATATTGATTTTGGTGCGTCTTACTGTATTTTGCAGTGTCTGTGTCGTGTCCCATGACATGGCGCAGCACAGACACGGCATGGATTTTTGGAGGGTCCGTGCTTCAAATCGAAACCTGTCCTTGGAGCATGAGACATTCATAATAGCGGTATGCTTTGTTTTTCATCTTTACCAAACAATCAAGAAGGTAAATATTACAATTGCCAGGCGCGAGTCCAGGACTTGGTACGGCCTCAAACTCTCTCACGCTCATCCACACAACTTCCACCCGTCCCGAGAGGACCTACATCACCCGGCCCCGAGGCCTTGCGCCGCTGATGTCCAGAAGGCCCACACAACCCACTCCGACTATTTTATTAAATGGAAAGAATAATACGCACCACCTCGGCTCGAACCCTTCGGGAAGTTGGGGTGAGCATTTGGTTTCAACCGAATCAAAATAGTCAAAGCTGAATAAACCAATATTTAAACAAAAAATCCAAAATTGAAACCAAACCGCAATTAGCCATAATCGAAACCGAACCGATAAACGATTCAGTTTATTCGGTTAGACTATTTCTATTATTCAATGGGCTGGCCCAAAGTGGGAAACGTGGTTTAATTATATTATTTGTAATTTTTATACATATGTTTGTTGAATTTTAAAGTTGGGTCCAAAGTTTGACTAGTTGTTAAATTATCAAAGTTTGACTTTATATATATATATATATATATATATATATATATATATATTGGCGAGCGGAGTGGTAATCTCTTATGCATAGAGGCTAGAAGGGAACGTTGTCTTTTACTAGGTTTTTTTGGTTAAGATTAACACGACATACATGCTCCCTGACAAACTGGAGATAGAGCAACTGACATGTTCTATTATCTTTCAAAAAGTTGAGTATAAGTGGGTCCCGCCATGCTGTCATTCCTGTAATAGCTTTGCAAGCATCATCTATCGCTGCCTGGACGTTGGAGCGCCGTTTGATCAAGTCCCTCGTCCTAATCAAAAGGGGCCAACATTCAAAGTTGCATTTGGAGCTAACACGGTACTCCCTAGCACTATGGGAGTGGAGGATGACATATCTGTGGAACCGAGGAACATGGACACAAACGAGCCAGTCTTACAAGGGGCCCCTCATTCATCTCTCTTAGGAAAGAGGACGGGAGCGGAGAATGGGGAAGAAGGGAGTAAGGGTGTGACGAGGCATAGTAGGCTGTGGTGGTATTTGGCTATGACATGCAACAAGAGGAAGACAATCGAGCTTGATTTCCTTCAGGGCTAAGGCTGTTAGCCGAGGAGGGGATCACGTCAGAGTGCGGAGGAGACTAGGAAGTAGACGAGTGCTTTGTATCATTCATCATGTGGACCACTCCTCTCACGACTCAGGCAAAGAGGCGGCTCGCCAGGATGGGTCGCAACCTAGTTAGGAACCTTTTGCATATTCTAATCATATATGACAGACTAAATTTGAGTATAAAGCGAGAGGTGATAAAACTTCTAATGCTTTGCAGTGTGGTCTCTCTCCCCCCTTAGAGAGAGCTTGCGTGTCAACAAGGAAATCAACCACCGTAATTTATGACTATTTTTACATGAAATATGAGGGACGAATTCGATAGGTAGGTGGAGGGACATTATAGAGTATGCTGAGAACTCCAGGCGTTCTATTATCAATATTCTGTAGTCTAAAATTAGATCGGTTACTAAGATTACCAGGCGGACCGCGACGCACTGATCCTCCGCCCACAACCTTGACTGTAGCGATATAGCTTTATTTGGGTGATGTGGGATACAAAAATTTGGCAGGGAGACGTGATTCAGTGCTCTGACCAACTCGTTACCGTTAAATTCACCAACAAAGGGTGTCGTCAAATTGTGGTGGGAGTAGTGCATGGCTATATTGATCGAATCAAGCGGTTAGGATTGTGAAGAGATATTACTACTGTTAGTACGCAGCTTGGGTACAAACTGCCCTTGGTTGTAGTGGGAGACTTCAATGCTATTTTATATACTAATGAGAAGAAGGGTGTCGACCGGTACAACAGGTGATCCTTTCGGAGTTTCAACGATGTCTCTTATCCTCGGGGCTCGGGTGTATGCCTAAGACCGAACACATATGGACTGAATAACCGAACGATCCTCAACCGGATTGTCAGCCAGGTGGACCGCACTCTCTATATTGGGAGGTGGTTGGATACATTCCAATTGTATCGGACGGAATGTTTACCCCATGGTACCAGTGATTACTCCCATATTGTCATCAGATTGGCGGATATGCCAGTTATCAAAGGGAGGCCTTTCAAATTCAACAATGTCTTGATCCATATGGAGGGTTATAAGGAGGTGGTCAAGCAAGGTCGGGGGAATGGGGAGAGTACGATTGCTCGATGCATGCTCGTGCATAAGTTGAAGTCTATTAAAGGACTTCTTAAGGAACATGGGAGACCATCTATTCCTCTCCATGATCTGGAGGTTAAGCTGGCCGATATTCAATACAGGGTCTAGTTAGACCCGCTCGACTCTGTCCTCACGGAAAAGGAGGTTGCTCTCCAAGATCAGCTACACTGGAAAAGATTTTTGGATGATGTCCAAGTCAAACAACGAGCTAAATACAATTGGCTCAGAGATGGTGATAGGTGTTCTAAATTCTTCCATGCCACGATGAAAGTTAGGCATCATCGAAATGCCATTCATGGATTGCTAGATCCTAACGTGGTGCTTATTACTGGAGCTGATGGTACCTGTTATAAGATAGTTTGTTTCTAATGTCACGCTCCGATTCCGAAAAATCGATAGTCGTCCCCCGGACGTGATGCCGTGCGAACCTAGGTTGCAATTGCACAAGGCATAGTCATAAGGTAATCCGAAATACAACATTTAAGAGAGAGAGAGAGAGAGAGCGCAGACGAATTGAACAACACATTGAGACAGAAAAACTTGCATTTTATTGATAATAGACATCATTTACAGACTCTATTACAATTGTGCCGTGCGGACTTTACAACATGACTCGATTACAAAAGGACTGCCGATGAGATAGCTGTTCCATACGTACATCCTTCATTTACAACAAAAGTATTCCGGTCACCTGGATTGGAGGAAAGCCGAGACATGTTCCTTGGACTTGCAGAGAGTCTTCAAAAGTTGAACGGCGGGATCTTCGACGCGTGGTCGAAGCTTCAAAACACGAACGTCGCCTTGGTCAGTTGGCACGTTTTTCTTGATTTCTATCACCTGCAAAGAGCGAGGGTCAGTACGATCACATATACTGGCGAGTGGCTAATTAAACCCAAGCTCTGCATTTGGTTCAAGCAGTTTTATAAACATGTTAGCTATTTGGTGATCTTTCTAACCATTCTATTCGATTTGCATGTTAACATATTTTAGGCAAGCTTATGAAATTGTATACATTGAGCAGTTATCACATTCATCCCGTGTCACGTGCATTAGTTCAAGCAGTGAAGGGTGTGAAGGTCATTGGCAATATCAAGCCATCATGGACTATAGCTGGGTTAGACGGTGACCCTTTCGCGGCGGTAGCGACCCTGTGCGAAAGTTTCCGAATCACCCGTACCAGTCCTGTTGGCACTTGCTATACTCGTTCCTCCCGGGCTGAATCGGTTCCTTGGCCTAGACAAACGTTCGAAGAAATTACACCTTGTCGACAAGTTGTCCAATGATCGTTTTTGCAGATCTTGAAATAATTCTCTCTTTTCTAGAACCTTATATTTTCTCTTTTTGGTGTGAAACTTACATTTTCAGAGTTAATTACTCAAATTGATGCAGTCATTTCGAGTTTCCTTTAGCGAGTGTTTCGTGAAGAATTGTGCCTTAATTCATTGGTTCTACACTATGACGACAAGCATTAATTTTGTGTTTCATAATTGATTTTGAAACAGAGGGTCGAGGCAAAGGAGGTCATCCACTCACCTTAGTCTTTGCTTCAGGCGAGGGACTGGTTGTGTCACTTCTCGTTCCCAGAATACGTATTTTAATACATGTACTGCTAAAATGTATTTATTTAATATTTATCATGTATTGTTCTGTATTTAAATTCCTTTAAATTTTACGCTAATTAAAATTTTCTGCATTTTACTTTCTGCTTTGCTTTTGGGTTCGACCTGAGTTGGTTTATTTTCCGGCCTTGGGTGGTTCAACATGAACCCACCTACCACCACCCCCATTTAAGCCCCATCCCCTTTCTCTCTCTTCATTACTTCTTCTCATTACTCTTCTTCTTCCTCATAATGTAGTGTCCCGTCCCGCTCAGTCAATCGGAGGAATCGAAATGCCGACGGCGTTCGGACTTAGCCTTGCAACGGCTACTCGAAGATATCGCTCGGTCGAGGCGACCGCTCGCTCAGGTGGGGTAGTTTCGGTGAACTTGCCTCATCTTAGCCTTCACATAATAAATCGCATGTTTTCAACTTGCACAAGTAGGCTTGATAATAAAAGAGACGAATTCACATAGCTAAAGGGAATAATCTCGACGGGTCGAATTGAGTTAGAACATGGAAAGGTCCAACAGTCGGCTTAGAGTTGGTGCACGACGTGCTTTGAAAATAACACTCGGTCCTTCGTCCCGTGGCTTGGGAGAAGGAAAGTTGGTTGAGTAGGCAAAGTCATGAATCGTAGCCTAAGTCATAGGCGTTGCCCGCATGAATGCTTCATAAAGCATGCACGGTCCCATCGTCGAAGGCTTGGCATAGCCTTGACCCGCCCTATGAGTTAAGTTGCGTCGCATGACTGCTGGCGTAAGTTTAGGCGCCCAAATGACTTGGTCGTTCAGAAGTCGAACGCATCCGCGGCACGTTTCCGCAATGCGATGCTTGACGTAGCTTTTGCTCGTCGAGTCGTTGTGCGTTTAAGTCAGGCAAGTTATGTTAGGCTATCAGAGTGGTAGCAAGCACGGACCTACGAGTTCTACGGTTGGGTATAACCATATAGTCTTACGGTCTCAAGGCCCGTCGACTTGGACATGAGTGTTGCGTGGAGCACGATTGGCTTAAAGCACGATGCACGAACTTAGTGTTTAAGGCATGAACCACGGTTGATCTAATGAGTTTTGGAGGAAGGAATATCGAATAGGCATTGAGTTGAATGAAATGATATGGTAACAGGGAGAAGGCTCGCGGCCGTGGGTCGTCGAGGGATCTCAAGGAGCATCAAGGGAGAAGGCTCGCGACCGTGGGTCGTCGAGGGATCTCAAGGATAGAAGTCTTGATATTGGTTTGAAAGAGATGGTAACATTGGAAGAGGAATGACTGTGTGAGACGTCAGTTTGTGTCGAGTCTTGCATGATCATTGGACAACTTGTCGACAAGGAGAAAGTTTCCACGAGCGGCAACCCTGGGCGCCGAGGGACCGCGTCATTCCAGAGGGAAACAAGGTATAGCCGTAGCTGGACGAACCGCTCGGGTTATTCGGAAACTTTCTTCGGGGCTAGCTACTTGCGATGAAAGGGTCTTCGAATAACAAGGCTATAAGTCTACGATAGCTTGTGGTGTTAGTGACCAATTCATATAGATGGGTCGGCACGAGCGGCAATCCGCGTGTGTGCCTTTGGATTTAGTCTAGTTGAATGTGTGTATGGTTGGAACACAAGCGTTTGGGCCTAAAAATGGCTACAACATAGGCGACGTGCTTCGGCATGAGAGGTGGCGTCGAGTCTTAAGTCGTCGGCATATAAGTTGCATAAGTTGGTTTTGAGTTGTCTTGAGTTTAAGTCTGGAAATACCGCAAGGCAAAGTTGGTCAAGTGACACTTAGTTCACAAGTTGGATGGGTCAGTTGATGATTTAGTAGCAAGGGCCGCGAGGCGGCAAGGGCTGCGAGGCGGCAAGGGCTGCGAGGCGGCAAGGGCTGCGAGGCGGCGATATGATTGAGTCTCAATGAGTTGTGAGGCGCGGCCTCAAAAAGGACTTATAGCACGGTCACACGGGAAAGGAGTCTTATCGCGTAGTTGCGTCTTTGATTTTGGGCCGTAAGGCAAATACGACTTGATAGGTTAGCATTGATGTTGCAAGCATGTGATGGTCTCGAGACACAAAATAGGCCAAAGGCGTCTGTCCTAAAACCGATCCTAAGAAAAGAGTAGAAAGACAATCATAAAGGGGCTATGTTACACACAAAGTAAAATAACGTGTTGGTTTTGTATGAGTGGGCGATGAGCTCATTCCACCAGTACAGTTGAGTACTGACACCTACATAGTTTTCATGTGCAGGCACAGGTAGAAGCTCGTGGCGCGGAGCTCGCTTGGATGCGTCGAGGCACGGAGTTATTTGGCGATTCGAAGCGTGCGGCCGCATGGAGTCGAGACTTATACATGACATAATGTATGGACGTCGCCTTCCGAAGCTTCCGCTGGTTTAAGACTTGTATTTGAGAGATGAGAGAGAGCTGAGTGACTTGTAATGTGAGATGAGTGAGCTTGAGAGACTTGTAATCTTGGCTTCGCGCCCCATTGTAATCTTTGTTTCAATATCAATAAAGAGCTTCTTGAATAACTTGTGTTTGTTCTAGTTTCCGTTGCTATTATTTAATGTCTCTGCACGGGAATTCTGTGCGACGACCCCGTCGCAGCCGCTGAAATCGGCCGTTATGGAACCCGCCTTGCACGAGCGCAATCTAGGCTCGTGCGGCATCACGCCTTAGCGAGGACGATCGCTCCTACGGGAGTGGGGCGTGACATAATGGTATCAGAGCACGGCTTTACGTCCTTGGACTATCGATTGAATTCTTTAACTCCGTTGTTTCCGCAAACTCTGAAGTATTGCTTCCGCAAAGTTGATATCGTTGGTGCGCTCTCTCAATTGTCCCACGGGATGTCCATACAATAAGTCTAACTATTTTGCAAAACATAGGAGAACAGTTTTTGATAAAACGAATAGATGGTTTGCGTAAGCCCGATTGGCTAAGTCGGGCTGGACATATACACCAAGGATTGTGTCGACCTTAGCAAAGTCGAGTGCGGGATTCGTAGTGTCGAGTAAGAATGAGTTAGACTTGATTGAGTAAATGAGATGACTATCGATAGGGGTGCTATCGAGCGACGATATCGTCGATGCGATATAGAGGAGCGTGTTTGGAATTCGAGGAATGGTTCGAACGAGATTCGAAGAAGTCGATTTTGATTCGAATGATAGTTTTGAGGATTTGTTGAATGACTTCATTCCTGAGTGGTGTATGCGATAGTCTCAGGAATGTCGATCGTTCGATTGAGGATGTGGGGTATCGATGAGTCTATCAGCAATCGTCGCATGGATGCAAAGCCTTAGATTGAATATGATTGAGCAAAATATAGTCTTGATGATTTTGATGAGTCGATTCGAACAACTTAGAGATTGACATGCACGGAACGTGCACAGGATTGAGGATTGTGCGAAGTATGAAACGCGAAGATGATTGAGTAGATAAATCAAATGGAGAAAAAGCTAAGGTGTAGCGAACGGATGACTTGATCGATGAAATTGATACGGATTGTATACGAAAAGTTAGCACGACAGGTAGATAGCGTGCATGAAAAATTGAATTTTGAAGTTACGCAATGACTCTAAAGATTGGAATGGGTATTGCTTGATGATTTGAGTTAGCAAAGGAAGGATGTGATTTGAGGAAAAACGTTGCTCGATGACTTGAGATAGACGGATGAAATTGATGTTGTGAATTGATTCGAGGAGATTATCCAGTCGGACGATAGCATCATTCGCACAACTCAGAATTCGTTGCAAACGAAGATCGTCAGGTTACGTATATCGTCGATGGTATTGAAGCGTATCAAAGATGATATGCGATAACTCGGGGGTACTCTGACTCGGTGAACGACGATCGTGCAAGTGTTATTGTTCGGTTGGATGCAATACTCAGGATTTTGATTGAGACGAATGTTGGATGAAAGTGATCGTGTCTTGATGGTTACGCGGATAACCACAGCGTCGACGATCTTGTCTTGTGCGAGCGCAACTTTAGCCTCGCACATGCGTTGCGTCGGATTTGGGGCGATCGTTCCGCGTGAGCGCTGACATGGTGATTCATGTCGCGGGAATGATCGAACTCGGAAAATCAGGACGCGGCAACGTTGATTGTCTTGACTTGTCGGTTTGATGCGAAGGAGAATTCGAGGATGTTAGGACTTGCGATTGATGAATGAATAAAACTTGAGGATTGAGTAGGTCCAATCCGCGCATCGAGAATGAATTAGTCTAGACATAAAACAAGAGTTACGTCCGATGAGAATGATTATCTCGCGGGAGCGTGCATGGTGATTTGTGCCCACCGTGGATAATCTGACTCGCGTGAGATCGGGACGCAACATATTGTTAAGTCAGACGGCCTTGTGATCGATTACGTGAATTGGGATGAATGACTTAGGGAGTATAAAATGTGAATTATGGTTTAGCGATGAATTGTGTCGTAGCGTACTTGAATTGGGAAGGATTGATAGGCGAACTATATCGAACGTGTTTAAAGGGATAAGACTATACAAGATGACTTATTGAATGAACGATTTTGATACGTCGTGAAATTGGTTGAACGTGAGTTGTCGTAGGATGGCTTTGCTGAATGATTCGGACCCCGTGCGACGAAATGTTGGGATGTGCGTAGGGAATCGATGCTCGATGTTTAGAAATCGGAGTGATGCGAGCTTGGGTAGAAAATCCTTTACTATCAACTTGGTTTGACTTTAGGATGGGGTCAGTGTTGATATCGTGTTTGGGAACTGTGATTCCAATACTGACAATTGACTTTAGCCTAAAGAGATTGCCTAGCGGCTAGGCGAGATGTCCATGTTGCGGGAGTTAGCATCGGTAGGATTGATTTTCAGGATTGAGTGGATGGATCGATAGGTGGAATTGGATTCACTATCAAAAGGCTTGGTTGAAATGCATGTATTTTGGGAACGCTAGAATGTGTGCACGATCCAAACTAAGTGATACGCTGAATCAAGTGAGACTTGAGGAACGGGGAAGTGTCGATGATTTTGAGATCGTAAGTTTTGAAGAAAGGATTGAGGGTAGCACGAGCGTGGCTCGGATTTAAGGAACGCAAGGGTACGTGTGCGAGAGTCCTTGAATGTTAAATCAAGTTATAAGTCGATAAGAGTACTCAGTTAGTTTCGAGGACGAAACTTTTTCTGAGTGGTGTATGATGTAGTGCCCCGTCCCGCTCAGTTAATCGGAGGAATCGAAATGCCGACGGCGTTCGGACTTAGCCTTGCAACGGCTACTCGAAGACATCGCTCGGTCGAGGCGACCGCTCGCTCAGGTGGGGTAGTTTCGGTGAAGTTGTCTTATCTTAGCCTTCACATAATAAATCGCATGTTTTCAACTTGCACAAGTAGGCTTGATAATAAAAGAGACGAATTCACATAGCTAAAGGGAATAATCCCGACGGGTCGAATTGAGTTAGAACATGGAAAGGTCCAACGGTCGGCTTAGAGTTGGTGCACAGCGTGTTTTGAAAATGACACTCGGTCCTTCGTCCCGTGGCTTGGCAGAAGGAAAGTTGGTTGAGTAGGCGAAGTCATGAATCGTAGCCTAAGTCATAGGCGTCGCCCGCATGAATGCTTCATAAAGCATACACGGTCCCATCGTCCAAGGCTTGGCATAGCCTTGATCCGCCCTATGAGTTAAGTTGCGTCGCACGACTGCTGGCGTAAGTCTAGGCGCCCAAATGACTTGGTCGTTCAGAAGTCGATCGCATGTGCGGCACGTTTCCGCAATGCGATGCTTGACGTAGCCTTTGCTCGTCGAGTCGTTGTGCGTTTAAGTCAGACAAGTTATGTTAGGCTATCAGAGTGGTAGCAAGCACGGACCTACGAGTTCTACGGTTGGGTATAACCATATAGTCTTACGGTCTCAAGGCCCGTCGACTTGGGCATGAGTGTCGCGTGGAGCACGATTGGCTTAAGGCACGATGCACGAACTTAGTGTTTAAGGCATGAACCACGGTTGATCTAATGAGTTTTGGAGGAAGGACTATCGAATGGGCATTGAGTTGAATGAAATGATATGGTAACAGGGAGAAGGCTCGCGGCTGTGGGTCGTCGAGGGATCTCAAGGAGCATCAAGGGATAAGGCTCGCGACCGTGGGTTGTCGAGGGATCTCAAGGATAGAAGTCTTGATATTGGTTTGAAAGAGATGGTAACATTGGAGGAGGAATGACTGTGTGAGACGTCAGTTTGTGTCGAGTATTGCATGGTCATTGGACAACTTGTCGACAAGGAGAAAGTTTCTACGAGCGGCAACCCTGGGCGCCGAGGGACCGCGTCGTTCCGGAGGGAAATACGGTATAGCCGTAGCTGGACGAACCGCTCGGGTTATTCAGGAACTTTCTTCGGGGCTAGCTACTTGCGATGAAAGGGTCTTCGAATAACAAGGCTATAAGTCCACGATAGCTTGTGGTGTTAGTGACCAATTCATATAGATGGGTCGGCACGAGCGGCAATCCGCGTGTGTGCCTTTGGATTTAGTCTAGTTGAATGTGTGTATGGTTGGAACACAAGCGTTTGGGCCTAAAAATGGCTACAACATAGGCGACGTGCTTCGGCATGAGAGGTGGCGTCGAGTCTTAAGTCGTCGGCATATAAGTTGCATAAGTTGGTTTTGAGTTGTCTTGAGTTTAAGTCTGGAAATGCCGCAAGGCAAAGTTGGTCAAGTTACACTTAGTTCACAAGTTGGATGGGTCAGTTGATGATTTAGTAGCAAGGGCCGCGAGACGGCAAGGGCTGCGAGGCGGCAAGGGCTGCGAGGCGGCAAGGGCTACGAGGCGGCGATATGATTGAGTCTCAATGAGTTGTGAGGCGCGGCCTCAAAAAGGACTTATAGCACGGTCACACGGGAAAGGAGTCTTATCGCGTAGTTGCGTCTTTGATTTTGGGCCGTAAGGCAAACACGACTTGATAGGTTAGCATTGATGTTGCAAGCATGGGATGGTCTCGAGACACAAAATAGGCCAAAGACGTCTGTCCTAAAACCGATCCTAAGGAAAGAGTAGAAAGACAATCATAAAGGGGCTATGTTACACACAAAGTAAAATAACGTGTTGGTTTTGTATGAGTGGGCGAGGAGCTCATTCCACCAGTACAGTTGAGTACTGACACCCACATAGTTTTCATGTGCAGACACAGGTAGAAGCTCGTGGCGCGGAGCTCGCTTGGATGCGTCGAGGCACGTAGTTCCTTGGCGATTCGAAGCGTGCGGCCGCATGGAGTCGAGACTTATACAGGACATAATATATGGACGTCGCCTTCCGAAGCTTCCGCTGGTTTAAGGCTTGTATTTGAGAGATGAGAGAGAGCTGAGTGACTTGTAATGTGAGATGAGTGAGCTTGAGAGACTTGTAATCTTGGCTTCGCGTCCCATTGTAATCTTTGTTTCAATATCAATAAAGAGCTTCTTGAATAACTTGTGTTTGTTCTAATTTTCGCTGCTATTATTCAATGTCTCTGCACGGAAATTCTGTGCGACGACTCCGTCGCAGCCGCTGAAATCGGCCGTTATGGAACCCGCCTTGCACGAGCGCAATCTAGGCTCGTGCGGCATCACGCCTTAGCGAGGACGATCGCTCCTACGGGAGCGGGACGTGACACATAACTCCCCCTCCAACCTAGGAGAGCTAGGCAAGTACAACTTGCTTCTTGATGGATCTCCACTTTCGTTGTTCCATTGTCTTCCTCACAAGATTCTTAGATACTTTAGTACTTAGCATTTTCAATTTCCATGGCTCATTTTGTGTAGATCTAAACTTGTTGTATTTTCGGATTTTTGGGTTTTGATCTAGCTAACCTTGTTATTTTCAAGTTTTGATGGTTGCATGTTGTAGAAAATTTCGTTCTACCCTATTTTTGACCTATGGAAGTCCAGATTTGGGCTTGGAATAAAGGATTTAGAGAACTTGGAAGCAATGGCTTCCATGGTTCTGTTCTCGGGAATGGAGAAGAAGAACAGTGTTGAGCCGCATGGCTTGCACGGTCCAGCCGCATGAACTTCTTAGCCGCATGGCAGTACTTGACCGCATGGAATTTCATGCGGCAAGTCTTCCAGCCGCAGGGCAATATCTGCCGCATGGCGATACTGCCGCATGAGCTCGCTTGAACCATTGCCGCATAAGACCTTGGCAACTTCTCAGCCACATGGCTCTGCTCGACCGGAGCCGCATAGACTTGCACCCTTTTCAGCCGCATAAGGCTTTGCTAATTCTGGCTTTGCTAATTCTGGCCGCATGAAACTTTCCATTCCTGGCCGCATGACTTGTTAGTTTCTGGCCGCATGGATTCCCCGCCGCATGAGATAAATCTTTCAGCCGCATGGCATTTAGCATTTAGCCGCATAAGGTCCAGTCCCATCTTGCCGCATGAGTTTGAGCCCGAGCCGCATAAAGCTTGCCATTTTCCAGCCGCATAAGGCTCAACTTTTCTTGCCGCATGAGCTTCAATCCGAGCCGCATAAGGCTCAGCTTCCGCAGCCGCATGAGGCATTGGCTTGAATTAGCCGCATAACTATCATTTGTCCCAGCCGCATGAGTTTTGGGACTTGAGCCGCATAGGGCCCAGATCCCCTATCCGCATAGACATGATTTCTTGAGCCGCATAGGCTCGATTTCTTGAGCCGCATGGACTTAGTTTTTCAGCCGCATAACTTTACTTTTTCTCAGCCGCATGGCTGGGTTGGCTTCAGACGCATGAGCGCGTATCTTTTACAGCCGCATGAGCACGTATCTTTCCAGCCGCATGAGCGCGTATCTTTCCAGCCGCATGAGCATATCTTTTCACGCCGCATGAGCACATATTTCTCAGCCGCATGAGACCCTATTTTTCCGGCCGCACGAACTATAGCCCATAATGCCTTTTTGCTGATTCTTGTCCCGAATTGACATTGATTGTGACCTTGACTAATAATTGATCATGCGTTCCTAGTTGGAACTAAGAGACTGGCTAGTCGTCTTATTGAATTGAATGAGACACGTTCATATTAACTATGAACTATTGCAATCGATTGGCCGATCCCGAATATTGACATATAGACACGTGCATGCTTCAATTTATTTTTTACAAAAGCAGCATGTGTACTTTATGGTCAAGGCATGATTATTCCGTGGCTAGGTTTGATTGTTGTATTACGCTATGTAAGACCTACAACCTAACCGCACGGACATCGTTGTAGAGTTGTGCATATCGTACTTTGTACGGAAGTGCTCATTCTGAAGGACCATGATCCACGGCATGAGATTTCACTTAACATAGGGGCTACTAAGTTAAATAAAATAATGATTGCATGGAGAGAGAATGGATTCCCGAGTTCTTATATGGCAGCCATCTTTGGTACTATTAGTTTCCGACATGCCGGCTGGTTCCTACAGATACTGCAAATCTGCCACACGGGCAGGGAGCGGTATCTGCTTATATTATTTATTGTATATTGATGACGGGCGTCCCGCTGGGACTCGTCTAATTCATGATTGGCGCAATTAATTGATTGGGTAAACTAGCCTTGCTTGTACATAGTAAGAACTGAGGAATCCTTATTGCATATTTCCAGGGTAACTTGGAACTCACAGTAGCAAGCCGTAGTAGTTGAATGGCCGTTTAAATTGATTTGTTTGTGTACTGTACCTACTCTGTTAACTACCGAGATGATCAGAATATCAGGACATGACGGGTCAACTTCTGTCCTTGTTTGGTTGGAAAGTTGGTTCGAAGTGTCGTGATGTTATGTGAATTCCAGTAGCAAGCAGAGATCTATTTATCATATTTTCCTATTACTGGTTCTAATTCCTCATATCGTGCTTCCTTGCGGTACTTGCTATTAGAGGTCTAACCTCTCTGGTTTTGCATGGCCAGATTTAGAGCGGTTCCCGAGGACTCAGCTTACTTCCACCTCCAAGATGGTCAATACTAGAGGAATGATCGCAGGAGGACTCGAGTGGGTTCCTTACTTTCCCGCTCGTTTTGTTACTTACTTTATACTTGCCGTTTGGCGCCGACATGTTAGTCGGATTGTCTTGTACTTATTTTTACATAATTGTAACTAAGTCAGGCTGCAACTGATAACAATTGTGTATACTTTGCTACATCATCTGGCTATGTTTTGTAAAGCCAGATGTCAAGAACATTTTGACTGAGCGTTTGGGACGCCTTACTGCTTTATCTTACATGTTCTCTATTACTGTTTCTTGTTTGAATGATTGAGACAATAGATGTGAAGTGACCATAGTGAGACTTTCATGTAGTATGCACCCCCTCGTCTTTTAGATAACATTGGTCGTATTATACGGTATTCATCTACCCGTAATACGTAGCTGGCTGAGTCATTCTCCCGCTCTCCAGTATTCTGGTTCTGGGGCGTGACAGGTTGGCTGCGCTTAGACGTCGCCTACGCGATCACCTGCAATCGCATAAGCAACTGATTAGAACACTGTATTATTTAAGGAATTCGATATGAATGCGAAGTTTGAAAATGCAAGTCATGAAAACCATCGAAAACATTCACGAAAATCAAAGCCAAAGCCAAAACAAGTGCGACATGAAAAGCAGAGCAACGAGAGGTCTCTTCCGACTCAGCCACAGAGCCAATCCTCGAGACGCAACCCGCTGAATATGGCACTTGATTCCGAAGAAGCCTTTCCATAACGAGAAAATGATCTTAATTCAATTGTTCCCATTCGACCGATTCAACTGATCTCGATCTATCGGTCCCGACTGAATCGGTAGTGTTACTTTCTCGCGCACCCCGTGGACGAAAACGGGACACGATGTAGGGACGGGACACTACATCTAACGGGACCCCTACAACCATAACTCCTACCCGTACACTTTTTCGCACTTCGATTTTAAGAAGCTGGTATCTAGGCGAAAAAACTATGTGCTGAGGATCCCTTGTTGCTTAGAGGAGAAAGAGCTTATTGTTAAGAAGATGGATCCAAAGAAATCGCTGACCGGATAGTTTTGGGGTTTCTTTCTTCAAGAAACACTGAGATATGATCAAGGAGGATGTTCTGGAAGCGGTTAGAGTTCTTCAACTCTGGTAAGCTACTTAAGAAGCTTAATCATACTTTTATTGTCTTGATTGCGAAGGTTGAGGGAGCGACTTTGGTAGGAGATTTTAGGCCTATTGCATGCTGCACTTCTTATAAAAGTTCATCGCCCACCTTATGTGTGACCAAATGATGGATGTTATACAGGAGCTTATATCTCCTAATCAGACGACTTTTATCAAAGAGTGCTCTTCTCATAGAACTGCTTGTTGGCCCACGAGCTTGTGAGGGATTTTAACAAACATGGGGCTCGCATGCGGATTTCGTTTTGACCCTGAAACGGTAATTTTTCTTCTTCATATGTGCCAGATTGGACTTATGGGTACTTTCTCTTCACCGTAGATGCTATTCGGATTTTATGGACATATTTGTTTCAGCATTTGGAGTCATCTGCTCAATTTGATATTTGTAATATTCTGTATTTGACACGTTGGTGTCCGATAAGTCGACACTTCATCCACCGTCAATCAGACAAGATACCTTGCTCTTAGCATTTATAGCTGATACGAGCGACTCGTGCATTGGTTAGTACGCGATATCTGTTTTGAGGATATGGGATAGTGTATTCGATCACTGAGGATTTGTACTTGTTACATTGTTTTGGATGAGTCGTACTCACCGAATGATGTCATTGGGCGGGGGGGGGGGGGGGGGGGGGGGGGTGAGTTACTAAGACATATGGCTACTATGCATTTTTCGGTGAACCATAGACTCTGGAGAACCTATGGAAGTTTATGACCCCTAATGCAGCTGGCCTCTGGCATTCGATGAACGCTTTGCACGGTTAAATATGACTGAGTTCAATATATGTACAGTTGGCCTCTAGCCGATAGCTATGCCGACTACCTATTCAGTCAGACAACCCATACGCTCGAATATTGCCTCACATTGTATCTACTTAGCCATTAGTATTAGATGTTTTACTTATTGTTGTTAGTAGTGTTCAGTTTACATTATAGCATATTCTTTGCATCTTGTTGTGTCCCTCCGAGGACCTGGTTTTTCTTCCAGGCTTAGACGAGCGGTACTACCTGGAGGTGTATGGTTTATGACCAAATTCAGCACCTGGACCAGCCGAGGACTTAGAGGTCTACCCCGGAAAGCTATCCTGAGTTCGGGTAGGACTTCGTCTTGGGACAAGTATCATTATTTAGTTAGTCGATACTTGAGTTTGGTTATCTTACTTTTTTTTTTTTTCGCATTTCTTCTGTTTTTCGTTTTAGTATTATTATTCAGTGTTGTACTAGTGAGTTTGTTCCCACCTGAATATGCCATGTCAGGACAACTCCTTGTAAAAAGTGTTGTTTATAGGCTTATAGCTATGGTGTTTTCCTTCTTGACCTGCCAATGAGAAGTAAGCCAGCGGATACACTGGGACTTGCAGACCAAGAAAATCTAACAAGGCCACTGCTTACGATTAAGAAAGGTTCGGTGATAGTAGATCCATCACTTGGCAAAAACCTCTTATTTGACCATTTTGGCTAAAGTAGCATCGACCACTTGATGTGTGTTTTGCCAGAAGTCTCTTAACTGCCATTTATGGGTGAAGCAGTTCAAGCCTTGAAACTAGTGCAATAACAGCAGCGAGCATCACAGTTTAGTTTGCTGCAGCATGAGGAGTTACATGGTCATGACACAGATATGGAGCTGCCTAATGTTGGATTTAGACAAACAGTGTTTTCAGCATCTGATATGTACCGCACTAAAGCAAGGTTTACAAGGGATGATTCTGGTTCTTTTCGGAGGTAGTTGAGTTCCGGCCCCTTGAGGACAGCTTGAGCCAGCACTTTTGGCAATAGGTTGGAGGGTTTTCAGGAGGTAGTATAGTTGAGGACGGGGGTTGCACAGACGGTTGCAGTATAGAGAAGAGTGGCTGTACTTATCTGTATCCTCGTGCATTATGCTTGAGAGACCAATTGGGCCGAAGAAGACTTGCAACTAAGCAATAAAATATGGTTTTGCTGGATCAGGATGCATGTTTATTGGACAAATGATTCTTTTTTGGACCAGTAGTGCCGCTTCCACAGAAGCTATTTTTCAATGCTAAATGAGTTAGCAAATAGTTGGCCCATCATAACCTGTAATATTACAGATATTTGCATCTTCTGAGCAGTAAATTTGTCTTGTGATTGATGAATCCATCCTATCATACATGCAATTGAAACAAGGCAATCCAGAGTGTTCAAGTAGGACGACGATTTTATCTTGAATTCCTAAAAATATATGCAATTCCACACTAACTCAGGTAAACTATGTCTCGAGCTGACCAATTCATTTTGATTTTGTTTTCTTTTCCATTTGTGATTGTTGCTATCTGTGATTCATTTGACACTGATTGTGATTAAATGTCTCCAACTGATTTTCCTATAGATGCTCGGTTAATGGTAGTCACAATGCCCTCATTCGTATGTCAAAAAACCCTATTTATGGCCTTGCAGTTGCTCTTAATTTGAACTCTTTCCTCCTATAATTTCTCATGAATCCTTCTGAAAGCCAATGGTGTCACGCTCTGGCCACAAGCCCGGCAGGACATGGCTGTGTATGAGCCACTTGTGCACATCATTTGGCCCAACTTGCCAAACTGGTTGACTCTGATGCACACTCTTATCTCACAAGCGATATGAGACTAAATCTTCATAGTCTTGCACACTCAAAGAGGTGATGACCCCAACGCAGCCCCACCTGGCACCTGTATGACTCTGTCGCATCCAAGTGGAGCACGATCCACTAGGTATCTCTGACACCATATGTCACGTTCCAGCCACGGCCCTCGGCCTCTCCCCGGGCATGATCCGTCCATGGGCCACATGTGGTTATCACTTTACTCAATACCAAAATGGTTAACCCGGATGTACACATGAGATCCAAACACAAAATATCAACCAATCAAACTCTCATCCCACTAGTGATTTGGGACTAAATCTTGGGGCTTCACAAATAACAGTTGCTAAGGACACCACTTAACAAGTAGTGCCTGATTCATGTCCTGCAAGTTGATTCGCAATCCACCGTTCTTTCTTTTCTTTTTTCCATAAGTACCCATCTCACCAACTTGAGAAGTCATCATCCCTCTCCCTTCCTATCTTGATATGTACTTCAATTGACATGCTCCGGCCCATGGGCTCGAACAGACACGGCCCATGCATGGGCCACATGTGTACATCACGTGGCCAAATTTGCCAAAATTGGACGAGTTACCCAGTTTCTACCCCAAAACATGAGCTTCACAAGGGTAATGATGGTGGTGGTTTTTTGTTGTTTCTTACATTCGGGTGTGTGTGGACATCTAAACACACCCGTCTAATCCTCCAGGTACATGAAGACTACTCCTCCATGCACTGGTCAATGGGAACCTATAAGCTGTGTTGAATGATTCTAATGTTGATAACACTCTTTAAACTCCCTCAGTTTTCCAAGTAAGAAATAATGAGTTAAAATTGCATCTGAAAATAGTTGGTTTTAGAAATTTCATATTCGTAATTCTTTGGTTCCTTGCATGCCTTGTAGAATACCACTTTGGTGCTACCCTTGTCTACTACCTAGATGTGAAGCTTCGTTAACTTCTCTATTTTCTTCACAAGCAAATGGTATTTAATTGTCTTGGGTTATGCGACAAGGAAATTGAGCCCAGAAAACAATTCCTTTAGTTTGATCGCTGAAAGAATGTGATGGGAAAAGTATCATCACGATCATAAAACCTTCCACACCATGTTTTTACTCATAAGAAGAATATAGATAGTTACACAGATGTAGTGCACATACAAGTTACTTTCGGTTTGAGGGTCTGTTTATTTCTGCAATTCAGGCTACTACCTAGAAGTGTAGCATGCGGGAGGTTGCATGCGTTGTCCATCTCTCAGGACGATGCTCTCGCACCTGTACTTGTCCAGCTCCCGGGACGATGCTCTCGTGCGTTGTTCACCCGTGATATCGCTTATGGATCATGAACTAGTCGTCTTAATGGTTCCTGATTGGCTATCGCATGCTCGACTGGTTGGATGCATAGGGTCAGATCCCATAAAGAGAATTTCATGCGACAAACCGTCACAAAGTGGCCTTCAATCTGTAATGCCCCGCTCCGCTCGGTACATTATGATGAGTCGTTGACTCGAAGAGTTGCGTTGACCCGATGAGGTATCGATGCAAATCGATGCGAGAGTTACGTTGGCCAAAGGTAAGTTTTGAGTCGATTGGAATCTATGAATCGAATCGATGCAAAGGATAAGTCCCGTTTGAAGCAAGTGCTGATGTTAGTTGATCTGGTGTGCAGGCTATGCCTTTATGCTGGATTACGGATCGTGGCATGGACGCGATAGGCCAAATCAACCGAGTAGTTCAAAGGAATGGCTAAGTCCGAGAGTTAGCTATTCGACCAAGTTATGAAATCGAGCCGCTTCAGCTCGGCGAAACGACCAGGCGTATCGGCTTAAGGTGGGCGGGTTCTTGACTCTCTCTCCCTATTCCTTCACGTCTAATAAAACATGTCATTATATGCGTAAGATGTTATCGAGTTAGCGAGCGTTGCTCAGCGACGAAAGGTCCAAGTATGTGTCGAACACTAAGATAGAACATTGAACAATCGAACAATTGAAGCGACGTGCATCAAGTGTACGAGTCGCGGTAGGACGGTGATGGTAGAACATTTAAAGACAATATCGAGATGTGCATCACGTGCACGCCTCCGAGAACATTGAACACTAGGTCTAGAACATTGATTATGGCGCTGAGCATGCCCTCGTGCACGGAAGCTAAGGAATAACTATGTCACGACCCGGTCCCAATTGCTTGGGTCGAATCGGATCATGCCCAGCCTGCACCGTTGTTGAGACGGCGGCAGTAAGCTGTTCAGTAGCAGGTAACCATACAACAACACTATATTTGTCACAACTCAACATTCGAAAATTTAAAACTTTATTAAACTTTTACATGAAATAAAAGATACAACTTAAACCTTTTTTTTTTTATACATCATGAATAAAAGAAAACTCTAGTAATACAGCTCAGCAATCTCGAATTCCTCGTCTTGGGATCGCGTAACAAAGCCTCATCAGTGATACCTAAAATGTTGGGTCTCCAGTCAGGAGGGAGCAAAGTACAATTACGAATATCCAATAATTCAAATAATAATTTGAAATTTGCAATGTTAAACAATTTGAAATACTTTAACAATATTTTTCACAATTCTACAATTGAAAACAATGTGATTTGAGTAGGTAACGAACTATGACCGGCTTGGGATGATTCAATTATATCCTAATGATAC
The DNA here is from genome assembly GCA_029216955.1 of Iris pallida. Classification (NCBI taxonomy): domain Eukaryota; kingdom Viridiplantae; phylum Streptophyta; class Magnoliopsida; order Asparagales; family Iridaceae; genus Iris; species Iris pallida. The sequence continues at coordinate 3,081,812 of JANAVB010042217.1, read as the reverse complement.
GGTCCGGCCTATCCTCGTGTATAGGAGGAATCAGCTCGCACAATCAATGATGCAATATAGGGGTATTGGTCATAGACGCTACACTACTCCCCCAATATCCCGAGTCAATCAGATTCAATCAATGAGTCAATATTCGAACTCTAGGAGAGAGTTCCGTGTAGCAATGTGTTTTAAAATTGCAATAAAACAATTACTAGATAAATTACCAAATAGACATAACTGCACTTGCCTTTGTTTTAGAATGACTGGATAGACGAGTCGGTACCGAAGAGGAACGTCAGTTGTAACTTCGAGTTCCTACAGTTGAGAACTCGACTTAGATTCCTGAATAACCAGACTAAGTGTGCTAGTTGCAATCTCTAGTAGTAAGTCCTAGTCAGGTTTTAAGTTGTATTAATTTACAGCTAACGATTACGTCGCAACTACGTGCGTTGATTAACCGGTTAATTGGATTATTTGGAAAATAACGCGAGAATCAATTTAACTTTGGAAAACTTAGTGTTTTGTAATATATTTATAAAAATACAATTTCTTTTAGTGATAAACCGTGAATTAATAATATTTTATTCATTTTAGCTAAACTCGTAATTAACCACTAAATTACGTTCTAAACTACGAATATGCGATAATCACAAAAACCACCCAAATCACATCCACCAGAAATAAAATAAAATAACTACGCTACACAAATACATTGGCACAGCTAATGGTCCTAGGGTGGGCTTATGCCCGATACATCTTTCTTTTACATTAAATAAGAAAATGACTGAATTATTAAATAAAATGCAGAATTTAAATGACTATAATATTTAGCCTAGAAATAAAATAATAAATAAAAGAATCTGAGAGTCTCAGACTCGGTCCATTCCTCAAATTCGGTTTATGCCTCAACGTCCGGTCGAACCGGTGCGTTTGCATTTCGCCGGGGGCCCACAGACCGGTACGGTCGTCGCCCGAAAATCGGTTTAGAAAAATCATTTTCGAAAGCCAGTTTTGAAATCAATTAAAAATATAATTTTTGTAAAAATTTGGGCAGCACTTCCTCTATTCCGGGACAAACCCAAAACTGGGAAGCGCGCCAACAAAACACCTGCAAAATGTCCCAAACCAGGGAAAACCCATTTCCAACCAAAATAGTCCACAGAAATATCCACCAAAACAATTCCAACATCACAGAAAATAATTCCAATCTCCCGAATAATTCCCGAAAAGTCCGGGAATCCAATATCCATCCATTTCACGCCAACCCAGCAAATAAAACACAGGCAATCGAACTAACGCAGCTAATCGAAATATAAAACGCAGCTATCCGGATTCCCAGGAGGGAATCGGGGGACCGATCTATCATCATTGACTCACAGGAGGGACGAACTACTCTGATTATCAGAAATTATCCAAAATCCGTTGGCGGGGAGCCGCGGAAAAAACTCGGGAAAGGAATCCGAACTAAGTCGGCAGCAGGTAGAAGATCCCGAACAGCGGGAAAGTCCACAGGAAGGGTGCTCGACAGCACAGCGGGGACTGCCGGCCTCGGGAACGGCAGCGGACACCGCGGAAGGCCGCGGAGAGCTCGCGGAAGGCGGCGCTCGCGAAGAGGGTCGACCACAGAAGGCAGCGGGGGCTGCTGGCGTGGGGAGGAGTTGGCCACGAGGGTGGCGGGCGGCCTCGGGAACCCTCGCCGGAGACGCGGGGCTTCGCCGGAGCAAGGGGGTTTGCTGGAGCGGGGCTCTAGCGCGCGGGAATCGCGGAGAGTGGCACGGATCCGGCCGGAGATCCGGCGGGGAGGCGCACGGGCGCGCGCCGGAGCACGCGGAGGCGGCCGGGCGGAGCGGGTCTCCGGTGGTCGGCCGGAGAACAGGGCGCCGGCGGGGAGTGAGGGTTCGCGCGCGGGGTGAGGAGCTCGGGTTTGGGGGAAAACCCACAGAGAGAGAGGAAGAGAGTTTGGAATGGGTTCTGTGAGGAACTCTTCTCCACAGGAATATGGAAACGTGAGAGAGAGAGAGAAGAGTTAGAGTTTTTGAGTGAGAGAGGAAACGTGGGTTCTGTGAAAGAAAGGACGTGGGGAGAGGTTATTAAGAGAGTGGGGGTGTGGGTTTGAGTAAATAGAGGGAGATGGAGAGTTGGGGAGTTGATGGGTTGGGAGTTACAAGAGAGTTTTCTTTTCCTTCTGTTCGTGAGTGAGGTGGGGATGAGGAATGGAGTAATTAAGGGAGTAGTGGGGAGAGATATTAGGTAGAGTGCTTACCAATTCAAAAGGGAGAAGGTTGCTGGTCCTTCGGGACCAGCCAAAGACTAGTTATTTTTTTTTTTTTTAATTTATATTATAAGGATTAAACCAAAAATCAGAATTGAGAAAGAAGGAAATGGCTCAGGCCTGGGTCTGGGCTCGGACTCGGGTCTGGGTCCGAAAACAAAAAGCCAAGTTGTTATAATTTTCAAAATTCTTTTCCATCCAAAAATATTTAATAGTAATATAATAATAATTTCGAAATACTAATAAATCACTAATTAATAATAATTTACAAACTATGGGTTTCACAAACTAAATAACTACGGGACTAGGCTATGTGAATGACTTACGAATGGTACGCGTTGAATATGAGTACGAGATGACTAAGCCGTTGGGCGTCGTGCATCAATATGGATGTGTTGGGGCATAACGCCGACGGAGCTTGAGATAGGGATGGCGGTTTATGTTTATGAGACACGAATATGTTTATGGAGCGAGACTATGTTTATGGAACGTGAGATTGGTTGGAACGATATGATTTGTATGCTATGGTACGTAATGCATGGTCAATGGACTCGGATTGCCCGTGCACGGGTGCGGCTTCCCTCGGACGGTTACGACCGGGGCGCCGGGACCGTTCGGCCTAGGAGAGAATTATGTGTGGTATTTATGGTGCACATCATTCGGACGGATTGCGACCATCCAGTGCTGTGATAAGCTATGATATCCGTAAGTTTGGGGTCCTTCGGATACTGGGCTAGCAACCCGTATCGAAGCGATCATAGGCTTACACATAAGAGATGCCAAGTCCATTACGGTGCGAAACACCGTGACCTTCATATAGATAGGGCCGGTGGGCTGAGATGAGAGTTGGGTGCAGGCGCAGGGCCTGCCACCCTTATGCATATGTATAAGTTTATGGTTGATTGGTTACGTGAATCGTATGAGTTGTTATGTAAAGTCTAACCATTGCAGGCTAAGCAAATGGGACGGAGATGAGCACGATCACTATGTTTATGTTCATATTATGTCTAACTGTATCTGCCGCAGGGACACGGTATTGGACACATTTATGATAAAGGTGCTATGTTTAAGTATTGCCATGAAACTGATCCTAAGGCTAAATAGAAAGATCACAAATTAAAATGCATGTTTCACTAAATATATTTAGTGTTCGGTTTGGGTGCGAGCGGGTCTTGATCAGTGCGAAGCGAGGACGAAAGCACTAATTTCCCACTAGTTTATGTGCAGGCTCAGGTTATGATCGGCTCGGGGCGGAGCTTGGCTTGGACGCGCCGAGGCATGGAGTCCTTAGCGTTTCAAGGGAAGCACCGCATAGGCGTTCGGACTTGCAACATGGAGATGTTTGGTCGAAGACTACTTGGTGGCTATAAGAGACATAATGTATGGAACAATGTAATCCTTTGTGAGCTAGAGAGATCATGAGCGTTGTAGCCAATTGGCATATTAAGTTGGGCTATTCAGAGCCTTGTAACCTTCAGTTCATTACGAATAAAAGAGATTCTTATTGTATTCTTTGTTTTCTTCCGCTGCTTACGTTACGAATTTGAGATAATCACTATGTGAACCGTTATCTTGCCTTGCACGAGCGCAACTCCAGGCTCGTGCGGCATCACGTCCCAGCGAGGACGATGACTCGGGTAAAATCTAGCGAGGACGAGCGATTTTCCGGATCGGGGCATGACAAGTTGGTATCAGAGCGGTTCCATCCTCTGGACCGTGCATGAATCTCTTTGACCCTCAGTTGCTTCGCTATCGAATTCAGTTGATTCTAAGTTGTTTCCGCAACCGCATGGCTCATGGATCTGCTCGACGCTACATTGGATGTTCCATAGAATAAGTCTATATTAAGTGCGTACGTCTGCCACAAGTATGTTTTGACTATCACGCTATCTCCGAGTGCCATCGGAGAATGTTGGTTGTACGAAGTGCAACGAGTTATGAAATGTTGGTCGCACGAAGTGCAACGAATATGGTGATGCTGGTTGCACGAAGTGCAATGATATACGTATTGTTGGTCGCACGAAATGCGAGGAGTTATGTGTTGTCGGTCGTACGTAGTGCGAGGAGTTATGTATTGTTGGTCGCACGAAGTGCGAGGAGATATGTGTTGTTGGTTGCACGAAGTACAACGGGTCGATATGTGAGACGATGCGTGTTATGTTGCTATGCGAACGGTTATGTGTTGTTGGTTGCACGGAGTGCAGCAAGTCGTGAATCGTTCGTTGCATCGGTATGTGTTGTCGGTCGCACGTAGTGCGAGGAGTTATGTATTGTTGGTCGCACGAAGTGCGAGGAGATATGTGTTGTTGGTTGCACGAAGTACAACGGGTCGATATGTGAGGCGATGTGTGTTATGTTGCTATGCGAACGGTTATGTGTTGTTGGTTGCACGGAGTGCAGCAAGTCGTGAATCGTTCGTTGCATCGGTACAACGAGTCGATATGGTATGATGCGTGTTGCATGGCTATGCGGATGGATAGTGATATGCTGCACGGGATTGAGTAAAGACCTTGAGTATCGAGAATGAGTTGTTGCACGAGTTGCAACGAGTGAGATTGGAAGATCGCGGATGCGATAGTAACGAGTCGAGTCGGACTCTAAGTTGAGTTTGAGTAGGCGAACACGTATGTTGGCCGAATGTCACGTTGAGCTTCAAATAAGCGAATGTTGCGTGTGTGATCGATATGATTGCCAAGGTCCGGTTAGATAAAATGTATGTCGAACTTGAGCAAACGATAGGGCATGTTGGTCCAGTTGTTGTGCCAACTCGAGTAAGAAGAACGCTAGAGCTGGGATCGAGAAAGATCGCCACGAGATAGTTAAGTTGAAATAGATGTCGGACCTATGCGGAGTGTGATGTCGAGTAATGACTCGATTACGAGTGGTATATGCAATACCAATTGTGTGATCGATGCAGTGAGACATTGTATCGATAACGATAGGCTCGATTTCTGAGTGGTATATGGAATACCACTTAGCGATAGCTATGTTAAGCCGTTTGGTGACTTACGATAGATTTCGTCGAGACGTTTATGTTACAATATGTTTGTCCTCAACGGACGAAGTAGTACCGAGACTCGAGCGGGAATGACTTGATAGAAGTCGATGCAATTATGCCTTGATGAATTGAGTTAAATGATTATGTGCGAAGTCGTATCCAAGGATGATACGTCGGACGAGGATTCGTTAAGCGTAAGTCAAACAATAGGCTGAGCATAGCGAAGGAATGTTACGTTGAGGAAATAGTTGACCCGGTCGAACTTATGTGAGTTAGTATGAAGACTCCTTCGGAACGAGTTGAGCAGGTACGAGGAAATCGTGCGAACAAATTTGAGTTAGCGCGATGAATCAGTAGCACGATCGGGAAGTGCAAGTTAGGGATATGAGAATGAATATATGAATTGGAAATCGTGTCTCGATGATGGTAGTTAGTTACAACGGAATGGATTTTGGTACGTGAGAATTGATTCGTATTCGAGTTCGGAAAATAACAGTGATTGCAACGAATTGGAGCTTATGAGAGACGAAGATGTTCAAGTTATGCATATCGACGATGGTATTGAGGCGTATCAAAGACGATATGCAATAACTCGGATATACTCTGATCGAATGAACGAAAATTATGTTGAGCATTGTTGTTGGATGAATAAGATGCAAGTTAAGTTGATGGCGATTTGGATGATAACAATAAGGAGTGCTTCGGAAAATTTGAGAGTGGATGTACGTTACTTGGATGAATCGAAAGTGCTTGATTGTTTCGAGGATAACCACAATGTTGATATTCTTGTCTTATGCGAGTGCAACTCCAGCATCGCACATGCGTCACGCCAAATTAGGGCGATCATTCCGCGTGAGCGCTGGTATGGTGATTCATCCAGCGGGGATGATCGAACTTGCAAGGCGTGGCAAATTGGATTTGACTTGTGGTTTGATGCGAAAGTTGCTCGAGGATGATTTTGATGAGTATGAAATGTGTCGGACTATGATCACGAATATGTAAACTTGGATCTGAGGCGAGTAGATGTCATACGACTAGCAAAGATAGTCGACGGTAATACAGGAGTGATTCGAGTAGAAACGGCACGCAATGTGCATAAGTGATTCGAGTAGTAACGGCGCATCAGTTGCGCGAGGGGTAGATAAACTATGGATTGGTAAATTTTGTCGGATTGGATGAAGTCCCATAGGAATTGTCAGAAATTGATTTGGCTCCGTGATAGGATATAGCATGGTTCGTTGTAACTGTCCCTCGTTGATGATCTTCAATTATCGAGCGTAGTTTCGGGGCAGACGACCCTAGAAGACTTGACCGTCAAATCAAGTGAATGTTGAAGTCCCATAGGATGACCCTAAAGAAGTCGCGTAAGAAACTTTGTCGAGGATGAGGAATGATGTAGTGCATGTTGAGGATAAGTCTAAGCGAGTGAGTATCGTGTTTCGTAAGTTAGCGAGTATCCTTCGACTAGATAATACGGTCAGAAAAGGAAATTTATGATCGATCGAATAAGTACGTAAGTAGACTTGGTTGGTCGATGATCGAATAGATGTCGAGGAACGTGCTTAGCATAGTGATGCGGTAAGGCGATTGCAAGAATTCTGCAATACGCGAGAGCAACGAATAGTAGAATAACCCTAAGAGTTGTGTCGTAGACCGAGTGAGAAAACGGTTAGGTTATGTGCATTTGAGCGCGCGATCTACGTTACGAAATGAACCAGTCGGGATTGAATCAAAGTTTGAGTAAAGGATTCGTACTCGGTTGAGAATAGGAGATGGACGTATCGTAAGAGACCTTGGGTCGGAAAGATTGTTGCCTTTGAGCATCGTAGACTCAAGTTGACCTCTTGTGTCGGGTGAGATTAAGCATGATGTCTGGATAAGTTACCTAGCGGGGGTAGCCCCATACGTGATGCGTAGGCAGTTCGAGAACATGGGTCGTGTTGGGATAGTTGTGTGCGAGACTTAGTACGGATTGTAGGCAAAGAAATTTGTGACATGTTGGACGTAGTCCATGTCGTTAAGGCCAAATGTTATGAATGATTGGATGAAAGACTTGAGTTATGTGAGAGATAGGAAACGATTGGGCGAGTAGGCACTGCGGAGAATTGTTGCGATCGGATGCGCAACGGCTTAATGCAACGCATGCGTTAGATGGCCGTCGAAGAAACTTATGAGATCGAAGTTACGGGTTTGAATTAAGTTATGTGCAGAGACGTATGGAAGAGGATCGCATGTTATGGGATGATGCATACGAGGAGTATTTGGGAATAGGCGCTAAGATATGACTAAGTCGAATAAGGACTGATTGGTACTTGAGGATTTAAGTTGAGCTTGTTAGTTGTCCCGATATCCTACAACTAAGCTTGCCTGAAATACATATATTGGTGGGACGCCTTAAATATGTGTATGATCCAAACTAAAGTAGCACGAGATCGTGAAACGATCTGGCGAGACACTTGGATTTAAGTGTTGGTTTCGGTTCGAGGACGAACCTTGTTTTGAGTGGTATATTATGTAATGCCCCGCTCCGCTCGGTACATTATGATGAGTCGTTGACTCGAAGAGTTGCGTTGATCCGATGAGGTATCGATGCAAATCGATGCGAGAGTTACGTTGGCCAAAGGTAAGCTTTGAGTCGATTGGAATTTATGAATCGAATCGATGCAAAGGATAAGTCCCGTTTGAAGCAAGTGTTGATGTTAGTTGATCTGGTGTGCAGGCTATGCCTTTATGCTGGATTACGAATCGTGGCATGGGCGCGATAGGCCAAATCAACCGAGTAGTTCAAAGGAATGGCTAAGTCCGAGAGTTAGCTATGCGACCAAGTTATGAAATCGAGCCGCTTCAGCTCGGCGAAACGACCAGGCGTATCGGCTTAAGGTGGGCGGGTTCTTGACTCTCTCTCCCTATTCCTTCACGTCTAATAAAACATGTCATTGTATGCGTAAGATGTTATCGAGTTAGCGAGCGTTGCTCAGCGACGAAAGGTCCAAGTATATGTCGAACACTAAGATAGAACATTGAACAATCGAACAATTGAAGCGACGTGCATCAAGTGTACGAGTCGCGGTAGGGCGGTGATGGTAGAACATTGAAAGACAATATCGAGATGTGCATCACGTGCACGCCTCCGAAAACATTGAACACTAGGTCTAGAACATTGATTATGGCGCTGAGCGTGCCCTCGTGCACGGAAGCTAAGGAATAACTAAGTAACTACGGGACTAGGCTATGCGAATGACTTACGAATGGTACGCGTTGAATATGAGTACGAGATGACTAAGCCGTTGGGCGTCGTGCATCAATATGGATGTGTTGGGGCATAACGCCGACGGAGCTTGAGATAGGGATGGCGGTTTATGTTTATGAGACACGAATATGTTTATGGAGCGAGACTATGTTTATGGAACGTGAGATTGGTTGGAACGATATGATTTGTATGCTATGGTACGTAATGCATGGTCAATGGACTCGGATTGCCCGTGCACGGGTGCGGCTTCCCTCGGACGGTTACGACCGGGGCACCGGGACCGTTCGGTCTAGGAGAAAATTATGTGTGGTATTTATGGTGCACATCATTCGGACGGATTGTGACCATCCAGTGCTGTGATAAGCTATGATATCCGTAAGTTTGGGGTCCTTCGGATACTGGGCTAGCAACCCGTATCGAAGCGATCATAGGCTTACACATAAGAGATGCCAAGTCCATTACGGTGCGAAACACCGTGACCTTCATATAGATAGGACCGGTGGACTGAGATGAGAGTTGGGTGCAGGCGCATGGCCTGCCACCCTTATGCATATGTATAAGTTTATGGTTGGTTGGTTACGTGAATCGTATGAGTTGTTATGTAAAGTCTAACCATTGCAGGCTAGGCAAATGGGACGGAGATGAGCACGATCACTATGTTTATGTTCATATTATGTCTAACTGTATCTGCCGCAGGGACACGGTATTGGACACATTTATGATAAAGGTGCTATGTTTAAGTATTGCCATGAAACTGATCCTAAGGCTAAATAGAAAGATCACAAATTAAGATGCATGTTTCACTAAATATATTTAGTGTTCGGTTTGAGTGCGAGCGGGTCTTGATCAGTGCGAAGCGAGGACGAAAGCACTAATCCCCCACTAGTTTATGTGCAGGCTCAGGTTATGATCGGCTCGGGGCGGAGCTTGGCTTGGACGCGCCGAGGCATGGAGTCCTTAGCGTTTCAAGGGAAGCACCGCATAGGCGTTCGGACTTGCAACATGGAGATGTTCGGCCGAAGACTACTTGGTGGCTATAAGAGACATAATGTATGGAACAATGTAATCCTTTGTGAGCTAGAGAGATCATGAGCGTTGTAGCCAATTGGCATATTAAGTTGGGCTATTCAGAGCCTTGTAAACCTTCAGTTCATTACGAATAAAAGAGATTCTTATTGTATTCTTTGTTTCCTTCCGCTGCTTACGTTACGAATTTGAGATAATCACTATGTGAACCGTTATCTTGCCTTGCACGAGCGCAACTCCAGGCTCGTGCGGCATCACGTCCCAGCGAGGACGATAATTCGAGTAAAATCTAGCGAGGACGAGCGATTTCCCGTATCGGGACGTGACACAATCCCCTACTCTTCGGAAGGAGTTGCTGGTTGCCGTCGACGTCGTTGGTTCTTATGATGCCTCTCGACATGTTGAGGGGGCTGATACCACCCGACACAACACGAAAACTCCGATAGCTGAAAACCAACGACCTGAGATAACATAGACTAAAACCCCAATTCTTTGACACGAGAATCACAAGAGAATACTTTCAATATTAATCGAAGTTATAACAATGAACTTGTATCTACTAATTTACTATATTTTATTTATAAGAAAACATATCTTAAAACCTAAGAATGACGCCTAAACAAAGTAGAAAAAAACCAAAAAAGGGCAAAAAATCCGTCCAAAATACGGCATAAAATAGGTCACCCTCTACTCACCACCGTACCAGCAGTATGCCAAAAGTTCCAAAAAAAAATCAGCATCTTTTGGCTCAAAATTTATCCGCATCAAGCATATCGTCGATATGTTGTTCTAAGGCCAAAAATTGGGGCCCAAAAAATTGGGTGGGCCCTATTACAACGTCTGCATCATATGTGCTGAATATGGGCTGGAGGACACAACTGATCCTTTGACTCCACTACTAAAATATGCTATATTAGCGACGTTGTTTAGCGACGAAATAAAATACCGTCGCTAAATATGTAATATAGCGACTCCCTTCTATTGACATCGCAAAACGTCGCTGAATAGCGACGTTCAACGACAGTAGATAAATTACGTCGCGGAATAGCGACGTTCAGCGACATATTATTAAAATATGTCGTCATATATTAAAATGGTTGCGACGTTTAGCGACGTCGACTGTTGACGTCGCTAACTTTTTTACTTAGGGCACGGGACTGTTTCCTTTTTTCCCTCACTCGAAAATTTCATAATTTTCATTTTTCCTCGAGCTCTCGGCGACTCCCTCCCCCCCCCACGCGACTCCCTCCCCCTCTCGGCGACCCCTACCCCCCTCCCCCCCCCCCCCCCCCCCGTCGAGCTCTTCCTCCTCGAGCTCCTCCTCCCCCAATCCGAGCTACTCCTATCCGGTAAACCCTATCCTCCTCCTCCTCTGCCACACACACAGACACACACACACACACACACGGACACACACACAGCTATTGTGTGTGTTTGAGTAGGGATGGCACTTGATATTATTCAGGTATTAGATTGTCTTGCCTTGCCTTAGGAATAGGTATTAACCTATATATGTAATGGGTTTATCCATCTTGATTTAGCACTGCCTAGTATCAGTCCTCTTGGGAATTAGGTTTAGTGATGAGATTTGGGGGCTTGAGTTTATTTAAGTATCTTAACTACCAAGAGCATGTACTGATTACTCCTTACAGTTCAGTATGAGATTTGGATGGTTTTGGTGAGGGATAATGTACCTGGGGGCCTGACCTTGTACTGTCCAGACTTTGTGCAGACCATGGGTACTTGGTATGAAGCCTCTTCTTGCATTGGTCTCATTCCTGATCAACTTAATAACCATGTACTGTCTCTTTGACAGATCTTTCTCCTTTCATGCGTGTGTGAGTGTTGGAGAGATAAAGAGAAAATTTGGGAATAAGGTTAGAGGAAGTTGGTAATTCTGGGCTTGAGTGATAGAAAGGATGCTTGTGTGAGTGAGTGAACATATGAGAGTGTCAGTGAAGAACCTGTAGTAGTAGGAGCAGGGAATTAGTCATAAGGAGAAGGGTTGGCTATGGCCACTTGGCCATTTGGCTTGAGAGTGGATGAGAAAAATTAGAGAGTGTAGTGTTAGTATCAGTTAGCTACAGTGATGGTATCAGTAAGGGTGTCATGGTGCAAGATGTGCATGTAAAATTGGATAGATACATAAGTTCTAAGTATATATATATATATATATATATATATATATATATATATATATATATATATATATATATATATTAGAGTATAGTGAATGGGAATGGATGGTTCATGATAGGCAATGGATGAAGGGATTTGGTTAGTGCACTCTGTTTAGAATGTGAGAATGGTGCTAGTGTAATAAGAATATAGAAGAGAGCAGCAATAGTAGGGTCTGCCATGCCTTTTATGCAATGCAACAGGTTGGGGGATACCAGGGAAGCCCTGCAGGCAAGAGAAGGCCAATGCTCACTGCTCTTAGGCAAGGACTAGTGGTAAGGTTAGGGGGGAGTAAGATATATGTGTGTGTATGTTAATTATCTGTGTGTATGAAGAAAGAGCTTAAATTGGTGTGGGTGTATAGTTGTGTACAGGAAATAGTGTCTGTCCCTGTTTTCTAAAGGAAGCAGCTATGGAGAGTGAGATGAGTGTGTACAAGAGCCAGTAGGCAGGCAGGGGTCATCCTAAATCAGTGTGTACTAGTAAGATATGTATAAGATTTGTAGTTGATAGGGGATTTTGGATTGTTTTAGCTTGGTTAATGTTCTGGTTGTGAGGTTTGGCATGGTTTAGCTATAGTTGACCTAGATATTGAGTAATGAAATCAAGTTGACTAGTGGACCCATTTGACTAGTTTACCAAGGTTTGACTATCTAGCTAAGCCTCAGGATATTAGGCACTGGAGTAGGCTTATGCATAATGTTTTAAAGTACATGATAGTATCTGATTTGAGTATGTGTCCAGAGGGTATTCAGTCGAGTGTCAGTCAATCTAGTATACTATTTATTTACCTTTATATTATACTAGGAGACTTATTTAGTACTAGTTGTGGTTGTAATTAGTTGATATTATATTCAAGTCTTGTCAATAATGTCTTTGACTTTGTCATGGGGTCTTAGATATCGGTTGTAGGTGACATTATATATATATGGTCTGGCGATATCGAAACGAATCTAGTGTGTGTGAATGAGATATCGGTTGTAGGTGACATTATATTCATGGGGTCTTTGACTTTGTCATGGGGTCTTAGATATCAGTTGTAGGTAACATTATATTCAAGTCTTGAAAATTGATGTTAAGACAATTTTCAACTTGACCCTGGCGATATCGAAACGAATCTAGTGTGTCTGAATGAGATTGGCATCAGTAAGAATTGATAGCGTATGTGTACACGTTGGATGCACAAGAACTTATGTGCGATATAGCATGGTTATTAGTAACTGTCCGCTACTAATGTGTGTCCTATAATAAGACATAATATACGAATTTGTGCCTATTGGATAATGCGTGTCCATCTTTGCATAATTATTTCCAAATGGATATGAATTACTACTTGCGGAATCGTTCATGGATGTACAATCGTCGTCCTGATGATATGTGTGGTGTGCGGGATGAATACATAGCGGAAGTAGAGCAGTTCCTGCAGTTTGCTAAGGCGTTCCCTCAGTACATGGACGACACCATAATTAAGTGTCCGTGTGTGAAATATCATAACGTGAAATATTATCCAGAAGTGGAAGTGACATATCATTTCTACTTGAGGGGTTTCACGCCTAATTACTATCAGTGGACCGTACACGGAGAACTAGTGTCTTTAGCATCAGAGCCGGAGCTTTATGTTGAGCCGTATATGCATACGGGACCTAAGTTTGTTTCAGATAATCATGCATACGACGACGGGTGCGTGAACATGGTTTTCGACGCTGCGGGACCTAGTTTCGTTCATGATGCAGCTGAGGAGGCACCGAATGTCGATGCTGCAAAGTTCATGGAGTTGCTGGAGAATGCAAGGACTCCATTGTATCCTGGTTGTGAGGATCATTCACCGTTGGAGGTGGTTACAAGACTGTTGAGCATTAAGTCAGATTTTAACATGTCGCAAGAATGCTACAACCGAGTGTTGGAGTTGATTATAGAGATCTTGTCGGCGGGTTGTCACGGACTTAGTGTTTTTGCTAGCACTTCGTCCCGTGCGGCGCACTGTCTTTCTCCTCAAAGACTCGTGCAAGCCTTCCCAACCCGACTTAGCTAGATCGCTAAGAAAACTAGAATAGTGGAGCAAAGATGGACTCGTAAGGATCTCTTTATTAACTTGGAGAATGCTTACACTTTTTAGGTGGTGAGGATCAAATGAGAGCCCCCCTTTTTATAAGTGCTCATAGAGCAATACAAGGAAAGTCCTAGAAGGAATATTCCAAGGATTATTACTTTCTACCATAACTGGAATGACATATTCCGGGTTTATTCCCTAGCAACATAAAAGGAAACTTCAAGGGCCTTCCAGAAGCTTCTTGGGCCTCCTAGAACGATCTTGGGCCTTCCGGAGAGATCCACAATTTTCTAGAGCCTTCCGCCATCTTCTAGAATGTTCTGGAAGCTTCCCGCATAACCTTGGTCCGCGAAAAGGTTATGCAACTGGGCCTCGGGCGGGGTGCAACATTTGGGACGTTACATTCTCCCCCACCTAAGGCGTTGACGCCCTCGTCAACCATGCTCGCTGAGAAACGCCTGGATCTCGGCTTCGAACTGATGCAGCGTATCAGCACGTTCCCAGCTAGACTCGCCGTAAGGCAAGCCCTTCCACTGGATGAGGTACTCCACATACGGGGACACGCCTCGTCGCCGAATGGTCCTCCTGTCCAGCACGGCTTCCACCTCCTTGTCGAAGGAAGTCGTCATGGTCGCCGTCGGTCGCTTCGGAACTCCTCGCTGGGGATCCTCCAAGTCTGCATGGTACGGCTTCAAGCAACTTGCATGGAAGACTGGATGAATTTTCAGCTTGGCAGGGAGTTCAAGCTTGTAGGCCACCTTGCCTACCTTCTTGAGCACGGGGAAGGGGCCTTCATACTTCCGGATTAGTCCTTTGTGCACCTTGCGGAACACCTTGAACTGTTGTGGTTGTAGCTTCACCAGTACCATGTCCCCTCCTTGTACTCAACCGGCCTTCGCTTCGCGTCGGCCCACTTCATCTTCCTCGCGGCCTTCTCCAGAAATGCTTTGGCAATGTCCGCCTTTGCCTTGAAATCTGAAGTGAACTGGTTGGTCGCGGGGCTTCTACCCGAGGACCCCGCACCGCACTCAGCGTGTGCGGGGCAAGCGGTTGGCGACCCATCACCAACTCGAATGGACTGCTGTGCGACGACTCGCTCCATTGAAGATTGTAGCAGAACTGAGCGACGTCGAGGTGATGCACCCAATCCCTCTGGTTGGCACTCACAAAGTGCCGCAAGTACTCCTCGATTAGCGAGTTGACCCGCTCGGTCTGCCCGTCCGTCTGCGGGTGGAAGCTGGTCGAGAAGTGTAAGTCCGTCCCGAGGATTTTGAACACTTCCGTCCAGAACTTCCCCGTGAAGCGGGGGTCTCGGTCGCTGACAATGTTGACCGGGATGCCCCAGAACTTCACCACGTGGCTGATGAACAGTCGCACGGCCTCCTCTGCTGTGCAGTCCGTCGAAGCAGCAATAAAGGTCGCGTACTTTGAGAACCGGTCCACCACCACGAGAATGGACCCAAGCGCCCCCACTTTCGGCAGGGCGGAGATGAAGTCCATCGAAATGCTCTTCCACGGCCGACTCGGCACGGGAAGAGGCTCCAGCAGGCCCCCGGGATTCTGATGATCCACCTTGTCCTGTTGGCACACAAGACAAGTGCGAACATAGTCCTCCACATCCTCGCGCATGCGAGGCCAGTAGTATGCGGCCTCCAGTAGCGCCAAGGTTCGCTTCTGCCCCGGGTGTCCAGCCCACTTTGTGTCATGACACTCCTTGAGCAGCTGTCTCCGCAAGCCACTCCACCTAGGCACGACCACCCTGTCGCCCTTGGTGTAGAGAAGTCCGTCTTTCAGCCAGAACCTTCTCGTCTTGCCCTCCTTGGCAAGCTTCACTATGGCCAGTGTTAGTGGGTCCTCCATGATTCCCACTCGAACACGGTCCAGAATGTCCCCCTTGAGCAAGCACACAGATGCGAGCTCGGCCTTCCTGCTAAGCGCATCGGCCACCTGATTTTCCTTGTCGGGTTTGTACTGCAACACCATGTCGAACTCGGCTAGAAAATCTTGCCATCTCGCCTGCTTCGGAGATAGCTTCTTCTGGGACTGCAAGTAGCTCGTGGCAACATTGTCCGTCATGACCACGAACTTTGTGCCGAGGAGGTAGTGCCGCCATGTCCTCAAGCTATGCACGACTGCGGTCATCTCCTTCTCCTGCACCGTGTAGCGCCGCTCAGTGTTATTCAGCTTGCGGCTCTCGAACGCGATGGGGTGTCCTTCCTGCACCAACACCCCACCGATGGCGAAGTCGGACGCGTCCGTGTGCACTTCGAACGCCTTGGAGTAGTCCGGTAGAGACAAGACCGGCTCCTCCGTCACAGCCCGCTTCAGTGCCTCGAATGCCTCCTCGCATCGGGGCGTCCAGCTCCACGCCCGACCCCTCCGCAGCAGATCGGTCAGAGGCGCTGCGATGGCGGAATATCCTCGGATGAACCGCCGGTAGTAGTTCGCCAAGCCAAGGAACGATCGCAGCTCCGTCGGCTTGGTGGGAGCCTCCCACTCCCGTATGGACTGGACCTTTGCGCCGTCCATCCATATCTTGCCATGCCCGATCCAGTGCCCCAAGAACGACACCTCTTCTTGTGCGAATGAGCACTTCTCCCGCTTGACGAAGAGTTCGTTCTCCCTTAGCACCTGGAAGACAGTCTTCAAATGCTCGATGTGCTCCTCCATCGTGTTTGAGTACACGACGATGTCGTCAAGGTAGACCACGACGAACCGATCCAGGTAGGGATAAAAGAGCTTGTTCATCAAAGTACAAAAAGTCGCAGGAGCATTTGTTAGACCAAAAGGCATAACCATAAACTCATATGCGCCATACCTCGTCACGCATGCCGTCTTAGCCTCGTCGCCCTCCGCAATCCGGACTTGATAATACCCCGAGCGCAGATCAAGTTTGGAGAAGTATCTCGCGCCTCCCAATTGGTCGAACAAGTCCGCCACCAACGGGATGGGATATTTGTTCTTGACGGTTACCTTGTTTAGTGCACGATAGTCGATGCACAAACGAAGGCTTCCGTCCTTCTTCTTCTGGAACAGCACCGGTGCACCATACGGGGCCTTTGACGGTCTGATGAATCCTGCGTCCAGCAGCTCCTTGAGTTGCTTCTTCAACTCGTCCAGCTCGGGCGGGGCCATGCGATATGGAGCCATGGCGGGCGGCTTCGTGCCCGGCTCCAACTCGATGGCATGGTCTACCTCCCTCCGCGGAGGTAGCCTCTTCGGCAACTCCTTCGGCATGACGTCCCCGAACTCCACAAGGACGTCATCGATCTCAGGCGGAAGATCCCCCTGCATGGGCGCCTCCTCCGTCTTGAGCACAGCAAGGTAAGTCATCTCTCCGTGTCGCATCCCCTTCTTGAGTTGTAATGCGGAGAGAGCCTTCCCTTTCATAAGCTCGCCTCGTGTAGTTGTCACCATGCACGGAGAGCTCTCCTCCATGATCCCGACGACTCCCAGATGCGGCATTGGGACCGCCTTTGCCGAAGTGAGGAAGTCCATCCCAAGGATCATGTTGAAGTCGTCCAG
The DNA here is from genome assembly GCA_029216955.1 of Iris pallida. Classification (NCBI taxonomy): domain Eukaryota; kingdom Viridiplantae; phylum Streptophyta; class Magnoliopsida; order Asparagales; family Iridaceae; genus Iris; species Iris pallida. The sequence continues at coordinate 3,064,531 of JANAVB010042217.1, read as the reverse complement.
TGGTGCTGCCGTGAGACTGGTGACACCCGTCCAGTCTCCCACTTGGATCTTCACCCCTTTGGCCACCCCCTGCACGGGGCGCGCCTCAGAGTTGACTGCCTTTATCGTGCTTGAGTCTTTTTCCAGTGCCAAACCCAAGCGTCGGACCTCCGCGTCCGAGATAAAGTTGTGGGTAGCCCCCGTGTCGACCATCGCCCTGGTATTGTGGCCGTTGATCTTCACGTCCACGTACATCAGCTCTCGATTCGGGGTCTTGGACACTACCGCCTTGCTCTTCAGAGCATTCAACAGGCGCATGGCACCCATATGAGCCCCCTTCTTAGGCTCCTGGTCCTCGGCCTCCTCGCCTTGGACCGTGTTCACCTTCTTTCCCCTGTTCGGGCAGTCTCGTGCGAAGTGATTTCCTCCGCACAGGTAGCATTCAATCTTCCGCTCCGTCGAAGGCTTTGCTTGCGGCTTGTCCTTCGGCGGCGGGCCTCCCTTTCCATTGTTCTTCTTCGCTCTCCCACCATTGAACTTGGTGGTGGTCTTTTCCTTGGGCTTCGGGGCATCATTCCGTCGATACTCCATCAGCTTCTCGGCTGCCGCAACAGCCGCGTTCACATCCGACACATCTTGCCTCAGCAATTCTTGTGCCGCCCATGGTTGTAGACCCTCCAGGAAGTGGAACAGGCGATCCTCTTCGTCCATAGTGGAAATGGAAAGCATCAGGCGGGTGAACTCCGCCATATACTCCTTGAAGGACCCGGTGTGTTTGAGTTGTCGCAAACTCCGTCTCGCGACATACTCCACGTTCTTCGGGTAGAATTGAGACTTGATCTCCTTCTTGAGATCCTCTCAAGTCTCGATCTTGTAGAGCCCCTTTTCTATATCGATGCACCTGCGTCGCCACCACAGCATAGCATCATCAGAGAAATATAGGGACGCTGTGTTTACCTTGTCGGTCTCATCCTCGATGCGGACCGCTTTCAGGTAGCGCTCGACATTCCAGATGAAGTTATCCACCTCCTTCGCGTCCCGTACGCCAGTGAAGGATTTGGGTTCTGGATACTTCACCCTCTGCGTCGACTCCCTCCTCGGAGTCGGACCACCAGCAATGGCCCTCTCGAGGACCTCCGCCTTGGTTTGTAGCTCTTTGCGTAGTTCAGCAATCTCCGCCTTCGTGACCTTTCGTTCCTCCTCGAACTCGGCCTGCATCTCGCGGAGATGCTCTCGAAACTCCGTCATAGCCGTGGCGACATCCGCCTCCAAACCTTGGGCGAATTCCTCGTGAGCCGCTTGGTTCTGCTCCACTTGATACTCGACACCCGTCACGCCTTTCTCCAGTATCTCAACCCGGTCAGCCAACTCGCCAAGAGCCCGTTCCACCAACGGTTCCTTGCTCTTGCCCTTCCTCGAGGTCTTCGCCTTCTCCTTAGGCGATGAGGGTTGTGCGGGTTCCTCGTTGATGATGGCTTCGGTCGAAGACATGACGGCGATTGAACCTTTGCTCTGATACCACTTGTCACGGACTTAGTGTTTTTGCTAGCACTTCGTCCCGTGCGGCGCACTGTCTTTCTCCTCAAAGACTCGTGCAAGCCTTCCCAACCCGACTTAGCTAGATCGCTAAGAAAACTAGAATAGTGGAGCAAAGATGGACTCGTAAGGATCTCTTTATTAACTTGGAGAATGCTTACAATTTTTAGGTGGTGAGGAACAAATGAGAGCCTCCCCCTTTTATAAGTGCTCATAGAGCAATACAAGGAAAGTCCTGGAAGGAATATTCCAAGGATTATTACTTTCTACCATAACTGGAATGGCATATTCCAGGTTTATTCCCTAGCAACATAAAAGAAAACTTCAAGGGCCTTCCAGAAGCTTCTTGGGCCTCCTAGAATGATCTTGGACCTTCCGGAGAGATCCACAATCTTCTAGAGCCTTCCGCCATCTTCTAGAATGTTCTGGAAGCTTCCCGTATAACCTTGGTCCGCGAAAAGGTTATGCAACTGGGCCTCGGGCGGGGTGCAACATTTGGGACGTTACAGGGTGCTAAGTTACCTAAAGACTTCTATCGGTCTAAGAGGATGGTGAGATCGCTCTGGATGGGATACGAGAAAATCGATTCTTGTCGCAATGGGTGCATGCTGTACTACAAAGATGACAAGAACGCAGATGTGTGCAGATTTTGTGGTGCTGATCGTTATAAGACAACTAGTACAGGAAGGTCTACCGGTGCAAGAAGACCGACCGATTCAATGCACTACCTGCCTTTAACGCCGCGGTTGCAAAGATTATATATGGTAAAAGACGGCCGAAAATATGAGTTGGCACATGCGAGAACAGATTGAAGGAGTGTTGGATCACCCATCCGATGGAGAAGCGTGGAAGAACTTTGATCGAGTGTATCCTGATTTTGCTTCAGATCCGCGTAATGTCAGGTTGGGGCTATCTTCTGACGGTTTTACTTCTTTTGGTCTTTCGGGATCCCAGTATTCGTGCTGGCCTGTGATTGTCACTCCGTATAACCTACCGCCTTGGATGTGCATGAAGACTCAGTATATGTTTCTAACCGTTATAATTCCTGGTCCGAACAATCCCAGGAGGAACATTGATGTGTACTTACAGCCTTTGATAGTGAGTTGAATCAGTTATGGGAAGTAGGCGCTAACACGTACGATGTTTCCAGGAAGCAGAATTTTCAGATGAAGGCAACCCTTATGTGGACCATCAACAACTTTCCGGCCTATGGAATGTTATCTGGATGGAGCACTCATGGCCGTCTCTCATGTCCGTATTACATGGATCGTACTAAGGCTTTCCGTTTGAAACACGGAGGAAAACCGTATTTTTTTGATTGTCATCGACAATTTCTGCCAAAAGATCATCCGTTCAGAAGGAACATGAATGCATTCCGTGCCGGCGTTGTAGAGAAGGGTGATCCACCGCCAAGGTGGTGCGGAGCCACGATATGGGAGGAGGTTAGAGATTTTTCAAGTGCTATAGAAGATCCTACAACTGGGTACACGTGCGATGGATTTGGTAGAGATCATAACTGGACAAAGAGGAGCATATTCTAGGATCTGCCAAATTGGAGTACCAATCTGATCAGACATAATCTTGATGTCATGCATATTGAGAAGAATGTGTTTGATAACATAATTAATACTGTGATGGACGTAAAGGGAAAAACGAAAGACAATCCCAAGGCCAGGTTGGACTTAGAAGAAACATGCAAACGTCATGCGTTGCATTTGATAGAGGAGAATGGAAAACAGTTCTTGCCGAAGTCAATTTTCTCACTGGACAAGGACGACAAAGTGAGACTTTGTCGGTAGATCCAGGGCCTAAAATTTTCAGACGGATATGTGTCAAATCTGAGAAGATGTGTCGATCCGAAGGAAAATAAATTGACGGGTATGAAGAGCCACCATTGTCACGTATTCATGGAGAGGTTAATTCCGATTGCATTTCGAAAATTCTTACCGCAGGCAGTTTGTGATCCATTGACGGAGCTTAGCATATTCTTCAGGGATCTTTGTACTAAGAAATTGCTCGTTGATCGTCTAGAAAAGCAAGAGAAGGACATTGCGGTAACACTGTGCAAGCTAGAGAGGGTGTTTCCTCCTGGATTCTTCGACTCTATGGAGCATTTGCCGATTCATCTATCCTATGAGGCACGTGTTGGTGGACCCGTCGAATATCGATGGATGTACCCGTTCGAGCGACATTTGAATCACCTAAAAAGAAAGGTGAAAAATAAGGCATGGGTCGAGGGTTCTATTTGTGAAGCCTATGTTCTCGAGGAGATTACAAACTTTTGTTCAATGTATTTCAAGCCTCATGATGCAACTAATAGAACGAGTGCATCCAGAAACGACGACGGAGATCATGAATATAATGATACAATACTGAAGGTATTCAATGCTCCAGGAAAGCCATCGGGTAAAATGAAGAAGAGATATCTGAACGATGATGAGCTAAGGGCTGCTCAGGTGTATGTATTACTCAACTGCGACGATGATGAAGTAGAGAAGCTGGAGGGGTAAGTAATTAATACGTCTACATTATTTTAATAGTGTTGATTATTATACTATTACATTAATTGAACGATGTTGTTTTCAGCATATTTAATGATGATGTGAGATCAGGTAGGCCACACATAACAGAAGAAGAACTAGAACAAGAAATGAGGCGTTTCATCATGGTTGAGTGCATATGTAAGACTTGAGAACTCTGTAATTACCTTTCTGTATATGCACTTAAGAATGAGCTTAATTTATTTTTTCGTGGTATTTAGGTCGATCGTCCATACGCAAGACTTGAGAATGAGTCTATTAGAACGCTAGCCAAGGGACCAATTTATGCTGCAAAAATATGGCCAAGCTACTGTGTTAATGGGTTTAGGTTCAAGTCAACAACTTGTCCGATCAGAGACAACTTTGTGGATCTCGATTCCACCAAAAACAGCTATTTGTGTAACAGATCTTCGAACTACAAAGATGTTGATACGGACAACGATTTCTATGGCGTCCTACGGGAGATTGTGGAGCTGACATATAGTTATGGAATAGAGCCTGCTAAGATTGTGTTATTCAGGTGTGATTGGTTCGATCCGATTGAAGGTCAAGGTTGGAAAGTAGACAAGCACGGTCTTGTGGATATAAACTATCGGCGTCGATATCAAGCCTATGAACCATTTGTCCTATCAAGTCAGGCTCAGCTCGTGTACTTCACAAGTTATCCTAAACGGGGAACAACAAGGTCGGACTGGTGGGCAGTATGCAAGATCAAAGCTAGAAATATCTTTGAGGTTGACGATATAGCTTATCAGGAGGATGAACTACCTCTTGTAACAAATATTATAGAAGTGGACACGATGGAAGTTCCTCATTACACATCTAATTGTGTAGAAGAAGTAGAATTATCTGAAGAGGAAGATGCAGATGAAAGTGAAGAAGAAGAAGAAGAAGAAGAAGAAGAAGAAGAAGAAGATGAGCTAAACGAACTAGATGAATTTTCAGAAGAGGATTAAATCTGTACGTTTGTTTTATCATCATATTTGACACTTTAGTGACACTTTTATCATATAAATCTGTGACACTTTAGTGACACTTTTATCTGTGACTGAGATTTTTCAAAAATATGTGATGTCTATCATATAAATATGTATATTTGTTTTATTGTCATATGTTATTATCAGGTATGACTAGACCAGGAGGAGGACGACGCGAAGGATATTATATTAGGCAGTCCCGTCTGCCTCGGGCTGGGAATGCAGATTCCGTACCCTCATCCTCATCTCCGAGTACGCCCGTGTACCGTTCTGTTCCCGGTCCATTACCGGGACAGGGCAGTTCCAGCAGGTTGGCGACTCCTCCCTCGTCGTCCAGCATTCCTGATCCCGCGTTCAGCATTCCTCCCGCGTCCAGCATTCCTCCTGTCGACGGCTCCATGGGGAGAGCCGACGCCGAGCATATGGAGGACGGCGATCAGACTGATCCTGCCCATGCAGGAGGTGAGAGCGACCCTCCATGCGCTCCCCCGGACGAGACGCGTATGGAGATTTGGACGGACGGGCCTACGAAGTAAGTTAATTAGTTAATATATATTTCTTCAATGATTATATGTACATATATATTCATGAAATTTATTATTGTATAGATATCGGCCTCCTGCAGTACAGAGACAGCTGGGGTTATTTCTGAGGCAGAACTATGGTGGGCCTTGGATTAACTACTCAGATGCTCCAGCAGATAGGAAGGCCTTTTGGTTGGCCCACTTCAAGGTAAAAAATTGTTTATTTTTAAATTTTAATAATCATTTGTGTATATTATATAACTTTTCTATTTTACTTCTTGTAGAGGATCTATTTTATCCACCACACCGGGCGGCGAAGATCGAGGCCCAATTTTCTGCCGTCGCAGAAAAGCTCATCCGTGATGCGATCCACGACCAGAAGTCTCGTGATCGCTCCGGAAAACCGATCTATGGTTGGATCATGCCAGAGCAGTGGACTGCGATGAAGGCTAGATTCGGCGAGGCCAGGTACCAGGAGCGGTCTGACAAGGCCAAGGTGGCGCGGTCGAGCGCCAGTAAGTGGTGTGGTGGCTACATTCCGATGACGGAGCATTTTCGTCGTCTGGTACGTTTCCTATGACGGACATCATTTTATATATAGTTGGATAGAATGTTTAATACTAATAATAGATAATATATTTTAACAGGTAAAAAAGGGTGAGGATCCGAACATGGTGACCGTCTTCCTGGTCACCCATCGGAGGGCTGGAGAGTTTATTGACGAGAGGGCGACGCAGGCATATGTACGTTCTATTCTTTATATTAATTTACTATAATTTAGAAAACAGGAAAATAGATATCTGTCACGACCCGCACCCACCGTGAGGGTACGAGTACGTAACAACGCCCAGCCTACGTCGCAGTGTCGGCGGTAGAACGCTGTTCTAGGTCATGAACTATAACTAGCATAATATGAATACTCTCCATAAGGAGGCCAACACAGAGGTACAACTCAATCACAATCTAAGGTAGAATGATAAAGATAGATAAACATGAAATCCAAAAGAGATACAGGAGATAGAAGTCTAAGTGTCTAAGATACATAATCCCAGAAATACATCTCAAAACTCAAATACAGTAATCCACAAGTAAATACAACTCCAGACAAAATGAAATAACTATCTAAACAACCTCTACTGTGTCTCCTCTAGGCTAGCAGGCAATCCCAGGCTATCTGTAAAATTTATCAACAGGTCCAGTCAGGACAGGAGCGAGCACATTACATCTCAACAGTTCATAGCAGGTTAGAAAATATAATCATGCAGTAAAGTAAGATACAAGATCTGAAGAAATACAGTATGTAAACAGAGAGAGAACAGTAATAGAAATATCTACTATAAATAGAGAACTAACAGTGGCTAGTGATGTAGAGTACAGGATAGCACATGTGAACGGAACAGATTTGTACATGATCTACACTAAAGAGTTGTACATGATCTACACTACTAAAGAATTGTTCACATGACTACTAGCACTCCTCCGTTTTCCCCAATCAGTACACAAGGATCTAAGCAGGTTATGTTATTGTACATGATATCACATGGGGCCCTTAAAAGGGTGCACATGATAGTATACATGAAGGCTCTGTGAACATGAGAGTACATGATTCACAAGAGTGTACATGTATGGTGAAAGCACAGGAGTACATGATGAAAGTGAAACGCACATGACATAATGTACCCGATGCTCCCGAGGGGGATAACATCGCATGAAGAGATCCGTATAGTACTAATCCGTGATAATGTCGTGACAGCATCAAGTATAGTAATCTAAAGCAGGAATATAATTCTAAGCAGGATATGAAATGATCAGAGAATGTACTCGCCTAATATCTGAATGTCCAAGGTAAAGATACTGTCCGAGGAGAGGTGTCTGGCTCCTAATTGGAACAGCACAAGTCACAACATGTCCAGAAGGGTAATATAAAGCACTACAATGCATTCTACATGAATCTAGGTCAAACTAGGCCAAAGTCAACCCTTGGTCAACTCTGGTCAACTGCACTAGTCAAACTAGGTCAAACTAGGTCAAGTCCTAACCCAGCAAGTCTTACTAGGCCTAACCAAGACTATCCTAGCAAGCACACATCAATACAAGGCTATACAAGCCAACATACACCCAACTCTATATAGCATGCAATTATTCAATACTCAAATAGGCAAGAATTCACATTGGATATACACTAGGTAATCTATTACTTTAAACTATATATGTCTACACATATATACACATGCATATATTGGTATTCAACATTAGGTCTATAATCATGGCATTTCAAATGGTTATATAAACTTATATATTACAACACAATATGCTAACATATATATAATATATATTCATAGCTAAGTTAACTGTATTCATAAATACTTATTTAAGAGGCTATGTGTGTGTATGTGAACATGGCAAAGGGGCAAGTGAGGGTTAAATGGGCATACATAGTGTATACATATCAAAGAGTGTCAAAGTGTAAGTGAACAAAGTGTCAAGTGTGATAGTGTCTACATAGTGTAAGGGGTACATGAGGTAATATAGGATTTGTGTTAACATAGAACATTACATCTATTATTACATTACATTCATGCTTGCATTCATTCATCATTCATTTATTCTCTTCCACTACTATATGCACCATACATTACATACTATGGAACCTACATATTCATTACAAGCCATACTTATACATGCTTACATTAGATAGGATACTTACACCTCATACATCATTTATTTAAACATTTACTCATGCTTGCATTCTCTATTTAATTACATAATGTATATACATTAACATGGGTTAAAATCAAATAGAACATTATATTACACACAAGGGTGCACAAAATGCATATGCCGAATAGTAACTCCTACTAATAATCAATACTGTACCATCTCAGCATGAATTAAAATCTAGGATTAAATTATGTTATAGATCTATGTGTTAGCTTTCCGAAACTTCAAACGGATCGCATTTTCGTTTCCGGAAACTCCCGGAATCGCGAAAACACCGAGAACGCGTTTGTCTTTCGTACAAGCTGACACTCAAATAATTCTCCAGAAAGTTACAGAAGGAATTAGGCCTATTAATATATGTTTTTGGAAAGCTAACTTCAATACGCTTCTTTTAAAAAAAACGGGAGATTAAACCGAGCTTTGAGCTAGAAGTTATGATATTTCTAAGTTAGGGCTGAAATTAAAAACGTGGATAAAAATCATGACGGATTTGGGTAGTTTGAGACAAAAGAACACAAGTATATAACATAATATATCAAGAACTCACTCTCTACACTAATATATATATATGAGACACTATAGAACACATCTCCAATACAAAAATATGAGATTAAACATGTAATAATTCATTCATACATAACAACAACACATAGTGTGTCCAAATTTGGGGTTTTCCCTCATGGACACAACCACAACACAAAGGACACTCCTATGACCTCCAAATGGACACGAAATGGACACAAATGGAGATACAACCATGGGGGTCATTCCTATGGGTTCAAAATAGACCTATATGCATGAGGAAATGAAAAGGAGAATGGATTTATACCTCCCGGTAGATCGAATCGAAGAAAAGCCTTCCCGGAGCGACACCGACACGTAGAGATTCCAAAAGGACACGAACGAGCTCCGAATCCTCCCAAACTTGGGTAGCTTCCTCCTTGGCTAGAATGGAGAAGGAAGAAGAAGATTTGGTGGCGAAATGGAAGAATTTGGTGGAGAAATTGCTAGGGATTGCTCTCTAGGAATTTGGGGAAGAACAAGAGAGAGAGTGTGGATGAGAATAATGAAATAAACTTGAGCCTATCCCCTCCCAAAGTGGCTGGCCATATGGGGCTATTTGTCCTATTATGGTATGGTCCAAAATGCCCCAACTAACCTATTCTATGAGTATTAGGAAAGGGCTAATTGGTTGGGGCTAAATTAGTCATTCTAAAGTCTCTAATCACACTAACCTTATCCATAATAATTAGTCTAACATCTAACTAAAATATTTCTATCATGTGGACTAAAATTAATATCATGTGGGCCATGCCTAACTAGTGTGTGGGTCCCACTAGAGTCAAACTACCCCCGGGTCCCCGTTTCAAGTCGGATTGAGTTGAAATTCGAACCCGACTCAAATAACCCCAAAACAATATCATAAATAATAAAATAAATTTCAACCCCAAAATAATATCATAAATAATAAAATAAATTTTAAAAATATTCAAAAATGTAAAATGACAAAAATACCCCTGTTTCTGAAAACTGGGGGTGACAAATCTATCCACCTTAAAAAAAATTTCGTCCTCGAAATTAAAACAAAGCAATCACAGGAAACACATGCAGAAAACAATCTCATTCAAATACTTTTCAAAAAAAAAAATCAGCAATAAAAAAAAAAATCTCTTTGAGGCACATCAAACATTTGGAAATAAAAACTGATACGTGTCCGATACGGACACAAAACCATCACAAAATCACACCTATCAAAGGTCAAAATCAACAATCACCAACGCAATAAATATCAAAATAATTCAAAGAGGTCAAATGCAAAATATCCTTAGGCCAGAAATGACATTAAAATATCCTAATCACATGGTTAGGCTCTAGGTCAAACTGTCTCTAGGGTTTCACTAGCAAAACATCAAAATCATAAGTCGTGATTTTAAATAGTTTTAAAATGATTTAAAAATTACCAAAAATCATATCATGATTTAAATGTCAAATCAATAAATGATTAAAATTACAAAATTTTAAAATTACCCTCATTTTAGAGAACTGGGTGTTACAAGTCTACCCACCTTAGAAAAATTTCATCCTCAAAATTAAAATGTTCATACTCCTTCTAGGTCAAACCCCCCACAATCAAAGTCTCAGAACTTAAACAATCATACGATTTAAAAGGATGACATACAGGGTCATGGCATACGGTGGTAGTGAAAGTCTCATCTAGGTATACTAGTCATGCTAGACCAAAACGGTCATATGGTATCAAAAAACACAAGCAATCTAGGGTGCTAAACTAGAAAAGATACAGAAATAACAATCATCAAGACTGTAAGGCAGTCTACCATCCTATATGAAAACTGGTACTTATCAAAATAAAATAAAGTTAACTACCATTTATCTAATAAGGGGTACTATTCAAGAAAATCAAAATCAAAAGTTAAAGAATGAAAGCCAATTGCATGGAAATTCAATCACAATATATTTATATATATAGCGTTAGAGAGGGAAAAACTAGCATTATGTACAAGTTATGTAGTTCGTGTGTGTATGGGTGTATGTGGACATGTTCATATGGTTAGATAATAGGCGTGTGTGTATGTGAAATATACATGAAAGTGCATAGGAGGATTTGGGGTTTCAAACAATAACTATCAAGTTACACTAATCATGGCATATTGGTTAAACAATCTACAATACACAACTCATTTGCTCATAACATGCATGGCTAACCATGTATATATGTATATATAAAGAGGTAGAGATTTAGTTATGTATGTATATACATTATAATATGTATGCCTAAGCTCTATATATATCTATATAGATATATAATCATGACATAAAGAGGAAGAGTTAGGTTACATGACAGGGTATACTAAGTTAGGGTGTGTGTGTGTCCTTGTACAGGGTTATAGCTTAGTATTGAAAGGTTAAACCCAGTTTTAGTTCAGCACTTACATACAAAATCTGAAAATAAGCTAACATTTAAAACAGTGCAATATTAACATAATGCAATTTCAAAATTTAGGAGTTTGAAACATCACAACTAATCTCAATGCTCCCAATACATCCTAACATGATAGAAATAAAACCCTAATATACTATCAATACATTTATCTACGCATACAGTTCAATATTACATGTTAAATCTGAAATTGAACTAAACATGGAAATCAATGTAAAAATGTTAACATGTATTCAGTTTTCAGGATTTTGGAGAATTTGCACATCAAAACCAACTCAATGTTTATCACAACCTAACATGTAAGAATATGGAACCTAAATTTATATCCCTACAACAACAATGTACACAGCTCTAAATATTACATTTAAAACAATCAATTTGAACTAACATTTAAAATCCCGTATTAAGGGTTAATATGCACACAGTCTCAGATTTGACAAATTTAAACACAAAACTCAACCAATTTTTTTTTTTTAATTGAAATCCTACGTATAACATACATGTGCAGTGATATAAATAAAACTATTATCATGAAATTTTATATTTAAATTACGAGTTAAGCTAGGAAAAGCAGAGAATCGGAAATATTGGGGTTTTAAAAATTTAAACATTAACGACATATTAATATGTATTCAGATAGGTGGAAATCAAGTGTAGCATGCATAAGTGTCAGGAAAGTGTCCACTATATATATTCATATATATTCTCATGTCCCAATATAAAATTTTAATTCTACGTTAAGACCAACAATTAGATTCCTACCAAGGTTGCAAGCAGGTGATTGACGTAATCAAGAAAGTATTATTATTATTATTTAATACAAGAATAATAGCAAGAAAGAAATAACGATAAAATCTGTTTTTGCTTATCTGTTTAAAAGAAAAATCCATTTTGAAACCCAGAGCTAAATTTTCAAATCCAAGATAAAGTCTAGCAAAATTATCGATTCATTGTATTAAGAAGAATTTCATAGTAAGAAGTTACACAAAGTTTATAAAAACAGCTAAAGCTACTCCTAAGTTAAATAAATGAGAAACAAAACAAAACAAACAAATAACAATTCTCTCTTTCTTTCTTTTTTTTCTTTTTTTTTAGGACTGAAACAAAAGTAGAGAAAACATGTTCAAAAATATTTAAGGTACAATCTGATAATTATATGCGTCTTCTTGAAATTATGTTGTCAGAATTCTGCCACGCCAATAAGCATAGCTGCAATAAACGATAGAGTCCATAATAAGGCATACACCCTATAATCATGTTATCTAGAATTCTTACCACGCCACCCGGTATGGCTGCAAGAAAATCTAGATTTCATAACTAATATAAGTATAGCTATATCAGGCTCTACGTCATTGTCATGCTAGCAAATATGACTGCAATAAATTCTAAATTCCGTAATAAAGTAGACTTTTACCTTTCTCACTGTCCTTATCAAGTATGTTATCAGGTTATACCTTAATTCCAAAAAATGTATATATACATATAAATACAAACTCAAATTCAACAACTAACATCAAGATTCAAAATTCAACAATAATCCATCAAAAATCATAAAAATACAGACTCAAATTCAACCACTATCATCAAGATTCAAAATTCAACAATAATCCATCAAAAATCATAAAAATACAGACTCAAATTCAACCACTAACATCAAGATTCAAAATTCAACAATAATCCATCAAAATCAAGTTCAATAACAGGAAGTAAAGGTAAATCAAATCAGGGAAAAACAGATTTCAAATCGAAGTTAAAATAAGATTCTCAAGGGTCGTCCCAGGAATCTCTCAAGGAATCCTAACCGTAATTGAGTACCTTCAAAATATATCATATTCCTACTGCAGGCTGTAGTGGTACTCTATTCGAATACCACTACATAAACTCGACCTGCATGGGCCACCACTAAAAACGTGTCACGACCCGCACCCACCGTGAGGGTACGAGTACGTAACAACGCCCAGCCTACGCCGCAGTGTCGGCGGTAGAACGCTGTTCTAGGTCATGAACTATAACTAGCATAATATGAATACTCTCCATAAGGAGGCCAACACAGAGGTACAACTCAATCACAATCTAAGGTAGAATGATAAAGATAGATAAACATGAAATCCAAAAGAGATACAGGAGATAGAAATCTAAGTGTCTAAGATACATAATCCCAGAAATACATCTCAAAACTCAAATACAGTAATCCACAAGTAAATACAACTCCAGACAAAATAAAATAACTATCTAAACAACCTCTACTGTGTCTCCTCTAGGCTAGCAGGCAATTCCAGGCTATCTGTAAAATTTATCAACAGGTCCAGTCAGGACAGGAGCGAGCACATTACATCTCAACAGTTCATAGCAGGTTAGAAAATATAATCATGCAGTAAAGTAAGATACAAGATCTGAAAAAATACAGTATGTAAACAGAGAGAGAACAGTAATAGAAATATCTACTATAGATAGAGAACTAACAGTGGCTAGTGATGTAGAGTACATGATAGCACATGTGAACGGAACAGATTTGTACATGATCTACACTAAAGAGTTGTACATGATCTACACTACTAAAGAATTGTTCACATGACTACTAGCACTCCCCCGTTTTCCCCAATCAGTACACAAGGATCTAAGCAGGTTATGTTATTGTACATGATATCACATGGGGCCCTTAAAAGGGTACACATGATAGTATACATGAAGGCTCTGTGAACATGAGAGTACATGATTCACAAGAGTGTACATGTATGGTGAAAGCACAGGAGTACATGATGAAAGTGAAACGCACATGACATAATGTACCCGATGCTCCCGAGGGGGATAACATCGCATGAAGAGATCCGTATAGTACTAATCCGTGATAATGTCGTGACAGCATCAAGTATAGTAATCTAAAGCAGGAATATAATTCTAAGCAGGATATGAAATGATCAGAGAATGTACTCGCCTGATATCTGAATGTCCAAGGTAAAGATACTGTCCGAGGAGAGGTGTCTGGCTCCTAATTGGAACAGCACAAGTCACAACATGTCCAGAAGGGTAATATAAAGCACTACAATGCATTCTACATGAATCTAGGTCAAACTAGGCCAAAGTCAACCCTTGGTCAACTCTGGTCAACTGCACTAGTCAAACTAGGTCAAACTAGGTCAAGTCCTAACCCAGCAAGTCTTACTAGGCCTAACCAAGACTATCCTAGCAAGCACACATCAATACAAGACTATACAAGCCAACATACACCCAACTCTATATAGCATGCAATTATTCAATACTCAAATAGGCAAGAATTCACATTGGATATACACTAGGTAATCTATTACTTTAAACTATATGTCTACACATATATACACATGCATATATTGGTATTCAACATTAGGTCTATAATCATGACATTTCAAATGGTTATATAAACTTATATATTACAACACAATATGCTAACATATATATAATATACATACATAGCTAAGTTAACTGTATTCATAAATACTTATTTAAGAGGCTATGTGTGTGTATGTGAACATGGCAAAGGGGCAAGTGAGGGTTAAATGGGCATACATAGTGTATACATATCAAAGAGTGTCAAAGTGTAAGTGAACAAAGTGTCAAGTGTGATAGTGTCTACATAGTGTAAGGGGTACATGAGGTAATATAGGATTTGTGTTAACATAGAACATTACATCTCATTAACTTGTATATTGCATACATTACATCTATTATTACATTACATTCATGCTTGCATTCATTCATCATTCATTTATTCTCTTGCACTACTATATGCACCATACATTACATACTATGGAATCTACATATTCATTACAAGCCATACTTATACATGCTTACATTAGATAGGATACTTACACCTCATACATCATTTATTTAAACATTTACTCATGCTTGCATTCTCTATTTAATTACATAATGTATATACATTAACATGGGTTAAAATCAAATAGAACATTATATTACACACAAGGGTGCACAAAATGCATATACCGAATAGTAACTCCTACTAATAATCAATACTGTACCATCTCAGCATGAATTAAAATCTAGGATTAAAGTATGTTATAGATCTATGTGTTAGCTTTCCGAAACTTCAAACGGATCGCGTTTTCGTTTCCGGAAACTCCCGGAATCGCGAAAACACCGAGAACGCGTTTGTCTTTCGTACAGCTGACACTCAAATAATTCTCCAGAAATTTACAGAAGGAATTAGGCCTATTAATATATGTTTTTGGAAAGCTAACTTCAATACGCTTCTTTTAAAAAAAACGGGAGATTAAACCGAGCTTTGAGCTAGAAGTTATGACATTTCTAAGTTAGGGCTGAAATTAAAAACGTGGATAAAAATCATGACGGATTTGGGTAGTTTGAGACAAAAGAACACAAGTATATAACATAATATATCAAGAACTCACTCTCTACACTAATATATATATATATATGAGACACTATAGAACACATCTCCAATACAAAAATATGAGATTAAACATGTAATAATTCATTCATACATAACAACAACACATAGTGTGTCCAAATTTGGGGTTTTCCCACATGGACACAACCACAACACAAAGGACACTCCTATGACCTCCAAATGGACACGAAATGGACACAAATGGAGATACAACCATGGGAGTCATTCCTATGGGTTCAAAATAGACCTATATGCATGAGGAAATGAAAAGGAGAATGGATTTATACCTCCCGGTAGATCGAATCGAAGAAAAGCCTTCCCGGAGCGACACCGACACGTAGAGATTCCAAAAGGACACGAACGAGCTCCGAATCCTCCCAAACTTGGGTAGCTTCCTCCTTGGCTAGAATGAAGAAGGAAGAAGAAGATTTGGTGGCGAAATGGAAGGATTTGGTGGAGAAATTGCTAGGGATTGCTCTCTAGGAATTTGGGGAAGAACAAGAGAGAGAGTGTGGATGAGAATAATGAAATTAACTTGAGCCTATCCTCTCCCAAAGTGGCTGGCCATATGGGACTATTTGTCCTATTATGGTAAGGTCCAAAATGCCCCCACTAACCTATTCTATGAGTATTAGGAAAGGGCTAATTGGTTGGGGCTAAATTAGTCATTCTAAAGTCTCTAATCACACTAACCTTATCCATAATAATTAGTCTAACCTCTAACTAAAATATTTCTATCATGTGGACTAAAATTAATATCATGTGGCCATGCCTAACTAGTGTGTGGGTCCCACTAGAGTCAAACTACCCCCGGGTCCCCGTTTCAAGTCGGATTGAGTTGAAATTCGAACCCGACTCAAATAACCCCAAAACAATATCATAAATAATAAAATAAATTTCAACCCCAAAATAATATCATAAATAATAAAATAAATTTTAAAAATATTCAAAAATGTAAAATGACAAAAATACCCATGTTTCTGAAAACTGGGGGTGACAATATAAATATAGACTTTAGCAAACACTTACACGTTAGCAAACATTGTTCTAGGCCGAGTTTCTTCGGCAACAAGAGGAGGCGGCTGCTGTTGCTAGTGCGCCAACAGAGGGAGGGGCTGGTGTCACGTCCCGACCCGGAATCACCCGAATCATCGTCCTCGCATGGGACGTGATGCCGCACGAGCCTGGAGTTGCGCTCGTACAAGGCAAGATGACAAGTTCTCAATTGGTTATCTTTGAGTTGAACGTTAACAACGAAAGGCAAAACAGAGTATACGGAAACGATTCACTTTATTGATATTCGAAATCATATTACAAGGCTTTCGATAGCCTAACAGAATTTGCCAGATTGGCTACAACACTCAGGTTCTCTCTTGCCCACAAATGATTTCACCGTTCCATACATCATGCCTTCTATATCTCGGCCGCATCAATCCTGTTGCATATCCGAGCGTCAATGCGATCGCACGCTTCAATACGCTTCGACATTCCAAGCCTCAACGCGTTCAAGCGAAGCTCCGCCGCGAGCAGACCAATCCCGGAACCTGCTAGCAAACTAGTGGGGGATTAGTACTTTCGTCCTCGCTGTACTGATCAAAAACCCACTTCACAAACCGACATTTAGTATTGTATTGATTCATGCAAACATACAATTTAGTTCTCTTTCTATGTTCTCCTTAGGATGAGTTCATGGCATATTCGAAGACTGTAAAGCATGGCAAGCATGTTATTCAATTTGCGTAAGTAAACAGGCAAGCAATCTCGTGTTTGATTCGTGGCGCAACTTAGCAATATCGACGCACTCGCCCTTGCACCGACGTAAGGTGAATACGCCTATCCGTTTTCCCTGTCATGTTATAAGTGCTCGCTATTCAGGATCCGTCCATACAGGATATGTGCATACCTTGCACTTCCAAACCCGTCGCCCTTAACTATATGAAGGTCACTAGCTTTCCGGGCTAGAATGGACTTATATTTATCGAATCGAAACATAAGACGATGTTAACTCTGTGCGGTTGCTAACCAACATCAGAGGCCATCGAAATAATCGCAGCAAGTGGCTTATCACATTCACCAGAAGGTCGCTACCCTTCTAAATGAAGTGCACCAACAATACCGAAAACGAATCCCTCCTAGGCCGAACGGTCCCAGCGCCCTGGCACACCGCGTTCGAGGGAATACCCATGCACGGGCTTTTATATCTTTAAGTCCATTTGACCATGCAACGCATCTTATTTCCATACAACCAAGCAAGTTCGCTTATCTCTATTTCAATTGGCACAACGCCCAAATGTTCTCATCGAACGTCCGAAGGCCGCGAACATTTCGAAGGGCACCATGCCGCATTATCATCTCGTATTTCTTTCGTTAACTTTCTATGTTCTTACGTTTCATACTTCGTTTCAATATTCAATGGCATTATGCCTCAACTCAATGTTCATCAACCGAACGACCCGAAGGTCCCGAACACCTTTCGAGGCATTATGTCATATCCGACAGTTCCGTCACATTCATGCCACAACTGTATTCTTTCGCAACGAAGCCATCTTTATTATCTCGTGCACGTAGGCACGTTTCGACCGTATTTCCGATGTCCTATGACTTAGCATTCAATGTCCGTGGCTTGCGCGCGAGGGCGCTCGCCTATTGTCTTTCAATGTTCTAGCCGTTCTAACTCGTGCACGAAGGCACGGTATGGTTCGTGCACTAAGGCACTCGTCGAGTACAGTTATACCACATTATTGCGGCTTGCGCACCGAGGCGCTCGCCTTTGCGATATCCAGTGTTCCATAGCGACTTGTACGTCTGCCGTACGATTCATTTCAATTGTTCTATCTAGTGTTCGACACGCATTACGTTTAACTCTCTATCGAGCCACGTCCGTGGCGTTGATAGGTTAACTCAGCATTCAATGATATGTATTTTACTTAAGCATGACGGAGTAGGAAAGAGAGTTAATGTCCCCCCACCTTGAGTCGATATGCCTTGTCGTTTCGCGGAGCCATTGCGGCTCGATTTCATAACTTCGTTGCACGGCCACTCTCTTGACTTAGCCATTCGAGCACTTCGTGCTTATTGAATTATACGTTCGATTTGGACTTGCCGTGCCAACGCCTCAGTCCGTCGCAAGGCGACGATTTGCTTTCGCGGACCCCTTACTGAATAAGGCAAAAGATCGACCTCTAACATTTCAGCGTAAACGTATAGCCTGCACATGAAACCAACTAAAATCAATACTTGCATCGATTCGGACTTGCGCCTTGGTCGATTCGATTTCTTAGAATCTTCGAGCCGTCTCAACGCACTTATCCTTCGAGGCAACGCGGCGCTTCGCATCGATTCACTCGATGCATTCTTTGGGACAAGGCGACTCTTCGCATCGGCTTAGTTCAATGCATTGCTCGGGACAACTTAACACTTTGTATCGATTCGCATCGATACGTAATCGAGTCAACGCAACTCTTCGAGTCAATGACTCAACATAATGCACCGTGCGGAGCGAGGCATTACAGTTGGTACTTCCTCCCAGCCGCCTACAGCTTCATCGCCGGACGACCTCTGGATGACCGCCGTTGGCAGTCTTCAGAAGGGTACGTACTACGGTACGGGATCCTACGGGGACTATTTGGCTTCAGAGTCATCCCGGGCCCCCTCTGTCAGTGCGCAGTCTCCAGCTTCGCAGGCGTCATCACGAGCTCAGGATATTGGTCGTCAGATCGACGAGCTGCGTCGCGAGTTGCAGCAGCAGATTTCTGATCACCATACCGCAGAGCGACGATCCGATGATCACCGGACGATTTGATGCGGTCGAGCGCAGTATACAGGAGCTGATGAGTCTGCAGCAGGCTACAGCTGCCAGCTTACACACGCTCACCGAGTCTACGGAGCGCACAGAGCGTAGACAGGTCGAGCTGGAGGGATCGCAGAGGACCGTGGCTGCCTCACTCACCCAGCTACATACTTCTCTTGAGGAGAGTACTCAGAGGATGGTAAGTACCCTTGCTGCACATGGTGACCGACTGCGAGAGCTGGAGCAGATACGTCCTCCCGGTCTATCGACGGCGCCGACTCCAGACGTTGCACTGCCTCCTACTGTCCCTACGGTGCAGCTCACACAGGAGCAGTATGAGTACATGCTATCCCAGATGCGCGACAGGGGTCCTCAGTGATCCAGTAGATTTTTTTATCATCTTTGTATGTATTGGCCCTATGGGCCCATTGACCGTTCTGTACACTGATTTTCATTCTTATTTGCCCTCCATTGTGGACATGTATGTTTGTTGGATATTTACTTTGTGATATTTACTTTGTTGGTATTTTTATTGTGATATTTACTTTGTGATATCTGCGACGGGGATGACAAATATACCTACGCTGGGTTATAAGCGATGATCTGATATACAAAGGAGGTGCTGTCCAATTTTAAAAAAAATATGTTTGGTGTGATGATGTGTGTCTGTGCAGCATAACAAAAATACCAAACATATTTTTTTTAAATTTTTTTTCATAATATCTGCGACGTATAGCGACGTTCTGCGACGTATCCAAACGTCGCTAATTAGCGCCGTCACGTCGCTATCCGTCGCAGTCCGTCGCTCAGTAGCTGACGTGGCATAGAGTTAACGTCGCTAAAATGGTCGCCATACGTCGCTAAACTGCTGACGTGGCATGCATGCCATGTCAGCACATAAAAAGGTCCGACGTCGCTACGTAGTCGTACCACGTCGCTAATTTGGCGACGTTCCTATTCGTCGCCCGCCGTCGCCAAATTTGCGACGACCCAACGACATTTGTGGTGACGTCGTAAATAGCGACGTCGGACGACTTATTTGTCATCTGCGACTAGCTTTTTCGCGACCTTCATTTTCTGTAACTAAAGTCGTCGCTAATTACCTTTAGCGACGTATTTGTCTTAATTAGCGACGTATCTGGATGTCGCTAATTTGGCTTATTTTAGTAGTGCTCCCATGACTTTGTTTATTTTTCCTTTTATGAAGATTGTCAATGCTCATAACAATATGCTCCTAGCCCTACCCGTCAACCTTATTTCTGATCATAGCTAATACAAGTTGCACAACAACTTAGCTTCAAATGGACTAGAGGCTTTTCTTGTTTAGTGGATTGAGTAGTTGCAATTGGTCCCTGCTGGTTTAACGATCTTAACTTTCTTCTCTACTGTTGCCTATAGACTCGATCAGGAATTTAGCACCTCGTTTTCATGGACTGATCTGTAGTAGAAACCCAGGAGTGCACATTTTATCTTTCTAGGATTCTTCATGGACATGGTTTCCAGCTACATTTGCATTTTAACAGAGAAAATTATTTGAATGTAATCACGATGGTACAAGTATATTTGTTAAAATCATGGTCTCAAGCTGTAGACTGTGAAGTGCACATAGTGTCTCAGTCTAATGATGCAAATATATTAACTTCCTTATGCTCCAGTAATGATTTTTATTCTGAGCATAGCTATACACCTAATCTCTGAGTAGGTTCAAGTTTTTCACACTGAAGGAGGTCGGTGTTATGACATGAACAGTTCACAGTTATTCTTTTGATACTCCAGAACAATTCGCAGTTCCTAGCCCAGTAAGTTGGCATGCTGATATATGGTTAATCAACAGATATAATTTTTTGTCAATATTTTATATGCTCCACATCCAACTGGATTTTGTTTGGATGTCAGTGAAGATCATACGAGAAATGAGTTGAACCATAAACTTTACTAGAGTGCACATTTTTTTATTCGTTGTCTTTAACCGATACATGATGCACAGGCCTGAATTACATTCCTCTGCCTTTGCCAAGGCTGCCTAAAGGCCCGAAAACAAGCTTGACCATCAGCCAGTCAGATCAAGTTACTGCTATGATGGCGGTGTCAATATGTATAGCTAGCTTTGAGAAGGATATGATGGGGGTATAGGAATACATAGGAACTTGATGTAGTTTACTCTGCTTTGCCACAGGTGGGTATGGGATAGTTGCACCAGTTGTAAATATTCTAAGCAGTTCCTCATGCATGTGTTTCCAGAACTTATGTTGGACCCTACATTTTCTTTCTTTTCTCATCTGCTTGGTGACCTTTCAAGGCTTGGTTGTGCCTAAAAGAAGAAAACTTGCTGTTGGTGGTGATCCTACTCGGCAGACATAAATACTAGGGACATAATAGATTCTTCTGGAAACCCAACCCTGCCATTGTTGATAATGGTAAACTAAACTGAAGACCTGTAGGTTGGAAAAATATTTTACCTGCACAATATGAAATGGAAACTCCCAGCTGTGAAATGATTGATAGCTGAAGTTCATTTGTAACCATTTGCAACCCCATTATCAGCTTGATGGTAATTGGAATTTATTCTTATTTCCCGTAGGCTTATTTTGGATGTTCATAAGTTTGGGCCACTTATTCTTCGTTAAATATGCTTATATAATTATTTTGTCAAATATGTATGCTAATAAATTGTAGTTGCTGATATTAAAAAGCGAGAGAAGGATTATATACTTAGGCAGAGCAGTCAACTGGTTCTCCTGATGCTGAAGTACTTGAATCTCTCAGCCAGTTGCGGATTTTGTGCAATTTAACTAACCACTCGACTGGGTGTTCAACTGGTGTTTGAGAAATAAGAACAAAATGTTTGGAAACCTTAGATTGCAAGTAATAGGTGAAAGGTAGAAGCTGTAAATAAACACCCTGTTTGAAGTTTGGATTCTTCATTTTAGTGGACAATAGTACGAAACCAACATTTTTTTCCCGAGTATTCTAAGAGGTAAGCATAAATTCTACTCAAAGTCTTCTATGAACCTTGTAGTTGGTTCCTCCATGACGGCTTATACCAACCCAGGTTCTAGGACCAGAAATGCAGCCACATTGAATATGACTAGGATCCATATGGACTGGTTGCTGAACTTTTCTTCTACAGGAAGTCTTTCCTTGGTGGTTTTGAGTCTTTTGACTTACAATACATTAGTTAATGGTGCTGCTCCAACTGATTAGCAGTGAAGACTGAAAGGGAGACTAAGAAGCAGGAGTTATGCACTCTAAGGAAACGATATAAGCTAGTAATGGACCTAAGCTGGAAGCATAACTACAGGCTAAAGCCTATTGCTCCCATGAGAACCAATTGTTATTATTTTTCATCAAGCACAGAGGTCTCAAGGATACATCTGATCTGTTGGCATGGATTTACTTCGAATATTAGCTTTCAAGAGATCTTTGAAGTTGTTAGCTCTAATGGTTCCTTTAGAACTTGTACATGCTGCTTACTCCAATCTTGGATTGTAAACATGTCATTATAATTTTCTACTTTATAAAAAAAGAATGCCCTTGTCATTTGATTAATTGAAAGGGGATTATTTCAAGGTTTGGATAGTTTAGGTTTGTGATGGCCAACCGGTGTATCATGACAGCCCTACATGGTCAAATTGATATACTAGATAGTAGATACCAAACAGAATTGAAGTGCTGACAGATTATGTTTGTGTTATAAGGGAAGATATTGGTATTGTTATAGACACGATAATATTAATTATATTAATCCATTCAAGAAGGGTAGAGACTTGGAGTCGCTTTCTGAGTCCCCACTTTATAGGTGTATCTAGTTGGTTCATACTTCATATTGGCTCCAACCTTTCCTGAATCGGTGTTAGATGTCAAAGTTCACAGTTTGGACGACCTAAGTCCCCACTTTATAGGTGTATCTAGTTGGTTCATACTGGCTTCAATCTTTTAAGAATCGGCGTTAGATGTCAAAGTCCACAGTTTGGACGACCTAAATGCAACTCATCTGGGCAAATGTGACCCATCTGATGTCATCAGCCTGCTTGTTATTCTCACCAATCTTGTAGGTCCAGAGATTATATAATGGTACATTATTGGTATATGTAAAAGACATGTTATCTTGAACACGTCAAGTTGGATCGATCCGTTGACATGCCATTAATTTGTTTGATATCATCTAGAGGGCGTTTCTCAAGACAATGTTGATCTTATTTGTTATCCTTAACAGTGCCAAGCAATGTTTCAGTTATGTTTTTTCACAGGGTGGTTTCTTTTGAAACCAAAACCCCAGATTGACCGACTTTCATGACGTAGTCAGGTTTTAAATCAAAGTTCAAAAAAAATACAGATTTGGATTTACTAACTTTTCTGGACCAGCACCTGCCTAGTGAAAATCGAGATACCACTTGCTGGCTTAGAGTTTGTGGTGGAAGTCACCATTCTTCGGTTTCTTTGCCTATAAAAATTCAGAGCACCCCTCTTCCTTTGGAGAAATTATTCACTGAGTCGGGCTCACCGTGCACCTTGATTCTCCTCCACTTGATGGCATGGAGATGTGCCGTCAAGTGGAGAAGAATCAAGGTGCACGGCAAGACCGGCTCACTGAATAATTTCTCCTTCCTTTATAGGTAACTAGAGTTTGCCTAAGCAAATATGTTGTCACATATTTTCCTCTCTTACTGCTTTTTCAGTCAAGGATTACACACCTTCCAATCACCATCGAGGGAAATCTTCCAGAAGATGCCAAAAACCAATGTGTAACTCTGTAGCTCCAATTAAATCCTCACCCACTTGAAGTTCCCCCGTAGCTTTATACAGCCATGTGACCACCATTAAAGCCCACCTCCTCAAAAGTATAACAAACATAAGAGATCACATCAGAGGATGTTAAAATGGATAGATACTGGAAAGATTGACAGAGCCATATTTCTTTCCCTCCTCTCACCTCCACTTCTCGCTTCTGTTCATTGATCTCTTGGACCAGAAAACTACAGCCTAGTTCATGAGTGCAGACTTGATAGGTGATGGCTCTCTTCACCAATAGATGAGTGTGCACTGTAAAATAAATATTTCACAAACAAACGAAAGGAAACATAAAAACCAAGTAAGTATAAGAATGTTATACATTGTTTGCAGACACACCAGCATCATACATTGTTTGCAATCACACATTTTGGTGTTATTGGTTGGTTCATTTCACTATAGTCTCCTCAGTAAAATTATATAGCATGGTGGACAAATACGTAATGCTTTTCTGCTTTTTTTGCTCTTGAGTGGTGACAGGGAGGAAGCTACACTATGACTTTCCACCACCACGCCTCACCCCCTCAACCCACCTAATTTTTTATGAGAATATATGCTAGATATTGATACTTTTATCGTATAAGAGAACACCTTGTTCACAACCTTATCAGTCAGTTTAATTGCAAACAATCTAATGTCCTTTTTAAGTGAAAAAATGTCAGACTGTATCTTTCTTTACTGATAACAAAGTTACATCATGAAGATAACGACAAATATTCCATCAAATCTTTTCTTAAATGGCTTCACCTGTCTTACTTGTCGTCATTAGTGTCTTACTTGTCGTCATTAGTGTAAGTAGGAATGTCTCATTATCATAATCTTCTTTTCCCACCTCTCTTAATATGGCGATTGAAGTGGTGGGGATTATGTGAACTTCAATGGCATATCTCCATGATTGTTGATCACATATAACAATTGTATGCACAATGACACATTATGCCTGACCAAGACGTAACTTGTTGGGGTTTATTGAAATTACTCTCTAGAAAGTGATCCCACATCCATGTGACAAATTCTAAGTGTATATTTCAATATAAGATTATTCTTTTATTGACTTGCACACATGAGAAATGGTAGTCAATGCGGTTGATATGGTGGGATGTTTTACTAGAGGACAATGTTCAAATCCTCCAGGAAATATTGGTTTTTGTCACCCATTTCTTGGAATTGTTACTTAGGAGCTTGGTTCCGACTCGAACTCGGACTCGGGTGTGCGCGTGGGCGAAGGGTGGAAAGTGGCACTTTGATGACGCACTTTAAACGTATGCACGAGGGGAGTTGTCCAGCGGTCCATCGCTCCCATTGGACCTAGGTTCCAGCGTGACTGCTGCTGTCGCTGGACCTAGGTTCCAGCGTGGCTGTTTCAATTTGCTTCAACGCAAGCGTTTTAGCTTCATAACTGCTCACTTACTGGGAGTTACTGTTGTAAACGTCAACTTAATGGGGAGTTATTTTTGCGATTAACTTCCCATCATAGATAGTTATGGCTGCTAGGGGACTTGGCTCCCCTATATATTTTCTAGTTTTTGCTTTTGGTAAAACACAAATATATGTAACGAAAGAAGAGTTTGCAGCAACGATGAAGCCACGAAGTTCTGTTCGAGAGTCCAAGTACTGTCCATCTTCCGAAGGGTGACGAAAGGAGCGTTCTAGAAGTTAAACACGGTGAGCTTACTGGATCCTGGGAGTAGATGGACGGAAAATGGTCGAATCTTGCTTTGAGCAATGATGATCGTCATCACCCCAGCAAGCTTTTTTCTTCAGTTTCTTGTTGTAGCAACTTAGTTGCAAGTTTTTTAAAGATCTCAATTTCCAGCATCGTGCTGTTGTAATCTTTCAATTTCTGCGTTGTTGTAACTTGTTGTATTTTGTATTTTTATACGATTTCTGCAACTGTTACTAACAAAACTAAGTACACCAAACTTCAGATACTCTGTTGAGAAGTCATTTCTGCTTTCTTGCCACTTGTGGCATATAAAAAACTAAAAAAGCTTGTCAGAGGACAGTTTTTTTTTTTCTTTTTCCAATACATGTGGCAACTACATAGTTTCTTTTTTTACACGTAGGTAAAAGAAATCCACATTTGCTTTTAATATAGTTGGTATCTTTTAATATCCATGTTCTTATCTCGTTTCACTAATTCTATGGTATGCTAATGTTACATGAGAGAAAGTTGCTCTCATATGTGACAGATTAAAACCACATTCTTTTTTCACATACAAGATCTCATCCTCTGTTTTTTTTTTCCCTATAGGCAAAGTTTGGGATCAACCACATATAATTTCTTGGGCGGGGATCTCTGGCCAGAATGAATCAGAGAGTTCAATCAGTTGAGGGATGAAAATTCTGTGTAGTGCTACTGAGTCACTGACAAAGTTACTGCTGTAGTTTGGATTCTGGCCAGTGGGTGAGTTTGATCTATTTGCTAAGACAAATATTAAACCAACAAGGTCCACCTTGTATTTGGTGGCTGCTCTTGGAGCATCATTAGCTTGAATTCACTGCAGTAGATGCCTAGATGTGTTTAGCTATGCTTGCTGATAAAAGAAGTATCAGTTTAGTAGCAAGTATAAAAGAATACCATCCCTAAAGTTGGTAAGATCCATGGTAAAGCGCTGATTACAAAATAACTGCATGCAGATAATATTCCATTATATCATCAGAATGATCTTACAATAGGACTACTATTCATGAATATGATTACTGAAGTTCTCTGGACATAGGGATGTGATCAACTTCATATACTGCATGCTTAAGTCCTAGTGAAGCTTATGGTGTTCCTGGTGTATGTATGTGTGTTGGTTGGTGGTTAGAGAGAGCTGTGAGAGAGCAGTGTGCTCATGTGCTTCTCTCTCTGGGCATTCCTACTACACCTGTGCATTCATGTCGTCATTAAATAGCCTTCCTGTCGTGTTTAATGTCTCTCTAAAAACTAGTGACTGTATTGTTTTCCACACTGTCTGGCCTCTAATACATATACGCCATGTGGAAGAGAGAGAGAGAGAGAGAGAGAGAGAGAGAGAGAGAGAAAGAGAGCAGTATTTAAGTACGTAGCAGGGGAAGCTTGAGTTGATACTTCTTCCAGTGGCCATGGCTTCAGAAAGTCTAGCTCTTTTCCTCAAGATCTTGCTCATTTTCAGCTTACTTGGTTCATCTCTAGGTACTTTTTTTTTCACATTTGCTTCTTTGATCTTGCACCATTTTACTTGGGTTCCAGAACCTTTTTTTCGGTTATTCTGCTATTATTTCTTTTGTCCAAGTTGAGAAAGGTTGTGAATTATGAATTTATGATCGAGATTTGTGATATGTGCTCATTCTGTAAAAGTTTTGGTGAATGTCTTTGAAACCCCTTCACACTCAAAAAGCATCTGCCACAGGCTATTTTGACCTCCATCTGCGCATCATATGTGCCGGGGGTTAGCCTATTAGAAGTACATTTTGTATCCTTTTTGCAGTTCACGACATCTCGCTTTCGCTTGATTGCAAGATTGTTCTTCCTTCGTCTCCTTTTTGTACAGTTGTTGTGATACTGGATCATCTTACAAAGGCTTGAGAAATGCCGAAGAATCTATTTATTTGCCATTTTCACCGAGTTTAAGCTCACACAAAGCAAAGTTATTATTGTTTATTTTGGTCTCATCTACCTCTTCTTCAGAATGAATCTATGATGAAATTTGAAACTGAAATCTAAAAGACCTCTTTCAACTCATCTGATGCTATTTTAGGGGCTGTGACAACAATTTTAACAAACAGTTATTACTGTTTATTTATGTCTGACAGGAAAGGACTTCAGTAATTTGGGCCAACCACATTTCTTCAAGGCGAGCAGCTTCTCGTCGAGGCCATCGCATGAGCACTACGACTACATCGTAGTGGGAGGCGGCACGGCTGGTTGCCCCCTGGCTGCCACCCTCTCTCACAGCTACAAAGTTCTGTTGCTGGAGAGGGGTGGCTCTCCCTATGGCAACACCAATGTCTCTTGGCTTCAGAACTTCCACATCGGCCTGGCCGACACCTCCCCCACATCTGCTGCCCAGCCTTTCATCTCCACCGACGGCGTGATCAATGCCAGAGCTAGGGTCCTGGGAGGGGGAAGTTGCATCAATGCTGGCTTCTACACCAGGGCCAGCACTAGGTATGTGCTCTAATCTTTTCTGACTTTGTTCATTAGTGCCTGCCCTTGTTAGCAATCAACCGAATAAAACTCGTATTAAGAAACGTATAATACTTGCGTACTTTTGAATGATTCAGATCGGTATGTAAATTTTAAGCATTGTGAAGTTTTAAGATGTGTTCCATATAAATTAATCAGATTTGACAACATATTTAAGAACGTCAAGTTTCTAATCTCAATATTTCTATTTTTCCGAATATTTGACCGTATTTTTTAACGTATTTTATTTGCACTGAGCCGATTTATTACTCGTACTTTCGTCGTCCAGAATTTTTCCTGTTTGCCGAATTGCTAACAAGGGTGCCTGCCTAGTGACAAATATGAAACATAGAAGCTGAATTCTCAGTCACAAATTTGGTAGAACATTTGTTCTTTGAGGTTTATGAGAGAAGGTTAGCCTTTCTATAGTTAAACACAAGTCTCTGACTGATCTATATCATTAGATTCTTCTATTTTGTTTATACACTCGATGTGTTTTAACTAAAATAGGCAAACTTGCATCTACCAAATTCTGACTTCTGAGTAAATTGGGTGAAATTTATTAGTTTAGGATATTTAGACTTTGGGTCTCAAATAAGTATCGAAATTAGTGTTTGGGTCTCCATATTATACATAACTAGTCTACATGTACGTGCTTTGTACGTATTTTAATTAGAATATCATAAGGTCAGTTCTCGTCTTTTCGTCTTTTGCATGTGATTATTCATGTGTGTGCTTTCTTTTTACAATGTCAAGAGATTCGAAGCACAAATTTTGTTCTTTTTAAAAAAAAAATTCTATTAAGAATAATAATATTTCGAAAATGGTAAAGATAAAAAAATTATTATCATTGGAACATGAAAAGTTGTATGAAAAAAGAAAACTTGCATCCAAATTTTATTGTTCGACTCTTAAACATAAATGACATGCAAGTTGATATAATAACATCATGTTTATGGAATACTCAAGGATATTTTAGGAATTCAAAATTTTTACCACCAACTTTTCCTATTATAAATTAGAATAGATTAGTGTTTGGGTCTTTAAAGTGTCTCAAAAATGTTATCAAAAGTGTACCAAAAGCGTCACTAATTATTTTTGTGACACTTTTAAGACCCAAATACTAATTATGTATAATATGGAGACCCAAACATTAATTTTGAAACTTATTTGAGACCTAAAGTCTAAATATCCCAATTTATTACTCTTGCAGCAAAATCAAACTCTTTAGCTCCCAGGACACTGGGACCATTGCCATGGCCCATCTGTCATGGAGGCAGATACGTGCGATCTGGGAAAGGGTTACGGTACTGCAATTAGTTTACTGTTTCTGTTCCTATATATGGTCCATTTATTTCTTGACAGCCGAGTACCAACTCTCTCACTCCAGCTGGCTTGATTGTTTTTAGAGTTAGTTGGTGAGAAATAAATGATGCTGGTGGAAGAAAGTTTTGTGTATAATTTACCCTGTGTTTGGGAACATTTGTGGGGAGGGAGAGGAAAATTTGAGGGGAAGGAAAATGGAGGAGAAAAAAATGAAAGTAAAGTTAATTTTTCCTTCCTTTGTTTGGATGGACAAAAAGTAGGGGAAGAAAAAGTTTAAAAACAATTTTTTATTTGTTTATGGATAGAGGTACAATTACTATTTTCTCCTTGGTATTCTCAAATGATGATTTAATATTAACTTTTTGAGGGGTGGTGGGGTAAATTCACTCAAATTTCTCTCATCTCTCTCCATTTTCCTCCCACTTTTGGGAGGAAAATTTTTTGGTGGGACCCACCTACTTTTTCCTCTCAAATTTTTCTTCCCTATTTTCTCTCCTCCTTTCCAAACACTATCATTTAAAATTTTTCTCTCACTTTTTCCTCAACTTTTTCCTTCCTCCCATTTTCCCCCCTTCCCAAACAATACCTTAACGTCTCGTTTGGTTCGCGGAAAGGAAAGGAAAGGAAAGGAAAGAAAATTGGGAAATTATAATTTTAATTAATTTTTTTTTTTGGTATTTGAAAAAATCAAGAAAATTGGGAGGAAAAGTGAATTTGTATATGGGAAAAATTAATCTTGGGTTGGTGGGTGGAACTACTTTTTTCTCTATTTTTCCTTCTCTTGGTAATCAAATCCCTTTCCTCCTTATTTCCTTTGGCATCCAAACAAAGGAAATGAATCACTTTACTTTTCCAATGCTCCAATTTCGTGAACCAAACGAGACCTAATTTCTGTGGCATGGCATTTTCTTTTCTTTGAGAAATTACAATTTTCATTGATTTTTTTTTCCGATGGTTGAAAATGCCAAGGAATTTGGAAAGGAAAGTGAATACTTCAAGGTGGAAAAGTGATTGCTTGCTTGGATGGATGAAATCATTTTTCCTTCTAATTTTTCTTCCATTGTGAATTACTTTCCTTTTCCTATTCCTTGGGCACCTAAACATAGGAAAGTAATTACTTTCCTTTTCCACTACCATGATTACGTGAACCAAATGAGGCGCTCTCTTTTTCGTTCTTTCTTATTTTAGTATCGACATAATGCTGCAGTTAGATATTGCTTGTTTGAACTGTGATCTTAAGAAGAAACTGTTCATTCATAATGATTTATACTTATTTGTTATTTGTGGGTATAGAATGACAAAGTACAGTGGGCTGGAAAAATAGGTGAGGGGAAAGACTTCTTGTGATCACTGCCAGTTGGTTTAGGAAGAGATCCATCCATGTCAATCAATTATTTGCCTTTAGCCTTGGGAGAGTACAATACAATCAAGCAGAGTATAGGAATATGCTGGGAGCACATCTGTTGTCCTATTTAATCCTGTCCAATTCTGCCCCCGTCCCTATTACATATGAGCCATGGGAGTAGGTATATAGATGGTGGCCCACATGTAATAGGAAGGGGGACATGATTGGACAAAATTAAATGGGACAACAGATCTGCTGTCCTATTTAAATCCGGTTTTGGATACCAAGATGAAATTACTTTGAAGTTCCTTTAACTAGTTAACATCCGGTTTGCATCATATTGTTATGAACATTTTCTTTTTGGGTTTTTGTTGAGGCAAACATTTCTACATGTATGTTGGCAAATTATCCTCCTTTAAGTTTTTACATACAAATAACATTTCTCTGTATTTCTATCAAGATCTTGCCTTTCCAAAATTTACTTAATTATTAATGTTAAAGTTGCAGTGAAAACCTGTTGTATCTTAGTTGAAGATGATCTGACCCATGTCGAAACACTGCTAGAAGCATATGCTTATTAAAGTTTTGTCAAGATTTAGAGTGTAACGAGTTTTGTGGTTTACTTGATCTGTGCTTCTTATTAACCTGGGTGTTCATGGCTACTACAGTTATGTAAAGGATGCTGGCTGGGACGCCGAGTTGGTCAACGAGTCCTATCCCTGGGTCGAGAGGCAGATCGTCCACCGGCCCAAGGTTGCGCCGTGGCAGGCGGCGGTCAGGGACGGACTGCTGGAGGCTGGGGTCGACCCGTTCAACGGATTCACCTACGACCATCTTTACGGGACCAAGGTCGGAGGCACCCTCTTCGACGAGAGAGGCTTCCGCAGCACCGCTGCCGATCTGCTCTCCTCCAGCAACCCCAAGAACCTCAGGGTCCTGCTCCATGCCACAGCCCAGAAAATCCTATTAGATACACAAGGTAAATTCATATCAAGGTTCGCGGTTTCGCACCATTCGTATCAGTATCGGCGATATCGGTAGTATCGGTGGTTTCGGATTGGAAAACAAATAATTATTAATAAATTATTAACATTTGAGAAATATATTGCATACATTTAGGCATAATTTGAAGTATTTTTAGCGTTATTCCTTAGTAATTTTGAAATTAAATGAAATGATAGTCACCCTTACCGATTGGTTTACATGCAATAGATCATTTTTTTTTTCTTTTCTTTATATGCTTTTACAACCTTATTATGCTTCAATCCCTTGTTGATTTGTCTTTTTTCCTTCAATTTTCTTTTCTAAATTGCTCGCAAAAGAGACCCCCAATGTCGGTATCTGTAGGTATCGGATCAGGACATGCCAAACCGTATCGGTATCGGTCGATACTTTAAACTACGATTCATATTCCTCCCTACTTGTTTTTTTTCCTGGCATTCTAGCTAAGCACTGTTCAAAGTGTCGGCATGACTTGTTTCGGTATGTTGACACAGGGAGGACACCTAAGGCGGTCGGGGTTGAGTTCAAGGACGAGCTTGGCAACCGGCATTCAGCGTATCTGAAGGCCGGGAGGAGAAGCGAAGTCATCGTGGCGTCGGGAACGTTAGGCAGCCCCCAGCTGCTGATGCTGAGCGGGATCGGCCCCAAGAAGGAGCTGAGGAGGCTGAACGTCCCGCTGGTGCACCACAACCGCCACGTCGGGAAGCACCTGTCGGACAATCCGATGAACAGCATCTTCATGCCGATGAAGAAGCCGGCCAAGCAGTCCTTGATCCAGATCGTCGGCATCACCAAGCTCGGATCCTTCATCGAGGCCAGCAATGGATTTGGCCAGTCCTCCGATAGCATTCTGTGTCACCATGGGATCATGTCTGCCGAGGTTTGGCATCACCACCTTCGTCACTTCGCTTGTTCAGTGGGCCGGACTCATCACGTGGTAGTGGTGAATGGTAAGCCGGTCCAATAGTATAGTATTATTATACTGTTGGACCGGCTCACTGTTCGCCACTGCCACGTGGTGAGTCCGTCCTATTGCATAATTTCTCCTATGCTAGGGCTTTTCCTAGATCAGGGTAAAGTACAAAAAGAAAAGCGGACTCTGATCAAATCATCCCTTCTGTCCACTAGCCGTTGCAATTTGAATGTTAATAGTCAAATTTTGATTGAAAAAAATATTTGAAATGCTCAAAATACTCCCGCTCGTGATTATTATTCAAAATACCTCATATTTTGTTTTTCATTCTCTCCATTTTCTCTTCCATGTTTCCACTCTGTTTCACATCGGTATATTGTTAGTTTTTTCCTTCTTTTCTGCGTAAATAATTAGTCTTTTTGCAAAAAAAAAAAAAAAAAAAAAGTGTGAAGATTTTTTTTGCGTTTTACCCCCTAGATAATCTGAAAGTTTGTTCCCATTGATTTTTTTTTTTTTTTTTTAACAAAATGCCATTGCTCACAATGTTTTTGTGTTTTTGCAGATTGGTCAGCTCTCTACAATTCCTCCAAAGCAAAGAACTCTTGAAGCCGCCAAGGAGTACGCCCGAAACAAACACACTCTGCCACACGAGGTATTCAAGGGCGGGTTCCTGCTGGAGAAAGTCGACGGCCCCCTCTCGACCGGCCACCTCGCCCTCGTCGACTCCGACGTCGAGACCACCCCCAACGTCACCTTCAACTACTTCCGCCACCCCCAGGACCTCCGCCGCTGCGTCTTCGGCATCCGCACCCTCGAGAGGATCGCCCGCTCGAGGCGCATGGCCGAGCTGACGGACGACCACGGCTACACCGCCGCGACGCTCCTCAACATGACCGTCAGGGCGAACGTCAACCTCCTGCCGAAGCACACCAACGACACGGCCTCGCTCGAGCAGTTCTGCAGGGACACCGTGATCACCATCTGGCACTACCACGGGGGGTGCCACGTCGGGAAGGTGGTGGACGAGGACTATCGGGTCAGGGGAGTGGGCGCGTTGAGGGTTATCGACAGCTCGACGTTCTTGAGCTCGCCGGGGACGAATCCGCAGGCTACAGTGATGATGTTGGGCAGGTAATGGTCGTTCGGTTCGGTTCGGTTCAAATCGAACCAAATATATACGAAAACCGAAATAACCGTATTTCTCAAAACCGAAAACCGAACCGTTTTTATAAAAACCGAATCGGTTCGGTTTAATGGACTAATAGTGTCGGACCTTCAAATTTTCAGCAAAATGAGCCTATTTAAATAAGTTTTTCATTATTGTATTTATGAATTATTATATTACGTAGAGAGAAGATATTAGTATATATAGATTGAGGGTAGAGAGAAATAGAGTGCTCAAAGAAGCACCGATAGAGAATATGAGAAGAGAATGCTCTCAGTTAGGGATTATAAAACATTAATCTATATAGATTGATAGTAGTTTGATAAATTACTAAATCGGTTTTCGGTTCGGTTATTCATATCAAGAACTGAAAACCGAACCGTTATTTTAAATTTTTAAATTTTCAAACCGAAAAACCGAACCGTTTGTCATATTTCAGTTCGGTTCGGTTCAGTTTTCGGTTTTCAACTGTTATATGCTCAGCTGTGTGAAAGACTCCAAAAATTTCAACCTCCGTATATATTACTAATGCGAATGTCTCCATTTTTAGATTTAGACATCCTTATTTTTTTTTAGAAACTGGAGTAATATGACCCTTAAAATATTAGAAATGCCGATCGTTTCGTTTAAATCTTGACATTGAATGGATACAAATATCTAATCCGCCTTATGATTCAACTTGTTTCATGAAACAGATACATGGGAGTGAAGATGCTCAGGGGGAGGTTAGGGAGAGCAGCAGGAGTTTAGGTGTTGGTGTCATATTGAAGAAGCTACATTGATATTGTGTACTATTTTTGGCAGGTATTATCAGCAGGAAGTACGTTTTAGATAGGGAAAAGGAAAGGAAAGAAAAAGACAAATGGGAAGGATTTGTTGTGTACTCAATGTCCCCAATATTGTTTGATGGTTATTTACAACTTCATAAAGTAATGTAATCTATGTAATCTTGTACTCCCATTGGCTCTCCAAATGTATATGGTCACTATGTTTTTCCATCTCTCAACTTCTTAATAGCAACTCTTACTTTCTTTTGTGTTTTGAATGCATTTGATGAGGAGAGCAGATCTCTTGTTCGGTTGTTTCCAAAATTTATGTATCAAATATCTTTTTTTTTCCTATAAAAATGTGCGTCTTACTGTTTCTTTTTCAAAATAACATCCATAATCAGTTGGAAACCATCTTTTTATAGGAGAGGAGACATGTTTGGTATACAGGTTCTGGAGACGTCATATCTGCTCCCTTAGATGAGCTGCTGAGTATTGTAACACATCACAAGCATGGACGGAGCTACATAGAGAAAAAGAGGCCCATTGTCCTCACTAAAATTTTCATTTTGTATGTATTGTTTCTGAATTACTCTTAAAGAAGTGTACTTCAGCAAGGTTATTGTAGTTTTTGTTTGGGCATGATAAAGTGCAAATCTATGCACCTTTCAGGTTTGGGTCAAAGAAGGAAGTAATTTTCACAGAATTTGTGAAAATTTAATATATTAAAAAATGGTAAAGAGAGAAATGACAGATACTAATACAAAGTCCTTTGTTCCGAATTTTTGAGGTCTAAGCAAACAATGATATACCTCCAATCAATCATTTTTAGGGAGTACTTGGGCTGGATTTGGATTGCTTATCACATCAAACCTTACTTATGATTTTGAAAGCAATATCCAAACTGTTAACTAACTTGTCAAAAGGAAAAAAAAAAAAAAAGTTTTGTTCAATTTTGATGCAGTTTTTGAAAGCAATTGGAGGAGCATGGCGTAACACACAGGGTTTTGTGCACACTGCGTTGCATGCCATTTGGGTTTACTGTCCGCAATTTTCACACACACACATAGGGGTGAGCATTATTCGGTTTTGGACCGAAAACCGAACCGAATAAGAGATTCGGTTCGGTTTCGGTTTTGAAAATACTAAATTTTCTTATTCGGTTTCGGTTTTGGGTTTCGGTTTCGGTTTCGGTCCAAAACCAAAAACCGAATATATATATATATATATATATATATATATATATATATAATATATCTAGGTATATTTAGTTATTATATATATTAACAAAAAAAAACCAAACCAATTTAATTCGGTTCGGTTCGGTTATTGACCAATTTGGTTCGGTTTCGGTTTTGCTTATTCGGTTTCGGTCCAATTCGATTTTCGGTTATTCGGTTCGGTTGGAACCGAATAAACCGAATACTCACCCCTACACACATCCGCCTCCTCCGCAGTTTGATCCCGAGACCGTCCGCCTAGCAAAGGAGGTTATACCTCTCTTCACTGACCACAAGAGTTTGTTGAATTCGGTATATTAGGTGTTACTTGCGTCATTTTCCTTTGTTTAGCATTATTTAGGCCAATTTACAACTAAATCCACAAACTTTCACACTTCTGCAAATTATTACCATGAACTTTCAAACTTTACAATTTGTTATTACGAATTTAAAACCTTTGCAACTTAATATCATCAATTATTATTTATTTTGCAAGTAAATATCGTAAACTGTCATTTTCTTCTTCAACTTAATACCGTAAATTATTGTTTATAACCAGATTAACTTGCAAAATAAATGATAGTTCATTATAGTAACTTACAAAATAGATACTAGTGCATGGTATTAACCTATAAAATAAATAATAGTTTATGGTAGCGAGTTCCGAAATTCAAAATTTAATGACAACATGTTGCAAAATGTGGCCGTTTGGGACAACGCGTTGCAAAAGTATGATAATTTATGTTATTTGGTTGCAAAGTCGTTTAATTTCATACACCAATTACTACAAAGTTGACGGCTTTCGTCTGGTTGTTATGGGACCGGATCAACTGTTTCTGATCCGTTATCTCATTCCTGTCCCCCCCACTATGACATGTGGGCCCACCGATAAAATTAAAAAAAATGTCCACATATCATAGAGGAGGGACATGGTTGGGACACCCTGATCCGATCTCGGTTATTACTGGGAGCATGACAATCATTGGTTGATTAGTAATTGTTTGTAGGGTTTTTGGACTTCAGGGTAGGACCGATCAAAAATATCCTGAAAAATCGAACCGAAATTACGTACCGATACCGAATTGCCGAACTGACTAAAATATGGTATAATAGTAATGGTAACGGTTTGAGTGTAATACCATACCGAAAATACCGAACCGAACCGATCATATATATATATATATATATATATATATATATATATATATATATATATATATATATATATATATATATATATATATTATAGAATGTTGTTTGTGATTAATTTTATACTACCTATTTTTATTTTTATCTTTATTTTAATCAATTTTTTAGAACTTAGAATGGATTTTAGTGGGTTTGAAGTTATGTGACGAACGCTAAGAATTGAGTTTTTGAGTTTTTTTTGTTCTCATGGAATTTTGAAATGAATTTTGGTTACTTAAACTTATACTCAAAATTAAAGTTAGTGACCACATTTGATCTTTTAAGCTCATTTTTAGGTGTTTACGACTTGTTAGATATTGTTCTAATAATTTTGATTAATTTTTGGTTGGTAGAGGTTTGGCTTTGAAATTTAATGCTTCAAAAAAAAGTAAAAAATAATTTATTATAGGTTAAGAGGATCTACCATATTAAGTGTGTTGATTGATCAAATGTTAATTGGTAAAATACCGATACCGAAGAAAAACCGACCGAATACCGATTTAACCGAAACCGAAAAAATCGATTCTAAATGGTACGATATTGGTATTGATTTTTCAAATACCGATTTAAAAAAATACCGAAATGTTTGACCAAATACCGACCGATTATACCGACACTCACCCCTACTTCTGGGACCTCGGATCTGTAAACGGGTCGGGCCATGACCTGGTTCCTGTTCACTATCAAATCGGAGTCTGGGCTTAACGGGCCATATGTTGGCCCAAACCAAACGTATTCTCTACAACTTTATTATGAACTGCTCTGGTCGGATATTTGCAGACTGATCGCTCCTCCCCCAAAATTCTGTTCTTTTGGTAAGAATTAGGGTTTATGTGAAAATTCCCCAAATTCATTCCTTTGTCAATTAAATTTTTCTTCTTCTCA
Source organism: Iris pallida (assembly GCA_029216955.1). NCBI lineage: Eukaryota > Viridiplantae > Streptophyta > Magnoliopsida > Asparagales > Iridaceae > Iris > Iris pallida. The sequence continues at coordinate 3,026,345 of JANAVB010042217.1, read as the reverse complement.
ATCTCTAGTTTCATCGATCACCTACTCCTAAATTAGGGTTAACCCATATGATTATTTTGTTAATTTGGAACAGAACCGAGGGTGTTAGCTAAAGATTCGAACTTTGAAGCAAATTTGTCAGTTTTCTCAGTAATTCATAGATTTTTAGCTTACTTCCGATCTCGTACTTACTTCCAGCTCTATATATAGTAAGAATCGAAGATGGGGATCATCGAGAAGATCAAGGAAATCGAGGCCGAGATGGCCCGGACACAAAAGAATAAGGCCACAGGTAGGGTTTTGTATCTATATCCATTGGCATTTCAATTCAGTTGCAATTGCGAAACTGAACTCTTTTGCTTACTTTGATGCATGCATGATTGTGAAGGGAATTAACTATTATTTAGAGCTGGAAGTTGTGATCTGCAAAAAAAAAAAAAAAAATCCAAGAATGAAATCGAAAAAATCTGGATATATTTAGAAAATAGACGGAATTTCTGGCTTGATAACTTTTTTAATATATAATCCAGTTCCATATCGTAAATGAGTTTCTATATTTTTTTTTTATCATAAATGAGTTATATTTTGTATATTCTTTAAAATCAGTTTTTTTAATGCAGAGTACCACCTTGGGCAACTGAAGGCTAAGATAGCAAAACTAAGGACACAGTTGTTAGAGCCTCCAAAGGTATTATAAACGATAAATTTTGACCTTTACCACTCATATAATTGATTTATGTGTTCACTTTTCCTTTTTTCTGATTCCACCCAATGTTTTGTTGGATTTCGTGTTGCAACCATTGGTAAAATTCTTTGCCATAGTTAAACTGTTAGGACGGATTACGTGAACTTAATAACCATTACTGGCTTGGGGATATAGTATACTCGATATCGATTGAAGACTGAAATGTGATTGCTCAGGAGTAAACAAGAATAGTTGGAGACCTTGTTCGTACATTATACGCTTGTGATATTCTTTCTAGTCAGCTATTGCGGTGATTATAGAGGTGGTAAAAGGAAGATTTTTTGTTGGACAGCCATAGCTGCTGTTTTTTTAACCAGTGGAGAATACAGAATTTGGAGTTGTTCCTGTGACTCGAGAATACATCATTTAACCAATTCATACCTTTCCCCCCTCTTCTTGAACCACTAACCAGCAACTTCCATTTCAAACTGGAGCATACCACCACTTTTGTCTCACTGTTGTGCTTTTAATCCCATTCAATACCAACTATGATTTGCCCAAAGTGCACAAGGATGATTTCTACTTCTAGAAAGGAGGCCTTGGTGCTGTAGTCACAACATTGAAGGTAAAATGTGTGCATCTCGTTAAGGCTGGGTTTGGGATTGCTTATCATGTCTGCTTCTGCATATTCTTTTGAAAATAGACCCAAAACCCGTTTGGTAATAGCAACTTATCAAATTATTTTTGAAAAGCTAGTTAAGTTCGGAGACAGCTAGTGAAAGCAAATGGGAGTCTGCTTTCAGAAACTACTGCTGCTGCTGCTTTTGAGAAGCAGCACTAATCCCAATTCCCAAACCCAGCGTGAATGGTTGAGAAACATCTAAAAGTGCGCATTTAAGGAGAATGATTATTGACATTGGTTGTAAATATCATAAAGTTAGGCATTTTTCCTGGACTGAGGCTTGTGATCTGCATTGATGATTCTAACCTAAAGCCTAGTGATTTCGAAGCAAAACATAATTTACTAGTGTCTGGTTGTCTGTCAACTACCGTTCCATTAAGACTCCTCAATCGCTAATCCATCTAACTGAGTATTAGTTGCTAGCCTTGGATAGTTAGTGCATGAAATATTATCAGCCCAACAGTCTTCTATTAGGCCTTCTTAAGTACTTGTGGGTTATTTTATGGATACATAAAGCCTGTCTTATAATTTTCTATTACTCGATCTTTATTAACTCAAGTATAGGATAACCTTATTATGGCTATAGTGAATGAACTAAATGAGTGGTGGGACTCAACTGTGCTTTAAGGTGGGAATTTATTGAAGAAACTGTGTCTAGTAGACTAAAATATGTTATCTTCATGGCAAACTTGTGAGAAACCCAGTTCACATATTGACCTTTAACCTTAACTTTTGGCCCCAAACAATTCATCTATTAATCAATATCCTTCAAATTTCAAGTTTCAACCGGAGCAAGTCCTAACTGTATCTATTTTTATCTTTTGCTATTTGTCGGATTCCATTCCTAGGAAATCTGTATTTTGTTTTTGGCCATTACATTAAATACCATATCATTGTTGCCTATATAATGCAATTATCTAAAAGAGGGTACTTGAATGTTACACTGAACTTGATGTTACATAGTTCCTACTAAATATGTCTTTAGTGGCAAATAGGTGAAACAGATAGCTCTCTTTTATGGTTGAACATTTAGTTATTATCTTGTGTTGCTTTGTTTAGCTGCTTATTTGCTGCTACAAAATTTATTGTCAAACAGGGTTCAAGTGGAGCTGGAGAAGGTTTTGAAGTTACAAAATTTGGCCATGGTCGAGTTGCATTGATAGGATTTCCTAGGTCTGCCCTTTTATCCTTGACAAGTTATAAATATTTCTTATCTTGTTATGAATAACAATTTGTTCCTAATTGATTGTTATATGTAGTAAAAGATACTCCGAAGTGCAAACATGTCTAGTGTTAAAGATGATTCCTAGCGGGGGAATGTGTTGGGAATTGCATTTGGGGGTGGGGGTCAATTCCCGGCGATCAGCTAGATCCAGATTCCTTTCTCCTTGCTTGTCTCTCTGGATTATGGAGAGTCCCTACTGCACAGGACAGTTTGTGTCTGTGGATATAGCTAGATCCTATTTCCATTTCTCTCTCTAGTTTGGGAGGGTACCAGTAGTGATCGATGACTTCCTGTTATATATGTATGGGCTTGCGTTAAATCTCCTCTTGGAAGGAGATAGAGAAAAATTCGTGGAGTGACAATTACCAATAAAGGACTTGAGAAGCCATTCTCTACATACTACCAAACTCATGAAAGGACAAATAGTTGACTATATCTATCCTTCCAAGATAGAAATTCTTGGCCCTGCATTGTAGCATGATCTATGAACAAACTTTCATCAGCCAAACCACGTAACTCTAGCTATTCCTCGACCTAAATTATTACCAAAAGGAGAACTTTTTAGACTAGTTCCATTCTAGGTGAACTCATGGAAACAAAACAATGTCAAAACATTTATCCCAAATTGTTGCATTCGCCTATGAAACTATATTAAGCAGAAGCTATGTTGCACGGCCACTGATATTGCACGGCCACTGATATGACACAACACCTTAAGGACAGGGCGACACATCACCAATTTTGGTGTGTCCTAGTCTATTTTGGAGTGCTCGTTTTGTGTCCAATACGTGTAAGACACGATATATCCCACATTTTTGGAGTGTCCAATGCTTCATAGAGCAAAAGCACATGCAAAGCCACCTCTATGACTTATTACACTTGATCCAAGCTCCCCTGTTTCCTTAATTATATAGTCGTTTATCTATATGTTAATCCTCATTGTCTTGCTGATTTTGTCATGCTCTGCATACCACAAGATGATTTCTTGCATTTCAAACTGTACCAGAGTGATGACCTTGTTTTCCCCCCTCTACAGTTATAATTTTAAATTGTTTATCTGATTGGCTACATTGCATGTTGACAGTGTGGGAAAGTCGACACTTCTAACACTGTTGACGGGAACACACTCAGAAGCTGCATCATATGAGTTCACAACACTTACTTGCATCCCTGGGATCATCCATTACAATGATACCAAAATTCAACTACTTGATCTTCCTGGAATCATTGAAGGGGCTTCCGAAGGCAAGGGCCGCGGTAGGCAGGTATGAAAATGCCGTCTATCTTTAATCCTTGACTTGCTAATTGTTCCCTACTAATGATATTCATCATCTCACTGCTGGTTGCATAACCATGGATGTTGATCATATAATTCTTTCTCAGGTTATTGCCGTTTCAAAGTCATCAGACATTGTGTTGATGGTACTTGATGCCTCAAAGGTAAGCTTTCTAATTTAATTCCAGAAAAATTCTGTTAACAACTTTTCTTCGATGCTATTTACAAACTAAAATTTGTCCACCATTTGTCTCTTCTCCCCTTGGTGCTTTAGAAACTCATTTTCTAAGGATCTTGGTTTCTTTGTGTTAGTAACTTAGTACCTGTCCTTGGAACATCCTCATTGTTCCAAAGAGAGTTCATATGCTTGAATAAAGCCAATGGCCTCTAACTATACAATGTAAACTTTTGTGCTCACTTGCTTAGGGATCACATGTTTTATACTATGACAAACATTTTAAGATACAGATTTCTTTGTTACGATGGTGTGAATCACTTGCATAGTTGCTGTAACACTAGCATCAGCTTCTTTCTTGTACTTCTCAGGTTCTATGTTTTGAATAAGTTGTGATGTTTTCCTTTATGCAACTTCTGCCGTCTTCTGTGCCCCTAATGTGTCATTATAAGATTATTTCAGAGTGAGGGCCATCGTCAAATACTGACAAAAGAATTGGAGGCTGTTGGATTGCGTTTGAACAAGAAGCCGCCTCAAGTAAGTTTCTTAATGTCCTCTAATGTTCATGGGATCCAGGTTTACATTCTTTTTAGTTCCAAGTTTCAACTTCTTTGTTTCAATGCCAGTGAGTGCAGAAACAACGTCATTATTTTCTACATAAAATAATTTGACTTTTCAGCTTAATTCATTTCTAAACAAATGATTAACCTTTTCAGCTTTTTAGGATAATTGCTTTTCATCCTTTCGGACATCAATTCTTTTACAAATAATTGTATATAAGCTTGCCACATTCCAGCTGCTTCTGCAGTATATACTTAAAATGTTTGTTATTTCGTTATCTTGATTGTCATTTTTTTTTTACTCTTGAGGTGTATGTAGTAGTGAAATCATTTATCCTAGTTTAAGTACAAATTCACCTTTTCCGTTCTATATAGTAAAACTTTCTTTTTCTTTCTAATAAATGGTATCGAGTAGAATGACATAATTTTGTTCTTGAAGTTACAATTTGACAACGTTCCCGTATCACCTTACCTTTGGTGCACTTGCACAGACATGAATCGATACAACACAGTAATGACATGGTAGACGATACCCATTTTGGTTTTTCCGGGTTGTCTCCGATACGTGTCCGACACGACATTGGCCCAAATTTTTGGGGTGTCTGTGCTTCCTACCACCTTACCCATTTAATGTACATTGTAAACATTGGCGATTTATTTTATTTCCAAAATAAAGAGTGAATTTCTCTTTTCTCTCTTTTTTCGCATATGTATTCATGTCTAGTGTTCTTGCTTAATTTCAGATTTATTTCAAGAAGAAAAAGACCGGAGGTATTTCTTTCAATAGCACTTGTGCTTTAACTCATGTTGATGAGAAGCTTTGCTACCAAATCCTGCATGAGTACAAGATACACAATGCAGAGGTACACTCAGTTCAGTTTAAATCTACTTCATGCCTTCTGTGAAGATGAAGTATGGTTTTCTTTTGGGGTCCAAAAACCAGTATAATTTTTTCAAGCATCGTGTTCAAGATTTATCCAACTATGATCTGCTTAATAGGATCCTCGTGTACCGAAAAGAATTAGAAGATATCTTATTGTTTATTTTAATTCTCATTTTGGTCAAGTTCTTTTAACATGACAGCATATATGAAATAACAATGAGAAAGCATATACCAAATCCTGCATAATATGATCCCCGTGATCCCAATGAGTACTGGATGAAGGGTTTGCTCTGATATTTATATTCCATGCACAATGCTGGTAAAATTTAATGGTTAGTTACAGGGACATGCCCCTTAACAGAGCTGAATGGAAAAAAGATTCAAACAGCCGTCCCCAAAATTTGGGTATTGCCTTGGTTGTTCTTGTTTGCACGATGCTGGTAAATGTTAATTTACAGAAAAACTGTTGTTACTTCCAGCGGTTTTATAAAGCTACAGCAGGATTTTGAACATCTGCTGTCTTGGAGCTGCTCAGAATGTAAATATAAGGCAGCAACATTATATAAAAAAACCCCAGTAAGACTACTGCAATTTTAGTGTTTAAGTGTGGCCCCTCTTTCTTCAATTGTTTAAAGTGGGACAGGAATTATGTAAGGTTTTCAGCTTTGTTGATTTCATGATGTAGGACTGACTGTTGCTACATCTGCTTATTTGACCCTGTATTTCAGCCAGTAAATTTTCTTTGTAAAGACATAACAATCTATAGTTTCTAGGCAGTTTCGCTTTTAGTTTTATTATCAACTCTCCACCCCACCTGCTTCTTTTGGGTTTTTCCTCTACTTGTAGTATATCTCCATCCTCTATTGACTTCTAGTTTGGTTCTTGGGTCCATGGGCTGGCAGATCCACAAGATATAATGTTTCATGATGTGCTGATAGAGTCCTGAAGTAACATATACTGATCCATATCATTTCTGATTTTTGGTTTGGTTGAGACTTGGGTGGCTGTTGATTGTAGTTTAACCCCTTTACTACATTCTTGATTATTTAAGTGTAGTCTTGTTAGCAATTTTAGCTCTTGCTAAATTGTACTTTTCTTAATTATTAAAAGCATGCCTAGGCGAGAAGCTCAATGCTAAGAGAGGTTGCTCCTCCCTTCAGCTAGAGACACTCCTTCGCTTTTGTTGGGCGCAAGTATGACCTTATACAAGTTAGTCAATAGCATCATCAACCCTCCCCATCTAGGGCTCAAGTGCCATTGAACCTTCCCTTTTTTTGTTGCAAACAAGTGTAACTTGGAATAGAGCAGCACTGTCGAGGTCGAGAACCTCTGTTTTTCTACTTATTGTACATGTGCCTTGATTGCTTGGGCGTACGCCTCGGTTTTGCGCTTAACGCCTGGGCCTCATGTGGCCTTGGCACCTAAGTGTGGTTTTCTCTTCTGACAACTATGATAGTGGGGCAGCCATTATGCTGATGGAAGCCTGGCAAGTTAGTACTTTGAATGAAGACCTCTCTTCTACTAACAGATGGAATTTTTGTGTATTCCTATTGATATAATTAATAGTTACATTTATTGAACTGGTGTACTATCCATGTACTTTATTCTGTAAATATCTCCTTTTAGAGTCAAGGGACTCTTTTGATGGTTTCCTGGTTTATTAACCACTAACATCAGTCACCACAACTGCAAGCTTTGATACTTGAGGACAGATTTATGCCCCTCTGCGTTCCCTTCATTTCAATAAGATATACTTCCTCCGGAAGCTAACCCTTTTTTGACCCCAAGTCACTGCTGATGGTCGAGAATTTCTTGGTTACTACATTTCTTGCCAACTTCTCTACTATGAACTTCCTCTGTTTAGCGCCTACTTACATATGATGTGCAGTTGCAGAAACCATCATTTGCTTTATCGTCAATTGTTTCCTCTCCTATGCTCACTTACAGTGCTCAACTTAGGAGCATGGATATAGATATTGCCAATCATTGTGGTTAATACACTGTTGGCTTTTTTGTAGTCTCCTATCGAACAGCGCTTGGAACTTTCATGGTCTCCTATCAAACACTAGAATAGTGTCGTGAGATTTACTGTTACTCGGAGGACTCAATGTCGCTAGATTTCATCATTGTGTATTCCATCATCAACTTTGGTTTTTTAGATTTGCGCTGATCCTCTAGGTAGTTGCATGGTTGGAGGGATGCTTGATTTTCTGGTATCTTAACTCATAAATAACACCATAATTTGGATTCTGTTGATTGTCTTATGTAGGTGTTATTTCGTGAGGATGCCACAGTTGATGATCTAATTGACGTTATAGAGGGAAACCGTAAATACATGAAATGTATTTATGTCTATAACAAGATTGATGTCATTGGTATTGATGATGTGGACAAACTAGCCAGGCAACCGAATTCAGTTGTTATCAGCTGCAACCTGCAGGTATGTTATTTGGTATGTTATTTTGTTACAAGTTATTTAAATATTTTTTTCTTCTCAAAGCTGGGGTCAATACTGGTTGGTTAGGTGTGTATTGCAAACCTCTTCAAGTGGGAAGTCGTACAAACTAATTCTGCTACATTGAGTTAGGCTGGGATTGGGATTGCTTATCATTGTCACTTCTGCTTATTTTTTGAAAAACTCCCGAAGCTGTTTGGTAATTGCACCTTGTCAAAAAAATAATAATTTGTAAAGGTAGTTCAGTTTTGGGGCAGCTTTTGAAAGGTGGGAAGCTGTTTTTTTTTTTCCGAAAGCAGCATCAATACCAAACCAGGCATTAGTCGTTTTGTTTCTTGGTGTCAAGTATCGTTATTTAGTGTGGCGATATAAAACTGATGTGATTGTTGACCAGATAAAGCCAACACCCATCCAATTGCATTTTTAGACTAATCACTAGCCTTTGTCTCTTCTTGTTGCTATTTCCAGCTCAATTTAGACAGATTACTGGCTAGAATGTGGGACGAGATGGGACTTGTGAGAGTCTACACAAAGCCACAGGGCCAGCAACCAGATTTCACAGATCCTGTAGTACTTTCCACGGTAAGTAAAGTAACTTGCATAGAACATGTATTATTTTTGGGTGCTGAGTATTTGATTGCCAAGTCATTCAAATGTGTCCCCGTCTCTTGATTGGGCTCGAGCAGGATAGGGGTGGCTGCTCAGTAGAAGACTTCTGTAATCATATACATAGAAACTTGCTGAAGGATGTAAAATATGTTCTCGTGTGGGGAACTAGCGCAAGGCATTATCCACAGCACTGCGGGCTTGCTCATGTACTTAGCGACGAAGATGTTGTTCAGATAGTGAAGAAAAAGGTATGTTGATATTTACCCTAACTAGTGCTCACCCTTATATGGCAAATGCGTAGCTTGGAAGGGGTTTTCAGCAAGGTTCTAAACGGCGGTAGGTGGGTGCGCGGCGGGAAGGGTCCTGACGCCTAGGCATCTGATACATTTTGGACTTTTTACTTTTACCTTTTTTTTTGGGTATAATATGCATATTTTTAAGGATATTTTATGCATAACTAAGTTGTAGAACAAAGATTATGAAGTTTTAGTATTGTATAAGTGAATCATAGGTTCATAATAATGCATGCAAAACTGTTTTACAAAAACATCTATTCAAGTATTGCTTCCCCTAGGCGTCTTTGTCGACTGTCTACTCCACCGCCAAGAGCAAAAGCGGTGTTGAGAGCGGACGTCTCGTGCCTAGGTGACCGCCTCGACCACTATTTAGAACACTGATTTTCAGTGTCTTCCTCTGTATCCAGAGGGTCTGCCTGCCGCCTAGGCATCTGAGACATTTTGAACATTTTTTCCCCCTATTTTACCTCTGTTTGTGTGTGCATAATATACATATTTTAAGGGTATTTGATGCATTACTAAGTTGTAGAACAAAGATTTATGAGGTTTTAGTCTTGTAAAAATGAACTGTAGGCTTATAATGCTTGTAAAACTGTTTTGCAAAAACATCTAGTCAAATATTGTTCAGCCTAGGTGTACCCCTGTGCCGTCTCTCCTCCGCCTATGCCACCAAACCTCTGCAGACCATTTACTCCACTATCAATGGCAAAAGCAGTGTGGAGAGCGGCCGTCTCGCGCCTAGGCGCCGCCTAGACGACAGTCTCGACCGCCGTTTAGAACACTGGTTTTCAGCGTCTTCCTCTGTATCCAGTTGCTCTGCTCTTGAGAAAATAGTTGCTTTGCCTTCTCTTCTTTTGTTTGATTTTTTAGACACCCCTAATTTCGCCAGAGCACGTATATATATTCATAATCCTATTTATTACTCCTTATCAGGAGAAGGACGATGGTGGGGGAAGAGGCAGGTTCAAGTCTCATTCGAATGCCCCTAGTCGCATATCTGACAGAGAGAAGAAGGCTCCTCTGAAACAATGAACGCCGAAGGACTTTATTCTTCTGCAGTTGTTGTGGGGGATCAACATTTCATCATCTTAGTTGCGCCCGACTGTTGCAAGAAATACGAATCATCATCAAACGAACAACAACAAAGTCTTTATCCCAAAATTTTGGGTTGGCTACATACCTGCAAGGAGATGGTATCACAGAGGAGCTATCCGATCTATATTTTGCGAGTTGGCATCTCATTTTCGGAATAATGAGTTGCTTCAAGTTTAGACATCTAGGCATAATATTGATAGATTTTTATGTATAACATGTGAAAAGTATAATTACTGTAAGTAGGTTTGTTTAAGTTTGAACACTCAGTTGTATTAAGGAGTTCCGAGCTGCTCGACTTTGTGTCATGTTCTGGAATTGATGTTTTCATGAGACTGGTTTGTTTGTGAAATATTAATATCATCTGCCTGCCTTTAATACTTTGTTCAATGTTGACAGGTTGGTTTATATGTGAACATATTAATATAATGAGCTCATTTTTTTTCATCCACCAAAATTTGTGTAGATATTCAACATTTCACTCAACGGTTGTCATTTATGAAACTAAAATTATTGTAGTTTTTATTTTGAATGGACTGGTGAACATTAACACAAGATTTGACTACTAATTGTACACGTGATAATTTTTGGGTGGAATGGTAAATATTCACACAATTTTTGGTGAGTGAACAAAAATGGACTCTTAACATAAGTTGCGTTTCTTCATTCTTATCCTTGTATCTTAAGATTATTGATTTTCGTCGTTGAAGTCAGTAGTGTGGACCTCTACTGGTTCAAAATTCTGTAGTGTTTTCTATGCTTCAAGTATTTCCACAGTTGAAACTATTTCCCCTTTTCTCTCAAGAATTGTTACAGTTGGCAATGATCCAGGAATCAAGAAATTTTTAAGTCATGGAAGTAGAAACCATGAATCAAGACATTAGTTACTACCTCAATTCTCTACTCTTTTGTGATTGGAACTTCAGCTGAAGATATGCCTGTTCAACTTAGGTTGTGTTTGGAACTATGCATATTACTCTATGAAGTTACAGATAGTAACTGGACTCCTTACTTTTCATACTCAATTATGTTTGGCATTAGTGTGACCTATGTTGTACTGGGTGCTAGGCAAGGCGAGGGGACATGCCACCCGTCTCGCCTAGGCGTCCGTCCAGGATTCGCTGCTTTGAGTCACAAAATTCTGCAATTATGCATACTACAAATATGTAGTATAACTAATAAGCAATAGGTATTAAGCATTAAGCATAAAAGTAATATAAGAAGCAACAAACATGAAATAACCAATATTTAACATCAAGCAAAGATAGTAAGCTTAATTGGGCGACCATAGGCGGACATTTTTTTTTCCCTGGACGACCTTAGGCGGGAGCCTAGGCGCGCCTACGGAAGCAAAACCTCACCCAGGAACATTTTTTCCAGGTCGAGGCGAGACCTCTCCAACCCACACGCCTAGGCCGCCTGGGCATCGCTTGTGACAACATAGAGTGTGACCGTGTCAAATTAGTTTCAGCTATGATTTGAGATCCTTTGGAACCTAGACTGACGTATAGCCCGTGTAGAGAATGTATCATCTCGGATACATGTCATACACAGATTCAATCCTTTGGAGGTGACTATGCAGCGTAGTTTGGAATTATATCAGAAATAAAATTTTAAGCTTTATATATACTTTACTATATTCTTCAACTTTATTGAAACCATGCTCATTGTTCCTATTCAATACTTTTCATACTCTTTTGAAATACTCTTTTGAAATACATTTTCATGCTTATTTGTAGATCATAGTGATAAGATATCTAATACATTTTTCAAGCACATTTCTTTGAAAACAAGTTGTGTGGGTTAATGTTTTTTTTCTGTTAACCAGCTTTTGTGCATTTGAATCCCTATCACGAGAGCACTGTTAGTAAAGAATTATCAACTCAGAATTAAATTGTTAGTAGAAATTTTCAACTCCGTATTTTAGACTATGAAATTAAAATATAAAATGATCTAACCGAGATCGAGGCTTGAACTTGGTTCAATGTCCTTAAGACAATATTCGTCCCACATTGGTGCTTACGGTTTTAATGACGATTAGTCTTCTAGGATACAACGGTTCTTTTCCTTCGGTGGCAGCACTTCACACCGCAGGAACTCGACGAAGCAATGTTGGTAGTCCCTCTCTCTCTCTCTCTCTCTCTCTCTCTCTCTCTCTCTCTCTCTTAGACTTAATGTTAGATGGATGAATGGATTAGTGATTGAATTATTCAAACACTTGTGCTTTTATAGAAATAAAGAGAGACAATGGAAATGACACACCTTTCCAATAGTTCGTTAAATAGATTCGTACACCTTTCCATAGATTTGCTGCCACTCATTCGTTGTAAGAAAAAAATTATTATTTTTATTATTTCAAATATACATTCACTTTTTCCACAAGCACATGCTATGAGGTTTAGAGGTTGATTAATTTACTCCAAAAGTTAAATGTTGATGTAGTTAACTGTTAAGATATATTTTGTTGAAGTCAGAATAGGCATGATAGTGTTCCTGTGAATGATCTGAGGAAAGAGATCTTTTCTGTTTCAACTGTCATCCTATATTGAATTGGAGTATCTAATTTCTAATGTCCTTGGCCTAACTACAATGCTGGATTTGTAGATAATTGAGATTGATTCAGACTTTACATGAGAATTCTCTTTTAAGTCATATGGGCCCAATTCAATATCGCACCTCATGAGCCAACTCCGGTTCGGATCACACCGCATTCCTAACAAGTGGTATCAACTATATGAATTGACTTCAAAGGTGGGTTTGACGAGCCCAAGGTAGAGCAAGATTTTGTAGTTGGCACACAATTGTGGTGTGGATGAACATGTCAGACCTGGTTCTGTGGTCGAACGGATCAAGATGACAATATGTTGGATCTCCTAGGTGTTCGGCTGGCGGGAACGAGCAAAGGTAGCCGGAGTGTGCTAAGATTGTTCGGTTAGCGGGAACGAGCAAATGTAGCCGGAGTGTGCTAAGGGTGTTCGGCTAGCGGGAACGAACAAATGGTAGATTATTGAAATTGGTTCAGGCCTTACATGAGAATTCTCTTTTAAGGCATATGGGTCTAATTTGATATCGCATCTCATGGACCAACTCTGATTCGGGTCACACCGCGTTCCCAACATGTTCTCTCCCAACTCCATATGTTTTGTTTCCTTATTTGTAAACTGTTACCTTCACGAGTAGGGGTGAGCATTATTCGGTTTTGGACCGAAAATCGAACCGAGCCGAATCGAATCGAATAAGAGATTCGGTTCGGCTTACAAAAATTTCGGTTCTGTTTCGGTTTTGAAAATACTAAAAAATTTTATTCGAAAACCGAATTATATATATATATATATATATATATATATATATATATATATATATATATATATATATATATATATATATATATATATATTCAGCACGTGCGAACTCAGTTAAATCGTGTCTTCCCGCACACGATTTTGAGCCGATCGTCATGTCGCTTCAGACTCTTCGTGCGGATCATGTCCGCACTGGCTTTTTCATCATCGCCCGGCACGTACGCCTCGCGCACTCCGCGCGCTCCAGAGCCTCACGGGACGGCCGACGTCTTTCGACGCCAGCAACTCAATGTCTCGCTTAGCCCACGACGCCGAAGGCGCCCCCGACGTCTTCACGACGACTACGATAGCCGGTTCCGCCCAGCCACCCGTTCTATGCGCACGGCGTCCTTATGACGTCTTTCCGACGCCCATTGGGCGCCGCACGACGGGCCGCGTGGTCAGCCGTCGTTTATACCCGTGGTAGAATGGTGCCGGTCCTCGACCGCCCACGCTGCGCCCTAGCCGATGAGTTTTCATGCACGGGACGTCTCATTCTGTCCCACGCTAGCTCAGATCATGGCCATTTTTTCGTCAGTCCTCCGACGTTGTGGATGTCCCGCATCGCACAGGCCAGGCTCATCATCGCCCTATATATATATATATATATATATATATATATATATATATATATATATATATATATACACTAAATAAATTTATGTATATTTAGTTACCGTCTATATTAACAAAAAAAAGTGCAAACAAACCAAAAAACCGAAAACCGAACCGATTTAATTCGGTTCGGTTTGATTCGGTTATGGACCAATTCGGTTCGATTTCGGTTTTGCTTATTCGATTTTCGGTCCAAATCGATTTTCGGTTATTCGGTTCGGTTTTAACCGAATTAACCGAATGCTCACCCCTATTCACGAGTGTCGAATCCTTTAAGCTTTCGATGCCAACTCAAATCTTTACGAGATTTGTGCGAAGAAGCGTCCCACTAGTTTACCAATCTGTCCCAACCAAGAAATCCAACTTTTTCATCAACACACATCGCCACCTTATCATAGTAACATTCATAGTTTCTGGACCACCTTGCTGAAAAGGCCATTGATATTGGCCCCTCCTGATCTAATGTGTCTGCTCTAGCCATAATCACCAGTCTGTGAAATTATTGATAGCTCATTTGAATCGTTGCAGGCCATGAATATTCCTTGACTGCTGTATGTACATGAACAAAGGAAGACTGACTGTGATTAGAACTAGAACTGTGGATGTGAGTCAAGATCATGCCACAATGTCAGGGACAAGGTGAGTTCATTGTCTGTCTATGCAATGATCCTTCTTTAACAGTGGATGTGAGTCAAACTGCCACTGATTACTCCTCCTACATTTATTCCAATGTCAGGGACAAGGTGAGTTCATTGAGAGCGAGTGTAGATCTGCTGTCCCCATCTTCTGTGTACCAAACATGTCTCATCTCCTATAAAAATGTGGGTCCCACTGATAATATTTTCATAGGAGGGGATGACAGATTTGGTACACATGAGCTGGAGGACAGCATATATCTGCTCTCGAGTTCATTATATCGCTATGCAATGATCCTTCTTTAACTGTGGATGTGAGTCGAACTGCCACTGATTACTCCTACATTTATTCCAATGTATCCCCCCACCACCCCAACACCCACTTGTTAGCAATCACCCAAATAAAACTTGCATTACACGTGAATTTTTTTTGTATCTTTCAGGAACGTATAGTACTTGCGTACTTTTGAACGATTCGAATTAGTACGTGAATTTTAAGCACGTGAAGTTTTAAATGTGTTCCGTTGTGAATTATTGAAAAATTTGGCAAAAAAAAAAACGTAGTGGGAATCTGTTTAATTAACAAAATTTGACAATCTGTTTAAGCATGCAGAATATTTGACCGATTTTTTTTAACGTATTTTACTTGCACTGCGTCTATTTATACTCGTAGTTTTGCCGTCCCGAATTTTTTTCCATTTGCAAGGCACCCACCTCCACATGTTGGCCCTTGCTTAGTTCTTCTGATGCCTACATTATGAGACACAGGGCTGGGTTACCTATCAGTGAGGAACATGGGTTTGTGGGTGTCAGTCAGATCAGTTCCTATGCTTTCATTCATTCATTCTAGCCCTGACTTGCATGATGATGGTGGTGGTGGTGGTGGTGGTGGTGGTGGTGGGGCTGGACACTAGGACACAAAGTGGGAAAGTAGTACCAAATAGCATCAACATTTGCTCATCCCATTCTACTGTAGGACAGTGCAGGTAAGGACCATCCCATGCTGAAGTCTCTCCATATCAAAAGCCTAATTTTAACTGCACATGGCATCTCTTCAAAAAAAAAAAAAATTCTGCTGATGGTGCACTCTTGTAACAGTGGTCACAGTTGAGCTCTACCAATGACGTGTGATGCCCAGTGAGGATGAGCAGAGCAAGGGACACATGTGGGATTGGGGGGGGGGGGGGGGGGGGGGGGGGGGGGGGCGGGCGCATAGGGAATCCTAAGCTGCTCAATTTTCTGAGGACGTTGATTTTGGAGAAGTGCTGCTACCGAAGGAGAAGAACCGTTGTATCTTGGGAGACTAATCGCCATTAAATCGTGAACACCAATGCGGGACGAATATTGTCTTAAGGACATTGAACCAAGTTCAAGCCTCAGTCTCGGTTAGATCGTTATTTTATATTTTAATTTGAGAGTATACCATACAGAGTTGAGAATTCTTTCTAATATATTCTTTATGTTGATGTTGAGCATAGCCATTTTTGAATATATATATTGGCTGCAAAGAAACTAACAAGTGACATTCTCGCATACTGATCGTAGATAAAAGAGAGAGCCCAACCTGCAATTCTTTTACTGAGCTTTCTTATACATGTCTTCCTAAATCACCACTTCCAGAATTAGAAACTGAACACAATTGGCTATAAAAAGAACTTCATGGATGTGATTGATATACTACAAAGCAACATGATACTGAACACTAATATTTGTAGCATCTTGCATATGGTTTTAGACTATGCTGTACTGTATGAAATATGTCCAAAACAATGGAACGACATGCAAGCAGGACACCTTTTTTTTTTATATATTTTTGAATGAACTATAAACCGTCAAATTTCAATTTACACTTTGATGTGGAAAGTCAAGCCTATACAAATTATTGGTACTTATAACAAGGATCACAGTATCGATATCGGACCATTCCTATGAGTATCAGGACCGGCAATATCGGCAGATTCGGATCGGATTATCGGATTTTTTGAGTATCGGAAAACAAATAATTATTAACATTTTAGAAAATATATTTCATATATTTAGGCATAATTTTAAGTATTTTCAGTGTCGTTTCTTAGTAGTTCTGAAATTAAATGAATAATAGTCACCCCTTGCCAATTTGTTTACATCCTATAGATAAGTTTTATTCTTTTTCATTCTTTTACAACCTTTCTATGCTTTTATACTCTTGCTGATTGGTCTTTTTCGTTCATTTTTTTTTTTGCCGAATTGATCGAAAAATAGACCCCAAATGTCGGTACCGGATCGAAACATACCAAATTGTATCGGTATCGGCCGTATCGGATCAGTATCGGCCGATAGTGCAAACTATGCTTCTAACCTTCTAAAACCTCTCTAGCTAATATACAATCCCACACTAAGAAAATTTTTTTGAGACGAGAAGTGTAAGATTTTTTGAGGATGTTAAGTTTGGGAGAAAAATAAAGTCAGGATCATTGTCTTTGAGAAGGAATCAATTACGATTCCTACTATCACTTTTGAGGATGTGCAGGATTCTATACATATCATGATCAAGAAGTGAATTCGGAGTCTCAATAAGACTGTCGAATTACCTCTATAAGTCGTTGTTGAGATACCTTAACAACGACAACGTAGCGGCACCCCATTCAAGATAAGATAATTATTCCTAAGGAACAAACTCAACAACCTCAAGAACCGGTAATATTAAGATGGTCCACCAGAGAAAGGAGAAATATAATTTCGGATAATATTATCATATTTCAGTGTCGTTTCTTAGTAGTTCTGTAATTAAATGAATAATAGTCACCCCTTGCCAATTTGTTTACATCCTATAGATAAGTTTTATTATTTTTCATTCTTTTACAACCTTACTATGCTTTTATACTCTTGCTGATTGGTCTTTTTCGTTCAATTTTTTTTGCCGAATTGATCGAAAAATAGACCCCCAAATGTCGGTATCGGGTATCGGTCGGTACCGGATCGGAACATACCAAATTGTATCGATATCGGCCGTATCGGATCAGTATCGGCCGATAGTGCAAACTATGCTTCTAACCTTCTAAAACCTCTCTAGCTAATATCCGTTGTTACCTACTTTGGATGGCCCTTTGAATCTTGAACCACATTTTCCAAAGGGCATCCATCCTTTAAAATTTTGGTCCTCAATAACAAATTCGATCTTGATACTCGACTGGTATCAAGAACCTGAACCCTGGAATAAAGCTTCATGGTGTAGGTAAAAGTAACATACAGAAACAAGAATCAACTAGAGAAAATAGATAAGAAGAAGATAAAGGCACTAGTGGAGGTTCCATATTAAGATATGTATTGCCTGGTTGTTACCTATGTTGTTGCAAGGATACTCCTTGGGAGGACTGTATCCGTGCCCGTATGCATACCCGACACATATTTGACATGATACTTCTTTAGCATATTAGTCCCGGGGCTTTATCAAAGATGGTAGAACTAGATGTCGAGATCAGAGGTTCAAATAGACGTTCCCCTTCTGATTATTCTCGAGATCCACGAGGAACACTATAATATAAATCTGATTACAAAAGCAACAATAATCAGAAAATAAATCTCACGTTCTTCCTCGCAATCGCAGTTGCTGAGGGATAGAACTGAGTTACAACTTAGAGAAAAGAGAAGAAAGAAGAATATGAAAGGTTCTTGCTGGGGTGATTAAGATCACCGTTGCTTAAAACAAGATTCGTCCCACCACGATCTGATTCCAGGAACCAACAAGTTCACAAAAAACTTCTGGAATGCTCATAAGTCAATATTTGAGACTTGAACGGGCTTCCTGGACTTTACGGACTCTCTTAATTCTCTTCTTGGTGCATCTTCCAAAGGAGGCCAAGGGGCTCTATTTATAGTGTGGAGTGAGACTTCACCTTTTCTCCTATCCGATTCTGTGTAGTATATATATTGCAAAGACTCTGAATATGATCATGATACTAAATGGAGGCAGTGACACAGATACATTATTGCCTTTGGCATGTCCTGATGTACTTTAGAGTATCACGTACAATAAGTGTCTTATACAGTGTCAGACACACGACACGGATATGACAAACATTTTGGAGTATCTGGGATTCTATAGTTTAGTCCAGAAATTTACTACTATACCGTACTCATATCCGTGTCGTGTGTCTGACACTGTATTCTTGACACATGAGACCCCTCCTGTAATTTCTTTGTTTTGACAATTTTTGAAATTTATATTAAATCATTCATATACATGACGTGTACGGTCTTGGTTCCTCCGATTTGTTCGGGAAGTACTCATCAGTCTTGATTCTCCTCCACTTGGTGGCCTCTTGTGAAATTTGAATAGAACCATGTCCAATCTCGCCAGTACTGCCTCTCCGGCACCTGCTGCTGCTGCTAAGAAGAAGAGGAACCTTCCAGGAAACCCAGGTGATCGATGAGTCCTTAAGAAAATACGTTTTTTGTTCCCTTTTTTTTAATGTCCGACGATAAGCAGGGGATTTCGTGCACGCTGCATTGCATGTCGCACTCTGTCCCTCAACTCCTAACAAATAAATGGAAGGAATAATAAGCTCCCGTGGTTCCGATCCACTGATCTGGACTTATACCTGTTCTCGGTAACCACAAAGCCACTCGTATATAATATTTTTTTGTTGGTTTTGCTGCGCCAGACCCGGAGGCGGAGGTGGTGGCGCTGTCGCCGAGGACGCTGACGGCGACGAACAGGTTCGTGTGCGAGGTGTGCAGGAAGGGGTTCCAGCGGGAGCAGAACCTGCAGCTCCACCGGAGGGGCCACAGCCTGCCGTGGAAGCTCAAGCAGCGGACGACGACGACGACGACGACGGCGACGGAGAGGGCGAGGAAGAAGGTGTACGTGTGTCCGGAGGCGTCGTGCGTCCACCACAGCCCGTCGCGGGCGCTGGGGGACCTGACCGGGATCAAGAAGCACTTCAGCAGGAAGCACGGGGAGAAGAAGCACAAGTGCGACAAGTGCTCGAAGAAGTACGCCGTCCGCTCCGACTGGAAGGCCCACTCCAAGACCTGCGGCACCAGGGACTACACCTGCCCCTGCCCCTGCGGAACCATCTTCTCTAGGTAATACACACTACATCTTCGTATTATACGCAAATTTTTTTCGTATCTTTCAGAAACGTATAATACTGACGTACTTTTGAATGAATCAAATCAATACATAATCTTTAAGCATGCGAAGTTTTAAACGCGTTTCGTATAAATTATTAAAAAAAATTGACACAAAAAATATGGTGGAAACCTGTTTTATTAACTAAATTTGGCAATATATTTAAGAATGTGAAGTTTCTAATCTCGATATTTTCATTTTTCGAATTTTTGACCGAATTTTTGAACGTATTTTATTTGCACTACATTGCCATGACATCAACTCGAACCCTAATTAAACTAATTACTGCACTTAAATTCTTCACATATGATATTAATTATGAAAATTCATGGGATAGAAGTATAGAACCAGAATTAATAATAGGGTTATTTAGTAATCGGGTCTCGAAATCACTGTTCACGTAGCCTAATGAACAGTGATTTCGAGATCCAAACTCCAACGGTGTTCATTTTCTAGACCCAAATCCTAATTTTCATATATATGTGAGACCCTGTTACTAAATATTCCTTAATATTATCATAAAGAAAAGCTTCAAATTGCGATACTTTCTAGTTGCTGCTGGTAGATAGATCTGTTTGTTATATATATATATATATATATATATATATATATATATATATATATATATATAAACTTGTTTTTTCTATCGGCTAATTAGCATTTAGGTTATAGAATTTATACCATCACTTTAAAGCCTGACATTTCATTTGGGAAGTTTGACCCATAGATTTCTATTTCTGGGTTTTTTTCATTATACCCTCATTTTCAATGTGGGTTTATAATGAAAAACAAAATAAACAAAAAATATATAAAATCTGGATAGGAAAAAACTTTTCAATTGGACATGTCAGGTCTTAAATTCTAAACTGATATAAAATCTAGGGTTTAAACACTAATTAGTCCTTTAATTTACTATATGCTTTATGTAACTAGGATTTATTTTCTTCAATACATGAATGTATCGATACATGACAAAACAAGTGCGTTGAAAAGTGTGAAAATCGTCTCTTCGACTTGGAAATTAACTTGGCATAGCATGTCATATTAACCTGGTAACTTATTTAAAAAGGGGAACATTGCATTATAGTACACAATGACCTACAATATCAAATTTACCAACCGGTCAAAAGGAAAACATTGTATTAAATGATGTTCCCTACTCTAATCATATACAAGAAAGCTCTTTTAATAAGAACCATTGGATCAAAAATGAATCGTCCATATTTGTCATGTATCGATACAATTAAATGGTATTTTGTATTGTAGAACACCTATATATATATATATATATGTGTGTGTGTGTGTGAAATAAATTTAACTCTTATTATTCAAATGAATTGTTGAAATTTGTATTGTAAAATGTTGAACAAAGCATGCATAGTATTATTATTCCTAGTTTACTTTAGTTTAGAGTTGCAAACAAGCAATGTTTTAAAAATCGGACCGGTGCTTGACCCGGCCAAGGCACTGGGTCAGGTCAAATTGGTTCAACCAGTTGGTTCAACCACTGGTTCAACCACTGGGTTAATCTAAGTAGTCCAAATTAATCCTTTATGGATATTAAATTTTTTTTACAAAAATACTATTTTTTTAAAAAACACCGGGTCAATACTGAACCGGACCGGAAAAAACAACCGGTTCACGGGTGAACCGGTTGAACCGGCCGGTCCGGTCCGGTTTTTAAAACATTGAACAAGTTAGATGCAAGCAAACAATAATGCCTGTTAGCATGATGAGTTACACACACTACATACATATGCAACTCATCCTCCATCCATTTGCTTGTAGACAATGCAGAGTAGAGTACATCAACAGTGTTTTTTGTTTTTTTGTTTTTGTTTTTTTTTTTTTTTTTTGGGGGAGTTTGAAACATGTTGGAGTTTTGTTGAGGGTTGATAGATGCCATCTCAATATTCTCTCCTTTGTGATGTGTTGTTGCTGCTGTTGTTCCTGTTTATTTATCGAGTAATGCTATGACTACAACCAAATGTTTACAATCCTTTTTACCGCTTGTCACGTTGCCGGCCTCGATTGGAGGGAAGGGCGAAGAGGTTGTAAGAAAATTGTAAAGGTTTGACAGTAAACTTAGCATTATTGTTAAATTGTTTTTTTGTTTGCATGCAGGAGGGACAGCTTTATCACACACACAGCCTTCTGTGATGCACTTGCAGAGGAGAATGCAGAGTCCAATAATCCCTATCCTCCTCTACAGCAGCAGCAGCAGCACTTCAACAATGCATGGCTGCAGCCAACATCACTAGACCACACTGCTGCCACTGCTTCCAACATGTACTCCTCACTAGTGCTGGACACGGACACAGCAGCAGCAGCAGCTCATGATGAGAGCACTACTTCTCCTCCTCTTCCTCTTCCTCTCCCCCACTTGGCCAGCATCTACCAAGCCTCCCCCCACCTGTCAGCCACTGCACTGCTGCAGAAGGCGGCTCAGATGGGCGCAACCATGAGCAGGCCCGGCCACAACATCGCACCCCACTCCACCTCCTCCGCCGCCGCCGGCATCGGAAGAAGGAACGACGAAGGCGGCGGTGGCGGCGGCGGGTTGACTAGGGACTTCCTGGGCCTCAGAGCGTTCTCCCACAAGGAGATCCTCAGCATGGCAGCAGCTGGCCTCCCCTCCTCCTTCCAGCATTGCCAAGACCAACACTACTAAAATCATGCATGGCTTAATTGCACCACGAAAAAAAAAAGAATAGGACGCTGCTACGTGGACCGTACTTTTGGCCCGCAATCCATATGACAGTCTTTTATTGATAGGTCTATCGGCGGTGGTCCCCACGCGAATAGGAGGGACGAATGGGGTTCGGCCACGTAGGCCTTCGGTCACGCCAGCGGGCAGAAACCGCGGGCATTTATCATTTCCGGAAAAATTAAATGGTGTTAATTTTAGAGTGTTCCCATTCTATATATAGAAAAGCCAAAGCCAGCCAATGGCTTTTGCTCTACATTTTTACAGCTCACTGCTCTTGTGCCCTCTTCTTATTTTTACTCCTCCCACTGTCATCAAAATTTTGTGGTAGGGGTCACTGGTGAGTGAGGATATGGCAATGCCATAGCACTTTCTAGTAATAATAATAAAAATAAGAAAAAATTTGACTTAATCTTTTCCTTTATTTACCATATTTAACGGTATATTCTACACTTTTTTTCATAATGTACTAATCCTTCCACTTTTACGGAATTCGTCCAGTCAAGACGATCAACATATTTGACCCAAAAAATTTAACAAAAGTATTCCTCCTATATTTTTTTTATTTATCTTCCCTCTCACCCCCTCTTCCTCCCCTTGTAATCAGCCCGGCCCCGCTGCTCGCCCCGCTCCCCCTCCCCACACCCACCGCACCCCGCCACCAGTCCCCCCTCCTCCCCGCCCCCGCAGCATCAGCCGCTCCCCCCTCCCAGTAGCAGCAACAGTAGCAGTAGCAGCCTGCCCGCGAGGGGGGAGTTGAGAGAAAAGAGGAAGAATACAATAAAAGAGATATTTTGGTCAAATTTTTTTCGTTAAAGTAGTTAACTGTCATCCACACGGATTCCGTCAAAAGTTGGAGGTCTTGTATATTATGAAAAAACTGTGAGGTGTACAGTTAAATATGGTAAATAAAGTAGGGGGTTTGTCAAAAAATTTCTAATAATAATTATGAAATCTTAGTTTTATGTGCATGATGGAGTTGTGTATAGCCATTAGTTGATCTTCTCTAGCATTACAAAATTTGCATTCTTGAGTCATGACTCATATGCAGCAGCAGCAGCAGCAGCAGCAGCATTGCTGTTGAGTAGTACTCAGGAGAGAGAGAGAGAGAGAGAGAGAGAGAGAGAGGGATATAGAAGGGGTAAAGTAGCTAGAAGCTTTCCAGCTTCATTCAGCTTGTCCTACCTTTCTAGGACCAGTCACTTTTCTTCACTGGTCCTTTTCAATGGCCTAGTAAAATTGAGGGCCTCTAATTGCCTTTCATGGAATTGCATACAACTCCGGCACCAGTTCTTATGTCATAGTCCACTTCAAAAAAATATTGTACTTTTGTGCAACAAAATATATTTGTTTCAAAATTGACAAAATGTACTTCAAAAGAACAATTTATATATAAAATATGGGTGCCAAAATCGAGTATCCGAACGTTATATAATTGGAGTAATATTAGAATAAATTACCATAGTTGGAATTGGAGTAACTATACCAATAACATTGAAAGATTTTCTTTTCTTTTCTTTCATGTTGTTATTGTGTTTAGTTCGAGTGCAGAATACACCTTCTAATCAATATATCATACCCATATGGAAGAGGAGGAAGATCAAAATTTTGAGTCCCTTGGGATTGTCCAAGCTCCCTAGTCCAAGTGGTTAGGGACGAGGGCTCACTTGGGGGAGGTTCCAAGTTCGAGCCCCCCGTGGACATGAGATGGCTGGGTGGTCGCGGGACGGCCACGGCCCAAGCTGGCGGCCTTAAGAAATGGAAAAAAAAAAAAAGGGGAGTCCCTTGGTATTGAAATTAGACCTATTTTTGTACATTTGGAAAGTAGCTTTCACTACCCTTTCTTTATTGGTGGTAATATGTCAGTATGTTGCCTTTAAAACCAATAGCCACTTTTATATATATATATATATATATATATATATATATATATATATAAAAGTCCAGACTTTCCATGGAAAAGCAGCAAACAAGCCACTTTTATGCGCACATAAGACCCTAGTGTGTCAAGAGATCACCTATGCTTAGGAAGATTCGAGGCTTCCAGCTAATGCAAGATCTGATAGGAACCAAATAAAATTAACAAAATCTTAGATGCCTTTTAAGAAAAATTCAAGTCAGCAACACGATCTTGCTAATACAGAATATGACAAGATTAAGTAAGATGTACATAATTTTAAATGACCCATTCATACAAACCAAGAGAAAACATTGCTTGCAACTCGAATATGTATCATCCAATGTGTAAACAACAACTCGGATATAAAGGGCTAATTAGCGTTTAGATCCTGAATTTTATACTGGTTTAGAGTTGAAGTACCGACGTGTCTGATTGAAAAAGTTTAGACCGTGAATTTTTATTTTTATTTTTTTTCCTAATTATATCCTCTCTTTTTTCAGCATGTGTTGATTGTTGCCCTTATACTCATGTTCAAGATATAATGGGAAAAAAAAAAGCAGTAAACTCTAATAAACATTCAGAATCCAAACTTTCTAATTGGACACGTCAGAATCTAAACGCTAATTAGCCATATTATCAATGAACAAGAAACATAGGGAACTCGTGAGGTTGGGCAGCTTTTGGAGGGCATCATCATGTTCCTTAATTTAAGTCTTAAAAGCCTATTTTAATCATATGATGCATCTTGTCATCTTCTGCTGCTACTGATTCATATTCTCATGAATTCAGGATTCACAATGTTCAGCTACAGACATGCTCATAGGATTCCTTTCTAAGAAAATTATATTAATCATACTTTAATATTATATCTCTACTTAATAATATTTTTAAGCAATCTAATTAAGTATTGGAGTTCATGCATGGGTCATCCCAATGCTTCAATTATATTTGGATCTCTGTCTCTCTGGTACAGAAAATTAATGTCTTTGATGAAATCAAGATGATGATGTTGGTGATGACAAGGCGAATATTTAGGTAAGTTGAGACAGGATAATAACTTCTGAATATTCCCATGACACTTGGGGGTTTTTTTTTTTGGGGGGGGGGGTTGCTTAAGTTTTTATTAGAACCAAGGCATATATTTTTCTGAAAGCCAGTTTTTGAAAATATTTTCTTTAACATTTACTGACATGTGGGCCATGCCTGGGCCTACATGTCAGTGAATACCCAGAAAAGTCGACGATCGGCAATATTATATATGTTTTATATTACTACTGTACTGAATGTAATGATATTTTTCATCTGTTGATTCTAGTCAAGAGACTTTATAGCCAGTAGTCACTTTTGGGGGAAATGGCCTTGTTGTAGCTTTTCAACAGTTTCTAATTAAATAAATCAGTTCATCTAAATATCTAATAGTCATTTGCATTGCTAAAGAAATAGCTAAAAGCAACAAACTATGAAGTAACCATCAGAACACATCTCAATTTTTATCAATTTGAAGATGAATATCCAAGTAAAACACATGAATTACTACTAAGCACAATATTACTCTTGAGCTTATTCTTCTCTTCCTATACTACACCACTCCAAAATTTGTACACCCATCAATTACAATGATTTCTTCCTATTGGAGAAGAATCACAGCATATAAGCTATTCCCACTTCAATGTATGAGGGGCCTAATGACCTTCAGATTCACAGGGGCAAACAATTGAGTTAGTTACAACTAAATTGGGGGGTGGGGGTTGGGGGGGAAGGGGGGTAGGTAAAGCTTATAGGCTTACGGGTATCCGCAGTCCATCATAGCTCAACTGAATATCCAGACCCTCTGTATCCTTCAATTTTGCAAGATCCTCGTTTACCTTGTCGTGGTCCATCAGATGCATCATACCTTGCCACAGATCATGAGAGAATTATTAGATGTATGTTTGATTTCAATTTAGAGTGACTAGCTAACTTGCTAAGTTTCAATCACCATGTGCAGGACCATTAACAATTTGTTCAATGTATATAAACAAGTACAAGTCGCGATCCAAGAAGCAGACAGCCATATAAGGTACTTCATAACAAAAGTTAGAAAACAGAAAAACTTGTGTAAATATTATAATTTCATAAGAAATGAAGTACACAGTACTATAGTAACTCCAGCAGAGGTATCAGGATCATCTCTCAAATCCAATGGATGAATAGTTTGCCGATCTTAAAATTTCTTCTTATACTAGTTTAGCATCAGGATATTGCTCAAAGACGTAATTTCCTCAGATTCGTAGCAGTCGTCTGTATGTTTTACACATTAATATTCTCCATTGAGAAGAGGTGCTTTACTACCAATTCCACTAAAAACATTGAATTTATATCTATAAGAAATATCCCGGTGATAATTATTGTAAACAGAATCAAGATCACTACTGGAGTTCCATAATAAGAATTGGGTTGTCCGATCTTTTATCCTGCTTCTACTCGATATAATATGAAATCATTCTGACATGTTGAGAAATAATGCAGGACCAAGAACAGTCAACATGACAACTTGGGCATAGATCAAAATTTTCCTCCCTTGGACCTATGACTTACCAAGCATGCCTAGCTAAGATTAAGTTAAATATACTTGACAGCATCATTTCATATGAGAGATTCTATTCCTATACTACTGTTACGTCTGGTATGTTGCAACTACAAACACACAACCAAGACCGAAGACAGCAAAAATATAGTGTTTTCTGACAAAGTGATGATATCTCATCCTTGAAAAGTGCATCCGCCTTAGAAACATAGTAATTTGCTTCATCTAAATGCTAAATCCATATTATAATTGACATACCAGTAAAAAGTGTTCTCCGAGGTTGAATTTTGCGAACTTCCTCCAAAGCCTGATTAAGAACAGAGTAGTGTAAGAACCAGGAAGATTTTAAACTTTCTTTGACAAACCAATGATGTAAAAGAATAAAGGCATCAACCCTTGGTAGTCCGAAATGTGTTGAAGATGAACGATCTGGTCTTAGAGCATCCTGAGAATGTTACATATAAATGTCATAAAAAATAAACATTAAGCAGATTCTTGTATCACAAATTTCAACTAAAACATATATAATACCATAATAAGAAGTTCGCAGTCCTTGAGAAGTACATAAGTTTCTTCTGGTATGTCACTGACATCACTGCTTATATAATATATAATAAGTTAACTACTGAAACTACATGCAACAGAGAGCACCATGAACACTCAGTCAAAAGTGAATTACCTGATGTAGCATATATTTCCAAACCGAAACCCAAGCGAGCGATAACCTTGGCCGTGCCAGACAGGCAAAGGGATAACCTGAACCATCAACGAGCACCATTTCAGCAATAAGAGCGAAAAAAATGGCAAGACTATTATATGCTTTATTTAGTGTATTTGACTTGAATACAAATGGATAAGAGGCATTAACAAAACATTAAGAAGAATCAAGAAAATACTCCAATTAGGAAATGGGATGATAATACTGATTCTAGAACCTTTCCAGCAAATAAGTGAAGAATAAGAAATAACTGGTTTAGCAAACTCATGAACACCTGGATTAAAGTAGGTAGCTACTGAAAATAAATCTTCCTCCAAACATGGAACTTTTTTTGGTTTTTCCAGCTCACATCTCACCACATACATTAAGACCTTTCTTTTTCTTCTCCTTTCTTTACTCTTAATGAAACAAATTCACCTATTACAAAAGTCTTTCAATTTGGCTCATCTGCTAATATTATGCCACAAAGAGGAATGCAAGTAGAACAAAATATTGTCATCTTACCCCTTCATCTTGACTAGGGCTGTCAATGGATCAGGTTCAGGTGGTGTCTATTTAATATCCGAACCTAAGCTATGTTGTCTATTAGTTTTATGTTAATCTGTGTATCTATTTATTCATGCTTCAGTAGGTAGGTATAAATAGATGAGAGCATTTCAATTTGTATGATTTGGTTGTGATAAATAAGCTGCCCTTGTCGGTTAAGGGTCTCAAGGCATGTTCCCAGTTCTTTCGTAAAACTCGTATAAGTTTGTGCTTACCAACCTCGAGATTATGAACAATAAAGGGTTCCTCCTTAATTACATTAAATTGCAAGTCTGAGACAGCAGCACCAGGTGTAACTACACTCGTATCCACCAGATAGTAGTGAGTCTTTTTCATCACCTGAAACCCAAAAGGTACATATATAATTCAAGGGGACAAAAAACTGTTGTGTTGCCTTACTTGCACAAGAAAAAGTTAACAAGTTAACAAGGATGATGTGTGTGTGCAGTGCAACAGTAAGCAACTAGGCATGCATAAGAAATACTTAAAACAACCCAAAGGTGGTAAATGCTAATTGGAAACAGTTGTAGTGGAAACATGGCATAACATTGCTGGAGACAATATCAACGAACTTTGTTTTAATTACAACTTCACCACTTGAACTATCACTAGAATTTATTTCCTTCAAAATGGCTAACAGTTCATCCCCATCCCAATCCTATATTCACCCTGTACAACAGAACACTGTCTGAATTTTTAATGTTAGAGATCTAGCATATGATTCTCCTACGTCCTATAATTGAACAAACACTAACTTGTAGGCCGTTTTCTCACAAGATCAGTTAAAGATTCTACACATCGCTATAAAAAGTATTGCATAAGGACAATTAGATGAGCATAGTCTTCAAGTCATAGGTCTCACAACTAGTTTTTACCTATCTTTTTATGCAGCACATTTAAATTAGTATTTGGGGTTATAAGAAACATGTCCTTTAAGTGATTCTCCCTGTAAGTTGACATGAAACTTTCATAGTTACACAAGCATTACAAACACTAGAAAATGTCAAAGTATGAAGATTGCCAATGTAAACGATGGAGAGAAACAAAGAGTGGATTCAACATGATATAATGTGACCACCACGGGGGTGATCTAGTGCTAACACTCAAGGTGTTGTGGGGACCGGGCGGCCCACAAACTGGCACAGGACCGGTCCGGTCAAACCAAGGCTGGGCCGGCCCAGACCCAAACAAAGCCTGGAACCGGCCCGTCCCACTCCTGACTCTGGTCGACCTAGGTTTCCAGTCCCAAGCCCGGGCCGGCCCACTCTCCCAACTGGGTTGGATACCCTTCAGGCCTGGCCTGGTTCCCCCTTCCCCTGCGGGTCCCACCACCCCCTTACCCCCCATAAATGCTAATGACTATTTGGGGGGACAATTTGGTAAAATACCCCCAACAACCATATTTCAAGGACACTATCATCTTTTGGGGAAATATTTTTACCAAAATAATTTCATAATTTAGTCGTTTATAAACGTTAATCAGAAGTATGTTGGTCATTTGGCTGAACATGACCAAAATAACCGTATAGCATCTATATTACAAGGGTACTTGTGATCATTTGACACCCAAAAAATTTCTATAAATAGGAAGTAATTCATCTAAATTTACCACAATAAAATTTCTTTACTCTTCTAATACTTTCAATCAATTTTTTGTTCTCTTCAATGAATTAGTTATTTCTTCACTACTCAATTTAAAGACCATGGATAATGAACAACCACCTCAAGTGGCACAACTGCAAGGTTTGCAGCCTCAAGCAGCACAACCGCAGGGGTACAACGCAACGAAGGAGGACCTCATCATCGCAGTTGGTTCAGTGTTTAGAAATATTTTAGCATGATTTATAATGAGAATGTTAAGCCTAGTAGGACTTAGGGGTGCAACTCATGTTAAATGCATGAATTGTGAAAACAATTTAAATGGATACCTAACAATGGCATGGGGGCAATACATAGACACCTAAATCGTTGTATCTAATATCTACTCTCTTGGGTAAGACAAGTTGCCAAGGACCATAAGGCATGGAGGATGGAGATCTACGAAATTTGTATATTGACCAAATGCCTATTTTAATATATTTAGCTATTAGTACTAGGAACTTAGGTAGTCGCAATTATCATGTTTCAATTCGAAGAATGAGTTGCAACAATTCTAATGTACCTTTTGTTTTACTTGTTATTTTTCAATATGTTATTCTTGTTAGATAAATGTATGTTAATATGACTTGTGTTTTGCGTTTTGGTTTTCAACGTCTCTTCAAGCTTCCTTTGTACTTTGTAGTACTTGCTATTAGGGGATGACCCTTCTGGTTTTGTATGATCAAATATCGTAACCGAACGGAAGTGGCGCTAAATCCTCGGACTCGGCTACGAATCTAGCCATACAAAATCAGGTGTCAACCTCTAATAGCAAGTACAAAACCGAAACACAAACTAACAAACATCAACAAACACCGATCTAACAAGAATAGCATATATTGGAAACATCTCAATTAGATAAAATTTATTTATTTTATTATTATTATTATTATTATTATTATTAGTTGTTGTTGTTGTTGTTGTTGTTGTTGTTATTACTATTACTATTACTATTACTATTACTATTACTATTATTATTATTATTATTAAGGCCTAGTCTTTTTTTCTTTTCTTTTTTGAAATAAACCTGGTCCGGACCTGGTCCGAACTGAACCCAGACGAAGGGATCGGCCCGGGCCCAGCCCAGCCCACCCAACAACATCATAAGGTAATAAGGGAGGGGAGGAGTGGGCGTAGGACAATAATTAAACAGGAGGGACTTGGTACTAGTAGCCCAGGAAAAAAAGAAACAAAGAAACAAAGAAAGATACAGCGTAGTAATGTTCACTACTGGAGTTACGCCAACCAAATTGTAACTATTAATAGTAAAGAAGCCAACAAATGGTTTGCTCAAGTCCTGCACTAGTGTGCTTCTCCATATATCAGGTTCAAAATTAGTCATGATTCAAAACAATTAGATCTAATTCTTTTTCTTTGAAAATTGACTATAGTCTGGATATGACTTTTTGGTCTTAATCAACTAAGAAATCAGGGACATGGAGTTTACTTGGTTCATTGAAGCTTCCATTTAATTTGAATAATCATAACTTCATTAAAATAATGCATATAAAGAAACAAGCAGCACATTACTGTACATGTTACTAACAAGACACCAGTTATAAAAGAGAAGCAAAGCATACAAGAGCTAAAATCTCCACAATACATACAAGGAGCTCAGGTGGAAAAATGTATAACATGGTCCACAATTATGCGTCATTGAGATAAAATTAAATATGGAAATTCCTCCTCACAATGGAGTTCCAAAGAACCACACTTACTGATTATATGATAAGTGATAACTACCTAGAGCTAGCATTAGGCCGGGATTGTCACGGATGGATATAAACCTGGATTTGTCCTATTCATATTAGGGAGCTCAATCCTGGCTCCTTTATTGGCCAAGCCACACAGCCATGCCCCAGCCTAATGTGAGCATATAACCAAAGTGCACCTTTGTCCGGCCTGTAAATAAACCATGGGCCGCAAAGAGTAATACAGAAAGGAATTTCAGATATAGGTCCTTAATTGTGCCTACTACTTCGACATAGGTTCCATCTTGCTGTTTTCTCATAGGCCCCTCAAATTGCATTATTCTCTTATTGTAAGGACTCCCAATAGGGCCTATATCAAGAAATGAAAAATTTTGGCACACAATGTCGAACTGTAAGGAATGTGAGTGCAAATAATAAGACTTGGAGGACGTATGTCAAAATAGGCAAAGTTTTCAGGGACACATGTTCTAGAACCCTTGAAAAAATACACTCCAGCTAATTTTCCAACGAAACCATGACTGTTTTATGTAGAAATGGAGTTTGCACATAAAACATAAGTTAACATAATAGCCAAATTAATGACCATAACTCTGGTGCAAATAAAAATATTCTACAAAACATTGGAAAGTCCAAACAATTGGTTCATGGTAAATCTGTTTTCTAAAGCAGACAACTGATCAAGTTTCAGGTCAAAATTAACATACAAATCCAAGTTAATATGGTTTTTAAGTTTTGCCCAGATCCAGCTAAATCAAGCAGGTTTAAGTGCAAGTGCCTGGTTCAGGCAATTGCCAGCTACGTACAGTAAGCACCAAAATGTGTTCCTTACAGATCGCCTGTACATGGCTTGTGGGTATAAGAAAAAAAAGGATGACAGAGCATAAGAGAGAAGCTTGTGTTCAATGCAACTAACATTTGAGAACTTCACCTTCATGGTCCAGTTTTAAAAAAAAAATATGTGACCGTTGATAGGAAGGAATATCGATCAGCAAGATATGAATAAATCACTCCACAATATAATAATATTCGCAAATTAGGTCTGACCTCAAAATCCCGTTTTGCCACATAAATTGGGATACGTGGCTGAACATTGTTTGTCCAGTCCCGAAGATCATCAAGGCCTGCATGGAAGGAAATTCGTCTTTGCATTAGAAACATGTGCTTAGTTCCACACATAGTAATGAGAACCTAAATTTCATAAACTACTTACTAAATTGTTGAGTGCTGCCCACAATCATGGGGAACAAAAATATGACAACATATTAATATATTATATACTCCCCCCTCCCCTCCCAAAAGGTAACTAAGCAACACTTTGACATGGCGAACTAGCTACTTCTATAACTCAATATAATGATATCTTGTTGTTGGGAAGACTACACGGGAACAGAAGGAAAGATAAAATGTACACTCCAAACATGAGGAATGAATTTAGATACCAAGGCAGAGAGATGGGGGCTCCAAAGTGAGATCCACCAAATAAATTTCCAACAAATAAAACTTACGACAACAAGATGTCAAATGTGTATCTAAAGCTTCATAAAAATTAACATAATGAGCTGACAAGATATTGGAAGAATAAATAGAAGTAAAGGTATTATATATGTTGTGCCTCATAGGCAATGGGATCAAAAACTTCAAGAAGTGTTCATATGATAAGGAAAGAAGCTCAAGGATCATATGCAAGTTTAATGTGGAAGGACAAGCATATACTGTTATGATGAATTATAAGTTATAACTTCATTTTTGTAGATACGTAAAGAAATTTCCGCGAATTATGCGAATAGACAAATTAAGCTAAGATACCGATAATATGACTTGATAATAGATCTAGAGGATAACATCTGGTGATGCGCATTAAATTGCAAGAGACTGTATTTCAATGTACATGAAGTTAAGGCCATAGCTGAAGTTATCTTACACATAAAATCATATGAAATCTCAAGCCAATGATAGCTGAAGTTATCTTACTTCAATAAACAAGAGCTGTTGCCTAACAAATAATAGTTTGTTTTTCATCCTGACCCAGTAATCTCAACTCCATTATACAATGAATCATAATAAACATCCATCTAAACCATTACTGATGTAACAAGTCCTACAGAAACCTTTGCCTGTTTCCGACTCACAAAGTATGTAAAGAAAATACAAGAAGTTAGTAGACGACACATGGTATACCTCCAATAGCATCGGCATGAGAATGTGTTATAATGACAGCATCAATTGTTCTCACCCTAACAGAAATACAACTAGTTAAGCCAGAGAAAACACGGAAGATTCAACTAGGTAAGCCTGAGAAAAGTACAGAAGTACATCAAAGGTAAATAAAAAATCACTATAGCCAATGACTTGGGCTCAAAGACAACGAGGCAGAACTACTAATAGATAACAAATCAACCTTTATGATTATCATAAAATTGTAAAGAGAAGATTATTACATAGCTTTAAAACTGTCAAGAGAAGCAAGAGGCATGATAAATGAAGGAAATAGGATAGGTTGGCATATTTATCACTATTAACTAAATTTCTCATTTGACATATATCACTATGGTGGAGTGCAATTACTGAGAATTAGAGAACTCAGAAAGTGAGTAAGATTGTGCTTTGGTTAGTGTATTGTCATTTAAATACCACATAGCTTGGCACTTGCTGGACTGATTCATGTCTCCAAATATTTCGTGCAAATCCACTATTGAGTATTGGCTACCGTTATAATATGTTAAATCATGCAAGTTTCAAGGTATAACAAATTCATGAAAATCATAAAAATAATGTAGTAATGTGCACAAATTTATGGACATTTATGCTTGATGTCATACTTTTCTCTGAAATCAGCCAACTACGGTATAATACATGACATATTTCTATCAGAAACATCTAAATATTACAATACAAAAGAGTACAATCCCTAGTTTCTGTCTGTTTGTATGTGTGTGTATTGTATATATGTATGATACAATGTACACATAACACAGATAACTAAGTATTGAGTATTTTGGAAAATCAGTCATCCAAAGTCACAGTGCATGTGAGGGTGTGCCTACATCTATACAGAATCTTACTGCCACGTCAGTTCCATACATGTTTCCTAGGCTTTCAACTAGGTGTATCATTTATGTTCATCCTCGCTTAGAAAGGACAAGCAACGCCATAAATTCATTTTCATAAAGTTTTAGCTGTGACTATAACTAGCACAAATTGTACTAAGAAAAGAGCAACAGCAAGAAAATAAATATGTAAACAAGGAAAGAATGATGTGGATTCTTACCCAAACATAGGAAACCATTTGAGAGCACTATGGTAAAAGAATCTGCATATAGGATAAAGAGAGATTTATCAACATCAGCAGTCCCCAAAAGGAAAAGATCATTTCACAAGTAATGGGGTACATCAATAAACATTAAAGAACCAAAAGCAAAGAATTCCTACCGGCAATCCCAGAACAAATATTTGAAGTGGGCACAAAAGCCATCCCCGACTTTATTACAAAGGTAAAGAGTTTCTAAACCATTTTAAAAAAATTCAACATTTAATAATGTCTCCCCATGCCATTCATGACACAGGACAAATTGTCGTTATGACAGTGGTATAATGATTTTTATTTATCTTCTTTTGGTTTCTCCAATTTCCACAGGACAAATAAGTCTTAAAGCCAGAATCAAAATTCAAAATCCCCAAGTACCGCCGAGTTCTAGAACTAGTACCAAACAATAAATTCCAGACATGAAAGCATAAACATGGAATCCATTGTCATAATTCCAAAGACCACTAAGTCGCAAAACTGGAGCCAAACTTCAAATTACCAAGGACCACCAAATCAACAAAATCAAGTGCCATATACTAAATTTAGTTTAAAATGTAACTTGTCTATAGTGACCACCCATGTCACTGGTCTAAGTTCAATTTGTTCCAAGATGAACCTGACCAAGAAGAAATACCCCACTTGGCTAACAGAATAAATCATGATCTATGTCCAATAACATATACCAGTTTAGATTTGTTTTTTGTTAGGCCGCAAAATGTAGATCTGAATCAACTCATCTGCATTTCAAACTATGGTATTCCTTAAGTTACAGATTAACAGTAAGGATACAAAATAAAATTATGAACTTGCATTACGTCACATTTCTATTGCGTGTGCAGCTATTCATTGAAAGGAAAATTTTATAGGACCGCAATAAGACTAGCCATTCTATGAGTCAAGATACTGGAAAAGTAGGAAAAAAAAGATGTACAAGAATTGAGCCCAGCTGAATAATGAGAATGTTGAGATAGATGTCCTGTGGCAAGACAATAAGCGACAGGATAGAAGAATGAATGCTGTTCATGGTAAGGTAGAGGTGCTGCAATTAAGGAATTGGTGAGATGGTTGGAAATTTGTAATGGAAACAACTGGTGTAGACCAAAAGGAAAGTGGATTTATCCAACAAGGAAATAAATGGTTGTTGCTACTACAACAGATTGCTCTCAGAATTAAAGATTAAGTAGCCAACCAAAAAATCTGGGGAAAAACTTGTTCTCATTGTTGTTGTTATTTAGAGTTACTCATTGTACGTAACTTCTTTTTCATGTGCATATCTATGTACACACACTTGAAAGTTGAAAACCAGCAGGTAAACTAATAAGATATGAATCATGTTTGAGTTTATGTGAGCTCAATTTATTATTAATCCATGTTGACAAACTAAAAAATAAAATGTGATACATACTTGCCAGCATCTACAAGAATATTGTATCTTCCTAGATCATTGATGTAACGGAGAAGGATGCTTGTGTTACTTCTTCGATTCCTATTCCCTGGTTCAGTTGCTTTATCGCAAACCTGTAACAGCCATAAGAATGTAATAGCAAGAAGATTATCAAGCAATACTTATCAACCAGAGCTACACCAAATAGTCCGCCTCCTAATAAACTCTTCAGAGAGCTCATATCGTACCGTACATTTCTTTATGGGATTAGTGAGGCAGCTAACACGAGGGATTCCTTCACTAGTTCCAGTGCCAATAAAGATGATTTCAGATTGTTCCACCGGTATTTGGGCCTCAGCAGCTTTATCAGAATAATCTGAAATGCGCAGAGGTCAATGTACCATAAAAATCAATTGCATTGAACCAAGAAAGAAAGATTATATGAGAATCAAATAGAAGTATGGATCTGAAATCTAATATGATTGTTATGTTAAAAGACTTTCAGAACGAAGGAGGAAGCACTTATATTCTTCCTAACAGGAAATTGGATGGACAATTTATTTACTAGCAAATCATTAACTAAGAAGTTTGAGATCCATATCGTATTAAATGATACTTAAATGTTTCCCCCTCTTCATGGAGTCATAAAATCATGGTGATGTGATGATTCCACTATAACATTGACACAAAGTTATCAAGTATGAATTGTTGGAAAAATGTATCAAAATACTTTTAACCATGCTTTGGATTCTCGGAATAACTAGCAGTCAGATATTTCTCAGCATACACATATACATACGTATCTACAAACATATTTATATGCTATAGCCATGTCCAAGTGTCAAGTTTTTGGGAAATATGTTGTACACTACTGGGCACCTGACCACTTTTCTGCATGAGTTTGTATTCTCTCCTCCAGTCTCCACTTCATAAATGTAACCATCCTTCATTAAACAAGCTGCACTTTGTCGAACGCATATATCCCTATTGCTGTTGCTAATACTAACAAATTTCAGCGTCAGAAGACAA
Organism: Iris pallida; assembly: GCA_029216955.1. Classification (NCBI taxonomy): domain Eukaryota; kingdom Viridiplantae; phylum Streptophyta; class Magnoliopsida; order Asparagales; family Iridaceae; genus Iris; species Iris pallida. The sequence continues at coordinate 2,989,220 of JANAVB010042217.1, read as the reverse complement.
ATTAGTCATGAATATTCAAAGACAGGCAACATTAGCTGAAAGATGGTACATGTTGGAAGCCCCCATGGTTGGCTCATTCACATGCGAGCCAGGGACAAAGCTCACATCCGAGCATGCATTGCAACTGGACCTGGCCACATGTTAGTTAGCCAGGCACGGGCGATATAGTGAATAGCTAATGAATCCAGAATCGCCGTGATATCAAAATCTCATATTAGTTTAAGAAATTCCAGAGGGAATATCTAAAGAACACGATCAAGCGTTCAGATACCCAATACATAACAAGGCATGAGATACATCAAAATAGGAAGAATTAGAAGATCCAACCTCTGTCAACTCAATTGATATGAATCTCGGGAGAACTCATCCTAAAAGCTAGCCGTTAGGAGGAGAAAGTCCAAGATTACATCAACCCACATCAAGTTTCCAATATAACTGATGTGGGACTATAGGATCGTAACATTCTACCACAGCCCGGTCCCAATGCCCACGCGGGCTAGCTTTGCTCTAGATTTCAAGTCCCAAACAATGTTGGCGTCACACATGCGTCGCACGGTTGCAACTGGGAGACATGATATAGATTTTGATACCATTTTTTACGAACATTGGGAGAACTCATCTAAAAAGCTAGCAGTTAAGAGAAAAGAGTCCAAGATTATATCAACCTACATCCAGTTCCACATATAACTGGTGTGGGACTGTAGGATCGTAAAAACAACATAATTCACTAAAAAAAATTTGCAAAGCTAAAAAAACTAAAGACTCATCTCATATTATGGCAAATCCATCAACACTATTATCCTAAATCTCTAAAAGAGCACAATTAACTCAATGAGGGAAAAGAACATATGGTGGGCATACTCGACTGCAACTGGGCAACATGTCGGTGAGCAAGACGTGACCCGGAATCAATGTGGTTCCAAGAACGCTGCTAATATTAGTTCGAGAAGCTGGCAAAGCTAAGGATTTGATATCCGTCAACTCAATAGAATTCAAGAATTTCAATATAAAAATTCCTACCGACCCATTTCGTATTATGGAAAATTCATGGAAACCCATGATAGAAATCGCCAAGAAAACACGAAAAACTCTTTGAGGCAATAGAGCGATCACATGGTGTTCAATGCGAATTCGTGTAGTACATGAAAAATTCTACATACCCATTTCAGATTATGGAAAATATATTGAAACCCATGGTAAGAAATTGCTTAAAACACAAAGAACTCGGTGAAGCAATAGAACAAACACATGGCAAGCATACTCGATTGAAGTCCGGTGTTGATGTTACGACTGCTGAGAGGAGAGAAGGAGCGTCGGGAGACAACGGAGGAGGCTCTTTGGAGTGGGTTTCTCCATTGACGAACGCGAGCGAAGGACCAGACGTTGGGAAGAAGAAGAGAGACTGCCACCATTGAATAGTGATGGCAGATGTCCGAGAGGAAAAAAAAAATAAGTAAAAGAAAACTACAGAAATAAATAGATTAAAGGATGTTTTGTATTTTCACCCCTGTGGACTTTCTATTTGCATATAGAAATCGTTTTTTTTCTTTTTCTTTTTTGCTCAATATTTATTTTACCCTCCCCTTTAATTAGTCACATGAGTTAAAAATAAATAAATAAAATAGTTTCACAAATGCTATTGCAATCTGATCATATAAAAAATTGTACAATGACTCCTCAATAAATCAAAATACATTTACTACGATCTCTAAGAATCTACATGCAAGAATAGCCTCTTATTGATACTCTTGCACAACTCTAAGAAGACTAAAACTACAAATGGTTAGCTAACAGAAATGACAACGATTAAAATCGTCGAGCAGAATAATCTGCTGAAAGAAGAAGGCAGTAAAACTGCTGAATCTTTCAATAATAAAGTTAGTTGAACAACAACCTCGCAAATAAAGTTAGTTGAACAACATGTTGAGATGATAAGAATCACCGTTGCTCAAAGCGAGATTCGACCGTCTCTGTCGATTTTTTTTTTTCAGGAATCAGCAAGTTCCGATTGAATTGCAAAAGAACTCTAGGGACTTTTACGGAACTAGTGCTAGCGGACTACTCAGATTGTAAGAGAAAAATCTCTCTTTCTCTGCCGAATTCTCTCCCACTGCTTATAAATGAGAGCAATTTCATATTTAGTTACAAAGATGAACAGTCTACTAAAAACATCGGCCTCGACGTGACCGTGCGAAATACAAAATACATCGTCAAAGCGTCACTTTGCGTCCACATCCAAGCCCGGAACCTAGCTCCAAAAAGAAATTGTGACAAAAACAACTGAAGGGATTACTCCAAGAAATGATGACAAAAACAAATGCTAATAATCGTAGAATTTGAGGCTAGCCAACTAGAAACCCCCCACCGTAGTAATCACTTGAACTAATACATACGCTACGTATGTGCAAGTCAATAAATGAATGCTCAAATATTGAAATAGCAGGGAAGATTTCCGCAATATTGTAAATAAGCTCATAAGAGAGAGAAGGACACCAACAAGCCAAGAAACAAAAATCTTTCTTCACTTATAAACACATGTATCTATACATAATTATCAGCTTTAATTAAAAGAAAAGAATAGCTCTCTCTACAGGAGAAGAAGAAGACTAATTATCCATCCATCCTTTGTAAGCAAGCATATAAGAAGAAGAAGCAAACAACATTTGAACAACATTTGAACAGAGTGTACATTACTGAGATGGTGATGAGGAACCATTTGGTTGGGACAGGGAAGAGACCTTCCTCTGCAGCTTCCCCTTCAACTGCCTGATCTTGGCATCCACTCTTGCAGTGAACCCAATCTTGGTCTTCTGCCTTGCCTTTGATATCTCCCTGGACCACATGAGCTGGTCAGCCTCATCCTGCTTGTAGTACTTGATCTCCTGGATGACATGGTGGTCCAGTGGGTTGACCATCCTCTGGTAGGAGATGTGGGCCATGTACGGGAGGTTGCAGACCGCGGTCACGAGGAGGGTGGCGGACCAGTAGATGGGGGCCGGCGCCAGGACCTCCAGGAGGAGCATGAACGCGTTCCCAGAGATGACAGGGGAGGAGAAGCCGTAGGCGAGGAGGAAGGAGTACCAGGAGGCGACGCTCCCCCATATGAAGACGTGCTGGATCCACGTGTAGTGGCTCATGGTGAGGGCGATCTGGAGGTTGACCGCCCAGATGATGCAGGTGAACATGGTGGTGCCCACGGCCGCAATGTCAGCGGTCTGGCCGCTGGAGCAGAACGCCTGGGAGTGGAACACGAGGACGTTGAGGAAGAAGGTGACGAGAGAGGAGTAGAAGCCATTGGCCATCCAACCGATGATCCTTGGCCAATCGAAGAACAAGTTCTTCGGTCCTTGCTGGTACAGTGCAGGGAACTGCAGAATGATGTAAAGAATGAATATTCAGGAAAAGAATCGGTATCGGACCATTTCTATGAGTATCGGTATCGGTGATATCGGTAGTATCAGCGGTTTCGGATCGGAGTATCGGATTCTTTGGTATCGGAAACAAATAATTATTAATAAATTATTAACATTTAAAAAAAATATTTTATACATTTAGGCATAATTTTAAGTATTTTCAGTGTTATTTCTTAGTACTTTTAAAATTAAATGAAATAGTAGTCACCCTTACCGATTGGTTTACATACAATAGATTGATTTTCTTCTTTTATATGCTTTTACAACCTTATTATGCTTCAAACCCTTGTGATTTGTCTTTTTCCTTCAATTTTCTTTGCCAAATTGACCGGAAAAGAGACCCCCAATGTCGGTATCGGTGAGTATCGGGTATCGGATCGGGACATGCCAAACCGTATCGGTATCGGCCGATACTGTAAACCATGGTTGATAATGATTGTTCAATATAGTGTGCATGTGGACTGGCATCGCAATCGAGTCATAAGCTTATAGCAATACCATGGGACCTTAATAATATAGTGTTTAGTCAAGAATGGCATAGCAAAAATTAAATATTTCTCTTGCTATTTTCTTTCGTTTTACTTTTCATAATGGTTTCTTTTAATGGTACATATTCAGAGATGTTTTAATACTTTTAATCATCTTGCTTGACTTATTTAAAAGTAATCAGAAAAGATATATGTCAAGATTAAGTTTGGACCCATAACAAAACTGGCGATTGAATGCACTCTCGGAAAAAAAGCATTTTTCATGAGAATGCACTCAATTTCCATGTGCTAAATATAGTTGTACAAGTGCACTCCCTCGAAAAAGAACCACCAACCTGCAGGCATACTTCGGAGGAAACATCTTGCTCAAAGACTCCCAATGATATAACTGGCAATGCCGTGAGCATAACATTGAAAAGTATCATGTACCAATCGTCATAAACAGATTGCCCAGAGAAACCAGTGAACGCCTCAAAGTAGAACAATGTAAGGCCAAATGCAATGTTCTTGTAGAAAAAGTAGCATATCTGCAAGGTTTGAACAGGTACAGGGAGAATCAGGATGTAAGCTCATCAGAAATCATGCATTGGCTACTATTTCCTTCAAAAACATAAGGGAACCTCCTTTAATCTTACCATTTGTGCTATCCTCTTATAACACCAGTGACCATGGACAACAAGAAGACGTTCTAGATACCGGAACTGGGCAATGGAGAAGTCGCTAGCCATCACAGCCTGGAAAAGAAAACTGACGAACTGAGCTACATGCAAATATATCCAAGGAATTTCTATACATATTATTGATTAGCTATTGGTCTATCAAATATCCCGAATATTTGAAGAAGTGGTGGTAGTTTATGGTGGTAGTTTGATATCAACCTGCATCCCTTCCACCCCACTGATGCCCACACCAATATCTGCTTCTTGAATCATGCCTACATCATTTGCACCATCACCTATCGCTAATGTAGTCTTGCCTGTTCCTTCTTTCACCAACCGAGTCACCTAAAGAAGAAAAATCAGTTAATCACCATAAAATGTTTTCGGAATAGAACACCTTTTTTTTCTATTATAAGCATCTAACTAAATCAAAATAGAACTTATAGTACCAGTGCTTTCTGCTTTGGGGAGACCCGACAGCATATAACTGAAGCACAATCAACAGCCAGATTCAGAAACTGATGTTTTACATCATCCTCTAGGGCATATGTTAATGATTTCCCATCAATAATCAAAGCAAATGCTGCATGAGGATCTTTTTCCAGCTTGATCATTTGAGAAGCATTGGTAATTTGCAGCAATATATTCTCCTTTATGGCCTGCTCAGTCAACACACATACAACAAGACCCTGGTATGAAATCAACTTCCTGAACTAACAAGATCCTATTAATTATCAATGACATTAAACGTAAGATTGATTACATTCTTTCCATCCTTGGTTATTGAATCCGTGTTCATTGTTGATATACAGATTTGTTTCATGCCTTGCCGGAGTAAACTGCAAGCAAACCTACAAACAAATATTCCTTCAAAGTCTCAGTTCTTTGCATATGACATAAACAATGGTCAGAGAGGCATACGTACCCTATATTGATCGCTGTTTCCATTTTGTCACCAGTTAGAACCCAGATCTTGAGACCAGCTTGTGCTAAGTTATCTATGCATTGAGGAACCTGCGGAAGATGGGTGATAAATGTCAAAATAGAGTGAGAACCCGAGAAATTCCCTAATCCAATCTATACAAGCATGCCAAATTCTTACCCCTTTCTGTAATTTGTCCTCCACAGCTGTTGCGCCAACAAGAATCAAATCCCTCTCAATCATATCAGAGACTCGCTCAAGTTGGGTTTCTCTATCTGGACCAATAGTAGTCTTTGCCTTGACAAACTCAGCATTCCACGAAGAGTACTCAGCTTCATCAAGCATCCTGTAAGACAGAGCTAAAGTGCGCAAGCCTGCTTCTCCATATTCATTTAGATGTCTAGTTGTATCCACCTCATACATTCTTCCATTTTTTGACAATCTTTCAAAAATGATGCTGCAACATCCCGAGAAAATAGGTGAACTTCGTTAACCGCTATAAAAATGAAAAAGGCAACTAACGTCAAAAACATGATGGCGGACCTGTCTGCTCCTTTGCACAGAAGAACGATCTGCCCCGTCTCATCCTGCACAACTACTGACATTCTCTTCCTTTTGCTATTAAATTCTAGTAAATTGAGAATCTTGAACTCCCTAGAAGAGAGAAACCATGAGAAAATAGATACAAAAAAGTGAGTGAGAAACGTGTGTGATCTATTTCATTCATATACTGACCTTTCTACTAGATTGGAAAAAGAAGGGTATCTTTCCCGAATAAAAACACTCGATTGGGTCCTTCTACAAAACTCAAACCCGAATTCTCTGGCAGCAACTAGAAACGCTGCTTCATCAGGCGACTCTGCTTCATAGGTAAACCCACCAGTTTCCTCGTCTGTCTCAGGAATAGCTGTGTGACAGAGGCCAATATCCTGAAGAACATAAGAGCGTACCCGTATTGGGCTCTTTCAGCCAGTTCCCATGCATGAGGCGGTCATCCTCAAAACTGAATCCTTTTATGGCATGCTTTTGTTCCTTGTCAATTTTACAAGTAATCCCACTATATAGTTTGATCTCTGACTGCCCAAACCCATTCCCATCATCCTCCCATGAATCTTCTCTTTCTGCTGCCATTTGCTTAACTGCAGCAATCTCTACTTCACTAGCACGGGTACCATAAGAAACTCCTGCAATGGAACACTTGAGGAAATCCATCTGATTGCATGTCAGTGTCCCCGTCTTATCCGACAAAATAGTGTCTACTTGCCCAAGCTCCTCATTTAGATTCGAGGTTCTGGCAACTGCCGGAATCCCTGTCTCCTCATCATACATTTGAATATCTTGGTCCATGAACATTGCTTGCAAGACCTTGACAATTTCAATAGAGACGTAGAGTGAAATAGGTATCAAATAACCATATAAGATGAGAGCTGTAACAAGATGAAAGAGGCCTGATAATCCAGGATGTGACGGGTCATACAATTTCGAAGAGTTGGATGTTGGTTGCAAATACCACCAATTTGGCATGTCAAATTTTGTTAACCAAGCAAAACCTATCGAGCTAATCAATGAAATCCCTACAAGAACGGTAAAGAGGGTATATATGATATAATCCATCTTTCTCTCGACTCTACTTCTTTTGGATGGGGAGTCTGTAGCATTCTGCATAACTTTGCTGTCATGACCGGTGAAAATAACCACACCATAGATGTATGTAGTGTTCCTAAGCTTGGAGTCTCTGAGAAGAATCTGACTTGGATCTAGGGCATAGACCTGTCGCTCATACTCGAAATTACCTACAAAAGTATAAAGGCTAGAATTCGGGCTCTCACATTTAATGGTCGCAGAAAGATCTTTGAAGGCTTCATCATCGTCGTATGGCAAAGTTACCTCCAATGATCTCTTGATCTTTAGATTTGTTTCCCCATCCAAATTCATTGTCTCCACATAGCATATCCCGTCTTCATAGCTTGATGACAATAGAAGCAAGTCTGCAGGAAAGAATTGGTCTTTCTCTACTTTCACGATATCCCCAACTTGGACCTTCTGCCAAGGTTTGGACCAAACTTCCCTTCACCCTTATGAACTTTGGCTTTCCGGCTATTGACCTTCGTATCCTGCATGAACCTCCGCCAGTCCTCCAATCCCTCCTTAGCTATACTGAGGCCGACAACGAATGTAAGAGGGGCAATCATACTCACAGCTGAGAAAGGAGCAATATCCGTGAGGGAGATGAGAGCGGCCATGAGGAAGTATAAGTTGGCAACGCGACGGAACTGCTCAAAGATAGCTTTAGGCAGGAAGGTGAGGATATTGTATTTCGTAGTCGAAATGTAGTTGGAAGGGTAAGATAGAGGTTTCCTGTGGTGGATTTTAGGATTATTGCAGTGCACAATTCGGGAGTATCCAGGGCCTTGGAGGTTCTGTTTCTGTTCTGCATCGGAACTAGGACGAACACAATCGAAAGTGTAGATTTTCGTCCAACGAATCTTCTCTCGTATCCTCCCTGACCTCTCTCGAAACCTTAGTCGAGGCATCTTTCCCCCTCAGCTAGAACCTCATGCAAATTATATGACCACCAACAATTCGTTGAAAGGCAAAGCAATGCAATGGTTGGTGTAAGCTTCTCCAACAGAAACTTCTTCCAATTTTCTGCAATTCAAGTTTAATCATTAGAACATACCAAATAATCAGAATTTAACTCAAGGGAATGATAACTTCCCAAAAATCATGACTTTATCACATTTTTAGCTAGTATCCACCCAAAGATAGGATTTTGAATAGGCATAATATTGTTTTTACTCTTGCAATGAGAATTAACTACGAAACAAGCAGAAGGAGCGTCCGGCAGAGGTCCCAAGAAGCAAGCAAGACAATGAAGACTCGGATTTCCCAGAGAGGGAGAAACCTAGAGGATCAACTTGCAACAGGAGATTTGCTCTTGTCAGTTATTACTTCTAAGTATGCCTTTGTATTTTACTTCCTCTTGTATTGGGAGTCTTAAACTCTTTGATGGACATGTAACTATATAATTTTGAGGTTCATTAAACCATTCTTTGATGAAGCATGGGGGAGGTATACCCTCGCACCTTCTCTCTCAAAAAAAAAAAAAAAAAAAAAAAAAAAAACTACAACAAAAAACTACAAAAAAATCTCAGTCAATGTGAAATCAAGAAGTCCATATTGGGCAATGCATTTAAAATTTTAAGACAAATTTTTTTAATTCAAAAATGTAAATATTGCCCCTAAAATGTTCAAAAGAACACACCCATAATCTTTAAATTGGAGTCACATAATCTGCATAATAAGAAACAATTAGGACGAGAAGACCTCATTTTTATTCCCAACTTGTGATCTTTAGCTCCATTTTATTAACCAAAATGAGAAACGAAATCACTTATGTCAGAAACCCATATGAAAAATAAAAGCTCAAATACAATAGAAGATTAACCGAAAAATACTTGAAATGTTAAAACCAACATGGTAAGTCCATAAAATGCCAATTGCACAAAATAGATAGAAGACAACAAAAAAAAACACGCAAATTTAATGTAAGTTTTCAGAGAATTGGAATTACAGTGTTTACACATCAATCTGGATGAAATTTTTCTCATTTTTACGTCCAACTTATCATCTTTAGCTCCATTATTACAACAAGAATGAACGAAAATTGGTTATTTCAAAGACCATATGGGAAAAAATGCGACCCCATTAAAAATTATGGATAATTGAAGAAAACTTTCGCCCAAATGGACAAAAAATCGAGAACACCCCTATTGAATTCACATTGTTTGGATGAATCTATTTGGATCGAAAAAAAATCTCATTTTATGTGAAATTTGCCTATCTAGCGCAATGGTTTCAACCCCAAGAAAAGAAAATTGAAACCCGTATAAAAAACAAGGATAATTGAAAAATATTTGACCGAATTTTTAACCCAACATGGACAAAAACAGCCAAATTTGAGCTAATAGCCTACGAATTTGTGTCACATTGTTCCCATAAGGGGAAAAAAATATCTTTTTATGCCTAAGTTTATCATCCTTAGCTCAATTGTCCCAACCAAAATGAAAAAAATTAGTTATATCAAAATATATATTGAAAAAGAAGCATAATTGAAGGAAGTTCATGAAATTTCTTACCAAGAAGAAGAAGCGGTGGGGAGGATTGAGCAAAGCATTCAAGGGAGAGAAATTAATAAATGTCAAACATTAAGCTAATAAATCTCCAAATAAAAGGGCTAATTTTAGCTAAAAATCTAAGAATCTGAGCCACATTTTTGTACCTAAATTTATCACCTTTAGCTCAATCATCCAAACCAAAATGAACTCAGTTACATCAAAAAAAAAAAAAAAACCCAAATTTGAGCTAATAACCTACAGATTGGAGACACATTGTTAAGAGAGAAAAAAAAAACACATTTTTATGCCTAAATTTATCATCTTTAGCTCAATTATCCAAACCAAATGAAAAAAAAAAAAATGAAAGAAATTTCTTACCAAGGAAAAGAAGCAATGGAGGAGAATGTCCTCGACAGAGAAAGAAAGAACAAGGAGAGAGAGAGAGAGGTATCTCTTGTCTGTGCCTAAATTTATCACCTTTAGCTCAGTCATCCAAACCAAAATGAACAAAGTCACTTACATCAAAAAAAAAAAAAAAAAAAAAAAAAAAAAAAAAAAAAAAAAAAAACTGCACCCAAATTGAGCTAATAACCTACGGATTGGAGTCACATTGTTCCCGTAAGGGGAAAAAAACACATTTTTAGGCCTAAATTTATCACCTTTAGCTCAATTACCCAATCAAATGAAAGAAAAAAAAAATTGAAAGAAATTTCTTACCAAGAAGAAGAAGAAGCAATGGAGGAGAATGTCCTAGAGAGAGAGAAAGAACGAGGAGAAAGAGGTGCCTAAATTTATCACCTTTAGCTCAGAAATGAACAAAAGTCCGTTACATCAAAACAAACAAAAACTGCACCCAAATTTGAGCTAATAACCTACGGATTGGAGTCACATTGTTCCCACAGGGGAAAAAAAACAAATTTTTATGCCTAAATACATCATCTTTAGCTCAATTATCCCAACCAAAATGAAAAAAAAATGAAAAAAAATTGAAAGAAAATTCTTACCAAGAAGAAGAAGCAGCAGCAGCAGCAATGGAGGAGAACGAGAGGAGAGAGAAGAGAGGAGAGAGAGGCCTTCTCTCTCTCTCGTTTGTGTGTGTCTCTCTCCCTCTCTCTCCTGCTCTGAATCCTAAAAGAAGGCGCGCAACCCCCCAGAGGGATCACAATGTCCTACTTAATAGAAGAAAAACTTATTTTTGGACAAAACCTGCGAAAAACAATCTTTCCCTTGTTTCTTCCTTCTTCTCTCTCTCTCTCTCCTCTTAAATATAGAATTTCTTTTTTTATTATTTTATTTTTTATTTTTATTTTTTTCAATTCTTATAAAGATACAGGGTTTGGGCAAACCTCACTCTCCTTGTGGTAACCCCCAGCGCTCAACGTGGCCTTACGAGAGGTCGGGGTTAATGCGGGTGACTCTCCATGATTGACCCACGATAAGGATTAAGGACAATTAAAATTAGCTCCGAATAGAACAACCTAACCTCATGGACTGACTTTGAGCTCGTGGAACACATTATAAACAAACTTTGAATCAACAAAGATTGGATCAACAAGATGGCTAATCACTCATAAGTGGGAGACATCCTTTTTTTAGAAACTTAGTTAGCATAGAAATTTTATTGATTAGCTCTAGTTTGTGAGCTCCGAAATAATCTTTATTCTATTAAAAAACGATTATGTACCACAACACATTAATGGCTTTTAATGGAGACCATACTAATGTATTGTTCAATATAATGATGTTGAATGGGATGGTGATAGTTCTGACATCAGAGATCGCATGGTTACGTCGTCCATTTGGTGATATGGGCGTATCTCTCTCTACTATCACTCCTCTTAATTGTAGCAACGTCGACGATGTTCAGATTGTTAGCAATATGGTATTCCATGAGTGCACAAAACATGTTGAGCTTGATTGTCGTTTTGTTTGCCATCACTATCTTGATGGGACGATTTCTCTTACCTTTCTCAGATTCACTTGTTAAAGCTCACACTCTCAAGCGGCATGCATTCCTTATCGCCAAACTGTTGTTAGTTGACCCATCACGAGTTTAAGGGGGAGGGGATGTTAACTATATAGTGTCGCTTACTTTATCCTTAGTATCTTGTTTTGAGATCTCATAATGCCAATATCTCGTAATACCGCATGATGCTAACCAAATATGGGAGAATGTGTAGGATATGAACATATATGCATAAAATATTGGTCATAAAAATTTATTATCTCATGTATTATTTTATGTTTGGTTGGTATCACGGGACACTGCGAGATATCGATATTAGGGGATCTCACTAATTCAATTCTTACTTTATTGTCTTTATTGCTTGTATTTAGTATATATGACCATAAAGTCTAAATAACAGTAGAGTTTTCCAGCTTTAACATAACTAATCTCAATTAAAAAATGTAACTCATATATGGGTCATGGTATTAAGGCGGTTTAAACATAAGAAATATAAATTATACCTTCGGTGAACTTGAAATGGAAAAGAAAATGAGAGAAGAATATCTTGGAGTTATTATAGTAGAGGCAAGCTTATATGTCTCTTCATAGAGCTCTCCATACGAGAGCATTCTCATATATATATATATATATATATATATATATATATATATATATATATATATATATATATATATATATATATATATATATATATATATATATATATATATCCTTCCTTAGAAAATTTTCTAAAAATCTCCCTCACTCTCGGTCGTAATTTCATGTTAATATTAATGTTAATGTTAATATTAACATTAATATTAATGTTAATATTAATGTTAATGTTAATATTAATTTTTATTTTTATTTTATATTAATGCTAATGTTAATATTAATGTTAATGTTAATGTTAATATTAATTTTAATGTTAAGTTTAATGTTAATTTTAGTATTTAATGTTAATATTAATACTAACATTAACATTAATATTAATATTAAATTACGGTCGAGAGTGAGAGGGGTTTTAGGGGGTTTACTATGGAAGGCTTTTGATCCGCTTCCTCTATATATATTTTTTTTTTGGAATAAGGGTGAATTTATTCCTCGCAAATAGCGGAAAAGGTATTAAAGTACAACATCACAACTCTCCATGCCCCAAATAATAGTTATGGGGTCATTACAGATACATCGAATTCTATATTATGTAGAATTCCAATAGGGGGGTAGTCAAGCCCTCAAAGATACGTCTGTTCCTCTCCTTCCAGATGTGCCAAACAGACGCAGCAAGACGAACTCTGGCTCTTCTAGCCCACCCCGGCTCCCGGCCTCTGTGATCTCGGATCCAGCTAAAAATGCTCCGGATGTCTCGGTCCACCCCAACTCCTCCTCTCAGCTGTGCACACTGCTCAGTCCAAATGTGCCAGGTCACCGGGCAAACAAAGAAAAGATGTCCCATAGATTCATTTTCCTCATTACATAGCACACATTTGGCATCCGGAATCTGCAACCCAAACCGGAGGAGTCTGTCTCTCGTCATCAATCTACCCCGGAGAAGACGATATGCACATAGTTATATTTTTCGTGCAACGCCCTTGCCCCAAATGAAGTCCACCTCCTCAGCCTGGTCGTGGTGGGTCCGAACCAAATCATAGCAGCTACGAAAGCAGAATAGACCTGACCCGCCCCCCGTACCTGGGCCGGCCCAGCTCCATGTATCCTCCGTCTGGCTAGCGTCAATGATAATAAGGTGGATCTCTGCTGCAAGCTGGGCAGTAAATGGGTATCCCTCTGGCCTCCAAACTCCATCTCTAATGATCCGACTGCATGTGAGCCCCCTTCCCGTTTCTCTATCCAGCTGCCCTCCCAATATCTCGAGAAGGGATCTGGAACCCAACCAAGGGTCTAGCCAAAGGTCGGTAGTCGTCCCATCCTTCATGCGCCTGCAGATAGCGGTCTGGAGCACCGGTCTACATCTCAGGATGGCCTTAAACGTGACCGAGAAATTGTTGTCTATCCTGCAGGCCCAGAAGTTGGTCCTCCGTAAGTATCTACTAGCCATCCAATTCGCCCAGAGTGACCCCCCTTGATGAATTTCTAGGCCATCTTCACACAAGCTGCCTTCCTAACCTCATGGAGAGGCCTCAACCCCACTCCGCCTTCCTCCCGAGGCCGACATAACTGGCCCCAGGATATCGCATGTATCCCTCCCCTCCAGATGAAGTTAGCGTAGATAGCCTCCACTTTCCGAATAGTAGTCGTGGGGATCTGGATAGACTGGAGCCAGAACATAGTGATGCCTGCAATAACCGAACGCACCAACTCAATCCGTCCCCCAAATGATAGCCCCGCCGCTTGCCAGCCCTCCACTCTCCTCTGAGCAAAGTCCACCAAGCTATGACAATCCTGCTCTCGAGCATAGTTGACCGTCAGCGAGACCCCCAGGTATTTCACTGGTAGCTCGCCTCTGTCCACTCCTAAAGCGAAAGCTCTCTCCTCCTGAAGTGTACACCTGGAACTGAAGTAGACTCTGCTCTTCTCCCGGTTTAACTGGAGCCCAGAGAGCCGCCCGAACTCCTCCATAATGTCAGAGAGCTCTCTCATACCCCGCATGGAAGGCTGGAGTAGCACCAATAGGTCGTCCGCATAAATCAAATGGGATACAGCTGGACTCACCAACCGGAAAAGGGGGACGATCCTCCCGCTATGTACTGCTATATCCATCATACAAGTAAAGTACTCCATCACCAAGGTAAAAAGATACGGGGAGAGGGGGTCGCCCTGCCTCAACCCCATGTTGCTACTGAAGTAGCCATACGGCGTACCCTGGATGAGGACTGAGAAGGTAGGGGAGCAAATGCACTCCCTCACTCTCGCAACCCACCTCTCGTCAAACCCCATGGCAAGCATCAAGTGACACAGGAAGTCCCGGTTGACTGTGTCATACGCTTTCCAGAGGTCAAGTTTCACACAAGCCTTCATCCCCCCGATTTGCTGAACTCCCGCACCATCTCGTGAGCTAGAAGGCTGTGCTCCGCTATCGACCGGCCCTTGATGAATGTTGCTTGATTCTGGGACACTAATCCCTGCATAATCCCCTCCATACGCCTGTACATAAGATGAGTGATAATCTTGTAAAGAAAATTACAGCAAGCAATGGGCCGAAAGTCTGCAAGTGAGGTCGCCCCTTCCTTCTTGGGAACCAGCGTCAAGAAAGTATGGTTCATCTCCTTCAGGAGCCGGCCCTCCACAAAGAACTCCTGAACCGCTGCCAGAACAGGTGCCTTAAGCACACCCCAGTGTCGCTTAAAGAACCCAGAAGAGAAGCCATCAGGCCCCGGAGCTTTGTTGGGATTAGCCTTCATCACAATGTCTTCCACCTCCTCCATCCTCACTGGTGCCAAGAGCAGACTGTTCCCATGACGGGACACCAGTCTCTTCGTGACAAGAGCCGGGAACGTGCTAGAGTAGTCCGTCTGCTGATATAAGACAGTGTAGAACCTGACAGCCTCCTCCTGAATCTCCACCGGGTCTCCAACAAGACGACCCTCAGCATTCAGAAGTCTGGGGATGCTGTTCCGGTGCTGACGGGTGCGGATCACATCATAAAAGAATTTGGAGCAATGATCCCCATCTTTGAGCCAGGTGCATTTAGCCCTCTGAGCCACACTAATCTCCTCCTGCAGTCTCATGATGCTAACCTCCTCAATCAGGGTCTTCTCCTTAGCCGCCAGCTTCCCGTTCAGAATGTCAACTTGAAGGGCACCTGAGTGTCCCGGAGCTCGGCTTCCTTATCCGCCAGAGAAGTCCGCGGTTTCGTCTTCACCCACCCCCTGATGACCCGCTTGACCTGCTTAAGCTTGTGAACCATGCGGAACTGGACCGTGCCTTCCCGGAAGTGCTGCATCTCTCTCATAACCACCTCCTCATATCCTGGCGATAAATACCAACTGTTGTTGTACCGGAACGGTCTCGCCCTCCAAGTGGGTCTCTCACAGAGGCCTACCCGAATAGGAGAATGGTCGCTAGTACCCGCCGCCAGACCTTCCGCCACCAAGTTCGAAAAATACCTGAACCATTCACTATTGCCCAAAGCCCGATCCAGCTGACAAGCAATACGATTATGGGTAGCCTTGTTGTGCCAGGTCTAAATATGTCCAGCTCGCTCCAGCCCCCGTATACCTGATATAAGAAGACACCTCTGGAAGTCGTATAAAATCGAGTCCGGGACAGGCCGGCCTCCCACCTTTTCTTGACGAAGCAACATAGCATTGAAGTCCCCCATGATGAGCAGGAGAAGATGCATGTTGTCCGCCATACGACCCAAAAGCACAATGTCCTCCCACAGAGCCTCCCGGAGTCTTCGATCATTGTGCCCATATACTGCACCCAGGATGAATCGGAACCCACCTTTATTCTCGAAAATGACACCGATGAGTTGCTCAGACTTATGAATCTGCACCCCCGTCCAGCTACCTGTGTCCCACCTAACCCAGATCCGTGCCATACCGCAGAGATCTAGGTTGTGAATGTGATCCCAGGCTGCCGGAGTCCGACGTGAGAGCATAGCGGCCCCTCGAATCTTCGTCTCCAGCAGAATAGCAATGTCACATGACTCTCTCCTCAACACCCCTCTAATCTTCCTCCATCGGCCAATGGAACACCCCCCTAATGTTCCATGCTAGGACCGACATCTAAATAAAAGATGATGGGTCCCCCTGAAACTCATCTGGATCGATACTCGAGGGAAGTGTCTCATCCGCCTGATCAAGGACAGCATCTACCATGGAGGAAGGGGTAAGATGAGCCTGAATCCTGCTAAGAGTCAGAGTCCAGTCAGAATTGGGGTCGGTCTGGTCATCCATATCCCTTGCCTGGGGAATATCCTCCAATGTGGCCGGAGCATGTCTCTTCCTGCTGCTGTACACCATAAGTGCCTGGGATGCCTCCACCCTCTTCTGACCATCATCCGCCGCACTCATTCCCCTGGTCACCATAGTCCTCCGCGGCCTGAACGGGACCAGCGCACCCTGCATGCTCTCCTGCCTCTGTGGCAATCCTGTCTCCAATCTTCTATCAACCTCCATAACTGTGTCTTTCTCCATATGTCTGTCTAGCACCGTCTCCTCAGGCAAGTGACTAGGAGCCGCCTCCTTCTCAAGTGCCTCCGTCTGGGTCGTCTCCGTCCGAGGTTCCTCCGACTGGGTCGCCTGTGGCCTAGCGGCCTCCTTCCCCTTGTAGTTGCACGCACTGGTAATGTGCCCAAAACACTCGCAGTAGGAACACATGGGTGGGACCCAATCATACTCCACAGACTACGTCAGAACCTCTCCAGATGGTACCTGATACTCAAGGACGCTCGGGAGCTCTGAGCCTGCCTTTATCTCCACAAAAACTTTGGCGTACATTATTCTGGAACGAAAAGCAGTGGCCTCGTCTGCCTTGATCGGCTTCCCCACGAGGCTGGCGAGTCTCATGAGGAGAGGGATGCTACAGTATTGTACTGGGAACTCTGGAAAGCGGATCCAGACCGGAATGGCATTCAATACTTCCTTCTCACACCTCAGCTCCGGTGTCCACTCCTTCAATATGATGAGTCTCCCATCGAACGACCATAGCCCTCCCTGCACAATCCTGGTCACATCCTCCGCCAGCCCAAACTTGACATAGTAAAATCCATTCTCCCGGGAGAAGAATTCCATGCTTCCTTTGGGCCTCCAGACTCTCTCCATATATCCCCGAATTTGGCCATAAAACGGCTTGTTCCCTAACACATATAACACTAAGGTGTTCTTCCAGAAATCAGATACCTTCGCTATTTCCTCTGCAGGGAAGTAAGCCCTGAGTCCTCCTCCAACCGCCATCGGGGTCACATATTCCATCGACGTCGGGCTTTTCGACTCCACTGGAGTGCAAACCTCCTTCCATGACCGAGGCCTCTGATCCTCAGAGGGGGTCCTGGTTGGGGGTTTCGCAGCTGTCGGGCCCTGCCTACCAGCCTCGACGGCGACACCCTTTCCCTTCTCAGCCGCCGTCGCCTTCGGCCGCCACCTAGACACTGTGCGAACCATATTGCCCCCACGGCGATGTGGATCGACTGTGCCTCTTGGAGGACGGCTGCCAGAATTTCCTCGGTTCTGAACCCCTCGTCGCCCTCCAGTCCGTCGTCTCACCACCGTCTGCCAGCCTGCCTCTCCCGAACCGTCCGCTCCCGGTGTAGATCCCGACCCGAACTCAAAAGTCGGTGCCGTAGCTCCACCCGCTCCTGAACCCCCGACCGTGGGGGTCCCGATATGTCCAGCCGACCCCCTCCCTTCGTGGTGCGTCCCGACACCGCCCGACCCTTTTCCCGATCCGCCGGTGCCCGACCCCCCCCAACTGGGGGGTCCAAACCTCCCCTGGCTCCGTCGTCCGACCCCCCCTCCGCCTGGGGGGGTCACCATGTTGCCGGCCGACCCCCCCCCACCGCCTGGGGGGGTCTGTCACGACCCGCTACCCAAATTGTTGGGCCAGGCCGAGTCATGCCCAGCCTACGTTGAGATAAAACGTAGTAAGCTGTTCTAAAGACAACAGGATAAGACTAAAATGTGCTAACAGTTCTATAAGTGAAGAAGAATCATAAATGCTCCAAACACAAAAGTCGTCGTATATAGTGAAATGTCCAAGTACAAGTGAACTATAAAGTAAAACTGGATACATGTCCAGTTACAAAAAGATATAGTCTAATACATGTCTACTCTCAAAAGTCTAAGTAAACAAAAGACAACTAGGCGAGGTTCCCCGCAGGAACATACTCGTAAAGCAGAGCCGGGTCCTCGGCAGTAATCCCATAATATGTGTCGCAGAGTAACTCCTCCTCAGTAAGGACACCTATAACGTTATCCTGTCAGGACGGGAGCAAGTACTAAATCTAGCAAACTAGCATATGAAACATGAAAATGAACATGTGAGGAATAACTGGAAACATGGCATCACATAGTCTATCATGGCAAGAATACATATGTCATAGAAACAGCTGTATATGTAATGTTTAAAACTGTAGCAGGTACGTGATCGATCAATAGATGTACAATGTGTTGGGGGCACATAATGAAATGTACTTCCGTACAAGTAAAACGGCGACAGATGTACATACGTACAAATCTGCGTTGAGATAAAGCCTACGACAAGGTATACATATAAAATGTCAACCTTGCTCGGTACGTAGGTACGGAGAAGGGGGCATGATCACGTACTCAACTATCAGTTTCCCCATAATCCATATTCTAATCATGTGAGAGATACATAAAGACAGTTCTAAACATGGTAGTAACTGGAAGTACAACATGTAGAGATCTAACTTGCTACCCCAAGGATCAGCATTTAACATGGTGGGGTTTGCAGTTCATTTATGTGACAATATGTAAAGTTCGTAGAAAGTACTTGCCTCTAGCAAAGCAAAACAAAACAAAACAAGCTGCGATAACAATGCTATGGATGTCCGGTAACTCGTCGCTGTAGAAGTAAATACAATAACTTAGTTTTTACACTAAGCTAAAACACTAGGATACTAATTGGTGCGACACGACTTGTGACTGGGCACCTAGCCAAAATGATGACTTTGGCATAGGGGACCAATGTGGGGTGACACACTACTTTAACTAACTTTCTAGGGTCTTTACACTAGTGAGGGGTGGGGTTTAACACGGCTAAAACTCCAAATAACACAAAAAGCTACAAGTCGTAATTAATCAATAAATAAATCAAAAGATCATTGTGTTCTAACAATTTTAGAGATAGACAAAAAGCCTAGTTTTGTTTAAAGCAAAGTATCAAAGTGATCCTTGTTAATCATAGAAATTTATTATAATTTTTCTGGAATTTATTAACCAGTACAAATATTTTATAAAAATCAGTTTTCCTAAGTGTACAGAAAATGAGTTTTGGTTTCATATGCCAAACTAGTAGCAAAAAGGTAAATTAAATATTACAAAAATTATACTAAATTAGCTAACTTAACATAGTATCTAAATACTATTTTTTTATAATTTTAGCAGTACTTTAAGTATTTTTAGAAAATCAAAAACAGCATTGCACACAATAATTAATTATCTGCGTATTTTGTCCATGTATATAATTTGAACCAAAGTTCAAATACAGGACCCAAGGCCATGAATCAAGTCCAATATGACTTGTACAGGTCTTGAATGTGTGAAAACACATTTGATCCCAAATACCCATGCTGGGCTTGGACACCAAATGGTTGCAGTAATTTAAATACAAATAAAAATACAATTTGGTAATAGTCAAAATAAATATTATTATTTTAATAAGGTAAAATTTTACATAGTAACTATAAAGTATGAATATTATTTTATAAAGATAATTTACACTAAGCTAAGTAATATACATATATAAAATAATATATATATATATATAATTATAGGGGTATTTACATAATGGATATATATATGTAAAAATTACATATATATATATATATATATATATATATATATATATATATATATATATATATATAGATATATATATATATATATATATATATATATATATATAAATATAAGAAAATACTCAACTATATATATATATATATATATATATATATATATATATATATATATATATATATATATATATATATATATATATATATATATATATATATATATATATATATAAGAATAATGTATACATATACATATAATAGTATATATACAATAATATATATACACAAGAAAATATATATATACATAAATATATATGTATACATAATACATACATATATATATACATATACATACATAAAATAATGAAGTATATATATATATAAAAACAGCAAATATATATACATAAATATAGTATATATAATAATACATATATATATACAAATATATGTATATACATATATATATATAAATATATATATATAACAGAAAAAAAGAAAAGGAAAAAGGAAAAGAAAAGAAAAGGAAAAGACAGCAGTGGCAGGGATCGAACCCGAGCCAACACAGCGTGCGGGGGGGGGGGGGGGGTTAGGTCGAGTCGGGCTGGCCAGGGGGTCAGCCCGTTGGCTTTGTTAAGGGTTAGGGTTTTGTTTCATTTATTTAGTTTAGATTAGCATTTATATAAAAAAAAAATATCCTGTGTCCTGACAGTTAAGGACACAGGTATCAACGTGTCCTTGCTTAGCACGATACGTACGACACGAGTCTTACGTGTCCTTGTCCACGTTCGTGTTCGCCAGGACACGGCGAACACTTCCGACCCAACACGAGACACGCACGACACAAGGGAACACTGACACTCACGTGTCCGGTTGATCGGGGGGGTTTCGAGTGCTCGACGGCGGAGAAGGTGTCGAGACGGCGGCGCTCCAGTGGCGCTGCCTCCAGCTCGGCAAGGCGAAACGGATGGCGGTGGTGGTGACCGTCGACAACGAGTGGTGAGGCGGTGGTGGTGCGTCGCCGGGGTTAGGATTTTGTCTAGGGTTTGGTGGAAGGACGGGGGCTATGGCGGTCGTTGGTGGTCGGGGGGTGTGATAGCTAGGTCGGGGGGGTCGCTGGGGTTTAAATAGGGGGAAATCGAGGCGGTCGGGCAGCCGGAAAAGGCGGGGGCAGGGCGGCGAGTCGGTCGGGGCAGCGGAGTGGGTCAACGGGGGTGGGTGAGAGCCAGAGGAGAGAGAGAGTGTCGTGTGGGAGGGGGGGTTTGATAGTTAGCACAAAAGCCCCCTAGTTTAGGAATTGCATAATAGAATTATTAGTGAGAAAATACAAAACAGAATTTGCATTTCCTAATTAAAAATATTTCTTTAATTACAAACTGATATAAAATATTTCTAATAATTGCAAAATACTATTAAAACAATTCAGAAAATTATAAAATGCTATTAAAACATTTAAATAAATTACAAAATGATATTTTTTTGTATTTAAAACTCATTAAAAATTCATTTAAAAATTCTAGGAAATTCCTAAAATCATATTAAATTATTTTAAAACCAATAATGACATTTATTAATTAATTAACACTAGTTTAATAATTTTTGAAAATCAGGGGTTGACAAGTCTTCCCTCCTTGAAAAATTTCGTCCTCGAAATTCACAAGGATTGAAGACCCTACAATATTCTAACATAGCAAGCAAATGCAACAAAATGACTAAGGCTGCGATCGAAACTAACCTCTAAGCTATCAAGCGGGAACGGGTGGTTCCCTCGCAACGGTTGGATCGAACAAGTAAGTGTATCTCTCCCTCATGTCCGACTCCCTCTCCCAAGTAGATTCACCTGGGGAGTGACGGCTCCAAGCTACTCGTACTAGGGGTATAACCTTGTTCCTCAGCCTCTTCTCTCTCCTGTCTAATATCTCCACTGGGTGCTCAGAAACTGTAAGGCTCGGTCCGACCTCCAACTCTGAATGATCTAGCACATGACTGGGGTCTGGAACATATCTCCTCAGCTGAGATACGTGAAAGACATCGTGAACTCCTGCTAGGTTGGATGGAAGTGCAACCCTGTAAGCTACCTCTCCGATCCTGTCGAGTATCTCGAACGGCCCGATGTATCTGGGGCTCAGCTTCCCTCCTCGTCCGAACCGGATCGTCCCTCGAGTAGGTGATATCTTCACTAGCACCATATCACCGTCTGCGAACTCCATCGGCCTGCGACTAGCATCAGTCCAGTGTTTCTGCCTATCCTGAGCTACTCTGAGCCTGTCTCTGATCATCCCGACTTTCTCTGCTGCATCCGTGATCATCTCCGGCCCAAGCATAACTCTGTCTCCGACATCATCCCAAAAGAGCGGTGTGCGGCATCGTCGTCCATATAGCGCCTCGAAAGGAGACATACCAATACTGGCCTGGTAGCTGTTGTTGTATGAAAACTCTACCAAGTACAGATGGCTCTCCCATGATCCTTCGAAGTCCAGCACGCGTCCAGTGTCTGTATCGTCCTCTCGGACTGCCCATCTGTCTGCGGGTGGTACGCCGTACTGAACTTGAGCCTACTGCCCAACTCCTCCTGCAAGCTCCTCCAGTAGTGGGATGTAAATCTGCTGTCTCTGTCTGACACGATGCTCACCGGTACTCCGTGTAGGCGAACTATCTGCTGCATGTATAGCTCCGCCAACTTTTCGGTGGAAAGCCCCACCTTGAAGGATATGAAGTGCGCACACTTCGTCAGCCTGTCCACGATGACCCAGATGGCATCCTTCCCTCCTTGGGAACGAGGAAGCCCTGAAACGAAGTCCATCGTAATATGTTCCCACTTCCACTCAGGAATGGGTAACGGTTGCAACAAACCAGCTGGCCTCTGGCGCTCCGCCTTGACCTACTGGCAAACTAGGCATCTCGAGATGAAACGTGATACATCCTTCTTCATCCTGTGCCACCAAAGATGTTCCCGCAAGTCACGGTACATCTTGTTAGCACCAGGGTGAATAGAATATCTCGATCGGTGCGCCTCCTGCAAGACTGCCTCTACCAGCTCTCCTTTCGGCACGCACAATCGGCTGCCATGCCTCAGGGATCCATCCTCTGCTATAGTGAAGTCATCCAGCAATCCAGCTAGTGCCTGGGGTTGAAGTCTGCGAAGGCTCTCATCTGTAGACTGTGCCTCCCGGATCTGCTCCATCAAACCTGACTGAATGTCAAGCGCCATCATCTGTATCACTGATCCTGGCCGAACTAGCTCAATACCGAGCTTCTCCAGATCCTCCCACAAATGCCGATCAATCATCAGGTACCATGCCATCGGATGCCTGCTCAGCGCATCCGCCACCACATTTGCCTTTCCGGGGTGATACTGTAAATCGATGTCGAAGTCCTTCATCAACTCCAACCATCATCTTTGCCTCATGTTCAGCTCTTTCTGCGTGAACACATACTTCAAGCTTTTGTGGTCAGTAAAGATTTCCACACGCTCTCCGTATAAGTAATGTTTCCATAACTTGAGTGCAAAGATCACCGCAGCTAACTCGAGGTCATGGGTAGGATAATTCCTCTCATGAGTCCGTAATTGCCTAGATGCATAAGCAATCACTTTTCCATGCTGTTGTAGGACACATCCTAGCCCCTTCCCAGAAGCATCGCTGTATATGGTGAAACCTCCAGAACCTGAAGGTAAAGTCAGAACTGGAGCGGTCGTCAGTCTTCTCTTCAGCTCCTCAAATGCTGTCTGGCAGTCCTCTGACCAAATGTACTCTGCGTCCTTCCGCGTCAGCTTCGTCATGGGTTCAGCTATCCTAGCAAAGTCCTGGACGAACTTTCTATAATAGCCTGCTAAACCCAGAAAACTCCTGATCTCTGAAACTGACGTCGGAGCCTTCCACGTCTCAACTGCAGCAATCTTCTTGGGATCCACCGAGATTCCATCTCCAGTGACTACATGGCCGAGAAACTCCACTCGGTCTAAAAAGAACTCGCACTTCGGCAATTTGGCAAACAATCTCTCCTGCCTCAGAATCCCCAAAACTATCCGCAAGTGCTCCGCATGCTCCTCTGGCGTCTTCGAGTATATCAGGATGTCGTCGATAAATACTACGACGAACTTATCCAGATACTGATGAAATATCTTATTCATCAAGTTCATAAAGACAGCTGGCACATTTGTGAGACCAAATGGCATCACCAGAAACTCGTACTGCCCGTACTTCGTGTTGAACGCCGTCTTCTGGATGTCTGCTGGCCTAACCTTCACCTGGTGGTACCCGGATCTCAAGTCTATCCTGGAAAACACCTTCGCCCCGCTCAACTGGTCGAACAAATCATCTATCCTGGGCAGAGGATATTTGTTCTTGATGGTGATGGCATTCAAGGCCCGGTAATCAATACACAACCGGACTGTACCATCCTTCTTAGGCACAAAGAGTACTGGTGCTCCCCATGGAGAAGCACTGGATCGAATGAAACCCTTTTTCAACAGGTCATCAATCTGCTCTTTCATCTCTACTGCCTCCTTGGGATTCACTCTATAGCAAGCCCGGGATACTGTTGATGAACCCGGCACTAAATCTATAGTGAACTCCACATCTCTGTCAGGCGGAAGTCCTGGAAGATCCTCTGGAAATACATCCATAAACTTCCTAATGATAGGGTGTGGCGGTGCTGCGTCCCCAACTGTCGCACAACAGTTCGGCTCTAGGCTGATCTCCGGCCCTGTCCTCCTGACACTGAATGGTGCTGTGCCTGGGGGACTGAACAAAATACTACCCTCATGATAGTCTATAGATGCATGGGCATAGCTAAGCCAGTCCATCCCCAATATGATATCATAACCGGGGAGTGGCATCACAAAGAATTGCCCCTCGAACTCTCTTCCGGCTATCATAATAGAGCACCTATAGCTAGCTCTAATAGGCACTGGTCCTCCTCCCGTCATTACTCTACTAATCTCCGCAGTAGGTGTAGATACTAAATGATGTTCTTGCATAAACTCTAATGATAGGAAGCTATGAGATGCACCAGAATCGAACAAACATAGAGCTAGAAAAGTATGCAAATAAACATGACCTGTAATGACGTCAGCTAAGTAATCCGGCTCCGAAACCTGCTCCGGCTCCGGCTCAATGGCTAGACTATAAACTCTCCCCTGAGGTCCCTTCTGCTGCTGCAGATGCTGCCCGAACCTCTGCTGCTGAGTCGGAAGCGGTCCTCTAGTCTTCGCTACTGGGCACTCTCGAAGCTGATGGGTGGCAGACCCACAAGCTAAACACTGCTTCAACCTCTTCCTGCAGACGGTGTGATCATGCCATGGTCTTCCGCAGAAAGAACATATAGCTCCCCTCTGCTGCTGCTGCTGATGCCGGGGTCCCGGGGCTCTAACTGGCGGGGTCTGATGATGTGGTGTAGGAGGACGGTAAGTCTGCTGGGGTGGCGTCGGTGCTCTCTGCTGGAAAGCCTGACGCTTGGACGGTCCCTCATGATGTACAGAAGCCAGCCTCTTGCATGACAGAAGACGCTCCTCAATACTCCGGGCCAACTCTAGGCTCTGGTAGTAGTCAGTCGTACCGTTTGCCACTATAAGAATGCCAATGTCTGGAACTAGACCATGGCAAAACCTACGGGTCATCTCCTCTGGATCAGCAACCAGACTAGGAGCAAAACGGCTCAGGCGACTAAACTCTGCCGCATAGTCGTCAACAGAACGGTTTCCCTGCTGGATGTTCTGGAATCGTAACCCCATGGCTACTCTAGCAGTGGTCGAGAAGAATTTCTTCTTGAACTGGGTCTTGAACTGGTCCCAAGTGGCTCTACCTCTCGCAAACAACGGCTCATTCCGGAACCAGACTCCTGCTAAGTCTATCAGCAGAAATCCCGCTGTCTCGACCTGGAGGTCATCCGGCATCCTAACTCCCAGAAGCTTCCTCTCTACCGAATCTAGCCAGTCATCAGCTACTACTATGCCCTCAGTCCCTGAGAACTCCTTGGGATTCAGACCCATAAAGTCCTTGATCGTCCCCGCTCTCTGCCGTGGCTCTACATGTGGTGGGACCACGGGACGTCCCTCAGAACGCTCCATGCTCTGGCGGAGTAGGGTAATCTGCTCCTGATGGGTTGTTAGGAACCCCTGGATCAGTGTGAGCAGTTGGGTCCCGTCGAGTGTGACGGAAGCCTGAGTGGGTATAGTGATAGGGGGTGGTGGAAGTATCGGGGCCTGCTGGGACTGGGATGTGGAAGGTGGTATCTGGGTCTGTAGATCTGTGGAGTGGGGGAATGTGGTAGGTGGAGGTGTATCAGTCAATGGGTCAGCTGACTGGATATGGAGGGCCCCATTCTCGGGGGTAACATACTGGGATGAACGAGTAAGCACCATCTAAATTACACAAAAAAGACTTATAAGGACTTGTTTAAAGTAAGCAATCATATGCAAGGAAATCTAATTATAATAGCAAACATGTGAGATATTTCCTATGTTGCAATCCTAGCATTCCTCTAAGTGTTCTAAGCGTCTTTCCTAATGTTGTCTAATTACCTTAAGTTCCTAATTGCAGGCATGCTTGGTACAATAACGTAACCAAACAGTTTAGTCAGGACCTGCATGGGCCACCACTAAAAATATGTCACGACCCGCTACCCAAATTGTTGGGCCAGGCCGAGTCATGCCCAGCCTACGTTGAGATAAAACGTAGTAAGCTATTCTAAAGACAACAGGATAAGACTAAAATGTGCTAACAGTTCTATAAGTGAAGAAGAATCATAAATGCTCCAAACACAAAAGTCGTCGTATATAGTGAAATGTCCAAGTACAAGTGAACTGTAAAGTAAAACTGGATACATGTCCAGTTACAAAAAGATATAGTCTAATACATGTCTACTCTCAAAAGTCTAAGTAAACAAAAGACAACTAGGCGAGGTTCCCCGCAGGAACATCCTCGTAAAGCAGAGCCGGGTCCTCGGCAGTAATCCCATAATATGTGTCGCAGAGTAACTCCTCCTCAGTAAGGACACCTATAACGTTATCCTGTCAGGATGGGAGCAAGTACTAAATCTAGCAAACTAGCATATGAAACATGAAAATAAATATGTGAGGAATAACTGGAAACATGGCATCACATAGTCTATCATGGCAAGAATACATATGTCATAGAAACAGCTGTATATGTAATATTTAAAACTGTAGCAGGTACGTGATCGGTCAATAGATGTACAATGTGCTGGGGGCACATAATGAAATGTACTTCCGTACAAGTGAAACGGCGACAGATGTACATACGTACAAATCCGCGTTGAGATAAAGCCTACGACAAGGTATACATATAAAATGTCAACCTTGCTCGGTACGTACGTACGGAGAAGGGGGCATGTTCACGTACTCAACTATCAGTTTCCCCATAACCCATATTCTAATCATGTGAGAGATACATAAAGACAGTTCTAAACATGGTAGTAACTGGAAGTACAACATGTAGAGATCTAACTTGCTACCCCAAGGATCAGCATTTAACATGGTGGGGTTTGCAGTTCATTTATGTGACAATATGTAAAGTTCATAGAAAGTACTTGCCTCTAGCAAAGCAAAACAAAACAAAATAAGCTGCGATAACAATGCTATGGATGTCCGATAACTCGTCGTTGTAGAAGTAAATACAATAACTTAGTTTTTACACTAAGCTAAAACACTAGGACACTAATTGGTGTGACACGACTTGTGACTGGGCACCTAGCCAAAATGATGACTTTGGCATAGGGGACCAATGTGGGGTGACACACTACTTTAACTAACTTTCTAGGGTCTTTACACTAGTGAGGGGTGGGGTTTAACACGGCTAAAACTCCAAATAACACAAAAAGCTACAAGTCGTAATTAATCAATAAATAAATCAAAAGATCATTGTGTTCTAACAATTTTAGAGATAGACAAAAAGCCTAGTTTTATTTAAAGCAAAGTATCAAAGTGATCCTTGTTAATCATAGAAATTTATTATAATTTTTCTGGAATTTATTAACCAGTACAAATATTTTATAAAAATCAGTTTTCCTAAGTGTACAGAAAATGAGTTTTGGTTTCATATGCCAAACTAGTGGCAAAAAGGTAAATTAAATACTAAAAAAATTGTACTAAATTAGCTAACTTAACATACTATCTAAATACTATTTTTCCATAATTTTAGCAGTATTTTAAGTATTTTTAGAAAATCAAAAACAGCATTGCACACAATAATTAATTATCTGCGTATTTTGTCCATGTATATAATTTGAACCAAAGTTCAAATACAGGACCCAAGGCCATGAATCAAGTCCAATATGACTTGTACAGGTCTTGAATGTGTGAAAACACATTTGAGCCCAAATATCCATGCTGGGCTTGGACACCAAATGGTTGCAGTAATTTAAATACAAATAAAAATACAATTTGGTAATAGTCAAAATAAATATTATTATTTTAATAAGGTAAAATTTTACATAGTAACTATAAAAGTATGAATATTATTTTATAAAGATAATTTACACTAAGCTAAGTAATATACATATATAAAATAATATATATATATAATTATAGGGGGTATTTACATAATGGATATATATATGTAAAAATTACATATATATATATATATATATATATATAAGAAAATACTCAACTATATATTATATATATATATATATATATATATATATATATATTATATATATATATATATATATATATATATATATATATATATATATATATATATATATATATATATATATATATATATATATATAGTTGAGTATTTTCTTATATATATATATATATATATATATATATATATATATATATATATATATATATATATATATATATATATATATATATATATATATAGAGTATTTTCTTATATATATATATATATATATATATATATATAAGAAAATACTCTATATATATATATATATATATATATATATATATATATATATATATATATATATATATATATATATAAGAATAATGTATACATATACATATAATAGTATATATACAATAATATATATACACAAGAAAATATATATATACATAAATATATATGTATACATAATACATACATATATATATACATATACATACATAAAATAATGAAGTATATATATATAAAAAAACAGCAAATATATATACATAAATATAGTATATATAATAATACATATATATATACAAATATATGTATATACATATATATATAAATATATATATATAACAGAAAAAAAAGAAAAGGAAAAAGGAAAAGAAAAAGAAAAGGAAAAGACAGCAGTGGCAGGGCTCGAACCCGAGCCAACACAGCGCGCGAGGGGGGGGGGGGGTTTAGGTCGAGTCGGGCTGGCCAGGGGGTCAGCCCATTGGCTTTGTTAAGGGTTAGGGTTTTGATTCATTTATTTAGTTTAGATTAGCATTTATATAAAAAAAATAAAAACTGTCCTGTGTCCTGACAGTTAAGGACACAGGTATCAACGTGTCCTTGCTTAGCACGATACGTACGACACGAGTCTTACGTGTCCTTGTCCACGTTCGTGTTCGCCAGGACACGGCGAACACTTCCGACCCAACACGAGACACGCACGACACAAGAGAACACTGACACTCACGTGTCCGGTTGATCGGGGGGGAGGGGGTTTCGAGTGCTCGACGTCGGAGAAGGGGACGGCGGCGCTCCAGTGGCGCTGCCTCCAGCTCGGCAAGGCGAAGCGGATGGCGGTGGTGGCGACCGTCGACAACGAGTGGTGAGGCGGTGGTGGTGCGTCGCCGGGGTTAGGGTTTTGTCTAGGGTTTGGTGGAAGGACGGGGGCTATGGCGGTCGTTGGTGGTCGGGGGGTGTGGTAGCTAGGTCGGGGGGGGGGGGGGGGGTCGCTGGGGTTTAAATAGGGGGGAATCGAGGCGGTCGGGCAGCCGGAAAAGGCGGGGGCAGGGCGGCGAGTCGGTCGGGGCAGCGAAGTGGGTCAACGGGGGTGGGTGAGAGCCAGAGGAGAGAGAGAGTGTCGTGTGGGAGGGGGGGTTTGATAGTTAGCACAAAAGCCCCCCTAGTTTAGGAATTGCATAATAGAATTATTAGTGAGAAAATGCAAAACAGAATTTGCATTTCCTAATTAAAAATATTTCTTTAATTACAAACTGATATAAAATATTTCTAATAATTGCAAAACACTATTAAAACAATTCAAAAAATTACAAAATGCTATTAAAACATTTAAATAAATTACAAAATAATATTTTTGTGTATTTAAAACTCATTAAAATTCATTTAAAAATTCTAGGAAATTCCTAAAATCATATTAAATTCTTTTAAAACCAATAATGACATTTATTAATTAATTAACACTAGTTTAATAATTTTTGAAAATCAGGGGTTGACAGGGTCGCCTGATTACCGCCGCCTCCTGGGGGGTCGACCCCCCCCCCCCTTCCCATGCCGCCCGACCCCCCCCCCCCCCCCCCCCCTCCGCCTGGGGGGGTCGCCCCGCCTCCGGAGCCCGCCGGTAGGAGCCGCCCACCACCCCCCTTCCCACCTTTCCTCCACACACCCCCTCGAGAGGGTCTGGGGGGCGAGGGGGGGGGGGGGGGGGGGTGCCATCGTTGTCGACGAGAAAACCCTAGCAGAGCCGGCCGCGTGCATTATATTTATGTGTATATCGCTTCCTCTATATATATATATATATATATATATATATATATATATATATATATACATGGACGCTTAATATAATATCTCTGATCGCTAGAGTGAGCCAGTCACCCAGCTGAACCGAACCCGATATGGACCGGACTATTCCGTTCCGATTCGAATTGGATGCCAACAAAACACAACTTTCGTGATTGATATCTAATTCAAATCTTAGGCCACAACGTCAAGAACCCAACCAAAGTAGAACCTTAATAATTTTAACTTTGAGAAATTAATAAACTCGAGTAAATAATATTTTTAACTGACCCCAAACCGGGGATAATGTGTTAAATTAATACTTCACTAAATTTACAATCATACTTATAAAAAATTATATAGATCCCAGGTAATATATAAATTAATAAATTTTTGATAAACATAGTGCTTATGATTCACTAAGAGGCATTCCTAACTCAATTATTGTTTGTTTCTTCTTGAAATCGATGTCACATAGGATTTTGTTTATTTAAATAGAGTTTTGCTTCTCTAAATGTTCATAAAATGGAACAATGTACTATACATTGAACACTATAGAATCCATTTTCGAAATAAATAAATAGATTTACGAACTTTACTTGATTAAACAAATACATAAAATTATTAGTTTGTAAAAGGAGAAACTATGTAGAGTTTTTGATTGGTTAAATGTTCATGAAATAGAATAATGTAGTACATTGAATTATATACAATATATTTTTCGAAAAAAAAAAAAAGCAAATTTATGAATTTTACTTGGTTAACAAATACATAGAATTGTTAGTTTGTAAAACGAGAAACTAAATACACTATACAATATTTTTAAAAAATAAGGAGCACCTTGATAAATTAATAAGTTATTATTTAGTTGATAAATTAACAAATTATTAACTTATCAATTATTTAATATTTTCTATTCCAAACTAATAGATTTTTCTAAGTCCCAATGCTATTAATTTATAGAGTTTTAAATGTATCGATATTTGATTTAAATTTAAATCATAGGACAAATTGTCAAGAACCCAACTATAGATCTTTTTTCATGACAACTATATACATTTGTAAGAACCCAACTTGAAAATGATGTAATGTTGTAACATTTGTCATAATAAATACATATACAACCAACCAAGATTTCTGATATCAGACGGTCAGATAGTTCACTTCATTTATGACATGCTTAACAAAATTAAAACATTAATACAAATCTATCAAATATGCAATCATTTCAATAATAAATAACTCATGTAAAATTCAACCAAAATAACATCTAGAAGTATCTCAAAAAATAATAATATAAAAATGTACATAAAATAAATACATAAGCTATTAAGCTAATAAAAATATCATTTGTCGTCTCTGTATTTTTCCAAAGCTAAACCTAATAGATAATTTTCTATTAGGTTCCAATCCACAATCTTAATCTTAAACACGCAAAATTCACCTTTATACTAGTCAAACTGGTTGATATACCGGTCAAATATTGGCTGGTACATCGGCCAAATCGGTCAATAAATTTATGAACCGATTTTCTATCATATCCGTATTGATTTCTCCTCAAAACCGGTATATCGGACATATAGATCAGATCCGCAACACTGCAGCCAACCAAAAAAAATCCACAAGCAAGAGAAAAGTGTACAACTATTGTAATTGAGAAAATTAGTTGCATAGTAACTCTACACAGTGGAACAATATTTGTTCATTCTCTGGGAAAAACATACTTCCCAGGTGCTAGAGAATAAGACAGAGCAATTACAAGCAGGGTCGTTTCTGACATTCTAAGGAAACCCACAAAACCTTGAATCTCGGAAGAAAACAAAGACATACACATCTGCAATAGTATACAAGTTAACAAACACGTCGGCAGTCTCAGGAACAGGGCAGGTCCAGGGATAAGACAGACAAGACTTCGGGCTTAGGGCAACCCCAGGCTCGGCATAACCCAACAAGAGGTCGGGGTCACAGGTGATCCTCCAAGATCAGCTCACAATAAAGGTCAAGGGACAACCAAAAATAGCTTTCGATAGCACAACCCAACCCCGTGGGCCGGCCCTGCTCAGGAACGCCGAGGCAAGCCAATCTGATGCAGAGGCCTGGATCTCGGATTCAACATGCCATGTCGAAGTGTAGAGGAGCCGCAGCAAATCTGTCCAGTCACGAGGAAAAATAGAATATCGAATAAGCAAACCAATTACGATAAAAATGGAAGAAAAATAACAAGCTTTTCCCAAACTCACAAAGCATTTTTCCAGTGCCTCGAAATCATGGTCTTCCTCCAGAACTTCATTTTTCCTTCACCAGCTTCTGAAAGGAATCAAGATAAACTGTCCAAGAATCAGAACTTTTCCTGAAACTACAAGAATAATACACAGACAGACACGTGTGTATTATACACCGACACAAGCAAAGAACACCATAGTCACTACTTTAATTCTTCTTTTTCTTCTTTTTGCGAGGCCTGAACTCGAAACCAGGACCTCCCTAATAACCCTCACCACCCCCAAAAGCTGGCCTTTTTTTCTAGTCGTTGTAGTCGATACTGAATTGGTGATTCCAGATGACATGTGTATACATATACAAGAAAGAATCAGCCATAATTTGCATATACTGTTGTTTCATTGTTTGTTATAACTTAGAAGTTAGATACAGCTACAGATACCTCCATCCTATAGATACCTTGAAGCCCTGTAACAAAATTTAGTATAGAAGTTATATATCTAGATATCTATATAAATAGATTGGTAATGGCAACGCAATCAACGAACTAACCTACAAAGAGAATACAAATATATAGTAATTAGTAATGTAAGAATAATAAGCCAGATTATGAATTGGATATTCCAATCTTTGTTACATGACCATACTGTAAAAGCATGCTATCATCAATACAGCATTTTGCATAATGTTCAATATTTCTCTTTCTTTTTTCGAAGAAGGTAAATTTTATTCGGGCCCCTTCGAAAGGCTACAAACTCAGCCCGAAGGCTTACAACCAATTCAGCCCGAAAGCCTATATATACAATTCATATGCCCGAAGGCACCATCCCATCCCCAAGGCTACATCCCGGCACAAAGGCCTCACCGCACCCGCACCCGCATCGCATTCGTGCACCACTCGGATCGCAACACACCGCTCCCGCCTCCTACAGACCGCACCTACACTGCACCCACCACCACCCCACTAATTTCCCCCAAAGGGGAATTAAATAGCACCCTCATTATCGAACTAGCAACCTCCTGGGGGGAGTGCATCACTCTTAACCACTAGGCTAGAGGTCATTTGCATAATGTTCAATATTATGTTAGAATAATATAAATATATAAACTTTCACTGAAATTATAGAGTTTTTAGCAATGACTTTAAACATGGTATTAGAGCAGTCCATGTTCAAACGTTTTGGCACGTATTCTAAGAGAATCTTATAGAAACAAACTATATCTCTACGTGGATCCAGGTCTCTATGCAAAATGGTCTTCGACCTGCAGAGTCGTGTTATAAAACTATAAATATATAAACCCTTAACCCTCACTTAGGGGCAGAACTAGGCTGGAGCCCACTCGGGCTGTAGCCCGGGGTCAATTTTGAAAAAAAAAAAAAAAAAAAAAAAAAAAAAAAAAAAAATCCATACTATAGGTAAAATTGTAAGCTAACATACAACTAAGGGCCCCCCATCTTTGTTTGTTGTTTCATAGTATGGGTAAAGAAAATTAACAGCAGGAGGACTTCCCAAATTGGACCCCAAACATCCAAATCGGACAATTTACAATTTTCTTTACCCGGGGTCAATTTTGAAAAAAAAAAAAAAAATTTACCATACTATAGGTAAAATTGTAAACTAACATACAACTAAGGGGCCCCCATCTTTGTTTGGATCTACCAAAATCGGACACCAAATCCACAAATTGGACCCCTAAGCTCCCCATCTTTTGCCGTTGCAAACCTGCGATCTCGACCCCAAACCCCCAAATCGGACCGTAGCTCCGGTCATCTTCTCCATATCCGGAGTCCGTTAGTATAGTCATAGCAGGAGGACTTCCCACATAGCGAGCGTGAGGAAGGGACTGTCGTCTGAGGACGCGGAGAGGAAGAAGGGCTACCCATATTTCGAAAATAATTACACTAACTGACCACCTCTCTCCTTTATAAATTTTATTAACCATAGTGGTGTGTCAATGTTATTAGTTTCCACAGAAAATAGAAACTATGTTTTTTTTTTGTTTTTTTTTTTTTTTGGGGGGGGGGGGGGGGGGGGGCGTGTAATTAGTTTCAAAGCAGGAGTGGCACATGTAATCAGTGTAAAACATAGGGATAGTTAATGCGATTAATACTTGTTATTTATCTAAGTATATGTACTATATAAGGGGAAAAAGATTCAGGGCTTGGATAGTGTGTTTTGAACAAATTAAGCTTGTAGGACGGCATGTAGGCATACAGATTCATAACTGAATTTTATATGTAAAAATAACTTGTGAAATTAATCTGGGACTAGTTAAATATGGTGATTCCATGGATTTTTGGCATATCGGTTATAACCAATTAACCGACCAAACTACGAGCCCAGGGGTTGAAGGTACCTATTGGTTTCTAGGATCGTTTAGGTCGGTCTCGGTTATAGAAATAGTATAACCAACTAAGACGGTTCGGTTGGTTGCCAGAATTGCACATACGGTCAGTTAACAGACTGATGTACACCCCTATTTATAACAGCTTGCTAAGTAACGCATTGTTGCTATGCATGTATCTCCCTCAACATGTAAGACAAATAATTCTTCAATTATTAAATGCAAACAACTGTCCTTATAGATGGTTGGTATGAAGGGGAGCAGGAATAGGCATAATTATCTTTAATACGCACATATTCTTACCAATTATGACCAGCTTCATTGACATCTATTTTCATCTCTCACTGTCCAACCAAAACTCCTTTAAATGAGCCCCTACATTATGCAAAATACTATTAACAAACAAAAAAAAATTATGTTAATAAGATTACTTTTGGAAGCATCATAAAAGATAGTGGTTCATTACCTAAAAGAATAAATCAATCCAAGACGATTTCCATCGGTGCAACAAATTATCTCCAATAGCGCCATGGTGATATGCAAGAAGCAATCACAGCACAAATTTATTGTACTCCCTGAAAGAAGTCAGGCTTTGATAAATGGGAACTACAATACGCCCATGGTTTGACAACAGCCACCACCAAAAGAAGTGGTGAGGCACAAAACAAGAAGTAACTTGTCTCTAACCACCACCAAAAAATAAAAACTCTTCCAAAATTTTGGAAGCCTCCGACACTTCAGTTTGGACATTTCTAGAAGGAACTCTAGCTTGCTCATTGTCAAAGTTGATTTTCTGTAATCCCGGCCTGGCAGTGGCATTTGGAGAAGGACTGCATACAGCTTGTTTTGATGTTATATTAGCTTCAAGTTGTGAAGCAGAACCTGACTTCTGCAGAAAACTCGAAGCATTCTTTGGTTGGCTCCCTAACAACTTATCTTTGTTTTGTTGATTGAATGTAGCACCAAGATTCCCCGGGAGCAAGATGTCCTTTTTCTTGCTGGAATCATCTAATGGGCCTTTTCCGAATGAAAGAAAGCGTATACCCTTGGGCACCGGTGTAGTTTTTTCCATAGTGGTCAGCAAATTTCCCACAGAGGGCTTTAATGTCTTAGATTGTGTGCTTGAAGCTGCATATCTAGAAGGACCAGCAGCACTCAGCGGTGTGGTGCTCATATTGAGTTGCTTTCCCAAATTTAACTTTCCTGGTGATGGAAGAGGATCTGATTTACCAGCAACTATTGCAGAGGAACCTTCCCGAGTTGTCAACTGCAATCAAGAAATTTCCTTAATAAATGCACCATCAAAGTTAACATAAATAAAATATATAAATTTTCTTATTATATTGAGACTAGGGAAAGGTACAAAAGAAACATAGTACCAAAAGACAGCAGGCATCAGTTTTATCAGGAAGAATAGATACCTTATGAGAAAATTTGCACCTATCTCCTCTTATACATATGCCTGTGGTTGTGAAATTGTGACAAGGGTACTCAGAGAGCTGATGGTCGAATGGGCAATCATCTCCTTTCAAGCAAGAATCGCGCGCAAAAAACGTGCATGGCTGCAATAAGAAAATATACTATATATAAGTAAAATAAAAAATATAGCAGCGATACTGGTACAACTTGCCCAACCAACATATGACAAGCAAAAAAAGGACAGCAATAAAATGTTCTGCTGAGAAATATGCTTAACTGAAACACATTGCTACAAATTCACCAATAAAGATACAAATTCTTTGGAGATAATATGAAAGATATTAGGAGAACGATCATAATTTTTTTATTGAATCAAAAAGCATAATTGAAGGATCCATTGGATCAATACTATAGATAATGTATAACAACAGCCTGAAAAGCACAGTAGGATGATAACCAAGTCCCTGGCATCCCTAAATGAGAGAAGGTGTGACAAAATAGTTCCAACTTTATTGTGCAAGCACGTTCGTGATTAAGGAAGAATTTGAGTACACACATACACCTACTACAGTCCTAGAAAGTAATCTTATCTATGGTTCAAAACACAGTTCAGGCATCCAAGGGGAGAAGATTTAGTAGACCCAATAATCAAGAGGAAACCTCTGACATTCTTGAGAGGAAGGGTTCCCCACCAGATAAATGTACTACTGTTAAAATCTCCTGTCGTTTCATACTTCTAATTAGCATTTTCTTGTTACACTGGTTATAGGGGATCCAAGGAGAGTGAAGATTTTAGTAAAACCAGGCTAAATCATCATTTAATACTTTCTTACATATGGCCCCTTTTCACTAATCCTTCTCTCAATGATAGTATTTGGCAATGATAACCCTTGTTAAAGCCTCCAAAGCTTGCTTTAACCGGTTTTCTACTATGCCTAAGAGTTTAGGAATAGGAGATTTCTACATATTTCTCTATGGATCATCACATTTTAGTTTTCGAATGAACTACGAAACTACCTCATGTTTGGGAATGGAAGACCAGTAAGAGCAAATGATAGCCAAGTGTGCATTTTCAGGTAATAACTCTGGAGTCTGGATACAATCAATTGTGCAAATGTGGTTTTTCTTTTGTATTTATGCATGCATTTCATTAGATTGCATAGCTTAAACAATTATTGGGAGCAGAAGGAGCATCTTTGTCATAGTTAATGTATTCCAATTATTTTAGAAATTCTTACAAATTCCGAAATTCAGCACTGAAGCTTACTCTTTTTGCTTCAAAACTTTCGCCTTTGCTTTGCTTGAGAATTATTAGCACTATTTTTAAGCAAATAATACAAGGAGAAATATCAATCTTTCCTCCAAAAATTTGACGGTCTTCATACGTAAGTCCATGGTGGAAAAATTAATTAGCATTAGCAGAATAGTGTGGATTATATTACCCACAAGGAAAGAAAATAAATAGTAAAATCATAATGTATAGTGTGAATGGAAAAGATTTATAGAAGCCTTATGTAAAAATAATTTTGTTCGAACAATACTTTAACATGTTCAATTAATAATAAAAGCTAAATTGTGAAGCACCATCTACACCAAACATATTAAGATAAACCATATAGATACATAGTACCTGAGATTTCGTCATGGGAGTAGCATCATGCGAAAACTTGCACGAACTTCCCTGGAAAGAAGGAAAAAAAAAACATTAAGTGAGATCAACTTGAAAATGAAGAAAAATCAACAAGACATTTACTAGGCTCGCCATAATTTAAACTGAACTTCCAAAAGAAAAGAAAAAAGAAAACTACTTCTAGCTAGCAATTTTCACTGTGTGAACACTCCAACCTTTTTTCACCAATATACCTCCAGTAAGAACTCTCCAACTCTTGCGAGTGTGAAAATTCCAAGCACAAATCCAGTAAAGAGTTAGAATATTGGTCAATTCATTCAGAAACAATGAACAAACCACATACCAAGATATATGAAATCAGACATCATTTAGATTCTTGCTTGCACGTTCACACAGATCAGTCAGTATAAGAACAACTATGACATCATGATCATCCAATCATCCTTTTTAACCAGACGCCACCCCAAAGCACATAACTTAAATTGTACATGACTAGTTGATCCAGAACAGTTTCACACAATAAAAGCATGAATATCTTCACCTAAAGAAACATGTGAATGTGTATCAAAGATATCCACTATCATGCTACAAATCTCTTATAAATCCTGCATGTATCGTACAATAAGCTACGAAGGGTTTTCAATACAGATCGAATAGCCGTATCGGATGGGACAATATTGGATGGGACAAAATATCATATGATACATTTTGAACGTACGACCGATGTGATGTCTAATAGGATACATAAGTATGGTACGTTTTTATGCTTTGTCCTTCAATGTTTGTACCTTCTCAAATTTTCATCACTATTTATGGGAGTAATGTGCCGTGGAGATGAATACAATTCCCTATAGCAAATTGTATCATCTTGCCTCTTCGTCTATGTTCTTTATAGCCTAGGCAAACTTAGGGGGTGCTCCTTGGTTTTATGAGCTTAAACCACAATCCAAAAGGTAGGTCTACCTACCTGCCAACCAATGTTACAAAAATCGGCCTATTCGGCCGACTAGTCGGCCATGGCCGCCTGGGATTTAGGAAAAATCAGCCAAAAAAATCAAAAATCACCAAAATAGGTCGGAAATCGGTAAGTCGGGTACCTAGCGCTGGATTTTGAAAACATTTGGGGAAAAAATGGAGTGATATGTATAAGGCTTTGTCACTTTTGGTACTTAATACTTTGATGACATATTGCCTTTTTTTCACACACACATATATGTATATAATATGTATTGGCATATTGCATATATATTTTTTTAATTAAAAAAAACTAAAAACGAGTAATCCAACTAGTCTCCGACTAGTTCCCGATTAAACCCTAGTCCTTCGAAACCGACTAGCAATTTTTACAACATTGCTGCCAACTGGCCACCTAGGTTTTATTACATGGCCATCCATGCACATGGCTACCTTGACTAGGAAGTCAACACCAACATAAAAGATTGAGGTCAGGTCAACGACTGAATATAAAACTTCGTCACATCTTGTATGTAGCTTTCTTATGCTCCATACCCAACTCAGTTGTGATGGGAGAAGGGAGAAGGCTCAGATGATGATGTAGATGATAACTTACTAAGCTTCCTTTCTCCTTTGTTGTTTTGGTTTTTCTTTCTTTTGGGCACTTCATTGACCACTTCTAGTATGGACCTTAGGCGTTGAACACATAAATTTATGCACTTTTAAGAACTTATGATGGTTGCTTCACTTGTGTTGTTTTAGTTATCGACTTTATAATGATCATCACTTAGATGCTTAATGATACTTCTTATTATTGCTTTAAGTATTTAAATTATCCTTATATGTGTTACAATCTAGGTTGTCGACTCGTGTATCATATCACATATCAATTTGCTTGTATATTATGCCATGTACCGCATCATATATTGTACGATATAGTAACTCTAGGAGTTTTAGTCTATACTTCTAAATCAATATAGGAACATGATTTAATGTAAATTCCTTATAAATATTTTATTTGTTTCATCTTTATAATATTAATGACTCAAGTAAAAAGAAATTAATACCGTCAACCAACCTATATGCATCGTCTCAAATCAATCGATACGCAGCAAAGTGGTAGTATATTGTATCGTACGAATATATCGTGTATCGTAAGATACTAACAAAATAGGTTATTACGGATGTTAATTGTAGTGCCCCGTTTCCGATAGACGACGGACTGTGTAATATGCTTGCGGCAAGTCAGACTCGGTCGGAAACATAGATGACTAGTCTGACTAGATCGTCGAGCTTGGCTTATGATAACAATTTGTGGCATCGAATAAATCGATTTGGACGAACGTTACGAGAATCGATCCAACTAATGGAACGACTTCTATTGGAATAAGTCCTAGATACTTATGTTGGAATAAGTTCTAGATACTTCTGTTGGAATAAGTTCTAGATGCAGCAGGATACGTCTCGGCGAGTGAGCTCTATATAAGAGTCCCTTCGACAGGACCGGACTGTTGTATGATTTTTTTTTTTGATTTTTTGCTGCTTGGTTTTGATAAATGTGTTTTTGCATCGATTTCTGCATTCATTTTACGAATTGTGTTTTCGCATCGATTTCTGCATTCATTTTACGAATTTCGAAACGAAGGATTAAAGCAGGGATTCTGATAAGATGTTGGTGCCATTATAGGAGCTCGCGTAACTGAAGCTTGAAAGTTGCAAAGCGCTCCGATTCTCGGCACGATCAAATACTTGGTGGGTGGTTCGGTCCCTTCTTTTCTACTCATTTCCACAAACGAAATTCTTTTGCCTCGAACTTATTCAAATTGACGATACCAAGTTAAACGCATGCCAAATCACTAAGATCAAGAATTCGGGATAATTGTATCAATTTAGAGTAAACTACTTGGAAAATATAAGTTTCACATCAAAAAGCAAAAATATAAGGTTCTAGAAAAGAGACTATGTCATGATCTGCAAAATAAAATGAAACATTGGTTGCGACATATGGTGCCTCGGAACATTGGTGCCTACGGGACGCCAAATCAGAAGTACAGCTTTGAGGCAAATGATTCGTTGCATGAGTTGAAAAAAAGATAATGCTGCTCAATACTATTTATGCTATGCAATCTGTTTCATATATTAAACTGTTCACATTGGCATGGTCATGGACAACTTGTGCACAAGTTTAACTTTCCTCGAAACGGTATTTGGGACAACGGAACCGAATCAACCTAGGGAGAATATATAAAATCGTGCTTCGGCACGGGGAATTGCGGGACCTCCAGTAAGGCTTGCAACCCATATTGTAGGGCACGTCGCAATAATTATATAAGTCCCTCGTGGTGCATAGCACCAATGACCACACATATAAGATAGTAGCATGCATACCTATTGTCTTATGCAATTGGAAATTATAATCTCTGTTTTATGCAGGAACGAGCACGGCCGTGGTAAAAATTGAAATAAACTGCTATAATTTCTGGTTGCTTTTACTGTTTCAAATGGAAGGCTATCAATATGAACTGAATTCATTTAGTTTTAAATAGAAAGAAAACTCCAATGCATGCCTACCTTAACAATCAGAGCCGGTTTAGACGAGTGGGTTCGTCCCGTTCACTAGTGCATTCCCAAGTGTACTAATCCCCTAACCCCACAGGTGACGAGAACTCTGGGGTACACAGTGCTAAGCCAGAGCCGAAGTTCGGAGAAGCGTTTTGAAGCTATTCCTGTTCTGAAATATTTTGAAGCCAATTTATCGAAGGCTTTAATTGTATAAAAGGGTGAATGTATGGAACGACAAGTATTAGTTCAGGCAGCTTGTCGAGTATTTCTTTTTGTTTCAATCAATATAGCTGCAACGACATATCCAATGTAATATGAATTGCACTTAATTGCAACTTATCAATGAAAGCATATTTTTATCTTCCTAAACTGCGTGTTCAATTACTCTGTGATTTGTGAAGTTTCAACTTGGTGTTTCAATGATGTATCAAATGTAATATTCTTGCCTTGTACAAGTGCAACTCCAGACTCGTACGACATCACGCCTTAGCGAGGACGATCGATTCGGCATAATCGATGGGAGGACGAACGGTTTATTGAATCGGGGCATGACATTAATAACTTATGATTGTTGTGTAACATGTGTTGTTTTAGTTTCACTTTTAGTTATCGACTTTATAATTATCGTTACTTAGATTCTTAATTATACTTATTATTGTTGCTTAAGTGTTCAATCCCTCTTGACAAACTCGTACGATACGGTCAGGATCGAAAGACCACTTAATCTAACTTAAGGTCCAGGATCGCCCGGATGGTACATTTTGGATCGTGGATTGGGAACCAATCCAGAGCCGGCTAGACAAGGTCAGGATTTTAGGTTTTTTTTTTCGAAATTTGCTTTCGTAAGTTTGGGGCCCCTTTCCTATTATATTAAACCATTTCATTCTCTTTCTTAAATATAAAGTTATCTTCTTCCCTCTTTAAAAATCCTAGGAATATAAAGATTTAGATCTCTCCCTCTCCACTCATTTGAATTATTTTTCATTTGTTAGTTTGGACTTCTACAAGCAAGGAAAGATGGAAGAACATAATTTTAGGGGCGCTCATCGAACCGATGTAACAACTTGTTATTACTCCTCCTTATTTCATAGTTATAAGCTCTATTAACGCTCACCTCCACCCCAAGGGCAGCGCCTTGGGGTTACGTCGAGCTAGCCAAGATATAGTCTTTCAGTCCCTCTCTGATAAACAATACTACTCATAACGAAAAAGAGAGATTTATTTACAGACACGTGTGTACTGATTGACCAGATGCGAGCGGGAATGGAAAGATCAGACCAGACCGATTGATAGACTTTCTACCGATACAGGACCTCGACCGATTGAGACAGGGTTCCGATGGAAGGGATATATTTCAAAGTTCATATTCTCTATGACTCTATTGTCTTTGAACTTTTTGGTAATATATAACTTGGTATATAAATATAAAATTATTCACATATTTATTTATTTTATTTTTAACTTGTGAATTTTTATAGATATGTAATGATAAGAAGGATTTGACATGGGATCACTGTAAGAAGGTGGACAATAACAAGAAGCACTTGAACATTAATATAAGTTTGATTATCATTTTGAAAAAAATGAGTACATTTTGTTATATAGTGTGCTAACCTACTTCCTTTGATGTCCTATACCTCAAATATGCATAATATAACATATTTATAAATTGTCCATGTTTTTTTTGAATTCTTTAAGGATTAATCATGGATCTTACGATTTACAATCCGGATCAATCCGATCTCATTCGGACCCCTCAGCGATTCTAAAATCATATCCTGACAACTATGGTTCAATCTATTTGTCAACGGGGAATGTATCTTACGAAACATGAAACAGTACAATAAGTCAATAATCAAGCAAACTGATACAAGATATGCATCTTCGGGGAGCAAGCAATTTTTTAATTGCAACAAATGTTACTATTCCCAAGGTTGTGAAAAGCCGTTAGGCGCTAGTCGGGCAGGCACCCGCCGCCTAAATCTAGGCGGTTCAAAAGAAATCCAAAAAACCTAGTGAAAATTGCAGAAAAGGTCCATAAAACCCAAAAACATGCAGAGTCAGGCATGGGGGGGCCTAGACAAGCGCCTAGGCGGACATCGATAGGACGGGCACCAGGTGCCTAGGCGGCCACCTTTTAGAACAGTGAATATTCCTGATAACACTGTGTGGTTATGAAAAACAAAATGAAGATGCACAACATGGCAGAAATATCAACTTTTAAAGTTACAAAATTTTAAATCGTCAAATAAGATTTGAGTAATAAGATAAAGATAAAGGCTCATCTAAAGGTTGGAAATTGACACCAAGACAACACACAGATTTATCACCTTGAAGTGAGCAACAAGTTCGGTCATTTTCAGTAATCATTCGAGGAATGCTTTAAAATGTGTGGCAATAACTAGGGATGTGAGGAAGAACTTGCACTTGTGATTATTTATTCTAATGTGAAATTTGGGATTTCAGCCTTATTGGCCTATGTTAGGTTGGAATTAATGACTTTAACTGCTGCCACTTGTCATCATTGAAATAGTCATTGATAAATGAGGAGGGTTAACAGTGTCTTGGACTTAATGTGGCATCACCGAGTGAATGCATGAAAACTACATAATTACACAGAGCTCAGGATGACATAAGTAAACCAACTGTGCAAGTCCATGTTATTGTTTTTCATATGAACGAAAATGAGGGTGAGTCGGGAGAAGCAGGCACATCACATATGCAATGCTGAGTTCATGAAGATTGAAGACTAAAAGGCTTTGAGGATTTCTCCGTTGATCAACTATAAATAAGATCTACATCACTGCTGGTTTGTATTTTGAGTGCAGTGTACTAAAAAAACTCTGGCTCTGTAATATTTAGTATCTTTCGAGTATCATTAAACTATA
Organism: Iris pallida; assembly: GCA_029216955.1. Lineage (NCBI taxonomy): Eukaryota > Viridiplantae > Streptophyta > Magnoliopsida > Asparagales > Iridaceae > Iris > Iris pallida. The sequence goes on along the minus strand of JANAVB010042217.1, from coordinate 2,944,552 downwards.
GAATGTCAGAGGATGCAGTCTCGGAGAAAGAAAAAACCACCAAAGGAACTTCAGAAAATATGTGGCTCCCTAGTAAATTACCTTTGGCATGGCAGTTGTCAATATAAAATGGATAGGTGATTAAGCATCATGATTTACGGACACAGATACAATATACGGCTATGGTACGGTAAAGATAAGGCAATACAGAAAATTTCCTAAAACTAGAACGCCCAATAGCAGGGATACAATTGTACACACTAAGTGCCACCAAGTTAACCATGATAATATAAAATGTGAAACTAATAAGAAGCCAAAAATAAAAAAAGTAACCAATTTCGTATTTTGTAAACAGAAAATATTAAGTTTATGCATAGTTCTAAATAAAACTAGCATTGCATGAGCACAGATATGTGATGGATATGACATGATTCAGCCAAATGGATACAATATTTGGGGGTTATACCTAATGTGTGTGTCTACATAGGACAAATCGGTTCATATCTTAACAAGGGAGGTAAATTATGACAAAAGATGGATCCAAAATCATAATGAATTACGATCCTAATTACTCAAGCATTTCTTGTTCTTACTACTGTGTGATGAGTACTAACAACTACCCAATCAGGTAAAGTGTGAATCAAGTGCTTTAGAAACCATAATAATTTAGCTTCAAATTTAGGATAAGGACTAAGGAGGTATACTGTATCTGACATGCCATCTTCAAAGTATCCAACGCCTATCCGATAAGGGTAAAAAAATCTCCATTGAAGCGCTTATGCTTCAAAGATAAGAACAAAGTACAGCATAACAATGAATTACATAACAAAAAGTGAGAGGTGGAGAGCTGTTTGGTTAGATAAGATTTGTAGGGTTCTGATGCAATACCTGCGACTAATAATTTCATGATGTTATCCTAAGTTCTGCATATAGTGCTTTACTTCCATATACCATAGGAGATTCCAGTAGATAAGCAATTGTAGCAGCATATCTGAAGGTTCACACATGACAACAACAAAGCTGTTATGCCAAATGTTTGGACTTTAGAGTCTGGCTACATGAATCATATCTTCCATTGAGCTCATTTTAATGATATCCTCGAATGCATTAGAAAAAGCCAAATCTTTTCACAACCAAGTTCTCTTAGGTCTACCACTAGCTCTAGGAGCTCATTAACTCGTAGCCTACCAGTCCTAACTGGTGCATCTATTGATCTCCTTTGCACAATACCAAAACCATGTTAAACGAATCTCTTATCCTCAGTCAATGCCACTTTAACTTTCCATGGATGCAATGATTTCTTATCCTTAGTTAATTCCAGTCATTCGGCTACTCATTTTCTCAAACTCATGGGAAAATGTGGATGACAAATTAAATGAAGAAAGAATTTTGCAAGGATGCCAAAATCAAGCACACCCATCTGATAAACATAATTCAACAGATTATTTGGACAGCTCTGGTAGAGCATTTATGATGAACGAATGCTATTTTTATCATCCCATTTACCCATTAGTTGTCAAGCACTTGCCTTCCCATTTACTCCAAAGGAGTGTAGAGCCATAACACTATCTTTTGTCATGGGCGGTTTCTAAAACCAGTCACGATAGTTCTTGATCAATCATAAAATTCAGAACAAGGTTTGCACTTCGCATTATTGGTTTCGGTATCAGTTTCAGACCCTTCCTGTAAGTATCCGTTTTGACGGTTTATGGGGTTTGAATCAAGGTTCACAATATTGGTATCGGAGTCAGTTTCGGAACCTTCTTATCGGCACTATTATCAGAGGTATCAGCAGTTTAGGTATCTGCCGGTAATACAAACTACGGTTGGAACTGGTCAGTTTCAGCAGTTCAGGTATCAGTTTTGGCTGGTACTGTGAATGATTCACAAGTAAAAAAACATTAAAATAGCCAGATAGTTCATGTACTCATAAACATTGCAAGCTTCTTCAGCTCCTCGCCCATATTAACTAATGAGAGAAGGAAATATTTCAAACTGACATCTTTGTGACTGTGTGTGACAGAATATACAAGATACTGAATTGGAATTCAGAATACTCTTCATGATTGTCTCAGGCAGAAGGAAAATATATGACAACTAGAAGACAAGAAGACAACCTGCTGACATTTACCCATCAGGTAGTATTTGCAATCTTTAAGTTTATTAGACTTCACTACTGGCAGAAGTTTCAACCTCTTGACCCCTTGTTCTCTCTCTTTCTGTGCTTTTTTCCTTTTCTTAGCAATCTGCAGAAAACATAGTAGTAGTAAAAGGCATGTAGCGAAAAGGATTAACCAAACAATTAATGCATGTAACTAGCAATTGCAGCAAAAAGGATTTTGGCTTCTTCAAATGTCGTCGACTAGAAGCCAAATTGCACTCAAGTCTTACAAAAAAGGAAAAGTCAATATACATAACAATGAGAAACATGTACATAGAAACATACCTTCTTTTTAGCTTTACGCTCTTCAGTTAGGGGAGTCCGTACTCTCTTCGCCCGTTCAACGGCCTGCAGCAGAGAGAATACAAATCCATAACATGAGCATGGGGACGCAACAAATCAGGCATATAGTGTTTTATAAAGATAACTCTACGGTCACATGAAATCCATTATATCAACCATCTAAATTAGTTATCAGATGTGAGGATGTCCAAAAAATTCAGTATTCGTATCTATGAGATATAAATGGCATAGAGTATAAGAATCTTAAGGCAACTCCTCTAAAAAGTTTATCATTATAGAAAGCCGTCTCCCAAGGACACTTGGATTCCTTGACATGCTGAAATATATGGAGCTATGTAATAGACCGATGTATCAATAATATCCATATGCAGAGGTAGACATTGGATTAGTATAATGAACATAAAATTCTATACAAATAAAAGTTACTTCCTGTTTTACACTATTCTTATCAAATATATTTCACAAATTCAGATAGGCAAGTTAGACAGCACAATCAATTGAACTTTCTGAATTTGATAGGTGAGTGTCCTGCCAATCATGATACAACTAGCTCTATTTACGCTAAATGATAAATATGCACTTCGGTCAGGTTATGTGACTTTGTATGGTATTGCTCAAGTATAGGGCTGCAAAAGCAAATGAACAGGGCAGCTTGAGAGCTCAACTTGACTCGGCTTCCTTAATGAGCTGAGCTTGAACCAAAAATTGAGCTTGATTACCTTAACATGCGGAGCTTGAACATAAGAAGTTCAGCTCCATAGCTCATGAACAAGCTTGAAGATTACTAGACTCGACTCTTTTGACTGAATTATGAGTCAACTTGACTCGGTATAGCTTGAGTCAGTTATTTATGTTTGAGCTCGTTGTCAATGGGTCAAAGCACACAATATATGCTTCAGTTTTATGCAACTTTGTTTGTATTTATCAGGTTCAAATGGATCGTGAATAGGCTAGTTTAAGCACTGTTCAAATCAAGGTTATAGGTAGCAAACCGCATACCAGTTGGTGCATACCCGTAGTTGAACGTGTTTCACCGGCAAACTCGTACATGGTTTCCACGTATCGGTGACCTAAACGGTGACATACTATGAGAGCAACGATGGCAGCTTTGGAGAATGAGAGCTTTGAGGCACTTAAACCTCAAGAAGAAGGAGGAGGAGGTTCACTATCTCGCATATCACAACAATCTCAATAACGAAAAGTTCAACTTAGCAAGGATAAAAGCAAAAGAAAACGTAGTTCTTTTAAGAGGTGATGACTTGCTAGTTGCTACTCCTTATATATATATATATATATATATATTGCTAATATAATATATTACATTGCATGTGTGCCCCTGAAAATGTTTGTCGTCCCGGTTCAACATATTGCGTTTCGGATAAGCGTTCCGATTCTTCCGAAGCAGCATATAGCCCTAGCGTATCGTGTGCTTGGACCCGTAGCATACACTGTACCCGCTCTCACTCATTCCACATTCAAGGTAACCTTGGTTCAAACTTCAATTCTAGTTCTAACTTATAAACTCTGTTAGAGCTCGAAAGCTCCAGTCGACCCAAGCCACTCAAGAACCCATTTAAGCTTGAGCCTGAACATAGTTTCAAGCTTGAGCTCAAGCCCAAGCACAGCTCATTAATTTTGTTTTTCAGAAACAAGTTGAGCTTCAATATGCAGAGGTCGGCTCAACTCAGCTCAATTGCAGCCCTAGCCGACTATAAGTTATTAAGAATATGTACTTCTCTTGACTAAATGTGTACAATCAATTCCATATTTCACCAACTCCAAAAGACATGTCTTAGGACATTGAAATATTTTTAATTTGACTTACCTGCCAAGCATGATAGGCTCAAAGAAAAAGGTAAATCGCACTAAACTAATATATATGCAGATCAGATGGCTCGGTTGGTATAGTTAAATAGAATAGCATTTTAAATTTTGTGCATATTTTCACTTTCAGCTTAAGCATGAAGCAATTCCACGGAAGCCTGATACAGATATAGTCCTAAAGGTGACTTCCAAGTTAAGCAATGTTTGAAAGCATACAGAATAGATAGCCTACTAACCCTGACACAGTTCGTACCTCTTTCTATCTATACCTATGGTCCCTCCTTGCATGTTAGAGATTGCGGTGTCCATGATGCTATATGGAAGCACTTAAAAGTTTTTTCTAGATGGAAGCACTTAAAAGTTTTTCTTCAGTGATTCTCTAAAGTAATCAATTCATCATCTATTGTACATTGTGTCGACAATTGATGTTCCAACGCACTAGAATGCATGATCATAAGCAGAATACTAATAGAAACTATGCACTGAGGTTGAAACAAATGCAGCATGTTTGTTACTGAATTTAGGATGACTCTAAAACTACTGATGTGAAACTGAGGCTAAACAATATATAGTTAAAGATTAGATACTTAAGAGCAGGGCATTCCAACAAAAGAGAAAGTAATGTGATGTTAATGTTTGGAAATACCTTAGTGTCTGATATATCTTGGGGCATAGCGTCACACTTGACACCCCCTTGAGTCGCATTACTGAAACTTGTTTTTGTTTGAGGTTTCAGAAACTTATCGCCGGTAATTGTGTTCTTGGTTTGTAGCTTGCTATTGAAGGATACAGCATTAGATGTGCCCACACTAGGGCTTAATTCTCGAGTAGCAATATGATCCTCAACAGAATATATGTTAGAATCAGTCCTGGTATGATTGAGATTTTCAGTCTTAGCAAAATCCTGACCCACTGGCCCCTCTAGCTTCCGATCCTCGTGAAACGACAAAGGTTCGTCGTCTGAAACATCAAACTCGCCAGAAATTTCCCCTTCCTCCATTTCTCCCTCATCGACCAACCCTTCACTTGCTTCCTCAACTATAACAGACATCTCAAAGTCTGAAACTTTCGACGGCTCGCTGTCTGCACCATTGCTATTATCTTCATTTCTGGATTCCAAGCTCTGCAATTTAGGGTTTTCAATCACCAATTGTTCCTTCGACTCGGTGTTACCATCTATTAGTTCAGGTTGCCCCATTTTTGCACCCTGGTCGTTCTCTTGATTTCTTGCTTCCGAGCTATGAGATTCAGGGTTTTCAATCACAAATTGTTCCTTGGACTCAGCGTTACCACCTATTAGTTCAGGTTGCTCACTATTTGCGCCTTCGCCATTCTCTTGAATTCTTGCTTCCGAGCTGTGCAATTTAGGGTCTTCCATCACCAATTGTTCCTGCGACTCCTCCGTCACACCGATTAGTTTGGAGCAATCGGACATGATACTGTTAAGAAATTCCATGTCGAAATCATCATCAAACTCCAACTCCTCCATGGAATCTATAACGTCATGCTGCAGAGACTCCAAATTAGTGTCAGGGTTAGTAAAGTTCAGACCTTCCGGATCCTTCTCACTCGCCTTCGTTTCCCCCAGTCCGTCGGCACCGACAAGATTAGGGTTTACAAAGGAGGAGCCTTTGTCAATGTCCATTCCACTGGGATCTTCCTTCTCCTCGTTCGGCACAGTTTCCCCCGATTCAAGGCTAGGGTTCCCAAAGGAGAAATCTTTGCCAATGTCCATTCCATGGCTGTCTTCCTTCCTCTCGTTCCGCGCGGTTTCCCCCGACTCAAGGCTAGGGTTTCCAATGTGTGAATCTTTGTCAATCTCCGAGCCATTTCGGTCTTCCTCATCCTCCTTTCGCGTGGTTTCCCCCAATTCAGGGCTAGGGTTTCCAAAAGAGGGATCTTTGTCGCCATCGGGGGATTCGTCGAGGGAGAGGGAGAAGATCTGGAGGAGAGTGCGGTAGGAAGCGCTGTCCAGATGCGACCGGCGTCGCTGCAGAGGAAAAGCTGAGAATTTGGGGATGGGACTGCTAGGGTTTTCTAGGGTTTCAATTGGGAGCGGATTCTCCATTGATTCTGAAAATGGGGGCTCGAAACCCCCAAGGAAAGGCCAAAGGGGTTTACGTTATTTCTCATATAAATACTGAATTAATTGTATTTTGCAATTATGCACATGCGTTTAAATAAAATCGGCTTTTACAACATTTCGGAAAGGATATTTTGTTGGAGTTCTATAACACTAGTAAATTCACACGTAAAATACTTTTTCTTTTTGCAAAAATTATTTAAATATTTAAATATATTTGAATTAATATATATATATATATATATATATATATATATATATATATATATATATATATATATATATATATATATATTAGAAAATGCACAGGTTAAATCTTTTTTTCTTCTTTTCTAAACTTATCAAAAAATAATTTAAATATTTAAATTAAAATTTACTCTATATATATTTATATTTATATTTATATTTTAATTAAATTTTAATTATAATTTGTTGTGGATAAACATTTTTATAATATTGTTGAAAAATAGTTAAAATATTTAGATATATTTGAATTAAGATTTGTTAAACAATTTAAATATTTTCTGATATTTTTTTCTTTCAATTTAGTTTTTAAACTATTCTAAATTTAGTTTTTAAATAGATATTTGTACGGACTAAAAGAGAGAAGGTTTTTCATGATTTATTTAAAGAAATCTTGGATGAGAATTAGTTAATTTTTATCTTCCCTAATTTTTAAAAAAGGGCCATGATATTCATGATACGGTTTAGACGGCTCACTTTTGAGCTGTTTTGAAACATCTTTATATAATAGAAGATAGAAGATGTTTATAGTTTACTTAAAATTTAATATAGATATGTTTATATTTTAATTATGATTTGTTACGCATATATATGAATAAAGAGAGAATTTTCAGTTATGCCCAAGATAAGGCTCAATTCTGAGCCATTTTTAAGCCGTCTTATATTTAGTAGATATTGGGTAAATTGTTTAAGATCCTATGACTAGTCAACTGAACATGGTAGACCTTGTTCGACAAATGTTGCTACAAACTGTGGACATATGGGACTAAATCGACTGTTATTGTTTGTGCTATGCGTGTACCACAAATATGAATCCAATGATTTTATCCAAGTCCATCATTAATGTGTTTCTTGTACAATATTAAGTCAAAAATTGCAATAGTTATGAATTCTTAATCTACTATTTTTTTTTAATAACATAGACCTACACCACCCTCCCAATCCTTCAGGAATCCATATAAATTCCCATAATTTATTGATTAGGTTAGGGAATTGTTGGAATTATTCAATAATTAAGGGGCCACACATGTAAAATTAATTGTGTTTAGGCTATCTAAATAATTAAGCCAAATTAAAGTGATCTATTTGAAAATTGGCTTTAGGGTATAATTGTCATGAAATTAATGTGTAGATACCGGAGATAATTCTAATTTGATGAGGGGCCAAATTAGAAATATTAAAACATATAAATATATGTATTCATTAGGGTTATGGTCCATAACTTATACGGCCACAAAAAGAGAGATTTTTTTCTTTTTTTTTTCTATTATGCATCCCCATCAACAGAAGAGAGGGACAAAGCATTCGGATTCCTCTTTGTCATTAAGGGTCGTAGCAAGTTGGAAGATCGAACCCAATAAAGAGACGTTCGCTTCAAGATCCCTCAAGTCTAGCAATGGATTCAGGTACGCTTCCGCAATTTAATTTATGTTCTTCATCTCATGAATCGACATGGCACAATAAAATTTCTAACAAGTGGTATCAGAGCCTTCCTGTTTGATTTATGAGGTTGAAGTTTCAGAATCAATTTTTTTTATTGTTCAGAAATCATAAATCTTTCATTCTAATTCTAATTTAGAGTTACAATGGTTCATAAAATAATATTTATGATACACGAATATTAGATCTACAGTTTCTCAATAACTGATTTCTTGATACACGAATAAAATTTTGTTCCGGCCAGATCATGCTGGACATGTATCCAAACGATACATCCATAATTAATGGACGAGGATGGCACTTATGTTTGTGTTGTTTGATCAAAATTGTTGGCAGTACTACACATGGTGGGTTATAATTTATAGTGGAATATAATTTATATATTTCTTTAGTGTTGTACTAGATGGCTAAATAAAGAGAACAACTATTGGGATCTTGTCTTCTACTTCTGAGTTGTTTCCGTACATAAACAACTGTTCCAACGTGTTTGCACATCATAATTTATTTATTTTATTTTTTGCATACATGGTTATCTATTGCTTACAAGTACATTGATTTGCTATCAATCCTTCGTTGATTTGATCGCCATATTAAGAAAATCTTGATAGAATTCATAATTTATGTACAGTAATGATCTCTCAGTTCATGCTTAAATATTAGATATGGACGCATGTGATAATGACCGTAGAAATTCTCCACATATATTAAATATGCATGAATATGCTTATTGTTGGACATGTGATAATATGGAATGTCGGTTAGATTTCAATTACTCATGCTGATAGATATTTGGTGTTACTTAATTTAGAGTGTTTTCCAATCTAAGTTGATCATTGGAGGACAAATTGGAATCAAATATAGACAATTTTATGTTTGGCATAAATTTAGTTTCTAATAAATTTATGTTCTAAATCATATATTTGATGTAATCTATTGACGTACATATCTTCAGCAGATTATTTTAATATAATCTTTATGGATTATTTGAAGCAATCTATTGGTCCATATCTTTAGTAAAATATTACGTGAATTTTATTATATTGACAATGCTCAGTTTAGTCAAATTAAGAATATTTGTTTGAATCATGTAAAGAGATTCACATGCTTATGATTATCTTATTTTAGTTGTAATATTTTAATTATGCATGTACATAAAGTTTTGGACATGATTCAGTTTTGTAAAATTTAGTCAACATTCAAAAAAAAAATTGGTGCCTTTTGTGACTAGCAATAGTCGTCTAATATTCTAAATAGACCCATTGAAACAAGATGTCGCCAAAGTGACCTCTCTTGCGTAGATAGTCTATGAGGGATGTTAGATGTTTGTGTGTGTAAATTCATGCGAGTATTAGCCGGCCCAAAGGAAGGTTAATACTTGGCCGAATTGCACACATACTTGTGGTGATAAATGTGTGACAATTGTACGGTTTACATGTGAATAATAATTCGATCCAAAGATAGGCTTATTATTTGACATGACTTATTGTCAACTTTGATCATTACACCAAGAATACCACTTGCAGTTAATATCACTGTCCAAAGACTTAATATTAATAATGTACTAGGTATCTTGAGATGGGGTTTACCATTATTTGAATTTGTTTGACTATATTTTATGCTTTGGTTATTTGTTAGAGCATGTTTATTTTTTGTTGTTTTGTTCTCTTTACAGTTAATGTTGTTAAAATATCTGCCAATAAGAATTTAATTTTCATGTTTAATGGGATAAACTTTAAGGGCAAAAAGAAATTAATACAGTAGATGCTAAGGGTCCAGATCAAAAGAAACAACAATATAAAACTAAGGGTTGTTCTTTTGTGATAAGACATGACACATAAGGAAGAAATGTACAAAGTACCACGCATGGCGTATAAAGAAAAGTACATTTCTAAATTTGATCTGTTCTGAGGTTAATTTAGATTTAGTACCAAGAAACTTATGATAGTTAGATTATGGTGGGACTACCCACATTAATGTTCTAGGCAAGGTTGCCTGAGTTACCGAAAGTCAATTGATGGTGAAAGATACATCTATGTGGGTGACGATAATTCGGTAGAAGTGAAAGCAATATGACATTTTAGGTTATTTTTAGGAACCGATTATTATTTGGATTTGATAGACACTTTTATTGTACCGTCTTTTAGACGAAATTCAGTTTCAGTTTCCTTAATGGACAAATCTGGTTATCATTGTTCATTTGGAAATAATAAGTTTAGTCTATCTTTAAATTTAAATATTATTGGTAACGGTTCCCTTAAGGTCTATGATAACCTATATTCAGTTGAAACTATTGCATCTTATAATGAGACTTTGTAAGTGAAGTCGTGTGGTACTAAACGCAAAATTAACAATATTTTTTTAGCCTCATTATGACATAAGTACTGGGTCACTTCTCTAGAAATAGAGTTGAACGACTTGTGTCTGATGAAATTTGGATTCCATTGACTTTATAGACTTTAATGTTTATATTGAATGTGTAATGGAAAGACAGACCAAAATTAAATTATAAGCAGCTACTTTATTGGTTATGCTACAAATCAAGGGGTTGATAATTATATAATCCCACACTAAGATTTTTTTTTTGAGACGAAAAGTGTAATATTTTTTGAGGATGTTGAGTTTGGGGGAGAAATAAAGTCTGGATCATTATCTTTGAGAAGGAATCAATTACGATTCCTACTATCACTTTTGACGATGTGCAGGATTCTATACCTGTCATGATCAAGAAGTAAATTCGGAGTCTCAATAAGACAATGTCGAATTACTTTTATAATTCGTTGTTGAGATACCTTAACAACGACAACGTAGCGGCACCCCATTCAAGATAAGATAATTATTTCTAAGGAACAAACTCAACAACCTCAAAAACCGGTAATATTAAGATGGTCCACCAGAGAAAGGAGAAATATAATTTCGAATAATATTGTTATATTTCTCTAGGAACGTGAGGAAGACTGTGGATACTGGAAGATGATCTAATCAACTTCCGTCAGGCCATGGAAAGTTCCAGTTCTCAAAGTGAATTGATATAATAAATAAGGAGTATAAGTTCATGCAAGACAATAAAGTTTAAGAACTTGTCCCATTACCAAAAGGTATGAAATCCATTGGTTGCAAATGGACATTTAGAACCAAGAAGGATTCGAAGGGTCATGTGGAGAAGTATAAAGTATGTCTTGTAACTAGTGACTTTACTCAAAATTTTGGGATTGATTTTAAAGAGTTTTTCTCTTCGGTATCTTTAAAAAAAACTCCTTTAAAACAATCATAGCACATGTTGCACATTTTTATCTTGAGTTACATCAAATGGATGTCAAAACGGCGTTTCTCAATGGTAACATTGACGAAACTATTTATATGGTGCAGCCAGAAAACTTTGTGTCGAAAGATCCAAATAATATGGTTTGCAAATTGACAAAATTTATTTATGGACTCAAACAAGCTTCTCGTCAGTGATACTATAAATTTTACCAAGTTGTTACCTCGTTTGGTTTTGAGGTTAACGTTGTTGAAGATTGTGTGTATCACAAATTCAGTGGGAGTAAAATTATTTTTTTTGGTTTTGTATGTTGATGACATACTGCTTACCAAAAATGATATAGGCATATTGCATAACACTAAGAAATTTTTATCAAATAACTTTGAGATGAAAGATCTTGGTGACGCCTCTTTTGTATTAGGAATTCAAATACACCGAGATCGTTCTTGAAGTATTCTTGGATTATCATAAAAGAGCTATATCGATAAAGTGCTTAAAAGATTTGGCATGCAGGAATACAAACCAGGTGACACCCCAGTCGCTAAAGAAGACAAGTTCAGTCTCAATCAGTGTCCTAAGAATAGTCTTGAAATTAAGAAAATACAATAGATTTTTTCTTCATGATCAGTTGTAGGGAGTCTAATATATGCTCAAGTATGTACGCGTCAGAATATTACGTACATATTAGAATGTTAGGCAGATATTTAAGCAAATATGGATGGATCATTGAGTAGCAGCCAAACTACTTAAGTAATTAATAGAGAACAAGAAATTATATGCTCTTTGTAGGAGATCGGATAATTCTAGAGATCATAAGGTATTCCGACTCCGATTTTGTTGGATGCCAACACAGTAGGAGATCCACATCAGGTTATGCTGACTAATGGAGATATATTTTGGATGAGTGTCAAACATGTACTCATAATTTCTTCCAATGGCAACAAGGTTTATAACATGCTGTGGGGCATCTATTCAGGGAATATGGTTGCAAAATTTTATCACAAGACTGTGCCTACAGTATGGTGTTGAAAGGCTACTTAAATTATGGTGTGACAATAAATCAGCAGTAATGTATTCCAACAACAACAGAAACTTGTATAAGTCAAGGATATTGACATAAAGTTTCTAGTTGTGAAGGAAAGAATTCAGAATGGTTAAATTGTCCATATAGCACATTATGACAAACTCCATTTTAGCGGATCCGCTCACAAAAACATTATCATCCAGGATCTTTCATGAGCATACTGTTCATATGGGTGTTATCTCAATCAAGTATATGGCAATATAGTGGGAGTTTGTATTTTATGTATTTGGATGCTATTTGATTTTGGATACATTTATGTATTAAAGTATTTTGGATATTTATCTGATCAGATATATGGAAATTTAGTTCATTCTGTTTTCATTATGTTAAAGTATTGATCTCATTAAAGTTAAGGAGGACCAGTTGGAAATAGACATGTATTGATCACATTGCGTATAATTTCTATGCTACGCATCCATGATTGATCTATGTCGTTTAGCTATATTGGTATATGTGACCATTGATGGTTTAGTTACGCTATATGTGACGAAGGCCGCTTTGATCCTATGTTGATATGGTTAATGGACGAGATTGTCCGGATATACCCTAAGGATTAAGATAGCAACTTATGAGCTCACTAAGGTTAACACAATTATAAGGTTGCATATGTGACCCAGTGGAAGATTGTTAGAATTATTCAATAATTAAGGGGCCACACATGTAAAATTAATTGTGTTTAGGCTATCTAAATAATTAAGACAAATTAAAGTGGTCTATTTGGAAATTGGCTTAAGGGTATAATTGTCATGGAATTAATGTGTAGATATCGGAGATAATTTGTCACTTTTCGTTCCCAGAATACGTATTTTTATAAATGTGTTGCTTTAATATATTTATTTTATATTTATCATGTATTGTTCTGTAATTAAACCCCTTTAATTAATTTCCTGCAATTTTATTTCCGCATTTTATTTTCTGCTTTCATACTCTGCTTTAACTTTACTTTGGGTTCGGCTTGGATTGGTTTAGTTAAGTATGTTGGTTCAGCATGAACCGAAATAAACCCCCACCTACCACCACCCCTTCCATTTAAAGCCATCTCCTTTCTCTCTCTTCATTACTTCACAATAATCTCCTTCTTCCTCATAACTCCTCCCCCACCTACCAGCCGCCAAGGCAAGTGCCAAACTTACTTCTTGATGGATCACCATTATTATTGTTCCATCATCTTCCTTACTTGATTTTGAGCCTCTTTAGTACTTAGCATTTCCAATTTCCATGGTTTATTTCTTGTAGATCTAAGTTTAATGTATTTTTCAGATTTCTTAGGTTTTGATCTAGTAAACTTTGTTATCTTTAAGTTTTGATGGTTCCATGTTGTAGAGAATTTCGTTCTACCCTATTTTGACCTATGGAAGTTCAGATTTGGGCTTGTAATGAAGGATTTAGAGAGCTTAGAAGCTATGGTTTCCATGGTTCTGTCCTTAGAAAAATTCGGAGAAGAAGAACAGACCCTGGCCGCATGGTAATGCTTGGCCGCATGAGTTTTCATGCGACAAGTCATCCTGGCCGCATGGGCTTTAGTTAGCCGCATGGGCTTTAGTTAGTCGTATGGGCTTAGATAGCCGCATGAGCTTACCTGCCGCATGAGTTTTTAGCTGGCCGCATATGCACTCAATCCTTCAGCCGCATGAGCCGCGTGTCATTTCCAGCCGCATGGGCGCAAGTCTTTCCGAGCCGCATGGGGCTTGCTAGCTCTCAGCCGCATGGAGTTTTTCTTGGCCGCATGGGCGCAAGTCTTTCCGAGCCGCATGGGGCTTGCTAGCTCTCAGCCGCATGGAGTTTCCCTTGGCCGCATGGATGCATGTTATCCGTAGCCGCATGAGAACCCTTTTAGTTTTGGTAGCATAAGTTCAGGATTATTTTTTTTGACGCATAAGGTCCTATTGATTTAGCCGCATGAGACCCAGCTCCTGATGGTCGTTGGGCCTTATTACATGACTGTAGGCCTCAAAAATGAAAGTCACGCTGAGTTGATCAGGACAAAGTCTAAAAGTCACGCTGAGTTGATCAGGACAAAGTCTAAAAGTCACGCTGAGTTGATCAGGACAAAGTCTAAAAGTCACGCTGAGTTGATCAAAACAATGTTTAAAAGTTACGCTGGGTTCTACCAGACTATTTCTTCAAATATACGCAGAGACAGCTCATCATTTGTCAGAGTGTCATTATGACTGACAGCACGACAGTCAAAGAATGTCTCCTCGCATGCCACGTACGCACGGGACTCGAGAGATCACAGCCGACTATTGCGTGACTTTCGAAATCTTCTTCAACAAGACTCAGCCTTCATCAAGTTGGCGTACCAAAAGAGCTTATTGTCATTTAATACGACTGACAAGGCAATCAATGTCAGAGATTTTGTGTCAGTCGAGGCACGTCGAATCAAGACAGCTGGCAGTTCTGACTCAAGTCTGCGTGTATTTTGAACTTCTATGTTCCTTCCTCAAGCTTGCGTGCATTTTGAAGCTTTCTGTCCCAAGTCTGCGTGGATTCTGAAGCTTTCTGACCCAAGTCTGCGTGGATTCTGAAGCTTTCTGCCCCAAGTCTGCGTGGATTCTGAAGTTTTCTGCCCCAAGTCTGCGTGGATTTCGTCCTCAACAAGCCTGCGTGGATTTCATCAAATTGGAGTACGTGGCAGCCATGCCACCAATCTTTCACCTGCGTGTCCTGTAACTTGCACACGACTCATGCACGATTGCCATGTGTCCAACAGTTACAGGCCACGTCCAGTAACTGCTCATAACCTTGCATATGTTAAATCCTGCGTGATTTTTAACTATGCACAGGTTGTGAAGACAGTTATCTTTTCAGTTATTTTTGACTCTATAAATAGAGTTCTTTTCTCATTCATTGTACATATACATAGCTATCTAAATTGCTGTCGAATTCTTGAGAGCTTTTCTTCTTCGCATCGTCTAAGGGATAAAGCGATCGTCTTCTAGATCGGATTCCTACAGTTATATTTTCCCAGATACACAATAAATAAAGTGAATTTATTTATGGAAAACAAATTGGCGACTCTGCTGGGGAAAACCATCTCCTCTTCTGAGATGGCAACAACTCAATGCGACACTTCGTCAGTCGGCTCGACGAAGAAGGTGATATCGATCCAATTCGATCAACTCGCCTACGAAGAAATGCAGTGGGCTAAGGGTGGCAAGCCCACTTCAGCCTCCATCACCACTGCCAAGTCGAAGGGACGATCTATCTACGTCCCTAAGAATCTGTTGGCAACCAATGGTGAAGTTTCTGCCACAGTGTCTACTTCTAATACTGGCAAGAATTCTACTGCAAACACACACGCTCTTGTGTGCTCGAAGACGACAAAAGTCAAAAGTCACGCTGACAGCACTGGCTCCTTAGCCAAGCCTGTTTCAGCGTGCAATCTCAAAGTCAAAAGTCACGCTGACAGTACTAAATCCTTAGCCAAGCCTGTTCCAGCGTGCAATCTCAATCCCAATAGTCACGCTGACAGCACTGGCTCCTTAGCCAAATCTGTTCCAGCGTATATTTCTAAATTCAAAAGTCACGCTAACAGCACTGGTTCTTTAACCAAGCCTGTTTCAGCGTGTATTCCGTATACATCATCTAAGAAGAACAGCTCTTTAGCTATCTCTTCTTCCTTGCCAACTTCTACTAGAACTGGGGGTGGTCTTGCTAAAGCTCCTTCACAAATGGCACACAAAGTCCCTTCGAAAAGAAACAACTCTTTAGTTGTTTCTTCTGCTCCTGTAGTGTTTACTTCAGGAACAGCTTTGACTGACAGTTTTGTTAGTCAAAGAAAAGGAGATGGTCTTTTGACTACTCTTCCTTCTGGACATTCTATGTCTCAAAACTTGAATAAGTCTAAGAAGAAACATTTCTTAATGTCTTCTTCTACGACTTCTTCGAATTGGGCACAGAATTTGTCTATAAAAGAGGGTCTGTTACCAACTCCTAATCAAGGGGATGGTTCAACTCTTCCTTCTCTGCAAATATCCAGATCAATGGAAGGAAAACTTCAAGTATCAAAAACCAATGTTTTACCTCCAATTGATCTAAGAACAAAACTTAATCAAACCCATTTGGGAAGCACTTCTGGTGTCAAAAAACCATACCAAACGGGAACAAAAGCAAGAGATCCAGATGCAGAGTATGCTAGAAATTATGTGGCTCAGATTAATCACTCTCTATATAATCAAGAGCCATCAAGACCCAAGAACCGGAAATATATTCCTAAAAATACACAAAGAATGTTCTCTGATGTACCTCAATATTCACAGACAGATCTACGAGAACATCTTCAACAGAAAAGAAGGAATAATTCTGTGTCAATGGACCATGACCATGCTGAATGTGACTTCCAGCCAAAATTCATAATTCAATGCAGATGTCAATCAATGGATCATGACCATGCTGATCATGAATGTGACTTCCAGCCAAGAGTCATGATGCAATGCAGATGTCAAACTAAACGGCAATCTGTCTTCACCCGGATTCAGTATGAACCTATGCCTGATGAAGATGAACCTCTGTTTGCTTCTGTTAATATGACCTCTCGGGATACTGGAGGTAGAACTGATAGTCCAGATGGAGTATATAGAGGCACCAGATCAAGAGTCATGACTTCTAATCAAAGGACTTTGATTTCTGAAGATGATTCTGAATTTCTTGGAGAATCTAACTTCCCACCTCTGCCTACTGGGGGTAATTCTCCTATAAATGACTTTGATACACAAAGTAATGATTCAGAACAAACAACATCCACCAGTTCATCAATAATCCCTCGTACAGTCACGACTTGTATAGTCGATGGGAATACTGATGAACCTTCTTCTTCCATGACTCCTCAAGACCAAAGAATTGCTTCTTTGGAACAGCAAATGAAATCTATGGCTGATACTATGAAGTCAATGTATGAACTCATGGCAATCCAGCTGCAAAATCGATAGACTGTACCAGATGCCATACCAATTGACACTGGTGTAAGTCCAGTACATGTTCCTCCAGCAGTACAATCCAATACTCCTGGGCAAGCTCAACCGGTTCCTAGTCACTCTGGAGCTGGGGGTAGTGCTTATAATGCTGTTCCTCCTCCCAACTTTTCTCTACAAGCTACAACTCCACAATCCTTCGGAGTTGTTACTGAAGAATTGAAGAATCTCCAAACTCAATTTGAGACATTTAAACAGAATGATGGTTTACAAAGGTTAGGCATCAAGCAACCTTATTCAATAGAATGGAAGCAAGTATCGTATCCTCCTAAATACAAACCTCCTACTATCTCATTATATGATGGAACCACTTCTCCGAGTCAGTTTATTAATCACTTTGAAGTGATGACTGACTAGCTACAACCAAGTGACGCCTTCCTTACTCGGGTGTTCGTCGGATGTCTCAAAGGAACGGCTTATGAATGGTATAGAAGTCTTCCGGATGGGTGTATTATCTCATTTGTCGGTTTCAAACAAATGTTTCTTGAACGGTTCTATGAAGGGCTCAATGATATGACTATGTCTGCTCTTATAAGAATCAAGCAGAAAAATAATGAAACTACAGAGGAATTCATTGAACGGTTTCGAAGAGAAGCTCTGAAGATGCCTCTTGGAACTCCTGATGCTGTCACCATCGACACATGCAAATCAAATTTGTTGCCAATTATCAGCATGTGGACATGATCTACTCAATTTCAAGATTGGCCTTCCTTCATAGTTAGTGCCAAGGCCGCAGAAATTAGTGCTGAAACCTTCAAAGCTTTAGGAGTGCAGATAACTCCCAAAAAAACAGGTCAAAGTACTAACAATAATGCTAAATCCAATACTCGCAAGGGAAAAGAAACCCTTGAAGTTAATCTTCAGAGTAAAGATGCATCGACTGTTCAAACTCCTCATGCCTCTACGACCCAACAACCAAGAACACCTCGCCCCAAAGAAGAATACTCTTTTGATGACGATGATGTCCTTGGTATCTTTGAATGTCTGCTGAAAGGTAATAAAATACAATTACCTAAAATCAAGAAACCTGATGAAGCTGGTAAGACGGATCATCCTAAATACTGTCCATACCACAGAATGTTGGGTCACACAGTTCGTACATGTTATGTACTGAAAGGAAAGATCCAGGAAATGATTAAATCTGGAGCTATCACTCTTACTCCGAAAGAGAAGACCGTCACCTCCAACGTCGTCTCTATGCAATTCGGAGATTTCCCTCCTCAACTCCTTGAAAGCGGGATCGTTCCTATTCCCAAGGCAACTCTTGAAATAGTGAATATTCCTCCTCCACAGTCTGAAGGATTAGTACCAATCACTATGGAAACAGGAGAAATCATATGGATTCATCCTGATCTAGTGGCAGATTTTGAATCTTCTCCTCTTCAAAAGATTACTTTCCGAAAATCTAAGAAGGCTGGAAAAACTAAGTCATGTCATATGACTTCTTTCGGATCTACTCCCGACACAGAACCAAAAGATACAGAAGAAGCACTTGCTGGTGCTACTAGAACAGGGAAACCTTATCTAAAAGATTATTCCAAGAGTCCTGAGGATACTCCTGATATCCCTCCTGCTGACAAAGATGCTCCTAATGTTCCTCTTGAAGAAGAATCATCCACAGCACCTGTTCCTTCAACTGCACCGGTTGTATCTACTCCTTCTAAGCCCACAGCTCTTGAGAAAGGCAAACAATAGGCTCGATTTGATAAACCAATCAAGAAGTCCCCTCCTTTTGGGCTTCAGAAACCTTATAACTTCGACATTCTAGCTCAACTTGCTAATACTCCAGCTAGAATGTCCCTCTTTGAACTTCTACGTCTTTCTAAAGAGACTCGGGAGACATTAAGTGAGGCACTTCTTCAGGCTGACTCTTGTCTTGCACAATTAAAGAAGCCAGATGAATAACCTGTCACTTGCTTACATTGCAACAGTGTATTGAAGATTATCCCAAATATCACCTTTACACAAGACGACATGCTACTGGAGGATAATCGACATGATCGGCCTCTCTACTACACCGGTTATATCGATACGATGAAGATAGATCGTATCCTCATTGATCCATGGTCTGCTATAAGTATAATGCCAAAGAGTCTGTTGGATGAACTAAAAATCCCTCTTCACAAGCTTTCCAAGACGGTTACTACTATCCTGGGATTCAATCAAAGCCGAAGCAAGCCTTTGGGAAAGATTCATCTGAAACTTCAGATAGGCGATTTCAGATCCAAAGTCACTTTCTATGTGATCGAGATCGTGGGATCTTATAATATTCTTCTGGGGAGGCCCTTTCTTCATGAAAATAATGTGGTGCCTTCTACTCTTCATCAGTGTTTTAAATACATTGACAGCAATGGAAGAGTACAAAAGGAAGTTGCTGATATAAATCCTTTCCATGGGGTTGAAGCTTATTTCAATGATTCCCGGATGTACAAAGAAGAGTATACAAGGGTGATACAAGCTATGGAGAAAGAGGATCCGCAAAGTGAGACCTTGATAATTCCTGTTAAAGGTTGAACTACTCAGCAACAGTCTCCTAAACCCTTTGGAGAAGGTTCTTTCATTATTCCAGTGAGCGGACGGATCTCTCCATTACCTCAGTCGCCTACTCAAGATACACTGATCATTCCTGTCAGTGGGCGTACTACAGTTCCTGCATCTTCACATATAAAACAGGATACTCTGGTAATCCCTGTTGGAGGGCGGACTACTCTTCCATCTCAGGCTTCAAGGGAGCTCACCTCTTCTGAGCCATTTATTATCGATCTTAATCGAAACAAAACTTCCTCTCTTCTTCCCCTTTAGTCATTAATTTGGCTAAGATTTCTAAGGCTCAGCCTTCTTCCAATGTAAATACTACTGCTTTTAAATTTAATGAAAAGTCTCCATCTTTGCAGTATATTGATGTGTGTAATCATGTCCGTAGTTATTTACATTTGTTAGATGACTTGAGAACAATAACCATAGGAGTTGTACAGACTTTTCATACAGACGTATCCCTAGAATCAGTACAAACTTCATACTTTCTGGTTCCTAGTAGAAAGCCAGGAGACATTCCAATATTCTTCTACAAAGGGCCCCATAATCCTTCAGATTTAGAAGATGATGACAAAAACGATGATACTGGAAGGTTACAATTACGTCGTTATAGTCAGCAATCTAAAGACATTATCAAAAATATGGGCTATGACTTCAGAACTGGCCTTAGTGATGGTAGAGAAAGAAAAATGCCTGTCCGAATTCCTCCTCTGAAATATGGGAGGACAAAATGCGGATTAGGTTATATTGCTCCTACTCCTTTTATCAATACTGTCCATGAAGTTCCCGAATCTGACGAAGATAAAAAAATCTGATTCTTCTAGTACCACCTCTTGGAATTCTGATACAAGTATCGGTGACTTCCACTACAACATTCTGTCTTCCAACATGGTCTCCATTGACAGTTCTGAAGAAAATGATGAAAACGAAGACGAGTTTAAAATCTCACCAGAATCAGAGCAATGGGCTCAAAGGTTAGATAATCAATGGGAGTTCCGATTTGAGCAAAAAGAACCTCCGACTGAAGACAAACTTGTTCAAATAGATGTTGGTGAAGAGGGATCCCCCAAACCAATATTCATTAGTGAAAGTCTTTCAGAAACTGATAAGCAAGACATGATCAAACTTATTTATGAATACATCGATGTCTTTGCTTGGAGTTGTCACGACCCGCACCCTGTATAGGGGCACGAGAAGTGGGTACGTCCAGCCTACGCCGCAGTGTCGGCGGTAGAACGCTGTCCTAGGTTGCTAACTAATCTCATGCAGTGTATATAATGTACTTGCCAAGATCTCAACTCCGAGAGGAAGACAAGTAAAAGATATGATATACTCAATCACAATCTAAGCACGATAAGATAACACAGAAATCTAGATATCAACTAACAACAACAGAAATTTAAACTACTAAAATAATAACAACATGATCTCAAACAAAACTCTAATACAACTCAATATCTCAAGTTTAATACAACAAGCTCAAAACATGAAAGCTAAGTAAGTCTACTAGCTAATCTCCTGAATCACTCCTGAGAGTCGGAGCCAAAGGTAGCTAATCCCTCGCCAGGTCCATGGTAAGAAGAGCATGTGTCGTCAGGGGTATCATCTGTAATATTTTCAACAGGTCCAATCAGGACAGGAACGAGCACATCTCATCTAGAAATCCCAAGTAAATGACAAAGACTATAAAGCAGTTTTTAGACAGTTATACAGATGAGCATGGCAGTTTTATACAGATAATGATGTAGAGAAACAGTGAGGGTACAAGGAAAGTAAAGTAACTAACAAGAGAAGAAATCATGGCAAAGAAGACTGTAGTAAACTAGCTGAACTAGAATAACATGGTATAAGTCCAGACAGTATAAAAGGTAATCCCAGTGTGAGTCTAGTCCATATAATCCAATACTAGATGATTCCAGTACAAGATGAGTCCAGTAAAATGAGTCCAGAAGTGATCCATGATTCCAGGGTAAGTCCAGACTATACTCTAACTGTGTGTTTTAAAATACTGAGATCAACATGTAAACGGCTAGGGGTAATCAGGCACATCGCACACTCGGCCAAGTGTGGGATGGCTAGCATTCCAGAATAGTTCCAAGGGAGGTGGTTCCAGATTTTAGGTATGTTCACATGTCTACTCAAGTATTTCCTCGCCCACAAATGAATCCATAATCCAACACTACAACCAGTATGAGTCCAGCCAATGATTCCAGAAATGATTCCAGAAATGGTTCCAGTAGGGTGATGCCAGTAGTGATTCCAGATATAGAGGCCAGACATAAATAAATGAGTGTCGCATGTAATGGATCCAACAATACCAATCGTGTTTGTACAGAGAATCATATATAGCTATCTAGAACTGAAATACAGTAAATGACAAGTAATGAAAGAACTATCAGAGAATGTACTCGCCTGACACTCTGGAAGAGTAGTGTAATATCAGATGTCGGTACCAGGGTCACAATGTCCTAAAATAGAGTAATACAGTTATGACATGTCCAAAATGAAGGTAAATGAAATCTTCAATGCAATCTATATGAATTCTAAGCCAATCTAGGTCAAAGTCAAACTTGGTCAACTCTACAGTCAAACTAAGTCAAATCAAGTCATATTAGGTCACAAGAAGTTAAACTAAGTCAAATAGAGTCAAACAAGGTCAAACAAGTCAAGGTTAGTCAAATCTAGGTTAAAGTCAACTCCTGGTCAACACTCTAATCAAACTAGTCAATTACTAGTCAACATGATCAATCTGGGTCAAGTCTAAGTCAAACTTAGACCAACTAAGGTATTGGTCAAACAAAGACTAGTCAGTCAGGTAATTAAGCCAGGGGTCAACTATTTAAGTCAAACTCTATAAGGTTACTTAACTAACTATAGGCTAACCTGTCTTAGGATACCTAAGATACCATTCTACAAAGCTAAGGTGTAACCAAATCACATATAAATATATATAGTACAATACCAAACTTAATCTTATAATCAAGCTAAACCATAGTCTAACTCAATCAAGACTCAACTCTAAGTATCCTACTTAACCCCATACATATCTTCACTCTACATAGGGCTATCTATATAACCAAGTCATAAATAATACCCTTATATAGGTCAAAGTCTAAACCAACTAGTCAATAGTCTAGGGTTTAGTCAAACTTAGGTCACCAAATCATTTAGAGTCCATCCAAACTATTTCTAGGTCAATTTGGTTAGGGTTTGACCTATAGTTGACTTTGGTCAACCATGGTCAAACTTGTGGTCAAACTAGTTCTACTAGACCTAATGGTCAATTCTAGGCTCACTAGCTATAGGCCATAGGCTCATGTATCTAGGATACCTCATATATCTATACATATATATATACAATATTTATACATAGCCTATCAATATATATATATATATACACCCAACTACATAGTACCACATATATATAATATATATATCCCATTATATATAACTTATATATATACTCTCACATATATTCCAATACATAATTATATAACATAACATATATATATACATACAAAATGTATATGTATATTACCTAATACATATATACAATATATACATAGATATAGAGAGAGGGAAAGAGAGAGAGAGACAGGGAGAGAGAGTGAAGAGAGAAAGGGATGGACAGAACAGTAGGGGGGGGGGTGTCTCAGATTCCTGAGACAGGAATCCCAGCCCCAAACTCACACACACACAGTCCACATATATATAATATGTATACCTACACAACTCCCTATGTACACTACCAAATACCCCCAAAATTCACCAACACTCACACATACATATATACTATATATATATACACTGAAATACACCAATACATGTATAAATTATATCAAAAATAGATTTGAATTTCGTTTTTAGAAAACTGGAAAATACTCAAAACTGGAAAAACTGGGACTGTAAACACCCGACTTAGGCTAATGAAAACATCACCTAAATCGAACTAAGGTGACCTAAGCTTGGTTGGTAATAGTAGCCCCAAGGCTAGACTAGGTTCCTAGTGGCCTGACACGGTGTCACGACGCGACACGGCGTGTCCACGAAGGGTTAAAGTCGACCGGGTAAATGAGAATACACTGATACAGTGCGTATCAGAACGAAACCTAAAATCGATCTAGGACACGACACAAAGCGACACAGGCCTCGTGCTCGTGCCCAGAGGTGCGCCTAGGGTTGGGCTTCGTGTCCATGGCCCTGATACGCGTCCACGTGTCGTGTAGAGTGGACACGACACGCGTATCAGGAGCCCTAAAATACGTGTTTTAGACCGCGTGTCAGTGATTTCGCGTGTCTCGTATTCGCGACACGGGACACGTGACACCACGTGGTTGTGTCCAATGTGTCTGTGTTGTGTCCACGACACGTGTGGACACAATATAAAGTGTCGAACACTCGGGTTTTCAGTGTTCAGTGCAGTGTTTAACAGTGGGTTCGTGTCCTGTTTTGGACACGGACACAATCTAAATCGTGCTCAGTCCTAGTGATTTGTGATCTACACTAAAAAAACTATTTTTCCATTCAATTAGTTTTTGAAAATAACACTTTTTAATTCTCACAAGCATTTCATCGAACACTGTTTTAAACACACAGATACGTGTCCGATACGGACACCAAACGAATCCTATTTTTCACCAAACTTGACCTACAGTTCCCTAATCCCTAGATGCATGCAAATATGAAGAGAAAACACAATTTTAGCAAGGGTTATGGACATTTACCTATTTGTGTGAAAACTCAGAAAACCAAGTTAGGGGGGGTTTGTCCTCTTCACTTGAATGGCCAAAATGATCTCCAACCTTGCTAGCTAGCCTCCCTTGGTATCCTCACTAGTAGGGGGTTCGAACGCAAGAAACGGGGCTCAATTTGGTGGAGAAATGGTCAAGTTATGGAGGTGTGAAGTTGAGGGAAAAATCAAGGTTTTAGTGTAATGAAAATGGGACCTTTTTGTGAAGGGGTGTACATATATAGGGGGGGGTGTTCTTGGCTGCCATGGGGGGGTAGGGGTAGGCTATAGGGTCCCCTTCCACCTTGCAAAACTTAGTCTCTAAGGCTTTGACTAGGGTTAGATATTCTAGGTTTCTAAAATATCCTAGAAAGTTAAATATCTAGATATTTATCAACCTAGATATTTACACATAAAGTAAATATCTACACTTAGTCTTCTAGGTTAGTGACTAACCCCTAGATTAGGCTAAACTAGCTTAGGGACTAACATAACACTAATCAATAATTAATTAATAATAAAAACACATAATTTCAAATAATTCCAAATAAATCCTAGAAAATTACCAAAATACCCTTTAGGCCAAAAAGCCCTAATTTGATGTTCTAAGCCTATGGCTAAGCTCACATGATCATGGTTAGTCTCTAGGTTAAGGAATAGCTAGGGTTTACACTAGAGTTTATTAGTAAAATCACAAAGTCACAAGTCATGACTTAGGAATTGGTTTAACCTAACTAAAATCACCAGAAAATCATACCATGACTAAAATACCACTAATAAATAATAAAAATAATAAATTTTCAAAAATATCCCAATTTCAGAAAACTGGGTGTTACAAGTCTACCCACCTTCGAAGAATTTCGTCCTCGAAATTAAGATGGTCGTACTCCTCCTAGGTCACACCCCCAGTCAATTAAGTCAAAAGATAACATGAAATCATAGACCTACTGGTCATGATTCTACAGTCTCAAAAAGGGTAACTATGCTATCTAGCATATCACAAGCATATCCTGACAGGTACTAATGGAATCACACAACAAGATGGGAATGGATTTGAAAGAACAGAACCTGCAAGCGGCTCCATCCATGTAGAATAATATATGAAAGCGAACCAAAGTGCAATAGGTTGATCAGACCATCATGCACCGGCCCTGATTAGACAATATGTTAGTGGGTACTAGCCCCCAATAAAATATGTCGTGATCAAGCTCGATAAAATATAAGCTTGCAAAACTAAGGCTAAATTTATAGCATAAGATATAAGTAAGGGTGAAAATGATGAAAGAAGATACATAGTCCAAGATCCTTAACCAATCGGGTCAAGTATTCAAAGTAAGGTACAAGGATGATAGTATCAAGAAGGACAATATGAAATAGATTTATACAGATTTGAACAAAAGTCAGTAGATTCAAATCCTTGGAAATTTCCTAGTTGTGATTGAGTATCCTCTCTCTAAGCCTATTATCAAATCCTATCACAGGCTGTAGTGATACTCTAGTTCGAATACCACTACATAAACTCGAGACCTGCATGGGCCACCACTAAAAACGTGTCACGACCCGCACCCTGTATAGGGGCACGAGAAGTGGGTACGTCCAGCCTACGCCGCAGTGTCGGCGGTAGAACGCTGTCCTAGGTTGCTAACTAATCTCATGCAGTGTATATAATGTACTTGCCAAGATCTCAACTCCGAGAGGAAGACAAGTAAAAGATATGATATACTCAATCACAATCTAAGCACGATAAGATAACACAGAAATCTAGATATCAACTAACAACAACAGAAATTTAAACTACTAAAATAATAACAACATGATCTCAAACAAAACTCTAATACAACTCAATATCTCAAGTTTAATACAACAAGCTCAAAACATGAAAGCTAAGTAAGTCTACTAGCTAATCTCCTGAATCACTCCTGAGAGTCGGAGCCAAAGGTAGCTAATCCCTCGCCAGGTCCATGGTAAGAAGAGCATGTGTCGTCAGGGGTATCATCTGTAATATTTTCAACAGGTCCAATCAGGACAGGAACGAGCACATCTCATCTAGAAATCCCAAGTAAATGACAAAGACTATAAAGCAGTTTTTAGACAGTTATACAGATGAGCATGGCAGTTTTATACAGATAATGATGTAGAGAAACAGTGAGGGTACAAGGAAAGTAAAGTAACTAACAAGAGAAGAAATCATGGCAAAGAAGACTGTAGTAAACTAGCTGAACTAGAATAACATGGTATAAGTCCAGACAGTATAAAAGGTAATCCCAGTGTGAGTCTAGTCCATATAATCCAATACTAGATGATTCCAGTACAAGATGAGTCCAGTAAAATGAGTCCAGAAGTGATCCATGATTCCAGGGTAAGTCCAGACTATACTCTAACTGTGTGTTTTAAAATACTGAGATCAACATGTAAACGGCTAGGGGTAATCAGGCACATCGCACACTCGGCCAAGTGTGGGATGGCTAGCATTCCAGAATAGTTCCAAGGGAGGTGGTTCCAGATTTTAGGTATGTTCACATGTCTACTCAAGTATTTCCCCGCCCACAAATGAATCCATAATCCAACACTACAACCAGTATGAGTCCAGCCAATGATTCCAGAAATGATTCCAGAAATGGTTCCAGTAGGGTGATGCCAGTAGTGATTCCAGATATAGAGGCCAGACATAAATAAATGAGTGTCGCATGTAATGGATCCAACAATACCAATCGTGTTTGTACAGAGAATCATATATAGCTATCTAGAACTGAAATACAGTAAATGACAAGTAATGAAAGAACTATCAGAGAATGTACTCGCCTGACACTCTGGAAGAGTAGTGTAATATCAGATGTCGGTACCAGGGTCACAATGTCCTAAAATAGAGTAATACAGTTATGACATGTCCAAAATGAAGGTAAATGAAATCTTCAATGCAATCTATATGAATTCTAAGCCAATCTAGGTCAAAGTCAAACTTGGTCAACTCTACAGTCAAACTAAGTCAAATCAAGTCATATTAGGTCACAAGAAGTTAAACTAAGTCAAATAGAGTCAAACAAGGTCAAACAAGTCAAGGTTAGTCAAATCTAGGTTAAAGTCAACTCCTGGTCAACACTCTAATCAAACTAGTCAATTACTAGTCAACATGATCAATCTGGGTCAAGTCTAAGTCAAACTTAGACCAACTAAGGTATTGGTCAAACAAAGACTAGTCAGTCAGGTAATTAAGCCAGGGGTCAACTATTTAAGTCAAACTCTATAAGGTTACTTAACTAACTATAGGCTAACCTGTCTTAGGATACCTAAGATACCATTCTACAAAGCTAAGGTGTAACCAAATCACATATAAATATATATAGTACAATACCAAACTTAATCTTATAATCAAGCTAAACCATAGTCTAACTCAATCAAGACTCAACTCTAAGTATCCTACTTAACCCCATACATATCTTCACTCTACATAGGGCTATCTATATAACCAAGTCATAAATAATACCCTTATATAGGTCAAAGTCTAAACCAACTAGTCAATAGTCTAGGGTTTAGTCAAACTTAGGTCACCAAATCATTTAGAGTCCATCCAAACTATTTCTAGGTCAATTTGGTTAGGGTTTGACCTATAGTTGACTTTGGTCAACCATGGTCAAACTTGTGGTCAAACTAGTTCTACTAGACCTAATGGTCAATTCTAGGCTCACTAGCTATAGGCCATAGGCTCATGTATCTAGGATACCTCATATATCTATACATATATATACAATATTTATACATAGCCTATCAATATATATATATATACACCCAACTACATAGTACCACATATATATAATATATATATCCCATTATATATAACTTATATATACTCTCACATATATTCCAATACATAATTATATAACATAACATATATATATACATACAAAATGTATATGTATATTACCTAATACATATATACAATATATACATAGATATAGAGAGAGGGAAAGAGAGAGAGAGACAGGGAGAGAGAGTGAAGAGAGAAAGGGATGGACAGAACAGTAGGGGGGGGTGTCTCAGATTCCTGAGACAGGAATCCCAGCCCCAAACTCACACACACACAGTCCACATATATATAATATGTATATACCTACACAACTCCCTATGTACACTACCAAATACCCCCAAAATTTACCAACACTCACACATACATATATACTATATATATATACACTGAAATACACCAATACATGTATAAATTATATCAAAAATAGATTTGAATTTCGTTTTTAGAAAACTGGAAAATACTCAAAACTGGAAAAACTGGGACTGTAAACACCCGACTTAGGCTAATGAAAACATCACCTAAATCGAACTAAGGTGACCTAAGCTTGGTTGGTAATAGTAGCCCCAAGGCTAGACTAGGTTCCTAGTGGCCTGACACGGTGTCACGACGCGACACGGCGTGTCCACGAAGGGTTAAAGTCGACCGGGTAAATGAGAATACACTGATACAGTGCGTATCAGAACGAAACCTAAAATCGATCTAGGACACGACACAAAGCGACACAGGCCTCGTGCTCGTGCCCAGAGGTGCGCCTAGGGTTGGGCTTCGTGTCCATGGCCCTGATACGCGTCCACGTGTCGTGTAGAGTGGACACGACACGCGTATCAGGAGCCCTAAAATACGTGTTTTAGACCGCGTGTCAGTGATTTCGCGTGTCTCGTATTCGCGACACGGGACACGTGACACCACGTGGTTGTGTCCAATGTGTCTGTGTTGTGTCCACGACACGTGTGGACACAATATAAAGTGTCGAACACTCGGGTTTTCAGTGTTCAGTGCAGTGTTTAACAGTGGGTTCGTGTCCTGTTTTGGACACGGACACAATCTAAATCGTGCTCAGTCCTAGTGATTTGTGATCTACACTAAAAAAACTATTTTTTCATTCAATTAGTTTTTGAAAATAACACTTTTTAATTCTCACAAGCATTTCATCGAACACTGTTTTAAACACACAGATACGTGTCCGATACGGACACCAAACGAATCCTATTTTTCACCAAACTTGACCTACAGTTCCCTAATCCCTAGATGCATGCAAATATGAAGAGAAAACACAATTTTAGCAAGGGTTATGGACATTTACCTATTTGTGTGAAAACTCAGAAAACCAAGTTAGGGGGGGGTTTGTCCTCTTCACTTGAATGGCCAAAATGATCTCCAACCTTGCTAGCTAGCCTCCCTTGGTATCCTCACTAGTAGGGGGTTCGAACGCAAGAAACGGGGCTCAATTTGGTGGAGAAATGGTCAAGTTATGGAGGTGTGAAGTTGAGGGAAAAATCAAGGTTTTAGTGTAATGAAAATGGGACCTTTTTGTGAAGGGGTGTACATATATAGGGGGGGTGTTCTTGGCTGCCATGGGGGGGTAGGGGTAGGCTATAGGGTCCCCTTCCACCTTGCAAAACTTAGTCTCTAAGGCTTTGACTAGGGTTAGATATTCTAGGTTTCTAAAATATCCTAGAAAGTTAAATATCTAGATATTTATCAACCTAGATATTTACACATAAAGTAAATATCTACACTTAGTCTTCTAGGTTAGTGACTAACCCCTAGATTAGGCTAAACTAGCTTAGGGACTAACATAACACTAATCAATAATTAATTAATAATAAAAACACATAATTTCAAATAATTCCAAATAAATCCTAGAAAATTACCAAAATACCCTTTAGGCCAAAAAGCCCTAATTTGATGTTCTAAGCCTATGGCTAAGCTCACATGATCATGGTTAGTCTCTAGGTTAAGGAATAGCTAGGGTTTACACTAGAGTTTATTAGTAAAATCACAAAGTCACAAGTCATGACTTAGGAATTGGTTTAACCTAACTAAAATCACCAGAAAATCATACCATGACTAAAATACCACTAATAAATAATAAAAATAATAAATTTTCAAAAATATCCCAATTTCAGAAAACTGGGTGTTACAGGAGTTATGAAGATATGCCAGGACTTGATCCACAGATTGTAACTCACAAACTCAATATCATACCGAATGCTAAACCGGTCAAACAACAACAACGACGATTTCGTCCAGACATTATGGATGCAATTGAAGCTGAAGTCAATAAACTCATGGCCTCTGGGTTTATTAGAGAAGAACAACATCCCGATTGGGTGGCTAATATAGTTCATGTCCTTAAAAAGACTGGCAAGATCAGAGTATGCATAGACTACCGCGATCTCAATGCGGCATGTCCTAAAGACGAATTCCCTCTACCAATTACTGATGTTATGATCGATAATACCTGTGGATTCGAACAAATGTCATTCATGGACGGGTATTCTGGGTACAATCAGATTAAAATGCTTCCAGATGACGAGAAACACACTTCCTTCAGAACGCCGATTGGTACATACTGTTATACAGTGATGCCATTCGGTCTCAAGAATGCAGGAGCAACTTATCAACGAGCCATGAGCACTATATTCTGTGAACATTTGCGAAAAATAGTCGAATGCTACGTTGATGATATTGCAGTCAAAAGTCGACAAAAAGAGGATCACATCCAAGATTTGAAGACTATTTTTGATTTAATGCGTAAGCATCAATTAAAGATGAACCCTACTAAGTCCTTCTTAGGCGTCTCTAGTGGCAAATTTCTCGGCTTCGTTATTACCTCGAAAGGTATACACGTGGATCCCGAGAAGATCAAAGCCATCCAAGAGATGCGTCCTCCACACACCTTAAAAGAGCTACGAGGATTTCAAGGAAGGATCGCTTATATCAGGAGATTCATCTCTAATCTTTCAGGACGCTGCAGACCATTCAATAAACTTATGAAGAAAGGTGTTTCTTTTGTCTGGAATGATGAATGTCAGAAAGCATTCGATGATATAAAACAATATCTGATGAGCCCTCCAGTATTGGTACCTCATGTCTCAGGAATACCGTTCCTCTTATATACCCGAGCAATGAGTCATTCATTGGGCGCATTGCTCGCTCAAAAGAATAAAAATGGTCATGAACAAGCCATTTACTATCTCAGTCGTACTATAACCGGAGCTGAACCTCGATATTCACCAGTCGAAAAAAAATGTCTAGCCCTGATGTTCGCTGTTCAAAAGACACGATATTATATCATTGGCCAGACTATTCATGTCATCTCCAGGATCAACCCCATACGAGTTATGATGAAGAAACCAAGTGTTTTAAATTCTCGATTGGCTAACTGGGGAATCTTACTTGCTCAGTATGACATGCATTATATCCCTCAGAAATCAGTCAAAGGACAAGCTTTAGCTGATTTTCTGGCTGCTCATTCAATTCCAGAAAATTCAAAACTCTACGATGAAATTCCAGATGAGGTCCTAGACTCAAACCAAATTGATGAAGAAGATTCTACTTGGCGTCTATTCTTTGACGGAGCTTCAAGAATAGGTCCTAATGGTGACATTGTTGCTGGAGTTGGAATTGTTCTTGTATCACCAGAAGGTCTTGCTATCCAAAGAGCTTATTCTCTCGATCAGCCATGTTTAAACAACGTTGCTGAGTATAATGCATTACTATTGGTCTTCAGCTCGCTAAACATCTGAATATTCAATATTTGGAGGCGTATGGAGACTCTAAACTCATTGTCAATCAGATAAGGGGCACTTATGAAGTTCGCCATCAAGATCTGGTTCCTTATCATAGATCGGCTATATCTATGGCTTC
This sequence comes from Iris pallida, assembly GCA_029216955.1. Classification (NCBI taxonomy): domain Eukaryota; kingdom Viridiplantae; phylum Streptophyta; class Magnoliopsida; order Asparagales; family Iridaceae; genus Iris; species Iris pallida. The sequence continues at coordinate 2,912,261 of JANAVB010042217.1, read as the reverse complement.
CTCATTTGAAGAATTCTTCATCGAGCAAGTTAGGCGAGCATGTAACACAGAAGCTGATGCTCTTGCTAATCTCGCGACAATATTGGCTATTTCGATTAGACGGCAACAAATGATTGTTGTTTACAACCGAGAATTATTTCATCTTAAAAACAACCTAACTCTAGGACTTCCAGTTGACACTGAAGAATCAACATCTCATGATGTCAATGCAACAAGAGGATTTAGATTAAGTCATAAATCATTATCATCTTCATCTGATTCTAGTATGGAATTCACCTTCAGTAATTCAGCTGAGAATCAGAATACAGATAAAGATTGGAGACTTCCTTTCTTAGATTTCGTATTGTATGATATCCTTCCAGATAATCCGAGTGAGGCAGCATCTATCAGACGACGATCACTCAGATTCTATTACAATCATACTACAAAAACTTTATATCGTCGAGCTTATGATGGTTTACTTCTTCGATGTGTTGCTGGTGATGAGGCTCAACAAATTATTCACGAAGCACATGATAGAATTTGTGGAGCACATCAGCCAGGACCAAAACTTCAAGACCGTATTCGACGTATGGGTTATTATTGGCCCACTATGGTATCAGATGCCATAGAATATGCAAGGAAGTGTAAAGCTTGTCAAATTCATGCGGATTTTATTCATCAACTTTCAGAATTTCTACATCCAACAGCAGCATCATGGCCCTTTGAAGCTTGGGGCATGGACATTATTGGCCCGATCAATCCACCGTCATCAAAAGGTCATCGGTTTATTCTCGCAATAACTGATTATTTCTCCAAATGGGCCGAAGCCATTCCTTTATCTGAAGTCAAAACTTCCAATGTCATCAACTTTATCAAGCATCATGTCATCTACAGATTTGGTGTTCCTCGACGCATTATTCATGATAATGGACCACAGTTCGTCAGCCAGAAGTTTACTCGATTCTGCGACGATCATCGGATCAACAATATGGCTTCTACCGCATATAATCCGGCAGCTAACGGATTAGCAGAAGCTTTCAACAAAACCATCATCAAACTCTTAAAGAAGTTTGTTTCTACCAACAAACGTAATTAGAGTGAGAAACTTGGTGAATGTTTGTGGGCTTACCGTACTACAGTTCGTAATGCTACTAAATGTACACCTTTCTCTCTGGTGTACGGATGCGAAGCTGTTCTTCTATTAGAGATTCAAATTCCTTCTTTAAGGATAGCAATCGCTAATGAACTTACCACCGAGAATAATGAGCGTCTTCGACTTCAGGAATTAGAAGCTCTGGATGAAAAATGATTATCTGCTCAACAAAATATCGAATTCTATCAAGCTAGAATCTCAAGAGCTTTTAACAAGAAAGTCAGAGTTCGAGCATATCAAAAAGGAGAACTTGTTCTAACAGTCAGACGTCCTATGACTATGACTCATATGAGCAAAGGCAAATTCGATGCAAAGTGGGAAGGTCCCTATGTTGTGAGCCGAGTCTTCTCAAATGGAGCTTATCAACTCTCAGAACTGGATGGTCGAATTGCTATGATGCCTATCAATGGCAAGTTCCTTAAAAAGTATTATATATAAATATAAATGCTTGTAAATCATCAGACAAGTTCAAGTCTATAAATAAAATTCAAATTTTATTTCATCATGGATGATAGTACATGATATTAAGGAAGATCACTATCATTTTTTTTACATTTGGACGCGGACCGCTGCCGTCCTTCTCGAAAACGCGATCAGCAAAAGAGCTGAGAACTTCTTTACTGGAACCCACGAGGAATTTGCAAGCAGCCATCCTCATGGCTTCCTTTTCTTCAGTCCTTCCTGGATCAAGCAGAAAGTCCAGGATGTCTCGTGGTGGCTGGAGTGCAGACAAACCTTCACCTGCTTCCGCCTCCTTCGGCTGAAATGGATCGGCAGGGCGTTCTTCAGTGCTCTTCTGAGCCTTCGGGGTGATTTCAGTCTTCTTAGATGCTTCTCCAGACGGCATTTTTATGTGAAGAGTAGGAGTGCTCATTCCTGTCAGATTTATGTTCTATTTATATACAGAGATTCCTCAAACAACGAAGTGACACATTCATTCGACGGTTCACCCGTTCATTATCACCTGACGGTTCGTCCGTTCATTACATTTATTCTGACGGTTCGTCCGTTCATTACATCCACCCGACGGTTCATCCGTTCATTTATCACATTCATCCGACGGTTCGCCCGTTCATTATCACTCGACGGTTTACCCGTTCATTCATCATCATCTGACGGTTCATCCGTTCATTATCATTCATTTTAGACGGTTTATCCGTTCACTCCATCATTTGTCAGTTTTCCCGTTCATCTCACATACATTTGATTCATCATCGTTCATCATCCACGTCAGTATCATATTTATGAAAATGATATCTAGTCTTTTGATTCTCGAGTCCAAAGATCATGAAAAATTGAGTTCAAAGATATTTTTATGTCTGAATTCTATTTTTTCTAATCAGTATTAAACTAAGATCATCTCTGGTTTAATATCATCTGATAGAATTACAAAGTTCATTTGTACATTCTATTCTATAGAAATGTGTCATGTATTATTTACCTCTGAACATATTTTCTATAAATATATCATTATCAAAACAACAAAGTCAAAAATCAGATCAAAAGTTCTCATTCGTCTTCATTCAAAATCAAAATATTGATTACAAGTGAAAATGTAAGAGATCTATTTATTAGGAGTTATTAGCTCCTTAATACGATCAAGTACAGTACTCATTTTCTTATCATGAGCTTTGCGAACTCTTTCTGCTGCTTCGACTGTGACATTTTGTTCATTAAAAATGATAATAGCAGATTGGAGACGATTAACTTCTTCAATTTGCTCTGCCTGCATCTGCTCTCGCTCTTGTTGAAGAAGTTGATAGCGTTCAGCTTCTGATATACGAGCAGTTACGACTTTAACTCGCTCTTTTTCTATGGAGGCAATTCGCTCCTGAAGACGAGCTAGCTCCTCTTGTAACTTCTTGAGCTCTTCAGCTTTTGACATTTCATCCTTTGCCAGAAGTTCTACTTTCTGACGAGTAGCTGATATTTCTGCACCCTTTTCTACTAATTTCTCAGATGAAGTAGCGAGAAATTCTTCTAACGCAACTTGCTGGGCCTGGGCCTCATGGTCCAATTGACTGATCTCAGCCACAGTTAAAGATTGAATATCTTCCTTCTTAGTTTCCCAGTATTTTCGGAAAGTTATCTCTAATTCATCCAGGAGATATTCGAAGAAGATACATTGAGATTCGCAGCCAGCATGTTGCAATGCCAGGAGCGGGAAATTGACCACCGTTCGGAGCTCAGAGAAGGGCATAGCTTCGTCTTTCAAGAAACGCTTGGAGTACGTATCCAGATATGAATAGATGATATCTGAATACATCCCCAAAGTCCTTGCCAATTCCGTCTCGAACCCAGGAGTCGCTGTTATCATTGAAGAAGAAGCTTGTATGTTTTCTATCCTGGGAACGGAGGTATGTGCCGCTGGAGAAGTTGGCAAGTGCGAGCTCCAATCATCAGCATCAGTCTGGACAAGTGGAGCATGAGTTGAACTCATTGCTGCAGCAGTTCCTACTAGTCGAAGAAAAAATAATCAACATCTAAAGAAAAAGAAACAGTAAAAACAGAATTTGGAATAAAATTCTACCAGGCTGAGGTTTATATTCTATATATTGAGGGAGTCTTGCGTCTTCTCGTAGCCGATGATGGTGTCCGACACCTGCTTTATGTGACTGCTTCCAGCTCCAGAATTACTGGGCGCTGGAGCGTTGTCCGGAGATTGAGCAGGTTCGGAGCTGAGTTCCATTCTGTTCCCTCTGACTTTATCTTCATCATAATGAGTAGAAGTGCCAGCATGCCAATCCTCTCCTTCTTCAGTTTCTTCTTCTTCTTCAGACTCTTTTTTATCCCCAGCTTCAGGATGAGTCTCTGATCCGGAGTCCATGATGTTCACATCTTCATCTATTCCTTGAGATGGATGAATCCCAGGAACAGTAATGATAGCAAGCTCAGTATTGACTGCCGGTTCAGTCTTTTCTGGAATATCAGTTCGAAGAATGATGTCTTTACAAACATTCTTCAACAAGTCATCAGCAGCTGATAGCTCGGACGTTGGCACGTCTTCATCGCCTCTGGCCAAAGAAATGTTTTTTTCAACCTGAGTTTCTGGAACTTCCGGTTGTTCCATAACTTCTGCCGGGGCTGGTTCTTCTTCAGAATATTCAATCTGGTCATCCAATGCCTGGATGACGCCCTCAGTCCCATGTTCAAAAGGGATCATCCTCATCTCTGAGGGTTCAGTAGCTACTCCTCTTGTTGTCGGAGCAGTCGTTTCCTGAGCTCGAGTGGACTCTACCTCAGTCTGTTCAGCTGAAGTTGCTGGAAGATGAACATAATCAGATTCTGTTTTCTTAGTGGAAGCCGCTTCATTAATCTCTGGCAAGACCCCTCCACTCATAATCGTTTCCAGGAGTTCATTGCCCTTCATTTTGCCGACGGTCTTCTTGACGTACCTGCCTCTCGACCTCCTTGTTATCAAAGGAGCATCGTCTTCATCTGTATCTTCGTCTTTATCGGCGGCGTCATCTTCGTCAATTGAGATGCCACCTAAAGATGAAGTGGCAGTTACTGTCACGCCCCAGTACCGAAATACGGAGACGGACTAGGCCAGCTACTCCATATGAGGTACGTAACGTCATACGGCGATCGTGGCTGTCGAGAGACTAGGGGGTACATGCTACAATCAAGTCTCCTATGGTCCCACAGAGTTCTATGTCTCAATCAATTAAATCACATCAGCAAATAAATGAACATTAAAGATAAACAGTAAGGCGTCCCCGACGCTTCATCAAAATGATCATGAGAGACTAGCTTTATAATTTAGCTGTCTCGGAGAGTCAGGAGTACAAAATTATACACAGCTGCAGTCTGTTTAATTACAATTATGTACTGACACAAAATATCAAGTAATCCGGCTAACAGGTGCCGGTGGCTAAACGCCGCAAAAGTATAAGCAGGAGTGGTGGAGAAGAACCCACTCGAGTCTCCGAACCGCCATGCTCCTAGTATGCACCATGGATGTCAGGGAGGAAGATCGTGTCCTCCGGCTCCGCTACGAGATCTGGCCAAACAAAACCAGCGGGGTCAGCCCCGAATAGCAAGTACCGCTAAAGGGGCACAAGAGTTAAGATTAAAAACCCAGTTAAATAGAATGACTGATAATAGTAATACTTATGCAACTATTATAAGGTAACGCAACATCCTCGAACCCATATGGCACCCTTACAACCAAACAAGGACAAAAGGTGCCGCATGGAGTCGGGACGTGTCGTACTCTATAACTTTCACATAAGTTAAAAAGGTATAAACAATAAAATATCCTGATCGTGACTTCGGTCGATAGCCTATCGCAGCACAATAACCAACCCAATAATCAAACAAGAACATGGGTTGGATCATGTACCATGATAGACCATGTTTCTCAGTCATTCACAAAAGTAGCACTTCACAATCAGAATAAGTCTTCCGTTCATAACTTCGGTCCACAGCCTGTCATAGTACGATAACCAACCCAACAATCAAACAAGAACATGGGTTGGATCACGTACCATGACAGTCCGCTTCCCTCAGTTATTCACGGAAGGTAATAGGATACAAGCAAGTCATTTTCACGGCCAATCAAGTCTACGAGTTTCTAGTGGGACGAGGTTATCCTCGCGTCATGTTATTAGAAATCCTCAGATCGTATCTTTCCAGCAAGGCTAGCCCACCCAGGGGTTCGCGTAGACAGGTATGATTGAGCACAGGTCCCTCGTAAGGCCACATTGCTAAAACATATAATATATAACAGGAATTAATCTGATACAGTCATCCACTTGTTGCAGATGACACAGTATCCGTGGAGACCAGCCGGCGCGTCAAGACAGTATCTCAAGGCGGCTGGTGTAACACGATCTCGGGATTTTGCCCTCCCCATGCATCTAGTATGTTTAGTTGCCTAATTTAACCCTAGGTAAAATCTTGGACTCTCATGCTGTGGCCTGCATGATTATCCTCCTAAAGTCGTACTTTAGTACGAGTACCCCAAAGAGGATCCATGTTAATCAGTATGTCAACATGTGCTACCCTCCTTAGTGTAATGCATCATTGCAAATACGCCACGTGGAGTTACGAGTCATTTGTCGAGCATGAATCAAGAACTGGGACATTCAGGTACATGTATCAGGTAGGAACACTTTGTTCACCGGGGTCACATTAGTGCTCATATCATGCTCGGGACAAAAGGCGTAAGGATATAAAATGGGCATATAATATCTGATAAAATATCGAAAGCGTACGCACAAAAGCACGCACGCTCAAGGGGTGAAAAGTCACGCAGGCTCACTCAGGCTCACTCAAGGCAACGTGCGTGAAAAGTCACGCAGGCTCAAGGTGTCACGACCCGCACCCTGTATAGGGGCACGAGAAGTGGTTACGTCCAGCCTACGCCGCAGTGTCGGCGGTAGTAAGCTGTTCTAGGTTGCTAACTAAACTCATGCAGTGAATATAAAAAGTACTTGTCCAGATATCAGCTCCGAATGGAGGGCAAGTCAAGGGTATGATCTACTCACACACAGTCTAAGCACGAAAAGATAACACAGAAGTTATACCTAAGGAATTAAAGACAACAACAACTAACTACTAAAATAATATACCAATATCTCAAACCAACTTAATACAGACTCAATATCTTAACTTTAATACAACAAGCCAAAACATGAAAGCTAAAGTAGTCTACTAGCTAATCTCCTGAATCACTCCTGAGAGTCAGAACCAAAGGTAGCTAATCCCTCGCCAGGTCCATGGTAAGCAGGGCATGTGTCCTCAGGATTATCATCTGTAATATTTTCAACAGGTCCAATCAGGACGGGAACGAGCACAACTCATCAAGAAAAACCCAAGTAAATGACAAAGAACTATAAAGCAGTTATAGACAGTTTTATTGATGAACATGGCAGTTCTATACAGGTAATGATGGCACAGAGACACAGTAAGATACAAGAAAAGAAAGGTAACTAAAACAAGAGAAGAATCATGGCAATGAAGACTGTAACAAAAGCTAACTGAACTAGAATATCATGTGTGAGTCCAGACAGTACGATATAAGTCTAATATAATTCCAGTGTGAGTCCAGTCCATATAATCTGATACCAGATAATTTCCAGTACAAGATGAGTCCAACAGTGATCAATGAAACCAGGGTGAGTCCAACTATGATCTAACAGTGTGTTTTAAAATACCGAGGTCAACATGTAAACGGCTGTAGGTATCAGGCACATCTCTCACTGATCAGGCAAGAGATGGCTATGCTTCCGGTAGATTCCAGTAGGAGATTCCAGATTTGGGGTATGTCTACATGTCTTACTCAATATTTCCCCGCCCAGCAAGTGAATCCAGTACAAGACACAAAAATCGAGATGAGTCCGGCCAAATGATGATTCCAGAAATGATTCCAGAATGATTCCAGTAATTCCAGTAATAGAGATCAGTAAGTAAGGTATGTGTCGCATACATGAATCCAGAAATATCCATACGTGTTGATACAGAGAATCACATAGAACTAACTAGAACTGAAATACAGTAATCGACAAATAAATGAGAGAATTATCAGAGAATGTACTCGCCTGTTACTCTGGAAAGAGTAGTGTAATATCAGATGTCTGTACCAAGGTCACAATGTCCTAAAATAGAGCAATACAGTTATGACATGTCCAAAATGAAGGTAAATAAAATCTACGATGCAATCTATATGAATTCTAAGCCAATCTAGGTCAAAGTCAAACTAGGTCAACACTACAGTCAAACTAAGTCAAATCAAGTCATACTAGGTCACAAGAAGTTAAACTACGTCATTCAAGGTTAAACAAGGTTAAACAAGTCTAATCTAGGTTACAGTCAACCCTTGGTCAAACATTCTAGCCAAACTAGTTAAGTTATCTAGGGCTTAGTCAAAAATGGTCAGATTAGTCAATACTAGTCAACATGGTCAAAGTCTAGGTCAATCTTAGACTAACTAAGGTTTTGGTTAATCATATACCAGTCTGTAAGATAATTAGGTCAATGGCCAACTCTAACTCAAACTCTATAAGGCTAACTCAAAACCAAACATAGGCTAACCTGTCTTAGAATACCTAAGATACTATACTACAATTACCTATACAAAGTATACCACACATAAATACATATAGTACAATACCAAACTTAACCCTATAATCAAGCAAATCCATACTCTAACTCAAATCAAGACTCAACTCCTATTATCTCACTTAACCCCATACATATCTTCATCTACATGGGACTACCCATATAACTCAAGTTACAATAATACCCTTATATAGGTCAAAACCCTAACCAACTAGTTTACAGTCTAGGGTTTAGTCAAACCTTAGTCACCAAGTCATTTAGAGTCCATCTAAGTCCATTCTAGGTCAATTAGGTCAAGGTTTGACCTATAGTTGACTTTGGTCAACCTTGGTCAACAATGGTTACTAGTAGGGTTTTTGGTCCATTAGGTCAATTTAGGGTTAGCCCTTATGCCATAGGCTAGATACTCTTGGCCATAGGCCATCTTATAGGTTTTCATATAAACCTATACTAGAAGTTATACATATATATATATATATATATATATATATATATATATATATATATATATATATATATATATATATATATATATATATATATATATATATATATATACTCTATCTACCCATATACCAAAATAGGATTTCTATATACTATACAACTCACATACACATATTTATATAACATCACTATAGGAAAACTAATACAAATATACATATATCAATATATATATATATATACCTATATATATATAAACCCATATATATACTATATATATATAGAGAGACAAAGGGAAAGAGAGAGAGACTGAATGAGAGAGAGTGAGACAGTGAGAGAGGGGTCTGGACTGAGAAGGGGGAGGGTCATGGTTTCCAGAAATTCTGGAACCAAACCTGGCCCAAACACACACACACACAGGATACATATATACATACATATGTATATATATATAACTACACACACACACCACCATTTCTCCCCAAATTTCACCCACACACACACTAACATTTATACAACATGTTAACCTAATAATAACATAGCATTATATGCAAAAATCATCATTAAAATACAATCAAAATTCATTTTTAGAAAACTGGGAATAAATCCCAAAACTGGAATATTGGACAATAAACCTAGATCTTAGGTTAAACCAAACACCACCTAAATCAAACTAAAATGGCCCAATGTTGGTTGGTAACTGTAGCCCCTAGGTTAGACTAGGTCCCTAGTAGCCTGACACGGTGTCACGACACGACACGGCGTGTCCACGAGGGTTCAAAGTCGCTCGGGTAAACGAGAATACACTGATACACACGTATCAGTGCAAAAACTAAAAAGGGTCTAGGACACGACACAAGGCGACACAGGCCTCGTGCTCGTACCCGAAGGTGCGCCTAGGTCTAGGCTACGTATCCATGGGCCTGATATGTGTCCACGAGTCGTGTAGAGGGGACACGACACACGTATCAGAAGCCCTAAAATACGTTTTCAGACTGTGTGTCAGTGTTTTCGCGTGTCTCGTGTTCGCGACACGGGACACGTGACACCACGTGGTTGTGTCCAATGTGTTCGCCTATGGATAGGCTTCGTGTCTATGACACTACGAAGTGTCCACATGTCGTGTACAGTGGACACGACACGCTCAAAGTCGAGTGTCTGTGTGTGTACACTGTATATAGAACGACCCTTCATGAGTCGATTTTGTGTCCGACACGACACGAGGTCATCCCAAACTTTGGGGATGACCTGTCAGTCATTGCCCCGTGTCGTGTGTCAAGTTTGACGTGTCCAAGTGATGTGTCCAGTGAGAACTGACACAGTGGTAGCAGGGCATTTTCCCTGTGTACTGTGCAGTGTGTCCCGAGGGCTTTGTGTCCAGTTTTGGACACGACACAAGGCCAACTTGTGCTCAGTGAGTAGGGGTTAGGGTTAGCTAGGTCTAGGCTAGAATTTGGTTCAAAAACATTTGGAAAACAGTGTGTATTTTATACTATGACAGTGAGCAATTTACACTAAAATTCAATGATTTAACAAATAGGATACGTGTCCGATACGACACCAAACAAACCCTAAAATTTACCAAACCTAAAAACAGAGCTAGGGTTTACCTAGATGCATGCAATTGTGAAGAAAAACACTATATTAACAAGGTTTAGGAATAATTACCTCTTGGTGCACAAAGTCTTGAATTTCACTAAATGAGGGTGTATCCTCTAACCTCAACTTGTCCTTGCTTGATGAAACTTGAGTATCACACTTCCCTAGGCTCCCTTAGATTGTAGGTGACCCAATGGAGAAAACTAGAGGTCCAAATCTTGTGAAATGAAGAAGTTATGGCTAAATGAGTGGGGTAGTTTTCTAGGTTTTCTTCTAGGTTTTGATTTCACATGAACTTGGTTTTGAGATCTAAGTGTTGGTTATATAGGAAGGGGGTGGCAAGGGGGTGTCATGGCCGGCCACACAATGGTCATGGGGGGGGAGGGGGTTCAAGACTTCTAGGCTAAGAGAATGACTTTGGTGCCAAAGAATAGATCTTTTGCACAAATCAAGCATAATATCTATTAAAGGTAGTTTAGATATTTTCATTCTTTGACTAAATGAAAATATCACCCTCTAGTCATTCTAGGTTAGGGATTAACCTATAGATTAGGGTAATCTAAGTTAGGGACTCTCAAGTCACTAATCAAGAGTCCATGAATAGTAAAATCTCACTAATCCCACTTAATTCCAATTAAATCCTAGAAAATTACCAAAATACCCTTTAGGCTAAAAAGCTCTAATTTGATGTTCTAAACCTATGGCTAGGCTCACATGATCATGGTTAGTCTCTAGGACAAGTAACTCTAAGGTTACACTAGGGTTTCATTAGTAAATTATAAAGTCATAAGCCATGACTTAGAAAATAATTTTAATCTAACTAAAAATCACCAAAATTCATAACATGACTAAATCACCATTAATAAATAATAAAAATAATAAATTTTCAAAAATACCCCAATTTCAGAAAACTGGGTCTTACACAAGGGGAGAGCTGCGTGAAAAGTCACGCAAGCTCAAGGAGAGAGCTGCGTGAAAAGTCACGCAAGCTCAAGGAGAGAGAGCTGTGTGAAAAGTCACGCAAGCTCAAGGAGAGAGCTGCGTGAAAAGTCACGCAAGCTCAAGGAGAGAGCTGCGTGAAAAGTCACGCAAGCTCAAGGAGATAGCTGCGTGAAAAGTCACGCAAGCTCAAGGAGAGAGCTGCGTGAAAAGTCACGACAGGAGCACACTGTTCACTGTCTTCTCCAAACAGCAAGAACACCATGGTTGAACCCAATCTTCAAAGCCTCATAACTTGGCCATCCGAACTCCAAATCCAGATTTCCAAAGTTCCAACTTGGGTGAAACTGAATGCTCTTCCACATAGAAGCATCAAAAACCCATAAAATCCAACTAAAGTAGATCAAACCATACAAAATCCGAAAATGATTAAAATCTAGATCTACAAAAATCAAAGCTTCAAAATGAAAATTTCCAAGTTCTAAACTAGTGTAGATTGAGGAGAAGAACATGTTTTGGCAAATAGTTTTGTAAGAAATCATTGACAAAATATGGATCCATCTCTTGAGCAAGTTGGTACTTGCCTTGGTTGGTGGAGGAAATAAATGAGAGGAAGTAAATGAGAGGAGAGAGAATGAGATGGGTTATATATATAAAGATCTTGGGCCCATGGGTTCATGATGAACCAAAGGGTTCAAGATGAACCATTGGTGAACCAAGAATAGGTTACCCAAATGAGCCAAAACTGTAGGCCCAAATGCAGAAAATAAATTAGGAAGTAATATTTTGTCGAATATTTTTGGAAAATGCATGAAGAAATACTGCATAATAAATATCGTATAAATACAAGGTAAATACAAATTATTAATTTTACATATTAAAATACGTATTCCAGGATCGGGGAGTGACAGTTACTGAGACCCATTTCTTCTTCTTCTTAGATGTCTGAGACTTAGTACTCTTTTTGGAGACTGTCTCAGATTCATCACTTCGCTTCCTCTTAGAAAGGGATATAAATATGGGAGGAAGAACTTCATCAGGAAAATTTTGCTCTTGAAATAAGTCATATAGGGGCTCAACCTCCGCTGTCTCATCTTCAGGTTCCGGAGAAAATCGTTGAGTAACAATCTTCTTCTTCGACCTCTTTGATGGAGCTGGGTCGTCTTCCGCAACAAAAGTCTTCAGATGGAAACTCGGCATGAAGGTGCTCGACGAAACATAGAAGCGAGCATATGTGTAGAGCATCTTCGTCCCCGTGCTGGATAAAGGATTAGGCATAGAGAATACAGCTTTTGTATCTCTAGCCGCGAAGTATCTCCAGGCCCGAGCTCCGTCAATAAGCCCTCCACGAGCAGAAAGGCAGGTGGTGGCATTCCCAACATGAAGTTGGTCATATCCGAATTGCCTGGCAAATCGGCTCGGTAGATACGGCTCCAGATACGTCATTTCTTCATGACGGTATACCAGATGAGAGGGCCGGATTCTCTGCAACCACTGAAAGGCTACATCATCTAGCCTGTTCTTTTTATCTCTGTCTATCATATTCAAGGGCATGCTCTCATAACCCAGTGGTGGAGGGACACATTGAATGGACCAATGTGACGCTCGATTCAGAATATTTTTGCATTCTGGAAGAGTGTGAACCTTCCAGAAAGTTTCTCCAGAATACTTCTCCAAAAAGAGACTGCCACTCCCTCCTGCTCCTGGAGGTATCAGACCGTCATGATGGAGAAGAAGCCAACCATATAGATATGTGAAGGGCATCTCTATTCTCGGGAATTCATCGGTCATCCTCCTCTGATTAGATAGCATATTGGTTACAAAATTCCGAAGACCTGCGTTCAGCCTACAAGTCATCGCTGATAATAAGTCTATCTTATAACCATACATAAGGCGCACTGCTGCAAAAATAACGCCTCTATGTATTCTGTCCAGAGAGCTGGAGCCAGAAACGACGAATCTTCTTAACCAAAGAGATAGGAATCCGGCTAAATGACCGTTCCTTGACAAAGTCTTTCCACTCTGTCTCACATACGAGCTAAAGGTGGTTCCAGCTTTAAACTCATACCAGTCTTCATCGATCGTAAAATCCTTGCAGTCATACTTCTCTAGTAGATAAATGATTTCACTCTCAGAGAGAGGCTTGAAGGAGTTAATTTGGTACCATCTCTTCTCGTTTATCTTTTTTTCATCCTTTTTCTGGTTCATGAAAAGATAAGACATCCACTTCTGGATGTGGTTGCCAGTTTCTTCCTTAGTACTCTTGTAATATAGAGTACATGTGCCAAAATGGCACATCATCTCTTCAAACAGGTGCACCATCTCCGGATTCTTCTTCGACAGAAAGTTCAACTCTTCTGTCGTAGGCACATACTCTTCATACGGTAGTGTGCCTGAAGGCAGATGCGAGATGTATTCCATCTCATGAAGGGCAAAGCCCATCTCCCCTTTGGGAGTCATAAATGTCCCCGTCCTGTGGTTATACCTCTCAATCAAGGCCAGGAACAGAAAGGGGTTGGGTCTGAAACCGTAGGATGAATTGACGATTGCGTCATAAAGGTTTATCTTCTTCAACTCACTCTCAAACTTCTCCAGAGCCCAATGGACCAAAGTCCTCCACCTCATGTTTTCCTGATTCATTAAGCCGTTCATCCTCGGCGTCGAATCGGTGGGGTAGAATGCATTCTCGTTTGCCATGAATTTATTTATGAAAACAGGCATCCTGAATGGCATCAATATTGATGAGTCTTCGGGTGGTACACATCCCGGCTTCAAACCTCGAAACACGGATACATGATTCTCTGGGGAACTAAAGAATCCCTCCTTCCTGTAAATGATATGGCTCGCTTTTGCCTGCTGATATTCTGTCAAGTGCCAGGACATCTTTCTGGGATAACTGGCATGCATGAATCTCATGATAGATAAGCCCCTAGAAACCTTCGGCCAGTACATGGGCTGTCTTGCATCACCTTCGAAATAGAAGCAGACTTTCTCTCTGATGCCCTTTGGTTGTGACTTTTGTGCTATGGCATCCCCGAACAGAAATGCTGGTTTCTTGTGGGACACCAAATCAAGACTCTGAAAGGGTTGACCATTCATCAGACAGAGTAGAGTTGTATGGTCTTGATTTGTCAACAACGACAGTCTGGCTTCTGGAAGGTCAAATTGAGGAAATTGTACATGAGATAAATCATGTTTAAATGAAAAACTCAAGTGCCCTTCATAATCTGTCTCTTCACTTCGGATGTTCACTACAGAAAATAAAAGAAGACAAGGTCAGATGTGTTTCAGTAAAATCTATGTCTACAAGCCTTATGCGTGTATAGAGTGCTCGAAGGAAATTTTATAAGTCACGCAGACTTCAGACAGATATACTATCAAGACACGCTGAATGATTTATTCACGCAGGTGATTAATTCACGCAAAATCCAGACAGATTAAAATAAAAATCATGCATTATTGCCAGAATCACATTTAAGTGAAAATGACAAAAATACGCTGACAGATCAAGACTAATCTATCCATAGGATGACTCTCAGAAGCTGCGTGAATAATTCAACATTGACATTTCTGCCAACATGTGAAAAATCATGCAGAGTCATGAAAGCTGCATGAATAATTCAAACATTGACATCCCTGCCAATACATGAAAAATCACGCAGAGTCATGAGAGCCATGCTCATTTGCGTGAAACACAGAGCTTCGTAAACACGAAGATGTGAAGTATGGCTGACCCTAAAGAGGGGGCATACTTTATTAATATCCTGTGCCCTAAGAAGGGGGGATATATTTCTGAAGTTCATTATTTGTTTTAAGATCCTAAGATTTCTATGTGGAGTTCAACTTCATCAAAGTCATCTTCATCAAGTCATCTTCAACAGTTCGTATCCCCATCCATCACTTACGCTGCATAGGAGGATGCGTGACTTCTCGTCGAGGAAGTCTGTCGGTGGTGGCACGCGAGAAAGTCGCAGGAGCTTTCCCCTTGGCCCGAGCGTCGGTTTTCTTAGGAGCCATTGCTGCTGAGAAGGGGAAGAAGAAGTCGGGGAAGATGAAGTTTCTCTTCTGTGGATTTTTCTCTCTCTAAAGTAAGTAAAGAAGGAAAGAAGTGATTTATGGCTTATTTATAGGCTCATGAAGAATTCCAAACGGCAACATCATTATTTACCTCGATTTAGGAGCTTTGCACGGGATCCTAACTGCACAGAATCCCAACAGTCCAAATCATTTCGGAGTAAATTTCTCTTTAAAGTCATCTCAGCGTGACTAAATTCATTTTATCATCTCGATTTCAAAGTATTTCGAAATAATTTATCATTTTTTCGAAAACTTTGAAGGGAGTTTTATAGGCCTCAAAAATGAAAGTCACGCTGAGTTGATCAGGACAAAGTCTAAAAGTCACGCTGAGTTGATCAGGACAAAGTCTAAAAGTCACGCTGAGTTGATCAGGACAAAGTCTAAAAGTCACGCTGAGTTGATCAAAACAATGTTTAAAAGTTACGCTGGGTTCTACCAGACTATTTCTTCAAATATACGCAGAGACAGCTCATCATTTGTCAGAGTGTCATTATGACTGATAGCACGACAGTCAAAGAATATCTCCTCGCATGCCACGTACGCACGGAACTCGAGAGATCACAGCCGACTATTGCGTGACTTTCGAAATCTTCTTCAACAAGACTCAGCCTTCATCAAGTTGGCGTATCAAAAGATCTTATTATCATTTAATGCGACTGACAAGGCAATCAATGTCAGAGATTTTGTGTCAGTCGAGGCACGTCGAATCAAGACAGCTGGCAGTTCTGACTCAAGTCTGCGTATATTTTGAACTTCTACGTTCCTTCCTCAAGCTTGCGTGCATTTTGAAGCTTTCTGCCCCAAGTCTGCATAGATTCTGAAGCTTTCTGCCCCAAGTCTGCGTGGATTCTGAAGCTTTCTGCCCCAAGTCTGCGTGGATTCTGAAGTTTTTTGCCCCAAGTCTGCGTGGATTTCGTCCTCAACAAGCCTGCGTGGATTTCATCAAATTGGAGTACGTGGCAGTCATGCCACCAATCTCTCACATGCGTGTCCTGTAACTTGTACACGACTCATGCACGATTGCCATGTGTCCAACAGTTACAGGCCACGTCCAGTAACTGCTCATAACCTTGCATATGTTAAATCCTGCATGATTTTTAACTATGCACAGGTTGTGAAGACAGTTATCTTTTCAGTTATTTTTGACTCTATAAATAGAGTTCTTTTCTCATTCATTGTACATATACATAGCTATCTAAATTGCTGTCGAATTCTTGAGAGCTTTTCTTCTTCGCATCGTCTAAGGGATAAAGCGATCGTCTTCTAGATCGGATTCCTACAGTTGTATTTTCCCAGATACACAATAAATAAAGTGAATTTATTTATGGAAAACAATGACTGACTTGGCCGCATACGGCAATGGAAGAAGTTCAAGTTCCGAAGGTAGTTGAAGAGTTTCTAGACGTATTTCCCGAAGAACTTCCAGGTCTACCACCGGTTAGAGATATTGAGTTCAGCATAGAATTGACATCCGGAACTAAACCGATATCAGATCGGGTTTACAGAATGGCGGATTTGGAGCAGGCCAAGGTATATCAGCACATAGAGGAACTGAAGGAGAAGAAGTTTATCCAAGCTAGCATGTCACCATGGGCAGCACCAGTGGTACTTGTGGAGAAGAATGATGGGTCATCCAGATTGTGCATCGATTACAGGAAGCTTAACGCGGCAACAGTAAAGAATAAGTACCCACTACCAAGGATCGACGACTTGTTTGATCAGTTGAGCAAAGCTAGAGTTTTCTCCAAGATAGATCTTCGTTCAGGGTACCATCAAGTGAGGGTTCGGAAGGAAGATATTCCCAAAATAGCATTTAGGTCGAAGTATGGACATTATGAATTCTTAGTAATGCCGTTTGGTTTGACCAATGCTCCAGCAATATTTATGGATTTGATGAACCGCATCTTTATGCCTTATTTAGATCAGTTTGTCGTGGTGTTTCTCGACGACATTCTCGTATACTCTGCTAGTGAAGAGGAGCATGAAGACCACCTCAGAAAAGTGTTACAGGTTCTGAGGGAGAACCAGTTGTATGCCAAGCTCAGTAAGTATGAGTTCTGGATGGATCACATTTCATTTTTGGGTCATATCATATCAGGAGCTAGAGTAGCAGTAGATCCCAAGAAGGTAGAAGCAGTAGAGAGATGGCCAGTACCCAAGACCGTAGCTGATGTACGGAGTTTCTTGGGATTGGCAGGATATTACAGAAGATTTGTATCAGATTTTGCAAGACTTTCAGCACCCATGACCCGCTTGACACGAAAGAATGTACCATTCGTCTGGTCGGCAGAATGCCAGGCATCATTTGAGAATCTGAAGCAGAAGTTGATATCAGCGCCTATTCTTACATTGCCAGTTGGACCCGGAGGTTTCACAGTATATTGCGATGCGTCAGGTATAGGACTTGGATGTGTCCTCATGCAACATGGGAAGGTGATAGCGTATGCATCTAGGCAACTTCGAGACCACGAGAAGAATTACCCAACTCATGACTTGGAGTTGGCGGCAGTAGTATTTGCTTTGAAGCTATGGAGGCATTACTTATATGGTGATCGAGTAGACATGTACACAGATCATAAAAGTCTGAAGTACATCTTTACTCAGAAGGAGCTGAACATGAGACAGAGAAGATGGTTGGAGTTGATCAAGGATTATGACGTGGAGCTTCAGTATCATCCAGGCAAGGCTAATGTGGTAGCAGACGCTCTTAACAGGAGAGGCGGCACATTTATGTTGACAACGCAGAAGCATATCTTAGAAGACCTTCAGGAGATGGGCATTGAAGTTATACTTCCTAGTGATATAGGAGTTCTAACAAGCCTACAAGTTCAATCTAACTTGGTAGACAGGATCAAGGCAGCTCAGGCACAGGACCCAAGGATTCAGAAGCTTATAGTAGAATATGAGTCAGAACTCAGGAAGGAAATGAGGATTCATGAAGACGGTACACTTAGGTTTGGATCATGTCTATGTGTGCCTAGTGGAGATATCAGACATGAAGTTATGGCAGAAGCTCACAGTTCCCAGTATTCTATACATCCTGGAGGGACCAAGATGTACCAAGATATCAAGCAGCACTTCTGGTGGAATAGAATGAAGAGGGAGATAGCTAGATTTGTTTCCCGTTGCTTGATATGTCAGCAAGTGAAGGCAGAACAGCAGAGGCCAGCTGGGTTATTGCAACCGCTTCCTATCCCGGAATGGAAGTGGGAGCACATCACAATGGACTTTGTGACCGGTTTACCGAGATCACCGAGTGGTAAAGATGCTATTTGAGTGATAGTGGACCGGCTTACAAAGGTAGCACACTTTCTTCCTTTCAGAGTAGGGCAATCTACAGAAAAGTTGGCAGAGTTATATATGCAACAGATAGTCAGACAGCATGGAGTTCCTGTCAGTATTGTGTCAGACAGAGATACCCGTTTCACATCACATTTCTGGAAGAGCTTATATCATAGTATGGGTACCAAGTTAAGATTTAGCACGGCTTACCATCCACAGACGGACGGGCAATCAGAAAGAACCATTCAGACTTTGGAAGATATGTTGCGAGCGTGCACCCTAGAGTTTAGAGGATCTTGGGAGAGCCACCTGTACTTAGTTGAGTTTTCATATAACAACAGTTATCAAGCCAGTATCCAGATGGCACCATTTGAAGCACTATATGGTAAGAAATATAGATCGCCACTAGCATGGGATGATATCGGGAAAAGGAAGATGCTAGGCCCGGAATTGATTGTTCAGACAGTTGAAGTGGTTAAAGGAATTAGAGAGCGACTTCGAGTTGCGCAGGATCGACATCGTCATTGGGCGGACCAGCATCGTAGGCCGCTAGAGTTTTCTGTTGGGGACCACGTATTCTTGCGGATCTCACCTACCCGTGGGGTCATTAGATTTGGCATTCGCGGGAAGTTGAGTCCGAGGTACGTAGGACCATTCGTTATCCTTGATAGGGTAGGCGATGTTGCTTATCGTTTATCTCTTCCACCATCGTTACGAGAAGTGCATGACATGTTTCATGTATCTCAGCTGCGAAGGTATGTATCGGACCCCAGCCATATCCTTGATCATTCTGAGTTGGTTGTTGGTACCAACTTGTCTTACGAGGAGCAGCCGGTGTCCATTTTGGACCGAAGAGAGAAGATACTCAAGAACCGAACAATTAGCCTTGTCCGGGTTGCTTGGGGACATCACTCTTTAGGGGAGTCAACGTGGAAACGTGAGGATGATATCCGATCACGATATCCACACCTATTTGACTCACAAGGTATATCTCTTTTTGTATACCTTGATCGTATTTAGCTCCTCATGCTTGTCACCCTATGCGTAGAACTACTTGATATCGTAGGTTGTTAATATAGATATGTTATCTGCTAGTTAATATTGAAGAATGATTGCTTGCTTAAGTTTCTTGTACCTAGATTAATTTAGTTTCGATATTCCTATCCTGCTTGGATTTGAAATTCCGAGGACGGAATTTTTCTAAGGAGGGTAGAGATGTCACTTCCCGTTCCCAGAATACGTATTTTTATACATGTGTTGCTTTAATATATTTATTTTATATTTATCATGTATTGTTCTGTAATTAAACTCCTTTAATTAATTTTTTGTAATTTTATTTCCGTATTTTATTTTCTGCTTTCATACTCTGCTTTAACTTTACTTTGGGTTCGGCTTGGATTGGTTTAGTTAAGTATGTTGGTTCAGCATGAACCGAAATAAACTCCCACCTACCACCACCCCTTTCATTTAAAGCCATCTCCTTTCTCTCTCTTCATTACTTCACAATAATCTCCTTCTTCCTCATAACTCCTCCCCCACCTACCAGCCGCCAAGGCAAGTGCCAAACTTGCTTCTTGATAGATCACCATTATTATTATTTCATCATCTTCCTTACTTGATTTTGAGCCTCTTTAGTACTTAGCATTTCCAATTTCCATGGTTCATTTCTTGTAGATCTAAGTTTAATGCATTTTTCGGATTTCTTAGGTTTTGATCTAGTAAACTTTGTTATTTTTAAGTTTTGATGGTTCCATGTTGTAGAAAATTTCGTTCTACCCTATTTTGACCTATGGAAGTTCAGATTTGGGCTTGTAATGAAGGATTTAGAGAGCTTAGAAGCTATGGTTTCCATGGTTCTGTCCTTAGAAAAATTCGGAGAAGAAGAACAGACCCTGGCCGCATGGTAATGCTTGGCCGCATGAGTCTTCATGCGGCAAGTCATCCTGGCCGCATGGACTTAGTCAGCCGCATGGGCTTTAGTTAGCCGCATGGCCTTTAGTTAGCCGCATGGGCTTAGATAGCCGCATGAGCTTACCTGTCGCATGAGTTTTTAGCTGGCCGCATATGCACTCAGTCCTTCAGCCGCATGAGCCGCGTGTCATTTCCAGTCGCATGGGCGCAAGTCTTTCCGAGCCACATGGGGCTTGCTAGCTCTCAGCCGCATGGAGTTTTTCTTGGCCGCATGGGCGTAAGTCTTTCCGAGCCGCATGGGGCTTGCTAGCTCTCAGCCGCATGGAGTTTCTCTTGGCCGCATGGGCGCATGTTACCCGTAGCCGCATGAGAACCCTTTAGTTTTGGTAGCATAAGTTCAGGATTATTTTTTTTGACGCATAAGCTCCTATTGATTTAGTCGCATGAGACTCAGCTCCCGATGGCCGTTGGGCCTTATTACATGACTGACTTGGCCGCATACGGCATGGAATCCTATTTTGATTCTGGTCGCATAAGGATCCTGACTTATCTAGCCGCATAGATGGGCATCCATGTTACTGCCATTTATTGTGCTTTTTATTATTTCTTGTCCCGAATTAACATTGATTGTTATCTTGACAAGGATTGATATCTTAATTTAAAATAATTGATTATGTGTTCCTAGTCGGAACTAAGAGACTGGCTAGTCGTCTTATTGAAATGAACGAATGAGACACGTTCATATTAACTATGAACTATTGCAATCGACTGGCTAATCTCAAATATTGGCATACAGGCACATGCATGCTTCAAATTATTTATTTATTTTATTTATTTACCTTACAAAAATAGCATGTGTACTTCATGGTCAAGGCATGATTACTCCGTGGTTAGTTTTGATTGTTGCATTACGCTATGTGAGACCTACAACCTGACCGTACTGGTATCGTTGTAGAGTTGTGTATATCGTACCCCGTACGAAAGTACTCATTTGAATGACCATGACCCACGGCATGGGACTTCACTCAACGTAGAGACTATTAAGTTAAATAAAATAATGATGGCATGGAGAGAATGGATTTCTGAGTTCTTACATGGCAGCCCTCTTGGGACTAGTAGTGCCCGACAGGCCGGTTGGTCCCCACAGATACTGCAAATCTACCATACGGGCAGGGAGCGGTATCTGGTTATATTATCTATGGTATATTGTATATTGATGACGGGCGTCCCGCTGGGACTCGTCTAATTCATGATTGGCACAATTGATAGACTGGGTAAACTAGCCTTGTTTGTACATAGTAAGAACTGAGGAATCCTCTATTGCATAAATCCAGGATAACCTGAAACTTACAGTAGCAAGCCGTAGTAGTTGCATGGCCGTTTAAGCTGATTTGTTTGTGTACTGTCTCTACTCTGATGATTAACTAAGATGATCGGAATATCAGGACATGACGGATCAACTTCTGTCCTTGTTTGGTTGGGAGGTTGGTTCGAAGTATCGTGATGTGATGTGAATCTCAGTAGTCAGCAGAGATCTATTTATTATGTTTCCTATTATTGGTTTTACTCCTCATATCGTGCTTCCTTGCGGTACTTGCTATTAGAGGTCTAACCTCTCTGGTTTTGCATGGCCAGATTTAGAGCCGGTCTCCGAGGATCCAGCTTACTTCTACCTCCAAGATGGTCAACACTAGAGGGATGATCGCAGGAGGACTCGAGTGGGTTTCTTACTTCACCACTCGTTTTGTGAATTACTTTATACTTTGCCACTTGGCACCGACATGTTAGTCGGATTGTCTTGTACTTACTTTTGCACAATTATAACTAAGTCAGGCTGCAGCTGATAACAATTGTGTATACTTACTACATCATCTGGCTGTATTTTGTAAAGCCAGATATCAAGAACATTTTGACTGAGCGTTTGGGACGCCTTACTGCTTTATCTCACATGTTCTCTATTTCCGTTTATTGTTTGAATGATTGAGACAATAGATGTGAAGTGACTATAGTGAGACTTTTATGTAGTATGCACCCCCTCGTCTTATTAGACAGCATTGATCGTATTATACGGTATTCATCTACCCGTAATACGTAGCTGGCTGAGTCATTCCCCCGCTCTCCAGTATTCTGGTTCTGGGGCGTAACATAATTCTAATTTGATGAGGGGCCAAATTAGAAATATTAAAACATATAAATATATGTATTCATTAGGGTTATGGTCCATAACTTATACGGCCACAAAAATAGAGATTTTCTTCTTTTTTTTCTATTCTGCATCCCCATCAACAGAAGAGAGGGACAAAGCATTCGGATTCCTCTTTGTCATTAAGGATCGTAGCAAGTTGGAAGATCGAACCCAATAAAGAGACGTTCGCTTCAAGATCCATCAAGTCTAGCAATGGATTCAGGTACGCTTCCGCAATTTAATTTATGTTCTTCATCTCATGAATCGACATGGCACAATAAAATTTCTAACAGTCACTACTCGCTAGGTGGGTGAATTATGATTAATCCTTAATTGCATTTTTTTCTTCTTCATGTTTTTAGGTATCTCTCACTGTAAACAAGTGTGGTTACCTATATTGAAATGAGTTCGACTACGGAAACTAAAAATAAGAACTCAAAATAAGAACTTGCAATATAGATAGTAATATGTGGATTTCACTAATATTGAAAGTGTACTTATTTTTACTTTAACCCTTTGGAAAAAGAAATGATCGATTCGATGATGCATGTAATCCAACTGCTCTTCATGGCTGAGTTTAAAAATTAGGAACTCGTGAGTTCCTCTAGAATTTTTTTTATTGAAATAGGGTCTTCTGATCCATATATAAAAACAAAAATGCTTTGTTGTCCGTAGGCTTGAACCGTAGTCATGATCCGCGAGCCACGTGTCGCCAACCGATTGTACCCTCCCTCCTCCCGCTAACTTCCGGTGCCACCCGTCATACGTGGCCCGCAGGCCAAGACTACGGTCCAAGTCCACGGACAACGTAGCACCGTCGATATAAAAATTGTGTCAGTTAATAATACATGCCTCCTCCAGATGTCCTTCAACCACTCATAGCCACCTTAAATATGCTAATTTGTTTGAATATATATGCTGACACTGACATGAATATATGTATCAAGTCATGGCAGTACTCATGAATTGTGTAGCCTTCTGTTTCTAGCTCTAGCTCTCTCTCTCTCAACTGGCTGGCTAGTACTAGCTAGCAGCTTCTACACAGAGCATCTTCATCCTATGTAACATAGTAGCTTTCTTGAATGGAAGAGTTTTGCAGCAATTAGTTTGGGGATACTGCAACAGCCACATGCAGAGATGGTGTCCCGTGAGCCATTGGGGCTAGCTATAGTTAATGTGTTTGTCACTACCTACTGCCATCATACTAAGAAGAGAGGTTTCGTTAAGAGATGCATGCCTATAATATTGGCATTTACTATACTTCTGTATATATGGAAATTTTCATGTACTCGTACCACCTTTCAAATGCAAAAGGAGGTTGCACTCAGGACCGGCCCTAGGATAAGCCTGATAAGCCATAGAGTTTGGATAATCTTCCTTGTCATGACAGTCCTTCAGACCTCTAAGTCTCCACCTCTCCGTCAATATAGCATCTGCGGTCCATCCCAATTCCTCTCTGTCTAGCAATCCACAAGACCCATAGTTTGGGTTCCCACTGGACAGGCCTCAAGTAGTTCAAAGTGATGAATTCAGAATTCGGGTCGCACGATACCGTCAGAACCGGAGACTTCGACATAGCTGTCAACCCCATTCGCCATCAATTTTTTGATATCTTCTTTGGGAGTCACGGGGAAGGGACAACCAAATTTAGCTCCGACTAGAACAGTCCAATACACGGGACTGGTCCTGGTTGCACTGTTGTCAACCAAGCTAGCTAGTTATTTTCTTAGGAAGCTGCTACGTTGCATGCGGTTTATGACCGCGGTCATAACCGTCGGCAGACTAGCCTCCTAGTCCGAGTGGAATCCGAAAATAGCATGAGAGCCAATGGCTGGCCGCCATGTTGACGGACGGTCATGTCCACAATTACAAATCGATTTTCTTATGCTTGATCATGATCCTCTTTATATTGACTTGTTGTAATATTGTCAGCTGGCACATGAGCACGGGAGAGAATAATTAAGGGGGAAAATAGTGTAGTGTAGTATAGTATAGTTTAACAAATTTTACGTAAAATATTTGACCTACAAAACTTTAGTGCATAATTTCATGGTCGCCTATTTGAATCCTCTTCTTTTATTCAATGTCAATCATATACTTCTTTACAATCTCAACTCAAATTATTTTAGGTTAAGAACTCCTCTTAATATATCGATGCATGCATCTATTGATTTGTGTTACATAAATCCGAACCTTTCAAGAAGATTTATTCTTTAATTAATTATCTCGAGCTATTAATTTGTGTGACTGCCTTCACTTTCTTGAGCAAAATATTAATTTATTGTTATTGCCAATCATCTATATATATGTTGTTCTATATATATATTGATAGTACTCGTGAAGTGAATTAGAACAAGGGATTATTGCAGCAAAGCACTACACTACGAACCCAAAAAAAAAAATATTCATAGCGCGCAAAGCACTACGCTAGAGAAACTCTCCATTGATCTCAGTCATTTGAAATTGATAAATCAAGACAGTGTCTGGGATTTTCTTCCACTCATAATAGAGATCTTGTTTCGAAAATCATTGAAGTTAAAGATCAAAAAGAAAAAGGAGAAGGAGAGGGAGCATACAGGCGATATATGTCTGATTTTCAGAACTGCTGTTTGACATGTACGACGGAAACGAAACCGTCGTATCTTTGAGGGGATTGCGCTCACTATATATATATATGATGTACAAAGAAACATAGAGGCTGATGTAGCCATTCTTACTCCTAGATGATTTATTTTGGATCTTGGACGGTATATTATAGTTTTTGTTATATATATATATATATATATATATATATATATATATATATAATTTTTAAAAAAGATAATTTTATTGCTATATCTTTAAAATAGTTGCTGCCATTCCTAGCTCGTCATCAAGACATCTTGTTCAATATTATAAAAATGCCTATATTTGATGTATACTCTCCACACATATATATATATATATATATATATATATATATATATATATATATATATATATATATATAAACAAATGGTTAAAGACATTAGTAATCCAACGCCTACTATTTCAGATACATCTTGAGGATGATTAATAATCTCTCCTCATATATATATATATATATATATATTTTATATATATATATAAAAAATATATATATATATATAAACAAATATATATAATAATAAAAATATATATATATATAAATATATATAAACAAATTCCAATATCCTTAATCAGGATTTTATAGTTTATAATTGTAGTAATTATATATCTGCCACAAACAACTCATTTTCTTACGTACCCATATATAGCACAGGAATAATCAACTAGAGCCATGCATACATACATGCATATATATATCAAGGAATCCACTGCAGCAGTTCGGACGAGCCGGGGCTGATACTGATAGCAATGCCGCCGCCGAACTGCACCCCCGGCGACGTCGAGGCCGACTCCGTCAGCGCGTCCGCGTAGCTCGCGGCGACGTCCGCGGACTCTCGAGGATCGAACGCGAAGCACGCTGCCGGAAGCGGCCCACAACTCCCTCCTCCTCCTCCGCCGCTTGCCGCCATGCGATGATCGTACACGGCCACGGTGCCGTCCGCGTCGTAGCCGAAGACGGACTGCGCCACGACGTCGACGTCGACGTAGCCGTGCGGCGGCACCGCGGCCGGCGCACCGGGGAGGAGGTAGAGGCGGCGGTCGTTGGCGGCGGCGGCTGCGGCGTGTGCTATGTGGTTTGGGAAGCCGGCGTTCATGATGGGCAGCAGCTGTTGTTCCTCAGGAGGAGGGAAGGGGGACGGGTTGTTGATGGCGGACATGAAGTGGTGATGATGATGATGATCGTGAGAGAGGACGATCAGCTTCTTCTTGATGGTGGAGTTCCAGAAGTTCTTGACCTCGTTGTCCGTCCTCCCTGGGAGGTGCTTGGCTATCTGAGCCCATCTGTTCCAAAATATAACAAAATTACAGTTACGGATGAGTGTCACGTACCAGTAACAATAACCAAGCAAGTGCATGGTTAGCAATTCGGCAAACTGGGGCAAAAGGACGAGTATAAATCGACAGTCGGCACAATACAAGTAAAATACGTTGAAAAAATGGGTCAAGTATTTCTCAAATGGAAATAGTGAGGTCAGAAACTTCACGTGCTTAAACGAATTGCCAAATTAATTTGGTTAATTAAACATATTTTAATCATGTTTTTTGTGTCAAATATTTCTATAAAATTTCGCATGTCTAAACTTTGTATACTAATTCAAATCTGTCAAAAGTATGCAAGTATTATACGTTTCTGAAAGATACAAAAAAATTCGCGCCTAATACGAGTTTTATTGGGATGATTTGCGCGCATTATACGGTGTAAGTAAAATACTTGAAAAAATCGGTCAAATATTTGTCAAATGGAAATAATGAGGTTAGAAACTTCGCATTCTTAAAAAAATTCTCAAATTTGGTTAATTAAACATATTTTAATAACATTTTTTTGTGTCAAATATTTCAATTTTATACGGGATATGTATAAAACTTCACATGCCTAAACTTTGAATACTAATTCAAAATGTCAAAAGTATGCAAGTATTATACGTTTCTGAAAGTTACAAAAAAATTCGCGCATAATACGAGTTTTATTGGGATGATTTACGCATTATACGGTATAAGTAAAATACGTTGACAAAATCGGTCAGATATTTCTCAAATGGAAATAGTGAGGTACATAGAAACTTTACATGATTAAACAAATTGTCAAATTTGGTTAATTGAACATATTTTAATCACTTTTTTGTGTCAAATATTTCAATAATTCATGTAGAACGCGTATAAAATTTCGTACGCTTAAAATTTGTATACTAATTCGAATCTAACAAAAGTACGCAAGATACCGAAAAATATTCGACACGGAGTTTGATCAATATTAGCATATTTAACATAGTGCTAACTAACTAACAAACCTGTTCCCTAACATCCTATGGAGTTGGATGATGAGAGACTCTTCATGGGGGGAGAACCTTCCCCTCTTCAAGTCAGGCCTCAAGTAATTGATCCATCTCAGCCTGCAGCTCTTCCCGCATCTTTGTAGCCCTTGATTCATATTCGTCCAAGATGCAAGAAATTTGTAATGAAATTGAATGCACAACTTTGAATGAAAATAAGATACCATAAATGATATTTTGCTCGCGGTTTGTGACCGCGGACGTGACTGCAGGACCACGTGTCAGCCAATCCATTGGCCCTTTCTGTTATCACCGGACCCCATCCTCGTAACCGCCACTTGGCTTGCGGTCACGCCCGCAGCCACAAACCACAGGCAACGTAGCAGGGTCCAACAGACATACGGAGCTGCTACGTTGTCCGCCTGCGGTTACAAACTGCGGGCAAAATATCATTTTTGATAGACTACGTACGTACCTGCTAATCTTGGGACAGAACTCCAGCAGCCATGGCCGTAGGCGGAAATGTACTTGACGAGCTTCTCATCCTCCTCGGGGGACCAGAGGCCCCTCCTCACCTTCTGCTTGTTGCAGCAAGAGTGATGGCCCATTTGTTCTGACCAAGTTAGAAGAAGAAGAAGAAGAAGAAGAAGAAGAGGGCCATTGTGGATGAAGAAGACCAGTGGTGATGCTGATCCATTTAATGTAAGGGAGCCCCTTGTGACTTGTGGGGGAGATCAGCTTTGTAAATGCTCCTTGACAATTTCTTTTTCTTCTTCTTCTTATTTTTCTTTCCTCTTTTGAGTCTACATATATACATATATCATTCACATAAGGACAGACTGTGACCTTTCTGGTGTAGAATAACAACAAAGTTGATTTTCCTCAGCCTTGTTGGCATGTGAATGCTTAAGAGTACAGTGTTTGAAAATTTTTTTTTTTTTTTTTTTTTTTGAAAAGAAGGTATACTTCATTTAAACAGTAACATGATTACACGAGTTCATATCGTCCAGGATATGATCATGAATACAGACAGGTATTGTATCATGAACTATAAGGGAGTTCATGGAGCTTTGTAGTAGAGTGTGAGTAGCCAAAGTATGTGCACAATGATTTGCATTCCGATATGTGGAGGAGAAAGAAATCTCCCTATCTGACTTGAGAAATTTCTTAGCATCACATATTGTATGACGAACGATCCAAATTGTAGGCGTCACATGAGAACGTCCTTCTTGAGTTTTCGATAGGGCCCCTAAGAAAACACCTTCCTCATTTCTTAACACAGCTGCAGCGGCCATGTTTCCATCTAGGAATGCGCCATCAAGGTTTATCTTCCAATTTATGCTTCAATTTGTTGCTTTTCATATCCAATTATGGTCCAATTATGTGTTGGAAGTTAACATAAAGCATGTTTTTATAAATAAAAAAACAACTCTGCTACACAAATCAATGGAGAAATCACCTACGTGAACCGAGGACACCTGACGGTCCCTCGTTGGTTCGGTTTGGATCCTATCGTTAGAGTGGGGGCTCGGTTTTGGTGGGTCCCAGCCCGGACCAATGAGTGCCGCCACATATTCTCGATTCACATGAACAGTTTCCGACAGCATGTAAGGACTTACTAAAAAAATCCACAAAACTAACATTGTTTTTAGAATCAGATACATGGAATTAATGATAATGATCTAAATATGTGACTAATTAATAAACACATTAAATCACGCATTCGCTTGCGGATTGCATGGACTTGAATATATATCCGTCCTCCCACAAAATCTGCTTCTCCAATAAATAAACTGAGTTTATCAATTAAAAACAATTAACACCCAACTGATGCAAGTAGCACATGCACCCAACATGTAGTAATTCAGTACATAAAGGTATGTTAACTATGGGTGATAAATGAAAATTTGATGGTAGAAGTACCCTATTGAATGTAACTAGTACCTTGTGCATGCATTGACTTTGAATGGAGTGACAGGCAGACCTGTCAATGGATAGTCGAAAATTCGAATCCGATCCGATTTCGTATTCAAACTTTCGGATATTTTTCAAAATTTCGGATATCCGAATATTTTTCGGATATTATCTTTTTTCGGATACGAATTCGGATATTAAGGTATTCGAATCCGTTAATATCCGATCCGACTTTAAATTGCAAATGTCGGATATCGAATTCGGATATCGGATCGGATATCCGAAATTTTATATATATTTAGTATAATGTATATGTAATATGTATTAATTAATAGAGAAGATTAAAGGATTTTATTCTCAACTAACTTTTACATAAATCAATCATAATATAATATATATAATAGTAATATATATTAATTACAATTTACAATGGAAGAAGAAAGGACTCAAATATGTAGAGCAATTGAATTTGGTTTTCGGATATTTGGATAATACCTAAATTTTTAATATTTCGGATTTCGTATATTCAAATAATAGCATTCAAATTTTTTTTAGCTAATCGGATCGGATATTATCCGATATCCGTTAAACTATACGGATACGAATTCAAAGTGTTAAAAGAGATATCCGTTCGGATATCGGATCGGATTCGGATTTTGCAAAATAACTTCGGATACGGATACGAATACGAATATTATCTTGTTCATACCGATAAGCATCCGTTGACACCCCTAGTGACAGGAGAAGAGAAGAAAACATGTTATGTTATATTGAATGCATATGACTATTGACGAAGGACCGCCATTTTTCTGTTGTGACCAAACTGATTGTGGTGACAAGAGAGAATTTCATGGTGGAAGTACTATTGAATGTAACTATTGGTGAAGAGAGCAGTTCTTAAGTGGGAAAGTATTATTGAATGTAACTATCAGTGAAACTGAAGGACCACCATTATTGAATGTAACTGTTGGTGAAGCCCACCATTTCTACCATTACATTGTACTCTTGTCTCAATTTTTATTTTAGTTCATCATGCATGCTATATGATCACTGATTGTGGATTGATGGGTCCTGTTAATCATTTCCTCGTACAAGTCCATAAACGACTAAACTAGCTAGAATTTGATTTTGAAATCAGCAATACATGCGCATTGGAATGAGTTTGTAGTATAACAAGTATAATTGTTTGAAGATGTTGGTGTATATATCAATATATAGCTATACTTGCGTTGGAGTATTCACATTGGGGTTGGATGGCTCATGTGGGTTAGATTTTTCTATTATAGTTCAGTTTAAATCACTAAGAACAAACTTTTGTTTTATATCGCTCACTTTGGAAATCCTTAGGAGCTATAGCGACTCGGGCACAAAGTGGTATTTTGATGACGCACTCGCGTGGCGTTCGTGTGCTCCTTTTATGCGCGAGTTGCATGCACGGTTGCTTGCTTGATGCGCCATGTGCGTGGTTGCTTTCGGTGTGCAGCACCGTTGGCGGTGTTGTCAGCTCCAGCAAGCGGCGGTGTTTCCGCTGTCAGCGTGCGACGCATTACGGCTTTCGCGCAGCGGGTGAACGCAAGCATATCGTGGGATTTGGCCGGCATGCGCGCATGGGTGCACAACTGCTCTAAGCTCCTACATTTGAGTAGTTGGAAGAGAAAGAAAGCGAGGGCCACTAAATCCCACTCCAGAAAGTTTATGCGCCAGCAGTCACAACAGCAAGTCCATGCGCGTATGGAGCTTTCCTGGCTCATTTCGAGTTCCAAAGGTGTTGAAGAACACTCTTTCACTTTGTTATTGTATTTTCCATTTTCTTGAAGTCAGTTTGAAATATTTTCTTAATGCTTCATTCGAGTTGGCAAGATGCAGACTTTGCGTCTTGCAAGAAGACTCTCCTCTCTCTCCCGTGGTGTTGGCTAAACTGTAATCTTTGTGACGGTCAAAACCATCGTTGAAAAAATATTACTATAATAAGTTGAACGGTCTGTTGTGACGGTCAAAACCATCGTTGTTCAAAACAAAATTCGATCATATCCTTGTCGATTCATTTTCATAAACCACC
This sequence comes from Iris pallida, assembly GCA_029216955.1. NCBI lineage: Eukaryota > Viridiplantae > Streptophyta > Magnoliopsida > Asparagales > Iridaceae > Iris > Iris pallida. The sequence continues at coordinate 2,880,756 of JANAVB010042217.1, read as the reverse complement.
AAGTTCCGAACACTCCTTTGCATCACCTTTCATTATACTAATTAAGTGATGGTTATATATATATATATATATATATATATATATATATATATATATATATATATATATATATATAAACTCTTAAGTAATTTTAAATGAGTTTTTGATATTTATCTACTTATATTATTCTAATTTTAATATATAGGTATATGTATATGAAAATTGAATATGATCAATTAATGCTATGATACTATGTTAACTTATACTGGATTGAAATTCTATCGTAGAATAAAATTCAATATATAATACATCTAGCTAGCTAGGGTTAAAAGACATCTCATGTCAGACTTCCAAGTAGTTTCTATGACATTATCTTATATAAATACTAAAATAATTCTTTTAAACTCTATAAAATGGAAGACTTTGTTATTAATTATAGTTTCTACAAGATAGACAAATCTAAGGCTGTGTTTGATTGTGATTTTTTTCCATGGAAAATATTTCCATCACAAATTTTTCACCAATTGTAGTGTTTGATAGCTTATATTTTTCATGAAATTATTTTCGAAAAAACTATCATTTTTCATATTTTCTTCTAAAGTGGTGGAAAATAAAACTTGTCCAATTCATAGGAAAATATCATTTTCTATGGAAAATAACTATTTTCCGTGAAAAATAATGACAATCAAACACCCAAATTAAGTTTTTCATGGATTTTTTTTAAAATTCCATAGAATTTTTTTCCTAGGAAAATAATTCCATGAAATTAATTTCTTTTCCACATATTTTCCACCTTCCAATCAAACACACCCTAAGTATAAAAAAAAATATTTCACATTAGTAAAAACATACGTAGGTAAAAAAAATTTGGAAGTTTGATTGTTGGAGTCGTGTACGATCGTAAAGGGCGTACCCACGTAGGAGGCTGCGGTGGGCTCCAATCCATCCATTTTTTTTAATAGTTTTTTTTTAATTTTTTCATGTGAATTAGTCCATACTTAGCCCACCGCAGTCCGCTTCAGCCCATCCAAACTCGACTTTCTGGTTCTGCCCTTGACGATGGTACTGTTGTAGCCCAGTCTGGATTTGGTAATAGCATATTTATGGAGTACAAATCTGTCACCCTCATTTTCCGTATTTCGTATTTATACTCGTATCTGGATTTTGACATGTATTTTTATTTTTTCTCAACTGGTGAAATTTCGGTATTTCTCGTATTTTGGGTTTTGTCATGGCTCGGTTTTAATTGGTTTGGGTTGGTTTGGTTTGGTTTAATGTGTATTGGAACACCTTAGCCTGTGCACCACCCTCAACACACCACATCCCACCCTCTTTAAAACTCCACCAACCTTTTCTCTCTCCTCATAAACCTCCATTAATTTCTTCTTCTCCTTCCTCTACACGACACTCTTCTCCTTCCTCTCCACAACACCAACCCATAGGCGAGTGCACCTTGCCATCACATGAGAACCCTCTTTTATTTGTCCATTTGCTAGATTAGGACATGGTGATCAACATTAGAACTTGATATTTTGTGATTTGGAGTCTCCATTGTTATAGATCTAAGTTTTCCCTATTTTCGGTTTTGCATGGTTTTGATCTATTTAAGTTGGATTTTTATGGGTTTTGATATTTCCATGTGGAAGAGAGTTCAATTTCACCCTGGTTGGAACTTTGGAAATCCGGATTTGGAGTTCGATCGGATGGCCAAGTTGTGATGTTTTGAAGTTTTGGGAGCCATGGGAGCTTCTTCTCAGCCATGGAGAAGAAGACCCTTTCCCCTGCGTGCGTGTTTTTACGCGTACGCAGCTCTCCTGCGTGCGTGCTTTTGTGCGTACGCAGCTTTCCTGCGTGCGTGTTTTTACGCGTACGTAACTCTCCTGCGTGCGTGTTTTTACGCGTACGCAGCTCTCCTGTGTGCGTGCTTTTGCGCGTACGCAGCTCTCCTGCGTGCGTGACTTTTGTGCGTACGCAGCTTTCCTGCGTGTATGACTTTTGTGCGTACGCAGCCTTCCTGCGTGCGTGACTTTTGTGCGTACGCAGCCTTCCTGCGTGCGTGACTTTTGTACGTACGCAGCTCTCCTGCGTGCGTAACTTTTGTACGTACGCAGTTCTCCCGCGTGCGTGACTTTTGTGCGTACGCAGCTCTCCTGCGTGCGTGACTTTTACGCGTACGCAGCTCTCCTGCGTGCGTGCCTTTTTGCGTACGCAGCTCCCCTGCGTACGTGCCCTTGTGCGTACGCTGCTCCCCTGCGCGCGTGCCCTTGCGCGTACGCTGCGTGACCCATGCACCCTGACCCCCTTGCTTAACCCATTAGCTCTAGGAGTATTGGTTTTATTTCTTGACTTGGTTTCTTTGTTTGTGGATTGAGTTTTCCTGAGATCTGTTCAACACAGCACGACTATCTCGACTCGACACGGCCTAACACGGTTTTTAAGTAATTGTTTATGACTAGTACGGTTCTCGAGATTTTCTGGTATTCTCTGATCTCCTTGCTAATGATCCAGTGGGGTGCACACCTAACTTGTAACTTGTAATTAATCCTTGTGACTTGATAACTTGATAGTGGCCCGTGGCGGCGCACTCTTGACTTGACTTGACTTGACTTGACTTGTAACTTATAACTTGTAACATGACTTGATAACTTAATACTGTTGCGACGGCTAAACACGACTTGACAAGAATAAATGGTCTGGACACCGTGGGTGAATGTGTTTGTACAAATGAACCTGTCTTGTCTTGCATCATGTCTAGGACATGAATCCCTGGTTTCCCACGGTCAGGGATTCATACTGAATATGGCTAGGATTAATGACTAGATTGATCAAATAGTTCATGAAAAATTTCCCAGTTACCTGTTGCCCCTTTGGTCCCGGCCTTATATATATATACATGGGATTTGTTGCTATCCGTCGAGATGAGCGCACTTCCAGCCCGCCGTCGAGTGTGGTACCTTATGACACATGTATCTTACTACAGTGTGTCTGCTATATCCTGCTATCTTTTCCTTTTCTTGCTGGATCACTCAGGTAGTAACAAACAGGTAATCGGACTTGGAATAATCTCATTGCATCTTGTTAGTAATTAGGCCTGTGATAACCCTAGTTAGTTAAAGTAGTAAGCCGTAGTATCTGCTTGGCCGTGATTGATTGAATGAGGTATAACCAGTCTAGCCATGTCTTGATCCAGTACAAGATTGTTTCCTGTATTGATTTCTTACATTATTATCTTGCCGATAAATGGTGGAAAACCAAGTTCTGTTCAGACGAAGGATTACAACTCCGGTCCTTGTTTGGTTTACGGGTTGTAACCTGGTTATCAGAATAGTTCCATGGTTATCTCGTTGTATATCATCCTGACATGTTGTTTTTTTGTAAATTCTAGTTTTAATATTAGATTTTTGTGCTGATTGCTGGCTTTTGTTCTTATTTCGTGGTCCCCTTGTGGCACTTGCTCTTTCTGGGGTTGACCCAGCTTGTTTTGTGTCGCCAGATTTCGGAGCAGCTCCCGAGGATCTACCTGCTTTCCAGCCAGATGGTGACCACTAGAGAAAATCCTGCCAACAAGTGGGTTTTTTTTGTTCTCCCACTGTAATTGTACATTATTCTTTTGAGGCGTTTAGCCGACGAGCACCTGTTAGCTCGATGCACTTTACTTTCTGTCTGCCTACGGGCTGTAAACATGATTGGCAACTCGAGGTTGATCATGTATGACTTAACTCTTGCTAGTCCTTACATTTTGTACGATTAGCTTCATGATCATCTGGATATGTAATGTTTGGGACGCCTTACAATTGTATATTTGGTGATCTGACATCTTGTAACTATTATTAGTTGGTTGAGATTGAGACAATAGGCTACTTTATGACCTTAAGAGACTGCTGGATTGTAGTGAAACCCTCACATATCTAGACAGCCGTGACCGTATAGCGGTGTGGATTCCATTCCGTTATACGTAGCTGGCTATGTCTGCCCCCGCTCTCCAGTATTCTGGTTCTGGGGCGTGACAAAATCTGATTAAATGTTTGATTTAATTTGATTTGGATGTCCATAATTAGTGATGGACTATTTTAGATATAATAGGATTCTTATTTGAGGGTTTACTATTTTAGAGATACTATTATAATCTAAAATAGGATGTTGATGGACTATTTTATGTGTAGTAGGATTCTTATTTGAGGGCTTCCTATTTAAGAAATTCTATTATGACCTAAAATAGGTATTTTTCATCCTATATATATATATATATATTGGGGTGAGGGTGGAGACACAAAGCATTCCACAAAAGTGGAGATCCAACGTGCTCGTCCACAGGAAATCTAAGAGAAAGTTCCGCACTTTGCTCTTAGGTCAACTTCGGTTAGATCTCTTTTTTTCCTTCTTGAATGTGGTGAGGGGGTTGAACCTATTAGGACAAAGGACTCAATATTAGTTTTTGTCAATCTTGTAATTTTATCTGAGTTATAGAGATTGGAATTTGTCCAGGTGACGTAGTCACCGCCATATACTTGTCTTTATCTGTACTTGGTATCCGTTAGACACGGGGGGTTGGTTATTTCAGCTGGGTTGGCCTAAGTTTTCGTTGCGGCAACGTCTTAGACACGGTATCGAAACGCAAGAGGACGTATCCGATTTCCAACACGTACAAGGTGCACGTGCTCCGAAAAGGTCACGGTTGCTTCATTGATCCATGAGTAGCATACATAGTATTGTCATTTTCAGATTTCCTATTTAAAAGCTTAGCGGATCATGTCCCGTGCATTATTATTGCATGCATGCATGTTGCATCTTTCCTAGTTTCTTGCAAAGCAAGCAACACTCGGTAGAACTATTGCTCCCATAAAGGGAGTCACAACAGCAGGAGGGACAATGGGGGAGTTGGGAAAGGTTGGTCGATCCTTAGCTGGCTGTTGAGGAGTCACATCGTCTGTTTGATGATGTTATCAAGAAAAGCAATGGCCAGAAGGAGAAGAAGAAGAAAGTGGTGGTGGAGTCACCATCCCCTGCTCTAACGAACTCGACCCCATGGTGGGTCACTCAGTTGGTCCAACTGGCATGTAACTCAGCGTGTACAAAGTTTCGTACGTTATGCCGGATATCTAAAAAAAAGTTTAAAAAGTCTGACGAATCGAGGGAGTACGGATCGGCAGGCCAAAAATGACGTGTAACCTCTATTCACCCCGATCTTTCTCCTCCAATGGGGGCTGTCACGTCAGCACGGTCTGCTGTGCTGGGTTCCTTTGTTCGGTTCGTAAGGCACCGCTGTTTGAAAGGTGATGACATCTTTTATGGCCTCCGAAAAATTATTTAATGGGTCGAAATTGTCATGTATTGTGGTCCAACACGTATATAGACTAATAATTTTTTCATTTAATTTAGTCTTGCATGAAATATTAGTCATGCATTATTATACCATTACATTCACCACTGCCATGTGGTAAGTCCAATCCTTAATAGTTTCTCATTCTCCTGTTGAATTCACTAAACGTACATAATATATATAGCAACTCACTAAAATTATTCTAATGACTTTATATTGCAGCTTCGACATTGAACAAATTTTTCGTGAAGAAGTGGCAACTAATTAAAATGGTATAAATTATTTAATATAGATTGTTTCTTCACCACTTCGGTCTTCCACATCTTGAAAAGAAAAAAATCAGGTTAAAATTATAATTAGGTATTAGACAAGTTAATACCTCTCTCTCTCTCTCTCTCTCTCTCTCTCTCTCTCTCTCTCTATATATATATATATATATATATATATATATATTTCTCTCTCTCTCTCTCTCTCTCTCTCTCTCTCTCTCTCTCTATATATATATATATATATATATATATATATATATATATATATATATATATCACAGCTCAATCATACTTCTTTTTTTTCTCCTCTACTTTCCATTGAATTCACAAGTTAATGATTGAGTACTGTACATCAAATTAGCTTTTGATGCGTTATATTATATGTATGGTTATGAGGAATGCTGATCAAATTATTCCTCTAATACATCCATCCTTATATAACAGCTGACGTGGCATGTTAAATAATATTATATGTCATCTGACATGGTCGATGACATGACAAATTTTAACCCAAAAAATTAATTATTCAATTTTGTCCATGTTAATTTAATGTTAATATTAATATTAATTAATGTTAATGTTAATGTTGATTTTAATGTTAATGTTAATATTAATATTATTGTTAATGCTAAAGTTAATACTAATTTTAATGTTAATATTAATATTATTGTTAATGCTAACGTTAATATTAATTTTAATGTTAATGTTAATTTTATGTTAATATTAATATTAATTTTAATTTTAAATTTTGTCACGTCAGCTGCCAAATCAACATGCCACGTCAGCTGTCACGTAAGGAGAGGTGGTTTGGATGTACAATTTGGAGAGACAAATAGCATTATCCGTATGGTTATATATATAAGGATCTGCGAGAGATTTGCACCTTTTAGGGTTTTTAAAAAAAAAGCTAAGTCTACAACCAAATACTTTACCACCTTCTTACAACATTTCTCTTCCAACCCTTACACATGGGTCTCACATCCCCTCTCACCCCCATCCGACCCATCACTTTTCCCCTTCCTCCAATCGAAGTCTAACACGTGATGGTTGTAAGAAAATTGTAAACATTTGATTGTAGACATAACAAAGCTCTTCTTTATTTTATAGATATTCTTTTCTTAACCGGCGAACAATGTCTAGTAGAGAATTCGAACCGTGCATCCCCATCCCCGTCCCCGTCCCCGTCCCCGTCCCCGTCCCCGTCCCTGCAGTGCATGAATTATTAAGCAAACTTTGCTCGACATAATTATGACATTTAGGTCGCTCGGCTCCACTTGGCCTGACGACCTCCCTCGCGTCGTCACTTTCTCCGGGCTCTTGTTCTGTGCATGCAACCAGCTCACGGGCTCTTGTTCTGTGCATGCAACTAGTTCATGCATGCACGCAGGGCCTGTACTTGGTCTTGGCTACATTTAATTTGCCAAATCAAGATAAAATGATTGGTATATATATTGGTTATTAGTTAATGAGTAACCAAACATTGGTTATTAGTTAATGAGTAATCAAGGACAATTCATCACTTCAATAACCAAATATGAAGAAGGGGGATCTCCGATTGAAGCTGAATCCATGGGTCTACATTTGGCAATGGAGATATGTACCAGACATAACCTACATTGTGTCACTATTGAAGGTGACTGTAAACCTTTGATCGACTCCATTAACTATGATGATACTTCTCCACCTTGGCGAGCGAGATATGTCACCGAAGATGCAAGGAAAATCAAGAAAAAAGCAACTGACATTACTTTCATCTATGCTAACAGAAGTTCTAATCAAACAGCTCATCATTTAGCTTCCCATACTCTCCTTTCTAATCAATCTAATGTAATATCTGTTTATGCAGAAATTCCATCCTGTATTTCGACTCATATTTCTCATGATATGAGTCACAATCTTTCTTAATACAATTGTTCTGTTTCCTTCAAAAAAAAATGTTATATGTACCTCCAAAAAATCTATCTCTCCATGTTCCTCCGTCACATGACACTGTCTTATACACCCAAGCAAAGAGGGAGGAAGTTGGAGGAAGACATGAGCGAATAGAATAGAGACGTGGCGGAGGGACATGAAGGGATGAAATTTTGGAGGTAAATAAAGCATTAATTCTGTTTATTCCGAAGTAAGTTATTTATGGGGTTAAATTTAAATTTGACTCTTAACTATTTAAATTTTAATTTAATACCCTAAATTTTAATTTCATTATTTTTTAAACCCAATTATCCATCAGGCCTCTCCCTCTCTCTCTCTCTCTCTCTCTCTCTCTCTCTCTCTCTCTCTACCTCTCAGAGACATAGAGAAAGAGAGAGAGAGAGAGAGAGAGAGAGAGAGAGAGCGCAACAACAACAATCCGGAGGATCGCACGCTGCTACTGTCGTTGCCACTTTCCGCCGTGCCTCCTCTCCCACCCCCCTCCCCTCCTTTCCATACCCCTCGTCTCCTTCTTCAACCTCCTCCCCTGACCCTAGCTTCCTCTCCTCCCTCCTCGTCTCCTCCTCCTCGCCATTGGCGGTCTTGGCTCAACCTTGAGCAATACAGGAGCATGCGGTTGGGAAGAGAAATCCAGAGGGAGAGGGAAGTGTGAGATTGAGAGGGAGAGGAGAGATTTTTTTGTCATTTAAAATTTTCTGTTAACACTATTAGGATATTATGTTCCACAATTATAGTTAGGTACTAGGTGTATAATATTAATTATATGATATCAAATTAAAATTTAGCCCCCAAAAAGTAAACTCTAGAGCAAGCATCAACAACTTTGAAGACGTCTAACTTTTGAAGTCGGTCACAACAAACAAGTGGAATATGAGCATTTGAATTGTTTATCGCCCGCCTCAAGTTTATCCAAACAACTTAAAATTAGGGTTATTTAGTTTTATGGTCGCGTGTAATATTTCAAATTTGTGTTTAGATTTCCATATTTTTCATAAATGTATTTGGATTTTGTCTTAACGGTTGACTTAAGCCGCCCGTTCAAAATAAAGACAAAAACACAAAATTTAAATTTCAATTGTTAGGTTGAGATCCGAATACTCTTTTGGGCAATATAGAAGCCTAAATGCAAAATTTTAACATTATACTATACCCAAAAATAAAATAATCCTAAATTAAGCATGAACTAGTATATATCATGAATTATTATTAGAAAGAATAAAAAATAGCTATCCGAATATTTATTAACATTACTTAGTAATACTAAAAGATAGTTGCCATAATTATTCTAAATATATTATTATTAGTATTATAATATATATTATTTTATACATGCTTGCAATACTATTTAGGAATACCAAACGACAAATCACATAATTATCTAGATATTCCTATTAACTTTAATGAATAATTTTGATTAGTAAACATATACAAGGCAAGGCAGGTCCTGAGCTCATGGGAGCCCAGGACGAACTTTTAAAATAAGGCCCCCATACATAATGTAAAAAATTAGCTACAACCAAGGTGTAAGCCCCCAGAATTTCTGGAATTTTTTTCGAATTTCCTAAATGATTTATTCTCGATAATTAATTTTGATTTAATTAGTTATTATCATTTAATGCTCTTTACCGTGACTTGGAATTCTAGAGCATCAGGGATGCCAGTCTCTGGAAACTTCCTTCTTGGAGTTTGTAGTAGACGAGATTATCTTCATTTTGATATATCATGTCCCATCCAAACTTGTTCCCTTGTACTCTTTTTGCTTCGCGCAAGTTCGGGTCAAATTAGACCATTTAAATTATTAATTGATTTCCCACTCTTTTTCTTGATCCCCATAAGCGCGTTACCATGACTTTTAATTTAGGAGCACCAGACTAGTCATTCTCTCGAAACCAACTTGTCATGCCTGATCTACTCGAGACGCTCTTCACCCCTGACCTTCGTGTCCCACTCAGACACTCCATTTTGTGCTCCATTTCCTTCGCACAACTTTCGGTTCAATTTAGGCCAATTAATTATCTGCCGTAAAACCTGATTTAAATTCCAATTTAATTTCCGGGTCCGACATCGACCCAACCTAGTCGACCCCAAATAGGGACATGGCCCACACGAAGCCTACTACCCGCCTGCCACTTGTGTCCCATTTATTTGAGCCCCCACATGCTACTTATTTATCCATGACCATAAATACCTATTTTTAATTCGAATATTGCCTCCTGTCCGATTTTGGCCCGACCCGGCTTGACCGAACCGGAACCCAAGCTCCATATTGTTTTCTCGTGACGCCCAATTACCCCACAAGATTTTCCTATTTTGAAAATATTTCTTTCTCTCTCTACTTATTAAATATCTATTTCTCTCTCTCCATGTGTATATATATACATATATATACATAATATATATATAATCTCTCTCTCATCCTCACCTTACTCTCTCTCCTACCTCTCCCATGCTAGCCGACCTACACCCCCCCTCTCTCATTCTCTCTCTAAAATATCTTCTAAATATCTCTCTCTCTCTCTCTCTTTATATAATATATATACACACATATATATTATAATCTCTCTCTCTCTCTCCTTTCCCATCACAACACAAACAAAACCCCCCTCTCTCCCGTACTGGTACAGCTCCCTCCCCCTCCTTTTCTTCATCATCATCATTTTCCTCTTCTTCTTCATATTTCTTCATCTCCTTCTTCACTTCTCATCTTCTTTTTACAAAAGCCAACACCACCAACACCATTATCATCATCATCCTTATCAACATCCACACCATCACCATAACCATCACACAGCAGCCCCATCTCCCGACCTCCTGGCCGAGCTCAGCCTAGCCTCGTCGCCGGCCACCCTGGCCAGCAGGCCGAGCGCCACCTCCTCCTACTTCCCTCCTCTTCATCTTCCTCGAACCACCACCACCACTTCATTAACCCACCACCTCAGCCCCGCACGGCCGCCGGCCGCCGTCGCCTTCGCAGGCCGCGTCGCCCCGCCGCGCCTTCGCCGGCCGGGCCAGGCCGCGCAGCCGCGCGCAGCTGTGCGCCACGCTGCGACAGCAGCTGCTGTGCACAGCAGTTGGCCGGGAACGGCCTGTGGCCGCACGCGCAGGCCACGACGCCAGTCGCCGCCGCCGTGGCTGGCCTCCCCCGCGGTGGGCGAACACCGGCGACCCCCCCCGGGTCCGCCGCTCCTTCTCCGGCGCGCACGATAGGCGATTCGTGCGTTTACGTCGAAATCACGTCGACGCGCGCGCGGGAACGGAACACAGAATTCGCGTTCGGGACAGCGACTTCGCGTCGATTTTCTGGACGATCCGGCCGTTGGATCGGCGATTTCTTCGCTCCGTCTCAATCTTGGTATATACCCCTTCATCCCTCTCAAATTTCATCCATTAATTTCGTCGTTTGATACATCAAAACCGGCCACCAAGTTGACGTTTTAATTTGAACTGTTTTTGCACAGTTTCGTGACGCCAATTTCGCGGGTTCGTATCTTCGTCGTCGTAGCTCCGTTTTGCGCGCTACCAGTTCCGGTGCACAGCTGGTATAACCCTCTTCCTGCCCCCTTTAGATTTCATTTCAGTTTGAGCTTGTTAGGTCGGTCGAATTCGACGCCAAAGTTGGTCGTTCGAATTCTTTAATTTGCACTAGTTAAATTCCATTTTTGAACCCGGGACTCCGGATTCAATTTCTGACACCACCAGTAGACTCGTGGCGTCGTTCTGGTATGTTTTCATATAAAGTTTGCTTGATTTGGAGAACATGGGCCCTGGCACGCATTTCGGTGCAAAGCGGGTCCCACTTTCTGAGTCAACGGGACTTTTTGACGTCGGCTCATCGGAATCCAATTCCGGATATACCGTTGAGTTCGTATCGTCATTCTGGACTCGTTGACATATAATTTGTTAGGTTTTAGTGGACATTGGTTCCGGCACGCATTTCGGTGCAAGTCGGATACCAATATCCGAGCCAACGGGTCATTTTGAGATCGGCTCATCGGAATCCAATTCCGGATATACCGTTGAGTTCGTATCGTCATTCTGGACTCGTTGACATATAATTTGCTGAGTTTTGAGAACATTGGCTCCGACACGCTTTTCCGTGCAAATCGGTTTCCAATGTCCGGGTCAACGGACCAATTTGAGATCGGGTCAACGAAATCCAATTCTGGATATACCGTTGGGTTCGTATCGTCATTCTGGATTCGTGGACATGTAATTTGTTAGGTTTTGTGCACTTTTATTTCGGCACGTTTTTCGGTGCAAAGTGTGTCCAACGACAGACATCATTTTGGTCCGAAATTACCGTTTTGCCCCTGTATCCAAATTGGACTTTTGGACAGGCTATCCTAGCTGATTTGACCATTCTGGACACGTTGGTGATGTTAGTTTCATCATCCGACAACATCTGTAGATTTCTTCCCTTTTTGTGTTACCCTATTATAATAATATTTTCTCCTTTTGGTTGTTTTAGAGACCCGTCGATTTCAGTGATTTCTAAATCACTGAAATTTATAAGTTGACCTTGTAGATGGTTATAGAGACTAGCTTGACCATGGTTGACTACTTTGACTAGATGTCAAAGTAGAGTCAATATTGACCTAGGTTTGATCAGACTTGACCAACGTTGACTTTTTGACCAAGTCAACTGTAGGTCAACCATTGACCTATTTAAACCTAGATTAGACCTAGAGTTGACCTAGTATTGACCAGAGTTGACCAGTTGACCAAAGTCAACTGTACGTCAACCTTGACCCAGTTTGTCTTAGTTTGACTTAGTTTGACCTAGATGTTTAGTATGTCTTTTGACCCTGATCAGCTCTTGTATTATTTCATCTTTAGGTCTGTGGCTTTACTCTGAACCCTGATTCATATTGACAGCAGGACCCCAGGCGAGTACATTCTCTGATAACTTATTCACAATTTATGATAACTGTTATGATTCATGTACTTAGTGTTGATATGCTTATTCCCGACACATGGTTCTCACGGATTGGTATTCTTGGATCCCGACGAGAGATGTCTCTCCTTCTTAGGTTGGGATGTATTGTGCAAGCACCCTTGTAGCTCTTGCTCGATATATGGTCACTGATTCTAGAGCAGGTTCGCGACCTTCTCATTAGAATCCCGTGCAGTGACGTGTCCTGTTTGGATCCATTCTACCAGTTGGGGTAGGGGGAGTAGTAGCGTATGCCTGTGATCATATCCCCTTGCTATCTTGAACAGTGTGAGTCATATACCGCACTTATGACTTGCCAGGCCGATTCTTGACAGTTTCCCAAGCCGATCACAAGTTGAAACTGCTACTCACACACATTGGATATATATAGCTTACCTTGATTCGTGTACATGCCATGATCCCGTTCTATTTTCTTGTTCTAGCTCTAGCTTTACAGCTTACCATGCCATGATACATATATGTACACTCCATGATTTCATTGTATATGCTCTATTTACAGTCTTATAGCTTTTATTCTATCTTGAGATCTGTTATGAGATATATGTACTCGTTCCGCTCCTGACTGGATACGTTATGAAAATTTAGGAGTAGTTGTGCCCTCATTATTGGACTTCATGATGTTGCTAGCTGAGGTGGATCTCACTATTCTTCTATGTGAGTTGCCTGGTAGTTATTCTTAGTTAGTCTTATTGTTCCTTCTTTATCTTTCATGTCTTATGATCATTGTAGATTCCAGTTGTTCTAGTGATATTGTTATTATTTCTTGTCTTATCTTCCTTAGTTTTCGTGATGTGACATGAGTACATTTCTAGTTATGGATTCTTAGATGTTGTAGTTAGTATAGTATACTTGACAGCGTTCTACCGCCGATACCGCGGCGTAGGCTGGACGTGGCCCACGTATTCGTACCCGTATATCCGGGTGCGGGTCGTGACACAAGGATTAAACTTAGGACCTTTTGTAAGGAGTCTAAAGTACTAACCACATCACCACACAATAACTTTGTTTTTAATAGGGCCCATAGTATATACTAGTTCATATTTGAGATACAAAATTATTATCATATTTATCTTTAAATTATTTTTTTATGGGCCCCTCATGATCCGGGGGCCCTGGACGGTCGCCCTGACCACCCTGCGCCAAGGCCAGCCCTGATACAAGGATATATATGAAAGAAAAACAATTTTACAGTAAAGCTAAACTTTTCTTATTATATAGTTGTACTAGCATATATGCACGTACGTTGCGCGTATATGTATATATATATATATATATATATATATATATATATATATATATATATATATATATATATATATATATATATATATATATATATATATATGGTGTCCACTTCTCAGTGGAGCATGGAGGCTCAAATCCGAGCCACTGCGCCGGAGTGCCTCGTCGTTCCCAACGGGCTACGACCTTGGGTATATATATATATATATATATATATATATATATATATATATATATATATATATATATATATATATATATATATATATATATATTTTTTTTTAATTTATATATATATATATATAAATTATACTAATATTTATTATCACTACTTAGAAAGACTAAAAGACAACATCGCTAATAATTATTATAAATTTATTATTATATTATTATCATCTTTTTATATTGGTTTATTTACACTACTATTCTTAAGTTTTTGGTTTATAACATGGACCTCTACTTTTAAACTAATTGCAGTGGCCACCCTATACTTTATGTTTATTACACGGGATATCATACTTTAAGATAAAAAAAAGTTATAACACTAACTACTCCTATTTTTGTTTTATTTTTCTAAAAAGAGGGATAGTCAGTGTAATTAGTTTAAAAGTAGAAGTACCCCGCACGATAAATCCAAAACTTAGGGATAGTTAGTGTAAACAAGCCAATTATATATATTATACATGCAAGGCTATTTATGAAGACCAAAAGACAGCTATCGCAATTATACAATCGTTCCTATTAATTTTAATTAGTAAACATGTGTAGGAATATATTTGGAAAGAAAAATGTCAAGTTGAATGTGTGTATATTTAACAAAATCAGGGTATTATATGTATAAAGTATTGTGTATATTATACAATACAATATAATATGTATTATTTATTTTATTTAACATGGCCTTGTTGGATCAAGTAAGTGTTGGGTCAGAACTGGATCAGAATATGCATCGAACTCTAAGCCCAATTGCCAGCCCAATATTAGGTCCAACCCACACCCGGCCTGCAAACATATATTTGATTCTATTGGACTTTCCGTTGCTTGTTCCTCTTCTCCAATCAAACAAACCCAAACTCTTCTTCCTTCCTTCTCCATTCTTCTTCATCGGCGAATCCCCCCCAAAAAAAAAAAAAAAAATTAGGGTTAGGGTTTTCTAACTCGCCGACATGCCGACCGGTACGAATCATCACCTTCAGTTTCCTCTCATTTTATAGTTAATTTGCTGTTGCTTTCGTTCCGATCGATCTGTTCGCTTACTGTACTCTTGTTTCGATGCTCTCTCACATGCAAATGTACTGATTTGGAGTTTTTTTTGTCGATTGTGACGGATCGGGAGTTGTTTGGGATTAGAGCGGCGGAAATTTAGTTTCTAGGGTTCCGGCTAGTGACCCGCTGACCCGAAGCCTAGGCCGGGTCAATGTCCGGCCCGGGTCTGATAACTATGGGTTGCTTGTATGCTCGTTGATCAGCTGCAAATTTCCTCTGGATGTGGCAGTCATCAGCTAAAGTTCAACCTTTAGACTTGTAGGGTTTACTAGTCTAATCATTATAAGCTTTTGCAATTATCCCCATGGAAATCGTAACGTCTCTGTTGACCTTCATTTCCAAGGCTGGCCCAGGAGGTTGGATTGTGCTAGCCGGAGCTAATTTTGGTTGTCCCTTGTCCCGGCCTATTGTGAGGCACTTCTTTATGTCCTTGGGGGTGACCCGCGACCCCGACCTCTTGCAGGTCACGCTGGGCCTGGGGGGTTGCCCAAGGCCGAAAGAGAATGGTCTTTGAAAGAGAATAGTTCGCACGGTCAACCAACACAGTATCATCAGCAAACATCATACGCCATGGAAGTTTTTCTTGGATATGTATAGTAGTTTCATCGATAGCTATTGCGAAAAAGGTAAGGACTCGACGCCGAACCTTGATGTAAGCCAATGGTAATAGGAAACGTGTTGCTATCTCCTCCAATAGTTCGTACGGTTCTTGTAACTCTATCACATAATCCTTAATAGTCAAAATATAACTACTAGAAACTTGCTTATTCTTCAAAGCTAACCACATTACCTTCTCGTGAACTCGATAGTAAGCTTTTTCTAAGTTAACAAAAACCATATGTAAAATTTTCTTCTCTCTCTAAATTTTTTTATTAATCTCCTTAGTAAGTAAATGGCTCCCATAGTATATCTCCATAGCAAAAAACTGATCATATGAAATTATATTTTATTTTCTAAATCTTTGCTCAATCACTTTATCCCATACTTTCATGGTATGACTCATAGGTTTATTTCTTGATAGTTGCTATAATTTTGTATAGCTCCCTTGTTCTTATATATGAGTAGTATAATGTTGCTTCTCCATTCATCTGACATTTTCTTAATCCCTAGGATTTTGTTGATAATTCAATAAGCTACATCAATACTTCTCCCCTAAACATTTTCAACTCTCGATAGGAATATCATAATGTCATACCACTTTTCCATTTTCCATTTTGTTCAATGCATCCTAATTTTAGAAATTCTAATTTTACGTCAATAGCAATATGACTAATATTGAGCTAACTCCGGATCTAAACTAAGCTTTTCTAGGCTACTTTCATCAAATAACTTGTGAAATAACTCCACCTCTCTTTAACATATGTGAGGGTCAGATGGAATAATTGTTTGGTTGATGGGATGGGATGGTAATGCAACATTATTTTATTACAATTAGATCTTCTCCACTCTACCACCTCTTTCATCTACTTGCTATGTAGCAAACAAGTCAGACGAGAGAGAAAGAACTATGACATATATGACATAATGTCTTGTTTTCAGATGAAATTTTAGTGAAATAACCGACAATGTTGAAGAAATAATAAGATCCGAAAAGGAAGGATAAAATATTGGGGTCAAGCAAAATATTTAGAGGGATAAGGGTCGTTAATATAGGGTTCTTCTTTCATATCAGGTTTGCTGAAGATCCAATTTAATTTTTAAACTAGATAGACAAGATAGACGTAGAAGTTAATGAACATTAGGTTCTTGGCTCCTTCCATTATGATTGCATGTTCTGGCACGCCATTAACAGATGAATATTTGTTTCCTCTCTTTTACTTAAGTACAACAGTTTAAACATGGATGAGATCCACAAGGATTTGTGCTGCAGAAGACTCTTACTATGAACCAATTATTGTGAAGTCACAATGAACCAATTGTGATTATGTTGGTCAGAGTCTAAATTGTTTTGGTTGATTAAATTCAAATTGGTTTTTTATTTCTGACTACAATATATGGATCTGTGAGATGAACAACTCCTCTAATATGTAATCTTTCATACCCTTATAGGCTTCACTTTGTCTATATTACCTTTTATTTGCACAGATATAGTGCAAATCAAGCAATACCATTTAACACATTCTAAATTATAATATATTTTATTATTAATCACGACCTTATTCATCACAAGATCATAGCTACTATTTACTAGGTGTGTTAGTTATAAGGTCAAATCGTGCTCATATTTTCTCAGCCTTCTTTTTTTTTGGCCCACCTAATTTAAGGTTTTTTTTTTGTTATGTATTAATATACACTTTTTTTCCCCACTTTATTTGGGTAGGAAGTACATATTATACATTTTTCTGACGTTTTGGATCTGAATAATTCCATACAGTAAGTGTGAAATGGCAAAAGAAGGTGTTTCCAGCTGTTGAGATTGACACAAGTCAACCCCCCTTTGTTTTTAAGTGCCAATTATATGATTTAACTGGTGTACCTCCTGAAAGGCAAAAGATTATGCTTAAGGGTGGCCTTTTAAAGGTATGGGATATTTCTGTATCAACCAACAAGATGTATAACATTTTCAAACTGAAATCTTCAACTTTCCTTTAGATGTTATTTGAACTATAGTGAATAATCTGTCTGTAACCCTTCTCTGGCATCTTATTGCAGGATGATGCAGATTGGTCGACATTAGGTGTGAAAGAGGTGACAATGCTTATCTTTCTTGTTTTGACTTTTGGAATCATGTCTCCGGATTCTCCAATATGTCATTTGTTTTATAAAATTTTATTCTATTAGGGCCAAAAGTTGATGATGATGGGTACTGCGGACGAAATTGTGAAAGCTCCAGAAAAGGGTCCTGTTTTCATGGAAGACCTTCCGGAAGAAGAACAAGTTGTTGCGCTCGTGAGTATCCTTAATCATTATTCAACGAGTTCTGTTTTGTTAGACTAATTGGTTATGAAGTCATAGTTTATAACCCCAAATTATGATGTTTAATGTGACCTTTTGGGGGCTTGCGGATCATTCATAAGATTTTTTTTATTTGATGTTATTTGAACTATAGTGAATAATCTACGGGCTCCATGTTGATATAATATTTGCTTCTAAAGTTGTAGTTTTAACTCCAATTTATAATGTAATGTGACCTTCTGGTGCTCTGCGAACTATGGTTTTACTTACATTATAGCATCTCTTTATTCAAATAATTTAGGCCTAAATAAATGTTTAAGTTTTTCTAGGGCTAAAACAAATAATTTAGGGCTCTATATTTTTTTTGAGCAATCAGAATACGAAATTAATATGCACATTACTTCTGGTGCTTCTATGTATTATGGTGCTGTTGAGATATTTATATTTTCTGTTTGGTGCTTCAGGATTTTTTTTCTTCTTGTAATACCAAATTTAATTGAACCTTGGGACCAACACTGGTCCTTGAGCCATTATATCTGTTTCTTTCTGCAAATGAAGTTTCTCTGTATGTCCTGATAATAGATGCTTCGTATGATTTTTTTTGAGATTCCTATTTTCATTCATATTATTGAGTTCAATGTTATGTAATGAAGAACCCTAAATCTGTGTAGTTCTATTCAAGGGTTTCTTGTAGTACACATGCTGACATATGTGCTTACTTGTGCTCGAGAATTTCTTGCTTTTTAGCTGCTATATGTAATGTATGTGGTGTGTTGCCTCACTTTAGCGGCCATATGGAATCCATAATGCTTGGTTGTTTAAGTGTTGTGCTCTTAAGGATTTTGTTGATTCTGACATTTAATTGGTTGGGTTATATATAGATAAAAGTCATTTGTGTTCTTTTTCAGGGTCATGGTGCTGGCCTCTTTAACCTTGGTAACACTTGCTACATGAATTCCACATTGCAATGTCTCCATTCAGTTCCGGAGTTGAAATCAGTGTTGTTAAAGTGAGTTTCTGTTGTGCTGGATAGGTTTAATCTTACCATGTCTTCTAAAAGTGTATTCTGACAAAGCTATCTTTCTTTGATTGTCATTCGTTCTCTCAATTTGTTTCTGGCAAGTAGTTATACAAGTTCTGGAAGAAGTAATGAACTGGATCAGTACTCGCATCTTTTGACTGTTGCTACTCGTGATCTTTTTAGCGAACTTGATCGGAATACCAGGCCTGTTGCACCACTTCAGTTCTTATCGGTTAGTGCTCTTGGAGATGTTCTTACATTTAAAAGTCTGAATTTATTCTGTGGCTATGTCAAACCATATCTTATCCGCATTACTCTGCAACCTGTCGTGTGTCTAAATTTTTCTCACTCAAATTGATATAATAATGACTCTAGTGAGACACTATTGTGTCCTGTTTTGCTTCAACTGGTCTTTTTCATGCCAAATTTGGCGACAAGTTATATTATATACCAAACTTTTGTTTCTCATGATTATTGATATTAGTTATTAAGCATGCTTATTATCTGATTTTTCTTCGATAAGTTTAGTAACAAGGTTCTGATAAATTCATTATTTAATACTAAAATGTCAAGCTCTATGTTGACTTTTGTTCAATCAAGGGAGTTTCTATGCTTAAACTTTTAGTCCATTCTTTATCTTCTTCCTTGGAGTAGTTAAAATTTCCTTTTCTACAAGATATCTACTTTAGATTTTTGTTCTTTTATACTCATTATGTGCTAGGTGAATTTCACTTTTAAATTTATCTCTCAAGATTTTTTTATCTTTTGTGGATAATACTATCTTTTTTCCTTAATATCAGTAGTGCCGAAGTGCAACTTGTTTTCAGGTTCAGGCTAAAAGTCAGAAGGTCAAAGATGAAATAAGTTGGATTGAATAAAAAGGGTTGAGGATGTATCTGCTGTGAAGGATCACATGTTACATAGAAGCCATTGTAGTAGGAGCCATAAATCCATTTTAGTATCCTCGTTGATCTTGAGGTTTGGTTGAGTAAAATGCCATTTTATTTAGGGGAAGGTTTCATGCATAGAGGAAGCCTGTGATTAACAAATGATATGGTGCAATGTGCAAGACTTCTATATCAATGCTAAGAAAGTAAATCCACATGACTGTTCTAGTCATGTTACAGTGATCGGTTGGACAATGTTTAGTGTTGCAATTGATATCTACATTAGCCCACGGATAACCAGCATGGTTTGTTGCTTATAAAGATGATATTTCTTTGTACGAATATGTTCCTATGTCTGCAGATAAGATGCTCTCTGGAGCTACTCTTCCTGAATCATTGATTTAGAGCAATCTAGGCAAACTAAACTTTAAATTTCTGACCTATTAGAGGCAGCTTGTGTTAGACGGAGAAACTTTGATTGCGTAACTTATAGTTCAACTACTCCCTGTTGACAAGTATTGTCAAGTGTCATGCTAACTGTTTAGCTTGAGTTTGAACCTTTTTTTACCTCATAAATTTGACCACATTGAGTTTTAGTGTGGTTGTATATGTTCCTTTTCCCCAAGTCTAACATTAACATCATGTGCTTAGTTGTATGGGAGGGCCATACATCTATACAAATAATGTATTTTACACTGACTTTGTAACTACACTACCACTCCTTTGGGCAGGTGCTACGCAAGAAATATCCTCAGTTTGCTCAGCAGCAAAATGGTGTTTACATGCAGCAGGTTTATTTCCTCCATCTCCAAGTTAGAATTGCATAGGCAACATTAGACAGTTTCATTACTAAGCAAGGTGCTGCATCCTTGCAAATAAATTTCAGGATGCTGAAGAATGTTGGACCCAGCTCATGTATACACTTTCCCAGTCTCTTGGATCATCGGAATCAAGGTACTTTTGTTGGTTTCAATAGTGCCTTTAACTGTATTTGACTTTTGAAAGCAAGAAAATTTTGCAATTGTTTTTTTTTCTTTCCGATTCTCTGTAGTTTCTCCACTTCTTTCCTCATGCATCCCGTTGCTTATTTAAGTCCCTTTACGACTTGTTCAATGTGCTTGAGCTCCTTATCTTGTAATGTCAAGGCCTCTTATTTATGTTAGAGGAGTATGGCTTGTCTTATTCTTTATGAACATACACCTGTTTTCTTGGTATCACTTCTTCAAAGGGAGAACACACTATCTTGGTATCACTTTTTCAAGGAGAACTTGGAGGGTTTCTTGCTTGGGTGACCTTAGACTGCATGACCACAATGGTGGCCTATCAACATGCCAACTGGCCTATATAGCAAGACCTCTCTTGCTCATAGTTAGCTAGGAATTTGGCACCAATGTAGAGGTTTGACCAACATCAACTGAGATTTATGTCATAAAAACTCCCAATTATTTTTATGCTTTTTATATGGGATAGGCTTTACTGGTGAGGATGATGATGATTTATTTGTCGACTGGCCTTTGAGATGTTATGAGAAGCCTTAGTTGACAGCCAAACGTAAAGTTGGTGAATTCTTTTAGGAATCTTTTTTCAGAGGTATGCTCCATAACTGGCCCCATTCTGATGGGAAATGCTTGGATAATAAGCATGATGACGGTTATCAGCTTCATAACTCAATAACCAGTCAAAATTTCCTCCAATTGAATATATCAAGCGTACTGCCTAATGAGGACTCTAAGCAAGGATTGTTACTAATCAGTAGCTGCAGTTGGATTTCGTTATTGCCATTTTTTTCTTTTCTGCTTTATGCAAGATCCTAATTACACTACTCAATCCTATTTGTATACAGTATATTTATTAATATTTCAATCTCTGTTCCTGAGCTCCATCAAATATCACATTAATTTTCTTACAACATTGTGATGATGCTACTCGATTGATTGGAGTTGCTACTGACCTTAATTTTATCTAACAATTTGCAGCGATATATCTGCTTCCGTCAAGAGACTCTTTGGGGTTGATCTAGTTAGCAGGTATGGATAGACCTGTGTAGCATACAACACTGTATTGTTTATATCTATTACTGCCTAGATGCATACATTTTGACCTTTCTCTCTACATTCTTCCATATACATATTTCAAATGCCTGCAGGTATAGGATGTTGGGTGTCATAGGAGTTTAAGGAAAATTTTAGTGTGGGTCCTCATTTGGTTGTTTTAATTTAAATAGAAGGAAAAGTATAAGCCAAATAAACTTTGTCGACCATAATCATCCAGAACTAAAATATTACCATTTGCTGGTAAGCAACAATTTTAGCTCTAATAGGACTGAAATGAACAAAAAATGTGAAGCATATTGGCTATTAAGGATTACTTTGGTTCCCCTTTTTAAAGCCTAATGCCAATCTAAAGATGTTAAACATCAAAAACGTCAAATGTCAAACAAATTGTGTTTTGAGGAGAATTGAAACAAAGGAAAAGTACTAGTCAAATAGACAAATTGGTCCATCATAATCATCAAGAACTAGAATATTACCATTTGCTGGTAAGAACGAAAGGAAGGTTACTTGCACAATTATAGCTCGAATAGGACTGAAATGGACAAAAACTGTGAAGCATATCGGCTATTAGGGGCTAGTCTTCTTCCCATTTCTAATGCCAAATGCCAAACTAAAGATGTTAAACGTCAAATGCCAAACTTATAACTTTCAAATTTTCAAAAAATTGAGAGGCTCCCTCTTTCTTTCGACCCTTCTTTCTTCTTCTTCTCATTCTTATCATTTTTTCTCCTTATCTCTCCTTATTACTTCTTCCCTCTATTTTTTTTACTTCACTATCTCCTTCTCTTCTTCTCCCAACCCACTACCACCACAAGGCGTCTCCTCCGCATGCTATCCCACCACCGACAACCACCACTACCAACACCTTCACTATTTCATCCTCTTCCAATTTCAAATTTCCAAGGCAAGTCCTCCCCTTTTTAATTCCAATTTCAATCTCAAAATTATGTTATAATTAGGATTACTTGATGATATTTAATTTAGAAATTAAATTCAAATAAGCATATTGTTATACTGAGACTCGGACACGCGAATTGGACTCTATTTGGAAAATACTGACACGACAATTAGGACACGGTATCTGAATATCAGAATGATTTACTCGTATCTGACACTCATGTTGGTACCGGCTTATCAATTTGATACTTTAGTAAAGTGTAGTGCCTGCTGAATTTGAAACTAGTATATTAACCTAGGATTACGCATGTCGGGAATCAAGAGTATCGGTTAAGAACCGTACCGCTCAGAAAACCTAGAAATAAGTATCAGAAATTGAACTAACTAGGTATTAGCCAATTTAGTCTAGTTAGGTCGATTGGTACGATTTCTTGAACTTTATATAAATACGTATTAGCCAACATTCGACCGTGTCAACGAGGGTCAATCTGTATCTATCGGTATCGATCTCCATCGGACACGGATACCACAAGTCTTTCCTGGAAGCCTAGCATAAGTACGAATTTTCTAAGAATTATTAATACATAGCCAAAGGATGGTTATAATCCTAATTTAGGATTTGGATCGACAATACTTGGATATCGATTTAGATACCAAATTTAGGTATGACTTAAATCCTATACTTGGTAGGTCGTATTTCGTTAATTTTCAAGGATCGGTATCAAATCAAATTTAGATAGGTTCGTATCGTCATTTGTATCGAGCAAACGAGTCGGAAGACTCAAGTATCTTGAATGTGTATCCTAGCCTAGGGTTATACAGGACAATCTGAAATGGAGGCGTAACATCAACCTTAGTAACGAATTTCCTAGGGTTTTCTAGTTAACTCGATGAGTATCGGAAATAGTAACCTTTGGTGGAAAATCAATACATAGGTTAATTGAATGATCAATTCCTTACAAATAAATTTATTATATATGTTCATCTATATGTGGAGCGTATATCGATTCATTATATAATACGGTAATTAGATTACGTTTTGAATTCTATGATTCTAATCTTTGTATTTCGTCAACTTGGCATATCAAGTATAACAAGGCCAAATTGCAATTCTAAGGTAAAAATAGCTAAGCTTCTAAGGTAAGAAGAATTTCTTCTTTTTAAATTGAATTTGCAATTTGTCTATATATACATGTGTGTGTTTTGATGTTGAGTTGTTCCACCGAAGGAGTTTTAACCGAGGGAATTCTACGGAGAATTGCTCCGGGTGGATATATAAAAACTGTAAAATTTGGAGTCGAAACTCAAAGGAGACTGTCAAAAATTTTAAGAATAATTTCGGGAGAACCAAATTTCGAATCCAATATTTGTTGATTGTATACAATCCTAATTAGGAGAGTCATATGTATCTCAGTTTAAAGACAGTCTCTCAACAGCACTGAATATAATTAGGAGTCGAACAAAAAATATTCTTGGTCGCGTAGGATACTAACACATATACACGCAAGTGAAACTAAAAAATCCGATCTTTATTGTCTTATCCCACTGGATGGTAATATCCTGAACTGTATCCTTGTATCGCGTGATACCTAGGGTACATGGATTGAGATACATACCTGAGTCAGGGAAGAATAATTAAATATTGTAATAAGATAGAATTGATTGTGGCTGTAGACTGCATCATTAAGTAGGGAGAACAAACTGGATCAAACCGTACGAAATCTTTGCAATATAATAACAATAGGATAGCTTATCAGCAGTACCTCTTGTGTAGGGCCTTGCAAAGGGAGGTATGATCCAGTTGTCGGAACTTAAGCTCATTTCATGTGCCAGAACCTCGACGTACTTAATCAAGTGTAATAAATGATATTCTTTTACCACAACCTACATGGGGCAAGGTAGTCAAAAGCGTAAGGCGCACTCAAAACACAAATGGTCCATATCGTCCAAGGCGCAAAGCACAAGGTGCACTTAAGGCGTGCATACGAAGCAAGGCGCAAAAATAAAAAATAAATAAAAATATACATAAATAAATAAATAAATTAGTAATGTAGAAATAAAACCAAATAACATATTAAAATCAATAAAAAAATGTTAAACAATAACCAAGTGAACTAGCAGTCAACAACTAACAATGATTTGTATTCTTCCTACTACTTTTAGTAAATTTTAGTTTTTTCAGTTCATTTGTAGCTAACGTTGGCAACCGTGGAAAGGGCTACCCTTGTATGTGGTAAGGCTATCCCCCTGTCTCAAAGTTTTTGAAAAAGATATATATAGCCACACACGGCACGCCTAAGCGCTTCCTAGGCTCGCTCAAAGAAGTGCGCCTCGCCTAGTGAGATACGAGATATAGCTGTTGCGCCTTGCTGCAAGGCACGTCCGAGGTGCGTCTTTGACTACCATGATATGGAGCCAATTACTAAGTGTGAAATCCAAATTGCATAATCATTTAGGCAGATTGTGTTGTGATTGTGTTTGTAATTACTATGTCGTGAGGGTAGTTTAGACGCCGATAAATCACTAGAATTTGAAATATACCATAGTCATATTTCAAGTTAACACTATAATATGTCCTTAGGGTTTGATCATAATATTGTTCTATTCGAGGATCGGAACATGATTCTCAAATCATATTCCGTTTATTTCACTTTCCTCATGGTTCTTGAATCGAGGACTTGCATGTCTTTGATGACCTAGTATTTGTTCGCTAGGTGAAGATGAGATACCAAATGAGACACAGTATAGTATGGCCGAAGCCGAAGAATGATGATAGAGGACAGAGCATTGGATTTCATTTTGTTAAGCTGTGTAACCTCTTGTGTAAATTAGTTTTGGAATAATAGACCTTATTAGGATGTAAGTTGGACAACTATAAGTAAATGGATGTAAATATTCTTAGAAATTTAGTCTAGCATTACATGTACTCTGTCCTAGAACTTGACATGCGACAATCGTGGATACGGGTATCGGCGTATTCGTCTGGCGCGTAGCCTGAGATGTATGTTACGTACCAGACTTGCCCTATTCTGAGAACGAGGCGTGACAATATGTACTCATTACACAAGTTTGAAAGAAGAAGCATTATTAAGTCCCTAGAGAAATCATGGAACATAGTTATTGTTTGTTCCATGCATTCCTTGTGTGTTATGTTCAACTTCAGAAGTCAATGAATTGCGGTTTAGATTTAAAACATTTTTATTTATTGGTGTGAAGCCCTTTAATTTCATATGTTCTCGTCATACAAGATTTAAAGCAAAGACAATTTTCTTACCTGGTTTATATTCTTACTGTGTATTCCTCCTTGTGTAATCTGATATCTGTTTTAACTTCAGCCTGTAATATAGGCTGGTGTAAGTCATTTGCATCGGTTTTGCTTAACGTGCTTATATTGTTATTTCATTATGCATCATTGCCCGTACTTGCTTCTGCAGTTTGCATATAGGCTGCGATTATAAAGGAGTTGTATCTATGTTGTTCATACTTTTTAATGTTGATTTGGAACTTGGAAATGCTTTTTAACCAGCTTTCTCTTTCCCAGGATCCACTGTGCAGAAAGCGGAGAAGAAAGCTCTGAAACGGAATCTGTCTATGCACTGAAGTGCCACATCTCGCAGGATGTTAACCACTTGCACGAGGGGCTCAAACATGTGAGTTTTTTTTTTTTGTAGATATTCCATGCTTTTATAGAATCTACATGCTCAGTACTGCAAGACGACCCCTTATGCTATTCAAAAAGAATTCTTAATCAATAGAAGTGTCACGTTGCATGGAAATATTGATGGTGATAGCAATGTGGCTTTAATTTCTCTATGGTAATTATGGTGTGCTAATGCATTCCAATTGTGTGAGCATATGAATGTATCTTATTTGGTTGGTGGCTCATTAATCAGTAATCATCCTCATTGAAGCTTTTCAACTTTAGAATAAGCTCGGCTCTAAAGGACCATACCAGCAAGCTAGTTCAAGAAAAGAAATTCCTAACCAAGAAAGCTGTGAGTAAGTGATAGATGTGCCAGGAAGATACTCAGAAATTTTCTTGGTCTAAGGAGAGCTAAGTGGAAGAGAGAAGATGATCAGATTGGAGTTATTTGGAGTCTTCGTCATGATGACCACAGCTAAAGTTTGTATATGCCAGAGATGACGACGGGAGATCAAATGGATAATTGGTCATTGGATACTTCAGTTCCTTTACAGCTTGAGTTATTTTAGATGCCATTAGGGATCATGAGGATAACTGCTGAGGGAGGGAATTGCTGTTGCCTGTTGGATATTTTGCTTTGCTGCACCGTAGGCAGAAATCTTTGTTATGTAACCTGGTATCAATTTTGGTAAGTAATGTATATACCAAGAAAACCATAAGTACTCTATGTTGATTGCGAAGATAGTTGAAGATAATGGTAGATTCATGGTGTTTTCAGACGAGCAATAATTGACCTGGTTGACATCGTGATTTTCAAAAAGAGAGGGTTGAGGTCAAGGTTCAAAAACTCGGTTTCCATATTGGTTTCAGGCCCTTCCTCTGAGATCGGTTTTGGGCAATTTTAGAGGCTTTTGATGGTTTTGAATCAGTTGGTTGTCAGTAGTTTCGGTGGTTTCTGCCCCACCATTTCTGATCCGAAACAGCTGAAACGTACCGGTTTCAGCCGATGCTTAAACACCTTGCTTGAGGTTTTGAACAATGTTACTGTTTTTTACCTGTGCAGCATAGGAAGGTTGCAAAGTGTTGGATTTCATCTAATACTGGAATTAGCAGCGAAAGACATGGAGGCTGAGGGAGAAAATTGAGGATAGAGTTTGCAATTATATATAGAGATTGCTAGCATCTTGTAGCTGTAACATAAGAGGAGGTATAAAGCAGTGGAGTAAGTAGGTTGTTAGAGTCCGTGTGATCAACATTTCTCAAGAGGCGGCAAGAGTGATCTTTTGAATCTTCTGCTGATAATTGCAACTAAAGTAACTGAGAGGAAGAGGAGAGAGAATAGACTGGAGAAACCAAGAAAGGAAGTTAATAGACTAGTCAATTTTTTCTCATCTCTTAGCTCCAGGATGCCAATGTGCCACCCGCTAGGCTAGTTCATGCAGGCTTAAAACATGGTTGACACATTTAGCATCTGTTGGGGTAACTTAAATTTTATGACCTTTCAAAAATAACTCTAAGTGAACACGTAGAAAGAAGAAGTTTGTGAGAAGGAATGGAATAAAAGACCTAAACCTGCTACATGCTAAAAATATTGTGATCAGTAGTTAACTCGATACTTTAGTTCCATAGATCTGTTGAGATATTTTTGAAATTTAACATGCTCATTGTAAGCAGGTTATATGGATTTGGTACAGAAACACAATTAAATGAGAAGGTCCATGAGAACTTAAGAACCTAAAGTAAACTTGATAATTAGAGAATTAATATTTGCACAGAAATGACTACGATACGGCATGATACAGACATACATTATGTATTATTACTGCCCTAGTGTTGTTTTGGAGTCTCCGTGCCATGTCTGATACTTATTTGATACATACATGATATGGCACGGATTTTGAAGTATCCGTGCTTCCAATTAGCTTTTATATGTTATTATTAGTTTATTACTGCCCTGTTATTTCCCAGTAAAGACCAATTAATGCGCGGGAGGTTAGGGGGGTTAATCAAACAAGATTTGAGAACCACAGTGTGATTGTGATTACAAAATCACAATAAGAATGATTTCAAGCAACACACATTGATTTTGTAATTCTTGGGATTGTCAATGTGATTCTAACATCACCCTTATTGTGTTTTCATAATCACAATGTAGGAAATGAACCATCTTTTGTCCAATTAATAATTAGCTTTATGTTCCTTTCAATTAAATAATGTTATATTCTATAAATTATATTGCTATAGCTCAAAAAACAGATAACAGGATGGAGGAGAGAGACGAGGGAGAGATTCTTACTTCCTGGCTTCGAAAAGTTACCCTGGACGACATGCTTGTGACATAAACTAAAGATCTCGTCCTAATCTTTTTACCATCAACAGTTTATGACAGCAACAAAGCTTCATAAAACTATTCATCAGGCCATTTCGATTACCAAATTTATTGTTTTGACATTTGATCGAACAACTTTCTTGCCACAAATTAAATGATCCAAACACCTCTTCTGATTTGTAGAAGAAATGCAAATGTATTCATCATACATCTATGGAACTTTATCTGCATGTAATGTTAAATGATGCATCTTCCTTGGAAATCCAAGTATTGCAACGCCATGGAATCCTCTACAAACTTCTTAGTGTAGCCACCACTCACCATAGACATACAACAAGAACAACCACACTAGAAGTCCACAGAGAAGTTGCGATAAAGCATGAAATTATGCTCGAATCCTGAGATAAAGGAAGATGGCTAGGAAGTCGACTGCAATGTCGTGGCGAGCATGAGGAAGTAGATCGAAGGAGGTGACAGCGGCAAGTTTGTGTGCTACCAAAAAATCTAGAACAAGAAAGGAAGCCAGAGAAATTTATCAAAAAGAAAAAAAAAATAGAGAAAAGTTCCAAAAAGAGTGGTGAGGATAAAGACAGACTCATTATCTCAAAAAGAAAAAGAAAAAAGTAAGAAAAAATGTTAGGCGTAAGAGGGAATCAGAAATAGAAGCTTAACGGGAGGAAGAAGATTGCTCAGATCCCAGGGCGGAAGATGAGCATAACGGGAGAAAGGAGATTGCTTCGAATAGGGAGGAAGCGGTTACACGATAGCTGAGATTTGTTGATTGTAGAATCACACCAATTTAGGAAGCAGTTCTGTTGGAGTAAAAATGAACGTAAATAGGAACGATGTGATTTAAAAGCACAATCTCCTTGATTTGCCAATCACAAATGACTAACGGTAGATTAGAAAGCCATACTTAACAACCTCAATCCACTAACACGGTATTCATTAATCACCGTTTGTGATTTGGAAATCTCAACCGACTAACCCCGTGTTACTGTATTACCTCCACTAGAAGAAAGCTAATGCTTACACTGATTATTTTTATCAATTCAAAAACTTTTCATTGAAATATTCCGTTTATATTATATGCTTATTTATGTGACACAGGGCTTGAAATCAGAATTAGAGAAAGTTTCTCCTTCGTTGGGACGAAGTGCAGTTTATTCAAAGGAATCACGAATCAGTGATTTGCCTAGGTAAGTTCACCATTGACCATACTTAACAATTCTGTTGAAAGTGATCGTCTTACTGAGTTTTCAACTCGATTTTTTTTCCAGATATTTGACTGTCCAGTTTGTTCGCTTTTTCTGGAAAAGGGAGTCAAAACAGAAGGCAAAGATCTTGCGGGTAACTCTAGATCGCTTTTGAAATTTTATATTCCTTTCTGAATAAGTGAAGCAGTGCGCTTAGTCTTCTGTTAACAGAAAAAAATATTTTGAGATGTAATAACATATTTGGTTAAGTTTGCAAATTATCAATATTATGATTATATTACTATCTGAATGTTTTTTTTCACCTACCTTTGATGGATAGAAAGTAGACTATCCATTGGAATTGGACGTCTATGACTTGTGCTCTGATGAGCTGCGCCAGAAACTGCAAGCTCCCCGTCAGGTATTCTTCTTTAATACTAACTCTCTTTATATAATTCAAGACACATTTCATTTTTTAAGTTTTTTAGTAAAATTTATCTATTTCTTATGCTGTGTCGAATTTTGTCAACTTCACGCTCACAGATTCTAAGAGATTTGGAAAATGCCAAGTTTGGATTGAAAGCCAAGGGCAAGGACAGTAGCTCCAAAGAAAATGATGTCAACATGTCAGAGGTATGTCAATTGCAACATTAAATATCTGACATATTAGATGATAGATAAACTATTTTTTCTGCCGTAACTTGATATCAGCCATTTAACGAAAAATGGCATGAAGTGCATGAGCTTATTCAAGAACTTTCTGATCTTTCAGAAAGAATCCTTCTTTTTTGTTCTGATGACCAAGATTTTCTCATCTTAAACATCTTCAACATTTTTACATGAAGTCCTGGAAGGCTAGACATGCCATTATTAGTATATATGTAACAACATATTGGCCTGGTTTTGTATATACTTGGCCCTGGGAAATCTTCGTTCTTTGGCGTTCTTTTATGTTTTCTATGAAGAATATTAGTTTGGTGAAAACAAGTTTTCTCATGAATAATCTGGATGTTTATGAGACAGCAGCATGCTCTTTTTGTTGCAAGAACATGCAATTCGTTTCTAAATTCTCCATCCTGTGTCTTTCTTACAGATAGATTCAGTGCTCTTCTTGAATCTTTTCCATTCTGATTTCTTCCTACTTTCATAAATCTTAAAGCCTGTGTTCATTTCCTAGTTCAAACTTCTAAGGTAGGTGAGATACAGAAAGTTAGAAAGTCTGGCAGTTGCAAGGCGACTCCCCTGTAGTGGTATGAGGTTTGTTGGTTAATTTGTCAATCACTTACATAAAGATCAGTGCTCTTTCTGTATCTTTCCCATTGTGATTTCTTCCTAGTTTATTGTACTTAAAGCCTGTGTTTTCTTGTTCAAACTTCCAACGTAGTTTAAGATACAGAAAGTCGGTTAGTCCACAAATAGTGGTATAGCATGTTGTTAAGTTGTCAATCATTTACGTGTAGATTCAGTGCTCTTCCTGAATCTTTCCCATTCTGATTTATTCCTACTTCATTGTAATCATAAGGCCTGTGTTTCTTTTTAGATCAAAGTCCTAAGCTAGGTCAAGATACAAAAGTTGAGAAACTCTTAATAACAGTATGACGCTTGTTGGTTAATTGTCAATCACTTACAGGACAAATTGGAAATTCTTGGTAGCTGAGATGCTGTGCATAGTTTATAATGATCTTGATCTCACCTATTTGACTCAATTCAGGGTCCAATTACTTCTGTCTCCAACATCCATCACGTCCTCTGAAGGTGATCTTTGAGCACATAAAGGGCACAACCTATGATAGCCTTATAACTTTTCTTTCAACATGTCGATCCTGGTTCCAACTGTTTTATACTTTCTACCACATCCTTTTTTATGCCATCCTAGAGAAGAAGAGAATTGATTGTGGTTTTTAACCTTTCTCAATGCCTTTGATAGCTCTTTGGGTATATAAATAAAGTTTCTTGCAGTACTGCAAATTTGACTATGCAAGTGTTGATAAGTTTGAAAAAGAATTATCTAGATAATCTGTGTTTAAAAATACCATAATAAGTTGATATTGACACTCATGTTTTAAAGGTAATAATTTGATATCTTAATATGATTACTGTTGGTGACAGTCTCCACATTACCCTAGTCACCAAAATTACTTTTTCTTTTGTGACATATAAAAAGAAGTTCAGTGGTGCACACAGATGACCTCTTAGCGTAGAAGACCACCCTAATAAGTTGACATTAGTAATTTGATTTCATCCAGCACTTGGTGATGGGTGTAAAATTGTTGCTCCTTTTGCAGGTGGTGTTTGGTCGTGTTATTTGGTAAACCTTAGACTGATGTATTTAAGGCCCAGCTGTATGTGACATATGTCTGATCATTTTTACAGGCATCATCAGCCAATGAGGGAGAAACGCCTAAAGTTCCTGAAACAGGTAAATGTATCATAAAATGTTGGGTCATTGTAAGTCATATTTTGTTTTATCCCTGTGGATATATGCACAAGTCTTTAACAATAATATTCAACTGTTTTACTGATTGAGATTTTGTGTGATGCTTCATGCAATAGCTAGGCCGGATTACGCTGAGCATTACCCATGCTCGGTCCTATCATCTTTTAAGTTAAAAAAACAAGTGTTTCCGTGCAGTCTCAGAAAATCTATGCTCTAACCCAGCCTCATGGTTTTGGGTTGGTTCACTTCATATTAACTTCCCTAACTGTTAAATTTCCATAGGCATGCCAAATGGAACTTGCCTTGTGAATTATGCATATTCTCCTTACACTAGCATCTTCTGAATGTTCAACTGGTTGGTAGAAAGTTCTTTACCAGTGTAATTTTACTTTTTCTAAGTCTTCTATCCTTTCCCAATTTGTAGAAGGAATAATTAGCTTACCTCGGTACTAAATTGAGACTGTAGATTGAGATAGCAAACAAGACCAAGGTTTTATTTTTGTCAACTTTGTTTAAATTGAATCAGAGTAACCTTTGAGATGATTGGAAGCTGTCATCAGAAAGGTTACTTCTTTCCTAGAACCCTGTTTTTTGCTATGATTCCTTACTGTTGGTTTTTCTTTGCTCGACAGATGTGTCGGGAGCAAAAACACAACTAACTGGGATTTATGACCTAGTAGCTGTGCTGACTCACAAGGGAAGGAGTGCTGACTCTGGTCATTATGTTGCCTGGGTTAAACAAGAAAGTGGTAAGACGGCCAAGCTAAGACCACTCTTTATGTTGTCTGTTTTGATATGGAGCGAGTTTCTATATTATATCTTCGGTTTACCGAGTAAACGGACATGCAGGTAAATGGATTGAATATGATGATGACAATCCCATTCCACAAAGGGAGGAAGATATCACAAGGCTTTCTGGTGGAGGTCAGTGCCATAATTTTTTTTTTTTGTAACACGTTTATCTTACCAAAACCTTCAGAGGTGGTGGAAGAGGGGAAACTGGAACACTTCACATCACATTCAAAAGATCGACTATTCTTCTATAGAAAGATAAATGACAACTGATCAAAATATACTTGTATATGCTGAGTGTACTGGATGACAGCAAAATTAGTGCCTTATAAGAGTATCTCATCCATGAATTAATTAGTGAATACTACTCCAAATCTATATAATAAGAATAGTTAAGTTGAGGCTTCACCATGAATTTTTTATTTTCCAAAAATACCCTTTCCTATATTTGCTAATTAAAATTGTTCATTAAATTTAACATGGATATACTACTATATAATAAGAAAAGTTAAGTTGAGACTTCACCGTGAAATTGTTTTCCAAAAATACCCTTACCTATATTTACTAATTAAAATTGTTCATTAAATTTAACATGGATATACTACTACATAATAAGAAAAGTTAAGTTGAGGCTTCACTATGAAATTGTGTTCCAAAAATACGCTGACCTATATTTACTAATGAAAATTGTTCATTAAATTTAACATGGATATACTACTACATAATAAGAAAAGTTAAGTTGAGGCTTCACTGTGAAATTGTGTTCCAAAAATACGCTGACCTATATTTACTAATTAAAATTGTTATTAAATTTAACA
This sequence comes from Iris pallida, assembly GCA_029216955.1. Lineage (NCBI taxonomy): Eukaryota > Viridiplantae > Streptophyta > Magnoliopsida > Asparagales > Iridaceae > Iris > Iris pallida. The sequence goes on along the minus strand of JANAVB010042217.1, from coordinate 2,846,825 downwards.
TGGATAGTTCGGTAATTACGTATTGGAAAAATAAAAATAAAGAGGGTTGTTGTTTGCTCTTCTCAGGTATTAAATAAATAATGGACTATTGTTTGCTCTTCCCAAATAGTATGAAATACGTCGACACTTTATTGAGGCTTCACCGTGAAAGTTTTTTTTCCCAAAAATATCCTTACCTATATTTACTTATTAAAGTTGTTCATTAAATTTAGTAAGTACTATATAATATAGAAAATTGAGGCTTCACCGTGAAAGTTTTTTCCCAAAAATATTCTTACCTATATTTACTTATAAAACTGTTCATTAAATTTAACATGGATATTTGGGTAATTAATTATGAAAATAGTAAAAAATTAAGAAATTATTGTTTTCTCTTCAAAAGTAATATAAAATATGTGCAACACGTAATATATACTAGTACATTTTATCAGGACACTGAAGCCACCCAATATCTGTTGTTTAGTGGTAGAACTTATGAAGCTGGTACTACAAAACAATTCTGTTACCAACTTTGTTAACATATGGTTGTTAGTATACATATGATCAGCTACCTAGTAGGTTCACTGTTTCACCATGATCTCTCCATTTGAGACTTGAGAAACATTTCCAACCTGTCCATCATGGCATAGGAGACTTTATGTGCTTAGAAGATTTGATACATATCCTTCTTGCCGGCTAAAAATTGTTTGTTTGAATAGACTGTTCTACCCGAGTAACCTATGGATCTTGACGTAGTATATGTTGTTGCCATGAAAATGCTCCGTATTGAAGTCATGATACTATATTTTGCACCGTCTCCCATTAGTTAATATAAGATCACAAAATCCGACTTTGGATCAATATTTCCTATTAGGAATTTGAATATGTATCAAAACCTACAATGGCATAAATATAACAAGGGTGTTCTAAATTTGATTTTTTTTCTAATTCGTCCATCTACTAGCCGGATTTTAGGTTTTAATCTCTTGTTTCTTCGGGATTACTGATTGGCTAAAACTTTGTTTTGCAATAGGTGACTGGCATATGGCATACATCTGCATGTATAAAGCTAGAGTAGTTAAGGAGTGATTGATGCATCAGTAAGGCATTTGTACTTTTCATTCCGGAGAGTTTATACAGAAACTTTGTATTTTATCCTAGTTGTATTTCCCTTTTTATATTTAGCTTGAAGTTGGGAACATGTACCTAAAGATAAATATTGCCAAGTTCTTTGTTTGTATCTTTTGTAGTTGGTTTTTTTTTCTCTTTCTTTCTTTATTCAATTACAGAAGAAGAGATTCACACAAACAATGGTTTATATTTAATGACTCTTTGGGAAGTCTTTGTTGCTGCTGTTTCTGTACTCTTTGAGTAGCTGACTTGATGATATTTTAGAGCTGAGTAGTCTCCTCTCTGTTGTTGCATGCTGAATTGTCAGGCAAGTACTATATTTCTTCTTCTTTATTGAGAAATTTTGACTGGCACCCCACTTTTTTTTAACATATTTAAGGTGCACCTCACACAATTACAATAATATAAGGTACCCCACACTTTTGACGGAAACCGTTCCCAACTTACGGTCAAATCCTTTGACCAATTTTTTTTTGACCAAAATACTTCAGTGTTCTTTCTCGTGTCCTCTACTTGTTGCCCCCTACCCCCCACCGCCGTGTCCACCGGAGCCCTCCCGGCTCCCACCCTCGTCCACCGCAGCCCCCCCTCCCCCTCCGCGCCACCGGAGCCCCCCTACCTCCCACCGCTGCCCCAGCAGTAGCAACAACAGCAACGACATCGGGAGGGGGGCGGAGGGGGCTACGTGGACGGTGGCGTGGAGGGGGTGGGGAGCGGAGGGGACTGCCCAGACAGTGGTGCGGAGGGGGGGGGGGGGGGGGGGCGGGGGAGGGGGTCGCAGAGGGCGGCGTGAAGGTGGTGATTATGGTGGGGATGGGGATAAAGGAGAGGAGGGGGAGTAGAGGCACGCCGGCGGCGGGGGGGGGGGGGGGGGGGGGGGGGGGGGGGGGCAGCCATGGAAAATGGGAGGACACGGAAAAGAAGATGGGGGTATTTTGGTCAAAGGGGTTGACCGTGAGTTGTGGACGATTTCTGTCAAAAGTGGGGGTACCTTACATTATTGTAATTGTATGGGGTGCGTCGTAAATATGGTAAAAAAAGTGGGGGTGTCAGTCAAATTTCTCCTCTTTATTTCGTGAGTACATGCTTTTACCAAATTTAGTGTTGATCTCACACTAAATTTGGTTTAAAATTCTGATATAATTTCGCCTTTCTGTCTGGTAAGATACTTGGATAGTGTCAATGACGATAAAATATGCCCTACCCTGCCCTCGCCATGCTGTGTTCTCTGTTGTTATTATTGTCTGAATATCTTGCAGCCATGTCCACGGCACTATTTTCAGCATGCGATTCAAATTCGGAAATTTGAGTTCACATTTCCGAATTTGAATCCTGTGCTGACAATAGTGCCGTGTCCTCAAGAAGTGGATTATGTTTCCTAAATTCTGCCAAGAGCATGCATTAGTAATAGGCGCTTATGCATGGTCGAGTTGCACTCCGTTGATGGCTGAGACATTACTGTCATTCCCAATCATTTCGCGTCCATGCATTTCATTCTGCCACAGTTCTGGTCTCATTACCGTGACCCTTGTTAGCAATTCGACCAACGAAAAAAAAAATTCGAGACGGCAAAAGTACGAGCATAAATCGGCTCAGAGCAAATAAAATACATTCAAAAAATTCGGTCAAATATTCGAAAATGGAAATATTGAGGTTAGAAACCTCACTCTTAAATATATTTTGAAATTTGATTAATTAAACAGATTTTTACCACATTTTTTTTGTCAAAATTTTCAATAATTTATACATAACATGTTTAAAACTTAGCATGCTTAAATTTTACGTACTGGTTTGAATATGTCAAAAGTATGCAACTATTATACGTTTCTGAAAGATACAAAAAAAAAAAATCTTGCACAATACAGAGTTTTATTCCGGTGATTGCTAACAAGGACCGTGACACCACAGTGATAATAGATGCAAAATACACCATTCCGCATTGTTAATTGTGGAACGAACGAGCAGATTGGTATATGCTATTTGGGCCAACCAAACAGGAAATCTCCATATGATCAAAATATGCGCACAGAACCAATCTAACAAGCTTTAAACAAAGAGTTCTGCCAACCATAAAGATTTAAGATCTAATGGAGAACATAGATAAAACTCACTTCATGCATAAAATAAACTTCTAGAAACTAATCGTAAATACATAATACCCCTGTAAAAAAATTTAAAACGTCAACGCTCAAGCAAATGAAGTAGCATCCATAACTAATATTAGTAACTTTTAGGACCATTTGTTGCTACACAAAATAGCATACAATTCTAGGACAAGCTCATCAAAAGACCGTGTCACTGCATCTGTCAACAAAATCATGTCATACATTATCATCAAAATGTTTCTAGAGTATCCAAAGGCCTTGAAACATATGCTCATCGAACTGTCGCCAGATTGCACTGTGGACCATGGAAGTGTTGCCAGATTATCCAAGTCTCTCATCCTGCTGATGATCAAGATGGCACTGTGGACCAGAAATAACAGAAGATTAAATTATCTCTCGTCTGAAACCAGTTACTGAATTTAACTGAACTTGGATACTATGCATCAAATCTCCATACAAGCAAAGATGTGATCTTTTGGGGCTTATCTAAATTCTAAACTGATGAACATAGAGTCTCGGTCATTGCAGCTTATTTAAGTTTTGATGAATTTAGATTTTCTTTCTTCAATATCATCGACAACAATTAAGTTGAATTTAATAACAAGACCATGACAATCAATGGTTATCATTTCAATTTCTGGATAAAGGTAAAGCATTCCACTTTGTTAAGTATAACAAACAGGTCTACCACGGAAAATCAAGCTCATGCTGACTGGAAGTAACAAGACTCGACCTGTCAAATTCAACTAATGATTGAACTATCTCAAGTTACAGATTATCTCAAGGTACAGATGATTTCGAGGCAAATGACCCAAACAAGTTGGATAGCAAAATGGTAGAAGAGGTTAGTTATCATGCAATACATGGAACACCAATAACAGCAAGAACTAAAACATTTCATTAACTTAAAACTTAAGTTAATATTAATATGAAAACTTTATGCATTTAAAATTAAAGACTAAAATGTGTAGCTTCCAATGCCTACAAAAAAATAGACTAAAAACTTGCTCCATGAACCAACAACAATTAACTCTATGACGCCTGGCATGTCACTATTTAACCAAGGACCCAACGTAATAGAAGAAATTATCTAAGAAATAGGAATTGACTTCCATGGGCAACAAAGAAATCAGGTTGTTTCAACTTCATAAGCCCCAATCTGGAGTAATCTATGGCTCCCTAGTCGTAACAAATAAACTAGACTATTTTGTCCAATTTCATCAAATACTTCAAAAAAAAAGGTGAGAGATCATTTGGTGAATTAGGTTGGAAAATCCGATCACCATTAGTCAGATATTTGGTTTGCGCAGATATCTAACAAAACGAAACAAGCTCAAGGAACCATCAGTGATTAATTCTATAAAGACCAGGCAAGTCATTATCTTAGGTACCCTCGGAATTAATGAAAGGAGCTAGAAACGACTTCATGCATCCTTGCCTCCTGGAACATCGATGACATAGGCTAGACAAAAGTTCATCGCACCAAGGGCAGTAATCAATGTCCCTAAAATAAACTAAATGAGTTGTTCAAAATGACCAGCATGATTGTATTATACTCATGGTCAGAAAGTATGGATTAATGTACAAAAGTAGGTGATCAATCATTAAAGTGTAAGCAAAATGTCTAGATTGTATATCAAATGTTCAACAAAAAGACAATGCAGGGTGTAAATCATCTTCCTTAATTTTTATATGGTATATTCAGGAGAGCTTCGCTTATATGCTAATTTCATTTGATGCTCATGTTTGATAGAAAAATATCTTTTTTCCAGACAACCCTCTTCACAACCAGAAAAATGAATAATTCAACAAATGATCAGACATGTAAGGAATGAGACTTACTGTAAGTTGATGCGTCAATTTGCTCCGGAAGTTCCTTTATGTCAACCTCAAACCGCTCTTGGACCTATACAAAAGAAAAACTATTCTAAGGCCACATTCATAGCCAAAGGAGAGAACGTCATAGCCTAAACAGATCAAACTAACCTGATTAAGAACATCTGAATCAGAGGCAGATGAAACAAATGTAATGGCCAGACCTTTGGTTCCAAATCGACCAGCCCTACCAACCTGTAACGAGAAGAGCGAGCAGTGAAAATAATAAACTCAATGATAACAAGTTGACTGTAAACTTGATGTGATGAAATAAGATAATGACCCTGTGAAGGTAAGTGTCTGCAGAATCAGGCATGTCATAATTAATGACAATGTTGACGCGCTCGATATCGATTCCCCTGCCCACCAAATCAGTCGCCACAAGAATCCTTTTATGCCCTTCTTTGAAGCCCTTGTACCTCGTCAACCTGCAAAGACCAGTCCAATTGGAACCTTATCATGGTCTAAACAACTTGAAAAATTAATAATCTTCAGGAAGAGATAACTGAAACAGCAAATATAACAGTATATTTTACAAGAATGAGGAAGTAGAAGCAAGCTATATGTTCACAATATATAGATAAGTTACTTTAGACTAGTTTTCTTATGTTCCGAATAAACACCCAAATGAAGCCAAAATTATAGCTCCAGTGATGATCCAAAATGTCAAGGTAATATGTTGATGCCAATTATCTTGCACAACAGTAGTTGTAGCAGAAATATAATGGATTTGATACATAAAGTAGTATGAAAATAACTTCAATACAGTTAAATTCTGAATTACAGTCTTTTATAATACTAGTCCTGCGTATTCTGTTCCTGCAATCTGCGAACAAATTGTAAGACAGGAGTTCATCAATTTGAAAAAAGGTAATATACCTGATGTAATAAAATCTAATGCTGCTTCAGAAAACAAGCATTGTGGACGGAGATTTCCAACATTTCTACATAGACCTTTAGAAATTTTGAGTTCTTTTATTATATGTCTATCAGTTTCAAGAATGTATCTACCCGGTTATGAATGTTATGTGCTGAAAGCTAGGGCATATGATTTTATTTGGCAGGAAATGTTGTATGATTATACCCTATAAGGTTTAATTACTGAAACTAGTTTGTGATAATTTGCAAACACTACTGTCTTCAAAGGAAATTTGGAATGGTAATCTTGCATGCTCGGCATAATATGACAAATTGACAATGTTGGGCAAGGTAAGCTAATGGCAATGCAAAAGGAAAAAAGTTTCAATGTATGATAAATAATTTGAAGTCAACAGGTTAGAATACATCAAAGAAGCATTGCTAGATAAGTCTACACAACATAAGGAATACAAGACCATCCAAAAGAGTAATAGACTTAATCTCTAGATAAAAGATAAAAAGAGCATTTAGGATAAGATGAGAGAAAGTCGTCTTAGGTGGTTTGGACATTCAACTTTGAAACACTTATCAACTACACAAACTAGAAATAGGAATTACAAAACACAAAGATACATTAAAAAAAATACCACAAACCTTTCTTCTTGTGACATCCCAGAGTGGATGCAAATTGATGGAAAGTTGCACTCCGTTAGCAATTTGTTTAACTCTGCTGCTCTGCTGACACTTTTGACAAAAATCACCACTTGATTGAAGTCCAATGCGTCCAAAAGATCATTCAACTTCCGGTTCTTTTCCAGCTCACTGAGTTTGATGTAGTGCTGCCAAAAAAGAAAAAGAGCGTCATTTGATGCCATCAATTTGATATGAATTTGTATGACCACTGTTTTGTACCTGTACTAGACCATGCAGGGTAAGTTTCGCCTCATCATCAACATAGATTTCCATAGGCTGGAAGGGAACAAATGTCAGAATAAAGACGATTAGGAACATCCCCTCAAGGTAATTGAATCTTGTGCCAAATGAGAACACGAACAACTCTTGCAATCCATATAGTCCAGTCCATACATAATCAACCTCCTTAGAGAAACTCGCTTAATCTCAAGTCATAAAGAAGAAGAGCAGATATCCAGCTGTATCATCATTTAGTTCCATAGTACAGTTCTCTGGCCACCCAACTATCCACACATTTGGCAAGGAATCACAGGCAAAATGGCAAGAACCAAAAATGTAAACCCAGGCTAGATTAACTAGATTCACAAAATTAAAAGGGCTTTGCCTAGAGTTATGAGGAAAGAAAGCAGTGGCATGGTAATTATAACCACCCACCCCGATAAAGAAGCATAACTGGACAAGCAGTGCTTGCTGAGAACAGGACTGCAAAAGCTGGCGTGTTATGATTTAAGCTTGGAGTACCAAAAAATTGATCTCTAAATTTAAGCAACATCTAAATTTAAGCTGGCCATAGAACATTACATCTTGCATGAATTTCTTGCAAACAGGCCGGATCTCCTTACTGAGTGTCGCTGAAAACATCATGACTTGCTTGTCATGAGGTGTCATTTTGAAAATCTCCTGTACATCTCTCCGCATGTCTACAGAACACAGAAAACAGTGACATTGAATATAGTAAAAGAAAAAGGAAACAATGAAGGGAACTATACTAGAACTGAAGATATGGCATTATGAACAGAAAGACCCAAATATATATACCAAGAGACTCGAGCATCTTATCGCATTCATCCAGAATGAAATGCCTCACGTTCTTCAAAGAAAGATCTTTCTCTCTAGATAAAGCAAGAATTCTTCCTGGAGTCCCAACCACAATATGTGGGCAATCATTCTTCAATATATCCTTGTGCTTAGTGATGTGAACTCCTCCATAGAAAACAGCAACTTTGATGTCAGTCAAGTACGTACTGAACCGCTCAAATTCGTGGCAGATCTGCAAGTAATAGATTATATATAAGTTGTACAAAATGAAGATACTAAAAAGTCATTACTCAACAGAAATAAAAGAACATTCACAATAATTATTTGGAGACAAACCTGGTACGCCAGCTCTCTTGTGTGGCATAAAACAAGGGCAGAAACTTGGCCCGGAACAGGGTCAATCTGTTGAAGGGCTGATAGGACAAAAACAGCAGTTTTCCCCATTCCAGACTTCGCTTGGCAGATAACGTCCATTCCCAGTATAGCTTGAGGGATGCACTCATGTTGTACTGGTGGAGAACCAAACAAAATTGGAGCGTAGCACTTCCAGTAAGTAAAAAAAATAACCTTCTGGATCCGTTTAATGGAAAGGTTAACCAAATTCTCCTCCAAAATGAGGTTTGTGGAAGCAAAGTTTACCTGAAAAAACATAGGAATAGGATTAGAAATACAGATAAGTCATCTAAAACAATAATATGCAATAAAATATTAAAAAATGTTCAATACAGCTGGCATCAGCAGCAAAAAGAATTGTACAAGAACACCTTGTTTATATATCTGTGGCCAAAAAGAATTCTGACACAATCCTACAAACCATCCTAAGCTTTTATTGGACCTTCATAAAATTCCTGCAAACTAATTCATCCCCAAGACTGGTGGAAGAAGCAAAACAACTGTAACACAAGGATATTAAGCAAGTCTTGCGCAATAAACTTTGACATCATAGCTTTAAATAGTCTATCTACAGAACAAATTGTAGGCTTTGAAATTAAGTAACTTTTATATCAGGCGTATGATAAGAGTATAAGACCCAAGCAGATAAACTAAAAGTTTAAATTTTGTGTAAGCTACAACCTAGGATCAGGCAACCCTCTAACCAAACACACAGCCCACTGTGAGAATGTGTTGCACAATAATGAACCGAGCAAGAAGAGACGGCAACCAGATGGATCTTTCTTACCCATATTTAAATGAATTCTAGCTTAGGTTCGACTTCCAAACTGAACCCTTTATACTGAATACTTGTACATATGTCCTGCAGCAAGTTTATAGATATAAATTAGACCACCAACTAAACTTGACCAATCTCGGATCAACCTCGGATGGCATATTGAGCCGTATAAAGTCCCCTTCAGCATGTTTTGCTTTACCTGGGAGTCATTACAACCCAGATTACTACTACTTCCTAGTCCATATAGCCACAAACTTCTATAAAAAAAACCTCGACTTTTGAGCTTGTAAAATTCCCATAATATTGCTTTGACTGAGAATTAGTAAACCCCAGTCTCACCTATTCCCAATGACGACAAGCTCGCTACTCGATGAAATCTTCATAACATACGAGAATGCGCTAAAGAGGAACGAGGTTGGGCATATTAGAAGGGAAAAAACTTCATGTTTCACTACAAAAGTGGGTGACATCTTCAGTGCCTTCTACTCCAAACACGAGATCATATGCCTCCAAAAAGTTCAAACAGACCATAATGGGAATTGTACATATGCTGTGCTTCTCATAACCAGGGGTAAAAAGAAAACATATACCTAGAAGAAAAAAGGTAAGACAACAAAATATGGTGGCCACCCGTAACACAATTAAAACATTCAACATTTGCTTCTATAATTAAGCTAAATCATGCATTTCAACCTCGACCGGTATTAGACAATCTAACAGCCACATTTCTGTCAAGCGTTAACTCATATGCTTCAGCTATTATCTTTGGCAGAATATTGAAGGTTATTTGTATAATTACTACATTAGTGCATTCCCAATCTTGCTAAGTATTAGATTATGCTGCCAATGGCAATCACACTTGGGTTGTGTGCTAAGTAATGGTAGTATTATCTTTGGAACAGTTAAATCATCATAGGTTGATTCTTATACCAATTTGTCATGCATTTTCAATCTTGGAAAGCACTCGATTACGCTAGCAACTATGTTGCACAAATAAGGACCCTACACTGGATATGGAGTTATGAACATTCTCATATAGATAGAATAAGTAATCATTTATGTTGCTCGAATACAGACAGCTAAAGACACCATTTTCCAATGTCCGTGGCACAATGCAGTCGCATTTTGCTTAAGTATTCAATCACACTTATATTGTTTACCTTTGGCATAATATGTAGTACGGATAAGGACAAGATACATATACAGGATTATATTGTTTACCTTTGGCATAATATGTAGTACGGATAAGGACAAGATACATATACGGATACGAAAATTTTCATTCACATGAGTAGTAACATGCGTCGCATGAGTACAGACACAGACAGACACCCTTTTCCCCGCATCCGTGCAACATGGAACATAATTAAATCACTGAAGGTTTACTTTCATAATACTTTGAATTATGAATTCCCAATCTTGACAAGTACTACATTATGCTAGCAGTCAGATTTTTGTGAAGAGTTGAATCATACTCAGTAAAAAACCAGTCTTAATTCCTCATCCCAACAACCACGACCTCTTTACAAGAACACACTAACCATGAATGAGGCTTGGCAGTTTAGAAGGGAAAAACTACAAGTTGCACTACAAAAGTGGTTGACATCTGTAGAGTCTTATGCTATGAAACATATGGGCATAGCTCCAAAAAAAAAAGAACAAAATGGGATTTGATTTTCAGATAGGTATTTGCTTCTCATAACATCAGGTAAAACGGAAATTTATACCTAGAAAAAGAAAGGTAAGACACTTGGAAGTAACTAGATAATATAACTGAATATAACGGACCAACAATGGCGCAATCAAGTCATTGAATATTTGCTTCTATAGTCATCTCAATTATGCATTTTCAATCTTGCAGGCCTTAATTATGTTAATCATATTTCCATCGAGTGTTCATCCATACTTCAGCCATTATCTTTGGCGCAGTTAAATCATTGAAGGTGTTTGAAGTGTTTAAGAAGAATATGAATCTTGTTATCGTTACAGAGGACATGGCCCTTCGGAGCCAGGTGGAAGAAGAGGATTCAAACAGCTGAACGCAGAAATTTGGGATATAGGCTTTGTTGTTGTTGTAGTAGTAGACTAGTAGTACTGTAGTAGTAGTAGTAGTAGTAGTATCATTGAAGGTTTACTCGTACAATTCTTTTTCAGTAATGAGTTTCAATTTTTTAATTGTTAGATTATCTGTCACGTTTCAGTCAAGTGCTATTTACTTCTATTTTTTGAAAAATAAATCATTATCATGGATTTACATCTATATTAACTGTGGTCATGCATTTTCAATCTTACTATTATATTATACTACCAGTTGCATTTTGCTCTAGTGCCAATTATACTTCAGCTATTATCTTTGACATAATTAAACCCTTGAAGGTTTACTTTTATGATTACTTTAAGTTAGCATTCTTAATCTTGGAAAGTACTACTTTATGCTACCAGTCAGATTTTAAACATACTTCAATTACTATGGCGTAATGAACCATTGAAAGCTTTACTTGATTGATTATTTCTAACAATGCAGTCTCAAATTTGGCAACTAATATATTGCTAATGATTGTTTTTGGTCAATTGCTAATCACAATTCAGCTATTATATGTGTGTTCCTATATACTCAAATCAAATGTTTAATAAATGAAAACATATTATAAGAATCACATTTGGAGCTTGTGTCTCAGAGGGCCCAACACTTCATGTTGTAGTGCCCCGTTTCAGTTGCGGAGCACGAATGGGGCTAGCGGCTGAATGGCCGAGTCGGAATCATATATTAGAGAAACCTTATCAGGAAAAACTTTACCATGATTACGGAACAGTAAATTGAAATCCTTTCCTCGTTATGGATTGGACTCTTTAGAAATAATGTCCAAGATGTGGCGCGCATCTTTGGGAAAGAATTCTATATAACAGTCGCTTGCTCCAAGATCGTTGTCATGTTGGTTTTGATGTCACTTTCGTTGTTGGTTTTATGTTGCGTTTTCGTGAATGTTTTCACGATTTACGTTCACTTCTTTAGCATTCATATCGAATCACTGAGAGAAAGAAAAGAAGTGTATTGAATCATTGTTGGTACCAATGCAAGTGGTGACCAAGTGAACCGAACTTAGCATTGTGTGAAAGATCTGACAATTCACCAATGAGTAAGCGGCTTTGATCCTTCAACGATCCTTGATCATCACGCTTAACAAAGGATGTCTTGTTATTGCGTATGGTGCTAATAAAAGATGCTTAGTAAGAAACTAGAAAGATAATGAAAGATAAGTAATCGCATGGCTAGCGATACCGTTTGAATCAAATATTGAATTGATTATTGTGGCAATAAATGTTGGCATGTACAACAAAGATCCAAGAATTGGACAATGAGCATATACGGCTCGAATTAAATGGTAACACAGAAGAATATTCTCTGGATTTGGCAAGTGGGTATGCGAGCTACGGCTCAAGGCAATTTGGCAAGATAAATGTGTATGGCTTATGTAAAGGAGTTTATATTATCATGCATGTTAAGTTTTTTATAGCTAATTTGCATTTATGTGCATGATCATGGACAACTTATGCACAACGTATAGTTTCTCGAACGGTACTCCGAGGCCATGAAAAAGATTTGACCTAGGGAGAAGGATGATGTTGACGGACTAGCATCAGAATATGTGGGACTTTCAGAGAGGCTAGCTACATGCGATGTATAGGATACTGAAATTCCATTTATGTCAAGATTGTTGGCCCATTCCATGGTCACACCCGATTTTAATAATCGACATGAACTTAAGTCAGTACACAAAATATACGAACTGCTGCTAATCATTTCAGGACGTGTGAAATCAATATCAACAAGCATCGTACTACTGCATCATCAAGCACATACATCATCTGTCTGAAGCTTACCTTCATTGGAATCCAGTCCGAGTCATTTTACAATTTGTTATATATTTTATCTTTATTGAGTTTAGGACATAAATTGTAAAATCGACTAGGTAATACTGACTTAGGTTAATCTCAGTCCACTTTTTCATAAAGTCTACCTATTCATATTCCATACACCAAAAAGTTCAATTTCGTTTTGCAACAGAATTTGACAAATGTTATACATTTTTCCTAGACAGAACTCAAACCGAGTTCGGCCCGAGTTCGGTCTGTTTGTTGTAGAACCGTTGAGCATCTCTAGAGAAGGGATTAATAGAGTGAGTGCGAGTGCAGCGGAAAATAATCACCAATTAAAAAATTAAAGCTATAACTATGACAGTAAATAAGAGACGGTAAATAAATGTAGCAAGAGATAGAGAGATCAAACTCAGTGACACAGCGATGTATAATGGTATCCCTCTGAGAGGACTAATCCAGTCTCGAATACTCTTGCTCGATGTTAATCCACTAAGGCACAAGCTAATTGAGAGCTTGCAGTCTCTTACAACACCGTGCTTGGTGACAAGTGCACGACCAACTTCACAACACCGTGCTTGGTGACGAGCGCACGACCGGCTCCACAACAAAGATAATTGATGTACTTTGAACAACCTCTTTACAACTCTTGAGAACCAAAAGACTCTAGATCGAAATAGATATTACTGGCTTTTGGCTAAGAGGAGTGTAGGTGTGACATGAAAACTTTTGATCGGGTGAAAATACTTATTGAATCGAGAAGAGAAGATGAAGAATGAATGAGTGATTTGAAATGAAAAACTCTCCTATTTATAGGTGTTTTCTGGGACCGAACTCGGACAGAGTTCTGGCAGAGTTCTGCTGCAAAGATTTCGCATATGAACGTTGCATGCAGATTTGGAGACAACGAATATTTGAATTCAAACAGACTGAACTCGGACAGAGTTCGGACCGAACTCGGGCCAAACTAGCATTTTAGTTCTGTCTAGGAAAAATATACAACATTTGTCAAATTCTGTTGCAAAACGAAATTGAACTTTTTGGTGTATGAAATATGAATAGGTAGGCTTTATGAAAAAATGGACTGAGATTAACCTAATCCAGTATTACCTAGTCGATCTTACAATTTATGTCCTAGACTCAATAAAGATAAAATACATAACAAATTGTAAAATGACTCGGACTAGATTCCAATGAAGGTAAGCTTCAGACAGATGATGTATGTGCTTGATGATGTAGTAGTACGATGCTTGTTGATATTGATTTCACACGTCCTGAAATGATTAGCAGCAGTTCGTATATTTTGTGTACTGACTTAAGTTCACGTCGATTATTAAAATCGGGTGTGACCATGGAATGGGCCAACAATCTTTCCCATTTTGATAATTGACAAAATCATCAAACCGCTGATAAAATCCAAGGTCAAAACCCGGAGCAGGGGATGGAGCAGGAACATCAGGAGGAGGAGCCTCAGCGTCAGCATCTGGAGCAGGCTGAGCTCCAGGAGGGAGAGGAGTAGGATATAGACGAGAAAAAGTGATCTCATCATAAGATCATTTCTTCGGAAGAAGAACTGAGAAAATAAACCTATGTAGTTCATAGAAGTTTTGGTTTAGATGTTTAGAAAAGACTCTTCTAGGAACTGGTCTAGGATGGCAAAGCAGTTTTTTGAAGGAGTCGAGAGTGACACCTTCAGAAAATTGTACATGATGGATATCCACTAATGCTTCACCCACATCAGGAACATGAAAATATTCGCTGATATCGGTGGCGCTGAATTCTAATTCTTGTCCAGCAACGCAAGAATAGAAGTTTTCGTTAGATTTTACCTGCAAGTTGCAGTAAAACATACGGACATCGTTGTTATAAATATTCTTGGCTACTTCGAAGAAGTCACGATAGTCGAGACGGTCAAATATGGGAGCGTATTCAGAAAATACAGTAAAGTTCACACAAGCTCCAGCACATATTTTTCGACCAGAAAAGGAATCAAACCAAAGGTCTGAAAAATTCTTTGACAGGGAATAAACCAGAGTCAAAATCATCAGAACCTATGGGTCTAGCTGGACTAAATACATTAGTGGGGACGCAATCAGAAGAGGAAGATCATGCGTGTGAGGAATCAACATGTCTTCTCTGACGCTTGGGAGCCATAGATGAGAGGAAAAGGAAATTAGAGTACCTTAGTAAGGAGGAAGAGGAAGGAGAGGAACAGCCCGCAGAAGCTCCGAAGAATATTGAAAGGAAGGAGGAGGAAGTAGTCTTAGGAGTAGTATAGGGTTTTGCTCGAGTAGGATGAGTGAAAAAGTAGATAAAAGGAAAGGTTTATATAGAGCTAAGGCCGACTGTTCGGTTCTGGAAGCTGAACAGCGCTGACTGAACTCGGTCCGAACTCGGTCACCTACACTCCTCTTAGCCAAAAGCCAGTAATATCTATTTCGATCTAGAGTGTTTTGGTTCTACAATTGGTATCAGAACTCTGCCCTTCGGTCGGCGTTGTTCAGCTTCCATAACCGAACAGCCGACCCTAGCTCTATATAAACCTTTCCTTTCTTCTACTTTTTCACTCATCCTACTCGAGCAAAACCCTCTACTACTCCTAAGACTACTTCCTCCTCCTTCCTTTCAAGATTCTTCGGAGCTTCTGCGGGCTGTTCCTCTCCTTCCTCTTCCTCCTTACTAAGGTACTCCAATTTCCTTTTCCTCTCATCTATGGCTCCCAAGCGTCAGAGAAGACAGGTTGATTCCTCACACGCAGGATCTTCCTCTTCTGATTACGTCCCCACTAATGTATTCAGTCCAGCTAGACCCATAGGTTCTGATGATTTTGACTCTGGTTCATTCCCTGACAAAGAATTTTCAGACCTTTGGTTTGATTCCTTTTCTGGTCGAAAAATATGTGTTGGAGCTTGTGTGAACTTTACTGTATTTTCTGAATACGCTCCCACATTTGACCGTCTCGGCTATCGTGACTTCTTCGAAGTAGCCGAGAATATTTATGACAATGTTGTCCGTATGTTTTACTGCAACTTGCAGGTAAAACCTAACAGAAACTTTTATTCTTGCGTTGCTGGGCAAGAATTAGAATTCAGCGCCACCGACATCAGCGAATATTTTCATGTTCCTGATGTGGGTGAAGCATTAGTGGATATCCATCATGTACAATTCCCTGAAGGTGTCACTCTCGACTCCTTCAAAGAACTGCTTTGCCATCCTAGACCAGTTCCTAGAAGAGTCTTTTCTAAACATCTAAACCAAAACTTCTATGAACTACATAGGTTTATTTTCTCAGTTTTTCTTCCGAAGAAATGATCTTCTGATGAGATTACTTTCTTGAAGTTGTCCGCCATGTATCATATCCACTTTGGCATTTCTTTTTCTATTCCCAAGACCATGATGGCCTGGATGCTGAACTGTAGAAATGCAGGACGCAACCTGGTTTATCCCATGCACTTGGCCTCCATCTTTCGAAGGTTTGAAATTGATCTTCAAACCTGTGCCTACTCCTCCACAGCCATAGAGCTCAGCAGATCTCGTCTATATCCTACTCCTCCTCTGCCTCCTGGAGCTCAGCCTGCTCCAGATGCTGACGCTGAGGCTCCTCCTCCTGATGCTCCTGCTCCAACCCCTGCTCCGGGTTTTGACCCTAGATTTTATCAGCGGTTTGATGACTTTGTTGCTCTCTGCGCAACGTCATCAGAGCTACCTCGACTCAGAGTTCCGCCACATCACCCAGGCTCAGGTGTTGCAAAATAGCATTGCTGATCTCCACTGGAGTCTCTCCCAGGACCCATCACATCCAGTGACTATCCTTCCTCACCCCGGCTTCCCAGGATCCAGGTTCGGAGATGAGGCGACTTTCCCTTACTTCGATCCTACTGCTGCTTACTTTCCTCCGGATGCTCCTGGCGATGACGACCCTACTATGTGATGCGGACTTGAGCTGGTGTACAGTGGATAGGGCTGTTAGATGATGATCTTTTTGATGTAGTTTGTTTCTATGTTATGTCTAAAAAATTTAGTTAGACATTTTATTAGCACTTTATGATGATGATTGTATCTTTCCTTTCAGTTAGACATTATTATGCATGATATTTTCAGTCTTTTTTAGTACTAGTTATTTTTCATGCTCTTTGTGTGGAACTGTTGTTATTTGGCTCTCTTTTATATCACTTTGTCTGTTGAACATTGTTGGCTTCACACATTACGGGAGAGCCAAATCCATTTTTATATTGCAAAGGGGGAGAAAGAGTACAATACCAACCAAAAATGGGAAAGACAACCAAAACAAACAAATTTTTTTCAGGTACTTTATTTGTTCTATTTTTTAATATATTTTGGTATAGACTCAAGTTTGTCAATTATCAAAATGGGGGAGATTGTTGGCCCATTCCATGGTCACACCCGATTTTAATAATCGACATGAACTAAAGTCAGTACACAAAATATACGAACTGCTGTTAATCATTTCAGGACGTGTGAAATCAATATCAACAAGCATCGTACTACTGCATCATCAAGCACATACATCATTTGTCTGAAGCTTACCTTCATTTGAATCAAGTCCGAGTCATTTTACAATTTGTTATGTATTTTATTTTTATTGAGTCTAGGACATAAATTGTAAGATCGACTAGGTAATACTGGCTTAGGTTAATCTCAGTCCACTTTTTCATAAAGCCTACCTATTCATATTCCACACACCAAAAAGTTCAATTTCGTTTTGCAACAGAATTTGACAAATGTTATATATTTTTCCTAGACAGAACTCGAACCGAGTTCGGCCCGAGTTCGGTCTGTTTGAATTCAAATATTCGTTGCCTCCAAATCTGCATGCAACGTTCATATGCGAAATCTTTGCATCAGAACTCTGCCAGAACTCTGCCCGAGTTCGGTCCCAAAAAACACCTATAAATAGGAGAGTTTTTCATTTCAAATCACTCGATCATTCTTCATCTTCTCTTCTCTATTCAATAAGTGTTTTCACCCGATCAAAAGTTTTCATATCACACCTACACTCCTCTTAGCCAAAAGCCAGTAATATCTATTTCGATCTAGAGCCTTTTGGTTCTCAATAGTTATAAAGAGGTTGTTCAAAGTACAGCAATTATCTTTGTTGTGGAGCCGGTCGTGCGCTCGTCACCAAGCACGGTGTTATGAAGTTGGTCGTGCACTTGTCACCAAGCACGGTGTTGTAAGAGACTGCAAGCTCTCAATTAGCTTGTGCCTTAGTGGATTAACATCGAGCAAGAATACTCGAGACTGGATTAGTCCTCTCAGAGGGATACCAGTATAAATCGTTGTGTCACTGGATTTGATCTCTCTATCTCTTGCAACATTTATTTACTATCTCTTATTTACTGCCATAGTTATAGCTTTAATTTTTTAATTGGTGATTATTTTCCGCTGCACTCGCACTCACTCTATTCACCCCCCTCTAGAGGTGCTCAACGGTCCTACAAAGATGGCATAGCTAACAATGTCTTATGCAGACAGAATAAATATTATTCATAAATGTACATGGAAGGACATCGATTGTGGGTAAGATTCACCGAATTGGTGAACATTAAATTATGAAATGCTTATGTTCTCAATCATATGAATTGTTAATCGACCCTAAGACAAGCCAGCAAGATCATAAATCAATAACGTTGCTTTCATATAATTTACTACTATTGATTTATGGTGAAATTGGTTACGGCAGCTCACCAGTACACGACAATGTACTGACCCTCGTCTCCACATGTGCCAGAAACCTAGTGGATAATCAGAGACGATGAAGGCTTGCAATCCGACTCTTTAAAAGCTTCGCACTCCTTTAAAGCTTTCATTTGAAGAAGGCATTTGTTGAAGGTGGTTTATTGTCGTTTTTAATAAGGGATATGATGTATTGAACGGTTGTATATCATTTCAATATTTTTGCAAGTTGTAAGCCAAGTTTGGCATTTCATCTCGGTTGTTTGAGAACCATGTTTTCCGCTGCAAAGTTATTAATAAAGAGCTTATTTCAATTCATATATGTGTTATTCAATTTTTCTGTGAATCTGCTGCGAATTCTATGCAAAAATATTTTTTTATAAAATGAGCACGAGCACACCTTGTACAAAAACTCCAGACTTGTACGACATCATGTCCATACGAGGACGACCGATTTGGAGAGAATCAAAGCGAGGACGAACGATTCGACAAAAATCGGGACGTGACATAATGGTATCAGAGCACGGCTTTACTTCCTTGAATTTTTTTTATTTTATGTTTTCGAAAAGACACAAATTTTATTGATTTTGAAATCCTTGATTTTGATGTCCCGAAATGAAATATTCCATACAATAAGTCCACAAATATTTTATCTATTCTACTATATAATAGGAAAACTTAGATGGTGAAACTTTTGAATTCCGAAAATACCCTTACATACTTATACTAATTAAAAATAGTTCATTAATTTTAATAATGACAACTTAGTAAATAGGAAGACTACCCTTTGATCTTCCTAAACTAATTAAAAAATATTAAAATACGTGCAAGGCACGTACACATATGCTAGTAGGACTAATGAGATTTCTTAGTAGTGCAGAGATGACGAAAGCGAGTAACGCGAACAATGTGAGTAGTTCAAGAACGGTAGCCTCAATCGACCCAATGGAGAGAATGTTGGCTATGATTGAAAGCCAACAGAGACAGAACACCAAGCAATTTAAGCCGCAACAGAAACAGTTGGACGCCCTGCAACAATTGGTCTGATTAGTTGTGAACAATGGTACTAGGCTACCTCAAAGGAGAGTGAGATAGTGGAGATGGAAGAACCTCATTCTGCAAAGAAAGCAAGCTTCGCGAACGACATAACCAAATTCAAGAAAATCTGCAATATCCGCTTCAAGGGAACGAAAGAAGCCAACATTGCTATGGATTGGCTAGTTGAAGTAGAGGATCATCTTTAAGAGGGTGTCGTGCGCAAAACTACTGCTGGTTTCCAACGCACACTACTGGTGGCAAGATCAGAAAAGGATCCTTCGGGGGCAAATGGAACGACAAAGATTACTTGGCAGATGTTCAGGGAAGCTTTTCTCGCTCGGTATTTATCCTCAACTGAGGAGCGACAAAAAGAACTTGAGTTCCAGAAGCTGGAACGGGGGAATATGACCGTGAAATTGTAAGAGGCAGAATTCTCTAGATTGTCTCAGTATGCAACTACTGAGTTTACCGATGAAGCTATTTTCTAAAAGGCGGTCGCCTATGCGCTAGGCGTCGGGTGCCCGCCTGATGCCCGCTTAGGTGGCCGCCTAGTCCCCCTGACGCCTGACTATGCATGTTTTGGGGTTCTATGGATATTTTTCTGCAAATTGTATTTAGGTCTGTTTGGATTATTTTTATTTTTTTGAACCGCCTAGATCTAGGCGGCCGCCTAGGCGGACTAGGCGCTAAGCGAAAGCTCCCTGACCGACTAGCGCCTAGCGCTTTTCACAACCGTGCGATGAAGCGTCCAAGGCTCCGTCGGTTTGAGCAGGGTCTTCGACATGCTCTGAAGGCTCAAGTCGTATATCAGAAGTACAAGACTTTTCATGAGTCTTTTGAACACACCAAGGAACTAGACCCATACTTTCCAGCGCCAGCGCCAATGGAGAACGTTCACAATAGAAGACCGAATACTGGGGGTGGATATCATGCACCAAAGCGTCTGAACAACAGTGTCTATCAGCGACACGATCAAGGAGGAGCATTTTGAAACAAGTGTCATAACAGAGGACATGTCGCTAATAATTGCCAGGTCCTAGAGGGGGGGATGCTTCATAGCTCGAGAGTATCAAGGAGGGAGAGCCCATCAAAACCCTCGAGGCAGCAGTATCATTAGCAAAAATCATTTGGTTAATTCAGTTCAAACCAAACCGAATAATCGAAAACCGAATTGGACCGAAAACCGAATAAGCAAAACCAAAACCGAACCGGATTAGCCCATAACCGAATCAAACCGAACCGAGTTCCAGAAGCTGGAACGGAGGAATATGACCGTGAAATTGTAAGAGGCAGAATTCTTTAGATTGTCTCAGTATGCAACTGCCAAGTTTACCGATGAAGCTATTTTCTAAAAGGCGGTCGCCTAGGCGCTAGGCACCGGGTGCCCGCCTGATGCCCGCTTAGGTGGCCGCCTAGTCACCCCGACGTCCGGGTATGCATGTTTTGGGGTTCTATGGATATTTTTCTGCAAATTGTAGTAGGTCTGTTTGGATTATTTTTATTTTTTTGAACCGCCTAGATCTAGGCGGCCGCCTAGGCGGACTAGGCGCTAAGCGAAAGCTCCCTGACCGACTAGCGCCTAGCGCTTTTCACAACCGTGCGATGAAACGTCCAAGGCTCCGTCGGTTTGAGCAGGGTCTTCGACATGCTCTGAAGGCTCAAGTCGTATATCAGAAGTACAAGACTTTTCATGAGTCTTTTGAACACACCAAGGAACTAGACCCATACTTTCCAGCGCCAGCGCCAATGGAGAACGTTCACAATAGAAGACCGAATACTGGGGGTGGATATCATGCACCAAAGCGTCTGAACAACAGTGTCTATCAGCGACACGATCAAGGAGGAGCATTTTGAAACAAGTGTCATAACAGAGGACATGTCGCTAATAATTGCCAGGTCCTAGAGAGGGGATGCTTCATAGCTCGAGAGTATCAAGGAGGGAGAGCCCATCAAAACCCTCGAGGCATCAGTATCATTAGCAAAACTAGAGGTGAGCATTTGGTTAATTCGATTCAAACCAAACCGAATAATCAAAAACCGAATTGGACCGAAAACCGAAGCAAAACCGAAACCGAACCGGATTAGCCCATAACCGAATCAAACCGAACCGAATTAAATTGGCTCGGTTTTCGGTTTATTCGATTTATTTGCGCTTTTTTATAATATATATTAACTAAATATACCTAAATTTATTTAGTATATACCTTATATACATATATATATTTAGTATATACCTATATATATTAATACCTATATATATGTATAAACTAAATTTTCTTATTCGGTTTTCGGTTTCGGACCGAAACTGAAACCCAAAACCGAAACGAAAACCGAATAAGAAAATCTAGTATTTTCAAAACCGAAACCGAACCGAATTTTTTTAAAACCTAACCGAATCTCTTATTCGGTTCGATTCGGTTTTCAGTCCAAAACCGAATAATGCTCACCCCTTAGCAAAACTGTGGGCAGGCACCACGAGCCCTGCCAACATGACATAACCAGAGACCCGGGGCTCAAGGTCGAGCCTTCACATTGACCGGAGAGTAGGCTCGCGCCTCGGGTACTATCTTGACAGATATATTGCTACTTAATGGCATTCATGCACGTACTTTATTTGATTCTGGTGCCACGCATAGTTTCATATCTGCAGATTATGCTAAAGAGCATGAATTAAAAATGTTAATCCTGAATGTAAAACTAAGTGTTACTGTGTTAGCACTCTATCAAGAGTGATGTCTGCTAACTTGATATGTAGGGAAGACATAACCAGAGACCCGGGGCTCAGGGTCGAGCCTTCACATTGACCGGAAAGTAGGCTCGCGCCT
The DNA here is from genome assembly GCA_029216955.1 of Iris pallida. Taxonomy (NCBI): domain Eukaryota; kingdom Viridiplantae; phylum Streptophyta; class Magnoliopsida; order Asparagales; family Iridaceae; genus Iris; species Iris pallida. Next base: position 2,824,539 of record JANAVB010042217.1, on the reverse strand, counting down.
CGGGTACTATCGTGACAGATATATTGCTACTTAATGGCATTCATGCACGTACTTTATTTGATTCTGGTGCCACGCATAGTTTCATATCTGCAGATTATGCTAAAGAGCATGAATTAAAAATGTTAATCCTGAATGTAAAACTAAGTGTTACTGTGTTAGCACTCTATCAAGAGTGATGTCTGCTAACTTAATATGTAGGGAAGGCTACATTTGTATCAGAGACAAAAAGCTGTCATTGGATGTGATTGTACCAAGGTTCTAAAAGGCGGTAGACGGGTGCGTGACGGAGAGAGTCCGCCTACCGCCTAGGCAGTCGATACATTTTTACTATTTTACCACTGTTGTTTGCATAATATGCATATTTTAAGGATGTTCCATGCATAACTAAGTTGTAGAACGAATATTTATAAAGTTTTAGTTTTGTAAAAGTGAACCATAGGCCCATAATACTTGCAAAACCTTTTTGGCCAAAATATCTTGTTAGATATTGCTCCGCCTTGGCGTAGGTACAATGCCTCACCTCCGCCTAGGCCGCCAGCCTCCGTTGGCCGCCTACTCCACCGCCTACCTAAAAGCGGTGCGGAGAGAGACCGCCTACCACCTAGGCGGCTTAGGCGGCCGCCCTTTAGAACATTGGATTGTACTCGATAACAAGGAATGTGATATCATTCTAGGAAGGGATTGGTTAAGTGCATGTTGTGCGACGATCGACTGCGTGGAGAAGCGAGTTGTTTTTGCCTAACTCGAGAAACTGAATTCTCTTACTCGAGCAGTTCGTCGGCGAAGGCATCGATAGTGATTTTGACAAATCCGGCCTGACGAATATTACATTTTAGCTGCGAAGGGTACTTAGCTTCTGTTCGAGACACAAGAATGGTGTAGACTCGGCTAACACAGAAGTCGTGGCAAAATTTCTTGATGTGTTTCCCAACAAGATACCTGAAATGCTACCGGAAGTAGGGATCGAATTCATTATCGACACATTCCTAGATACTCGACCGATCTTAAGAGCCCCGTATAGAATGGCGCATGCAGAACTAAAGGAACTCAAAGTACAGTTACAAGAATTGTTGGACAGGAGATTGACCAAAGCCAGACGATGTCCCGAAGTCGGCGTTCCATACCAGATATGGACACTGAGTTTTTGGTCATTTCATTTGGATTGACCAAAGCCCCTACATTCGACCCAGTGTTTCTCCGTAGGAAGCTCCAGTCTATTTGTGAAAAAGAAGCAGTGATCGATGCTCGATGCTGTTGTGGATCGACTATCGCGAGCTGAACAAAGTTACAATTCGGATTAAGTACCTGCTGCCAAGAATATATGACCTCTTCGATCAAGTGCAAAGGACGTCTGTATTACTTAGCTTCTGTTCGAGACACACAAGAATGGTGCAGACTCGGCTAACACAGAAGTCGTGGCAAAATTTCTTGATGTGTTTCCCAACAAGATACCTGAAATGCTACCGGAAGTAGAGATCGAATTCACTATCGACACATTCCCATATACTCGACCGATCTCAAGAGCCCCGTATAGAATGGCGCATGCATAACTAAAGAAACTCAAAGTACAATTACAAGAATTGTTGGACGGGAGATTGACCAAAGCCAGAGGATATCCCGAAGTCGGCGTTCCGTACCAGATATGGACATCGAGTTTTTGGTCATGCCATTTGGATTGACCAAAGCCCCTACATTCAACCCAGTGTTTCTCCGTAGGAAGCTCCAGCACTATTTGTGAAAAAGAAGGATGGATCGATGTTGTTGTGGATCGACTATCGCGAGCTGAACAAAGTTACAATTCAGATTAAGTACCCGCTGCCAAGAATATATGACCTCTTCAATCAAGTGCAAGGGGCGTCTGTATTACTTAGCTTCTGTTCGAAACACACAAGAATGGTGCAGACTCGTCTAACACAGAAGTCGTAGCAAAATTACTTGATGTGTTTCCCAACAAAACACCTGAAATGCTACCGGAAGTAGAGATCGAATTCACTATCGACACATTCCCAGATACTCGACCGATTTCAAGAGCCCCGTATAGAATGGCGCATGCAGAACTAAAGGAACTCAAAGTACAATTACAAGAATTGTTGGACGGGAGATTGACCAAAGCCAGAGGAAGTCTCGAAGTCGGCGTTCCGTACCAGATATGGACACTGAGTTTTTGGTCATGCCATTTGGATTGACCAAAGCCCCTACATTCGACCCCTACATTTTCAAAGATTGATCTTCGTTCAGGCTACCATCAGATGAAAATCAAGCCAGAGGATGTCCCAAAGTCAGCGTTCCGTACCAGATATAGACACTGAGTTTTTGGTCATGCCATTTGGATTGACCAAGGCCAGAGAATGTCCCGAAGTCAACGTTCCGTACCAGATATGGACACTCAGTTTTTGGTCATGCCATTTGGATTGACCAAAGCCCCTACATCCGCCCCAGTGTTTCTCTGTAGGAAGCTCCAGTACTATTTGTGAAAAAGAATGATGGATCGATGCAACTGTGCATCGACTATCGCGAGCTGAACAAAGTTACAGTTCGAATTAAATACGCCAAGAATATATGACCTCTTCGATCAACTGCAAGAGGAACTGCAAGGAGTGTCTGTATTGTCAAAGATTGATCTTCGTTCAGACTACCAAGAGATGAAGATCAAGCCAGAGGATGTCCCAAGTCAGCATTCCGTACCAGATATGGACACCGAGTTTTTTGTCATGCCATTTGGATTGACCAAAGCCCCTACAGCCTTTATGGATATGATGAACTTAGTCTTCCTACCATTCTTGGATAAGTTACAAGTCATGTTCATCGGTGATATCTTGATATACGCGATAAGCAAAGATGACATGCAGAACACTTGAGAAAAGTATTGCAGACCCTACAGGAAAATCAACTCTACGCCAAGCTAATATGATTTTTGGATGAGTAGCGTATCGCTTCTAAGACATGTTATCTCGACAGAAAGTGTGTATTGTGACCCGAAGAAAATTGAAGCGACAGCGGATTGGAAACAATCCACGTCGGCCAGTGCGATCCGTAGTTTCCTTGGCTTGGCAGGATAAAACAGGAAGTTTGTGAAAGATTTTTCGAAAGTTGTGTCATCTATGACTCTTCTCATTCAGAAGGAAGTAGCATTCAATTGAACTGAAGAGTGTGAAGCTAGTTTCAAGATCTAAAGCAGCGTCTTGTCCAATTTTTGCACTTACAGACGACACCGAGGGATCTCAAATATACAGCGATACATCCGGGTTGGATTTGGGATGCGTACTGACTCAGAAAGGGAAGGTGATATCGTATGACTATAGATAGCTAAAGTCATATGAGAAAAATTATCCAACGTACGATTTGGAAATGGTTGCGATAGGTTTTGCTTTGAAGTAATGGTGACATTATTTGTACGGAGTGGCTTGTGAGATCTTCACCGATCATAAGAGCTTGAGCCTTGAAGTACATATTCACACAAAAAGACCTAAATATGTGACAAAGACGTTGGTTGGAACTAATTAAAGATTACGACTTGACGATCGCATACACCCACGGGAAAGACAATCTGGTGGCGGATGCGTTGAGTCAAGACTTTGTGGGATCACTTACAATATCCAGTCGGATATTAGAAGACTTAGAGAGCATGAAAATTGAGCTCCGAATTCGTGGCCGAAATGCATAGTTGGCTCAACTTCAACATGAGCCAAGTTTGTGGGAAAGGATTAAACTGCAGAAGACCGACGAATTCTTAATAAAGATTAGTGATATTATAGAAAAGGGTGAGGCGGTCGACTTTACGAGACACGAGGATGGCTCGTTGCGACTACAAAGAAGGATATGTGTCCTGAAGGATGAGGAGCTCCGAAAAGAAATCTTAACGAAAACACACTATACTAAGTATTCGCTGTACCCGGGAAGTACAAAAATGTATATAGCATTGTGTACGACCTTTTGGTGGCACATAATGAAAATAGATGTGGCCCTCTTTGTCTCACAATGTTTGGCTTGCCAACGAGTCAAGGCAGAGCACTAGAGGCCTAGCTGGGAGATGGAGAACCTTGTCATACCAAAATGGTAATATGATCATATATCAATGGATTTTACAGCTGGCTTGCCGAAGACGCAGCAAGGGAAAGATGTAACTTAGGTCACTGTGGATCGATTAACCAAGTCAGCACATTTCACCGCGACCAAAGTTTCTTACAGCGTCAATCGGTTAGCCCAACTATACTTGGATGAAATTGCCTGATTATACAGAGTGGCAGCCTCAATAGTGTCGGATCAGGATGGAAGATTTGTATCACGTTTTTGGAGCAATTCACAGTCGATTATGGTAATACGATTGAAATTTAGTTTTGCATACCATCCACAAACTGATGGCCAAACTGAGAGGGTAAATCATGTCCTTGAGGACATGTTACGGCTCTGTGCAATAGATTTGAAGCCAAGTTGGAACATTAACTTGCCTCTTGCAGAGTTTGTCTATAATAACAGTTATCAAGCAAGTATACATATGACACCGTGTGAAGCATTATACGGACGAAAATGTCAACGATTTGTTGAGATGAAATCGGTGAACGGCAAGTACTTGGTCTGGAACTGTTTGAGCAAGTTGTCGAAAAAGTTTGCATGGTTCGAGAGAAGTTACTTGTGGCACAAAGTCGGCAGAAAAGTAATGCGGATTCCCATCGGCGAGCGTTGGAACTCACGATTGGCGATGTATTTTTAAGTATCACCGATGCGCGAAGTTATGTGGTTCAATGTGAAGGAAGAGTTACGTCTAAGATTTGTTGGCCCATTTGAGATACTTAAGCGAGTCACTCTAGCCGCCTGTCAGATCGCGCTACCACTGGCATTGACTGAAGTGCACGATATTTTCTATGTTTCCCAACTATGAAAGTACGTGCATGATCCAAGTCACGTGGTAGACTTCGGTCAGTTAGGACTACATGCAGACTTATCTTATATGGAGAAAGTCGTTCAGATTTTGGATATGAAGGAAAAAGTTACGTGGAACCAAGCAGTTTCTTTGGTTCGAGTACTTTGGAGGAATCATTATGCCGAGAAATCGACTTGGAAACTTGAAGCGGATATGAGAGAAGTTTGGGTTTAAGTTTCAAGGACGAAACTTTTTGTTGATGTATTATTATGTAGTGTCTCGTTCCCGTTGCAGGGCACGGATGGGACTAGCGGCTAAATGGACGAGTTGGAATCAGATATAGGAGACACCACCAAGATCGTGAGACAGTAAATTGATATCATTTCCTCGTTATGGATTGGACTCTATAGAAATAATTCCCAAGATGCAGTGGCGCGCGTCTTGGGGAAAGAATTCTATAAGAGTCGCTTGCTCCAAGGTCGTTGCCCTGTTGGTTTTCGATATTGCTTTCGATGTTGGTTTTATATTGCATTTTCGTGAATATTTTTTATGAATGTTTTCATGGTTTACTTTCACCGTCTTCGCATTCATCTAGAATCACTGAGAGAGAGAAAAAGTGTGTTGAATCGTTGTTGGTGCCAATGCAGGTGGTGACAAAGTGAACCGAGCTTGACATTGCGTGAAAGATCTCTTTCTCTCGGCAATTCACCAACGAGTGGCTTTGATCCTTCGACGATCCTTAATCATCACGCTTAACAAAGGATGACTTGTTATTGCATATGGTGCTAATAAAAGATGCTTAGAAACCAAAAAGATAATGAAAGATAAGTAATCACACACGGCTAACGATATTGTTTGGATCAAATATTGAATTGATTATTGTGGCAATAAATGTTGGGCAGGTACAGCAAAGACCCAAGAATTGGGCAGTGTGTATATCGGGCTACGGCTCGAGTGAAAGGGTAACACAAATGAATAGTCCCTAGATTGGGCAAGTGGGCATGCGAGCTACGGCTCAAGGCAAATTGGCGAGATAAATGAATTGTGGCTTATGTACGGAAGTTTCTATTATCATGCATGTTATGTTTCTTTATATCTAAGTTGAATTACGTACATAGTCATGGACAGCTTGTGCACGAGTATAGTTCCTCGAACGGTACTCTGGGGCCACGAAAGTGATTCGACCTAAGGAGAACAAGGATGATACTGATGGGCTAGCATCGGAATATGCGGGACTTTCAGCGACACTAGCTACATGTCCTGTAAAGGATACCGAAATTCCATTTATGTCAAAACGGCTCATGACCGGTGACCTTTATATGGATAAGTGTCATAACTAACAGTGTCTTATGCAAGCAAAGTAAGTAATATTCATAAATGTACAGGAAAAAACATCAAACATAAGTAAAACTTACCGAATTAGTGAACATTATGAAATGCTTATGTTTCCTATCATATGAATTATTGACGGGCCCTAAGGCAAGATAGCAAAGCAAGATCACAAATCAATAATGTTGCTTTTATATAATTTACTATTGTTGATTTATGGTTAGATTGGTTACGGCTCACGACAATGTAATGACCCTCATCTCCACAGGTGCCAAAAATCTAGTGAACAATCAGAGATGTTAAAGGTTTGATGTACAACTTTTTAAAAGCTTCGCACTCCTTTGAAGCTTTCATTTGAAGAAAAAGGCATTTGTTAAAGGTGGTTAATTGTCGTTTTTAATAAGGGATGCAATGTATGGAACGGTTGTATCTCATTTCAATATTTTTGCAAGTTGTAAACCTAGTTTGGCATTTCATCTCGACTGTTTAAGAGCCTTATATTTTCTACTACAAAATTATTAATAAAGAGCTAATTTCAATTCATATATGTGTTATTCAATTCCGCTATGTATCTGCTACGAATTATATGCAATGATATATCTTTCATAAAATGAGCACGAGCACGTCTTGTACAAGTGCAACTCCAGACTTGTACGACATCACACCCATGTGAAGACGATCAATTTGGCAAGAATCAAAACAAGAACAAATGATTCAATATAATCGAGATTGCCACATGTCACACCTTTACCTCTTAAAAATGCAGGAGATTGATAAAACAATACTTGGACCGATATCCTTCCAATGATTATCAGGAGGGTGAAGAACATATAAAGAATGCCGAGAGTCCTAGTGTTATCCTATATTTCTTCCCCAAAAAATATCAAAGATCATCTAACCACTCTCGATGCAAGATGATACAGAAGATATCAATATGTGAGACAAGGATGCAAATACAAGGAGTAAACACTAAGATCTTATTATATTTCACAAATGGCAAGATAAGCGCCGAGTAGGCAGGTTAACCCCTATTAAGCAGGAAAGAAAGTAAGCAAAGAGGGGGGAAAGTAACTTGCAGACCCAATACAACTATCAAACTAAAAAAGATTAATCTGACATAGAGAAGGAAACCATATCATAATCTATAAGCAATAACTCGTATTAATTACTGTAGAATTGCAGTAGTGATATGATATTAGCACCCCACGTAAAAAAACCCAGCATCATCATATATTAGATAATGTCCACCAACAATAAGCTAGTCTTGCAGCTCATGCTACTACACTTACGATGCTTTTAAACCAAACCACATTTAGAACATTTAAGAAATCCTATAACACTTCAAACATCTACAAAGAAGAAAAAAAAAAATCCAACCACACTTAAAATGCAGCTACAAATTAACTTGTCAAAACCTATATAAAAGACGTGTGATTACAAATACAACTAAATATTGAATATGCACCTCATAAGTTATCTTGTTCTCAAGGAAATATACAAGCAAATTAAGCAATAACATGCCAACTTCAGTACACATTTAGTGAAACTTGACATTATGCAGTCGACTCTGTAGTACTTGTTATCGTTGTTGTTTCGGGATTTACAGGAAGCAGCAATCACAACCGATAGCAAGAAAACAATGTTTATGATAGTGTATAAGAAATTCTAGATTCCCACATGATCCAGCCCAACTTTGACAAAGAACCCACAGGCCAGGAGTAAAGTAACACACTATAAGATTCAATACCAAAAGTAACAGAAGTGCTTGCCTTCGGAAGGATGCTCAAACCCAGAATCAACAATAGCCCGGAGAAGCTCTGGTTTCAACAAGAAATCTCTGAACCCGGAACTGTGGATTCCAACATAGCCCCTGCATCATAGAATAATTACCTGTCAGTTACAGGACTTGCACAGATCAAGCAATTTAAAGGCATAATAATTATAAAAAAAAAGAATAAAATCATATATAGTCTCAGTACACAACAACGACAAATCCTTTTATCAAACAAATTTGGGGGTAAGCTATTTGAATCCTGTTCTTCCATTCATCTCCCTTAAGGACCATGTCCTCTGTAACATTAACAAAAGTCCTTAATTAAAACTTCAAACCTTGTTCGTCTAGGCCCACCTCTAGTCCTAGGGGCTCCATTAACCACTATATCATCGCTGCTGCTCCTTACAGGAGCATCTATTTTCCCTCATCTTGTCTTCGACTGACGTCACCTTCAACTTCCAACAGATACTCCTTTTTTTATCATGTCCGTTAATGTATTGTCATTCACCCATCTTAGCATTTTCATTTCGTATACACTAACTTTCTAGACATGTATTTCTTGATTCTCCAACATTCTGAGCCATGCAAAGCATGTCTTATCTTATAGCAATCTTGTAGAATTTTTCTTTCGACTTTATAGGTATCCTGCAATCACAAAGTACTCCAGAAGCACTCCTCCATTTCAACCATCATATTCTCGTTCTATGCATAACATCCTTCTCAACCTCTCCATCATGATGAATGACCTTAATACTAAAAATTGACACTCTTTGGAATCCTCGGTCCATTTGTATGGACTCCCTCCCCCCCCCCCCAAATTTCTCTTTGACCTCTGGTTGTAGTTACATTTGATGTACTTTGTTTCCGACCTATATTAGCATCTAAACTTTCTCTAGTTTAATCAACCAACACAAATATAGTCAACAAACATCATACTGGATAAAAAATAACAAATTTGCTAAATTCAAACGATAATAATAACAATAGTCAAGTACCATAATCCCAAAATACATAGCATCACTGAACTACCAATAGACCAAATATTTTAGTCATGCCTATTTCATTGCTGTCTATTTGCCTCTGAAAAAATCATGCCGAATGCACATTGGCCACGACACTCCAGAAAACCAAAATACATCCAAAAAAAAGTGATGTCTCATGGTACCCATACTGTGAATGTAGTACAAGTATTGATACAATAGATTTCTACATATTTTGCCTTCTCGTAGTAAATAGACAGCATGTAAACTTGTATAAAATAACCATGTAGTTAATAGCAGTGTCCGTTGGCCCCTCGTTCTAGAATGTGTTTGGAGTATAACTGTATAATCATTAACCTTTATATATCAGATAGTTCACTTTTCCCTACATATTATGTCGTTACAAAGTATCAAATATTGTATCTTGGCAAAAAATTGAACTTTTAATCAACAGATAAGTGCCAAGAAATGGGCTTTTACATAAATTATCAACAATTAGCATGTACTAATATATCCAGATCTAAAGAAATAAACTTGTGTACGAGAACAAAAAAATTAAGCAACAAAAAAAAATCGAAGAAAATCAACAAAATCAATCTTACTTCTTCACCGCTTCGCCGGTGGCCTTGGCCGCCGCAGAATCGGGGGCCTTCTCCTCGTCCTCTTCGTAATCGAGAAGCTCCTCCTCGTAGGCATCGTTGTCCTTCGCTTCTCCCATGTCTGAACCCACCAAACATAAACAAGAATTTAACTTGAATCCATCAAATCAACAAGAAATACTTCAAATCGGGAAAAGAGAGGCAGGAGAGCTCACCTTCGTGTCCGGAACGGAAATTAGGATACGTAAAGTTAGGGTTTCGAGGCGTCTGCAAACAAAAATTGAGAGAAGGGGGAGTAAAACCCTAGGATTTTGGGGTTTCGTGGAGGGAGGAGGGAAGCTAGGGTTTCTGGGGAAGGGGGAAAATGAAATGGTCTGTAGATGGGGATATTTATAGCCGAAGATTCGGGTCCAAATGGGAGAATCATTGATCCATTAATATTTTAATTGTTAAAGACACCACAACAAGAGTTGGGCGCACACATGTTACAAGTCAACATGCATCAATTAAAAAAATTATATATTTTGTATAACCCTCCATTTTTTGTTTTTTTTTTATTTAGCACTATTTTTTATTCTTATTTTTTTCATTTCTAGCAGTTTTATCATTTCTTATTCATTTTTAACAATTTCATCATCTTCGTCCGTCTCGTCAGCCAATACCACTTCATATTTTCTCGTATAACGTAGAAAAATATAATTTTGCCCTCTATTTAACTCAATCGACGTAGAGGATGGTCAACACAATCCAACTCTGTCAAAGATGAAGTACGCACATCTACACAAACTGAGGCAAGTTCAACCCCAACTGTTTGCATATCCAGTAGATTGAGTTAAGTATGGAGAGTACAATTATATTTTTTCACGTCACATGAGGCCACGTAAAGTAGTCTTGGTTAACTAGACGGACAAATGATATAACAGCTACAAATGAGGGAGGAAAAGTAAGAATTAAGAAAATAGTGCAAAATAAAAAATTTAAAATAATGGAAGGGTTAGTCAAATTAGAAACTCAAAATTAGAGGCAACTCAATATTAATACTCACTCGTCCACTCTCATATCTTTTTTAGTTCGACTACAAAAACTCAAATAGTGACTCAAAATAAGAATTCCAAATATTATTATGACACATTGACTTATTTAACTATTTTGGCTCTTTACTTTTTATGTCTAGGCCCTTAAAAAATTCAAGGATTTGATGCATCTAATCCAACTGCTGTAGTTGACGAGTTTTAAGAATGAATAACTCAAGTTATTTTTAATCTTTTACTACTTCCCTCTCACAACACTAAAGTCTAAGCTTAAAAAAATTCACAATAACCAAGAGTTTTTTTCCATAAAAATAAATCTCCAACCGTAACCTTGAACCTTTTAGGTTTATTTTAGATTATAGGTATCTCAACCATATTCAAAAAAACATGTCTAATTAATATATTTTTACTAGTTTTATATTAGATAATCTCGGTTGGGACTATTTTTAAACTTTAAAAAATTAATTGAGTTTCAAAACTTCAAAGTCGAAACAGTTTTGTTTGGGACATAGACTAAAAAAAAAAAAATCAACCCTTGAGACAAAAATATATTCCTTCACTAATTTTGTCAGTCTTGAAAACAAATAAATATTCATAAATGACTGTAATTTTTCTAACATTCCTATGCATAGTAGGAGTGTCAAGTTTTTTTGTAATGTATGTTTTTTTGTCATGATCAAATTCATATACTATAAATTTTGAAAGTCTATTTATTAGCAAAAAAGACTAATTTAAATTTATGACCTACATAATTTTCAAGGACAAAGGAATCTATAACCTTGAGGCTCTATCACCAAAGATGTTCAACACGTAAAAAGACTCGTGTGATATTTAGGATGACATTTATTCATTTATGTAACACCCAGTTTCTGAAATGAGGGTATTTTTGAAATTTTGTATTTATAATCATTTCTATTGCTATTTAAATCATGATATGATTTTTGGTAATTTTTAATCAATTTAAAACTGTTTTAAGTCATGGCTTGTGATTTTGATGTTTGATAGTATAACCTGAGAGACTGCCTGACCTAGAGCCTAACCATGTCATTAGGATGATTTATTTTTACTTTTGAGCATGAGAGTATTTTGGTTATTTGGCCTCTTTGAATTATTTCATGATTTATTGCATTGGTGATTGTTAATTTTGATTTTTGCTAGCTGTGACTTTGTAGACTAGACTAGAAGCGAACCCTAGCTATGGTGACTTAGTAGGCAATGGTGTGACCCTAGTCTAGCTTAAGTCAAACCTAGTTTAGTCACTATAATCTAGTTACAATAGGAAAAATTATGAATAGGTGAAATGACTGTCACGCCCCAGAACCAGAATACTGGAGAGCGGGGGCAGACATAACCAGCTACGTATATGAAATGGAATCTATCTCGCTATACGGTCACGGCTGTCTAGATACATGAGGGTTTATCTACAAGCCAACAGTCTCTTAAGGTCATGAACAAGCCTAGTGTCTCAATCACAAGCAAGTAAGTAAAAGTCACAAGATGTATGATCATTAAATATACAATAGTAAGGCGTCCCAAACATTACATATTCAGTTGATCATGAAGCTAGTCGTTACAAAATGTCAGGACTAGCAAGAGTTTAGTTATACATGATCAACCCTAGGATCTGTTAATCATGTTACAGCCCGTAGGCAGACAGTAAGTAAGTGCAATCGAGCTAAACAGGTGCTCGTCGGCTAAACGCCTCAAAAGAATATTTTTACAAGAGAGTGGGAGAGCAAAATAAAACCCACTCGTTGTCGGGATTCCTTCTAGTTGTAGGAGCGTAAAAAGTGCTTCAAAGAAAGAGTCATCTCATTCATAAGTGGCCTACTTTACGCCTAAACAGAACGGGTAACTTTACGCTTGGGTCTACATCGGTAATTTTACGCCGAGGACAGAGCAGCCTCTTTTACGCTGGACAAAGCTGTCAAATCTCGCATTTAATGCAGACTTTGACATGAAGATATCAATGATGGCATTTACCACAGAATTCAATAGAATTTGTCTCATACAAAGACCATTGTTGTCGTTTATAGAGATCGAGCTACTTTACGCTCACTGAATGGTTTCTTTTACGCACGGAGTTTTACATGAGTCCTTACGCTCATAAAAAACAAGGTGTGCGTGAAGTCTATTTGAGCCATTTTACGCTCAAGGTTATTCAATAACCACTTTACGCTGGAAACCTATGACAGAGCTAGTTTACGCTCATCTTTTTACGCCCTATTCGTTCTGGCCAGTTCGGAACGTGGTGTGCCTACGTGGTCTTCATGCCACATATTTCGAAGAACGTGTGTACATGTATCCTATTCTCACTGAAATGATGGGACACGTGTCAGCACATACAGAGGATGACTCTGATCATGGATGGCGGTTGTTAGCGTAAAGACGGATTTTGATGCTCCTTTACGCACGGAAGCCCTAGTCTATAAAAAGACTCATTTTTCTCATACAACACACACAGAGAGACAGGAGAGAATACAGAGATCAGAGCTTCGAGATTTTGATTCTCTAGAGCATCCTTCTTCAATTTTTCTTCCAGAACAGAGTGAAGCAAAGCAGAAAAGTATTCGGCCTCGCCATCAGTGCCCAAGTGTGTCGATACCTTTCTGGTGCATTAGTTCTTCCAAGTTGTTCTACTTCAAGCAGTGATCTTCATCATCATCATATGGTCCAAGGAACAAAGTGATCATTTACAGATCAGACTTCCATAGCAATACTTTCCCAGAATCAAATTTGTACTTCTTGTACTTTTCTTTGTTTTATTTTCAAAAGCTAATTCCCTCCAAGGCATTTTGTTAATCGAAACAAAAATGGCGACTCTGCTGGGGACGACCTTCTCCTCTGACGAGGAGGTGATTGCTCAATATGATGATGTTTCGGTCGGTTCGACTAAGAAGACTCTGGTTGTGCACTTCGACCAGACTGCTTATGAAGAAATGCTCCGAACTGGGGATGGTTCTCGCCACTCCAATGTTCAAAAGTCTCGCAAAGCGTGAAAAGTTTGGATTCCCAAATCCAAAGTAATTTCTGATCTCTCTGCTGCTTCTGATGACAAGGGAATTCTTTCCACTCCCGTCGTAGGGGCTCCCGTTTATAACGAGACAGTCCTTACTTCAGAGTTGCACTCGAAGTGTGATGATTTATCTCCCGTTCATAACGGTGAAGATAATCAGGTTTCACGCCCACTGCATAAAAATCAAGTTTTACGCTCAGTGGGTAAGAACCAAATTTTACGCTCAGTTCATAAGAATGAGTCTCCCAGTCGTAATAGGGCAGACTCAAAAGTTTGTGCTTCTGGGTGTAAGAATCAGTCTCCCGTCGGTGACGTGGTAGGCCCAAATAAATTATGCTCCTCGCGTAAAACAAAATCTTCCGTTGGTAACGTGGTAGATAACAAGATTTTACGTACCGTGCGTAAAGATAAATCTCCTGTCTATGACAGCGTAGATGAAATTCATAATGATACTCACATGTCAAATGTGAATGTATCTAAACGTGTGCAGCGTAAAAATATTGTTGGTAAAACTTCTGTTCTACACCAACAACCTTCTTATACTGCTTTACGCAAAGTACCAAATTTGCAAATCACACGCCAAGAAGATGGAGTCCTGCGTGCTAAATCTCAAGATTTACGCACACAACTCCAAACGCGTAGAAATGTACAATTTGGTTCTGCGAATGCAGCCAGTAATCTTCTCTATACACAGGGGACTAGACGTTTTTCTACCCCAAATGTAATAAAGAAGAATACTACATCCACTCCTTCTGACTTACGCGAATTGCTAATGCAAAAGCGTAAGAATAGACAATCTCCGGTGACATTTCCCCAAGAAAAACACCATTGTGAATATCACCAGGTTGTGATCAACTGTGGTTGTTCAGCTTCAAGACGATCAGTTTTTGATCGATTGAGTTTCAATGTACCTCCACATCAAGCTGAAGATCAAGAACATGAGTTGCCATATGCATCAGTCAACATGGCATCTCATACCAACAGAGGACGACATCCAAGACGAAATACGTCCCAAACTCCAAGTCAACAACAGTTCAACAGGCTTCTTGATTCCTTTGAAGGAGTATATCAGAATACTCGATCAAGAAGACAAAGACAATTGCAGACTTCTGATTCAGAAGCTGGGGGTACTCAATCTTTTGAGTCTGATACCGATAGCGTGGATTCGTACTTCTTTACAAATCCTTCTGTATCTTCAAGAGAGGTTGAATCCTATGCTGTTGGAGATGAACCAGAGACGTCATCTGCTAATACGGAACAACGTCTCACTACCGTTGAACAATCACTGAAGGATATGCTTAACATGGTGCAGAGCATGCATCAGATAATTTTGAATCAGCAAACTGCTCAACCGACGGTAGTAACACCAGTACCAGTAGCAGCACAGACTCAAGATAGTCAAGGGGCTGAAATATCTTTGAATATTCAAGAACCTGCTGTTAATCAGAATTCTGCATCGCCAGATCCCATCATTCCAGAAGATGTACCACCTCCAGTAGGGGTCATGGTACATCCAACGACTACTCAGTCAAATGTGCTTCCTCAAACCAGTGAAGCCATTCAAGCAGTGCGTGAACTTAAAGCACAGTTTGAAGTTTTGAGGCACAAAGATCAGCTCCAGAGGTTAGGGATTAAGCAACCTTATCCTCCTCATTGGAATGATGTACCCTTTCCACCGAAGTTCAAGCCACAATCTATGGTTTTGTTCGATGGAAAAGCATCTCCCAGTCAATATATCAATTACTTTGATATTATGACTGTACACTTGCAGAAAAATGATGCTCTTCTCACTCGAGTGTTCATCGGGTGCCTCACGGGTTCAGCTTATGACTGGTATCGTAGCTTACCCGATAATTCTATTTCGTCTTTTGACGAATTCAAAGCAATGTTCCTCTCCCGCTTCTATGAAGAAGGTATGGACATAAACATGTCCTCCTTGATAGAAATCAAACAAAAGGAGAAAGAGGATACTCGGACGTTCATTGAACGTTTTCGACAGGCTACTCTAAAGATGCCTCCTGGTATGCCAGATTCGGCATTGATTGACACATGCAAGATGAATCTGCGACCATCCATCGCTGTCTTCACGGGTTCCCAATTCACAGATTGGGCTTCGTTCATCATAGCAGCAGTTTCTGCCGAGACCAATGGTAGGTTGGCTCGCGAACACGGAATGATTTTTGCTTCAGAAGATAAAGGGAAGAAAAATAATCCTGGCAATAATCCTGGCAATCGTAATGTGAAGGGAAAAGATACTCTTATGGTTAATCTTTCCAAGAACAAAACGACGTCGAGTAATCAGGAATCTTCCAGACCAAAGGAAGAATACTCCTTCGACGAAAGTGATATCCCAGGGATATTTCAATGTCTGGTGAAAAGTGGTAAACTTCAGATTCCAGAGCCAAAGAGGCCTAATGAGGTGAATCTGACTGACAATCCCAAGTATTGTATCTATCATAGATACATTAATCATCCTACCAGTGCTTGCTATATCTTGAAAAAGAAGATCCAAGAGCTGATAAATGGTGGCGCCATCGCTTTAACCAATGATGACCATACGGTGACAACCAATATGGTTTCTCTTCAGTTTGGAGATTTTCCTCCACAGCAAGTCCCAGATGAAATTATCCCAATTCCGAAGGCGACGATGAAGATTGTGAATATCCCGCCTGCCAGGGAAGAAAATACAAGATTGCTGCCTCTCACATTGAAGAATGGTGAAATCATGTGGGTACATCCTGACTTAGTGCCTAAGTTGGAAAATGAAGGTAAAACTTCAAAATCCAAGAAAGGCAAGAAAGTCAAAACTTATAACATGATTTCTCATGTTATTTCAGATTCTGATGACTTAGATCATCTATGGGATGGCCTTCCTCTTGAAGATAGATTGAAAGGATTAAACATCTGTCCTCCAAGTCTAGCTCCTCCTACCAAGCTCAAGCTTACTCATCAGCAGTGGCTAGCCATGAATAGTGTTCCTTTATACCGGGCACAACAAGTCTTTGCTGCATATGAAAAAGCTCCAACAGGGATTTTTCCTCGTATCCCAAATCCTTCTCCTCCCTTAACTACAGAGATGTCTATGATTCACTCTCCCGTAGTTGCAGAGGTTTCTTCCTCTTCCTATGCTGAAACACCTGTTCAAAGTTCACTGCCTATCCACTTGTATAGTCAGCAATCTGTCCTTCTCATGAAGAAGATGGGTTACAACTTTCAAAAGGCGGAAGGTTTGAACCATGATAAAGGAATACGTCTTCCTCTACAAATTCAAAATTAGAATTCTACTGCTGGATTGGGATCTGAAGTTCCTTGTAACAACCCTCACAAGAAGAAGGCTAAGGGAAGAAAGACTAAATCCTGTAATATGGTACTTTCTTCTCCCGAGTCTGAGGAAGAAACTTTTGCTGGTACAAGATCTGGAAAAGAGTACCACAAAGACTATGAGGGATCCTCCAAAGAAGCAGAAAATGTGGTAGAGACACTACCAGTTCAACCTTCTCCTGTTTCTGCTAGACCGTCTGCGGTTGAGAAGGGGAAACAGAAGGCAGTACGCTTTGATATCCCATTAAAGTCTGCTTCCAGTCAGGAGTTGGTGATGAAACCTTACAAGTTCGATATTCTAGCTCAGTTAGCCAATACTCTGGCTAGATTGTCTATATTTGAACTGCTTCGCCTTTCCAGAGAAAGCAGGGAGACTTTGAGCGAAGCTTTACTTCAAGCAGATTCATGCTTGGCTCAACTCAAGACTCCTGATAATATGCCAGTGTCATGTCCACAATGTCATAGCGTGATGGAAGCAATTCCCAACATCACCTTTACACAAGAGGATATGTTATTGAAACACAACAAGCATGATAGGCCTCTATGCTACACTGGATATATCGGATCAACAGAAGTTGACAGGATCTACATTGATCTCGGGTCCTCAATTAGCATAATTCTTCAGAGTATGCTAAGACCTCTGAGAATTCCTACTAGGGAGCTGACTTACACTAGTACCACTATTGTTGGTTTTAACTCTGGCAAGAGTAAAGCACTGGGGAAGATTCGGCTGCAGATTCAGATTGGTGATCTTCGAACCATGGTGACTTTCTATGTTATCAACTCGGATGTATCCTACAATATTCTTCTCGGAAGACCGTAGATTCATGAGCACAATATTGTGCCTTCAACTCTCCACCAATGCTTCAAATATGTGGATTCCCAAGGAGTTGTGAAAACTGAATTAGCTGATATTAATCCTTTCAAGGGTGTCGAAGCCTACTTCTCTGATTCAGGGCTTTATAAACTAGAGCATATGAAAGAGATATCAGACATGGCTGAAGAATCATCATCTGAGGATCAGTTTATTAATGAAGATCCGCCAGAGAAACAACCCTTGAAGATCACGGTCAAGGGACGAATCCAATCTCAACCTGTTAATGATCAACCTTTGATAATCAAGGTTAAAGGAAGAACTCAAACTTCATCTGAGGAATCAATAAAAATTCCTGCTAAGAGCCAAGTTCAACCTTTTATGATCAAAGTCAAAGGGCGTACTTCTGGTACGAATGATCCAGAATCACCATTGATCGTCAATATTGGCAACTCTATGCAGAGGTCGGATGATGGTCCACTGTTGATTAATCCGAAGCATAGCAATCAGATTGTAAATGATGTAAATATCGCTCATCTCTTTGATATCAATGAAGATTTCCTTTTCGAGTATATGGCTGTCAAGTTTATTGAGAGAATGACGTTATCTTTTGATAATCAAAGTCATCAAAATAAAGACAACATAGAGCCGGAAGAAACTTTATACATTGATCATAAGGGGAATTCATTTCCTCCTCATGTCGACGTTGGACCTTATGCTCAAAGGTTTCTGACATCTTCTCCCTGCCCGCTTCCTGTAGCCGCTTCATCACAAGCTTGCGTAACTTTCAGACGATACGAAGAATCCTATTTCGTGGTCCCATCTGATAAGAAAAACAAGCGCCAAATTGTGTTTGGCCTGGCCAAAAATATCCCTGTTACTCAGATAGATGATCTGAAGGATAAAGATAAAGGAAGAATCCGAATTGACAAATATAGTCAACAATCTATCAAGATCATCCAGAATATGGGATATGATCTGAAGACTATGCAAGGTCTCAATCAAGGCAAGGGTAGACGATTACCTTTATGCGATGACCCGTTTTACCAGAAGACTCGTCATGGATTGGGATATGATCCGTCCCATATGTTTAATGACGATATACAAGAAGATCTCTCTTCCAGCTATTCTCAATCATCAGATTCAGAAGAAACTCTATTCATCGAGTCCGATATATCTCGTTCCTCATATTGTGAATTCGGGCAAACCGATGATGAATCAGAACCATTTGAGAATAATCCTTGAGAATACTATCCTCTTTCTTGCAAGATATATCATTCTCTTATCAATAATGATGTATATTTTCAATAACATATGTCTCCTTATTCCCAGCTACCAAGGTTTGGTTAAGCTGATTGCTTACTTGCTTATTACCAGTTGGTATATAAAGTTGGATTCGCTATTTATCATGTTATCAAGACCTCTGAATAAATAGCAAATCTATTTGTTTTTCTTATCTATTATGTCCATTTGACCTCTGCATAGATATTAATCTACTCTTCTTTGAGTTTTTACATACTATCACGTCTATATTACCTCTGATAGTATTGTATATTCTAAAACAAAGATTAATCTTCTGTCTTATCAGTCGATTAATTAGATTTATTATTTCATCATGTTCTCAAAACCTCTGGATGAATATTAAATCTACTTATTTATCATGTCCATATTACCTCTGAATAGATACGATGTATTGAGTTTAGAAGATTTGTCATGTTCATATAACCTCTGATAAGTATTTTCTATCTCATGCCTGTTGTTTAGATTCCAAATAAACAATGGGATCACAAAACATATATATTTCTCGTTCATTTGAGGAAACATTACAAAATGGACAAGAGAAAAGATTACAAGGAACTCTTTCAAGGTGGAGCAGAAATATCTAGAAGTAACTACCGTAATTCTTCTAGCCGTTTGCCAAGAGAACTCATAACTTTCTTCGTAGCCTCGGCACGTCGAGCCTCAGGGGTGCAAATGCAAGAAAGTTTAGCAAAGGTGGTTATTAAACCCTCTTTGGCTTCATCAAGGGCCCTGAGAGTTGATTCAGCCCCAAAGGCTTTCTCTTCTAAAACCGAGCTCTGGGTGAGGTGCAGATTTCGAGCTTCGATCATCTTTTCTCTTTCAGCCTTCAGGCGAGCTAACCCTGCCTCAAATTCATGGATTTCATGATTTTTGTTCTGAATATCTATGTTCAGAGCATCATAAGCTACTCTGTGACTATGAAGTGCGGGCTTTATCCCAGTCAAGAATGCCTTCTCTTTAGCAACCTTCAGACTATGTTCACGGAGAGATTCATTGTATGTAGCCTCCCGAGCGACATAATCGGCTGTTAAGGCATCATATTCCTCTTCAATAAGACTTTCCACAGTCTTACCTGACAGCCTAAGTGTCACGCCCCAGATCCAGAATACTGGAGAGCGGGGGCAGACACAGCCAGCTACGTATATTGAAATAGAATACATCTCAACTATACGGTCACGGCTGTCTGGATATGAGGGTTTACTACAAGCCAGCAGTCTCTTAATGTCAAGCCTATTGTCTCAATCTCAAGCAATTAACAGAGTTACAAGATGTTAGAGCATCAAATATATATATATAAGGCGTCCCAAATATTACATATTGGATGATCATGAAGCTAGTCGTACAAAATGATAGGACTAGCAAGAGTTCAGTCGTACATGATCAACCCTAGGATTTGTTAATCATGTTTACAGCCCGTAGGCAGACAGTAAGTAAATGTGCATCGAGCTAACAGATGCTCGTCGGCTAAACGCCTCAAAAGAATGAATTTACATATAAGTGGGTGAAGACAAAAAAAAGAAAACCCACTCGTAGCCCGGGTTCCGTCTAGTGTTCACCATTGGGCTGGAAGCTTGGTAGATCCTCGGGAGCTGCTCCGAAATCTGGCCACACAAAACCAGCTGGGTCAAACCCCAGAAAGAGCAAGTGCCACAAAGGAGGCCACAAATAAGAACAAAAGCCAGCATATCAGAACATAAGAAATAAAGGAAGTACAAGTAATAAAAATACACAGAGCGATAAACGACTAGGGATGTAGAACCATTCCGGGAGCCAGGTTACAATCCTTAAACCAAACAAGGACCGGGATTGTACCCCTTCGCCTGAGTAGTTCACCGTCTCTACCCATTTATCGTTAGGGATAAGTAAAACAATCATGATCAAGAGTTCCAGGTGCAGGGGCTAGACAAAACTTAAACGGGGCTGGACACCATTCATCCACAATCGGCC
Organism: Iris pallida; assembly: GCA_029216955.1. Classification (NCBI taxonomy): domain Eukaryota; kingdom Viridiplantae; phylum Streptophyta; class Magnoliopsida; order Asparagales; family Iridaceae; genus Iris; species Iris pallida. The sequence goes on along the minus strand of JANAVB010042217.1, from coordinate 2,803,565 downwards.
AAGCAAGTACTACGGCTTACTACTTTAACTAACTAGGGTTATCACAAGCCTAATTACTAACAAGATGCAAGTGAAAAACTCCCAGTCCCAAGCCCTGCAGACCATCCAGTTATCCTTCCGTGGGTTGAGAGTATAGGTGGGTACATCGCCCGGGAGACAAATGTACCCTTAGGTGACTTAGAGGTGCAACACATGACAGTGTGCTGGAAATGTGCTCTACTCATCGGCAAGCTACAAGTCCATTAATGCCTCCAGATAACGAGACTGCCTGTGACCGGGAATTCTCCATGTTCTAATTTGGTCTACTCATTACCTAGTCCAATTTTAGTGTGAGTCCCTTGTCGTGGTACCCAGGGGATCACGTCCTAGGCATGATGCAAGACTGGACAAGTAGCTTAAGCAAGCACAGGACGCACACCCACGGTGTCATGTCAAGTAGCAAGTCAGGTGAGCCTACCGCAGTAGCCCAAATTATCAATTCATCAGGTCATGGTCTCTTGTCGAGTTACATGTTGCCAAGTCATGTTCAAGTCATCAGGTCGGTTTACAAGTTGCAGGTTGAAGAAAAATAACAAGTCACAAAAACTCCAATTTGTGTCCAAGCATGTCAAGCCCAATCAAGTGATGTAGTGGACATTAAACATCAAAAGCTCCAATAAAACCAAATGGAGAATCCCAGAGAAAACATTAAAATCACGGGGGAGTAAGGCAAACAGAAGAGCGCGCGCGTAAGGCCTTGGGCGGCTCGCGTAAGGGAACAGGGGCAAGCGCGCAATGGAACGGGAGAGGGACCCACATGCAAAATGGCGGCTGAAACAAGGGGGGGCCACACGCGCAAAGCGCGCGCGTAAGGCAGCGAGAAAAGGGGGGGGGCCACGCACGTGGACGTGCGTAGAGGAGGTGCTGCTCCCGCGCACAGCAAAAAGGGGAGGGCCCCACGCTGGCGCCAGCAGCTGGGAACGGGAGAGGGCCCCACACGCGCAGAGCGCACGCGCGTAATGCAGCGAGAAAAAGGGGCCCACTGCTTGCGTAGAGGCTGCGCGGCTGCCGCGTAGAGCTAGGGGCCCGCTGCTTGCGTAGAGGCTGCGCAGAGGGGAAAAGGAGGAGGGGGCGCCCCCCACACGCGCAGAGCCGCTCGCGTAAAGCGCTGGCCGCTGGCAGCACGCGTAGCGGCTGCAACCGCATGGCGTAACACCACTGGTGTTGCCAACAAAGGGAAAGGAGGAGTTCTTCTCCTACCTCTAGCTGAGAGGAAGAACCCAACCCCTAAAACTTGCAAAATCCATAACTTTCTCATTTTAAAACGAAATCAGATTTCGTAAAGACTAAAGTTGTATAAAACTTAATTCTCCACAACATAAAAACCTCAAAAACCATCCAAATCAAAGTTTATTAAATGAATTTCAAAGAAAACCGAGATTAATGAAAAGTTAGATCTAGAGAGATCCATGCTTCAAATCAAGAAGTTCCAAGTTCTAATATTGTTCTAAACTAGCTAAACAAACTTTCGAACAAGAAGAATCATGGTTTCTTTTCTTTTGATGGCAAGATGCACTTGCCTATGGTGGAGTTAAAGGGTTTTAAGAGGAAGAAGAAGAAGAGGATGCTGGTGGTGTTGATGTTAATGAAGAGAGAGAATGGTAGGTAAGGTTATTAATGGGTGGTGGTGTGGTGGAGGTAAGGGATAGTGTAGGTTAAAGTGATCCATAGCAATTCCGACCAAAGCAAGCCAGGCCGAACCCTCCAAGGGCCCATCTCCTATGAAATAATAATAATAATAATAATAATAAAAAATTAAACCCAAATCCGTAATGTAACCCAATAAGTTAATAAAGTCGGCCCAAGGCCAAATACGGGAAATACAGGAAAATAATTACCAAAAAATTCAAGAAAATTCCAAATGCGCACAGGAATACGAAATACGGGAACCGAAGGTGACAACTCTACCCACCTTAAAGGAATTCCGTCCTCGGAATTAAATCAAGGAGTTAGAGATTGCCACGACAAGCTACACTAACCACAGACAGACTAAGCAGGCAATCATACAATCATACATTCAAGCAAGGATGGAGAAGGCGTAAGGCACAAGGAAGATATTATACCTTACGAGTCAAACAGGTAGGGATATCGCGATCGGATGTCGTCCTCACGCTCCCATGTTGACTCACCCAGAGAGTGATGACCCCAAGCAACACGGACTAAGTTAATAGTCTTGTTCTTGAGCGTCTTTTCTCTCCGGTCCAATATAGACACGGGCCTCTCCTCATACGAAAGGTTGGTACCAACAACCAATTCCGAATGATCTAGGATATGGCTCGGGTCCGGGATGTACCGTCTTAATTGGGACACATGGAATACATCATGTACCTCACTTAGCGACGGCGGAAGAGCGAGACGATAGGATACATCACCTACTCGCTCTAGAATATCGAACGGCCCTATATACCTAGGACTAAGCTTTCCCCGTACGCCAAAACGAATGACGCCACGGGTAGGCGAGATCCTAAGGAATACATGGTCGCCGACGGCAAATTCTAAGGGACGCCGATGAGCATCGGCCCAATGGCGCTGGCGATCCTGAGCAACTCGGAGGTGTTCTCTGACTTTCCTGACCACTTCAACCGTCTGAGAAATCAGTTCTGGACCGAGCATCTGCCTCTCTCCAACATCGTCCCATGCTAACGGAGATCTGCACTTCCTGCCATACAGAGCCTCGAAGGGAGCCATCTGGATACTGGCCTGGAAACTATTGTTGTACGAGAATTCCACCAGGTGCAGGTGATCCTCCGACGAACCACCGAAGTCAAGAGTACATGACCGTAACATATCTTCGAGAGTTTGTATAGTACGCTCTGACTGCCCATCTGTTTGCGGGTGATACGCTGAGCTGAACTTGAGACGAGTCCCCAAACTTTGATGAAGACTGCGCCAGAAGTGCGATGTAAATCTCGTATCCCTGTCTGATACTATGCTGACTGGCACTCCGTGAAGTCTGACAATCTGCCTGAGATACATCTCTGCTAGCTGTGCCGTCGACTGTCCAACTCTAAATGGAAGAAAGTGTGCCACCTTGGTAAGCCTGTCCACAATGACCCAAATAGCATCTCTGCCTGCCGGAGACCTGGGTAATCCAGTCACGAAATCCATGGTTATGTGTTCCCATTTCCATTCTGGGATCGGTAAAGGTTGAAGAAGTCCAGCTGGCCTCTGATGTTCAGCCTTGACCTGTTGGCAAACCAAACATCGAGAGACATACCGGGCTATCTCCCTCTTCATACCATTCCACCAAAAGTGCTGACGAATATCTCTGTACATCTTCGTGCCGCCTGGGTGAATGGAGTACTGCGAACTGTGAGCCTCTGCCATGACTTCCTGTCTGATATCTCCACTGGGTACACAAAGACGCGAGCCGTGTCGAAGTGTACCATCTTTATGAATACATAACTCTGGCCTTCTTCCCGCTTCACACTCAGCTCTGAGCCGCTGAATCTTGGAATCTGTTAACTGTGTTGTCCGGATCCTCTCAACTATGGTGGACTGAATCTGCAAGCTAGCCATCATGGCCACATTGGAAGGGAGGACAACTTCAATTCCCATCTTCTGAAGATCTGCCAATAGATCTGGTTGTGCCGTCAGGAAATAAACTCCGGCTCTCCTGCTCAATGCATCTGCTACCACGTTGGCCTTCCCTGGGTGATACTGCAAGTTCACATCATAGTCCACAAGTAGCTCGAGCCATCTTCTCTGCCGCATATTAAGATCTTTCTGGGTGAAAACATATTTCAGGCTCTTGTGGTCAGTGAATATCTCCACTCTGTCTCCGTACAAATAGTGTCTCCAAAGCTTCAGAGCAAACACTACCGCGGCCAATTCCAAGTCGTGGGTCGGGTAATTCTTCTCATGATCACGAAGTTGACGTGATGCATAAGCAATTACCTTCCCATGCTGCATCAAAATACATCCCAATCCTCTGCCTGAAGCGTCGCAATAAACTGTAAATCCTCCGGTCCCATCTGGAAGTGTGAGAATGGGAGCCGTAATCAAACCTCGCTTCAACTTCTCAAATGATTCCTGACACTCTGCTGTCCAAACAAACGGCACATCCTTGCGGGTCAACTGGGTCATCGGCGCTGAAATCCTTGCAAAATCTGAGACGAACCGCCGGTAGTAGTCGGCCAATCCTAGAAAGCTGCGAACCTCTGCCACTGAACTGGGTACTGGCCATGACTCGATAGCCACAATCTTCTGGGGATCCACTTCCACTCCTCCTCTGGTAATGATGTGACCCAAGTACGAAATGCGATCGAGCCAGAACTCGCATTTACTGAACTTGGCGTACAACTGGTGCTCTCTGAGAATCTGGAGAACAACTCTGAGATGCTGCTCATGCTCTGCTTCACTCTTGCTGTAGACCAGGATGTCATCAAGGAACACTATCACAAACTGATCCAAGTAAGGCATGAAAATACGGTTCATGAGATCCATGAACACTGCCGGTGCATTGGTTGCTCCAAAGGGCATAACTAGAAACTCCCAATGCCCGTACCTAGATCTGAACGCCATCTTCGGGATGTCCTGCTCTCTAACTCTGATCTGGTGGTATCCTGACCGCAAGTCTATCTTCGAGAAAACTGAAGCCCCTTTGAGTTGATCAAACAAGTCATCTATCCTCGGGAGAGGGTATCTGTTTTTGATTGTCACTGAATTCAAGGTACGATAATCTACACATAGCCTAGACGTACCATCCTTCTTTTTCACAAGAAGCATTGGGGCTCCCCAAGGCGATCCACTAGCACGAATGAATCCCTTGGTTCTAAGTTCTTCAATCATATTGTACAAGATCTCTAACTCTGAAGGTGCCATTCTGTAGACTCGCTCTGATACTGGTGCTGTCCCAGGAATCAAGTCTATGGTGAACTCGATCTTCCGTTCTGGCGGCATCCCTGGAAGTTCCTCTGGAAAGACATCTGGAAACTCTTCAACTATCCGGGGCAACTGCACTGCTGCTACTGCCATCCGCAATACTGGAGGAGATGGCTCTACGGCGCCTCTGGAAAAGGAGAACTCTGGCTCCCCGGGAATACTAAAGACAACTCTGCCAACATGGCAGTCTATCCTAGCATAATGGTTCCTCAACCAATCCATGCCTAGGACTACATCATAGTCTGCCATAGGGAATTCTATGAATCTAGCGGGGAACTCTCTACCGCTAACTACGATCCGACACGAGGAAAACACTCGATCTACTCCCACAAGACCATTACCAGTAAGTGTATTGAGCCTCACTGATAATGACTCGGGCTCCAATCCTATCCGTGTCGCGAATCGTGCAGACATGAATGAATGTGATGCACCAGAATCAAATAATACAGATGCTGGAAAGGTGTTGACGAGAATAGTACCTGCCACTACCTCACCTGGTGCAACTTCTTCTTCCATGGTCATCATCATAGCCTGACCTCTAGCTGCGGGTCCCCTCTGCTGGAAACCTCTCTGCCTGCTCTGCACTGGAGCCTGGGTGAACTGCTGCTGGTTCTGCTGCTGGAAGGCCTGGGCCTGGGTCGCCAATGGCCTCGGGTACTGCTGTTGCTGCTGAGGTACTGGTGCCGGTCCTCTAACCGATGGACTGGTTAGGTTGGACGAGGATGAGCTACCCCTATTCGGGCAGGCTCCTATCTTGTGATCAGCCGCTCCACAAGCCAGGCACAATCCCTGCGCCCTCCGACACTCTGCCACTACATGGCCCGGCTTCCCGCAATGAGAACATCCCACCGCGGAAGACTGCTTCTGCTTCTGCTGCTGCGGGTACGTCGGGATCGAATGCTGAACCGACGTCACTGAGGCCGCCCGCCTCGGAGTTCCAATGGTTATACCCCTAGCTGCCGGGGTTGGGGCTGATGATTGGTGCATCTGACTATGGGACCGCTTCCTGCCTCCGGTCATGTCCACAATTCTCTGGGAGGTGTACTCATGCCTCCTAGCCGCCCTCAATACTGCGTCGAACGTCTGGTGCTCGAACTGCTCAACTGCCAACAAGATTTCTAAATGCAGCCCCTGCTGGAACCGCTGGGCCTTATCATACTCGGTTGCCACCAAGGTGGGGGCAAACCTACTCAGTCTAGAAAACTCGGTCGCATAGCCATCGACCGTCCTGCCGCCTTGCTTCAAGTTGGTAAATCTGGTCTGCAGATCGTACCGAGCCACAGCATCAAAGTACTTCGTCTGGAATCTCTCTCTGAACGTCGTCCAAGTAACTGGTGCCGCCAATCCCATGGCCTGAGCTGCCCACCAATCGCGAGCCAAGTCTAACAACTGTAGCCGTACCACCGCCACCTTCTCATTCTCAGGTGTCCTAGCTGCTTCTAGAACCACCTCGGTATCCTGAAGCCAAGCATCCGCGGCAACCGCATCTTCACTGCCGTCAAAGAAGGGAGGGTTCAAGCGCTTGAAACTGTTGGCTGCCTGATTTCCTGGATGACCGCCTCTGGTCAAGGCATCTGCCACAGTCTGGTGCAAGGCGCCTCCGCGACGATCCTGGGAAGCTATCAAGGTTCTGATGAGGCCTACTAGGGTGCCATTATCTGGCTCAGCGGGCTGGACGGGCCGAACTGGTGACTCTCCTCCAGTAGGTATTACCCTGGAGGCGACTCCGGAATGCTGGGCTTGATCTCCAGGTTGCTGCTGGCCCACGGGAGGTGCTCCACCCTGTTGATTGGCGGGGTCAGGTACAGTGCCGCTGAAGAAGACGACACAGGAAAACAATGAGGAAGGACCAGGAAGGATCAATGAGACAAGCATGTAATCAGGGCAAGGATTTCAGGGATTTGAAAATACGGGTGGAGGTCAAGGACGAATACTGATTGAGACATCTAACGGTAAACCCTCACATTTCTTGATTGACAAGACCTGCATGGGCCACCACTTAAACCGTGTCACGCCCCAGATCCAGAATACTGGAGAGCGGGGGCAGACACAGCCAGCTACGTATATTGAAATAGAATACATCTCAACTATACGGTCACGGCTGTCTGGATATGAGGGTTTACTACAAGCCAGCAGTCTCTTAATGTCAAGCCTATTGTCTCAATCTCAAGCAATTAACAGAGTTACAAGATGTTAGAGCATCAAATATATATATATAAGGCGTCCCAAATATTACATATTGGATGATCATGAAGCTAGTCGTACAAAATGATAGGACTAGCAAGAGTTCAGTCGTACATGATCAACCCTAGGATTTGTTAATCATGTTTACAGCCCGTAGGCAGACAGTAAGTAAATGTGCATCGAGCTAACAGATGCTCGTCGGCTAAACGCCTCAAAAGAATGAATTTACATATAAGTGGGTGAAGACAAAAAAAAGAAAACCCACTCGTAGCCCGGGTTCCGTCTAGTGTTCACCATTGGGCTGGAAGCTTGGTAGATCCTCGGGAGCTGCTCCGAAATCTGGCCACACAAAACCAGCTGGGTCAAACCCCAGAAAGAGCAAGTGCCACAAAGGAGGCCACAAATAAGAACAAAAGCCAGCATATCAGAACATAAGAAATAAAGGAAGTACAAGTAATAAAAATACACAGAGCGATAAACGACTAGGGATGTAGAACCATTCCGGGAGCCAGGTTACAATCCTTAAACCAAACAAGGACCGGGATTGTACCCCTTCGCCTGAGTAGTTCACCGTCTCTACCCATTTATCGTTAGGGATAAGTAAAACAATCATGATCAAGAGTTCCAGGTGCAGGGGCTAGACAAAACTTAAACGGGGCTGGACACCATTCATCCACAATCAGCCAAGCAAGTACTACGGCTTACTACTTTAACTAACTAGGGTTATCACAAGCCTAATTACTAACAAGATGCAAGTGAGAAACTCCCAGTCCCAAGCCCTGCAGACCATCCAGTTATCCTTCCGCGGGTTGAGAGTATAGGTGGGTACATCGCCCGGGAGACAAATGTACCCTTAGGTGACTTAGAGGTGCAACACATGACAGTGTGCTGGAAATGTGCTCTACTTATCGGCAAGCTACAAGTCCATTAATGCCTCCAGATAACGAGACTGCCTGTGACCGGGAATTCTCCATGTTCTAATTTGGTCTACTCATTACCTAGTCCAATTTTAGTGTGAGTCCCTTGTCGTGGTACCCAGGGGATCACGTCCTAGGCATGATGCAAGACTGGACAAGTAGCTTAAGCAAGCACAGGACGCACACCCACGGTGTCATGTCAAGTAGCAAGTCAGGTGAGCCTACCGCAGTAGCCCAAATTATCAATTCATCAGGTCATGGTCTCTTGTCGAGTTACATGTTGCCAAGTCATGTTCAAGTCATCAGGTCGGTTTACAAGTTGCAGGTTGAAGAAAAATAACAAGTCACAAAAACTCCAATTTGTGTCCAAGCATGTCAAGCCCAATCAAGTGATGTAGTGGACATTAAACATCAAAAGCTCCAATAAAACCAAATGGAGAATCCCAGAGAAAACATTAAAATCACGGGGGAGTAAGGCAAACAGAAGAGCGCGCGCGTAAGGCCTTGGGCGGCTCGCGTAAGGGAACAGGGGCAAGCGCGCAATGGAACGGGAGAGGGACCCACATGCAAAATGGCGGCTGAAACAAGGGGGGGCCACACGCGCAGAGCGCGCGCGTAAGGCAGCGAGAAAAGGGGGGGGGGCCACGCACGTGGACGTGCGTAGAGGAGGTGCTGCTCCCGCGCACAGCAAAAAGGGGAGGGCCCCACGCTGGCGCCAGCAGCTGGGAACGGGAGAGGGCCCCACACGCGCAGAGCGCACGCGCGTAATGCAGCGAGAAAAAGGGGCCCACTGCTTGCGTAGAGGCTGCGCGGCTGCCGCGTAGAGCTAGGGGCCCGCTGCTTGCGTAGAGGCTGCGCAGAGGGGAAAAGGAGGAGGGGGCGCCCCCCACACGCGCAGAGCCGCTCGCGTAAAGCGCTGGCCGCTGGCAGCACGCGTAGCGGCTGCAACCGCATGGCGTAACACCACTGGTGTTGCCAACAAAGGGAAATGAGGAGTTCTTCTCCTACCTCTAGCTGAGAGGAAGAACCCAACCCCTAAAACTTGCAAAATCCATAACTTTCTCATTTTAAAACGAAATCAGATTTCGTAAAGACTAAAGTTGTATAAAACTTAATTCTCCACAACATAAAAACCTCAAAAACCATCCAAATCAAAGTTTATTAAATGAATTTCAAGGAAAACCGAGATTAATGAAAAGTTAGATCTAGAGAGATCCATGCTTCAAATCAAGAAGTTCCAAGTTCTAATATTGTTCTAAACTAGCTAAACAAACTTTCGAACAAGAAGAATCATGGTTTCTTTTCTTTTGATGGCAAGATGCACTTGCCTATGGTGGAGTTAAAGGGTTTTAAGAGGAAGAAGAAGAAGAGGATGCTGGTGGTGTTGATGTTAATGAAGAGAGAGAATGGTAGGTAAGGTTATTAATGGGTGGTGGTGTGGTGGAGGTAAGGGATAGTGTAGGTTAAAGTGATCCATAGCAATTCCGACCAAAGCAAGCCAGGCCGAACCCTCCAAGGGCCCATCTCCTATGAAATAATAATAATAATAATAATAATAATAAAAAATTAAACCCAAATCCGTAATGCAACCCAATAAGTTAATAAAGTCGGCCCAAGGCCAAATACGGGAAATACAGGAAAATAATTACCAGAAAATTCAAGAAAATTCCAAATGCGCACAGGAATACGAAATACGGGAACCGAAGGTGACACTAAGATATTCTCTGATTGGCTGTTCAAGGTCCTCCATAATTTTTTCCAGTGCGGCAGCTCTCTCAGTATCATTGAATAAAGCAACGTTCTTGATGGTTGAAGCCATTGCCGTCTTCAAAGTCTCATAATTGAGGCCCTCATTTAGGACCATTTTTATCAAGGTTGCCAAACTTTTGTAAAAGGTGTCAGTATAAATCTCAACTAGGAGATTCATTTCTGTGCTGGAACTTGGCCTGGCAACAATATCCAACAGGTCTCTTCCTTGGAGATCAGAAGCAGATATCGGTGGCGCAACAATAGGATGAGACGAAGTCATTGCTGCTACTTGATCTCTAGACGCTTCAGGGATTGTTTCTCTAACATCCATAGCTACCATCGGTGTAACAACAGACGAAGGTAGAGCTGGCATCGTTACTGTTGATATTTGGTTCCCAAGAACCTCAGACGCAATGTCTTCAATATTCGTCACCCCAGCCGTTTCTGGAGTTTTGGTGGCGGTAATGTTGGTGGATGTGGTGACATCTACAGTAGTTGATTCAGATTCTGGCATCGGCTTGTCAGAAACTGGTACTGGGTCAGTGGTGACAGTAGAGGATGTTATTATAATTTCCCCAGTTTCTATTGGAAGCTCAAGCATGCCTCCAACATTTTCTTCAGTTGATTGCTCCACAAGATCCTCTACTGCTTCAGCTGTGGTGATATTTTCTACAGTTGATTCTTTATTCAAGACTGGGTTTTCTCCAGTAGCCCCATCACCACCTACAGTGGGATTGACTCTAGTCTTCTCTCTGTGTTGATCCTCAGCAGGAGAGGTCACTTTGGATTGTGCTTCTTTTGCCTCAAATAATGGAAGATATTCTTCTTGAGGCCCCATCTCAGGCTTTTGCACTCCCCCTTCTCCAGCATCTGAGTTTCCTGAAGAGGAAGCTTCCCCTTCAGATTCTTCATTTTCTTCATAGATTTCTTCTTCTTGAGGAAGAGGAACTACAGGCTTTGGTGCAATTATGACATCTGCAAAATGAACAAAAATAAGTTAGTATGCGAAACCTTGATACATAATTTCGTATAGGTTTTGTATAATACTTGAAATATGTGCATTTTTTTCAAGATATGTGTCATAATCACCATCCCAGTCATCATCCTCAAAGTCAAGAGCCGGTTCGTCTGATGGAATGCGATCTTGATCAGCAGCAGATACAGTAGTAGTACCTTCCGTAACTTGTGCCTTGGACGGCAAAGATAAATGAAGCGAGGTGCTAAGATGTCCAGGAGACAAAAGTGTTACAGATCCTGATCTAACTGTCTGTGGAGGGGCTGAAGACCCTTCTCCAGGATGAACTGAAGAAGGACCGACGAGAGGATCTTCTTCAATATCCTCTTCTGGAGTGTGAACGCTTGGCTTGGAAGGCCCTTTTGTGGTAGACCTCTTCCTCTTTTCTGGAGTTTTTTCTGGAGACGTGGCGACTGCACTCTGTTTTCTCTTTCGGCCTTTACCAATAATGATAGGTTCTGCAGCTGGTTCTCCAACTCCTGTCGGGATAACTACTAGAAATGGATCTGGGATGCCAGTGTCGTCAGGGATGTCTGCTGGTACCCTGACCTGCTCCTCAATATCCCCTTCTTTCGGCTACCTCAGACTACCCTTCATATTGTAACCATGGGCAAAGGAACGAATTGAAGCATAGAAGTGGGCAAACGTATGGAGTATACGTAGTTCTGTAGTGCTGGTGGCAGTCAAAATTCTAAATTTAGCACCAGTCCGAGCACTACCAAAATACCTCCATCCTCTAGCTCCGTTAAGTAATTTTCCATAGTAACGGAAATTAGTTAAAGGATTACCAACATGAAGTTGGTCGTATCCAAATTGGCGAGCAAACCTACTGGGTAAGTATGGTTCGAACGCACAATTGTCTTCGTTTCTGTACATCAGATGAGATGGTCTGATGCACTGAAGCCACCTAAAGACTAACTGTGGCAATACAACTCTTCCGTCAACTTCATCTTCAAACTGGACACCGAAGCAATCTGCCGGAACATGTGGCCGGGTACAAAAGAAGTTCCAACCGTATGAATAATTCAAAACCGCTCGGGTATCTGCTACAGTTGTAGCAATCCATGTAGCTTTGCTGAATTTTTGGAGAAAGACATCCGCATCATCGCCTGGGCCCGACGATAATAATCTGCAGTTGTGATGCAACAACCAGCCCATCAGATAAGTGTAGGGCATCTCTACCCTAGGGAAAACTTTTCGATGAGGAGCATTGTTGATTAACTCCTCACCGAAGGTTCTTAAACCTGCATTTATTCGACACACCATGGCCGACAGCAGGTTGATCCTAACTTTAAATACCAGACGTATTGCTGGCCATAGTACACTGCGATGAATTCTGTCAACAGTACCAATACCCGGTACAACCCATCTTCTCAACCATAAAGAAAGAAAGCCTGCCATCAAAGCTCTCCGAGAGATTTTCTGACTACCATATCTGAGGAAGCTCAAGGCTTCAGTTCCTGCAGAAAATTCTCCAGTCTTCGTAGACAGATATTTATTCGGGAATTTGTAAGTAACCATCATATCCCGAACCTTGTTAGAAGGGATTATCGAATCTATATTGATTACTGGAGCTTTGTTCTCTTGAAACCTTTCTTTATCTTCCTTGGAGATCTTATCCTTGTGGAAGAAAAGATAAGTCGTCCATTTGTTGATATACGCCAAATGGAACGTACTTTCATGCATCGTGGTACAAGTCAGGTAGTGGCACATCAGTTCTTCGTATGTCTCGACTAACTGAGGATTAACTTCTCTGACCTCAGCAAGCTCCATGTTGGAGGGAACGTATTCTTCATATGGGGCCTCCCCCATCGGTAGCTTCGAAATAAACTACATTTTATGAAGGGCAAGACCCATTTCACCTTTCGGAGTAGCAAAAGTTCCAGTTGAACTTAAATATAGCTCCATCAAGGCCAGAAATAAGTTTCCATTCGCAGGAATACCATAGCTGGTGGAAGCTACTGCTTCGTATAAGCTAATATCTTTCAACTCTTCCTCAAAGTTCTTCATTATCCAAAGGCTTATCTGAATCCAACTCTGGTTGAATGGAGTCAACCATCCTGGAAGTCGGGGGTTGGTTTGAGGATATAATACAGCTTCCTTCATAAATTTATTAACAAACATCGGGGTTTGAACTGGATGTATTAGGCCCGAATCTTCGCTTGGATTAGAGCCTGGCATAAGGCCAAAGATAGAAGTAACACCTCCATTGGGAACACTAGCAAAGTATCCCATGTCATTGGCATGCTCCCTCTTGAAGACGATTCTACCCGGGCGTCCATGACTATTGGGAGTCAAATTCTACAACATCTGTCGAGGATGAGTGGCATGGACGAATGCCGATAAAGGATAATCTCTGTCCATATCTGGAAGATACATAGCTCTATTCCCAAATTTAAAAACCCAAGACTCTTTCTTGGGGTGTGTCTGGGATTTACAATCAATGGCATCTCCAAACAGAAAGGCTGATTTTGCGAAGTGTTGTCCATCTAGTGAATTCAACAACTCCTCATTTATCATGGATAGCAACAATCTATCCCCTTGAGCTGCTATCAACTGTGCCCTCTCTGCCGGATACTCGGGGTTCGACTGAGGAAATTGGACATGAGATAAATCTTCCAAATAGTTCGAACCTACCATGCCAACTGATGATCCGAAAACTTCAGCGAGGGGGTGAACTTGCAGATCCACTGGTGAAATAACAAAAGAGATCAAGTTAGTTCAAAGTTTTTTGAGGAAAAACTCATGCAGTATTGGTTCGACAAAACCTCTCAGAAAAGATTGATTAACTTCACGCTACCATACATTGGCATGAGCGTAATACAACTTTTTACGCTGGCATGTACGAACATGAGCGTAGTTAAGTTTTACGCTAGCATATTAGCTCTGGGCACAAAAACAGATTTACGCTGACACGTGTAACGTGGGCGTATTCTTGTTAAACTTTACGCTAACACGTACAACATGGGCGTACAATGTTATTTTAACTTTACGCTAACACGTGTAAACGTGGGCGTACAATGTTATTTTAACTTTACGCTAACACGTACAACGTGGGCGTACAATGTTATTTCAACTTTACGCTAACACGTACAACGTGGGCGTAAAGAGCTGAAAGATTGGTTTATCTTCTTCTTCTCCGACGGATTTATTCTCTCTCAACTGAAGATTAGGGTTTTTACCTATCATAGGCGGAGCCACGGCCGGGTTAGGGTTTCGTTGTGGTGGTGATGACTGAGTAGAGGTCTTCACATGATCGGTCGACGAGGAATCAATGGCTGGTTTCTTCCCCTTGCTGCCGGCGGCGGATGATTTCTTAGGAACCATCATATCAGAGTTCCGAAGAAAGAAAAGGCGAAGAGATTCAAGAAGATGAGTAAAAGTGTTTTTCTCTCTCTAAAAAGGCCTATTTATAGAGAGATTCAAAACCGACTGTTGGATATCCCTATAATTATGCTGACTGTTGGATATCTCCGCTCTTACGCGGATGACTGTTGCGTATCCCGAATTTTGCGCTCATCAAATCTCAACTTTTACGCTTCTGTTCAAAGTGTTTCAAATTTTGGAGATATTTGAAAACTTTGAAGGGGGTCTTGTAGGAGCGTAAAAAGTGCTTCAAAGAAAGAGTCATCTCATTCATAAGTGGCCTACTTTATGCCTAAACAGAACGGGTAACTTTACGCTTGGGTCTACATCGGTAATTTTACGCCGAGGACAGAGCAGCCTCTTTTACGCTGGACAAAGCTGTCAAATCTCGCATTTAATGCAGACTTTGACATGAAGATATCAATGATGGCATTTACCACAGAATTCAATGGAATTTGTCTCATACAAAGACCATTGTTGTCGTTTATAGAGATCGAGCTACTTTACGCTCACTGAATGGTTTCTTTTACGCACGGAGTTTTACATGAGTCCTTACGCTCATAAAAAACAAGGTGTGCGTGAAGTCTATTTGAGCCATTTTACGCTCAAGGTTATTCAATAACCACTTTACGCTAGAAACCTATGACAGAGCTAGTTTACGCTCATCTTTTTACGCCCTATTCGTTCTGGCCATTTCGGAACGTGGTGTGCCTACGTGGTCTTCATGCCACATATTTCGAAGAACGTGTGTACATGTATCCTATTCTCACTAAAATGATGGGACACGTGTCAGCACATACAGAGGATGACTCTGATCATGGATGGCAGTTGTTAGCGTAAAGACGGATTTTGATGCTCCTTTACGCACGGAAGCCCCAGTCTATAAAAAGACTCATTTTTCTCATACAACACACACAGAGAGACAGGAGAGAATACAGAGATCAGAGCTTCGAGATTTTGATTCTCTAGAGCATCCTTCTTCAATTTTTCTTCCAGAACAGAGTGAAGCAAAGCAGGAAAGCATTCGGCCTCGCCATCAGTGCCCAAGTGTGTCGATACCTTTCTGGTGCATTAGTTCTTCCAAGTTGTTCTACTTCAAGCAGTAATCTTCATCATCATCATATGGTCCAAGGAACAAAGTGATCATTTACAGATCAGACTTCCATAGCAATACTTTCCCAGAATCAAATTTGTACTTCTTGTACTTTTCTTTGTTTTATTTTTAAAAGCCAATTCCCTCCAAGGCATTTTGTTAATCGAAACACTAGTGTTCACCATCTGGCAGGAAGGTCGGTAGATCCTCTGGAGCTGCTCCGAAATCTGGCCACACAAAACCAGCTGGGTCAGACCCCAGAAAGAGCAAGTGCCACAAAGGAGGCTTCACTTAAGAACTAAAACCAGCAATCAGCACAAGATATAAATAAAAGTAAGAACTGGAAATAAATAAAATATACCAGGATGATATACGACGAGATAACCATGGATAGATAACCAGGTTACAACCCGTAAACCAAACAAGGACCGGGGTTGTAACCCTTCGTCTGAACAGAACTTGAAATTCTCACCATTTATCGGTAAAATAAATGCAAGCATTCTGGTCATGCAGCAATCTGGAACAGGACCAGGGCAAGACTAGACTGGTTAGACTCCATCCAATTACTTCACGGCCAAGCAAGAATTACGGCTTGATACTTTAACTAACTAGGGTTGTCACAAGCCTAATTACTAACAAGATGCAGTGAGATTATTCTACAGCCACAAGCCCTGCAGACCATCCAGGTTACTCGGGTTAAAAGATTAGAGTTGAATTCAGGTGGGTACATCGTCCAGGAAACGAATGTACCCTTAGGTAGCTTGAAGGGTGCAACACATGACAGTGTGCTGGAAATGTGCCCTACTCGACGGCAGGCTACAGATCCCAAGGCGTGCCCAGGTAACGGAATTGCCTGTAGCTGGGAAATCTCGTCATGACTAATGTATTAGTCTAGTTATTAGCCCTAGTCCATTTTAGTAGGTACTCCTGACCGTGGTACTCAGGAGTCCCTGTCCTAGACATGATGCAAGACAGGACTGGTTTATTTATACAAGCACAATCGCCCACGGTGTCCGGATTAATTATACAGGTCATGTCATGTCAGGTAGCCGTCGCAACAGCTTATCAAGATATAACATGTCAGGTTATCAGGTCAAGTGTACTAGTCAGGAGTGCGCCACGACGGCCACTATCAGGTCATGTCAGGTTACTCATGTCAGGAGTGCACCACTACGGGTCACTATCGTGTCAGGCTCAGTTATCCTTTCCAAACATATTACATAAATTCGTGATTATCAAGTTCATGACAAAAAGCGTAAGGATATAAAATGGGCGTAAAATATCTAATAAAATATCAATATACAGGGCTATAGAAGAGCCAAACTTAAGGAAAATAAAACCAAATCTGACATGCTGACATAAGACCAAGTCAGCCAAAGGCCATACGCTCAGTGCAAAAGTCATACGCTCAGTGCAAGTACTCCATACGCCTCAAAAGGCAGCGTATGAGGTCCATACGACTCCTTGTCACCCAAGTGAGCGTATGCAAGACATACGCTCCCAAAAGGCAGCGTATGGTCTCCATACGACTTCTCATCAAGGCAGCATATGAACTCCATACGACTCCTCATCAAGGCAGCGTATGAACTCCATACGACTCCTTGTCACCCAAGTGAGGGTATACAAGACATACGCTTCCAAAAGGCAGCGTATGGTCTCCATACGACTCCTTGTCACCCAAGTGAGCGTATGCAAGACATACGCTCCCAAAAGACAGCGTATGGATTGGACTACGCTGCGCTAAAGAGCGCGTGCAGCTCAGTGGCGCAAGCTAAAAAGCTCGTGTACACTGCTCACTGTCTTCTCCAAATCAGCAAGAACTCTATGGGTTGAACCCAAAGCTTCAAAAGTCCATAACTTGGTCAAAATAAGTCCAAATCCAACTTTGCAAAGTTCTATCTTGGGTGAAATTCAATTCTCTCCAACATAAGAACATCAAAACCCATAAAAATACAACTTAAATAGATCAAAACTATGCAAAATCGAAAATAAAAGAAACTTAGATCTAGAACAATGGAGACTCCAAATCACAAAATGTCAAGTTCTAATGTTGATCACTATGGCCTAATCTAGCTAATGGACAAATAAAGAGTGGTTCTCAAGTGGTGGCAAGATGCACTTGCCTAAGGGGTGTTGGTGTTGTGTGGAGGAAGGAAGAAGAAGAAGATGAAGAAATAAATGAGAGAGTTATGAGGAGAGAGAAAGGTAGGTGGAGATAATAAAGAGGGTGGTTGTGGTGGAAATGAGGGAGGAGCATAGGCTAAGGTGTTCCAATGTAAAATAAACTAAACCAACCAATCCTTCTCCATAAAATAAACCAAGCCGGGTCGAGAACCAATGTACGAGAAATCCAAAATCCGCTAGTCAAGAAAATAAGATACATGCCAAAATCCAACTTCGAGTATAATTACGAAATACGGGAAACGGGGGTGACAATGACTTATGATTTAAATTCCATGACTTGTGACTTAAGCCCATAGGCCCATAACTTGAAGCCCTAACCCTAACCAAACCCTAAGTGACCAACCACATAGGGATCCCCACCCTATATAAACACTCATTCACTTGTTCTTGCCTCTTTTGTATCATTCCAACACATAGGAAAAAGAAAGGTTTGTCCATTCTTCTCCAGTCCATAGATTTCTCATTTTTAATCCTTTTTAACTCTAGTTTCTTGAATTAGAGCCTAATACCCTTCTATTTCCTGTTTATGGAGAGTAATCCCAGATTTTGAGCAATTTGGGGATCCGAGCTAGCAAGAAGGAACACTTTATTTTGGAGCTTTTCTTGATCTTTGCACCTATAGGTAAAAACTCCTTAAATTGCATTATTATTCTGATTTCTTTGCATATTATGCTAGATCTAGGTGTTCCCTAGCTGTTCCTGGAATTTGGGTGGATTTTGTTCCGTTTGGTGTCCGTATCGGACACGTGTCATAGTGTATGTATAGGTGTTTGATAGAATGCCTCTTAGGATTTTATTTTCGATTTTTGTAAAACTAATTACATGAATTTGTAGATCTAAATATGTATACTAACTTTTGTGAAGACCGATGTGATTTTTGTATCGAAATTGGGTGCGGACACGCTGCACGATATGCGTGTGCGCTGTCCTGCTACCCGTGTCATATTTTTCGCTGGACATAGTATTTCGATACGCAAAACTTGGTGTGGAGGTTGGGGCAGTGACTGACAAGTCACTCCCCAAGTTTTACGATACCTCATTTTGTGTCGGACACGAAAACGAGGCCGCACTAATTTTATACTGGAATGAACACGCGGATTTGGGGTTCTGACACGGGCTTTGTGTAATGACACATTCCGCCCTAGCGGAATGCCGATTCAAACGGCAAGTACAACAACTCAAACGAGCCGTCGACCCGAAGAGTTAGCATCGACCTGATGAAGAATCGATGCAAGGCTTATATTGGCCCGTCAAGATGAATCCAGACTTAGAGTTTCAAAGGCGCGCTCGGAGTATCGCTCGGCCGATGCGAACATCGCTAAGGTGGGTGGCTCCGATGAACCTGTCTTTGCTTAGCCTAGACACATAACAATATGGATACTAATGCTAGAATCGCTAGGCGATAACACCGTGCATGCTAATAAATGACTCAACGCACCTAGCTAAGAGAATAATCCCATCTTGTATGCTTGTATAGAATATGGAAAGGAACTTGGAAAATGTGAACTCTCGTACCGCGCTCCACGCTCGTGCTAAGGCACAAGCTACGTTCAAGTCCCTGATGCGTTCAACAATGAAATAATGAATGGTTTACAACAATGAAATGGAAAGACTATCAACATAGTCGTTCCGAGTAGAGTATAGCAACATTGAAAGACTATGGGACCGATGGGTCACCAAGGCGACTCCCGCACTGGGAGTTGCGTAACGAATGAATGAATGAATCAACGAATGAATGAATGAATGAATGAATACGTAAATGAATCAATGAACGAACGAACAAGTGAAAGAAAGAAGGAAAAGAAAGAACACATGAAAGATAAGAAAGGAAAGAATGGTTAGCGACAGGTGTGACGGGCACGTGCAACGGGGCTCGCTACCTGCGCTGTACGGACGCCAACCTGGTCAATAACGCATTATGGCTAAGGGTTAGCCTACGGCTCGGAGATAGCCGCTAAGTTAAAATGACAAGATAATACGAAATGGTCGTGGACAAACGGCACGGGCGATGGAGGGGAATACCGTGGCCGTAATGTGGAAGGATTCTGCGACACGGGCGATGGAGGGAAAAACCGTGGCCGACCTAGGCGGAATCAAAACGGGGCTTACGGACTGCCTGGGTACGGGCTTGGCTTCCCAGGAGACGTAAGTACAGGGTATTTCAAGAGACTTAACGGGGTGTGCCAGCCAACACCCTACGCTAAGTTAAGAAATACCAAGGGGAAAATGTCCAAAATGGCTTGTGAAGCCAGCGACCCATGTATGTAGATTAAGTGGACTATGCTGGTGGCAATCCACGTGCAAGTCCTTGCATTGAAACAAGTAGTCTAAGTTAACTAAATGAAGTGCCTCCTGAATATGCTTGAAATGTAACATCGTGAACATGCTTGAAATGTAACACTCTGAACATGCCTGAGATGTAACACTCTGAACATGCTTAAAATGTAATACACCAAATGATAAGGAGTAATTCATGCAAGTGAGTTAGATGACGCGCCACGACGTGCTAGAACCCGAGGCAGGGACACGCCCTTGGTATCGAAAGTTTACATGAGACACGTTAAGTTATTACTTATGAATTGTTGGCTAACTTGGTTTACTTTGGACAGGGAAGGCCGGACGGTAAGTATGGGTAAGTCGTGCATGTATTTTCATACGACACTTGAATTCGACAACACGAGATAGGTTTGGAATATGCCATGAAACTGATCCTAAGGCAAGATTAGAAAGACAATGAATGATAGACGGTGCACGAAAGTAAATGGAACGTGTTTGGTAATGATAGCATTGTGGGCGAGCTAGCCTCCCTACCAGTGCATAACAATGTACTGATAACCCCACAGTCTGCTTGCAGGATGCAGGAGACATCGGCGGTGTAGGCCTCAAAAATGAAAGTCAAGCTGAGTTGATCAGACTAAAGTCTAAAAGTCACGCTGAGTCGATCAGACCAAAGTCTAAAAGTCACGCTGAGTTGATCAGACTAAAGTCTAAAAGTCACGCTGAGTTGATCAGGACATATTCTAAAAGTCACGCTGAGTTGATCAAGACAATGTTTAAAAGTTACGCTGAGAGACAGCTCATCATTTGTCAGAATGTCATTATGACTGACAGCACGACAGTCAAAGAATATCTCCTCGCATGCCACGTATGCACGGAACTCGAAAGATCACAGCCGACTATTGCGTGACTTTCGAAATCTTCTTCAATAAGACTCAGCCTTCATCAAATTGGCGTACCAAAAGAGCTTATTGTCATTTAATACGACTGACAAAAGGCAATCAATGTCAAAGATTTTGTGTCAGTCGAGGCACATCGAATCAAGACAGCTGGCCATTCTGACTCAAGTCTGCGTGTATTTTGAACTTCTATGTTTCTTCCTCAAGCTTGCGTGTATTCTGAAGCTTTCTGCACCAAGTCTGCGTGTATTTTGAAGCTTTCTGCCCCAAGTCTGCGTGGATTCTGAAGCTTTCTGCACTAAGTCTGCGTGGATTGTGAAGCTTTCTGCACCAAGTCTGCGTGGATTTTGAAGTTTTCTGCACCAAAGTCTGCGTGGATTCTGAAGCTTTCTGCACTAAAGTCTGCGTGAATTTTGTCCTCAACAAGCCTGCGTGGATTTTATCAAATTGGAGTACGTAGCAGCCATGCCACCGATCTCTCACCTGTATGTCCTGTAACTTGCACACGACTCATGTACGATTGCCATGTGTCCAACAGTTACAGGCCACGTCCAATAACTGCTCATAACCTTGCGTATGTTAAATCCTGCGTGATTTTCAACTATACACAGGTTATGAAGACAGTTATCTTTTCAGTTATTTTTGACTCTATAAATAGAGTTCTTTTCTCATTCATTGTACAGATACATAGTTATCTAAATTGCTGTTGAAATTTTGAGAGCTTTTCTTCTTCGCATCGTCCAAGGGATAAAGCGATCGTCTTCTAGATCGGATTTCTACAGTTGTAATTTTCCCAGATACACAATAAATAAAGTGAATTTATTTATGGAAAATAAATTGGCGACTCTGTTGGGGAAAACCATCTCCTCTTCTGAGATGGCAACAACTCAATACGACACTTCGTCAGTCGGCTCGACGAAGAAGGTGATATCGATTCAATTCGATCAACTCGCCTACGAAGAAATGCAGTGGGCTAAGGGTGGCAAGCCCACTTCAGCCTCCATCACCACTGCCAAGTCGAAGGGACGATCTGTCTACGTCCCTAAGAATCTGTTGGCAACCAATGGTGAAGTTTCTGCCACAGTGTCTACTCCTAACACTGGCAAAGACTCTACTGTAAGCGCGCACGCTCTTGTGTGCTCGAAGATGACAGCAGTCAAAAGTCACGCTGACAGCACTGGCTCCTTAGCCAAACCTGTTCCAGCGTGCAATCTCACAGTCAAAAGTCACGCTGACAGCATTGGTTCTTTAGCCAAACCTGTTCTAGCGTGCAATCTCACAGTCAAAAGTCATGCTGACAGCATTGGTTCTTTAACCAAACCTGTTCCAGCGTGCAATCTCAAAGTTAAAAGTCACGCTGACAGCACTGGCTCCTTAGCCAAATCTGTTCCAGCGTGTATTTCTAAATTCAAAAGTCACGCCAACAGTACTGGTTCTTTAACCAAGTCTGTTTCAGCGTGTATTCCGCATACATCATCTAAGAAGAATAGCTCTTTAGCTATCTCTTCTTCTTTGCCAGGTTCTACTAGAACTGGAGGTGGTCTTGCTAGAATTCCTTCACAACTGGCACACAAAGTCCCTTCGAAAAGAAATAACTCTTTAGTTGTTTCTTCTGCTCCTGTAGTGTTTACTTCAGGAACAGCTTTGACTGACAGTTTTGTTAGTCAAAGAAAAGAAGATGGTCTTTTGACTACTCTTTCTTTTGGACATTCTATGTCTCAAAACTTGAATAAGTCTAAGAAGAAACATTTCTTAATGTCTTCTTCTACGACTTCTTCGAATTGGGCACAGAATTTGTCTATAAAAGAAGGTCTGTTACCAACTCCTAATCAAGGGGGTGGTTCAACTCTTCCTTCTCTGCAAATATCCAGATCAATGGAAGGAAAACTCCAAGTTTCAAAAACCAATGTGTCACCTCCAACTGATCTAAGAGCAAAACTTAATCAAACCCGTTTAGGAAGCAGTTCTGGTGTCAAAAAACCATACCAAACGGGAACAAAAGCAAGAGATCCAGATGCAGAGTATGCTAGAAATTATGTGGCTCAGATTAATCATTCTCTATATAATCAAGAGCCATCAAGACCCAAGAACCGGAAATATATTCCTAAAAATACACAAAGAATGTTTTCGGATGTATCTCAATCTTCACAGACAGATTTACGAGAACACCTTCAACAAAAGAGAAGAAATAATTCTGTGTCAATGGATCATGACCATGCTGAATGTGAATTCCAGCCAAAAGTCATAATTCAATGCAGATGTCAATTAATGGATCATGACTATGCTAATCATGAATGTGACTTCCAGCCAAGAGTCATGATGCAATACAGATGTCAAACTAAACGACAATCTGTCTTCACCCGGATTCAGTGTAAACCTATGCCTGATGAAGATGAACCTCTTTTCGCTTCTATCAACATGACCTCTCGGGATACTGGGGGTAGAACTGATAGTCCAGATGGAGTATATGTCACGCCCCGATTCGGTAGAATCGATAGTCGTCCCCCGGGCGTGATGCCGTTGGGGCGCCATTGGACGGTGCTGTTGGGGCACCATTGGGTTCGGACTTCTGCTTGGACACTCAGCACGAATATGGCCCTTCTTGCCACAGTTCCAGCATCCATTCACTGGTATCGGACAATCGACGATAGTGTGACCGTTCCGGCGGCAGCGGATGCAATATGGCCATGGGTTACGCCCTTGGTACCCGCCTTGTTGCCCATTGTTTGGATGCTTGGTCCTATTGTTTCCTCCCGCGTGGCTAGGGCGTTTGTGATTGTAGGTATGCACAACGCCGGCAGCACTTGGAGGGTATTGGCTTTCAAGGCGGAGGGCGTGGTTGAGAGACTCCCCCATCGTTTGGTATTTGGGAACAGACACATGGGCGGCGATAGATGGTCGTAGGCCCACTTCGAACCGTCGTGCACGACTCGCCATGGAAGGCAGGTATTGTCCAGCAAACTTGGCTAACTTGTTGAACTCTGCTGCATACTGCCGCACCGTCATATTCCCTTGCTTTAGCTGCATAAATTCATTCTCCTTCTCTTATCGAATGGCATCGGGAAGGTACTCGATCTCGAACGCCTCTCGGAAGGTAGCCCAAGATATCGTCGCTGCCTCGTTGTCGTGTCTGATTGCTCGCTTTTGTACGGCCCACCAGTCGTGCGCGTTCAATCGGAGTAGAAGTTGAGCGCAAGCGACTTTCTTGGACTCATCGACGCCCAGAAGCTCGAACCGGTCTTCCAACTCCTCCAGCCAATCGATTGCCAACGAAGGGTCTTCAGTACCGCAAAAAAAGTACGGAAGCTTTTTGTGAATTTTGACACGTCGAAGTTGGAACTTCTCGGTACCGCAGGCATAAGCTCGGGTACCTCCGGTTCGATTTCGCTTTGTCTGGCCGCAGGCTCGGTCACGGCAGGAGTCGTCGCGGAGTTGTTGTTGTTGGCCACCACCGTCTGTACAATCTGCTGAAGAGTATCAAGCTGCTTCTGCTGCAACTTGAATTGTGCATCGAATCGGGCCTCGAACTGGGTCTGGCGTGCCTCTACCTCCCGTCGATGTGCCTCAGTCTCCCGTCGGTGTTGCTCATTCAGGCGTTGATTCTCCTGAGCTTGTTGTTGTTGCGCTTCCAGCATGCGCAACATCCGCTCCATGGCATCGTTAGAGGGTCCGGGCCTCGAGCTACTCAAGCCGCTCGAAGCACTTTCTTCGTTCACTGCCGCACTTTCTGGAAATTTGAAGGCAAAAATACATTAGTCATAATACTTATCACGGACTCACTCGTATGGAATGACATATCTCATCGACACGAGACCAACGATTTTGAGACTAGAAACTCGACACTGGAGGCCAAGGACGTAAAGCCGTGCTCTGATACCATTATGTCACGCCCTGATTCGGTAGAATCGATAGTCGTCCCCCGGGCGTGATGCCGTTGGGGCACCATTGGACGGTGCTGTTGGGGCACCGTTGGGTTCGGACTTCTGCTTGGACACTCAGTACGAATGTGGCCCTTCTTGCCACAGTTCCAGCATCCATCCACTGGTATCGGACAATCGACGATAGTGTGACCGTTCCGGCGGCAGCGGATGCAATATGGCCATGGGTTACGCCCTTGGTACCCGCCTTGTTGCCCATTGTTTGGACGCTTGGTCCCATTGTTTCCTCCCGCGTGGCTAGGGCGTTTGTGATTGTAGGTATGCACAGCGCCGACAGCACTTGGAGGGTATTGGCTTTCAAGGCGGAGGGCGTGGTTGAGAGACTCCCCCATCGTTTGGTATTTGGGAACAGACACATGGGCGGCGATAGATGGTCGTAGGCCCACTTCGAACCGTCGTGCACGACTCGCCATGGAAGGCAGGTATTGTCCAGCAAACTTGGCTAACTTGTTGAACTCTGCTGCATACTGCTGCACCGTCATATTCTTTTGCTTTAGCTGCATAAATTCATTCTCCTTCTCTTGTCGAATGGCATCGGGAAGGTACTCGATCTCGAACGCCTCTCGGAAGGTAGCCCAAGATATCGTCGCTGCCTCGTTGTCGTGTCTGATTGCTCGCTTTTGTACGGCCCACCAGTCGTGCGCGTTCAATCGGAGTAGAAGTTGAGCGCAAGCGACTTTCTTGGACTCATCGACGCCCAGAAGCTCGAACTGGTCTTCCAACTCCTCCAGCCAATCGATTGCCAACGAAGGGTCTTCAGTACCGCAAAAGGAAGTACGGAAGCTTTTTGTGAATTTTGACACGTCGAAGTTGGAACTTCTCGGTGCCGCAGGCATAAGCTCGGGTACCTCCGGTTCGATTTCGCTTTGTCTGGCCGCAGGCTCGGTCACGGCAGGAGTCGTCGCGGAGTTATTGTTGTTGGTCACCACCGTCTGTACAATCTGCTGAAGAGTATTAAGCTGCTTCTGCTGCAACTTGAATTGTGCATCGAATCGGGCCTCGAACTGGGTCTGGCGTGCCTCTACCTCCCGTCGATGTGCCTCAGTCTCCCGTCGATGTTGCTCATTCAGGCGTTGATTCTCCTGAGCTTGTTGTTGTTGCGCTTCCAGCATGCGCAACATCCGCTCCATGGCATCGTTAGAGGGTCCGGGCCTCGAGCTACTCGAGCCGCTCGAAGCACTTTCTTCGTTCACCGCCGCACTTTCTGGAAATTTGAAGGCAAAAATACATTAGTCATAATACTTATCACGGACTCACTCGTATGGAATGACATATCTCATCGGCCTTCATTTTGTAATGGAGTCAGTTTGTAAAAAGCCCGCGCGGCGTCCTTATATCGAGTCTGTAACATGATGATCATTATCAATAAAGCTTGAGTTTTCCTTCTATATGAATGTGTTCAATTTCTCTGCGTACTCTTATATATATATGCTGTTGTATCGGATGACCTTATGAACCGCCTTGTGCAAGCGCAACTTAGGCTTGCACGGCATCACGCCCGGGGGACGACTATCGATTCTACCGAATCGGGGCGTGACAGTATATAGAGGCACCAGATTAAGAGTCCTGGTTTCTAGTCAAAGAACTTCTGTTTCTGAAGACTATTCTGAATTTCTTGGAGAATCTAACTTCCCACCTCTTCCTACTGGGGGTAGTTCTCCTATAAATGACTTTGATACACAAAGTAATGATTCAGAACAGACAACATCCACCAGTTCATCAATAATCCCTCGTATGGTTACAACTTATATGGTGGATGGGAATACTGAGTTAAACAATGAACCTTCTTCTTCAATGACTCCCCAAGATCAAAGAATTGCTTCTTTGGAACAGCAAATGAAATCTATGGCTGATACTATGAAGTCAATGTATGAACTCATGGCAACCCAGCTGCAAAATCGACAGACTGTACCAGATGCCATACCAATTGACACTGGTGTAAGTCCAGTACATGTTCCTCCAGCAGTACAATCCAATACTCCTGGGCAAGCTCAACCGGTTCCTAGTCACTCTGGAGCTGGAGGTAGTGCTTATAATGCTGTTCCTCCTTGTGAGACCCAGTTTTAATAATGAGAATTTTCGAATAATTAAATTATTTTTATCAATTTATTTTCCTTAAAATAAATTTTTTAAAAGAAAAGAATTTAGTTTTTTTTAATGAAAAGGAATTTTGTTTAAAAGAAAAGAATTAATTTCATTTAATAAAAAGAATTTGATTAGTTAATAAAAAGATATTTTGAAGAAATTAAAATATTTTAATTGGTTTTTAATTATTAAATTGGGTTGAAAATATGATATTGGGTTTTATAATGGACTTAAAGCCAAAATATTTTGTTAATAATTAAGTTTGGGCCTTTAGTGATTAAATTGAAATGATTATTTTTTAAAAAAAGATTGTTAGTAAATATTTTGTTAATGGGCTTCTTATAGATTGGGATAAATGGGCTTTATATTAAAACAAATTTCTGTTAAGCCATAAACCCACTGGGCTACATAAAAAAGGGGGGGGGGTGTTTTATGAATATGTGTTATAAAACCAAGTTTTATGTTACAACATCATTCATTCACTCATTAACTATATCTCTCTTTCTCATTCTAACATTAGGCTCCTCCTTTCGTTTTCTCAAAACCGATGACCCTCCTGAGTAACCGTCGCCGACGCCAACCCTCGGGCTCCCGACTGGTCGGCCACCCCTTGGTCTCCGGTAACTCCCCCTTCTTCCTATAAAACCCCTCTACACCTTCCTCTCCATGGATCATCTTCACTTTCCCCAATTTTCCACAAGCTCTCTAGCCCTAGCCTCCCGAGCTCCTCCGGCCTGCCTCCCTGCGCTCGACCCCTGCGCGCGCCAGTGCGCCACCGCCTCCCGGCGACCCCCGCCCGACGCCAGCGCCAGTCTCCGGCGCAGATCCCGACCCGGCAGCCCCTGTTCCCGCCGCTGACCGCCGGCGCTGTTCCGCCCGAGCCCCGACCCCTTCTTCCTCGATCTCGAGGCCGAAGCCCCGTGCTTTGGTCATTGCCGTGGCCTGCTGTTTCCATGGTTCCCGATTCGTCATTTTCGTTATTCTGCGGGTTTCTCGAGATTTCTGCGGACTCCGTCTCCGTTGTCCGAGTATTTCCGCGCTTCCCGCGGGTTCGGTTCCGCTGTCCGCACCCTGGGTCGCTGTTCCAGTGGACCGCTGCTGTCCTAGCTTTCCCGAGTTTTATCCCGCGGCTCCCCGACCAACGGACATGGGTAATCTCTGGATAATCACAGTAGTTCGTCCCTCCAGTCTATGATGATTTTGGTCCACCGATCCCGTTCCGGGAATTCGGTTTTGTTTATATGTTAGTTTCGGAATTTCTGAAACTTGGTTCTGTAGTTTTCCTTATCATGTTGGATTTTCGGGAAATAGGTTCTGTGGTGGTTCTATTGGTTTGCATTCTCGGAATACCCGAGTATTTCGGGAAAGTTCTGATAGTTCCATATTTTGGAATTCCCGAGTAATTCGGAAAGATTTTGTATTTATAGGTTTCTCGGAAATTCCGAGTTCATTTTGGATATGATCTGAGTTTTTCCATATTTTGGGATTTCCGAGTTATTTTCGGAAGTCTTTGTAATTTTGTTGGTTTCGAATTTATTTGGGTGTTGGTTTTACTTGGAATAATTGGGTAGTTTCGGATTTTTCGAAGCTAGTTTGGTTTTATGAAACTTCTAAGTGATTTAGGAATTATGATATATTGATTAATATTTAGCTTCTGTGATTTTGGTTTTTCCGAGGACCATTTCGGGTTTTCCGAGGTTCATCTCGGGTTCTCCGATTTCTAATTCGGGTTTCCGAATGTTCTTCGGAAATACATTTTGTGTGCTATTACTATTGTGATGGAAGTGAATTAATGGGTTTTCCCTGGTTTGGGATGGTTATTTGGTGGTTGTGGCGTATTTTTCCCAGTTTTGGGTTATACCGAATATAGAGGAGATGCTGCCCAAATTTTTATGAAATTTCTATAAAATGAATTTTAATCGGTTTTCGGAAAATAATTTAATTTGAATTTTCGGGCGACGATCGTACCGGTCAGTGGGCCCTAGCTAAGTGCAAACGAAACCGGTTTTGCCCGGACGTTGAGGCATTAGCTATAAATGACGATTGGACCAAAAATCTGAGACTCATAAATATTTTTTTTAATATATTTTATTTTAAATTGTAGGATAATTTTAGAGACTAACCAAGTTTTATTCTTATTTAAATTCATGTAATGGTCTGTAAGGGCATAAGCCCATTTATTTATTCTGGTGGGAATTGTAATAGTTAGTTTTTCTTTATTTTGTTTTTATTGTTGATTTGCTGCGAAAACGAAATATGTTAATTAATTATTATTTTTATAAAAAGAAAAATAATAAATGTTTTATCATGTTAGAATTTTTAAATTATATTATTTAGATAAGAAATTCACGTATTTCTCACTTAAAGAAAAGTCCTAGTTTTTTATACGTATAAATATGAAACTACCAAATTTTGCCAATAAACTGATTTATACAAAGTTTTTCCCGAGATTAAAATGTAAAGTGAGTTTTCTTCGTAATTTTAATACAACTCGCTAGTAATTGCGTTTGTTGTGATAATGTAAGAAAAGATTAAAATTGACTAGGACAAAATTCTAGAGATTGCAACTAGCACACCTAGATATGGTTCAATATTGGTTCTAAGGCAGACTTCTCGATTGTAGGATTTCGAGGACAAGTCTGAACATCAACCCCGGAAGTCGACCTTCATTCCAGTCATATAATTAAAGGCAAGTGCAGTTATGTCTATTTGGTAATTTATCTAGTAATTGTTTTATTGCAATTTTAAACCACATTGCTACACGGAACTCTCTCCTAGAGTTTGAATATTGACTCATTGATTGAATCTGATTGACTCGGGATATTGGGGGAGTAGTGTAGCGTCTATGACCAATACCCCTATATTGCATCATTGATTGTGCGAGCTGATTCCTCCTATACACGAGGATAGGCCGGACCGTATCATTAGGATATAATTGAATCATCCCAAGCCGGTCATAGTTCGTTACCTACTCAAATCACATTGTTTTCAATTGTAGAATTGTGAAAAATATTGTTAAAGTATTTGAAATTGTTTAACATTGCAAATTTTAAATTATTATTTGAATTATTGGATATTCGTAATTGTACTTTGCTCCCTCCTGACTGGAGACCCAACATTTTAGGTATCACTGATGAGGCTTTGTTACGCGATCCCAAGACGAGGAATTCGAGATTGCTGAGCTATTTGCCTAGAGTTTCTTTTATTCATGATGTATAAAAAAAATGGTTTAAGTTGTATCTTTTATTTCATGTAAAAGTTTAATAAAGTTTTAAATTTCCGAATGTTGAGTTGTGACAAATATAGTGTTGTTGTATGGTTACCTGCTACTGAACAGCTTACTGTCGCCGTCTCAACAACGGTGCAGGCTGGGCATGATCCGATTCGATCCAAGCAATTGGGACCGGGTCGTGACACTCCTCCTAACTTTTCTCTACAAGCTACAACTCCACAATCCTTCGGAGTTGTTACTGAAGAATTGAAGAATCTTCGAACTCAATTTGAGGCATTTAAACAGAAGGATGGTTTACAAAGGTTAGGCATCAAGCAACCTTATCCAATAGAATGGAAACAAGTATCGTATCCTCCTAAATACAAACCTTCTACTATCTCATTCTATGATGGAACCACTTTTCCGAGTCAGTTTATTAATCACTTTAAAGTGATGACTGACCAGCTACAACCAAGTGACGCCCTCCTTACTCGGGTGTTTGTCGGATGTCTCAAAGGAACGGCTTATGAATGGTATAGAAGTCTCCCGGATGGGTGTATTACCTCATTTGCCGGTTTCAAACAAATATTTCTTGAACGATTCTATGAAGGGCTCAATGATATGACTATGTCTGCTCTTATAAGAATCAAGCAGAAAAATAATGAAACTACAGAGGAATTCATTGAACGGTTTCGAAGAGAAGCTCTGAAGATGCCTCTTGGAACTCCTGATGCTGTCACCATCGACACATACAAATCAAATTTGTTGCCAATCATCAGCATGTGGACAGGATCTACTCAATTTCAAGATTGGCCTTCCTTCATAGTTAGTGCCAAGGCCGCAGAAATTAGTACTGAAACCTTCAAAGGTTTAGGAGTGCAGATGACTCCCAAAGAAACAGGTCAAAGTACTAACAATAATGCTAAATCCAATACTCGTAAGGGAAAAGAAACTCTTGAAGTTAATCTTCAGAGTAAGGATGCATCGACTGTTCAAACTCCTCCTACCTCTACGACTCAACAACCAAGAGCACCTCGTCCCAAAGAAGAATACTCTTTTGATGACGATGATGTCCTTGGTATCTTTGAATGTTTGCTAAAAGGTAATAAAATACAATTACCTGAAATCAAGAAACCTGAAGCTGGTAAGACGGATCATCCTAAATACTGTCCATACCACAGAATGTTGGGTCATACAGTTCGTACATGTTATGTACTGAAAGGAAAGATCCAGGAAATGATTAAATCTGGAGCTATCTCTTTTACTCCGAAAGATAAGATCGTCACCTCCAACGTTGTCTCTATGCAATTCGGAGATTTCTCTTCTCAACTCCTTGAAAGCGGGATCGTTCCTATTCCCAAGGCAACTCTTGAAATAGTGAATATTCCTCCTCCACAGTCTGAAGGATTAGTACCAATCACTATGGAAACAGGAGAAATCATATGGATTCATCCTGATCTGGTAGCAGATTTTGAATCTCCTCCTCTTCAAAAGACTACTTCCCGAAAATCTAAGAAGGCTGGGAAAACTAAGTCATGTCATATGACTTCTTTCGGATCTACTCCCGACACAGAACCAAAAGATACAGAAGAAGCATTTGCTGGTGCTACTAGAACAGGGAAACCATATCTAAAGGATTATTCCAAGAGTCCTGAGGATACTCCTGATATCCCTCCTGCTGACAAAGATGCTCCTAATGTTCCTCTTGAAGAAGAATCATCCACAGCACCTGTTCCTTCAACTGTACCGGTTGTACCTACTCCTTCCAAGCCCACAGCTCTTGAGAAAGGCAAACAACAGGCTCGATTTGATAAGCCAATCAAGAAGTCCCCTCCTCTTGGGCTTCAGAAACCTTATAACTTCGACATTCTAGCTCAACTGGCTAATACTCCAGCTAGAATGTCTCTCTTTGAACTTCTACGTCTTTCTAAAGAGACTCGGGAGACGTTAAGTGAGGCACTTCTTCAGGCTGACTCTTGTCTTGCACAATTAAAGAAGCCAGATGAAGAACCTGCCACTTGCTTACATTGCAACAGTGTATTGGAGATTATCCCAAATATCACCTTTACACAAGACGACATGCTACTGGAGGATAATCGACATGATCGACCTCTCTACTACACCGGTTATATCGATACAATGAAGATAGATCGTATCCTCATTGATCCAGGGTCTGCTATAAGCATAATGCCTAAGAGTCTGTTGGATGAACTAAAAATTCCTCTTCACAAGCTTTCCAAGACGGTTACTACTATCCTGGGATTCAATCAAAGCCGAAGCGAGCCTTTGGGAAAGATTCATCTGAAACTTCAGATAGGCGATTTCAGATCCAAAGTCACTTTCTATGTGATCGAGATCGTGGGATCTTATAATCTTCTTCTGGGGAGGCCCTTTCTTCATGAAAATAATGTGGTGCCTTCTACTCTTCATTAGTGTTTTAAATACATTGACAGCAATGGAAGAGTACAAAAGGAAGTTGCTGATATAAATCCTTTCCATAGGGTTGAAGCTTATTTCAATGATTCCCGAATGTATAAAGAAGAGTATACAAGGGTGATACAAGCTATGGAAAAAGAGGATCCGCAAAGTGAGACCTTGATAATTCTTGTTAAAAGTCGAACTACTCAGCAGCAATCTCCTAAACCCTCTGGAGAAGGTTCTTTCATTATTCCAGTGAGCGGACGGATCTCTCCATTACCTCAGTCGTCTACTCACGATACACTGATCATTCCTGTCAGTAGGCGTACTACAGTTCATGTATCCTCACATATAAAACAGGATACTCTGGTAATCCCTGTTGGAGGGCGGACTACTCTTCCATCTCAGGTTTTAAGGGAGCTCACCTCTTCTGAGCCATTTGTTATCAATCTTAATCGAAACAAAACTTTCTCTCGTTCTTCTTCTCCCCCTTTAGTCATTGATTTGGCTAAGATTTTTAAGGCTCGGCCTTCTCCCAATGTAAATACTACTGCTTTTAAATTTAATGAAAAGTCTCCATCTTTGCAGTATATCGATGTGTGTAATCATGTTCATAGTTATTTGCATTTGTTAGATGACTTGAGAACAATAACCATAGGAGTTGTACAGACTTTTCATACAGACGTATCTCTAGAATCAGTACAAACTTCATACTTTCTGGTTCCTAGTAGAAAGCCAGGAGACATTCCAATATTCTTCTACAAAGGGCCCCAGAATCCTTCTGATCTAGAAGATGATGACAAAAATGATGATACTGGAAGATTACAACTACGTCGTTATAGTCACCAATCTAAAGACATCATTAAAAATATGGGCTATGACTTCAGAACTGGCCTCAATAATGGAAAAGGAAGAAAAATGCCTGTTCGGATTCCTTCTTTAAAATATGGAAGGACGAAATACAGATTGGGTTATATTGCTCCTATTCCTTTTATCAATACTGTCCATGAAGATCCCGAATCTGACGAAGATAAGAGATCTGATTCTTCTAGTACTACCTCTTGGGATTCTGATACAAGTATTGGTGATTTCCACTACAATATTCTGTCTTCCAACATGGTCTCCATTGACAGTTCTGAAGAAGATGATGAAAACGAAGACGAGTTTGAAATCTCACCTGAATCAGAACAATGGGCCCAAAGGTTAGATAATCAATGGGAGTTTCGATTCGAGCAAAAAGAACCTCCGACTAAAGAAAAACTTGTTCAAATAGATGTTGGTGAAGAGGGATCCCCCAAACCAATATTCATCAGTGAAAGTCTTTCAGAAACTGATAAGCAAGACATGATCAAACTTATTCGAGAATACATCGATGTCTTTGCTTGGAGTTATGAAGATATGCCAGGACTTGATCCACAAATCGCAACTCATAAACTCAATATCATGCCGAATGCAAAGCCGGTCAAGCAACAACAGCGACGATTTCATCCAGACATTATGGATGCAATTGAAGCTGAAGTCAATAAACTCATGGCCTCTGGGTTTATTAGAGAGGAACAACATCCCGATTGGGTGGCTAATATAGTTTCTGTCCTTAAAAAGACTGGTAAGATCAGAGTATGCATAGACTTCCGCGATCTCAATACAGCATGTCCTAAAGACGAGTTCTCTCTACCAATTACTGATGTTATGATCGATAATACCTGTGGGTTTGAACGGATGTCATTCATGGACGGGTATTCTGGGTACAATCAGATTAAAATATTTCCAGATGACGAGAAACACACTTCTTTCAGAACGCCTATTGGTACATACTGTTATACAGTGATGCCA
This sequence comes from Iris pallida, assembly GCA_029216955.1. NCBI lineage: Eukaryota > Viridiplantae > Streptophyta > Magnoliopsida > Asparagales > Iridaceae > Iris > Iris pallida. The sequence goes on along the minus strand of JANAVB010042217.1, from coordinate 2,769,473 downwards.
TTCGGTCTCAAGAATGCAGGAGCAACTTATCAACGAGCCATGAGCATTATATTCCGTGAACATTTGCGGAAGACAGTCGAATGCTACGTTGATGACATTGCAGTCAAAAGTCGACAAAAAGAGGATCACATCCAAGATTTGAAGACTATTTTTGATCTAATACGTAAGCATCAATTAAAGATGAACCCTACTAAGTCCTTCTTAGGCGTCTCTAGTGGCAAATTTCTCGGCTTCGTCATTACCTCGAAAGGTATACACGTAGATCCCGAGAAGATCAAAGCCATCCAAGAGATGCGTCCTCCACGCACCTTAAAAGAGCTACGAGAATTTCAAGGAAGGATCGCTTATATCAGGAGATTCATCTCTAATCTTTCAGGACGCTGCAGACCATTCAATAAACTTATGAAGAAAGGTGTTTCTTTTGTCTGGAATGATGAATGTCAGAAAGCATTCGATGATATAAAACAATATCTGATGAGCCCTCCAGTATTGGTACCTCCTGTCTCAGGAATACCTTTCCTCCTATATACCCGAGCAATGAGTCATTCGTTGGGTGCATTGCTCGCTCAAAAGAATAAAAATGGTCATGAACAAGCCATTTACTATCTCAGTCGTACTATGATCGGAGCTGAACCTTGATATTCACCGGTCGAAAAAGAATGTCTAGCCCTGATGTTCGATGTCCAAAAGACACGACATTATATCATTGACCAGACCATTCATGTCATCTCCAGGATCAACCCCATACGGGTCATGATGAAGAAATCAAGTGTTTTAAACTCTCGTTTGGCTAACTGGGGAATTTTACTTGCTCAGTATGACATGTATTATATCCCTCAGAAATCAGTCAAAGGACAAGCTTTAGCTAATTTTCTGGCTGCTCATTCAATTCCAGAGAATTCGAAACTCTACGATGAAATTCCAGATGAAGTCCTAGACTCAAATCAAATTGATGAAGAAGATTCTACTTGGCGTCTATTCTTTGACGGAGCTTCAAGAATAGGTCCTAATGGTGACATTGTCGCTGGAGTTGGAATTGTTCTTGTATCACCGGAAGGTCTTGCTATCCAAAGAGCTTATTCTCTCGATCAGCCATGTTCAAACAACGTTGCTGAGTACAATGCATTACTCATTGGTCTTCAGCTCGCTAAACATCTGAATATTCAACATTTGGAAGCGTATGGAGATTCTAAACTCATTGTCAATCAGATAAGGGGTACTTATGAAGTTCGCCATCAAGATCTGGTTCCTTATCATAGATCGGCTATATCTATGGCTTCTTCATTTGAAGGATTCTTTATCGAGCATGTTAGGCGAGCATGTAACACAGAAGTTGATGCTCTTGCTAATCTCGCGGCAGTATTGGCTATTCCAATTAGACGGCAACAAATGATTGTTGTTTGCAATCGAGAATTATTTCATCTCGAAAACAATCTAACTTTAGGACTTCCAGTTGACATTGAAGAATCAACATCTCATGATGTCAATATAACAAGAGGATTTGGATTAAGTCGTAAATCATTATCATCTTCATCTGATTCTAGCATGGAATTCATCTTCAGTAATTCAGCTGAAACTCAGAATACAGATAAAGATTGGAGACTTTCTTTCTTAGATTTCGTATTGTATGATATCCTTCCAGATAATCCGAGTGAGACAGCATCTATCAGACGACGATCACTCAGATTCTATTACAATTATACTACAAAAACCTTATATCGTCGAGCTTATGATGGTTTACTTCTTCGATGTATTGCCGGTGATGAGGCTCAACAAATTATTTGCGAAGCACATGATGGAATTTGTGGAGCACATCAGCCAGGACCAAAACTTCAAGACCGTATTCGACGTATGGGTTATTATTGGCCCACTATGGTATCAGATGCTATCGAATATGCAAGGAAGTGTAAAGCTTATCAAATCCATGCAGATTTTATTCATCAACCCTCAGAATTTCTACATCCAACGGCAGCATCATGGCCCTTCGAAGCTTGGGGCATGGACATTATCGGTCCGATCAATCCGCCGTCATCAAAAGGTCATCGGTTTATTCTCGCAATAACTGATTACTTCTCCAAATGGGCCGAAGTTATTCCTTTATCTGAAGTCAAGACTTCTAATGTCGTCAACTTTATCAAGCATCATGTCATCTATAGATTTGGTATTCCTTGATGCATTATTCATGATAATGTACCACAATTCGTCAGCCAGAAATTTACTCGATTCTGCGATGATCATCAGATCAACAATGTGTCTTCTACCGCATATAATCCGGCAGCTAACGGATTAGCAGAAGCTTTCAATAAAACCATCATCAAACTCTTAAAGATGTTTGTCTCTACTAATAAACGTAATTGGAGTGAGAAACTTGGTGAATGTTTGTGGGCTTACCGTACTACAGTTCGTAATGCTACTAAATGTACACCTTTCTCTCTGGTGTATGGATGCGAAGCTGTTCTTCCATTAGAGATTCAAATTCCTTCTTTAAGGATAGCAATCGCTAATGAACTTACTGCCGAGAATAATGACCGTCTTCGACTTCAGGAACTAGAAGCTCTGGATGAAAAGCGATTATCTGCTCAACAGAATATTGAATTCTATCAAGCTAGAATCTCAAGAGCTTTTAACAAGAAAGTCAGAGTTCGAGCATATCAAAAAGGAGAACTTGTTCTAACAGTCAGACGTCCTATGACTATGACTTATATGAGCAAAGGCAAATTTGACGCAAAGTAGGAAGGTCCTTATGTTGTGAGTAGAGTTTTCTCAAATGGAGCTTATCAACTCTCAGAACTGGATGGTCGAATTGCTATGATGCCTATTAATGGCAAATTCCTTAAAAAATATTATGTATAAATATAAATACTTGTAAATCATCAGACAAAGTTCAAGTTTATGAATAAGATTCAAATTTTATTTCATCATGGATGATAGTACATGATATTAAGGAAGATCACTATCATCTTTTTCTACATTTGGACGCGGACCGCTGCCGTCCTTCTCGAAAATGCGATCAGCAAAAGAGCTGAGAACTTCTTTGCTGGAACCCACGAGGAATTTGCAAGCAGCCATCCTCATGGCTTCCTCTTCTTCAGTCCTTCCTGGATCAAGCAGAAAGTCCAGAATGTCTCGTGGTGGCTTGGGTGCAGACGAACCTTCGCCTGCTTCTACCTCCTTAGGCTGAAATGGATCGGCAGGGCGTTCTTCAGTGCCCTTCTGAACCTTCGGGGCGATTTCAGCCTTCTTGGATACTTCTTCAGACGATATTTTTTATGTTGAAGAGTAAAAGTGTTCGTTCTTGTCAGATTTCTGCTATATTTATAGACAGAAGTTCATCAAATAATGAAGCGACATATTCATCCGACGGTTCGCACGTTCATTAATGCCTGACGGTTCATCCGTTCATTTATCACATTCATCCGACGGTTCGCCCGTTCATTAATGCCTGACGGTTCATCCGTTCATTTATCTCATTTATCCGACGGTTCGTCCGTTCATTATAATCCGACGGTTAACCCGTTCATTCATCATCATCTGACGGTTCATCCGTTCATTATCATTCATTTTTGACGGTTTATCCGTTCATTTCATCATTTGTCGGTTTTCCTGTTCATCCCACATACATTTACAATTTCTCATCCATGTCAGTATCATATTTATAAAAATGACATCTAGTCTTTTGATTCTCGAATCCAAAGATCATGAAAAATTGAGTTCAAAGATATTTTTATGTCTGAATTCTATTTTTTTTTCCAATCAGTATTAAACTAAGATCATTTCTGGTTTAATATCATCTGATAAAATTGCAAAGTTCATTTGTATATTCTATTCTATTGAAATGTGTCATGTATTATTTACCTCTGAACATATTTTCTATGAATATATCATTACCAAAATAGCAAAACCAAAAATCAGATCAAGAATTCTCATTTGTTTTCATTCAGAATCAAAACATTGAATACAAGTGAAAATGAAAAAGATTCACTTATTAGGAGTTATTAGCTCCTTAATACGATCAAGAACAGCATTCATTTTCTCTTCATGAGCTTTTCGAACTTTTTCTGCTGCTTCAACAGCGACATTTTGTTCATCAAAAATGATAATAGCAGATTGGAGACGATTAACTTCTTCAATTTGTTCCGTCTGTATCTGCTCTCGCTCCTTTTGAAGAGTTTCACAGCGTTCGGCTTCAGAAATATAAGCAGCAATGACCTCAGCTTGCTCTGTTTCTATAACAGCAATTCGTTCTTGAAGACGAGCCAACTCCTCTTTCAATTTTTTCAGCTCTTCAGCTTTGGATGCTTTATCTTTCTCCAGAAGCTCTACTCTCTGACGAGTAGCTAATATTTCTTCACCCTTTTCTACTAATTTCTTAGAAGAAGAGGCAAGAAATGCTTCTAATGCAGCTTGCTGGGACTGGGCTTCATGCTCTAGTTGACTGATCTCAGCCACCGTTAAAGAATGAATGTCTTCCTTCTTAGTCTCCCAGTATTTTCGGATAGTTATTTCTAACTCATCCAGGAGATGTTCGAAGAAGATGCACTGAGATTCACAACCAGCATGTCGCAACGCCATGAGCGAGAAATTGATCATAGTTCGAAGCTCAGAGAAGGGCATAGCTTCGTCCTTCAAGAAACGCTTGGAGTACGTATCCAGATATGAATAGATGATATCTGAATACATCCCCAGAGTTCTTGCCAGTCCCGTCTCGAACCCAGGAGTCGCTGTCATCATTGAAGAAGAAGCTTGAACATTCTCTATCCTGGGAACGGAAGTATGTGCTGCTGGAGAAGTTGGCAAGTGTGAGCTCTCTTCATCAGCATCAGTCCGGACAAGTGGAGCATGAGTTGAACTCATTGCTGCAGCAGTTCCTACTAGTCAAAGAAAAAATAATCAGCATCTAAAGAAAAAGAAACAGTAAAAACAAAATTTGGAATAAAATTCTACCAGGCTGAGGTTCATATTCTATGTGGTGAGGGAGTCTTGCGTCTTCTCGTAGCCGGTCCATGACGGTGTCCGACACCTGCTTTATGTGGCTGCTTCCAGCTCCAGAATTACTGGGTACTGGAGCGTTGTCCGGAGATTGAGCAGGTTCGGGGCTGAGTTCCATTCTGTTCCCTTTGACTTTATCTTCATCATAAGGAGTAGAAGTGCCAGCATGCCAATCATCTCCTTCTTCAGCTTCTTCTTCTTCTTCAGACTCTTTTTCATCCCCGGCTTCAGGATGAGTCTCTGATCCGGAGTCCATGATGTTCACATCTTCATCTAGTCCTTGAGATGAATGAATCCCAGGAACAGTAATGATAGCAAGCTCAGTATCAACTGCCGGTTCAGTTTCCCCTGGAATATCAGTTCGAAGAATGATGTCTTTACAAACATTCTTCAACAAGTCATCAGCAGCTGGTAGCTCGGACGTTGGCACGTCTTCATCGCCTCTGGCCAAAGAAATATTTTCCTCAACCTGAGTTTCTGGAACTTCTGGTTGTTTCATAACCTCTGCCGGGGCTGGTTCTTCTTCAGAATATTCAATCTGGTAATCCAATGCCTGGATGACGCCCTCAGTCCCATGTTCAAAAGGGATCATCCTCATCTCTGAGGGTTCAATAGCTACTCCACTTGTTGTCGGAGCAGTCGTTCCCTGAGCTCGAGTAGATTCTACCTCAGGCTGTTCAGCGGAAGTTGCTGGAAGATGCACATTATCAGATTCTGTTTTCTCAGTGGAAGCCGCTTCATTAATCTCTGGCAAGACCCCTCCACTCATAATCGTTTCCAAGAGTTCATTGCCTTTCATTTTGCCAACGGTCTTCTTGACATACCTGCCTCTCGACCTCCTTGTTATCAAAGGAGCATCGTCTTTATCTGTATCTTCGTCTTTATCGGCGGCGTCATCTTCGTCAACTGAGATGCCACCTAAAGATGAAGTGGCAGTTACTGAGACTCCTTTCTTCTTCTTCTTAGATGTCTGAGACTTAGTACTCTTTTTGGAGACTGTCTCAGATTCATTGCTTCGCTTCCTCTTAGAAAGGGATACAAATATGGGAGAAAGAACTTCATCAAAAAAATTTCCCTCCTGAAATAAGTCATATAGGGGCTCAACCTCCGCTGTCTCATCTTCAGGTTCCGGAGGAAATTGTTGAATAACAGTTTTCTTCTTCGACCTCTTTGCTGGGTCATCTTCCGCAACAAAAGTCTTTAGATGGAAGCTCGGCATAAAGGTGCTCGACGAAACATAGAAGCGAGCATATGTGTAAAGCATCTTCGTCCCCGTACTGGATAAAGGATTAGGCATAGAGAATACAGCTTTTGGATCTCTAGCCGTAAAGTATCTCCAGGCCCGAGCTCCGTCAATAAGCCCTCCACGAGCAGAAAGACAAGTGGTGGCATTCCCAATGTGAAGTTAGCCATATCTGAATTGCCTGGCAAATCTGTTCGGTAGATACGGCTCCAGATACGTCATCTCTTCATGACGGTACACCAGATGAGAAGGCCGGACTCTCTGCAACCACTGAAAGGCTACATCATTTAGCCTGTTCCCTCTATCTCCGTCTATCATATTCAAGGGCATGCTCTCATAACCCAATGGTGGAGGGACACATTGAATGGACCAATGTGACGCTCGATTCAGAATATTTCTACATTCTGGAAGAGTGTGAACCTTCCAGAAAGTCTCTCCAGAGTACTTCTCCAAAAAGAGACTGCCACTCCCTCCTGCTCCTGGAGGTATCAAACCATCATGATGGAGGAGAAGCCAACCATATAGATATGTGAAAGGCATCTCTATTCTGGGAAATTCATCAGTCATCCTCCTATGAGTAGATAGCATATTGGTTACAAAATTCCGAAGACCTGCGTTCAGCCTACAGGTCATCGCCTATAATAAGTCCATTTTATAACCATACATAAGGCGCACCGCTGCAAAGATAACGCCTCTATGTATCCTGTCCAGAGAGCTGGAGCCAGGAACGACGAATCTTCTTAACCAAAGAGATAGGAATCCGGCTAAATGACCGTTCCTTGACAGAATCTTTCCACTCTGCCTCACATACGAGCTGAAGGTGGTTCCAGCTTTAAACTCACACCAGTCTTCAGTGATCGTGAAATCCTTGCAGTCATACTTCTCTAGCATATAAATGATTTCACTCTCAGAGAGAGGCTTGAAGAAGTTAATTTGGTACCATCTCTTCTCGTTTATCTTTTTCTCATCCTTTTTACGGTTCAGGAAAAGATAAGACATCCACTTCTGGATGTGGTTGCCGGCTTCATCTTTAGAACTCTTATAATACAGAGTACATGTGCCGAAATGGCACATCATTTCTTCAAATAGGTGCACCATCTCTGGATTCTTCTTCGACAGAAAGTTCAGCTCTTCTGTCGTAGGCACATACTCTTTATACGGTAGTGTGCCTGAAGGCAGATGCGAGATGTATTCCATCTCATGAAAGGCAAAGCCCATCTCCCCTTTGGGAGTCATAAAAGTCCCCGTCCTGTGGTTATACCTCTCAACCAAAGCCAGGAACAGAAAGGGGTTGGGTCTGAAGCCGTATGAGGAATTGACGATCGCGTCATAAAGGTTTATCTTCTTCAGCTCACTCTCAAACTGCTCCAGAGTCCAATGGACCAAAGTCCTCCATCTCACGTTCTCCTGATTCATTAAGCCGTTCATCCTCGGCGTCGAATCAGTGGAGTAGAATGCATTCTCGTTTGCCATGAATTCATTTATGAAAACAGGCATTCTGAATGGCATTAATATTGATGAGTCTTCAGGAGGTACGTATCCCGGCTTCAAACCTCGGAACACGGATACATGATTCTCTGGGGAACTGAAGAATCCCTCCTTCCTGTAAATGATACGGCTCGCCTTTGCCTGCTGATATTCTGTTAAGTGCCAGGACATCTTTCTGGGATAGCTGGCATGCATAAATCTCATGATAGATAAGCCCCTAGAAACCTTCGGCCAGTACATGGGCTGTTTTGCATCACCTTCGAAGTAAAAGCAGACCTTCTCTCTGATGCCCTTTGGTTGGGACTTCTGTGCTATGGCATCCCCGAACAGAAATGCTGGTTTCTTATGGGACACCAAATCAAGACTCTGAAAAGGTTGACCATTCATCAGACAGAGTAAAGTTGTATGGTCTTGATTTGCCAACAACGACAGTCTGGCTTCTGGAAGGTCAAACTGAGGAAATTGCACATGAGATAAATCATGTTTAAATAAAAAACTCAAGTGCCCTTCATAATCTGCCTCTTCACTTCGGATGTTCACTACAGAAAATAAAAGAAGACAAGGTCAGATGTGTTTCACTAAAATCTGTGTCTACGAGCCTTATGCGTGTATAGCAGTGTTTGAAGGAAATTTCATAAGTCACGCAGACTTCAGACAGATATACTATCAAGACATGCTGAATGATTTATTCACGCATGTGATTAATTCACGCAAAGTCTAGACAGATTAGAATGAAAAGTCACGCATCATTGCCAGAATCACATTGAAGTGAAAATGACAAAATATACGCCGACAGATCAAAACTAATCTATCCAGGGAATGACTCTCAGAAGTCTGCGTGACTATTTCAAAATCGACATCTCTGCCAACATGTGAAAAATCACGCAGAGTCATGAAAGCTGCGTGAATAATTCAACATGGACATTTCTGCCAACATGTGAAAAATCACGCAGAGTCATGAAAGCTGCGTGAATAATTCAACATTGACATTTCTGCCAACATATGAAAAATCACGCAGAGTCATGAAAGCTGCGTGAATAATTCAAACATTGACATCTCTGTCAATACATAAAAAATCACGCAGAGTCATGAGAGCCATGCTCATTTGCGTGAAACACAGAGCTTCGTAAACACGAAGATGTGAAGTATGGCCGACCCTAAAGAGGGGGAATACTTTATTAATATCCTTTGCCCTAAGAAGGGGGGATATATTTCTGAAGTTTATTATTTGTCTTAAGATCCTAAAATTTCTATGTGGAGTTCATCTTCATCAAAGTCATCTTCATCAAGTCATCTTCAAACAGTTCATATCCCCATCCATCACTTACGCTGCATAGGAGGATGCGTAACTTCGCGTTGAGGGAGTCTATCAGTGGTGGCACGCGAGGAAGTCGCAGGAGCTTTCCCCTTAGCCTGAGCGTCGGTTTTCTTAGGAGCCATTGCTGTTGAGAAATGGAAGAAGAAGTCGGAGAAGATGAAGTTCGTCGGAGAAGATGAAGTTTCTCTTCTGTGGATTCTCTCTCTAAAGCAGTAAAGAAACAAAGAAGTGGTTGATGGCTTATTTATAGGCTTATAAAGAATTCCAAACGGCAACATCATTATTTGCCTCGATTTAGGAGCTTTTGCACGGGATCCTAACTGCACAGAATCCCAACAGTCCAATCATTTCGGAGTAAATCTCTCTTTAAAGTTATCTCGGCGTGACTAAATTCATTTTATCATCTCGATTTCAAAGTATTTCGAAATAATTTATCATTTTTCGAAAACTTTGAAGGGGGTTTTGTAGGCCTCAAAAATGAAAGTCACGCTGAGTTGATCAGACTAAAGTCTAAAAGTCACGCTGAGTCGATCAGACCAAAGTCTAAAAGTCACGCTGAGTTGATCAGACTAAAGTCTAAATGTCACGCTGAGTTGATCATGACATATTCTAAAAGTCACGCTGAGTTGATCAAGACAATGTTTAAAAGTTACGCTGAGAGACAGCTCATCATTTGTCAGAATATCATTATGACTGACAGCACAACAGTCAAAGAATATCTCCTCGCATGCCACGTATGCACGGAACTCGAAAGATCACAGCCGACTATTGCGTGACTTTCGAAATCTTCTTCAATAAGACTCAGCCTTCATCAAATTGGCATACCAAAAGAGCTTATTGTCATTTAATACGACTGACAAAAGGCAATCAATGTCAGAGATTTTGTGTCAGTCGAGGCACGTCGAATCAAGACAGCTGGCCATTCTGACTCAATTCTGCGTGTATTTTGAGCTTCTATGTTCCTTTCTCAAGCTTGCGTGTATTCTGAAGCTTTCTGCACCAAGTCTGCGTGTATTTTGAAGCTTTCTGCACTAAAGTCTGCGTGGATTTTGTCCTCAACAAGCATGTGTGGATTTTATCAAATTGGAGTACGTGGCAGCCATGCCACCGATCTCTCACCTGCATGTCCTGTAACTTGCACACGACTCATGCACGATTGCCATGTGTCCAACAGTTACAGGCCACGTCCAATAACTGCTCATAACCTCGCGTATGTTAAATCCTGCATGATTTTCAACTATGCACAGGTTATGAAGACAGTTTGTCACTTCCCGTTCCCAGAATACGTATTCTAAATACATGTACTGCTGGAATTTATTCATTTAATATTTATCATGTATTGTTCTGTATTTAATTTTCTTTTATTTCCTGCAATTTTATTTCTGCACTTTATTTCCTGTATTTATTTTCTGTTTTTACCTCTTTGCTTTGCTTGCGGGTTGGCCTTGGATGAACCCATTGGACCCGGCCCAATACCCCCACCTACCACCACCCCTTCATTTAAAGCCCAAAACCATTTCTCTCTCTTCATTACTTCTTTCTATTTCACTTCTTCTTCCTCATAACTCTCCCACCAACCTAGAAGAGCTAGGCAAGTGCCAACTTGCTTCTTGATGGATCCCCATTTTTATTGTTTCATCATCTTCCTCATTTGATTCTAAGTCTCTTTAGTACTTAGCATTTTCGATTTCAATGGCTTATTTGTTGTAGATCTAAGTTTGATACATTTTCGGATTTCTTAGGTTTTGATCTAGTAAACTTTGTTATCTTCAAGTTTCGATGGTTCCATGTTGTAAAGAATTTCGTTCTACCCAATTTTGACCTATGGAAGTCCATATTTGGGCTTGGGATGAAGGATTTATGGAGCTTGGAAGCAATGGCCTCCATGGTTCCCATGGTTCTGTTCTCAGAAAATTTGGAGAAGAAGAACAGTCACAGCCGCATCAAATCTTCATTCCTCAGCGCATGGAAATCTTTATTCCCACAGCGCATCAAATCAATCACTTCCCACAGCCAAGGCGCATGATCTATTTATTTCCCAATCACTTCCCACAGCCAAGGCGCATGAATCTATTTATTTTCCAATCACTTCCCACAGCCAAGGCACATGAATCTATTTATTTCCCAATCACTTCTCACAGCCAAGGCGCATGATTTATTTATTTTCCAATCACTTTCCACAGCCAAGGCGCATGATTTATTTATTTCCCAATCACTTCTCACAGCCAAGGCGCATGATTTATTTATTTTCCAATCACTTCTCACAGCCAAGGCGCATGAGTTTATTTATTTCCCACAGATTCCCTCAGGCGCATAAGTTTATTTATTTTCCACAGCTTCCCTGAGTTTATTTATTTCTCACAGCCACCTTCCTCAGGCGCATGGATTATTTATTTCCCAATCTTATTTCACAGCGCATGATATTTATTTCCCACAGCCGCATTCCTCAGGCGCATGGATTATTTATTTTCACAGCGCATGAGTTTAATTATTTTCCAATCATTTCCCTCAGGCGCATGATATTATTTATTTCCCAACCTTTCCCACAGCGCATGAGATTCTCTATTTCCCAAACATTCCCCACAGTGCATGAGATTTATTTATTCCCCAATCATTTCCCACAGTGCATGAGATTTATTTATTCCCCAATCATTTCCCACAGCGCATGAGATTCTTTATTTCCCAAACATTATTTATTTTCCAATGTTTATTTTCCGAATTTGGCATTAATTAACATTGATTATTATCTTGATTAATTATTGATCATGCGTTCCTAGATGGAACTAAGAGACTGGCTAGTCGTCTTATTGAAATGAATGAATGAGACACGTTCATATTAAGTATGAACTACTATAATCGATTGACCGATCCCGAATATTGACATACAGGCACACATGCAGGCTTCAATTTATTTATTTATTTATTTTACTATAAAAGAAGCATGTGTACTTTATGGTCAAGGCATGATTGTTCCGTGGTTAGTTTGGATTGTTGCATTACGCTATGTAAGACCTACAACCTAACCGCACGGGCATCGTTGTAGAGTTGTGCATATCGTACCCCGTACTAAAGTACTCATTCCGAATGACCATGATCCACGGCATGGGATTTCACTCAACGTAGAGACTATTAAGTTAAATAAAAATAATGATTGCATGGAGAGAATGGATTCCCGAGTTCTTACATGGCAGCCCTCTTTGGGACTATTAGTGTCCAACAGGCCGGCTGGTTCCCACAGATACTGCAAATCTGCCACACGGACAGGGAGCGGTATCTGCTTATATTATTGTATATTGTATATTGATGACGGGCGTCCCGCTGGGACTCGTCTAATTCATGATTGGCGCAATTGATTGATTGGATAGACTAGCCTTGCTTGTCCATAGTAAGAACTGAGAAATCCTTATTGCATAATTCCAGGATAACTTGGGACTCACAGTAGTAAGCCGTAGGAGTTGGATGGCCGTTTAAGTTGATTTGTTTGTGTACTGTACCTACTCTGTTAACTAACTGAGATGATCAGAGCATCATGACATGACGGGCCAACTTCTGTCCTTGTTTGGTTGGGAGGTTGGTTCGAAGTGTCGTGATGTCACGTGAATCCCAGTAGCGAGCAGAGATCTATTATTATATTCTCTTATTTACTGGTTTAATGTCTCATATCGTGCTTCCTTGCGGTACTTGCTATTAGAGGTCTAACCTCTCTGGTTTTGTATGGCCAGATTTAGAGCCGATTCCCGAGGATTCAACTTACTTCTACCTCCAAGATGGTCAACACTAGAGGGATGATCGCAGGAGGACTCGAGTGGGTTTCTTACTTCCCCGCTCGTTTTGTTATTTACCTTATACTTTGCCGTTTGGCACCGACATGTTAGTCGGATCGTCTTGTACTTACTTTTACATAATTGTAACTAAAGTCAGACTGCAGCTGATAACAATTGTGTATATTTTTGCTACATCAGATCTGGCTATGTTTTGTAAGGCCAGATATCAAGAACATTGTGACAGAGCATTTGGGACGCCTTACTGCTTTATCTTATATGTTCTCTATTACTGTTTCTTGTTTGAATGATTGAGACAATAGATGTGAAGTGACCATAGTGAGACCTTTATGTAGTATGCACCCCCTCGTCTGGTTAGACAGCATTGATCGTATTATACGGTATTCATCTACCCGTAATACGTAGCTGGCTGAGTCATTCCCCCGCTCTCCAGTATTCTGGTTCTGGGGCGTGACAAGGTTTTAGTGGTGGCCCATGCAGGTCTGATTTCAGACTTGTGGGGTGTTTTAATTTATAGGATGTCTCAATCACATATGTTTCCCCTTGATCTCCTGATTCGTATTCTCGATTCTAGCTTGACATTCCGGTATCCTTTGACTTCATTGATCTTCCCTGTCCGACCGTTTGATTATTCTCTTGTCCCTTTTCTTAGGGGCACCTCGTCCGCATCTGTCAGGATTGGGCAACAACAACAAGGGCAACATGGGCAACCTGACCAGGTTGGTCAGCAACAAGAGCCAGTACAACCTCAAGAGGCTATTCAAGAAGAGGTGATAGTGGAACCAGCAGTTGGACCGCAGTATCCGGAGGTTCCAACACCACCAATAGTTCCACCTACCCCAGTGGAAGTGGACACACCAGCCCTTCTGGAGATCATGAGAGGGATGATGGCTACTCAGCAACATCAGATGTTGGCCCAGCAGCGCATGCACACTCAGTTGCAAGAGCAGAATGTGTTGCTCAACCAAGGATTGCAGACGGCTTTGGAAAGAGGAGTGAGAACAGATTCCGGAGCATCAGCCAGGTTTTGCAAGTACAACCCCCGCCGTTTCGAGGGCACGGAGGATGCCATCTCAGCAGATGCGTAGCTTAAGGATATGGAGGCTATTCTGACAGCAGCTAAGGTGCCAGCAGAAGAACGTGTGGATCTAGTGAAGCTGTTACTTCAAGATCTCGCACGTGATTGGTGGGAATCAGAGGAGGTAGGCATCAGACGTCCTGTGGCTTGGGACGATTTTACAGCAAGATTCAAGACAAAGTACTATAGAGTTGTGGCGCAATTTGAGCTACAACAGAAGTTTATCAACCTCAGACAGGCTGGCAAGACTGTAGATGCTTATGCAGCAGAGTTCTGCAGATTGAGTAGGTTCGCCCCAGAGATGGTAGCAACAGAGAGCCAGAGGGCTATGAGGTTCCAGCAAGGGTTTCATCTTGAGCTCTTGCAATTGATAGAGGGGCACAATTACCAGACTTTTGATGAAGTATTGACGGCAACTCGAAGGCATGAGATAACCATTCAGAGGCTTGCGGCAAGGACTGGAGGTCAGAAGAGATCCCACAGTCAGATTGAAGGAGGAGGGGGAGCAGCACCCCGAACAACAACACCATCCACTGGCATTCGTATCCACGATGTGGCGATACGAGGACCAGTACCACCAAGGCAGCAGCAACAACAGCAGAGGAAGAACCAGCAACCCCCAGCGGGCTGCACTTATTGCGGGAAGATAGGGCACACTAGAGATGTGTGTCGGACATTGAACGGGCTGTGTCTGATATGTGGAAATCCAGATCATCGGATTACCACATGTCCCATGAATTCGAGGTCAGGAGGACCAGTACAACAGTTTCCTGCTCTGCCAGCACCAGGGGCAGGACAGTATCGAGGACCAGCGGTAGCAGTGAGGCCGTTAGCACAGCGCCCGTTCATGACGCAGGCTTAAATGTTTCGGCAGCAGGGACCGCCGATGCAGCAACATCAGCATAGACCACCCCAGCATCACCAAGGCAGGGGCCAGCGGCAGCACCAGGCTAGGCCGCAGCATGGGAACCAGCAAGGAGGTCGAGGGCAAGCATTCACTTTGTCCTTGGAAGAGGCATTGGCATCGGGAGATGTTGTGGCAGGTAACATTCTCGTCACCTCATATCCCGCAGTAGCATTGTTTGATTCGGGAGCATCACACTCATTTATATCTGCACAATTTGCAACACGGCTAGGAATGGAGTTTGAGGCATTGTCAGGGAGGTTGAATATACTCACTGGTAATGGGCTCGTAGGAGTTAGTAGAGTTATTCTAGCGTGTAGTGTTATGGTTTGCGGGCATTCCTTACCCGCCCAGTTGATAGAATTTCCTGTTGAAAATTTCGACGTTATCTTAGGCATGGACTGGCTGAAAGACAGTCATGCGACAATAGATTGTCGTAGAGGGAGTGTATCTTTTGATATTCCAGGCGTGAAGCGGTTTACCTTAGTCAGATCAGAGGCAACTCAGCAAGAGCAGGGAGTAATAACAGCAATGGAAGAAGTTCAAGTTCCGAAGGTAGTTGAAGAGTTTCTAGACGTATTTCCTGAAGAACTTCCAGGTCTGCCACCAGTTAGGGATATTGAGTTCAGCATAGAATTGGCACCTGGAACTAAACCGATATCAGATCGAGTTTATAGAATGGCAGACTCAGAGCAAGCCAAGGTATATCAGCACATAGAGGAACTGAAGGAGAAGAAGTTCATTCAAGCTAGCGTGTCACCATGGGCAGCACCAGTGGTACTTGTGGGGAAGAAGGATGGGTCATCCAGATTATGCATCGATTACAGGAAGCTTAATGCGGCAACGGTGAAGAACAAGTACCCACTACCCAGGATCGACGACTTATTTGATCAGTTGAGCAGGGCCAGAGTTTTCTCCAAGATAGATCTTCGTTCAGGGTATCATCAAGTGAGGGTTCGGAAGGAAGACATTCCCAAGACAGCATTCAGGTCGAAGTATGGGCATTATGAATTCTTAGTAATGCCGTTTGGTTTGACCAATGCTCCAGCAATATTTATGGATTTGATGAACCGCATCTTTATGCCGTACCTGGATCAGTTTGTCGTTGTGTTTCTCGACGACATTCTTGTATATTCAACTAGTGAAGAGGAGCATGAAGACCACCTCCGGAAGGTGTTACAGGTTCTAAGAGAGAACCAGTTGTATGCCAAGCTCAGCAAATGTGAGTTTTGGTCGGATTACATTTCATTTTTGGGTCATATCATATCAGGGGCTGGAGTAGCAGTGGATCCCAAGAAGGTAGAAGCAGTAGAAAGTTGGCCAGTACCCAAGACCGTAGCAGATGTGCGGAGTTTCTTGGGATTGGCAGGATATTACAGAAGGTTTGTATCAGACTTTGCAAGGCTTTCAGCACCCATGACTCGCTTGACACGGAAGGACGTGCCATTCGTCTGGTCGGCAGAATACCAGGCATCATTTGAGAATTTGAAGCAGAAGTTGATATCAGCGCCTATTCTTACATTGCCAGTTGGACCCGGAGGATTTACAGTATATTGTGATGCGTCAGGTAAAGGACTTGGATGTGTCCTCATGCAGCATGGGAAGGTGATAGCGTATGCATCTAGGCAGCTTCGAGACCACGAGAAGAATTACCCAACTCATGATTTGGAGTTGGCGGCAGTAGTATTCGCTTTGAAGCTATGGAGGCATTACTTATATGGTGACCGAGTGGAGATGTACACGGACCACAAAAGTCTGAAGTACATCTTTACTCAGAAGGAACTGAACATGAGGCAGAGAAGATGGTTGGAGTTGATCAAGGATTACGACGTGGAGCTTCAGTATCACCCAGGCAAGGCTAATGTGGTAGCAGATGCTCTCAGCAGGAGAGGCGGCGCATTTATGTTAACAACACAGAGGCATATCTTAGAAGATCTTCAGGAGATGGGCATCGAGGTTATACTTCCTAGTGATGTAGGAGTTCTGGCGAGTCTACAAGTTCAATCCAACTTGGTAGACAGGATCAAGGCAGCTCAGGCACAAGACCCAAGGATTCAGAAGCTTAGGGAAGAATATGAGTCAGGACTCAGAAAGGAGATGCAAATCCATGAAGATGGTACACTTAGGTTTGGGTCACGTCTATGTGTGCCTAGTGGAGATATCAGACATGAGGTTATGGCAGAAGCTCACAGCTCTCAGTATTCTATTCACCCTGGAGGGACCAAGATGTACCAAGATATCAAGCAGCACTTCTGGTGGAACGGGATGAAGAGGGAGATAGCTAGGTTCGTTTCCCGGTGCTTGATATGTCAGCAAGTGAAGGCAGAACAGCAGAGGCCAGCTGGGTTATTGCAACCGCTTCATATCCCGGAATGGAAGTGGGAGCATATTACAATGGACTTTGTGACCGGTTTACCAAGATCCCCAAGTGGTAAGGATGCTATTTGGGTAATCGTAGATCGGCTTACGAAGGTGGCACATTTTCTTCCTTTTAGAGTAGGTCAATCTACGGAGAAGTTGGCAGAATTATATATGCAGCAGATAGTCAGACAGCATGGAGTCCCTGTCAGTATTGTGTCAGACAGAGACACCCGTTTTACATCACATTTTTGGAAGAGCTTACATCATAGCTTGGGTACCAAGTTAAGGTTTAGCACGGCTTACCATCCCCAGACAGACGGGCAATCAGAAAGAACAATTCAGACTTTGGAAGACATGTTGCGAGCTTGCACCCTAGATTTTGGAGGATCTTGGGAGAGCCACCTGCACTTAGTCGAGTTCTCATACAACAACAGTTATCAAGCCAGTATCCAGATGGCGCCATTTGAAGCACTATATGGTAAGAAGTGTAGGTCGCCACTAGCGTGGGACGATATTGGGGAGAGAAAGATGCTAGGCCCAGAATTGATTGTTCAGACGGTTGAAGTGGTTAAAGGAATTAGAGAGCGACTTCGAGTTGCGCATGATCGGCATCGTCATTGGGCAGACCAGCATCGTAGGCCGTTAGAGTTTTCTGTTGGGGACCACGTATTCTTGCGGATCTCACCTACCCGTGGGGTCATTAGTGTCACGACCCGCTCCCGAATAATCGGACACGAGTCGGACACGCCCAGCCTTCGTCGTTAGACACGACGAAGTAAACTGTACCAAGCTAGGGAAAACTAACCAGATAAACACGAAAGTATAGAATCACAGCATCTAAAAACGTATCCCAGAATGATCACCATAATCCACAAATCCAGATATCATAATGTACTAAAGTCAATAGAAATGAAAAGTACTATGAACTCTAAAGTCAATACCTCAAGTAAAGCTAAGTAATCTAAACCTGAAGCCTCAAGCTAAGCCTCATCCTGCTCAGCTAAATCCTGGGCTCTGGCCCATAGAGTAGAGCAATGTCCTGCAAGCATACCTGCAACATATCCTATTCAGGAGCGGAGCAAAGTACAGTTCTAGGTAATGAAACATGAACATGGTATGAACAGAGTACAGGAGTACAGGAAATGAAATACAGGAATGAACATGAAAGTACAGGAACTATAGTACATGAAATGAGTACAGGAGTATAGTACATGAATATAAAGTACAGGAACATATAAAGTACAGGAATGAAACTATAATCCTGAAGTACCAGACATGACAAGTGCACAATATCGAAATACATCTAGTCCATGTGACTGGCTGGGGTGAGTACAGGAGCATGCACAGGAGTACATGAATATGGTACGACTTAGGACCCGCGTGCACAGTGCGAGGCCTAAGCTAGGTACAGGAATATATAGTAACCGGGATTGGTCACATGGCTAGTGTATTTCTCCACCCGACACTAATAAGTACAAGAACAAGGGTACAGGAATACAGGAGTACAGGAGTACATGATATCGTGCCATGACGTGTCACAAGAAAGCGTACAAGAATGTAAATGCACAAAACCGTAGAAAAGTACTTGCCTGGCTCCGGAAAGTACTGGTAATCAGGAACTGGATGTTTTCCTGAATTTATAATTTGTACAAGTTGATTAATAACTGATACTACTCTAGCTATTTTAGGTTAAATAACAATAATCTAATTATCCAGTACATTATCTATATTTAATATGAAGCTAATTTATGAGAATAGTACTTAAAATTTAGATCATAATTTTATAGAGTAGTCTAATTATATACCAATCATCTCCTTTAGAAAATATTCACAGAATGCTACTTAGCTTTTGTAAGAGCAAAATATGCTAATACTAGATAGTAGTTTTTAGAGGGCTCATTTAGAAGTAAAAGTTCTAACAAATTGTCCAAGATTAATTAATCAAAAACAGCTGTTCAGAACACTACTACCAGTTCCTATGTACTGATCCATACCAAGACCAATTCACACACCCAAATCAAGCAACTTATCCATACTACTAATTATTGCAAGCAATCTTCATAAACCTCATCTTAACCCAATCAACTTTAAGGAAATAGAAGCACAGGATATTTAAAGAGTTTGTCATATTTCAAGAAAGTATTAGAAATAACCATAATTATAAGTTGCATCTGACTTAATATTTGGGACACAGTTAATTAGTATTCAAACAACATCCCCTATTCCCTTGTTTCCCTTAAAAGAATTATTACAAACAAGAATTAACTACAACCCAATCGAAGACATCCATAAAACTTCTCTACCATCAGTAACACCAAAATACATATAGACATATATAAAATCCAGGAACGGACTCAACCTGCAACCCAACACTCGAAATGTAAAAGAAGGGCTGGACACGCATGACTGCCTTAGTCACGAACCCGTTCCCATTCTGCTCGATTACTGTAAGCCAGACACGACCCGACCCGGACACAGCACGATCGGTTACAAGACCATGGACACGATCCAAGCGCCAACGAAGAGCAACACGAACTCACGTCCCCGACGAACCAGTACAACAATACAACACAACTCAATCTTCAAAATAACATAAACAATTCAGAGGATAAATATTGAATATAGAATCGGTTACCTGAAGGAAGGATCCAATCGAAAACAAAGACAACTCAACAGTTCCTCGTGTCCAAAAGAAGTAGATCCCACTGAACATTCCCACGAGCAAGCGCCATGCAACAGAGAAAGGTTTTTAGAAGAACCGACATTTGTTCTCCAGGAATTCAAAGGAAACAAAAGACTTCAAATCTAGGTACTCACCGCTCGTCTAATTGTCGGATCGATCTCGTGACTCATCCACTCGATCAACTCCTTTCGATCTATTCGATCCTTCAAAAACAGGTAATACTAAGAATTTCACCATTTGAATTACAGAGTATAAAATCTAATTTCGGATCTGTTAGGTTGAGATCAACACTTACTACTAGGAATCGGAAATCAAACTGATCGTCAGCTACTCGAGAAGAAGACGGAGTCGATCTCGTTCGATCTGGAATTTTAGATCGGAAGTGAGCATCGAAATCCAGAAAATGGAAGAATCAAGGAAGATTTGAAGAACTCACCGAAGCTTGGTTCCTGAGTCGGGGAGGACACGGACACGCGACGATTTGAGGTCGTCGGAGAAGGAACTCACAGAGGAAAGGGTCCTGATGTCGAGCTGACAGAACTCGTCGCCGAGAGGAGACGCACGCTGCTGCACTGGAAACACACACCGCCTCTGGAAACGTACGCCGCCTCTGCTCGCCGGAGAAGAGCAAGTCGCTGCCATCAGGGAAGCCGGTCGACGTCCTGGCTCCCTCGATCTGACCTCTACCGATGATCCGCCACCAGGGTCGCGTGTTGCCGAAAAACCCACCGCTCGTGAGTGGCGCTGCTGCAGCTTAGGCGTCGGAAAAGAACATCATCGCCATCGTCTCCGTCTTTTCCTCGAACGCCGTCGTCAAGCCATCGTCACCGCCGGTTGAAAAGTGCGGGGGACTCGAGAAAACTCGAGAGAACTCGAGAACGGTGGAGAGCTCGAGAAGGCTGAGGAAAGAGAAGAATTTAATTGTTCAGCTCCTCTCTCTCTCCTGCAATCAGGATTTAAAAGAGAATTACAACTCTTTCAATCCAGCCCCTCCACTAATAGGCAGTTTTGCAATAACCCCCTCCCCCTTTTCACTATTTACGATCCCGACCTTCCACTGAAATGATTTTTTCACAAAACCCTTGCCCCTTTTTACTATTTACAGAAAAATCCAGAAATCAGTTAGAAAATCTTGTGAGTTGAGTAGGGACCACTCTAATTAGTTGTAACAACCTTTTGAAATTCAAAATCCTGCTCTAAAATTTCCCTCCAAAAATAGATTACCAAATTTATAAATGAAAACTAATTTATTATTTAAACTAGTAATAACAATTATATAATTTTTAGAAATTAAATTTATTTATTTCGAAAATCGGGAAGTGGAGTTACAAATCTTCCCCCCCTAAAAAAAATTTCGTCCTCGAAATTCAAAGAACACACAAAACAAACAAAAAAAAAAAATCTCAGCAAATCACAAGGGTCCAAACACCAGTCATTTATTGAAAATAAAATTCCACAAAACAGAGTACAATCAAATCAATCAAATAGAGTGGGATAGCGCTCCCGCATCTCGTCCTCGCTCTCCCATGTGGACTCTCCTGGAGAGTGGTGTCTCCACATGACGCGAACGAGAGGAAAAGTCTGGTTCCGCAAGCGCTTCTCCCTCCGATCGAGGATCTCTACTGGATGCTCCTCGTAAGTCAATCTCGGGCCTACCTCCAGCTCAGAATAGTCTACCACATGGCTCGGGTCTGGAATGTAGCGTCGAAGCTGGGATACGTGGAAAACGTCGTGTACTCCCTCCAAGCTAGCTGGAAGCGCTAATCGATATGCCACCTCGCCAATCCGCATTGTCACGTCGAAAGGACCGATGAATCTCGGACTGAGCTTCCCGCCTCTGCCGTATCTGATGACGCCCCTAGTCGGTGGGATCTTCAGGAATACTCTGTCTCCAACCTCGAACTCAAGTGTCCGTCTGCTGCTGTCCGTCCAGTGCTTCTGCCGATCCTGTGCAACTCTGAGACGCCCTGAGCCTGTGAGATCAAATACGATAATTACACACAAGAAAAATAATACGATCTAGCAATGATCAAGGATTAAATAGGCACGAATGGAATGAAGTTTCGATTACAACTTAGAGGAGCAAAATCATGAAGACAAACTATTAAGCACGATCAAAATCGATAGTTTAATACAAGTGTACCAGGACAAGATAGGAAAATCATTGTCAGATGGACATGATTTAAGATCGAAGTTTAGACAAGATACAATGAAGTATGGAATCAAAATCTGGCAATGTATAATTTGAGAAAATCAATGATCTAACGATACAATACTAGAAGGTAATTTAGCAATGGTTGATTTGAGGAACGTACGAAATACTCAGGAGATACAGTATCAAATCAGGGTGAACATGCAAGGATTTGTGATTCTCGAAAACCAATAATCATATGAAAAGGAAATATAGTCTCTAGAATATCTAAGAACATGTTGGTATTTGAAATCACTTTGCTTAGAATCCCTACCCCGCCAGTATGTATCTGACTACAGTGGACTTTCGGCTCTATGACTCAAATAACAATATGTCACCGAATAATCTGTCAACCTTATCCATTTTCCAACAATTATTGACGAAGCAACCCAAGAGATCAAGATATTAAGAATATGACAAGTCTCGACAATACTCGAAAACCTATGGGTGTCTGAAATTATTTCAACTTAAGAGTTCCTGCCTCGCCAGTGCGCTACTGGCTGCAGTGAACCCTCAGTCTCCATAATCCAGCTAATGGCTACAGCGCGCAACTGTCATGCCATAGTAGGTCATCGAATAGCTTCTCGACTTTATCCCTAGGAATTTCAAAAGAGTTTCAAGGAATTTAAAATGAGTTTCAATAGTCCAAGTCACGAAAATGGTGAGGTTACCTGTCTGTTAGAATACATGAGTTTATTAGGTACTATGAAGTAACACGGAATCCAATCGAAGAGTAGTGAGTACAAAAGGCAGCCAGGGAGATTTAAAATTTCAGACAGGGAGCGAGGTTTCAAATTATAACAGAATTTCAACTGATATCTAGAATGGTAACAAGATTCCATATGTGGGACGTTATCCCGAAAGGATAACAGAGTCTCGAAGGATGAACTGAGGCAAGTTATTAGATAAGAGACAAGTTTCAAAATAAATAAAATTTCGTACAAGTTTCAATAAAATCTCGAATATCAATGAAACCTCGAGCAAAACTTGAATTGAAAATGAATTCTTCAATAAAGTACATAGTGAACAATAGAAAATCAAGTATTAACAAAGTCACGGATAGGACACAAAATTACGAATAGAAATCTCAAATAGAAAGCTAGGTTACGAAGAGTGAATGGAAAGCATGTATCATTTAGTGAATGGAATACAAGGTATTGGATCGTAAATATGAGACAAGCAAATCTCAATTAAGTTTGAAACAAAACCGCAGATAAAGACAATCTCAAATAAATATAAAATCAAGAATAGGAAGTAGAATCCCAAACAAGCATCAATAGAAGCGAAGGTTCAAGCAAGGTTTTAGGGTGATGTTTCAAGTAGGAATATTTATGGAATAGTACAAGTTCGATTAGCGAACAGAATATCAATAAACGAGTAGGAACAAGTATCCATGGAACAAGCAAAATCTTGGATAGGAGACAAGATCGGAACAAAAATAGTGGACCAACAACTCTCAACTAGAAAATCAACGTCATGAATGAGGAAATAAGTCTCGAATAGGAAACGAAATCTTCAAACCCTCAAAGGTATCCTCAACAATGTCCTAAATAGGACGAAGCACAAATAAGGCTTCGAATGAGGAACAGGGTTTCGAAATAAATCTCGAGTAGGAAATAAATTTTAATTAACACGAAGTTTGATAAAAGAACAAAATTTACAAATAGGAGACATCACTAGGAAACAAGGTCATGAATGAATGTACAAACGGTATCGAATAATAGATTTCAAACAATATCGAATTGTGGGTCTGAAACAAGTTTGTCGAATATGAAACAATATCTTGAAATAAGTTTCGAACATCAATCAAGGTTCCAAAATAGAAACAAGAAGTTTCAAGAAATGATCAATGTGTTAGGAGGAATTTAAGGGAAGACTGGATTATTAATCAAGATACATGGTTTTTCCAACCATGCAAAAGAAATCTTCTGTCTTCAGTCTATCTTCAGTATTCTTTCGGGATTGGAATCTCTTCAACCTTCTTCAACTGTTCTGTCGTAGACTGGTCCCTGTCGTAGTGCTACATGCTGTTGCTGAATCTGGAGAGACGGGTCCTTCTGTGATACTGGTGCTCCTCGTGCTTGTCCATGGGCAGTGTGATCAGTGGTCTCCAGCAGTCCTTGACTTGGTGGACAGGCGATTAGCAGTACAAGCATAGCCTCCGTCTTTTGTGGCACTTTTCGTGGTGATATCCTGGCGACGACAGAAATTACAAGTGGTCGTCATATGAATCTGGATCTCCCGCTGGGCTGAAGAAGCGTTGTCTGAGTGTGTTGACGCTTTACGGATCCACAGTAGTTGTTGTCCTCGTCATAAGTCTTCATGTCTCTCCTGGGCTTCAACTTCCGGTTCTGTTCCATTGTCTGCGCTACATTCTAGATCTCCTGGTTGGTGGCTCTAATCTTCAGATAAATCGGGTCCTCAGAAACTTTGGATTACTTCAGTGGCAGCTCCAGATTCTCGATCTGTTCCTCGGTGCAAGATATGCACTTGGTGTCGGGGAAATCCAAGGTCCGAGAGTCTGGAAGTCCTCTCTAACTCGGGAAATGCATTGGCAAGTCTGGATTGGAAATGGACGGCCTGCTGGTGTCAAGGAACTCTTAAAACGTCTCCGTCAACTACGTACTACCCATGGGGATAGTAGGGCGATAGAAAGTGTGAGCTCGATACCTTCACGTGTAGATGGATCGACTGTTCCGGTGTTGGGTGCTTGAACTATCTGAAAAACAGAAAACTGTTAAAATAACTTAGACCTACATACAACAAGTGTTTATAGAATATTAAAATACCTGATACACCTGATATACCTGATATACCTGATATACCCTTATTTTTCGATTTTTCCTATGCTGTGATCAAGTTTCCCTAGTGTAATCAAGTCCTCCAATAGTACACTAAGTCCTAGGTACCATTAGGATGGACCTGCATGGGCCACCACTAAAAACATGTCACGACCCGCTCCCGAATAATCGGACACGAGTCGGACACGCCCAGCCTTCGTCGTTAGACACGACGAAGTAAGCTGTACCAAGCTAGGGAAAACTAACCAGATAAACACGAAAGTATAGAATCACAGCATCTAAAAACGTATCCCAGAATGATCACCATAATCCACAAATCCAGATATCATAATGTACTAAAGTCAACAGAAATGAAAAGTACTATGAACTCTAAAGTCAATACCTCAAGTAAAGCTAAGTAATCTAAACCTGAAGCCTCAAGCTAAGCCTCATCCTGCTCAGCTAAATCCTGGGCTCTGGCCCATAGAGTAGAGCAATGTCCTGCAAGCATACCTGCAACATATCCTATTCAGGAGCGGAGCAAAGTACAGTTCTAGGTAATGAAACATGAACATGGTATGAACAGAGTACAGGAGTACAGGAAATGAAATACAGGAATGAACATGAAAGTACATGAACTATAGTACATGAAATGAGTACAGGAGTATAGTACATGAATGTAAAGTATAGGAACATGTAAAGTACAGGAATGAAACTATAATCCTGAAGTACCAGACATGACAAGTGCACAATATCGAAATACATCTAGTCCATGTGACCGGCTGGGGTGAGTACAGGAGCATGCACAGGAGTACATGAATATGGTACGACTTAGGACCCGCGTGCACAGTGCGAGGCCTAAGCTAGGTACAGGAATATATAGTAACCGGGATTGGTCACATGGCTAGTGTATTTCCCCACCCGACACTAATAAGTACAAGAACAAGGGTACAGGAATACAGGAGTACAGGAGTACATGATATCGTGCCATGACGTGTCACAAGAAAGCGTACAAGAATGTAAATGCACAAAACCGTAGAAAAGTACTTGCCTGGCTCCGGAAAGTACTGGTAATTAGGAACTGGATGTTTTCCTGAATTTATAATTTGTACAAGTTGATTAATAACTGATACTACTCTAGCTATTTTAGGTTAAATAACAATAATCTAATTATCCAGTACATTATCTATATTTAATATGAAGCTAATTTATGAGAATAGTACTTAAAATTTAGATCATAATTTTATAGAGTAGTCTAATTATATACCAATCATCTCCTTTAGAAAATATTCACAGAATGCTACTTAGCTTTTGTAAGAGCAAAATATGCTAATACTAGATAGTAGTTTTTAGAGGGCTCATTTAGAAGTAAAAGTTCTAACAAATTGTCCAAGATTAATTAATCAAAAACAGCTGTTCAGAACACTACTACCAGTTCCTATGTACTGATCCATACCAAGACCAATTCACACACCCAAATCAAGCAACTTATCCATACTACTAATTATTGCAAGCAATCTTCATAAACCTCATCTTAACCCAATCAACTTTAAGGAAATAGAAGCACAGGATATTTAAAGAGTTTGTCATATTTCAAGAAAGTATTAGAAATAACCATAATTATAAGTTGCATCTGACTTAATATTTGGGACACAGTTAATTAGTATTCAAACAACATCCCCTATTCCCTTGTTTCCCTTAAAAGAATTATTACAAACAAGAATTAACTACAACCCAATCGAAGACATCCATAAAACTTCTCTACCATCAGTAACACCAAAATACATATAGACATATATAAAATCCAGGAACGGACTCAACCTGCAACCCAACACTCGAAATGTAAAAGAAGGGCTGGACACGCATGACTGCCTTAGTCACGAACCCGTTCCCATTCTGCTCGATTACTGCAAGCCAGACACGACCCGACCCGGACACAGCACGATCGGTTACAAGACCATGGACACGATCCAAGCGCCAACTAAGAGCAACACGAACTCACGTCCCCGACGAACCAGTACAACAATACAACACAACTCAATCTTCAAAATAACATAAACAATTCAGAGGATAAATATTGAATATAGAATCGGTTACCTGAAGGAAGGATCCAATCGAAAACAAAGACAACTCAACAGTTCCTCGTGTCCAAAAGAAGTAGATCCCACTGAACATTCCCACGAGCAAGCGCCATGCAACAGAGAAAGGTTTTTAGAAGAACCGACATTTGTTCTCCAGGAATTCAAAGGAAACAAAAGACTTCAAATCTAGGTACTCACCGCTCGTCTAATTGTCGGATCGATCTCGTGACTCATCCACTCGATCAACTCCTTTCGATCTATTCGATCCTTTAAAAACAGGTAATACTAAGAATTTCACCATTTGAATTACAGAGTATAAAATCTAATTTCGGATCTGTTAGGTTGAGATCAACACTTACTACTAGGAATCGGAAATCAAACTGATCGTCAGCTACTCGAGAAGAAGACGGAGTCGATCTCGTTCGATCTGGAATTTTAGATCGGAAGTGAGCATCGAAATCCAGAAAATGGAAGAATCAAGGAAGATTTGAAGAACTCACCGAAGCTTGGTTCCTGAGTCGGGGAGGACACGGACACGCGACGATTTGAGGTCGTCGGAGAAGGAACTCACAGAGGAAAGGGTCCTGATGTTGAGCTGACAGAACTCGTCGCCGAGAGGAGACGCACGCTGCTGCACTGGAAACACACACCGCCTCTGGAAACGTACGCCGCCTCTGCTCGCCGGAGAAGAGCAAGTCGCTGCCATCAGGGAAGCCGGTCGACGTCCTGGCTCCCTCGATCTGACCTCTACCGATGATCCGCCACCAGGGTCGCGTGTTGCCGAGAAACCCACCGCTCGTGAGTGGCGCTGCTGCAGCTTAGGCATCGGAAAAGAATATTATCGCCATCGTCTCCGTCTCTTCCTCGAACGCCGTCGTCAAGCCATCGTCACCGCCGGTTGAAAAGTGCGGGGGACTCGAGAAAACTCGAGAGAACTCGAGAACGGTGGAGAGCTCGAGAAGGCTGAGGAAAGAGAAGAATTTAATTGTTCAGCTCCTCTCTCTCTCCTGCAATCAGGATTTAAAAGAGAATTACAACTCTTTCAATCCAGCCCCTCCACTAATAGGCAGTTTTGCAATAACCCCCTCCTCCTTTTCACTATTTACGATCCCGACCTTCCACTGAAATGATTTTTTCACAAAACCCTTGCCCCTTTTCACTATTTACAGAAAAATCCAGAAATCAGTTAGAAAATCTTGTGAGTTGAGTGGGGACCACTCTAATTAGTTGTAACAACCTTTTGAAATTCAAAATCCTGCTCTAAAATTTCCCTCCAAAAATAGATTACCAAATTTATAAATGAAAACTAATTTATTATTTAAACTAGTAATAACAATTATATAATTTTTAGAAATCAAATTTATTTATTTCGAAAATCGGGAAGTGGAGTTACAATTAGATTTGGCATTCGCGGGAAGTTGAGTCCTCGATACGTGGGCCCGTTTGTTATTCTTGATCGGGTAGGCGATGTTACTTATCGCTTATCCCTTCCACCTTCGTTACGAGAGGTGCATGATGTGTTTCATGTATCTCAATTGCGAAGGTATGTATCAGACCCAAGCCATGTCCTTGATCATTCTGAGCTGGTTGTTGGTACCAACCTGTCTTACGAGGAACAGCCTGTGTCTATTTTGGACCGAAGAGAGAAGGTACTCAAGAACCGAACAATTAACCTTGTCCGGGTTGCTTGGGGTCATCACTCTTTGGGGGAGTCAACGTGGGAACGTGAGGATGATATCCGATCACGGTATCCGCACCTGTTTGACTCACAAGGTATATCTCTTTCTGTATACCTTGATTGTCTTAACCCCTCATGCTTGTCACGTTGTAAGTAGAATTGCTTGGTGTCGTAGAATGTTCAGCATGGATATGTTTCTTACTGTTAACATTGTAGAATGATTGCTTACTTAAATTGTTTATACTTAGATTAGTTTAGCTTCGATATTTCTATCATGCTTAGATCTTAAATTCCGAGGACGGAATTTTTCTAAGGAGGGTAGAGATGTTACTTCCCGTTCCCAGAATACGTATTCTAAATACATGTACTGCTGGAATTTATTCATTTAATATTTATCATGTATTGTTCTGTATTTAATTTTCTTTTATTTCCTGCAATTTTATTTCTGCACTTTATTTCCTGCATTTATTTTCTGCTTTTACCTCTTTGCTTTGCTTGCGGGTTGGCCTTGGATGAACCCATTGGACCCGGCCCAATACCCCCACCTACCACCACCCCTTTATTTAAAGCCCAAAACCATTTCTCTCTCTTCATTACTTCTTTCCATTTCACTTCTTCTTCCTCATAACTCTCCCACCAACCTAGAAGAGCTAGGCAAGTGCCAACTTGCTTCTTGATGGATCCCCATTTTTATTGTTTCATCATCTTCCTCATTTGATTCTAAGTCTCTTTAGTACTTAGCATTTTCGATTTCAATAGCTTATTTGTTGTAGATCTAAGTTTGATACATTTTCGGATTTCTTAGATTTTGATCTAGTAAACTTTGTTATCTTCAAGTTTCGATGGTTCCATGTTGTAGAGAATTTTGTTCTACCCAATTTTGACCTATGGAAGTCCATATTTGGGCTTGGGATGAAGGATTTATGGAGCTTGGAAGCAATGGCCTCCATGGTTCCCATGGTTCTGTTCTCAGAAAATTTGGAGAAGAAGAACAGTCACAGCCGCATCAAATCTTCATTCCTCAGCGCATGGAAATCTTTATTCCCACAGCACATCAAATCAATCACTTTCCACAGCCAAGGCGCATGATCTATTTATTTCCCAATCACTTCCCACAGCCAAGGCGCATGAATCTATTTATTTCCCAATCACTTCCCACAGCCAAGGCGCATGAATCTATTTATTTCCCAATCACTTCTCACAGCCAAGGCGCATGATTTATTTATTTCCCAATCACTTCCCACAGCCAAGGCGCATGATTTATTTATTTTTCAATCACTTCTCACAGCCAAGGCGCATGATTTATTTATTTTCCAATCACTTCTCACAGCCAAGGCGCATGAGTTTATTTATTTCCTACAGATTCCCTCAGGCGCATGAGTTTATTTATTTTCCACAGCTTCCCTGAGTTTATTTATTTCTCACAGCCACCTTCCTCAGGCGCATGGATTATTTATTTCCCAATCTTATTTCACAGCGCATGATATTTATTTCCCACAGCCGCATTCCTCAGGCGCATGGATTATTTATTTTCACAGCGCATGAGTTTAATTATTTCCCAATCATTTTCCTCAGGCGCATGATATTATTTATTTCTCAACCTTTCCCACAGCGCATGAGATTCTCTATTTCCCAAATATTCCCCACAGTGCATGAGATTTATTTATTCCCCAATCATTTCCCACAGTGTATGAGATTTATTTATTCCCCAATCATTTCCCACAGCGCATGAGATTCTTTATTTCCCAAACATTATTTATTTTCTAATGTTTATTTTCCGAATTTGGCATTAATTAACATTGATTGTTATCTTGATTAATTATTGATCATGCGTTCCTAGATGGAACTAAGAGACTGGCTAGTCGTCTTATTGAAATGAATGAATGAGACACGTTCATATTAAGTATGAACTACTATAATCGATTGGCCGATCCCGAATATTGACATACATGCACACATGCAGGCTTCAATTTATTTATTTATTTATTTTACTATAAAAGAAGCATGTGTACTTTATGGTCAAGGCATGATTGTTCCGTGGTTAGTTTGGATTGTTGCATTACGCTATGTAAGACCTACAACCTAACCGCACGGGCATCGTTGTAGAGTTGTGCATATCGTACCCCGTACTAAAGTACTCATTCCGAATGACCATGATCCACGGCATGGGATTTCACTCAACGTAGAGACTATTAAGTTAAATAAAAATAATGATTGCATGGAGAGAATGGATTCCCGAGTTCTTACATGGCAGCCCTCTTTGGGACTATTAGTGCCCAACAGGCCGGCTGGTTCCCACAGATACTGCAAATCTGCCACACGGACAGGGAGCGGTATCTGCTTATATTATTGTATATTGTATATTGATGACGGGCGTCCCGCTGGGACTCGTCTAATTCATGATTGGCGCAATTGATTGATTGGATAGACTAGCCTTGCTTGTCCATAGTAAGAACTGAGAAATCCTTATTGCATAATTCCAGGATAACTTGGGACTCACAGTAGTAAGCCGTAGGAGTTGGATGGCCGTTTAAGTTGATTTGTTTGTGTACTGTACCTACTCTGTTAACTAACTGAGATGATCAGAGCATCATGACATGACGGGCCAACTTCTGTCCTTGTTTGGTTGGGAGGTTGGTTCGAAGTGTCGTGATGTCACGTGAATCCCAGTAGCGAGCAGAGATCTATTATTATATTCTCTTATTTACTGGTTTAATGTCTCATATCGTGCTTCCTTGCGGTACTTGCTATTAGAGGTCTAACCTCTCTGGTTTTGCATGGCCAGATTTAGAGCCGGTTTCCGAGGATTCAACTTACTTCTACCTCCAAGATGGTCAACACTAGAGGGATGATCGCAGGAGGACTCGAGTGGGTTTCTTACTTCCCCGCTCGTTTTGTTATTTACCTTATACTTTGCCGTTTGGCACCGACATGTTAGTCGGATCGTCTTGTACTTACTTTTACATAATTGTAACTAAAGTCAGACTGCAGCTGATAACAATTGTGTATATTTTTGCTACATCAGATCTGGCTATGTTTTGTAAGGCCAGATATCAAGAACATTGTGACAGAGCGTTTGGGACGCCTTACTGCTTTATCTTATATGTTCTCTATTACTGTTTCTTGTTTGAATGATTGAGACAATAGATGTGAAGTGACCATAGTGAGACCTTTATGTAGTATGCACCCCCTCGTCTGGTTAGACAGCATTGATCGTATTATACGGTATTCATCTACCCGTAATACGTAGCTGGCTGAGTCATTCCCCCGCTCTCCAGTATTCTGGTTCTGGGGCGTGACACAGTTATCTTTTCAGTTATTTTTGACTCTATAAATAGAGTTCTTTTCTCATTCATTGTACAGATACATAGTTATCTAAATTGCTGTTGAAATTTTGAGAGCTTTTCTTCTTCGTATCGTCCAAGGGATAAAGCGATCGTCTTCTAGATCGGATTCCTACAGTTATAATTTTCCCAGATACACAATAAATAAAGTGAATTTATTTATGGAAAACATGCGGGTGCGGAGCTTCCATCGAACGTGTTAAGGCGCGGAGCCAACTCAGGGGCCTTGGAACGTTGCAAGAAGCTGAAGCACCCTATACAGGACATAATGTATCGGAACATCGCCATGAATTATTCCATCTTGTAAGCCACTTGGCACGCCTTTTATGTTTCAGAGAGAGAGAGCTTGAGCGACTTGTAAACTCGGCCTAGCGCCGCTTGTAAACTTCTTGAATATCAATAAAGAGTTTGAATTCGCTTCAATTTATGTTCATTTACTTTCCGCTGCAAATGGGGACACTCTGTGCGACTCTGTGGCCTAGCTCAAATCGGCCGTTTCTGGACTTGGCCTTGCACGGGCGCAACTTAGGCCCGTGCGGCATCACACCTTAGCGAGGACGATCGCTCCTACGGGAGCGGGGCGTGACAGATTGGTATCAGAGCATGGCTTTACGTCCTTGGACTTCACGTCGATTTCTCAGTTTTGAAAGCTCGTTGTTGGAAAAAAAAGAAGTGTACGCTGTAAGCCCCTGTTTTTCAAAATTTACTTAATTAGTGTTAATTAATTTTTAATGTCATATTTAGCCTTAAATTAGGTTATTAGAATTTTTAGGAATTTTCTAGAAATTTTAAATGATTTTTAAATGATTTTTAAAGCTTAAAATATCAATTTATAATTTTCTAAAATGTTTTAATTGAGTTTTGCAATTAATTTAAATGTTTTAATATCATTCTGTAATTTTTAGAATTATTTTTATATCATTATGCAATTTATTAAATTGTTACGATATCAATTTGCAATTACTCAAATGTTTTAATTGCGGAATGCAAATTCTTATTTGCATTTACCTACTGATAGGGGCCCATCTGTAATAACCTAAACTAGGAGGACCAAAACGCAAAACCCTAATCTACCCACCCCCGACGACCGACGACCGTCGACTCGCTTTTCTCCGCCATTTCCGGCCAGCGCGACGTCCCCCGACCGACTATGACCCCCTATAAATAACCCCCACACTCCCCTCGACCGACCACCACCACCACGACGCAACCACCGCCGACCACCGCCCTATTTTTCCCATAGAACCCATCACCGGAACCCTAGCTCCGACTAACTCCCCAAAACCGCCTCTCTGACGACGCTCACCGCCCCCAACCACCACCGACGTGTTCGTCCCGACGAGTGGAGTCCAGCGCCACCAAGGCGCCACCGCCACGACGTCTTTTCCGCCGTCCACCGCCTTCGAAACCCCCTATTGAAGACGGACACGTAAGTTGCAGTGTCGATTCCGTGTCAAGTGAGTCTCGTGCTCACGTATGTGGTTCGCCGTGTCCTGGCGAGCACGAGGGTAGGACTGGACACAGCATACTCGTGTCGTGCGTGTCGTAATCGACCCGGACACTTAGACTCCTGTGTCCCTAACTGTCCGGACACAGGATTGTTATTTTATTTTTTTATATATTAGCACTTAAACCTAAATAAATTTAACTAAAGACCTAATCCTAACACATGAGCCGACTTGGCCCACTGGTCAGCGCGCGAGTTTAAACCCCCCCCCTCCGCGCGCTCAGTGGCCCGAGCTCGAGCCCCCTGTTGTGCTGTTATTTCTTTTTCTTTTTCCTTTGTTTTTCTTTTTGTTTTATTATTTATTTATATATTTATATATATATGTATACATGTATTTGTATATATATATGTATTATTATATATACTGTATTATATATATATATATATATATATATATATATAT
Source organism: Iris pallida (assembly GCA_029216955.1). Taxonomy (NCBI): domain Eukaryota; kingdom Viridiplantae; phylum Streptophyta; class Magnoliopsida; order Asparagales; family Iridaceae; genus Iris; species Iris pallida. The sequence continues at coordinate 2,735,643 of JANAVB010042217.1, read as the reverse complement.
ATGCAGTATTTATATATATATATATATATATATATATATATATATATATATATATATATATATATATATATATATATATATATATATATATATATTATATTTAGTACTATTATATCTATATATATATGTATTTATGTACATATATGTATATATGTTCATATGTATATATATTATTATATATATACTATTATATATATGTGTGTACAATATTTGTATATATATATATACTTTATAGTTAAGTATTTTCTTATATATATATATATATATATATATATATATATATATATATATATATATATATATATATATATATATATATATATATATATTTATATATATATATATCCATTATGTAAATATCTATATATTTATATGTATATATAAATATTGTAGATATACATTTTATATATGTATTTCACTCTACCTAGTGTAAATTATTATTATGTAAATATACTTGTCATATTTTTATAACTACTATGTATAATCTTACCTTATTAAAATATTAGTATTTATTATGTATTTTTACCTCTTTGTATTTTTGTATATTTAAATTATTGCAACCATTTGGTGTCCAAGCCTAGCATGGATTTTTGGGCTCAAATGTGTTTTCACACATTCAAGACCTGTACAAGTCATAATGGACTTGATTCATGGCCTTGGGTCCTGTATTTGAACTTTGGTTCAAATTATGTACATGGACAAAATACGCAGATAATTAATTATTTAATTTCAATTGTGTACAATGTTGTTTTGAATTTCTAAAAATACTTTAATTGCTGTTAAAATTTTGGAAAAATAGTATTTAGATACTATGTTAATTTAGCTAATTTAGTATAATTTTTTATAGTATTTAATTTACAGTTTTGCCACTATCTTGGCATATGAAACCAGAACTCATTTTCTGTGTACTTAGGAAAACTGATTTTTATAAAATATACATACTGGTAAATAAATTCCAGAAAAATTATAATAAATTTCTATAATTAACAAGGATCATTTTGGTACTTTATTTTATGTAAAATTAAGCATTTTGTCTATCTCAAAAATTGTTGGAACACAATGTTCATTTGATTTATTTATTGAATAATTACGACTTGCAACTTTTGTGCTATTTTGAGTTTTAGCCGTATTGAACCCCACCCCTCACTAGTGTAAAGACCCTAGAAAGTTAGTTAAAGTAGTGTGTCACCCCACATTGGTCTCCTATGCTAAAGTCATCATTTTGGCTAGGTGCCCAGTCACAAGTCGTGTTCACCAAATAGTGTCCTAGTGTTTTAGCTTAGTGTAAAAACTAAGTTTATGTATTTATTTCTACAGTGACGAGTTACCAGACATCTATAGCACTTTTATCGCAGCTTGCTTTGCTTTGCTTTGCTAGAGGCAAGTACTTTCTACAAACTTTACATACTGTTACATAAATGAACTACAAACCCAACCATGTTAAATGCTGATCCTTGGGGTAGCAAGTTAAAATATCATATGTTGTACTTTCCACTACTACCATGCTTAGAACAGTCTTTATGTATCTCTCACATGATTAGAATATGGGTTATGGGGAAACTGACAGTTGAGTACGTAATCATGCCCTCCCTACAGTAGCGAGCGAGGTCGCATTTTATATGCATACCTTACCGCAGGCCATTATCCAGCATTTTTGTACGGATGTACACCTATGCTTGTAGACTTGTACGTATGTACATTTTATTTACATGTACCACAGTACATTGTACACCTATTAACGATCACGTACCTGCTACAGTTTTAAACATTACATATACATCTGTCTCTATGACATATGTGTCCTTGCCATGATAGATTATGTGATGCCATGTTTCCAGTTATTCCTCTTATGCTCATTTTCATGTTTTATATGCTAGTTTGTTAGATTCAGTACTTGCTCCCGTCCTGACAGGATAACGTTGTAGGTGTCCTTACTGAGGAGGAGTTACTCTGCGACTCATATTATGGAGATACTGCCGAGGACCCGGCTTTGCTTTACGAGGATGTTCCTGCTGGGAAACTCGCCTAGTTTGCGTAGTCACTTGGGATACTTAGTGTAGTCATGTATTAGACTACGTATTTTGTAACTGGACATGTATCCAGTTTTACATTTTAGACTTGTACTTTGGACATTTTACTATATGAGACGACTTTTGTGTTTGGAGCATTTATGACTTTTATTCACTTATAGAACTGTTAGCACATTTAGTCTTATCTTGTTATCTCTAGAACAGCTTACTGCATTTTATCCCAAATGCAGGCTGGATATGACTCGGCCCGGCCCAACAATTTGGGTAGCGGGTCGTGACATACGCTCTCTCTCATTGTGCCTTGGGATGTTCCATACAATAAGTCTAAATATTTTCAAAAGCTCGTACGGGTACTCGGTTGGACGGGATCGATAGGCGAAGGCCTTTGTGCCACCACAACGAACTTAAGTTGGAAGGAACCGATGCTAAGAGTTAGCAAACGCAGTGCGTGCTTGAATAAGCTTACGCTGACAATAGCAAACGAAGTACACGAGACCAGAGTATAGTTCGAACAGGATGATTATACACGCAGCCTTTTGGCTAAGTTGTGCCGCGTGTCGCGCACCTCGACTTTTGGGTGCAATCGGGTTGCGAGCAACATCAAGTATCGCTCGATCGAGAATGGAGATACACTTTGAGTGTCTATCGATAGGAACGCTATCGAGTTAACGCTTAGGCGTACCCGAAAGATTGGCTTAGATTTTAAGAATTAGTGCGAACGATTTAGTACGTCGAGACGACGTGAGCGATTACGCTAGAGATTCGTCGAACGAATCTGAAGGATGTCTTAGCGCATGACGCGAACGTGATTGAGGACTAGATCGTATGGCTTGAATCCGAATGGTGTATGTGATAGGTTTGGAGAAGAATAAGAATGAGTGTCGACGACTAGTCGAGTGGCTCGAACCCTGAGTGGTGTATGGACGTCATAGAAATTGTTCGAGCGAGACTAAAGGATTTACGGATCGTACGAGTATGTCGGCAAGCGATACAATTGCGCAAAGCCTTAGAACGTATCACGCTTAGTTGGTCGTGACTTCAAAAGTCCCGAACGAGATGTCGCTGGATAACTTGTCAATGGGCAACGCGAGTTAGAAAATGGTTCGGAACGATGAATGAAAATGAATGGTCTTGATCGAAAAAACTTAGAGGATCGCACGTACGATTTCGGATTGATTCAAATGAATTGTGACTTGAGTTTGAACAACGATCTTGAAACTAGCTTGAGGAATAGCAGTTGAACTTGATCTTGAATATTAAATAAAATTGTGGAATATCCAACTCGGACAACAACATCAACGTACGACTAGGAATTGGTTGCAAAGAAAGATCGTCAGGTTACGCATATCATCGATGGTATTGAGGCGTATCAAAGATCGATATGCGATAACTTGAAGGTACTCTGACTCGGCGAATGACGATCGTACAAATGTCATTGTTTCGATGGATGCTATACTCGGGATATTTAAATGTGTCAAGGAAAAGATTAACTTGGCTCGAGGATTTTCTAGTTGAACGAATGACGAACGGACTATCGAATTGAAATCTTGACTTGGATGGAATGAAATATTTAGATTTGCTTCGTCGATAACCACAACTGCGATATTCTTGTCTTATGTGAGCGCAACTCCAGCCTCGTACATGCGTCGCGCCGATTAGGGCGATCACTCCGCATGAGCGCTGGTATGGTGATTCATACAGCGGGGGTGATTGAACTTGCATGGCGTGGCAATCCGTATGCTTCGACTTGTGGTTTGACGTGAAGGTAAACTTGAGAATAACTTGGTGTGCTTGATAATTGAGCTTGAGGATTGCGTAGGTCCAATCCGCATGTCGAGAATGAGTTAGTCTAAACTTAAACAAGAGTTACGCCCCGATGAGAATGATTATCACGTGAGATTGGGGCGCAACATATTGTCAAAGCTAGACGACCTCGTGATCGGATACATGAATTGGTTAGAACTGATGATTTGAAATAGATTTGAATATACGTAACGAACACATTGATGCGAATAGGTGATCGTGCTCGATGTTTAGAAATCTGAGTGACGCGAGCTTGGGCAAAAAACCCCGTACTACCGACTTTGGTTCGACCCTATGATTGGGGTCAGTGTTGGCATTATTGTTGGGGAACTATGATTCCAATCCTGACATTGACTTAGCCTTGAGAAATGGCCTAGCGGTTAGACGAGACGCACCTGTTTCAAGTGTTAGCAATCAAAAGATTGATCTTGAGGATTGACATGGATGGATTAAATGATGCAAGAATAGGAAACCCTGCTCACGAGATTTGGCTGACATGCATATATTTCAGGGACGCCTGCGTATGTGCACGATGCGACTCGAGTGAGAATGACGAATTCTCTATCATGCGGCTTGGTAAATGCATGTATTTTGGAGACGCCTGGAATGCGTGCACGATCCAGCCAAGTGATACGTTGAGTTCAAGCATGACTTGAGGAATGGAAAGTATCGGGAATTGAGATCGTGTTGAAAGAAAGGATTGATACTAGTGCAAGCGTGGTTCGGAATCAAAGAAACGTGTGAGCGGAGTGTGCGTGAACGACAACGAGATTGGCCATAAACAAGTGAATGATATGGAATCGATATCGTGCAAGTAAAAGTTGGTATAACTAATTGAACCATGGATAGGAAGATATACTCGATAATAGCACAACACTTGGTCTCGAATCGGACAAAAATTACTTAGACTTGGTCGACCCCGCTAAAAAGAAATCATACTGATTTCGTGGACACGAACGCTTGAGAAGCGAATCGGGTCATCTCGATGACCGAGATAAACGAAAGTAAGTTTGCCTCAGCCCACGACCCGCACATTTGACGAATTACAACGTGCCTCGTACGACCATTTCAGTCCCATGACACGAAGAAATAGCAACCAAGACGAAGAAACACTTGAATTGAATAAGTACCATCAACTCAAAAATGAATGAAAAGTTATTCAATAAAATCGACCAAAACTTATGCGACACGAAACTTAGAAAGGTATCGAGTATGGTTCGATGCCATCAAACGATAGCACCGTTCGATAGAATTGTCTAAGAAACACGATGACACGAGCTAAGGAATGGTAGGATGACCTGCACTCAGGAAGTCTCGAGGACGAGACTTATTTTGAGTGGTGTATTATGTAATGACCCGCTCCGCCCTAGCGGAATGCCGATTCAAACGGCAAGTGCAACGACTCAAACGAGCCGTCGACCCGAAGAGTTGGCATCGACCTGATAAAGAATCGATGCAAGGCTTATATTGGCCCGTCAAGATGAATCCAGACTTAGAGTTTTAAAGGCGTGCTCGGAGTATCGCTCGGCCGATACGAACATCGCTAAGGTGGGTGGCTCCGATGAACCTGCCTTTGCTTAGCCTAGACACATAACAATATGGACACTAATGCTAGAATCGCTAGGCGATAACACCGTGCATGCTAATAAATGACTCAACGCACCTAGCTAAGGGAATAATCCCATCTTGTATGCTTGTATAGAATATGGAAAGGAACTTGGAAAATGTGAACTCTCGTACCGCGCTCCACGCTCGTGCTAAGGCACAAGCTACGTTCAAGTCTCTGATGTGTTCAACAATGAAACAATGAATAGTTTACAACAATGAAATGGGAAGACTATCAACATAGTCGTTCCGAGTAGAGTATAGCAACATTGAAAGACTATGGGACCGATGGGTCGCCAAGGCGACTCCCGCACTGGGAGTTACGTAACGAATGAATGAATGAATCAACGAATGAATAAATGAATGAATGAATGAATGAATACGTAAATGAATCAATGAACGAACGAACAAGTGAAAGAAAGAAGGAAAAGAAAGAACACATGAAAGATAAGAAAGAAAAGAATGGTTAGCGACAGGTGTGACGGACACGTGCAACGGGGCTCGCTACCTGCGCTGCACGGACGCCAACCTGGTCGATAACGCATTATGGCTAAGGGTTAGCCTACGGCTCGGAGATAGCCGCTAAGTTAAAATGACAAGATAATACGAAATGGTCGTGGACAAACGGCACGGGCGATGGGGGGAATACCGTGGCCGTGATGTGGAAGGATTCTGCGGCACGGGCGATGGGGGAAAACCGTTGCCGGCCTAGGCAGAATTAAAACGGGGCTTACGGACTGCCTGGGTGCGGGCTTGGCTTCCCAGGAGACGTAAGTGCAGGGTATTTCAAGAGACTTAACGGGGTGTGCCAGCCAACACCCTACGCTAAGTTGAGAAATACCAAGGGGAAAATGTCCAAAATGGCTTGTGAAGCCAGCGACCCATGCATGTAGATTAAGTGGACTATGCTGGTGGCAATCCACGTGCAAGTCCTTGCATTGAAACAAGTAGTCTAAGTTAACTAAATGAAGTGCCTCCTGAATATGCTTGAAATGTAACATCGTGAACATGCTTGAAATGTAACACTCTGAACATGCCTGAGATGTAACACTCTGAACATGCTTAAAATGTAACACACCAAATGATAAGGAGTAATTCATGCAAGTGAGTTAGATGACGTGCCACGACGTGCTAGAACCCGAGGCAGGGACACGCCCTTGATATCGAAAGTTTACATGAGACACGTTAAGTTATTACTTATGAATTGTTGGCTAACTTGGTTTACTTTGGACAGGGAAGGCCGGACGGTAAGTATGGGTAAGTCGTGCATGTATTTTCATACGACACTTGAATTCGACAACACGAGATAAGTTTGGAATATGCCATGAAACTGATCCTAAGGCAAGATTAGAAAGACAATGAATGATAGACGGTACACGAAAGTAAATGGAACGTGTTTGGTAATGATAGCATTGTGGGCGAGCTAGCCTCCCCACCAGTGCATAACAATGTACTGATAACCCCACAGTCTGCTTGCAGGATGCAGGAGACGCCGGCGGGTGCGGAGCTTCCATCGAACGTGTTAAGACGCGGAGCCAACTCAGGGGCCTTGGAACGTTGCAAGAAGCTGAAGCACCCTATACAAGACATAATGTATCGGAACATCGCCATAAATCATTCCATCTTGTAAGCCACTTGGCACGCCTTTTATGTTTCAGAGAGAGAGAGAGAGCTTGAGCGACTTGTAAACTCGGCCTAGCGCCGCTTGTAAACTTCTTGAATATCAATAAAGAGTTTGAATTCGCTTCAATTTATGTTCATTTACTTTCTGCTGCAAATGGGGACACTCTGTGCGACTCTGTGGCCTAGCTCAAATCGGCCGTTTCTGGACTTGGCCTTGTACGGGCGTAACCTAGGCCCGTGCGGTATCACGCCTTAGCGAGGACGATCGCTCCTACGGGAGCGGAGCGTGACACTTTGTGTCCCTCATGGATACGTCGTGGTGACGTATCAGGAACACGAACACGTAGCCCTATATGGGGCGAACACGTGGACATGACCACGACATGTGTCGTGCAACGTGTCATGTCCTAGAACGACACATATGCGTGCACGACGTTGTGTGCCTGTACGTGTGTCTGTGTGTGTTCGAAACGGGTTGGACATGATGTGTCCTGTCGTGGGGACACCACGAGACTCGTGTGGCTCTATGACACCTACACGACACTACCTTGGCCATTATTTTGATGTGTTATGTGATTTTCGAATGTCAACTTGGGTTCTTCCCTAATTTTCTGATACCAAACTGTCAACTTGAGATTTCTGAGAATTTCTAGTGTACATTAACCTGTTTTGTGTGCTTAATTCGATTGTTGTACACCTATATTCATACCTGGGGATTAGCCTAGAATGCTAGGGTTCACATGGCATGGGGATTTAGTTTTCATATTGCATTTGTTTTTGAATTAGCAGTTGGGTTGGGATTTCAATTAACTGAAACCTAACTGTGGTTTACATTGCAAACCTGAGAGAGTTGATTTGCCATTTTGTTCCCTGAGGATGATGTTCTATACACACACCTGATACACACAAGTACACATTGCAACATACATTGTTATATGCACTGTTTGTTACACTCTGAAAATCTGAGAATTTATACACTGTGTGTTCTCTGTTTTAAAACTGAGATTGACACACTGATATATGCACCCACACACACATTTGACACAAACACGCACAAACATGAAACACATTGACACTCTTACATATAACACAAATCATTACCAACCAATTGTTTGATAAATAGTTGTGTTTTTATTTTAAATTTGTAAATTCCCCCAATTCCTTGATACCATGTTTTTAAATGTGATTTTCTGAGAATTCAACTTTGGTTTACTGATTTTTGTGATGTTTGATTTCTCCTATTTACGTTTTAGTTAAGTAGCATGTTAGGAATTAATATATGTCAAGTGATTTGGTTTCGAGTTGATTTTTTTTGGATTGTTTAATTGAACTGTCATGTGTTAAATCTGTTAAACCTGAGAACAATGTCATTTCACTTTGTTGTTCACACACCTATGCACTGCCTACATCACAAATGTCCTGCTACCTGGGTATGGCCATGCACACTTAGTATTCACTGCACTGAACATCCATATACATTCATTCACTATACTACATTGCACTTCAACATGCATTGCCCTGCATTTGCCTAAACGTTTACTTGGATGTCTGTAAACATCTATCATTCACTGCATTGGTTCACAACACACTTGTTCACCGCAACCACCTTGCCCTGATACCTGAATCTCCATGTCCTATCTTGTTGCATCAGAATTGAATGTTTCAATCCATACATTTGACTTCAATTCCCATCTCAACTGATCAGTCCCTTGGTATCATATTTGTTCATTTTTAATTCATTGTGTGTTGTGAAATTAATTAGTGTTCAGTCCCTAGACACTTAATGATCAAACCCAGGTATCCATATTCAGTCACTTACATTGTTTGTAGCAGTCAGTCTAAGAAATTGTGAAGGAGGAGCAACAGAGCAGTAATAGTAGGAGAGGGAGTAGTGTAGCCTCTGTTCCCGAAATTTTTTTGAATTTTTTTTATTATTTATTTGATTTGAATAGTGATTTTAGATTTTTTAAAAAAATAATTATTTGATTAATTATTACGGTAGATGACTTTAGCCATGGGTGAGTTTTGAATTACCAGACGACTAGGAATCATAGCACGGATAGTGCAGTGACATGCCTTGACTAGTGTTAGCCATGCCAGGGAAGGCTGAGCCATAGTGATGCCCTAACTAGGAAAACCAAGCTAAGTTGTGACATGACCCTATAAATAATCTAATTATTTAACTATTATTATATTGTGGACTTGTAGGAGACCCGGCTGCACCAATTTAGTCCGAACTGGACCCAAACCAAATCTGAACCCGGGTAGGCATGTAGTGAGATCAAATACACCCTGTAGACATATTTCAAGTAGATGCAATACCTATTATTGGTTTTTGTATTTTGTTATTATTATTGTTATTGGTATTGTTGATAAATTGAAGAGATTTATTGTTGATGCTATAATATAAAATATCTTTATTATTGACTACTTGTGTTCTCAGGAAAATATATATTATCGTAGGACTATTTATAATAGAATATATATTTATAGATTATTATGACTATTATTTATTTTTTATTTTTTATTAGAGTTTCATATGAAGCATATGATAAAATTCTAGGCTAAAGGATTATTAAATTTATCTTTATAATCATCTTAATGTTTTGATTGAAATGGCTACAGTAGAAGGATTGAATAATAATAATTATGGTAATTATGACTTTATTAGCAACCATAGTTTTAGTATTATAGTGATTACTAATAGTAATTAATTAGTATATATGATAATAAGTTGGAGCAACTTGAAGGCCTAAAACAACCGAGCCCAAGCCCAGTCGGGCCAGCCCACATACCATTGCAGTCAACCAACACAGCAAAAGTACCTGACCCAAATGTTTAACTAACCCCAGCCCTGTTTCCAGCATAAACAAACCCCCACAGAGCCGACTTAGCCCAGCAGGCCCAATCCGCAGACCCTCTTCTCCCCTGTGCAGCAAGCAAGGCCCAGCCAACTATTAGCTGCCTGACCCCAAGTCCCCACAGCAGCGTGTAGATAAACCAGACTTATAAAAGAAGGTCGAGACCGAAAGGGAGAGAGGTGTTTCCCGAAAACCCTAGCCGCGCCCCACCCTCCTAGCATCTGGACGAGCCTTCATGGTCATCTGTGTGTCGCCCCCACGCATGAGCGCCGTCGCAGCATCTTCCAGGTCGCCGTGGATCACTTGCAAGTCGCCGCGAATAGGAGAAGCCCTGTTTTAAACTCGGCCAAGCACTGTTCAGGTACCAACTTCGTATTCCGATTTCTCCTCTGATACTATATTACTTCAAGTTTTGTAAAGTCCCATGGAAACCCAGTATAACCCTATTGAATTCCCACTAAGGGGATTCGAATACGACAGCTCGACCCTCCTGCGAATTCGACACAAAGTCGATGGTTTCTGTTCAAAAAATAGAGCCTAGAATTACTCCAAACCCTTACTTGAGAAGCCAGTTTTTGAACCCAATTTTAGGGTTTTCGAAAATCTGAATGAAAACAGTCAAAGACATTATATACGAGACTGAAACGCACCTGTTAGATCGACTTCTCGAATTTTATGCATAAAGTTATGCATTATTAAAGATTCCCAAAAAACTGTAATTTTAAAACTAGAAATTCTAGAAAATCCTTCGATACGACGTGCGTCCCGCCAATCCGGGCGACGTGGTCGCGAACCGAAAGCATCGAAAGGTGCGTATCGGCTTCGTAGACGTGTGGGCTTTGACGGAATTCAAATTGGTTGCGTGTGCGCGACGAATTTGATGCGTATCCGTCGAAATTTACCGTATCGACCTCTGTGCAAATATTCCAATTACTTTGTGCACGTACGTCAGATTAAGACGAAACTTGTGCCAACAGGACCGTATCATTTTTCTGGTCCTGTATGCCAAGTTTGGTCCAATTCTGAGACAGTTGATCGGATCGCCGTTTTGCGGGCCCCACGATCCGATTCAACGGACGATTTTGTGCACGGCCCACCGGAATCCAAAATTAGACATACCATTGGGTTTGTATCATCAAAACAAATTCGTAGACATATAGTTTGACGACTTTAGAGACCATTGACTCTGGTACGTTTTTCGATGCAAAGCGGGTCCAACGGCGGACACCGTTTTGGTCCGAAATTATCGTTTTGTCCCTGTGTCCAGAATTGGACTTAAGGACAGGTAATCCTAGCTAATTTGACTATTCTGAGACTGTTGGCATTGTCTGTTTCAGCTTTCGGAGACAGTTGTGAGGATTTGGACTTTATGGCTTAGTAGTGACTATATTTTGTGGGGTCTGCGTGCAACCTCCAGGCAAGATACCTTGCCTCCCTCTACAGTTTATTTATATGCATATTTCTACTCTTATATAGTTTTACTAGTTGATTATTGACATGTGATTTGTACATCGTGCATGCTAGTATGTACATATAGTCCTTGTTTACAGTTAGCTTGTAGTTCATATTGGATATACATGTATAGCTCTTGTTCATAGTTAATTTTGTATTTCATATTGGATTGGTTTTCTCGTGTATCTTGATTGGGTCGTGTCGTGTCATCACTGTACTTGGACTGAGTCGCATCGTGTCATAGGATGAATATGTCATAACGGAACTGCTGTACCTTGAATTTCTGAAGCTAACCTGCAAGTCTACACTAGGGGCGAGGGTTAGTAGTTATCTGTGTCTTAAGCTAATCTGCGAGTCCACAATAGGGATGAGGGTTAGTAGTATATGGTTCACACCTGCGAGTCTACACTAGGGGCAAGGGTGATGCTAGCCTGCGAGTCCACATTAGGGACGAGGGTTAGTAGTTTATGGTTCACACCTGCGAGTCCACACTAGGGGGAGGGTGATGCTAGCCTGCAAGTCCATACTAGAGACGAGGGTTAGCAGTATATGGTTCACACCTGCGAGTCCACACTAGGGGCGAGGGTGATGCTAGCCTGCGAGCCCACACTAGGGGTGAGTGTTAGTAGTTGTTCAAACCTGCGAGTCCACACTAGGGGAGAGGGTTTGAGTATTCGATTTTGTTATCCGTTGACATCGTGTTCTCTTGCTCTTCTCCAGCAGTTCGGTTATGCGTAATGGTTCTCCCAGTCGTGTATAGTCGTATTTTCGTGTTGATTGGTCTTTTCCCATTTATTTCCTGTATTTTTTTATTGTATGATAAACTGCTAGATAGACATATTTTTATGTATCTTGCTATGTCCCCTGAGAACCTGATGATCTCTTCAGGTTAGTTATTGTGTGGAGTTAGGTAGCAGCTCTGGATGGCGGATGATTATGACACTTGTGGGGTCCATATGTTTACGATATTGCTTGCAAGATTTGTCACGACCCGCACCCGGATATACGGGTACGAATACGTGGGCCATGCCCAGCCTACGCCGCGGTATCGGCGGTAGAACGCTGTCAAGTATACTATACTAACTACGACATCTAAAGATCCATAACTAGAAATGTACTCATGTCACATCACGAAAACTAAGGAAGATAAGACAAGAAATAATAACAATATCACTAGAACAACTAGAATCTATAATGATCATAAGACAGAAAAATAAAGAAGGAACAACAAGACTAAGGATAACTACTAGGCAACTCACATAGAAGAATAGTGAGATCCACCTCAGCTAGCAACATCATGAAGTCCAAAACTGAGGGCACAACTACTCCTAAAATTTTATCAACATATCCAGTCAGGATGGAACGAGCACAAATCTCAAATAACAGTTCTAGTTAGACGATATTGAAAATGTAGCAGTAAATAGAGAGAATATATGAGGTAAAATAATGTGTACATGAATCATGGTAAGGCATGTCAAGACTGTAAATGAATGTAAGAACAAGAAAACAGTATATATCATATACAAAAATCTGGAACTATATCTATGTGAGTTTAGTATTAGTTTCAACATGTGATCGGCTTAGAACTTGATACAATGTTTGGCCAGGCTAATCATACGTGAGTGTATGATTAACACTATACAATGATGATACAATAATCTGTGGGGTATTGATCACATATATACGCTAACACCCCCATCCCTGACTAATATAGTGGATCCAGTCATGACACGTCATGACACGTGATTCTCTGAGAAGGTAGCTAGCCTTCGCAGGAATCCTGTCTATACAATGCACAAGAAACTAGGAAGACTTGCACAAGGCATACCATATATAAGAGGAATAACATCTTATGACGGGATCCAGACAAATACCAATCCATGTGAACAATGTGTCAAGAGAACAAGGATATCTACACTAAATACAAGAAACAAAGACGATATCATGAAACAAAAATATTATCAGAGAATGTACTCGCCTGTGATCTGGTGGAATATGTCAACTGGTCCAAGAACAGTGCCTCGAGGACCTATAGGTGGAATACTGTATCAATATAAGGGTTTGGAAGTAAAATCAAGTCATACTAAGTCAAACTAGGTCAATCTAAGTCAAGGGTTGACTTACAGTTGACTTTCGGTCAACTGGTCAACTCTGGTCAACCCTAGGTCAACTTTAGGTCAAACTAGTCTAACCTAGGTCAAATGTTGACTCTATTTTGACGTTCAGTCAAAGTAGTCAACCATGGTCAAACTGGGTCAAAGCTAGTCTCTACAAACATCTATAGGGTCAACACATTCAATTTCAGTGGATGTGAAATCACTGGAATCGATGGATCTCAAAATACCACAAAAGGAGAAAGATTATAATAATATGGTGAAACCTACAGATGTTGTCGGATGGTGAAACAACTATCACCAACGTGTCCAGAATGGTCAAAATAGCTAGAATAGCCTGTCCATAAGTCCAATTTGGATACAAGGGCAAAAAGGTAATTTTGGGCCAAAATGGTATCTGTGTCGGACCCACTTTGCACCGAAAAATGTGCCAAAATAAAAGTGCACAAAAGCTAACAAATTATATGTCTACGAATCCAGAATAACGATACGAACCCAACGGTATATCCAGAATTGGATTCCGTTGACCCGATCTCAAATTGGTCCGTTGACCAGGATATTGAAATCCGATTTGCAAGGAAAAGCGTGTCGGAGCCAATGTCCTCAAAACTCAGCAAATTATATGTCAACGAGTCCAGAATGACGATACAAACTCAACGGTATATCCGGAATTGGATTCCGATGAGCCGAACTCAAAATGACACGTTGACCCGGATATTGGTATCCGACTTGCACCGAAATGCGTGTTGAAACCAATGTCCACTAAAATCTAGCAAATTATATGTCAACGAGTCCAGAATGACGATACGAACTCAACGGTATATCCGAAATTGGATTCCGATGAGCCGGCATCAAAAAGTCCCGTTGACCCGGACTGTGGGGCCCACTTTGCACCGAAATGCGTGCCAGGGCCCACGTACTCCAAATCTAACAAACTTTATATGAAAACATACCAGAACGATGCCACGAGTCTACTGGTGGTGTCAAAAATTGAATCCAGAGTCCCGGGTTCAAAAATGGAATTTTACAAGTGCTACACTAAGAATTCGAACGGCCAACTTTGGCGTCGAATTCGACCGACCTAACAAGCTCAAACTGAAATGAAATCTAAAGGGGGCAAGAAGAGGGTTATACCAGCTATGCATCGGAACTGGTAGCGTGCCAACCGGAGCTACGACGGAGGAGATACGAGTCGACGAAGTCGGCTCCACAAAACTGTCCAAAAATAACGCAATTTAAAGGGTCAACTTTGTGGCCGATTTTGATGTATCAAACGATAAAATTAACGGGTGAAATTTGAGAGGGATGAAGGGGTATATACCGAGATTGAGACGGAGCAAAGAAATCTCTGATCCAACAGTCGAATTTCCCAAAAAATGCACGCGAAGTTGCTGTCCCGAAACGTAAATTCTGAAATTCGTTCGCGCGCGCGTCGACGGGATTCCGTGCAAAACGTACGAATCGCCTATTTAACGCATCGGGGAGGACGACGGCGCACCTAGGGGGGTCGTCGGAGCTCGCCTGGGCTTGCGGTGGCCGACGGCGGCGGTGGTTGGTCGCGGCGGTGCGCCAACCCACGACGGCTCGCGCGCTTCTGCTGCGCGCGCTGTGGTGGCGCGCTGCTGCCACTTTTGTGGGCAGCTGCTGCTGCTGCGTGGCTCGGCCAGGGGCGGTCGGCCACGGTGGTGCACGGCCTTGCGCAGCGGAGGCGGCCACAGCGACGGTGGCGCAGCGCCGGGCACGGCGGGGGGTGGTGGAGTGAACGATAATGGTGATGGAGATGAAGTTGAAGATGGTGATAATGGTGATGGAGATGAAGCGGGGTAGAGCTCGGGAAGCTTGGCCATGGGCGGTCGAGCTCCGGCCAGGGGAGGAGGCCGAGGAGTTGGTGCTCGGGAGGAGGGAAAGATGGACATGGTGATGGTGTTGGTGGTTTGATGGTGAGGGTGGTGGTGTGATAATATGAAGAAGAAGAAGAAGAAGAAGAAGAAGAAGAAGAAAATAAAGAAAGAGAAGGAAAGAAAATAATGATGAAGGAGGGGATGGGGTGTGCTCGTCTGTGTACAGGAGAGGAGGGGGAGGAAAGATGCTGAGTGTGATGGTGATGGGAGTTGTGTGTGGGGCTAAGGAGAGAGAGAGAGAGATTAATATAATTGAGTGTGTGTGATTTAAAAGGGAGAAGAGAGAGAGAGAATTAGAATAGAGAGATGGGGAGGGTGTTCGGCCACATGGGGGGTGTTGTGTGCTGGCATGGTGAGTTGGGGTGAGGTGTGTGTTGTGTTTTAATGGAAGAGAGAGAGAATTATATATATATATATATATATATATATATGTATATATACACACATGAGATATTTAAGATATTTAATAAGTAGAGAGAGAAAGAAATATTTTTAAAAATAGAAAAATCTTGTGGGGTAATTGAGCAGCCATGAGAGGGCAACATGGGGCTTGGGTTCGGGTTCGGTAGAGCCGGGTCGGGCCAAAATCGGACAGGGTGCAATATTTGAATTAAAATAGAGATTTATAATTATGGATAAATAAATAACATGCGGGGACTCAAATAAATGGAACACAAGTGGTAGACGGGTAGTAGGCTTCATGTGGGCCATGTCCATATTTGGGGTCGGCTAGGTTGGGTCGATGTCGGATCCCGAAATTAAATTGGAAAATGAATCAAGTTTTATGGTAGATAATTAATGTCACTCCCCGTTCCCAGAATGCGTATTTTTATACATGTACAACTCATATATATTTATTTAGTATTTATCATGTATCATCCTGTATTTAAATTCCTTTAATTTTATGTTAATTAATTAACTGCATTTTATTTCCTGTAATTTTATTCCTGTATTTTATTTCTCTGCTTTAGTCTTATGTGGTTCGGCCTAGGTTGGTTTTCTCGGGTTCATGGTGGTTCAATGAACCGAACCCCACCTACCACCACCCTTCCTATTTAAGGCCCCATCCCCTTCTCTCTCCTCATAACTCTCCTTCACCATTACTTCTTCTTTTTCCTCACCACTCTCTTCCACCAACCAACAGCAGGCAAATACATCTTGCTTCTTGCTTCCACTTGGAGAACCATTTTTATGGTTCATTTGTCTTCCTCTCATGATCCTGAGAGAGTTTAGTACTTAGCATTTTTGATTTCTTTAGCTTGTTTCTTCTAGATCTAAGTTGTTGTATTCTCGGTTGTTCATGGGTTTTGATCTCCCAACCTGGCGTGTATTCACGGTTGTCCATGGGGTCTGAACCATGGGAACTTTATTTCTGGCTTAGAACGAAGGTTCAGTCACGTACACGTCTTTACGTGCCTGCGTGAATTTTCAGTCACGTACACGTCTTTACGTGCCTGCGTGAATTTTCAGTCACGCACACGTCTTTACGTGCCTGCGTGAATTTTTAGTCACGCACACGTCTTTACGTGCCTGCATGAATTTTCAGTCACGCACACGTCTTTACGTGTCTGCATGAATTTTGAGTCACGCTCACGTTCTTACATGAGTACGTGAATTTTTAGTCACGCACACGTTCTTACGTGCGTGCGTGAATTTTTAGTCACGCACACGTTCTTGCGTGTCAGCGTGACATTTTAGTTACGCACACGTCTTTGCGTGCGTGCGTAAATTTTTAGTCACGCACACATTCTTGCGTGTCAGCGTGACATTTTAGTTACGCACACGTCTTTACGTGCGTGCGTGGATTTCTTATCATTTTCCACGCTCACTTTATACGCTCACTTTTCACGCTCACGCTGTACGTGCGTGAGTTACTTTTCACGCTCACGCTGTGCGTGCGTGAGTTACTTTTCACGCTCACACTGTGCGTGCGTGAATTTCTTATCACGCTTTTCACGCTCACGTTATGAGTGCGTGAATTACCCTTCACGCTCACGCTGTGCGTGCCAACGTGAACCACTTTTCACGCTCACGCTGTTTATACGCTCACTCTTACCTACTAGACTTGGCGTGACTTATTGGCCTTAGCATAGACTCGTTGGCGTGACTTCCTGACCTGGGTGTTTCTATTTGTTCTATAATTTATTCATTTAATGGTGGCATGATAGTTCTCCTATTATATCCTTATGCTTTTTGCATGAACTCGATAATCTTAGCATGTTAATGTTTTTGATACATATGGTTATGTAGAACGTGTCCTGTGTCTTGATTGGTTTATGGATACCCAGTAAGACTGGAACTTAACCCTGAGAGTTATAGACTCGACCCCATTTAATACTAATTGACTTTCATGCCTTGTCACCATTAATGACGATGGTTATCTTGCCTAAAATTGATCATGCGTTCCTGGTTGGAACTAAGAGACTGGCTAGTCGTCTTATTGAATTGAATGAATGAGACACGTTCATGTAATGAACTATTGAAATCGACTGGCTGATCCCGAATATTGACATACAGGCACATGCAGGCTTCAATTTTATTTTTTTATTTATTTATTTATTTTACAAAAGCAGTATGAGTACTTTATGGTCAAGGCATGATTACTCCGTGGTTAGATTTGATTGTTGCATTACGCTATGTAAGACCTACAACCTAGCCGCACGGGTATCGTTGTAGAGTTGCGCATATGGTACCCCGTACGAAAGTACTCATTTGAAGGACCATGATCCACGGCATAGGATTTCACTCAACGTAGGGACTATTAAGTTAAATAAAAATAATGCTTGCATGGAGAGAATGGATCCCCGAGTTCTTACATGGCAGCCCTCTTGGGACTAGTAGTGCCCGACAGGCCGGCTGGTTCCCACAGATACTGTAAACCTGCCACACGGGCAGGGAGCGGTATCTGCTTATATTATTATTGTATATTGTATATTGATGACGGGCGTCCCACTAGGACTCGTCTAATTCATGATTTGCGCAATTGATTGACTGGATAGACTAGCCTTGCTCGCACATAGTAAGAACTGAGGAATCCCTATTTGCATAATTCTAGGATAACTTGGGACTCACAATAGCAAGCCGTAGGAGTTGATTGGCCGTTCAAGATAATTTGTTTGTGTACTGTACCTACTCTGTTGCCTAACTGAGATGATCAGAATGTCAGGACATGACGGGCCAACTTCTGTCCTTGTTTGGTTGGGAGGTTGGTTCGAAGTGTCGTGATGTTATGTGAATCCTAGTGAAAAGCAGAGATCTATTATTATATTCTCTTACTTACTGGTTTAATCCTTCATATTGTCCTTTCTTGTGGTACTTGCTATTAGAGGTCTAACCTCTCTGGTTTTGCATGGCCAGATTTAGAGTCGGTTCCCGAGGACTACTTACTTCCACCTCCAAGATGGTCAATACTAGGGGAATGATCGCAGGAGGACTCGAGTGGGTTCCCTTACTCCACCGCTCGTTTTGTTATTTACTTCATACTTAGCCGTTTGGCACGACATGTTAGTCGGATCGTCTTGTACTTACTTTTACATAATTGTAACTAAGTCAGACTGCAGCTGATAACAATTGTGTATATGTTACTATACCATCTGGCTATGTTTTGTAAAGCCAGATCTCAAGAACATTTTGACTAAGCGTTTGGGACGCCTTACTGTTTTATCTTACATGTTCTCTATTCTTGCTTCTTGTTTGAATGATTAAGACAATAGATATGAAGTGACCATAGTAAGACTTTCATGTAGTATGCACCCCCTCGTCTGGTTAGACAGCATTGATCGTATTATACGGTATTCACCTACCCGTAATACGTAGCTGGCTGAGTCATTCCCCCGCTCTCCAGTATTCTGGTTCTGGGGCATGACAAGGTTTTAGTGGTGGCCCATGCAGGTCTGATTTCAGACTTGTGGGGTATTTTGATCTATAGTATGTCTCAATCACATGTGTTCCCTCCTTGATCTCATGATTCGTTATTCTCAACCCTTGCTTGACATTCCGGTATCCTTTGACTTCATTGATCCTTCATGTCCGGTTGTTTGATTGTTCTCTTGTCCCTTTTCTTAGGGGCACTTCGTCCGCATCGGTCAGAGCTGGACAACAGCAGGGGCAACATGGGCAACATGACCAGGTTGGTCAGCAACAAGGGCCAATCTCACCTCAGGAGGTTATCCAAGAAGAAGTGATAGTAGAAGTAGCAGCTGGATCGCAGTATCCGGATGTTCCACCACCACCAACAGTTCCACCTACCCAAGTGGACACACCAGCCCTTCTGGAGATCATGAGAGGAATGATGGCTACTCAGCAACATCAGATGTTGGCCCAGCAGCGCATGCACACTCAGCTACAAGAGCAGAATATGTTGCTCAACCAAGGATTGTAGACGGCTTTGGAAAGAGGAATGAGGACAGATTCAGGAGCATCAGCCAGGTTTTGCAAGTACAACCCCTGCTGTTTCGAGGGCACGGAGGATGCCATCTCAGCAGATGCATGGCTTAAGGATATTGAAGCTATTCTGACAGCAGCTAAGGTACCGGCAGGAGAACGTGTGGATCTAGTGAAGTTGTTACTTCAGGATCTCGCACGTGATTGGTGGGAATCAGAAGAAGTGGGCATCAGACGTTTTGTGGCTTGGGACGATTTCACTGCAAGATTCAAGACCAAGTACTATGGAGTTGTGGCACGGTTTGAGCTACAACAGAAGTTTATCAACCTCAGGCAGGCCGGCAAGACTGTAGATGCTTATGCAGCAGAGTTCTGCAGATTGAGTAGATTCGCCCCAGAGATGGTAGCAACAGAGAGCCAGAGGGCCATGAGGTTTCAGCAAGGGTTTCATCTTGAACTCTTGCAATTGATAGAGGGGCACAATTACCAAACTTTTGACGAAGTATTGACGGTAACTCGAAGGCATGAGATCACCATTCAGAGGCTTGCGGCGAGGACTGGGGGTCAGAAGAAATCC
The DNA here is from genome assembly GCA_029216955.1 of Iris pallida. Lineage (NCBI taxonomy): Eukaryota > Viridiplantae > Streptophyta > Magnoliopsida > Asparagales > Iridaceae > Iris > Iris pallida. The sequence goes on along the minus strand of JANAVB010042217.1, from coordinate 2,715,294 downwards.
CACAGTCAGATTGAAGGAGGAGGGGGAGCAGCGCCCCGAACAACAGCACCATCTACTGGCATTCGTACCCACGATGTGGCGATACGAGGACCAGCACCACCACCCAGGCAGCAGCAACAGCAACAGAGAAAGAACCAACAATCCCCGGTGGACTGCACTTATTGTGGAAAGATGGGGCACACTAGAGATGTGTGTCGGATATTGAATGGACTGTGTCTGATATATGGAAATCCAGACCATCGGGTTACCACATGTCCTATGAATTCGAGGTCAGGAGGACCAGGGTAACAGTTTCCTGCTCTGTCAGCACCAGGGGCAGGCCAGTATCGAGGACCAGCGGTAGCCGTAAGGCCGTTGGCACAGCGTCCGTTAATGCCGCAGGCTCAGATGTTTCGGCAGCAGGGGCCGCCGATGTAGCAACACCAGCATAGACCACCCCAGCATCATCAAGGAAGGGGCCAGCAACAGCATCAGGCTAGGCCGCAGCATGGAAACCAGTAAGAAGGTCGAGGGCAAGCATTCACTCTGTCCTTGGAGGAGGCATTGGCATCGGGAGATATTGTGGCAGGTAACATTCTCGTCGCCTCATATCCCGCGGTAGCATTGTTTGATTCGGGAGCATCCCATTCATTTATATCTGCACAATTTACGACACGACTAGGAATGGAGTTCGAGGCATTGCCAGGGAGGTTGAATATACTCACTGGTAATGGGCTCGTAGGAGTTAGTAGAGTTATTTTAGCATGTAGCGTTGTAGTTTGCGGGCATTCCTTACCCGCCCGGTTGATAGAATTTCCTGTTGGAAATTTCGACGTTATCTTAGGCATGGACTGGCTGAAAGACAGTCATGCGACAATAGACTGTCGTAGAGGGAGTGTATCTTTTGATATTCCAAGCATGAAGCAGTTCACCTTAGTCAGATCAGGGGCAACTCAACAAGAGCAGGGAGTAGTAACGGCTATGGAAGAAGTTCAGATTTCGAAGGTAGTTGAAGAGTTTCTAGACGTATTTCCTGAAGAACTTCCAAGTCTACCACCGGTTAGAGATATTGAGTTCAGTATAGAATTGGCACCAGGAACTAAACCGATATCAGATCGAGTTTACAGAATGGCGGATTCCGAGCAGGCCAAGGTATATCAGCATATAGAGGAACTGAAGGAGAAGAAGTTCATCCAAGCTAGCGTGTCACCATGGGCAGCACCAGTGGTACTTATGGAAAAGAAGGATGGGTCATCCAGATTGTGTATTGACTACAGGAAGCTTAACGCGGCAACAGTGAAGAACAAGTACCCATTATCCAGGATCGATGACTTATTTGATCAGTTGAGCAAAGCTAGAGTTTTCTCCAAGATAGATCTTCGTTCAGGGTACCATCAGGTGAGGGTTCGGAAGGAAGGTATTCCCAAGACAGCATTCAGGTCGAAGTATGGGCATTATGAATTCTTAGTAATGTCGTTTGGTTTGACCAATGCTCCAGCAATATTCATGGATTTGATGAATCGTATCTTTATGCCATACTTAGACCAGTTTGTCGTTGTGTTTCTTGACGACATACTCGTATACTCTGCTAGTGAAGAGGAGCATGAAGACCACCTCAGGAAAGTGTTGCAGGTTCTGAGAGAGAACCAGTTGTATGCCAAGCTCAACAAGTACGAGTTTTAGTCGGATCATATTTTATTTTTGGGTCACATCATATCAGAAGCTGGAGTAGCAGTAGATCCCAAGAAGGTAGAAGCAGTAGAAAGTTGGCCAGTACCCAAGACCGTAGCAGATATGCAGAGTTTCTTGGGATTGGCAGGATATTATAGAAGGTTTGTGTCAGACTTTGCAAGGCTTTCAGCACCCGTGACCCGCTTGACCCGGAAGGATGTACCATTCGTTTGGTCGGCAGAATATCAGGCATCATTTGAGACTTTGAAGCAGAAATTGATATCAGCACCTATTCTTACATTGCCAGTTGGACCCGGAGGTTTTACAGTATATTGTGATGCGTCAGGTAAAGGACTTGGATGTGTCCTTATGCAACATGGGAAGGTGATAGCATATGCATCTAGGCAGCTTCGGGACCACGAGAAGAATTACCCAACTCATGATTCGGAGTTAGCGGCAGTAGTATTTGCTCTGAAGCTATGGAGGCATTACTTATATGGTGACCGAGTGGACATGTACACAGACCATAAAAGTCTAAAGTACATCTTTACTCAGAAGGAACTAAACATGAGGCAGAGAAGATGGTTGGAGTTGATTAAGGATTATGACGTGGAGCTTCAGTATCATCCAGGCAAGGCTAATGTAGTAGCAGACGCTCTCAGCAGAAGAGGCGGCGCATTTATGTTGACAACACAGAGACATATCTTAGAAGACCTTCAGGAGATGGGCATCGAAGTTATACTTCCTAGTGATGTAGGAGTTCTAACAAGTCTGCAAGTTCAATCCGACTTGGTAGGCAGGATCAAGGCAGCTCAGGCACCAGACCCAAGGATTCAGAAGCTTAGGAAAGAATGTGAGTCAGGACTCAGGAAGAAGATGAGAATTCATGAAGATGGTACACTTAGGTTTGGATCACGTCTATGTGTGCCTAGTAGAGATATCAGACAGAAGGTTATGACAGAAGCTCACAGTTCTCAGTATTCTATTCATCCTGGAGGGACCAAGATGTACCAAGATATCAAACAGTATTTCTGGTGGAACGGGATAAAGAGGGAGATAGCCAGATTTGTTTCCCGTTGCTTGGTATGTCAGCAAGTGAAGGCAGAACAGCAGAGGCCAGCTGGGCTATTACAACCGCTTTCTATTCCGGAATAGAAATGGGAGCATAATATAATAGACTTTGTGACCGGTTTACCGAGATCACCAAGTGGTAAGGACGCTATTTGGGTAATAGTGGACCGACTTACGAAGGTAGCACATTTTCTTCCTTTCGGAGTAGGGCAATCTACAGAAAAGTTGGCAGAGTTGTATATGCAACAGATAGTCAGGCAGCATGGAGTCCCTGTCAGTATTGTGTCGGATCAAGATACCCGCTTTATATCATATTTCTGGAAGAGCTTACATCATAGTCTGGGTACCAAGTTAAGATTTAGCACGGCTTACCATCCGCAGACGGATGGGCAATCAGAAAGAACGATTCAGACTTTAGAAGACATGTTACGAGCTTGCACTCTAGATTTTGGAGGGTCTTGGGAGAGTCACCTGCACTTAATCGAGTTCTCATACAACAATAGTTATCAAGCCAGTATCCAGATGGCGCCATTCGAAGCACTATATGGTAAGAAGTGCAGGTCACCGCTTGCATGGGATGATATCGGGGAGAGGAAGATCTTAGGCCCATAAATGATTGTTCAGACGGTTGAAGTGGTTAAGAGAATTAGAGAGCGACTTCGAGTTGCGCAGGACCGACATCGTCATTGGGCGGACCATCATCGTAGGCCGTTAGAGTTCTCTGTTGGAGACCACGTATTCTTGTGGATCTCACATATTCGTGGGGTCATTAGATTTGGCGTTCGCGGGAAATTAAGTCCGCGGTACGTAGGCCCATTTGTTATCCTTGATCGGATAGGCGATGTTGCTTATCGTTTATCCCTCCCGCCTTCGTTATGAGAGGTGTATGACGTGTTTCATGTATCTCAATTACATAGGTATGTATCGGACCCAAGCCATATCCTCGATTATTCTGAGCTGGTTGTTGGTACCAACCTGTCTTACGAGGAACAGCCTGTGTCCATTTTGGACCGAAGAGAGAAGATACTTAAGAACCAAACAATTAGTCTTGTCCGTGTTGCTTGGGGTCATCACTCCTTGGGAGAGTCAACGTGGGAACATGAGGATGATATCCGATCACGGTATCCACACCTATTTGACTCACAAGGTATATCTCTTTCTGTATACCTTGATTGTCCTGATTCTTCATGCTTATCACCTTATGGGTAGAGCTACTTGATATCGTAGAATGATGAATTTACATATATAGTACTTGCTTTTGATATGGTAAAAATGATTGCTTGATCACTAGAATTGCTTGTATTAGTTTAGCTCTGATATTTCTATCCTGCTTGGATTTGAAATTCCGAGGACGGAATTTTTCTAAGGTGGGTAGAGATGTCACTCCCCGTTCCCAGAATGCGTATTTTTATACATGTACAACTCATATATATTTATTTAGTATTTATCATGTATCATCCTGTATTTAAATTCCTTTAATTTCATGTTAATTAATTAACTGCATTTTATTTCCTGTAATTTTATTCCTGTATTTTATTTCTCTGTTTTAGTCTTATGTGGTTCGGCCTAGGTTGGTTTTCTCGGGTTCATGGTGTTTCAATGAATCGAACCCCACCTACCACCACCCTTCATATTTAAGGCCCCATCCCCTTCTCTCTCCTCATAACTCTCCTTCACTATTACTTCTTTTTCTTTCTCACCACTCTCTTCCACCAACCAACAGCAGGCAAGTACATCTTGCTTCTTGCTTCCACTTGGAGAACCATTTTTATGGTTCATTTGTCTTCCTCTCATGATCCTGAGAGAGTTTAGTACTTAGCATTTTGATTTCTTTGGCTTGTTTTTTCTAGATCTAAGTTGTTGTATTCTCGGTTGTTCATGGGTTTTGATCTCCCAACCTGGCATGTATTCTCGGTTGTCCATGGGTTCTGAACCATGGGAACTTCATTTCTGGCTTGGAACGAAGGTTCAGTCACGCACACGTCTTTACGTGCCTGCGTGAATTTTCAGTCACGCACACGTCTTTACGTGCCTGCATGAATTTTCAGTCACGCACACGTCTTTACGTGCCTGCGTGAATTTTTAGTCACGCACACGTCTTTACGTGCCTGCGTGAATTTTCAGTCACGCACACGTCTTTACGTATCTGTGTGAATTTTGAGTCACGCTCACGTTCTTACATGAGTGCGTGAATTTTTAGTCACGCACACATTCTTACGTGCGTACGTGAATTTTTAGTCACGCACACGTTCTTGCGTGTTAGCATGACATTTTAGTTACGCACACGTCTTTGCGTGCGTGCGTGAATTTTTAGTCACGCACACGTTCTTGCGTGTCAGCGTGACATTTTAGTTACGTACACGTGGCGTGGATTTCTTATCATTTTCCACGCTCACTTTATACGCTCACTTTTCACGCTCACGCTGTACGTGCGTGAGTTACTTTTCACGCTCACGCTGTGCGTGCGTGAGTTACTTTTCACGCTCACACTGTGCGTGCGTGAATTTCTTATCACGCTTTTCACGCTCACGTTATGAGTGCGTGAATTACCCTTCACGCTCACGCTGTGCGTGCCAACGTGAACCACTTTTCACGCTCACGCTGTTTATACGCTCACTCTTACCTACTAGACTTGGCGTGACTTGTTGGCCTTAGCATAGACTCGTTGGCGTGACTTCCTGACCTGGGTGTTTCTATTTGTTCTATAATTTATTCATTTAATGGTGGCATGATAGTTCTCCTATTATATCCTTATGCTTTTTGCATGAACTCGATAATCTTAGCATGTTAATGTTTTTGATACATATGGTTATGTAGAACGTGTTCTGTGTCTTGATTGGTTTATGGATACCCAGTAAGACTGGAACTTAACCCTGAGAGTTATAGACTCGACCCCATTTAATACTAATTGACTTTCATGCCTTGTCACCATTAATGACGATGGTTATCTTGACTAAAATTGATCATGCATTCCTGGTTGGAACTAAGAGACTGGCTAGTCGTCTTATTGAATTGAATGAATGAGACACGTTCATGTAATGAACTATTGAAATCGACTGGCTGATCCCGAATATTGACATACAGGCACATGCAGGCTTCAATTTTATTTATTTATTTATTTATTTATTTTACAAAAGTAGCATGAGTACTTTATGGTCAAGGCATGATTACTCCGTGGTTAGATTTGATTGTTGCATTACGCTATGTAAGACCTACAACCTAGCCGTACGGGTATCGTTGTAGAGTTGCGTATATCGTACCCCGTATGAAAGTACTCATTTGAAGGGCCATGATCCACGACATAGGATTTCACTCAACGTAGGGACTATTAAGTTAAATAAAAATAATGATTGCATGGAGAGAATGGATCCCCGAGTTCTTACATGGCAGCCCTCTTGGGACTAGTAGTACCCGACAGGCCGGCTGGTTCCCACAGATACTGTAAACCTGCCAGACGGGCAGGGAGCGGTATCTGCTTATATTATTATTGTATATTGTATATTGATGACGGGCGTCCCGCTGGGACTCGTCTAATTCATGATTGGCGCAATTGATTGACTGGATAGAGTAGCCTTGCTCGCACATAGTAAGAACTGAGGAATCCCTATTTGCATAATTCCAGGATAACTTGGGACTCACAATAGCAAGCCGTAGGAGTTGATTGGCCGTTTAAGATGATTTGTTTGTGTACTGTACCTACTCTGTTGCCTAACTGAGATTATCAGAATGTCAGGACATGACGGGCCAACTTCTGTCCTTGTTTGGTTGGGAGGTTGGTTCGAAGTGTCGTGATGTTATGTGAATCCTAGTGAAAAACAGAGATCTATTATTATATTCTCTTACTTACTGGTTTAATCTTTCATATCGTCCTTCCTTGTGGTACTTGCTATTAGAGGTCTAACCTCTCTGGTTTTGCATGGCCAGATTTAGAGCCGGTTCCCGAGGACTCAACTTACTTCCACCTCCAAGATGGTCAATACTAGGGGAATGATCGCAGGAGGACTCGAGTGGGTTCCCTTACTCCACCGCTCGTTTTGTTATTTACTTCATACTTAGCCGTTTGGCACCGACATGTTAGTCGGATCATCTTGTACTTACTTTTATATAATTGTAACTAAGTCAGACTGCAGCTGATAACAATTGTGTATATGTTACTATACCATCTGGCTATGTTTTGTAAAGCCAGATCTCAAGAACATTTTGACTAAGCGTTTGGGACGCCTTACTGCTTTATCTTACATGTTCTCTATTCTTGCTTCTTGTTTGAATGATTGAGACAATAGATGTGAAGTGACCATAGTAAGACTTTCATGTAGTATGCACCCCCTCGTCTGGTTAGACAGCATTGATCATATTATACGGTATTCACCTACCTGTAATACGTAGCTGGCTGAGTCATTCCCTCGCTCTCCAGTATTCTGGTTCTGGGGCGTGACAATTAATTGGCCTAAATTGACCCGAAAGTTGTACGAAGAAAATGAAGCACAAAATGGAGTGTCTGAGTAGGACACGAAGGTCATGGGTGAAGAGCGTCTCGAGTAGATCAAACATGACAAGTTGGTTTTGAAAAAATGACTAGTCTGGTGCTCCGAAATTAAAAGTCATGGTAACGCGCATATGATGATCAAGGAAAAGAGTGGGAATTCAATTAATAATTAAATGGTCTAATATTGACCCGAACTTGCGCGAAGCAAAAGAGCACAAGGAAACGAGTTCAAGTGGGACAGTATATATCAAAATGAAGATAATCTCGTCTACTACAAACTCCAAGAAGGAAGTTTCCAGAGACTGGCATCCCTGATGCTCTAGAATTCCAAGTCACGGTAAAGAGCATTAAATTAAATAATAATCAAATAATAATATTTATTCAAAATAATTGATTTATAAAAATAATAAAAAAAATAATAAGCCCTAAATTCAGGGGCTTACAAGATTCAGGTATTGATACCATGTTTATCATCCAGTTCGTGCTTTCCATTCATTATCAGGATATATCCTATTTATTGATTCAGTTTATAGACTCATGTTATTTTTGGAGTCTAATCGGACATGTACGCTAGTGGGCTGCAGACCATGACCCATACTTGTTCATTCTTGTTTATTATTATTATTGTGGATTGAGATATAGTTTCGCTGTAGCACCCAGTTTTCTGAAATTGGGGATTTTTGAAAATTTATTATTTTTATTATTAATTAATAGTATTTTAGTCATGATATGATTTTTGGTGATTATTAGTGTGATTAAACCATTTTCTAAGTCATGCTAAGTCATGACTTATGACTTTGTGATTTGGTTAGAATAACTTAGTGTAAACCCTAGTTTTCTCTAACCTAGAAGTTGCCATGACCATGAGAACTTGACCATAGGTTTAGAACATCAAATTAGGGCTTTTTAGCCTAAAGGGTATTTTGGTAATTTACTAGACTTTATTTGAGATTATGTGATTTTTAATATTATTTAATTCTTGTTAAGTACCATGTTAGTCCCTATCCTAGTTAGGCCTAATCTAGGGGTTAGCCACTAACCTAGAAGACTAAGTGTAAATATTTACTTTATGTTGTAAATATCTTAGGATTGAAATATCTTAGATATTGCTTTATAAGATATTTCATGAAACCTAAAGATCTAAGCTACCCTTACCTAGAAGTCAACCTTCCTTAGCTAGGAAGCAAGCCAAAGACACACCCCCCCCCCCCTTGCCATGACCAGCCAAGGCACCCCCTAGCATGCCCCTTCCTATATAATCCATTCCATATAATTTACATGTTTTAAAAACCTAGAAAATTTCCTATTTCCTTAAACCTTCATATCTTCCTCAAAATAGATCCAAACTCATCCTAGTCTTTTGCATTGGGTTCCTACAACCTAGAGGGTGCTAAGGGAGGCTAGCAAGCTGGACACAAGGACTTGGACACCATCAAGTTGAAGGACCCACACCCCCTCTTCTTGATTTTCCTTGGAAATTCACCAAATAGGTATTTTCTCACAAACCTAGTCAAATTCCTGTTTTTCTTTCATAGATGCATTCATATAGGAATAACAATACTGTGGGTAAGGTTTGGTAGGATTTTGATGTGTTTGGTGTCGTATTGGACACGTATCCTACATGTATAGAACCCTAATTATGTACACTGTTTTGGTTCACTGTCATTGTGTTTTAATCACTGTTTTTCCAAAACTTTTTGAACAAAAACCTAGCCTAGCTAACCCCAACCCTAATCCTGTGTCACTGAACACAAGTTGACCTTGTGTCGTGTCCAAAATTGGACACACAGGCTCTCGGGACACAGTGCAGTGCACAGGAAATGTGTCCTGCTACCACAGTGTCCCAACGCACTGTACAAGCCACGTGGACACGCCAAAATTGGCACAGAGCACGGGGCAATGACTGACAGGTCATCCCCAAAGTTTGGGATGACCTCGTGTCGTGTCGGACACGGAATCGTCCCCGCAAGGGTCGTTCTATACACAGTGTACACACACACAGACACTAGACTTTGAACGTATCGTGTCCACTCTACACGACACGTAGACACTTTGTACTGACACGAGCACGAAGCCTATCCATAGGCGAACACATTGGACACAACCACGTGGTGTCACGTGTCCCGTGTCGCGAACACGAGACACGCGAAAACACTGACACGCAGTCTGAACACGTATTTTAGGGCTTCTGATACGTGTGTCGTGTCCCCTCTACACGACACGTGGACACGTATCAGGCCCATGAACACGAAGCCCAACCCTAGGCGCACCTTCGGGCACGAGCACGAGGCCTATGTCGCTTTGTGTCGTGTCCTAGACCACTATTGGTTTTACACTGTAACAGTGTATACTAATTTACCCGTGTGACTTTGAAACCCTGTGGACACGCCGTGTCGTGTCGTGACACCGTGTCAGGCTACTAGGGACCTAGTCTAACCTAGGGGCTATCATTACCAACCGAGCTTAGGTCACCTTAGCTCGATTTAGGTGATGTTTGAGCTAACCCAAATCGGGTTTTCACAGTCCAAATTTCCAGTTTTTTGGGAATTTCCAGTTTTGCAAAATCGATCTTTGAATCGATTTTGTTAATGATTTATGCATTGTATTAGTGTATTTTAGTATGTATATGTGTAGTATATATGTATATGTGAGTGTGGGTGAGATTTGGGAGTTTTTGGTAGTGTATATAGATAGTTATGTATATATACATATGTATGTATATATGTTATGTGTGTGTGTGTTGGGGAGCCAACTTGGTTCCTGATTTCAGGAACCCCTCCCCCTGTCCAGACCTCTCTCCCTCTCTCTCACTGTCTCACTCTCTCTCTCATTCAGTCTCTCTCTCTCTTTCCCTTTGTCTCTCTCTATATATATATAGTATATGTATGAGTTATATATATAGGTATATATATATATATATTGATATATATGTATATTGTATTAGGTCTCTTTATGTATGTATAGTGTATTATAAGTATATGGGTTTGTATTGATATTGGGTGGTGATAGATAGTGTGTATCTATATATATATATGACTCCTAGTTATAGGTTTATATGAAAACCCCATCATTAGCCTATGGTCTAGGATTTCTAGCCAATGGCTTGGGACTAACCCTAATGACCCAAAACCCAACTTGTTGACCCTTGTTGACTAAGGGTTGACCAAAGTCAACCTTAGGTCAAAAGTGACCTAGTTAACCTAGAAATGACTAGGTATGACCTAAAACAACTAGTTTGACTAGTTTGACTAAAACCCTAACTAGTTGACTAGTGTTGACCTAACTTTGACTAGTTTGACTTTAGAGTTGACCAAGAGTTGACTTTTGACCAGATTGACCTAGAATCATGTAGTATGCATTGTATACTCTATTTTTACCATTGTGGATATGTTGTGACCTGTTTTACTCTAAATAGGACTCTGTGACACCAGTTCGGACATCTATTCATATCAGTCATACAGGGTGACAGGCGAGTACATTCTCTGATCTTTTCATGCTTGTTAGGACTTATATTCTTGCTTTAGATTACCTTACATGATGCTGTCACGTCATTATCACGGATTGGTACTATATGGATCTTGTTATGCGATGTTATCTTCCTCGGGGTGCATCAGATACAGTTGTCATGTGCTTTTCACGAACATCTTGTATTTCATGTACACCGCTTTCATGTATACTCTTGTGCAATCTTGTACTCTCATGATCACGCGAGCAAACATGATAAAAACCTCTTGTGCAAAGTAACGTAACTTGACTGGATCCTTGTGTATTGATTGGGGAGGGTGAGTAGGAAATGGTTATGTGATCAAATCCCATCTTGTACAAACTCTTGTGAAATCTTGTGAAATCTTGTATATGTCCTAAGCCCGTTTATATAACCATATCATGCTCTAAATCACAGGTTACCTACAGTTCTTACTTATCGTATATATAGATATTTCCAGTTATCAAATCTCTCTCGTTTTACATATATTCTTTACAGTTCATGTATCTTACGCTATGCATGCTTTACATTTCCCAACCTGATATGAACTGCGTGAGATGTATTGTGCTCGTTCCTGTCCTGACTGGGCCTGTTGAAAATATTACAGATGATGATGGTGACTGTCCTACCTTCTATGGGACACATGAGGGTGGCCTTCAGGAGCCTGAGGAGCATCTAGCTCAGTAGAGGGTGCCTAGTCTAGTCTAGTGTTTACAGTTTTCTTTTTGTATCGGACTGTTCCGATTGTTAGTTGTGACTTAGTTATATTTCAGGTCTTGTACTTATTTGTGTTGGACATCTACTTTGTGTGGTGTGATAACTCTATATATATTCAGTTCTTCCTTTCATCTGATTCCATATCATGTTCTATCTTTATCTTTCCTAGACTTGTATTTGAGATATAGAGTTGAGATGTTCTGTTATACCTCCGTGCGGAGATGACAGGTTTATATGTCTTATTGTTAGATGTTAGTTGTTATAGATGACCTATACAGCGTTCTACCGCCGACACTGCGGCGTAGGCTGGACGTACCCACGTTCTCGTGCCCCTAATCAGGGTGCGGGTCGTGACACGTTTTTGTGGTGGCCCATGCAGGTCGAGAGTCGCATTTGTGCGATTTCGTAGTAGCACGACGACTTAGTTGTACTGCTACGAGCCTGCGATAGAATATAGGAATTAAGGTATTAGGATGAGAGTATACTCAATCACTGTTAGGATTTTATGAGGGATTCCGGGACGACCCTTGAGAATCGTATTTTGAACTTCGATATTGAAAACCCTTTTCCTCTTGTTTTAATTCACCCTCACTCTTTGATGTTTAAGGGATCTTGGACTATTTAACCTTATTCATCATTACCTCCCTTATATTTTGACCTTCTTTACTGCTAATTTAGCCTTAGTTTTGCAAGCTTATATTTTATCGAGCTTGATCACGACATATTTTATTGGGGGCTAGTACCCACTAACATATTGTCTAATCAGGGCCGGTGCATGATGGTCTGATCAACCTATTGCACTTTGGTTCGCTTTCATATATTATTCTACATGGATGGAGCCACTTGCAGGTTCTGTTCTTTCAAATCCATTCCCATCTTGTTTCATTATATCTGTCTTGAAATCCAATTCCATATGCTCCTACCTATTTCTTATGAATTTGACCTGATAGTTCTTTTGATTTTATCTCTTACTTAGGAGTAGGAGTAGGAGTAGCTCTAATTGTTAATATAATCCTTTAGGAATGAATTGATGTATGTGCTATACCTTTGACTTAGAAGAGTAGCTCTAACCATAGAATGGTAAACCTCTTAACCCTATTGATTCATTGTTTTCTTACCTACCTAGTCTAATACCCATAGTCACAGACTATCCCATTTAACCTATCCTTGTACTACTATTGCATCACAACTTCTGGTTTAAATTTAGGCCATTGACCATTCCCACTCTAATTATGATCATCGTAGGCACATTACCATGACTTTTAAATTAGGAGCACAAGACTAGTTGTTTTCTCAAAACCACTTTCACAGGCATGACCTAGACTTGACAACCTACACCCATGACCTTAGTATCCCACTAAGGCATACCATTTTATACTTCAATTGCTTAGTACGACTTTTCTGATACAAGACTTCATCCTAAATTACCCCATAGAGTTACTTTTGATTCCAATTTAAATTGAGGACACCCTTGACCTAAACCAGCCAGCCCAATTTATTGGACATGACCCAGTATAGGTCTACTATCCACATTTTACTTGTTGACCTTGTATGCTGCTAAGTAGTAACTCTGACTTTGATTGTTGAGTGTTTGACCTAGAAGGAGTATGACCATTCTAATTTCGAGGACGAAATTTTCTAAGGAGGGTAGACTTGTAGCACCCAGTTTTCTGAAATTGGGGATTTTTGAAAATTTATTATTTTTATTATTAATTAATAGTATTTTAGTCATGATATGATTTTTGGTGATTATTAGTGTGATTAAACCATTTTCTAAGTCATGCTAAGTCATGACTTATGACTTTGTGATTTGGTTAGAATAACTTAGTGTAAACCCTAGTTTTCTCTAACCTAGAAGTTGCCATGACCATGAGAACTTGACCATAGGTTTAGAACATCAAATTAGGGCTTTTTAGCCTAAAGGGTATTTTGGTAATTTACTAGACTTTATTTGAGATTATGTGATTTTTAATATTATTTAATTCTTGTTAAGTACCATGTTAGTCCCTATCCTAGTTAGGCCTAATCTAGGGGTTAGCCACTAACCTAGAAGACTAAGTGTAAATATTTACTTTATGTTGTAAATATCTTAGGATTGAAATATCTTAGATATTGCTTTATAAGATATTTCATGAAACCTAAAGATCTAAGCTACCCTTACCTAGAAGTCAACCTTCCTTAGCTAGGAAGCAAGCCAAAGACACACCCCCCCCCCCTTGCCATGACCAGCCAAGGCACCCCCTAGCATGCCCCTTCCTATATAATCCATTCCATATAATTTACATGTTTTAAAAACCTAGAAAATTTCCTATTTCCTTAAACCTTCATATCTTCCTCAAAATAGATCCAAACTCATCCTAGTCTTTTGCATTGGGTTCCTACAACCTAGAGGGTGCTAAGGGAGGCTAGCAAGCTGGACACAAGGACTTGGACACCATCAAGTTGAAGGACCCACACCCCCTCTTCTTGATTTTCCTTGGAAATTCACCAAATAGGTATTTTCTCACAAACCTAGTCAAATTCCTGTTTTTCTTTCATAGATGCATTCATATAGGAATAACAATACTGTGGGTAAGGTTTGGTAGGATTTTGATGTGTTTGGTGTCGTATTGGACACGTATCCTACATGTATAGAACCCTAATTATGTACACTGTTTTGGTTCACTGTCATTGTGTTTTAATCACTGTTTTTCCAAAACTTTTGAACAAAAACCTAGCCTAGCTAACCCCAACCCTAATCCTGTGTCACTGAACACAAGTTGACCTTGTGTCGTGTCCAAAATTGGACACACAGGCTCTCGGGACACAGTGCAGTGCACAGGAAATGTGTCCTGCTACCACAGTGTCCCAACGCACTGTACAAGCCACGTGGACACGCCAAAATTGGCACAGAGCACGGGGCAATGACTGACAGGTCATCCCCAAAGTTTGGGATGACCTCGTGTCGTGTCGGACACGGAAATCGTCCCCGCAAGGGTCGTTCTATACACAGTGTACACACACACAGACACTAGACTTTGAACGTATCGTGTCCACTCTACACGACACGTAGACACTTTGTACTGACACGAGCACGAAGCCTATCCATAGGCGAACACATTGGACACAACCACGTGGTGTCACGTGTCCCGTGTCGCGAACACGAGACACGCGAAAACACTGACACGCAGTCTGAACACGTATTTTAGGGCTTCTGATACGTGTGTCGTGTCCCCTCTACACGACACGTGGACACGTATCAGGCCCATGAACACGAAGCCCAACCCTAGGCGCACCTTCGGGCACGAGCACGAGGCCTATGTCGCTTTGTGTCGTGTCCTAGACCACTATTGGTTTTACACTGTAACAGTGTATACTAATTTACCCGTGTGACTTTGAAACCCTGTGGACACGCCGTGTCGTGTCGTGACACCGTGTCAGGCTACTAGGGACCTAGTCTAACCTAGGGGCTATCATTACCAACCGAGCTTAGGTCACCTTAGCTCGATTTAGGTGATGTTTGAGCTAACCCAAATCGGGTTTTCACAGTCCAAATTTCCAGTTTTTTGGGAATTTCCAGTTTTGCAAAATCGATCTTTGAATCGATTTTGTTAATGATTTATGCATTGTATTAGTGTATTTTAGTATGTATATGTGTAGTATATATGTATATGTGAGTGTGGGTGAGATTTGGGAGTTTTTGGTAGTGTATATAGATAGTTATGTATATATATACATATGTATGTATATATGTTATGTGTGTGTGTGTTGGGGAGCCAACTTGGTTCCTGATTTCAGGAACCCCTCCCCCTGTCCAGACCTCTCTCCCTCTCTCTCACTGTCTCACTCTCTCTCTCATTCAGTCTCTCTCTCTCTTTCCCTTTGTCTCTCTCTATATATATATATAGTATATGTATGAGTTATATATATAGGTATATATATATATATATATTGATATATATGTATATTGTATTAGGTCTCTTTATGTATGTATAGTGTATTATAAGTATATGGGTTTGTATTGATATTGGGTGGTGATAGATAGTGTGTATCTATATATATATGACTCCTAGTTATAGGTTTATATGAAAACCCCATCATTAGCCTATGGTCTAGGATTTCTAGCCAATGGCTTGGGACTAACCCTAATGACCCAAAACCCAACTTGTTGACCCTTGTTGACTAAGGGTTGACCAAAGTCAACCTTAGGTCAAAAGTGACCTAGTTAACCTAGAAATGACTAGGTATGACCTAAAACAACTAGTTTGACTAAAACCCTAACTAGTTGACTAGTGTTGACCTAACTTTGACTAGTTTGACTTTAGAGTTGACCAAGAGTTGACTTTTGACCAGATTGACCTAGAATCATGTAGTATGCATTGTATACTCTATTTTTACCATTGTGGATATGTTGTGACCTGTTTTACTCTAAATAGGACTCTGTGACACCAGTTCGGACATCTATTCATATCAGTCATACAGGGTGACAGGCGAGTACATTCTCTGATCTTTTCATGCTTGTTAGGACTTATATTCTTGCTTTAGATTACCTTACATGATGCTGTCACGTCATTATCACGGATTGGTACTATATGGATCTTGTTATGCGATGTTATCTCCCTCGGGGTGCATCAGATACAGTTGTCATGTGCTTTTCACGAACATCTTGTATTTCATGTACACCGCTTTCATGTATACTCTTGTGCAATCTTGTACTCTCATGATCACGCGAGCAAACATGATAAAACCTCTTGTGCAAAGTAACGTAACTTGACTGGATCCTTGTGTATTGATTGGGGAGGGTGAGTAGGAAATGGTTATGTGATCAAATCCCATCTTGTACAAACTCTTGTGAAATCTTGTGAAATCTTGTATATGTCCTAAGCCCGTTTATATAACCATATCATGCTCTAAATCACAGGTTACCTACAGTTCTTACTTATCGTATATATAGATATTTCCAGTTATCAAATCTCTCTCGTTTTACATATATTCTTTACAGTTCATGTATCTTACGCTATGCATGCTTTACATTTCCCAACCTGATATGAACTGCGTGAGATGTATTGTGCTCGTTCCTGTCCTGACTGGGCCTGTTGAAAATATTACAGATGATGATGGTGACTGTCCTACCTTCTATGGGACACATGAGGGTGGCCTTCAGGAGCCTGAGGAGCATCTAGCTCAGTAGAGGGTGCCTAGTCTAGTCTAGTGTTTACAGTTTTCTTTTTGTATCGGACTGTTCCGATTGTTAGTTGTGACTTAGTTATATTTCAGGTCTTGTACTTATTTGTGTTGGACATCTACTTTGTGTGGTGTGATAACTCTATATATATTCAGTTCTTCCTTTCATCTGATTCCATATCATGTTCTATCTTTATCTTTCCTAGACTTGTATTTGAGATATAGAGTTGAGATGTTCTGTTATACCTCCGTGCGGAGATGACAGGTTTATATGTCTTATTGTTAGATGTTAGTTGTTATAGATGACCTATACAGCGTTCTACCGCCGACACTGCGGCGTAGGCTGGACGTACCCACGTTCTCGTGCCCCTAATCAGGGTGCGGGTCGTGACACGTTTTTGTGGTGGCCCATGCAGGTCGAGAGTCGCATTTGTGCGATTTCGTAGTAGCACGACGACTTAGTTGTACTGCTACGAGCCTGCGATAGAATATAGGAATTAAGGTATTAGGATGAGAGTATACTCAATCACTGTTAGGATTTTATGAGGGATTCCGGGACGACCCTTGAGAATCGTATTTTGAACTTCGATATTGAAAACCCTTTTCCTCTTGTTTTAATTCACCCTCACTCTTTGATGTTTAAGGGATCTTGGACTATTTAACCTTATTCATCATTACCTCCCTTATATTTTGACCTTCTTTACTGCTAATTTAGCCTTAGTTTTGCAAGCTTATATTTTATCGAGCTTGATCACGACATATTTTATTGGGGGCTAGTACCCACTAACATATTGTCTAATCAGGGCCGGTGCATGATGGTCTGATCAACCTATTGCACTTTGGTTCGCTTTCATATATTATTCTACATGGATGGAGCCACTTGCAGGTTCTGTTCTTTCAAATCCATTCCCATCTTGTTTCATTATATCTGTCTTGAAATCCAATTCCATATGCTCCTACCTATTTCTTATGAATTTGACCTGATAGTTCTTTTGATTTTATCTCTTACTTAGGAGTAGGAGTAGGAGTAGCTCTAATTGTTAATATAATCCTTTAGGAATGAATTGATGTATGTGCTATACCTTTGACTTAGAAGAGTAGCTCTAACCATAGAATGGTAAACCTCTTAACCCTATTGATTCATTGTTTTCTTACCTACCTAGTCTAATACCCATAGTCACAGACTATCCCATTTAACCTATCCTTGTACTACTATTGCATCACAACTTCTGGTTTAAATTTAGGCCATTGACCATTCCCACTCTAATTATGATCATCGTAGGCACATTACCATGACTTTTAAATTAGGAGCACAAGACTAGTTGTTTTCTCAAAACCACTTTCACAGGCATGACCTAGACTTGACAACCTACACCCATGACCTTAGTATCCCACTAAGGCATACCATTTTATACTTCAATTGCTTAGTACGACTTTTCTGATACAAGACTTCATCCTAAATTACCCCATAGAGTTACTTTTGATTCCAATTTAAATTGAGGACACCCTTGACCTAAACCAGCCAGCCCAATTTATTGGACATGACCCAGTATAGGTCTACTATCCACATTTTACTTGTTGACCTTGTATGCTGCTAAGTAGTAACTCTGACTTTGATTGTTGAGTGTTTGACCTAGAAGGAGTATGACCATTCTAATTTCGAGGACGAAATTTTCTAAGGAGGGTAGACTTGTAGCACCCAGTTTTCTGAAATTGGGGATTTTTGAAAATTTATTATTTTTATTATTAATTAATAGTATTTTAGTCATGATATGATTTTTGGTGATTATTAGTGTGATTAAACCATTTTCTAAGTCATGCTAAGTCATGACTTATGACTTTGTGATTTGGTTAGAATAACTTAGTGTAAACCCTAGTTTTCTCTAACCTAGAAGTTGCCATGACCATGAGAACTTGACCATAGGTTTAGAACATCAAATTAGGGCTTTTTAGCCTAAAGGGTATTTTGGTAATTTACTAGACTTTATTTGAGATTATGTGATTTTTAATATTATTTAATTCTTGTTAAGTACCATGTTAGTCCCTATCCTAGTTAGGCCTAATCTAGGGGTTAGCCACTAACCTAGAAGACTAAGTGTAAATATTTACTTTATGTTGTAAATATCTTAGGATTGAAATATCTTAGATATTGCTTTATAAGATATTTCATGAAACCTAAAGATCTAAGCTACCCTTACCTAGAAGTCAACCTTCCTTAGCTAGGAAGCAAGCCAAAGACACACCCCCCCCCCTTGCCATGACCAGCCAAGGCACCCCCTAGCATGCCCCTTCCTATATAATCCATTCCATATAATTTACATGTTTTAAAAACCTAGAAAATTTCCTATTTCCTTAAACCTTCATATCTTCCTCAAAATAGATCCAAACTCATCCTAGTCTTTTGCATTGGGTTCCTACAACCTAGAGGGTGCTAAGGGAGGCTAGCAAGCTGGACACAAGGACTTGGACACCATCAAGTTGAAGGACCCACACCCCCTCTTCTTGATTTTCCTTGGAAATTCACCAAATAGGTATTTTCTCACAAACCTAGTCAAATTCCTGTTTTTCTTTCATAGATGCATTCATATAGGAATAACAATACTGTGGGTAAGGTTTGGTAGGATTTTGATGTGTTTGGTGTCGTATTGGACACGTATCCTACATGTATAGAACCCTAATTATGTACACTGTTTTGGTTCACTGTCATTGTGTTTTAATCACTGTTTTTCCAAAACTTTTTGAACAAAAACCTAGCCTAGCTAACCCCAACCCTAATCCTGTGTCACTGAACACAAGTTGACCTTGTGTCGTGTCCAAAATTGGACACACAGGCTCTCGGGACACAGTGCAGTGCACAGGAAATGTGTCCTGCTACCACAGTGTCCCAACGCACTGTACAAGCCACGTGGACACGCCAAAATTGGCACAGAGCACGGGGCAATGACTGACAGGTCATCCCCAAAGTTTGGGATGACCTCGTGTCGTGTCGGACACGAAATCGTCCCCGCAAGGGTCGTTCTATACACAGTGTACACACACACAGACACTAGACTTTGAACGTATCGTGTCCACTCTACACGACACGTAGACACTTTGTACTGACACGAGCACGAAGCCTATCCATAGGCGAACACATTGGACACAACCACGTGGTGTCACGTGTCCCGTGTCGCGAACACGAGACACGCGAAAACACTGACACGCAGTCTGAACACGTATTTTAGGGCTTCTGATACGTGTGTCGTGTCCCCTCTACACGACACGTGGACACGTATCAGGCCCATGAACACGAAGCCCAACCCTAGGCGCACCTTCGGGCACGAGCACGAGGCCTATGTCGCTTTGTGTCGTGTCCTAGACCACTATTGGTTTTACACTGTAACAGTGTATACTAATTTACCCGTGTGACTTTGAAACCCTGTGGACACGCCGTGTCGTGTCGTGACACCGTGTCAGGCTACTAGGGACCTAGTCTAACCTAGGGGCTATCATTACCAACCGAGCTTAGGTCACCTTAGCTCGATTTAGGTGATGTTTGAGCTAACCCAAATCGGGTTTTCACAGTCCAAATTTCCAGTTTTTTGGGAATTTCCAGTTTTGCAAAATCGATCTTTGAATCGATTTTGTTAATGATTTATGCATTGTATTAGTGTATTTTAGTATGTATATGTGTAGTATATATGTATATGTGAGTGTGGGTGAGATTTGGGAGTTTTTGGTAGTGTATATAGATAGTTATGTATATATATACATATGTATGTATATATGTTATGTGTGTGTGTGTTGGGGAGCCAACTTGGTTCCTGATTTCAGGAACCCCTCCCCCTGTCCAGACCTCTCTCCCTCTCTCTCACTGTCTCACTCTCTCTCTCATTCAGTCTCTCTCTCTCTTTCCCTTTGTCTCTCTCTATATATATATATAGTATATGTATGAGTTATATATATAGGTATATATATATATATATATTGATATATATGTATATTGTATTAGGTCTCTTTATGTATGTATAGTGTATTATAAGTATATGGGTTTGTATTGATATTGGGTGGTGATAGATAGTGTGTATCTATATATATATGACTCCTAGTTATAGGTTTATATGAAAACCCCATCATTAGCCTATGGTCTAGGATTTCTAGCCAATGGCTTGGGACTAACCCTAATGACCCAAAACCCAACTTGTTGACCCTTGTTGACTAAGGGTTGACCAAAGTCAACCTTAGGTCAAAAGTGACCTAGTTAACCTAGAAATGACTAGGTATGACCTAAAACAACTAGTTTGACTAAAACCCTAACTAGTTGACTAGTGTTGACCTAACTTTGACTAGTTTGACTTTAGAGTTGACCAAGAGTTGACTTTTGACCAGATTGACCTAGAATCATGTAGTATGCATTGTATACTCTATTTTTACCATTGTGGATATGTTGTGACCTGTTTTACTCTAAATAGGACTCTGTGACACCAGTTCGGACATCTATTCATATCAGTCATACAGGGTGACAGGCGAGTACATTCTCTGATCTTTTCATGCTTGTTAGGACTTATATTCTTGCTTTAGATTACCTTACATGATGCTGTCACGTCATTATCACGGATTGGTACTATATGGATCTTGTTATGCGATGTTATCTCCCTCGGGGTGCATCAGATACAGTTGTCATGTGCTTTTCACGAACATCTTGTATTTCATGTACACCGCTTTCATGTATACTCTTGTGCAATCTTGTACTCTCATGATCACGCGAGCAAACATGATAAAAACCTCTTGTGCAAAGTAACGTAACTTGACTGGATCCTTGTGTATTGATTGGGGAGGGTGAGTAGGAAATGGTTATGTGATCAAATCCCATCTTGTACAAACTCTTGTGAAATCTTGTGAAATCTTGTATATGTCCTAAGCCCGTTTATATAACCATATCATGCTCTAAATCACAGGTTACCTACAGTTCTTACTTATCGTATATATAGATATTTCCAGTTATCAAATCTCTCTCGTTTTACATATATTCTTTACAGTTCATGTATCTTACGCTATGCATGCTTTACATTTCCCAACCTGATATGAACTGCGTGAGATGTATTGTGCTCGTTCCTGTCCTGACTGGGCCTGTTGAAAATATTACAGATGATGATGGTGACTGTCCTACCTTCTATGGGACACATGAGGGTGGCCTTCAGGAGCCTGAGGAGCATCTAGCTCAGTAGAGGGTGCCTAGTCTAGTCTAGTGTTTACAGTTTTCTTTTTGTATCGGACTGTTCCGATTGTTAGTTGTGACTTAGTTATATTTCAGGTCTTGTACTTATTTGTGTTGGACATCTACTTTGTGTGGTGTGATAACTCTATATATATTCAGTTCTTCCTTTCATCTGATTCCATATCATGTTCTATCTTTATCTTTCCTAGACTTGTATTTGAGATATAGAGTTGAGATGTTCTGTTATACCTCCGTGCGGAGATGACAGGTTTATATGTCTTATTGTTAGATGTTAGTTGTTATAGATGACCTATACAGCGTTCTACCGCCGACACTGCGGCGTAGGCTGGACGTACCCACGTTCTCGTGCCCCTAATCAGGGTGCGGGTCGTGACACGTTTTTGTGGTGGCCCATGCAGGTCGAGAGTCGCATTTGTGCGATTTCGTAGTAGCACGACGACTTAGTTGTACTGCTACGAGCCTGCGATAGAATATAGGAATTAAGGTATTAGGATGAGAGTATACTCAATCACTGTTAGGATTTTATGAGGGATTCCGGGACGACCCTTGAGAATCGTATTTTGAACTTCGATATTGAAAACCCTTTTCCTCTTGTTTTAATTCACCCTCACTCTTTGATGTTTAAGGGATCTTGGACTATTTAACCTTATTCATCATTACCTCCCTTATATTTTGACCTTCTTTACTGCTAATTTAGCCTTAGTTTTGCAAGCTTATATTTTATCGAGCTTGATCACGACATATTTTATTGGGGGCTAGTACCCACTAACATATTGTCTAATCAGGGCCGGTGCATGATGGTCTGATCAACCTATTGCACTTTGGTTCGCTTTCATATATTATTCTACATGGATGGAGCCACTTGCAGGTTCTGTTCTTTCAAATCCATTCCCATCTTGTTTCATTATATCTGTCTTGAAATCCAATTCCATATGCTCCTACCTATTTCTTATGAATTTGACCTGATAGTTCTTTTGATTTTATCTCTTACTTAGGAGTAGGAGTAGGAGTAGCTCTAATTGTTAATATAATCCTTTAGGAATGAATTGATGTATGTGCTATACCTTTGACTTAGAAGAGTAGCTCTAACCATAGAATGGTAAACCTCTTAACCCTATTGATTCATTGTTTTCTTACCTACCTAGTCTAATACCCATAGTCACAGACTATCCCATTTAACCTATCCTTGTACTACTATTGCATCACAACTTCTGGTTTAAATTTAGGCCATTGACCATTCCCACTCTAATTATGATCATCGTAGGCACATTACCATGACTTTTAAATTAGGAGCACAAGACTAGTTGTTTTCTCAAAACCACTTTCACAGGCATGACCTAGACTTGACAACCTACACCCATGACCTTAGTATCCCACTAAGGCATACCATTTTATACTTCAATTGCTTAGTACGACTTTTCTGATACAAGACTTCATCCTAAATTACCCCATAGAGTTACTTTTGATTCCAATTTAAATTGAGGACACCCTTGACCTAAACCAGCCAGCCCAATTTATTGGACATGACCCAGTATAGGTCTACTATCCACATTTTACTTGTTGACCTTGTATGCTGCTAAGTAGTAACTCTGACTTTGATTGTTGAGTGTTTGACCTAGAAGGAGTATGACCATTCTAATTTCGAGGACGAAATTTTCTAAGGAGGGTAGACTTGTAGCACCCAGTTTTCTGAAATTGGGGATTTTTGAAAATTTATTATTTTTATTATTAATTAATAGTATTTTAGTCATGATATGATTTTTGGTGATTATTAGTGTGATTAAACCATTTTCTAAGTCATGCTAAGTCATGACTTATGACTTTGTGATTTGGTTAGAATAACTTAGTGTAAACCCTAGTTTTCTCTAACCTAGAAGTTGCCATGACCATGAGAACTTGACCATAGGTTTAGAACATCAAATTAGGGCTTTTTAGCCTAAAGGGTATTTTGGTAATTTACTAGACTTTATTTGAGATTATGTGATTTTTAATATTATTTAATTCTTGTTAAGTACCATGTTAGTCCCTATCCTAGTTAGGCCTAATCTAGGGGTTAGCCACTAACCTAGAAGACTAAGTGTAAATATTTACTTTATGTTGTAAATATCTTAGGATTGAAATATCTTAGATATTGCTTTATAAGATATTTCATGAAACCTAAAGATCTAAGCTACCCTTACCTAGAAGTCAACCTTCCTTAGCTAGGAAGCAAGCCAAAGACACACCCCCCCCCCTTGCCATGACCAGCCAAGGCACCCCCTAGCATGCCCCTTCCTATATAATCCATTCCATATAATTTACATGTTTTAAAAACCTAGAAAATTTCCTATTTCCTTAAACCTTCATATCTTCCTCAAAATAGATCCAAACTCATCCTAGTCTTTTGCATTGGGTTCCTACAACCTAGAGGGTGCTAAGGGAGGCTAGCAAGCTGGACACAAGGACTTGGACACCATCAAGTTGAAGGACCCACACCCCCTCTTCTTGATTTTCCTTGGAAATTCACCAAATAGGTATTTTCTCACAAACCTAGTCAAATTCCTGTTTTTCTTTCATAGATGCATTCATATAGGAATAACAATACTGTGGGTAAGGTTTGGTAGGATTTTGATGTGTTTGGTGTCGTATTGGACACGTATCCTACATGTATAGAACCCTAATTATGTACACTGTTTTGGTTCACTGTCATTGTGTTTTAATCACTGTTTTTCCAAAACTTTTTGAACAAAAACCTAGCCTAGCTAACCCCAACCCTAATCCTGTGTCACTGAACACAAGTTGACCTTGTGTCGTGTCCAAAATTGGACACACAGGCTCTCGGGACACAGTGCAGTGCACAGGAAATGTGTCCTGCTACCACAGTGTCCCAACGCACTGTACAAGCCACGTGGACACGCCAAAATTGGCACAGAGCACGGGGCAATGACTGACAGGTCATCCCCAAAGTTTGGGATGACCTCGTGTCGTGTCGGACACGGAATCGTCCCCGCAAGGGTCGTTCTATACACAGTGTACACACACACAGACACTAGACTTTGAACGTATCGTGTCCACTCTACACGACACGTAGACACTTTGTACTGACACGAGCACGAAGCCTATCCATAGGCGAACACATTGGACACAACCACGTGGTGTCACGTGTCCCGTGTCGCGAACACGAGACACGCGAAAACACTGACACGCAGTCTGAACACGTATTTTAGGGCTTCTGATACGTGTGCATCCCATCGGGTCACTATCAAGAAGATCAGAAAGTACCCGGATCATAAATCACAGAAATCAGAAACCATTTTAGTCATAAGCAATTCATCAAAAATCGTGCCAGGTCGTGTTGGGTCAAGCAGTCGTGTCATGTGAAACAAGATCTCAAAACTCCAATCCATAGAAGAGAAGCCAAGCCTAGAGGATTAAAACAAAATCAACATGGACAATGGATTGCGCAGGGGTTAGAGTGCGCAAGGGATGAACTGCGCGAGAGTTGGATCGCGCAGGGGCTGGACTGCGCTGGGTCAAGCGCGCAGGGAAAAGGATTGCGCTAGGTCAGATTGCGCAGAAGATGAACTGCGCAAGAGCTGAGCCGCGCTGAGTCGGGTTGCACAGGGATCGGATTGCGCACACACTGGATTGCGCACACACCGGATTGTGCGGAGAATGGATTGCGCCAGGGCGAGCTGCGCTGGCTGGATTGCGCCAAAACGAGCTGCACGAGGCTAGATTGCGCCAGCACTAAAGAGTGCTGGTCTAATTGGTTTGTGCCAGCGCTAAAGAGCGCTGGAATGGATTGCGCTCGGGAACAGGGGTCTTCTTCCCCAAACCGAGAGAAAAAGCCATGGAACTCAGAAATTCCAGGGACCACAACTAGGTCAAAACAAATCCAAATCCAACTTTGCAAGGGTCTAAATTGTGTAAAATTCAATTCTCTTCCACATAGAATAATCAAAACATGAAAATAAACAAGTTTCATAGATCAAATCTACCAAAATCCAAAAATACTTCAAACCTAGATCTACAAAATTCCAAGCTCCAAATGGAGAAAATCCAAGTTCTAATGTTGCTCAAAATGAGCTAATAAAACTAATAGACAAATAAAATGTAGCCCTCAAGTGATAGCAAGATGCACTTGCCTAGGTTGGTGGTGGTGGTGGAGAGGAAGAAGCTTGAGGAAGAAGATGAAGAAAATAATAAGGAGAGAGAGAGAGAAGTTGATATTTATAATAGGGTGGGGTTCTCCATGTTAAACCAAAATAGACCAAACCAAAATAAACCAAGGTGAACAAAGTCAAGGCCAATAAACTCTCTCTCTAGCAATTTAAACCAAATGAACCATGAAATAAACCCAGCCTCACTAATCCAAAATAAACCAATGAACCATTAAAACCAATTGAACTATCAATGCTAATTAAAACCAAGCCAATACAAAATAAACCAAGTTAACTAATCATGACTAAAATACAATATGGGTCCAAAATACGCATACGTACTCTAAATACGTATCACGAATTTGGGACATTATAATTTTTCTTCCTTGCCTTCCCATACCCTTGATTCTCGTCCCTTCCTATTTCGGGGTAACGAACGATCGTGCTGTCTAGAATTTATCAGAAGTTCTTAAGTTATAGTATAATATTGCTTAACTATTGAATACTTGGTTGTTTATAGATATGAGGGATTATAGATGCCGTATGCCCTAGATATCTGCCGGTAGAATTATTAGCAACTAGTTAGAAGATCATAAGACTTTAGTGATCGTATTTTGAGGAGTAGTGTGACCAAAGGTGGGTAGAAGTTCTCAAGTATTCGGAGTGATGAAATGACTAAAGAATTTTACAAAATATTTTGAGAAATTAAATTTGAGGAGATTAAGGTAATAGTAGACTTTGATTTGTAAGGAATAGTTACGAATTAGAATTTCGAGGACGAAATTATTTTTAAGGTGGGTAGATTTGTAGCCTCCCTTCCGAAATTTTTTTGAAATATTTTTTATTATTTATTTGATTTGAATAGTGATTTTAGATATTTTTTTAAATAATTATTTGATTAATTATTACGGTAGATGACTTTATCCATGGGTGAGTTTTGAATTACCAGACGACTAGGAATCATAGCACGGATAGTGCAGTGAGATGCCTTGACTAGTGTACTAGCCATGTCAGGGAAGGCTGAGCCATAGTGATGTCCTAACTAGGAAAACCAGGCTAAGTTGTGACATGACCCTATAAATAATCTAATTATTTAACTATTATTATATTGTGGACTTGTAGGAGACCAGGCTGCACCAATTTAGTCCGAACTGGACCCAAACCAAATCTGAACCCGGGTAGGCATGTAGTGAGATCAAATACATCCTGTAGACATATTTCAAGTAAATGCAATGCCTATTATTGGTTTTTGTATTTTGTTATTATTATTATTGTTATTGGTATTGTTGATAAATTGAAGGGATTTATTGTTGATGCTATAATATAAAATATCTTTATTATTGACTACTTGTGTTCTCAGGAAAATATATATTATTGTAGGACTACTTATAATAGAATATATATTTATAGATTATTATGACTATTATTTTTTGTTATTTATTTATTATTTTTGATTGGAGTTTCATATGAAGCATATGATAAATTTCTATGCTAAAGGATTATTAAATTTATCTTTATAATCATCTTAATGTTTTGATTGAAATGGCTACAGTAGAAGGATTGAATAATAATAATTATGGTAATTATGACTTTATTAGCAACCATAGTTTTAGTATTATAGTGATCACTAATAGTAATTAATTAGTATATATGATAATAAGTTGGAGCAATTTGAAGGCCTGAAACAACCGAGCCCAAGCCCAGCTGAGCCCAAGCCCAGTCGGGCCAGCCCACATACCATTGCAGTCGAACAACACAGCAAAAGAACCTGACCCAAATGTTTAACTAAACCCCAGCCCTGTTCCCAGCATAAACAAACCCCCATAGAGCCGGCTTAGCCCAGCATGCCCAATCCGCAGACCATCTCCTCCCCTGTGCAGCAAGCAAGGCCCAGCCAACTATTAGCTGCCCGACCCCAAGTCCCCACAGCAGCGTGTAGATAAACCAGACTTATAAAAGAAGATCGAGACCGAGAGGGAGAGAGGTGTTTCCTGAAAACCCTAGCCGTGCCCCACCCTCCTAGCATCTGGGCAAGCCTTTCTGGTCATCTGCGCATCGCCCCCACGCCTGAGCGCCGCCACAACATCTCCCAGGTCGTTGTGGATCACCTGCGCGCAAGTCGCCGCGAACAGGGGAAGCCCTGTTTTAAACTCGGCCAAGCACTGTTCAGGTACCAACTTCGTATTCCGATTTCTCCTCTGATACTATATTACTTCGAGTTAAGTCCCATGGAAACCAAGTATAACCCTCTTGAATTCCCACCAAGGGGATTCGAACACGACAGCTCGACCCTCCCGCGAATTCGACGCAAAGTCGACGATTTCTGTTCAAAAAACAGAGCCTAGAATTACTCCAAACCCTTACTTGAGAAGCCAGTTTTTGAACCCAATTTTAGGATTTTCGAAAATATGAATGAAAACAGTCAAAGACATTATATACGAGACTGAAACGCACCTGTTAGATCGACTTCTCGAATTTCATGCATAAAGTTATGCATTATTAAAGATTCCCGAAAAATTATAATTTCAAAACTAAAAATTCTAGAAAATCCTTTGATACGACGTGCGTCCCGCCAATCCGGGCGACGTGGTCGCGAAACCGAAAGCATCAAAAGGTGCGTATCAGCTTCATAGACGTGTGGACTTTGACGGAATTCAAATTGGTTACGTGTGCGCGATGAATTTGATACGTATCCGTCAAAATTTACCGTATCGACCTATGTGCAAATTTTCCAATTACTTTGTACACGTACGTCAGATTAAGACGAAACTTGTGCCAACAGGACCGTATCGTTTTTCTGGTCCTGTATGCCAAGTTTGGTCCGATTCTGAGACAGTTGATCGGATCGCCGTTTTGCGGACCCTACGATCCGATTCAATGGACGATTTTGTGCGCGGCCCACCGGAATCCAAAATTGGACATATCGTTGGGTTCGTATCATCAAAATAAATCCATAGACATATAGTTTGACGATTTTAGAGACCATTGACTCTGGCATATTTTTTGGTGCAAAGCGGGTCCAACGGTGGACACCGTTTTGGTCCAAAATTACCGTTTTGCCTCTGTATCCAGAATTGGACTTAAGGACAAGCAATCCTAGCTAATTTGACTATTCTAAGACTGTTGGCATTGTCTGTTTCAGCTTTCGGAGACAGTTGTGAGGATTTAGACTTTATGGCTTAGCAGTGACTATTTTGTGGGGTCTGCGTGCAACCTCCAGGCAAGATACCTTACCTCCCTCTATAGTTTATTTATGCATATTTCTACTATTATATAGTTTTACTAGTTGATTATTGACATGTAATTTGTACATCGTGCATGCTAGTATGTACATATAGTCCTTGTTTACAGTTAGCTTGTAGTTCATATTGGATATACATGTATAGCTCTTGTTTATAGTTAATTTTGTATTTCATATTGGATTGGTTCACTCGTGTATCTTGATTGGGTCGTGTCGTGTCATCACTGTACTTGGACTGAGTCGCATCGTGTCATAGGATGAATAAGTCACAATAGAACTGTTGTACCTTGAATTTTTGAAGCTAACCTGCGAGTCCACACTAGAGACGAGAGTTAGTAGTTATCTGTGTCTTAAGCTAACCTGCGAGTCCACACTAGGGACGAAGGTTAGTAGTATATGGTTCACACCTGCGAGTCCACACTAGGGACGAGGGTGATGCTAGCCTGCGAGTCCACACTAGGTACGAGGATTAGTAGTATATGGTTCACACCTGCGAGTCCACACTAGGGGCGAGGGTGATGCTAGCCTGCGAGTCCACACTAGGGACGAGGGTTAGTAGTATATGGTTCACACCTGCGAGTCCACACTAGGGGCGAGGGTGATGCTAGCCTGCGAGCCCACACTAGGGGCGAGAGTTAGTAGTTGTTCAAACCTGCGAGTCCATACTAGGGGCGAGGGTTTGAGTATTCGATTTTGTTATCCGTTGACATCGTGTTCTCTTGCTCTTCTTCAGCAGTTCGGTTATGCGTAGTGGTTCTCCCAGTCGTGTATAGTCGTATTTTTGTGTTGATTGATCTTTTTCTGTTTATTTCCTGTATTTTCTTTATTGCATGATAAACTGCAAGATAGGAATGTTTTTATGTATCTTGCTATGTCCCCTGAGGACCTGATGGTCTCTTCAGGTTAGTTATTGCGTGGAGTTAGGTATCAGCTCTGGATGGCGAATGATTATAACACTTGTGGGGTCCAGATGTTTACGATATTGCTTGCGAGATTTAGGTATTGATACCATGTTTATCATCCAGTTCGTGCTTTTCTTTCATTATCAGGATATATCCTATTTATTGATTCAGTTTATAGACTCATGTTATTTTTGGAGTCTAATCAGACATGTACGCTAGTGGGCTGCAGACCACGACCCATACTTGTTCATTCTTGTTTATTATTCTTATTGTGGATTGAGATATAGTTTCGCCTTGCCATGGTTAGGCCCATTGCCATAGCCGTGACAGCGTTTACGTATTCGAGACGGGCTGAAGTCCGCTTGATGCGTAGCTGTCACCCTCATTTCCCGTATTTCCCGTATTTCGTATTTATACTCGTATCTGGATTTTTGCATGTATTTTTATTTTTCTCAACTGGTGGAATTTTGGTATTTCTCGTATTTTAGGTTTTGTCATGGCTCGGTTTTAATTGGTTTGAGTTGGTTTGGTTTGGTTTAATGTGTATTGGAATACCTTAGCCTATGCACCACCTTCATTCCACCACATCCCACCCTCTTTATAATCCCCACCTAACACTCTCTCTCTTCATTACCTCCTCCATTAATTTCTTCTTCTTCTTCTTCTTCTTCCTCCACACCACCCTCCACACCCATAGGCAAGTGCAACTTGCTTCTACATGAGAATCCTATTTTATTTGTCCATTTGCTAGATTAGGACATGGTGATCAACTTTAGAACTTGGCATTTTGTGATTTAGAGTCTCTATTGTTCTAGATCTAAGTTTTCTTTATTTTCAGATTTACATGGTTTTGATCCATTTAAGTTGGATTTTTATGGGTTTTGATGTTTCTATGTGGAAGAGAATTCAATTTCACCCAAGTTGGAACTTTAGAAATCCGGATTTGGAGTTCGGATGGCCAAGTTATGAACTTTGAAGCTTGGGTTCAACCAGGGAGTTCTTGCTGTTTGGAGAAGACAGTGAGCAGTGTGTAGAGCTTCTTAGCTTACGCCACTGAGCTGCGCGCGCTCTTTAGCACTGCGTACGCAGACTTGGTTACGCTTCCTGTTGGAAGCGTGTCTCTGGGGTACGCTTCCTGTTGGAAGCGTGTCTCTTGCGTACGCAGACTTGAGTGTGCCTTGGTACGCAGACTTGAGTGTGCCTTGGTACGCAGACTTGAGTGTGCCTTGGTACGCAGACTTGAGTGTGCCTTGGTACGCAGACTTGAGTGTGCCTTGGTACGCAGACTTGAGCGAGTCCTGGTACGCAGACTTGAGCGTACGCATGACCTGAGCGTACGTTTTCCCCTACGTGCGTGCTTTTGTGCGTACGCTGCTCTCCTGCGTGCGTGCTTTTGTGCGTACGCTGCTTCCCCCTGACCCCCTTGCTTAACCCATTGGCTCTTGGAGTATTGGTTTTATTTCTCGACTTGGTTTCTCTTTTGTGGATTGGGTTTTTCTGAGATCTGTTCAACACAGTACGACTATCTTGACCCGACACGGCCTAACACGATTTTTAAGTAATTGTTTGTGACTAGTACGGTTTTTGGGATTTTCTGTGAATTATGATCCTGGTATCCTCTGATCTCCTTGCTAGTGACCCGTAGTGGTGCACTCCTGATATAATAACCTGACATGACCTGATAGTGGACCATCATGGCACACTCCTGACAAGTACACTTGGCATGATAACCTGACCTGATATATCTTGAATAGCTGTTGCGACGGCTACCTGACATGACCTGACCTGTATAAGTAACCTGGACACCGTGGGCGATTGTGCTTGTACAAATAATCCAGTCCTGTCTTGCATCATGTCTAGGAGGGGACTCTCGAGTACCACGGTCAGGAGTACCTACTGAAATGGACTAAGGTTAATGACTAGTATAATTCACTAGACATGAAGAGATGTTCTCCAGTTACAGGCGATCCCGTTATCCCGGTCGCAAATGTTTGGACTTGTAGCCTGCCGACGAGTAGGGCACATTT
Organism: Iris pallida; assembly: GCA_029216955.1. Taxonomy (NCBI): domain Eukaryota; kingdom Viridiplantae; phylum Streptophyta; class Magnoliopsida; order Asparagales; family Iridaceae; genus Iris; species Iris pallida. Next base: position 2,683,193 of record JANAVB010042217.1, on the reverse strand, counting down.
CCAGCCCACTGTTATGTGGGGCACCCACCATTGTCACTTAAATGATTGAACTCTATTGTCACTCTAACGTATTGAACTCTCTAAATTGTTACTATAATGTTCGCCTGGATAACCTGGATAGCTGCAGGGCCTGTGACTACTTGGAGCATCTCATTGCATCTTGCTAGTAACTAGGATTGTGATAACCCTAGTTAGTTAATGTAGAAAGCCGTAGGCAATGATTGGCCGTGATTAATTGGATGGAGTCTAGTCCAGTATGGTATTGTCTAGAAGTGATTGATTGCAAGATTGTACCAGAATGATTGAATAATTGTCACTCCAGATTGTTACTATAATGATTGTACCCTATTGTTACTCTAGCATATTGCACTCTTCATTGTCACTTTTATCATTGTACCCTCTCATTTTTACCTTAATGATTGTCACCTTTAGCAATAAATGATCAGAGACTAAGTTCTGTTCAGGCGAAGGGTTACAATCTCGGTCCTTGTTTGGTTTAAGGATTGTAACATGGCTTCCGGAATAGTGCCTTCGTTTTCTCTTCATATATTGCCCAGCTATATTTTGTTTAGCATGATTCTCCAGTTATTTTACGTCAATGATGCTTCTCTTAATTATTTTCCCTGATTGAGGCAAGTGCATTGGTAGTGCACAAACCTCAATCTGTGTTATTTATTGTTGTTTTCTTATGTATTGAATGATAATGATTTGTTGGTTTTAGTTCTTAAGTGAAGCCTCCTTTGTGGCACTTGCTCTTTCTGGGGTCTGACCCAGCTGGTTTTGTATGGCCAGATACCGGAGCAACACCAAAGGATCTTCCTGCTTTTCAGCCCGATGGTGGTCACCAGGCGTAACCAGGGCATCGAGTGGGTTTCTTTTTGTTCTCCCACTGTAATGTTGTAAATTATTCTTTTGAGGCATTTAGCCGACGAGCAAGTGTTAGCTCGATTGTACTTACTTACTGTCTGCCTACGGGCTGTAGCATTATTGACAAGCCCCGGAGGTTGATCATGTATGACTGAACTCTTGCTAGTCCTCACATTTTGTAACGACTAGCTTCATGATCATTCCGAATATATAATGTATGGGACGCCTTACTATTATTTGGTGGTCTGATATCTTGTAACTATTATTAGTTGGTTGAGATTGAGACAATAGGCTATCTATGACCTTAAGAGACTGATGGATTGTAGTGAAACCCTCACATATCTCGACAGCCGTGACCGTATAGCGGTATGGATTCCATTCCTTTATATGTAGCTGGCTATGTCTGCCCCCGCTCTCCAGTATTCTGGTTCTGGGGCGTGACAGTAGCTGGCTTGCTCACGCTCTCGTATCCGAAAAGCGGGTGCGGGTCGTGACAAGTAGGGATTAAAGGAAGGGGGTTTGTGTTTGAGGAATTAGATTTAGTTTATTACTTGAACATCAAGCCTGTGTGTAGCTCCTTGGGTCAGTCCACCTATATGGCAGTGTATACATTTATATATGTAATTGTTAATGAGCTTGTATAGAATCCTATAGTTATACTAAGGAATGTGGTATGTAAGGGTAGGTTTAGAGACATGAATGGTAGTTGAGGGCTAGGACAGTGGGATGGTATCCTATGTATGATATATAGTGTAAGTTGGTCTAGGATACTATAGTGTATATATATTATGGTATATGGGTATGTCATATGTATGGCCTGATATGGAGTGTTTAAGGGAGGAAATGTTAATGTTATGTATATAGGCTTAGGTATATACATATGTAATATGTCATGGTTAGGGGTAATGAAATACATTTTTAGGATATATGAAATGACTAGTGTATGTATATATATATATATATATATATATATATATATATATATATATATATATATATATATGGCATATGGTTAACTTAGGAGTTAGCCTTAATATAGAGAGTTGACAATAGCCTAGTTGACCAAACCCTAGAAGTGACCAAGGTTTGACCCAATAGTTTAGGATTGACTATATGTTGACTTGGGTTGACCCAGAGTTGACCAAGTTTGACTTAGACCTAGTTCGACCTAGACAGTTGACCAGGTTTGACTTAGAGTTGACCTTGACCTAGATTGACCTAGAAATCATGTAGATTGTATTGTAAACATCATTTACCTTATTTTAAACATATTATAACCTGTACTGCTCTATTTAGGATATTGTGACTCCGGGGCAGACATCTGATATTATACTACTCTTTTCAGAGTATCAGGCGAGTACATTCTCTGATAGTTCTCTAATTTATTTGTCAATTACTGTACTTCAGTTCTAGTTAGTTGTATGCGATTCTCTGTTACAACACGTATGTATATTTCTGGATTCATGTATACGACACACATTTATTGTCTGGCTTCTATTACTAGAATCATTCTGGAATTATTTACTGGTATCATCATGTTCTGGCTGAACTCATCTTGAATCTTGTGTCGGATTTCTGGATTCACTTGCTGGAAGGGGAAATACTAGAGTAAGACATGTAGACATACCCCAATTCTGGAATCACCCTCATGCTAGAATCAAACTGGAATGATAGTCATCTCACACCCGGCCAGGTGTGTGATGTGCCGGATTACCTATAGCCGTTTACATGTCGACCTCGGTATTTTAAAACACACTGTTAGAGTATAGGCTGGACTCACCCTGGAATCATTGATCACTATGACTGGAATCGTCTCGTACTTGATTCATCTTGTATTAGATTCGTCTTGTACTGGACTTACATTGGAGTTACACTTGTCTACATTTACTGTCTGGACTTATACCATGTTACTCTAGTTCAACTAGTTTCTATTCTACAGTCTTTATTACCATGATTCTTCTCTTGTATTAGTTACTTACTTTTCTTGTACCTTATCTGTCTTTCTATACCATCACCTGAATATAAACTGCCATGTTCATCAATACAATTGTCTATAACTACCTTATAGTTCTCTGTCATTTACTTGAGTTTTCTAGATGAGATTGTGCTCATTCCTGTCCTGACTGTGTTTGCCATTAAAATTATTTTGATTGAAATCTTAATACAAACAGAACAGTGATACAATATAGGACTTAGATGTAGTCCTAGGAGTACACTTTTGTTTAAGCTGGGTCCTTAGTGCCAATGGAGCGAGTGGTAATGCGTTGACTCCGTTGACCGGCTGACGGCGGTTATCGGTTCTCTGAAGGTGTTGATTGCTCTGGGTGCTGGAGCTTGCTGAGAGGAGGAAGACGTTGAGTGTCTAGAACTGCCTCTCCGGTGATTCTCTGTTGTGGATTCTCTGTGAGTCTTGTGTTCTGAGTCTCTGTGTTCTGGCGCATGTAGTGTCTGGCGCATGGGTTTTCTGTTTGTGAAATTCCATGCTTCTACAAGACCCCCTTCAAAGTTTTCAAAACTTTTGAATAAGTTTTGGAATACTTTGAATAAGAAGCATGGAGGTCAGGGCGCATGATTTCTGGGCGCATGCCTGTTCGGGCGCATGCTCTTCTCAGTTGATGATGATGATGCCTCGGTAACCGAAAAGATTAATGATGACCTTTTGGTTTTATTTGCTGCTATCCTTGCACAGAACCCGAGGCGACGGCTGAGATCATACGTCATCTGTTCACGCGTGCGACCAAGCCCTATAAATAGGTAAGAGTTGGAGAGAGAAAGGGTTCTTCTTCTCTGTGCCTCTGCTTCTTTAGAGTTTCTTCTTCAAAAACTCTAACTTCTCCTTTTTCGAGAGAATGGCTCCCAAGACTCCTCGCGGCGCTGCCAGCAAGGGGAAGGAGAAAGCGAAGGAGTCCGCGGATGTTGCGGCGGCTGTCGTTCCTCGTCGGCCTGTCGAAGTTCGGCCGGAGGTGGTTGGTAAGTCTCATTGTCCGTACGCCAACGCACATAGGCCTTGAGTCTTTAATGATGTGTCGCGGTCTTTGCCTGCCGATGCGCATGGGTTTAAACCCTGGTGATGTGCCGAGGCTATACTGCTGACGCGCATGGGTTCAAACCCTGAAGATGCGCCGAGGCTATACTGCTGACGCGCATGGGTTCAAACCCTGGAGATGCGCCAAGGCTATACTGCTGACGCGCATGGGTTCAAACCCTGATGATGCGCCGCAGTTTTCTCCTTTAGACACATTTGTGTGTCCTCTTCTGACTTTTTTCTGATTTTTTACTAGTGTCGATGGCAATCCCGCCTTTGAGTGAAGTTTTCTTGGAGGCTGCCTTCAACCAAATGGGAGTAGAGCATAACGAGGAAGTGATAAACCCTGCTCAAGATGCTCTTATGCTGGATCAGCCTCCTGAGAGAATGACCCTAATCCGTGAACAACAATATTGGTTCCTCAAACGGATAATGGAGCGTGGAGTCATTAAACCCTCCACATCTGATAAAGTGACCTTCCTGAAGCCTGAGTTCCTGTTTGGAGACCGTCTCACTTTTACTGATTCGTTAGTACTGAAGGTCAAGGAGGACTGGTTCTTTACTGCGAATGGAGTGCATATGACTGTTAAGCAACTTGAACGTCAGTGGCCTTTGACGTCCTTCTATCGCCTTGTTTCCCAGAGGAGAATGTCTTGGGAGCTTACCCCTTCTCAGGGGGGAGCGATGACTGGTGTCATCCAAATTGATTCTACTTCCGACCAAAGGGATGCTTTGACCGTTGTACGGTCTGGGTCTTCTTACACTTGGCGGACTTTACGTCCTGGGAGCCTCTTCAGTGATGTACCCATTGATATGTTTGCTTATAGTGCTTCGACTTTTACACATCGTATGTTTTTGATGGAACGTTCCTACCCGACAGGAGAGTTTCGGGTGGAGGGTTGGTGCCATTACGTCTCCAAATGGGATAAACTGACGCTCTGGATCTTGTCGCGGTTTCGGACTGAGCTCCGAGAGATCGGGTTGACTGCCGCGATCCGTGCTACCCAGGCAGGTGTTGACCTTAATAGGCACATGTTCCTCGCACTCCTGGAGATGTTTGATATCTATACCGGGACCTTCTTTACTCCGGTGGGGGAATTAGGGTTCGCACTTCATGAGATGTACGAGGTGTCAAAACTCCCTTGGGGGTCGGAACCCTATGAAGAGTACTTTCCCACCAACGAGGAACTTCAAGTCCTGGGGGACAGGGCTGAGGAGATGACGGCCGTCTTCAAGGAAGTGGCGAGTCATCATTACTATATGCAGAGACGGGATAGGAACGGGACGCAGCCTCATGTGACCGCTTGGAGAGATCATGTCTTTAGACAAGACAAGGAGGATCCCTCACAATTTTCCACCCCACCGGCGCTCTCTCGTAGCGAAGTGTTGTCCGAAATGAGCAGGTTAGGGGAGAAAAATCCCCGAGGAAATGAGGACCAGCAGTCAGATGCACGCTCCTACAGCTGCTTCTGGCATCTTGCTTATCGGATGTCACCCAAGGCGGTGTTGGCATCCTACCTGATGATATGGCTCCGGGATTGCGTGTTCGCCGACGGATCCGGTGCCGTAGAGAGGATGACCCAAAACTTAATCCTGCCAGCCGTGAAGCTGGTTTTCGGCCGGCGTTTGGCTCTTCTCCCAGCAATGGTATGTAACCTGCAGCGAGGTTTGAGAGAGTTTCCTGGAAATATAATTCATGACAGAGGCAGAAACAATAACTTCCCGCGCGCTGAACTGCCGTTTCACTATTTGATAGGATGGCTGATTTTGCATCATCCCAGTGTGATGAGCCCAGGCTCGGAAGGAGATTATAAGGCTGGAGATGCATTCCTTCGTCGTTTCCATCGGAGGAGCTGGTCGTATACCGGTGTCCCGGTTTGTAGAAAGGTTTTATCCCGTCTTCAGGGTTGGGAGATCACCAAAGTTGGTCCCATCTACTTGGGTTTTGAGGCCAACGAGGATTTAAAGGACCTGGGCGAAGGTACCACCACTCTGCCTCAATGGGGATTCTGCTGGTTGCAAAGTATCCGGCCGTCCCATCTGGTGTACCGGAACAGGAATCAGTGCTACCTGGAACCATACTTGCCGAGCCGTTTTGTGCGGCAATTTGGTTATGGTCAGATGATGTTGGATAACCCCAGTAATACCCTGGGGTATGTTGGAAGTTTGTTGGATGGTGTACGAGCTTGGCATTACTATAATGCCGGATGTACCGGAGCTCGTTTTACGTTGCCCGTCCCCGATCCGCGGCCGCCCATTCTTTACTAGGCCGCCAAATTTTACTGTGTTATGGCTGCCCCGCCCTCCGGATATGACAGGGAGACCAGCCTTATCGCAGGCACCCAGTTAGCAGCGATTGGGGATACGCCAGTGAAGGCCCGGCCGCATCGTCCGTCAGGGGTGGATCAACGGAGTGCCCCCTCCGCATCACAAGCAGAACCTTCTGGCGAATCGAAACGATGTGCAGATACATGGGCTGAATCTCTTGTGTCGAAGAAGCAGAAGAAGGCATCGTTACCGACGGTGTCATCGAATTCGGCGTCCGAAGAGGTAAGGACATCCTACTAAATCTGATTTTGGTTCCGCCACTGACGAGGCCTGATCTTCTTTTGCAGGAGCCACTAAAAAGAAAACCTCGTACCCCAAAGTCGGGTAGGAGTAGGCGAGAAGAGATGGCGAGCTCGCCTGGAGTGCGTATCCCGCCGACAATGATGTCTCTCATGGAGGAAGATCCGGAGGATACTGTCATCGTGGAGGTTCCAGTATCCCCGGGTTATGTCAGGAGGGACCCTGAGGGTGCAGCAGCTTCCGAGGTGACGAAGGCCACAGCGGATGCTTCACATATCGAAGGTTTAGCAAGTGCGTAGCTTCCAGGTGATGAAGAGGAATGGAGTTCATCATCTTCCGATGACATCGCTCCGGAGCTGCAGGAGTCAGTTGCGGGGACAGCAGAAGCGGTGAGGGTAGAGGAGAGGGTTGATTCCCCTCTTTGTCATGATGAAGGGAGGTCGACTGAATCATTGCCGAATCCTTCCTTGGCTTCAACCATGGACATAGAGATGGCTACCGATCAGGCGGTAGCGATAGATTCTGTCCCTGTAGAGGGACTTGAGAAGAATGAGACCCTTCTGCCGGTCTTGTCTTCTGGGGCTGGCCAGGAGATAAATGTTGATCTCCCCGTTTTATCGGAGGAGGTAGCTGATGCTGATAGAACGTCGGGGGTAGAAGAGGTGGCCGTTGACGTCGGTGATGTCTCCGGGCTTGAGAAGGGTAAGGGTGTGGAACCCTCTGCTGCTCCTTCTACTTGGGGTACTATCACGACGCATGTGCCGGCTCCTTCTGTTCCTTCGGTACCTCGGGCTAGCAGTCTGGCCCCTGTTGATGAAGAGCCTATTACTGCCGAGGTTCAAACCTCTCAGATCGAGGTTGGCGGATCTTCCTCCGGTCCGCAAACTGTAGTAGCTCCCCCAACTTCTGCTATGACGCCGCAGGTGCTGGCGGATGCCGACGAGTATGTGAAGTTCCTCGTCGAGGGAGTGTACAAAATGCTGGAGAAAGGAGTATCTGCAGTGATGGATGGCAAGGGGAGCTTTGCGACAGCAAAAGCTTTGACAATGCCTTGTATCGAGCTGATCCGCACTCACCAGGGCCATGACCATATGGCTGAAATTCTGGAGGTTTCGGTGATTGAGCTGGACGAGCGGCTCACGGAACTGCAGCGCATCCAACGAAATGACCTCTCTGTTTTGATAGATGCAGAGATAGGGAAGTTGATTGCTGAAATCGAGGCTTCCCATCGGGCCGATGTGAGCAGTTGGGAGCGTGAAGTGGCTGGGACTGAGGCTGCGGCGGAGCAGTTGTCTCAATCTATGGAGAAGACGACGGAAAAGCGGGCTGCTGTGGACGCTAACATCGCAGAGGTTGATGCTCAGATGCGCCGTCTTGAAGACCAGCGGGCCCAACTTCAACTAGAAGCTGATCGTGTCCTGGCTGAACACGTGGCATTCAAGCAGGAGGAAGCGACTCTTACTCAGCGGACCCTTGCTTTGGCTCAGCAGCGACGACAGCTTGATGAGAAGTATGAGAGTAAAACTTCTGCTGAGGCTGTCGGATTAATGCGTCAAGAAGCCGAGCTGCGAGTCCAGGCGACTGTGGAAACTCGTATTGCTGACCTGAGACGTCGAGTCAGAGAGCTTTCATCCCACCGTGGAGAGGATCGGGGACTGTAGCTTCTCTTCTTTTTATATGTTTTTACAACTCTTGCTGGGGAAATAGCGTATTTCTGTACTCCCTTCTTTGAAAAATAAAGAAATACACTATCTTTTTTTTTGTGATGTGTTCATTTTTGATCTCATGAACTTGATGATTTATGTGGACCTATTATCTTTTGCACACCTTGGTTTTTTAGGTACAGATAATAAGTTTGAAGGAACCAACATGTTTGCTCAGAGGTAATGTGGACATGACAATCATTTGGTTCAAATGATAGAATCTTCCTACTCAGAGGTATTTATGGACATGGTAGGAATGATCCTGGGGGATACGCTGAACAACTCAGAGGTAATGTGGGCATGGAAGTTCTGCGATCAATGTACGACAACACAGGAGTTGTTTGTACGGGATGTTTACTCAGAGGTAATGTGGACGTGGTAAACATGAAGGATAGCGTAAGCTCACGAAATGTAAGGTTCCGCTTTGTAGGATGTAGAGAGACAACTCAGAGGTAATGTGGACGTGGTTATCTTTCTACAGAAGGATGCCACGGAACAGCTGGGTTCCGGAAGCGTTTGATTTTTGTGAAAAGAGGTTGTTTGGGGAAATACATGTCTTGGAGGATGTCAAGAATAGTACTTCTTTAGGAACTTGCCGTTGATGGGCATCATGAACAAGTCCCCATTGGGTTTGGCGAGCCGGTAAGCACCGTTTGAGTATACCGTCTCAATGATGAAGGGTCCTTCCCATTTGGGCTCGAACTTCCCTGGTGTCTTGTGAGTTAACACCATTGGCCTTCTGACTGCTAAAACCAGGTCGCCAACTTGGAAAGTTCTTTGCTTGACCTTCTTGTTGAAAGCCTGTGATATACGGGCTTGGTAAAGTTCGATGCGTTGTTGAGCTAGGAGACGCTTTTCGTCAAGTGCCTCCAGTTCCCGCAGACGACGACGTTGATTGTCTTCTTCTGTGAGATCGTTTGTGATTTCCACGCGGAGCGAAGGTATCTGTATCTCGAGAGGCAGTACTGCTTCGCTCCCGTAGACCAGGGAGAATGGAGTGTTGCCTGTTGGGGTCTGTACCGTTGTGCGGTAGGCCCAAAGGCATTCGCCAAGCTTTTCGTCCCAGTCGCATTTGTTGGATGACACGACCTTTTTGAGTAGCCTGACGATAGTTTTGTTGAACGCCTCGGCCAATCCGTTTGCTGCCGGATTGTAGGCGGTTGAGGCCACATTCTGAATGCGATTCTTGTCACAGAACCTGCTGAAAATGTGGCTGATAAACTGAGGACCATTGTCATAGATGATCCGCCGGGGTACTCCGAAACGGTAAATGACATGGTGTTTGATAAAGCTGACCACCCTGGAGCTTTTTACTTCCGCTAGTGGGACTGCTTCCGCCCATTTGGAGAAGTAATCGGTGATGGCCAGGATGAAGCGGTGTCCTCTCGATGAAGGAGGGGTGATTGGCCCTACAATGTCCATGCCCCAGGCTTCGAATGGCCAGGAGGCGACTGTAGGATGTAGAGGTTCAGATGGTGTATGTATGAAGTCTGCATGAAGTTGGCATGCATGGCACTTCTTAGCATATTCCACTGCGTCGGCAACCATGGTTGGCCAGTAGTAGCACATACGTCGCAGTCGATCTTGCAACTTAGGCCCTGGTTGGTGAGCTCCGCAAGTTCCGTCATGAGCTTCTCGAAGAGCTTCGGCTGCTTCTTCGTTAGACAGGCATCGAAGGAGAAGCCCGTCGAAGGAGCGTCGGTACAGCGTTTTAGTGGCTGTATCGTAGTAGAATCGAAGAGAGCGTCTCCTGACTGAGACGGCTTCCTTCGGGTCCTCTGGAAGGATTCCGTAGACAGCGAAGTCGATGAACGGGAACCTCCAGTCTCGGACATTAACATCGGTGTTCGTCGGCATGGCGTGAGCCATTTGCAAACATAGGTTGTTTCTGGGACAAATCAGGTCTCGGCCAGTCACTGTAACATAATGTTGAGTCCCAAGGGGCGCGGCCAATGAGGCTGCGAGGCCAGCCAGAGCGTCAGCCTCCAAGTTTTGTAGGCGGGGTACATGTTCGATGAAGAACCCAGTGAAGGTTGAAATGATGTTCAATGCAACTTCATGGTAAGGGATCAAATCTTCATGGCGAACCTCGTATTGCCCCCGAATCTGGTTTACGACGAGTTTCGAGTCGCCGTAGGCTTCCAGATGATCCACCCCCAGCTGTTGTGCTAGCTGGAGTCCCATGACGAGTGCATTGTACTCAGCAACATTGTTGGAGCACGGCTTCGAAAGGGAGTATGCGCGCTGGATGACCAGCTGATCGGGGGAGACCAAGACTACCCCCACTCCCGCGATGATTTGGCCGTTGGGGCCCGTTCTTGAAGCGCCATCGAAGAACATCCGCCAGACGGGGCTTCCTTCAGTGACGTTTGATTCTTGGACTTCATCCGGGATGTCTTCATAGAGTTTTGAAGATTCTGGGATGGGGTATGCAGCTAAAAAGTCAGCCAGAGCCTGACCCTTGACCGCCTTCTGCGGGACAAACACCATGTTGTATGGCGTTAGTAGGATCGCCCATGTAGCCAGCCGGGAGTTTAATGACCCTGGCTTCGTCATGAGAACTCTGAGCGGATTGACTCGGGAGATGACGTGAATTGTCTGGCCCGAGACGTAATGACGAGTCTTCTGAATGGCAAACACCAAAGCCAAGCACTCCTTTTCAACGGGGTTGTACCAGTGTTCGGCCCCGATGAGTGTTCGACTGAGGTAGTAGATTGCTTGCTCGTAGCCTGCATCGCTGTTTTGAGCCAGCAAAGCGCCGAGGGAATGATCCATGGCACGGACGTAGAGGAGGAACGGTTTGCCGGCGACAGGTGCCACTAGGACTGGCGGGCTTGTTAAGTAAGCCTTGATGTCGTCGAAAGCCTTTTGGCACTCCTCTGTCCAGACATAAGAGACTCCTTTCTTTATGAGCTGAGTAAAGGGTTGACATTTACCGGAGAGATTTGCTATGAACCTCCGGATGTATGCCAAACGTCCCTGTAAGCCCCGAAGTTCTCGAAGGTTCTTCGGAGGGTCCATGTTAAGGATGGCTTTAGTCTTCTCGGGATCGACATGAATGCCTTTTGCCGTGATGACAAAGCCCAAGAATTTGCCGCTAGAAACCCCCAGGAAGGATTTGGCGGGGTTCATTTTGAGTTGATGTGCCCGCATGAGATCGAAGACCGTCTTTAGGTCCTGTAGGTGATCTCTTTTGAGGCGGCTCTTGACTGCGATGTCGTCAACATAGCACTCAACTGTCTTGCAAAGATATTGACGGAAGATGGTGCTCATAGCTCGCTGGTACGTTGCACCGGCGTTCTTCAAGCCGAAGGGCATTACTGTGTAGCAGAAAATACCTTTCGGAGTCCTGAATGACGTGTGTTTTGCGTCATCGGGGAACATCTTGATTTGATTGTAGCCTGAATACCCGTCCATGAAGGACATGCGTTCAAAGCCACATGTGTTGTCTATCATTACATCGGTGATTGGGAGCGGGAATTCATCCTTCGGGCAAGCAGAGTTGAGATCCCTGAAGTCGATACAGACTCGTATCTTTCCGTTCTTCTTGGTGACAGGGACGACGTTGGCTACCCAGTCCGGGTGTTGTTCCTCACGGATGAAGCCACTGGTCAAGAGCTTGTCCACCTCCTGGTCGATGGCGTTCATGATGTCCGGGCGGAAGCGTCGCTGTTGTTGTTTGATAGGTTTGACATCTGGTAAGATGTTCAACCTATGCATCGCGATCTGTGGATCGAGACCCGGCATGTCTTCGTAGCTCCAGGCGAAGACGTCGATATATTCCTTAGCCAGTTGGACTAAAGATTCTCGGTCTTCTCCTTCCAAGCTTTTGCTAATAAAGATGGGTTTAGAAGAAGACCCATCCCCGAGGTCGATTTGCTCGACTTCGTCTTCGGTGGGAGGTTCTCGTAACTCAAAACGAGACTCCCATTGTTCTCCTAGGCGTTGAGCCCAGGGTTCCTCTTCGAAGGGTTCCGGCGGTTGGTCTTTGCCTTCATCTTTCTGAGGTTGTGCCGATGTCATGTTAGCTGACAGCACTTTCCTGAAGACTGATCCGATACTGGTATCGGAATCCCACGTCGATGCTTCTGACGAGTGGGAATGTTCTATGTCTTCTGCGTCTGAACTCTCTGGAGTTGATGGCGGCGTGACATAGCCTAACCCCCGTCGAGTCCGATTATAGTAATCCTGTGGCTTTCTATTGGGCATCGAAAGCCGGACAGGGAGATGCCGACCCTTGCCGTAGTTTAGGCCTTTATTGCTTTTCAGGTCGTAGCCCATCTTTTGGATGATGTGCTTAGCCGCATCTGTGTACCGATAGACTTGTACTCTGCCGGTATCAGGTTCGGGCTCGATTGACGGGAGGTCCCGACGACGCTCGATTTTGCCCGAGATGATGGTGCCTTCGTCTCGGCTTCGTGGAGGGACTATGAAGACTCCTTGAGACGGAACTATTTGATTATGGTAGACGGTCGTTACTTGTGTTTGCAACGACCGTAGAGCGTTGTCTAATGTATACATGGCATTCCAGTGTGGAAGACAAGAATAATTGAAAGACACTCTATTATTGATAAAGTACGAGATTTTATCCCGTGGGATTACATTGTCGAAGGAGGGTGCGTCTACATCAGCAGAGATATATTCGCCAAGCTCCTCGTCTGTAAGCACTGGGGCCGGATCAGGAGAGTCCTCCACCGCTCTGACTTTGGGGTCTGAGAGGGTTATATGAGCCCTCTCCAGCATCTTGGATGACTGCGGCGGCTTGCCTTTAAGACGCACCTTGAGGGGTGCCTCGGTTGCGCCTTCGATGAGTGGCGCCTTCCCTTGTAATTTTACCACCAGGGGAGCCGCTGTTTGTGGTGGCTTCCCCTTGAGGCGTATCTTCAGGGGAGCTTCGCGAGCTGGCGCTTTTCCTGAGAGCTTGATGCTCATTGGAGGCGCCTTCTGGGGTGGTCTCCCTTTCAGACGGATTTTCAAGGGGGGCGTCAGGAGTCACTTCGGGTTCCAAGTCCGGCTCTGTTGCCGTCTCTGCTTCATCATCGGCATCATTGGCTTCCTCCTCGTCAAGTGGCTTGTACAAGTCGGAATCGGTGAAGTAGGCCTCAATCCCTTTGAAGGGATCGATATCTGCAAACTTCGTCCGGATGACGCCGTTGGTGGATACATATTTCATGCATTGGTGGAGCGTGGAGGGCACCACCATGTACTCATGTAACCATGGTCGTCCGAGTAAGATGTTGTAGTTGACCTCGGCATCCACCACATAACAAGTTACCTCAGTTTTGAGGCTGCCGATGTGACACTTCAGCCGGATCTTGCCCAGTGGCTCGCTCTTGCTGGCGTTGAAGCCGCTGATGGTCGTATTGGAGGGCGCCAGCCGGTACATTGGGATTCCCAGCTTTGATAGCAGCGCCTTTGAAATGATGCTTAGGGAAGACCCCGGATCGATCTGAATCCTGCTCACCTTTACCGAACCGATGTACCCTGTGTAATACAACGGTCGGTTATGTCGGTGATGCTTGAGCAGCATGTCTTGTTGGGTGAAGGTTATGTTTGGGATAACTTTATCCGCACAATGACAGTATGGACAAGTAGTTGGGAGGTCTTCAGGCTGCTTGACCTGACTGAGAAAGGATTCGGCATCCTTCAGAGCTTCGCAGAGAGCTTCTCGGGAGTCCTTGAAGAGACGCAGGAGCTCGAACAAAGACAGGCGTGCAGGAGTACTGGCCAGTTGTGCCAGAATGTCAAAATTGTGGGGCTTGGCTAGCCCCGAAGCATTTTTTTTTCGCAGAGGTCTGTCGAAACGGGCCTCCACTTGCTTTTGTTTATTGGCTGCTGAGGGCTTGGATGGACCCTCCTCAGGGATGGTGCCAGGAGGCACCACTTCGGCGGCAGCTTCACCGGGCTGGGAGTTCTATTGTGCACGTGTCTGCACAGGAAGCGCCTCTTCCGTTGAAGAAGAGACCGTGCGGCAAGACTTGATCTTCCTGCCTTTTGCTTTGGAGGTAGGGCGTACCTTCGGTTGAGTTACCTCGGAGACGAGGTCGGGGTGAACCCAGAGGACCTCTCCTCGAGATGTGGTGAGTGGGACAAGTCCACTCACATTGTCACGGGTGGGTGGCAAATTCACCACCTCCATTGTCGCCTTAGGGATGGGGACGACGCCATCTTGTGTGGTAGTCGGCGGCAAGGTGCCGAACTGAAGTGACACCACATTCGCTGACACCGTCTTCTCTTCGTAGTCGACGGAGATTACATCCGCATTGATCATGCGCTGGATGTAATTTTTGAGGACGTAGCAGTCCTTAGTCGGGTGTCCGACAAACCGATGGTAGTGACAGTACCTCGGGTTGTCCACCTTCCCGACTTCATCGGGCCGCTTCGGGTCCGGAAGCTTGATCTTGTCACCCTGCTTCAGTATCTCAAAGAGTTGCAGAGTGTCGTCATCATTGAATGAATAAACCTCCTTGGGTCTCGGTGCCAGTGGAGGCTTTTGAGTAGGCGCAGATGCGCCCTTCGAGGCATTAACAGTCAATGCCTGTTTCCCCTTTATTTCTCGTCCGGAGTTGTTGGTTGCGGACTTTTTCCCCTTATCGTCAAAGGCGGGGAAGCTAACACCTAGAAGACGTACATTGGCCGCCTTCTTCTCTGCAGCTTCAGCTTCAATGATTAGGGAGCTCCAGTCGGCAGGGGGAGTAGAGTTAAGCCAGAGCTTTACTGCAGGCAGCATGTTCATACTGCAAGCGGAGAGAAGCGCATGTTCTGGCATGCCTGGAGGTAGCCTGAAGCAGGCCTGACGGAAGCGTTCGATGAATGCCCGAACCGTTTTCATGTCCTTCTGGCGTATCTCAATGAGAGACGCCATCGTCATGTCCTTCCCACCGTCGTAGAAGCGGTCGAGGAATAGGCGTGTCAGGTCGTCGAAGGACGATATGGAATTATCGGGGAGGCTGTAGTACCAGTCATACGCCACCCCTTTCAGGGCCCCAACAAAGATGCTGGTGAGGAGCGCATCCTCCTTTGGAAGATGCCCTGTCTGCGACTGGAAGTACGTCAGGTACCGTCGTGGAGAGTCTTTCCCGTCATACGGCGTGAGTGTTTGTGGTTTATACTTTGGGGGATAAACCACCTTGTTCCACTCAAGGGGATAAGGCTGGGAAATGCCCATTTTCTGGCGCTCCTCCTGCCTGTTCTTGGACTCGAAGCGCTCCCGCAGATCTTTGATCATTTCGACCACGTCCTCCGTGGAGCTAGGAGTCGGGGAAGGAGGTACTACCTGGAGTGGAGCGTTTGAGGGCTCCGATGTCCGGGGTGCTTCTGTGTCTGAGGGTGTCCGCTGGAGGGGCACACTCGACTCTCCATTGGCTCCTGGGTCGGGACCATTTGAAGGTGTCCTGATCAAGGCCGACCGCATCTCAAACACTGCTTGAGTCAGTGCTTGCATTGAGGCAGAAAGGGTTTTGAGTCCTCCCTCTAGCGAGTCTATGCGCTGGACAATGTCTTGTGGCGGCGCATCAGTCTCAAGATCACCCCCGGTCATGTATACTGTCATGACACGGCCGGAAGTGGATGGATTAGTTGAGGCTTCGCTCTCAGCCTCGCTCTCATGTGGGGGAGTGACTTCTCCTGGTGTTTGGCCACCCCCAGCCACATTCTGGAGTTCGTCTTCGACAGGCGCATCTGCAAGGGCCTGACTGCCCTCAGCTCTGTCTTGAAGGGCCTCTTCGTTTTCAGCACTACCCCCGGCGGTGTCCTGGAGGACATCGTCCTTTTGAGGGGCTTCAGGAAGGCCATCTTCGCCTTGATGAAGATCCGCCGCAGCTGTGCTTTGGACATCTTCGTCTTCGGAAGGAGGCTCGACAAGGGTCTGGCTACCCCAAGCTTCCTCCAAAGACTTCTTCCTCGACCGAGTGCCTTCGAACACTCCAGAGGTCGTGACAGCTGCCTTGGTTTTCCTCGGCTGGCTTTTGGATGAAGACGAGAAATTGGCAGTCGTCTTCCGGACAGATGAGGAATTGGAGATCACGTTGCATGACGCAATCTTTAGTTCCTCTTCTGCTGACACCTTCATCCCCAGGCGATGTCGGAGGGGTGTCGATGATTGTAGCCGTTGGAAGACCGACTGCTTTGGCGGTACTGCCGTCTTACAACAGCAGTTGATGGTGACCACTGCACAAGTGTGCCCCGTGAGAGGCGCATCGTGCTTGTTGGTCAACTCTCCTGACCGGCGCTTGTGAGTGATCACGTTGTGCAAGTCATTGGAGGAGAGTGCTACCCTCACACCCCTCTCAGGCGCATGGCAGGGCCAAGCGCCGGGGTGGTCGGGTGAGTGCTGCGCCCCCTGATCTAATACCAAGCAGGCATCACGATCAGTAGTGGGGGAACCACAGCATTTGAAGTGACTTGAACGGACCTCGAACGCACAACCAGAGGAGGCGCGGGAGTTCAAGACCACAGAGTTTGCCTCTCTCGGCTTGGTTGTGCACGCAGTGAATGCGCCCAAGCGAGATGAGGACTTTGAAGGTCGACTCGTTGTCGGTGCAGAAGCACTTGAGTCAACCTTGTACAGCTTGCCATCGGCAGCGCGCGTGATTGTAAGCGCGTGCCTCTGGCCGACTGCTGGCATAGCACGTTTGTGGCGCATGGCCCGTGCCGCCTTGGATTTCTTCGTACCAGCCCGCTGGGGCGCATAGTACTCAGCATCCAAATTCTTCTCGCCATTACAGCGAGTGAGTCTGTCAAAGACAGAGGCTCTTTGTGGCGCATCAGAAGTGATGCGCGGGGCATTGGCTGTGCCCCTGCTCCGTCGACGTATCTTCCTCGCCTGAGAGGAAGATGGCTGGGGAACGTGGTCAGCCGCACGCTTCCCCGAGAGATGCGCTGCATCAGCGGGCGCACCTTGACTGCTGAGGACGTCAGCAGGAAGGAAAGGCTGGACGGGCGCATCCCCTTCGACGGTGGTGCCCGAGGCGTCGACTTTGCGCACCCAGACTGCGCGGGTCTTCTTCGGCTTCGACAGCCGCTTCGAAGGACTCGCACTTCCTTCAGAAATGAACTCCTCGTACACCTGTTGATTGAGGCGCACTACCAGCGTCTTGTGGGAGGAGCCCACCTTCACGTCGTCGGCCTGTGACACGACTTTCTCGGTAGAGGAGAAAGAGGTCCCCAGCAGAGTCGCCAGCTTGTTTGCCATTAAAATTGTTTTGATTGAAATCTTAATACAAACAGAACAGTGATACAATATAGGACTTAGATGTAGTCCTAGGAGTACACTTTTGTTTAAGCTGGGTCCTTAGTGCCAATGGAGCGAGTGGTAATGCGTTGACTCCGTTGACCGGCTGACGGCGGTTATCGGTTCTCTGAAGGTGTTGATTGCTCTGGGTGCTGGAGCTTGCTGAGAGGAGGAAGACGTTGAGTGTCTAGAACTTCCTCTCCGGTGATTCTCTGTTGTGGATTCTCTGTGAGTCTTGTGTTCTGAGTCTCTGTGTTCTGGCGCATGTAGTGTCTGGCGCATGGGTTTTCTGTTTGTGAAATTCCATGCTTCTACAGACTGGACCTGTTAAAATTTTACAAATGATTGCCCTGAGGACACTTGCCCTACTCACTATGGATCAGAAGATGGTTTAGCTACCTTTGGCCTCGACACTCAGAGTGATCGGGAGACTAGCTAGTTGACTTGGTTTAGTTTTCATGTTATAGAACTTGAATTGTAAATAACTTGAGATATGAGTTCGTATTTGAGTTTGTTGAGATATTATTATTTAGCATTTGGTTTTGTTGTTATTATTTAGTCTTAGTTATAACTTCTATGTTATCATATCATGCTTAGACTGTGATTGAGACTTCATTATATCTATACTTGTCCTCCGTTCGGAGTTGAGATTTTGACAAGTACATTATATAATTGCGTGAGTTGTTTGTTAGATAGTGACCTAGAACAACGTTCTACCGCCGACACTGCGGCGTAGGCTGGGCGGTGTTACGTACTCGTACCCTAACAGTGGGTGCGGGTCGTGACAATTTAATAATGAGTTATGACAACTAATAATAGCTTTAATCTTCAAATTATGTTATAGTTATATTTCAGGTTAAACAAAGCTACAGAGCGCCAAATTATACTATAAGGTCTCATTTGGTTCGCAGAAGGAAAGTAAATCAATTATTTGCTATTTCCTTTTATTTGGGAAATTACAATTCATATTATTATTATTATTAATTTTTTTTAAAGGTTCGAGAAATTGTGAGAGAGTGAATAACTAGGGTTGGGAAAGTGAACTCATGGAATGAGTGAGGGAACCATTTTCTCCTTTTTAAAAATTTTTACCTAGGAAATCAAATTTATTACCTACTCATTTCCTTTGTCATCAAAACACATGAAATAAATGACTTTCATTTTTCCAAGGCCCTGCTTATGCAAAACAAGTGTGGCCTAAGGACAATAAAACATAAATGTAATTAATGAACTAAAGCGTCCATGTCAACTGGAGCGATATATAAGTACAATGAATGTAATATAACGTCCATATCAACTCAAGTAACACGGATAACGAGTGTATAAGAAAAGTGTCTAGATGCAGCGAAGGAGAACAACATATAAATGTTATGATCGACCTACCATCCACCTTTCATATATTTAACAAAAAAACCTATAACATAATTTGTCTCGAATGTATAAAGTCATTGCATAACCATCAATCTTCACAAAAATGAGAGGAAAGAAATATGAGTGAAATAATTCGCAAAAGAATCAAACATTCTGAAATATTTGGAGAAAATTAAGGAAACAAAAAAATTACTTGTCACTTGTGAAGATTAGAAAATTTCATTCGTACTAATATATATTTTTTTTGAATAAGGGTAAATTTTATTCATCGCGCACAGCGGTAAAGGTATTATAATACACTTACATCACAACTTCTCGTGCCCCAATTTTAATGTCATGGGGCCATTACTGATGTTTTCCATAAAGAAATTCTCTTTATTTGTTGTGTTTCTGGGAAAATTACAACTGTAGGAATCCGATCTAGAAGACGATCGCTTTATCCCTTGGACTATGCGAAGAAGAAAAGCTCTCAAAATTTTGACAGTAGATATCAATGTATCTGTACAATGAATGAGAAAAAGAACTCTATTTATAGAGTCAAAACAGTAACTGAAAAGATAACTACCTCACCACTGGTGCAATTGAAAAGTCACGCAGACTCTAAATACACGCAGGGTTAGTGAGTAGTTACTGGACGTGGCCCGTAACTGTTGGACACATGGCATCAGTGCATGGGTCGTATGCAAGTTACTGGACACGCGAGAGAGAGATCGGTGGCATGGCTGCCATGTACTCCAGTTGAAATGAAATCCACGCTGACTTGCTGAAGGCAAAAATCCACACAGATTCGTTGACGCAGACTCGTTGAAGGCAAAATCCACGCAAGCTTTGAAGAAGAATACTTCAGAATTCACGCAGACTTTGAGAAGAATAACTCAAAAGTCACGCAATGTTTTGAGGAAGGAGAAGGTTCAGAATCCACGCAAACCGCCAGCTGTCTTAATTTGGCACGCTTCGTCTGACACAAAATCTCTGACATTGATTATATTGTCAGCCGCATTAAATGAAAATAAGACCCAAAGTCACGCCAACTTGGTGAAGAGTGAGTCTTGCTAAGGAAGATTTCGAAAATCACGCAAAAGACGGCTGTGATCTCTCGAGTTCTGTGCATACGTGGCATACGAGGAGACGTTTCTCGACTGTTGTGTTGTCAGTCATTATGATTCTGACGTATGGCTGAGCTGTCTCTGCGTGACTTCTAAAGGAAATGGCCAGGCAGAACTTAGCGTATCTTTTGTGCTGCTTCTTGGATCACTCTGCGTGACTTGTTCTGATCAACTCAGCGTGACTTCATTTTTGAGGCCTACAAAACCCCCTTCAAAGTTATCGAAAAATGATAAAATATTTTCGAAATACTTTGAAATAGAGATGATGAAATGAGTTCAGTCACGCTGAGATGACTCCAAAAATTTTTCGGAAGTCGAAAAGACTTCGAAGTTCTTTGAAAACATCCAAATGAACTTATTAAATGTCATAATGACTCTTCGTTCTCCGAGACTGATTGCGTCTAATTTATGGTGGAATATGAACTGTCGACGAGATCTATTATATAAACAGGAAGAGATTCTCAGTTTTGACATTCATCTCTCGAAAATATGATCCCAAAGGAAGCAGCCGAAGAGGAAGCACAAAAGTTGGGCTTTTGTTCCCATGGTGACCCCACTTTTGGGGGCAAAGAACCCGAACCTGTCGTCATCGAGCTCAAGGACGACTCCACGCAGTTAGCCAAGAATCTCTTGAGCTACTTTGGATTGGATGGCTCGTCTTCTTCTGATGGGCGGAGCCTTATGGAGAAGCGTGAAATGCTCGAGACTCTGTTGTATCGCCTGGGAGTTAAGAACGTAGAGGAGTTAGGCATCAAACTTAGCCGCTCTGGAAAATAGAGTGTAACTTTCTACGCTTTTGTTGCACTTTTCTGTTTTGTCTTTTTGTAAGGCCATCAGTGCCTGTTTAAAGAATGAAGTACAACTTTTTGTGTTTGATCTGCGTGCCTTTTAATGAAGAATATTAATTAGCATATTTTGACTGTTTCCAATGTTGCACTGTCTCCCGAAGTATACGTGACACTTATTCCACAATTTACGAGCGCTATTTATGCGGATCTTTTCCAAGAATAGACCTGCACTTGACCCTTTAAATAGATGGATGAACTCCACGCAAACTCATCTTCCCATTCTTCTTCCTCTCTTCTGAGAAATAAATTTTCTGTAAGAAGAAAATAGGAAAGCCATGTTGTCTGATGTCAAATCTCTGTGCACGCTACCAGACATGGGTCTGTCAATCCTTAGCAGCAAAATCAGCGGTAAGTTCAATATACACGCATCGAATTTTTTGTTTGCTAAAGACAAATTCATCTTTCTGAAATGAACAGAATGCATCTGTCTTTGCTTGGCCAATTTCTGTTGGCTGATTTTTTCTTACTGTTTCTTGCAGAATTTTGGCTGAAAATTTTCTTTAGAACTGGCATTGGGGATGTGGATGCTGTGGAGAATATCCTGCTGACATCTACATCAGGGAGCTCATACGCTTTTGACGCGTAAATTAGACAACTCAGAACTCTTCGTGAGATAGAAGGGTCTTCCTTAGATGGTAGGAAGAGCCTTTATACACGAGAGTTGGATAGTGGAGTCAACTCTACTACCGAGAAATCGGGTAGTAGAGTTCCTTTTACGGCAGAACTAGGAATCGTATCCCAATGCTGGATACATTCCTACCTGCTTGAGGTGCCGCCGTTCCTCCACGAGCTGTATTGGCAGCAACACGCCGTCGGGCTGCCATACTCTGTGGTTCTCCTCTCGTCTGAGAGAGAAGACCAGAGTTTGATTCCTGCTGATCTGGTCGTGACTGAGACCCAGACAGTCAGGAATTGCCACCAACAACGAACCTGACGGAGAAGGTCCGACGGAGAAGATCCAAAGAAGAAGATAGATCTCTATTAGGTTATCGTTGTGGTGTAGAATGAAAATCCAAGACTTGTAATAGATTTCCATTATGATTTGTAAGAAAGTCTAAAAAAATGTAATAGACTTTTTGTGGTGAAATGGGAATGGAAATGACAATTCTTCTATGCTCAATGATTTGTATTTGTGGATGAATTGTGGACATGATAGATAATAAAATCATCTTTTCTGTTTTAGAGTATATGATATTATCAGAGGTATTATGGACGTGATAATATATAGGAACTCGAAAGAAAATAGATTGATTTCTATGCAGAGGTCAAAACATGACAAATGAGTAAGTAGATTCGGAATTGATTCAGAGGTTATGAAAACGTGATCAATAACGAATCCCCACTTAATGAACTGATAGAAGATTATGAACGGACGAACCGTTAGGAAATGAAGAACAGATGAACTGTCGAGTGAATGTAATAAATGAACGGACGAACCGTCAAGTATTAATGAACATGTGAAACGTCGGATGAATGTGAGAAATGAATGGATGAACTGAATATCGGGAAAGAATACGTCCCTTCGATCCTTGTAACCATATGCCTATAAATAGAGCATATATTTGAATAGAAGGATCGCATTTTATCCATAATGTCTTCTGAAAAGAACATAAAGAAGGCTGAAGTCGCCCCCGAAGCTACTGAAGGTGTTAAAGAACATCCACCTCCGCAGAAGAAGGAAATGGGCGAAAGCTCGTCTACTTCCAAGCCGCCGAAAGATATCCTGGACTTCCTGGTCGAACCAGGAGAAACCGAAGAAGAAGAAGCAATGAGGCTGGCTGCCTGTCAATTCTTGGTGCGGTCAGGAAAAGATGTACTCAATTCTTTTGCGGATTATGTATGTGGTCCTCGTCCCAAATATGAAAGGGATTACAGTGATCTTCCATGATGATGTACTCTTTTTCTTGAAGAATTTGTCTCAAATAAACTCCGTTTAAGGAAACTTTGTTTACGATATATCCTTCCCACTTTATATTTTTGCCTTTATTCATTGATCTTTTGACTCAGAAATCAGAAAGACTAAATATCATTTTCATAAATATGATATTGATATAGAAAATTCAGAGGTAATATGGACATGATTTTCTGGATATCAAATTTGTTGAGAAAACGATACAAAGTAGAATACCTATCTCCACTGGGGATAATAGATATCAGAATGATTCTTCAGAAAGAACAATGAAACAGCTGGAGAATGATGGGAGGACAATCTTGATAGAAATATTAAACGTAGTACTTCTTCAAGAATTTACCGTTGATGGGCATCATAGTGGCTTTACCATCTAGAGTAGTGAGTTGATAAGCCCCATTAGAAAAGATCTTATTGACAATGAATGGACCTTCCCATTTTGCATCAAACTTGCCTTTACTCATGTGTGTCATAGTCATCGGGCATCTGACAGTAAGCACAAGTTCTCCTTTCTGAAATGTTCGAATTCTGACTTTCTTGTTAAAAGCCCTTGAAATTCTAGCTTGATAGAATTCAATATTCTGTTGAGCAGATAACCGCTTTTCATCCAGAGCCTCCAATTCTTGAAGTCGAAGACGATCATTATTTTCTGAGGTAAGTTCATTAGCGATTGCTATCCTTAAAGAAGGAATTTGAATCTCTAATGGGAGAACAGCCTCAGATCCGTACACCAGAGAGAAAGGTGTACACTTAGTAGCATTACGGACTGTAGTGCGATAAGCCCACAAGCATTCCCCGAGCTTGTCACTCCAATTACGTTTGTTAGTGGAGACAAACTTCTTTAGGAGTTTGATGATAGTCTTGTTGAAAGCTTCTGCCAATCCGTTAGCTGCTGGATTATATGCGGTAGAAGCCACATTATTGATCCGATGATCGTCACAGAATCGAGTAAATTTCTGGCTGACGAACTGTGGTCCGTTATCATGAACAATGCGTCAAGGAACACCAAATCTGTAGATGACGTGATGCTTAATAAAGCTGATGACATTAGACGTCTTAACTTCAGATAAAGGAATGGCTTCGGCCCATTTGGAGAAATAATCGGTTATTACGAGAATGAACCGATGACCTTTAGATGACGGTGGATTGATCGGGCCGACAATGTCCATGCCCCAAGCTTCGAAGGGCCATGATGCTGCCGTCGGATGTAGAAATTCCGAGGGTTGATGTATAAAATCTGCATGGATTTGGCAAGCTTTGCATTTCCTTGCATATTCAATGGCATCTGATACCATAGTTGGCCAATAATAACCTATCCGTCGAATACGGTCTTGAAGTTTTGGCCCAGGTTGATGCGCTCCACAAATTCCATCATGTGCTTCACGAATAACTTGTTAGGCTTCATCACCAGCAATGCACCGAAGGAGTAAACCATCATAAGCTCGACGATATAAGGTCTTTGTTGTATGATTGTAATAGAATCTGAGTGATCGTCGTCTGATAGATGCTGTCTCACTCGGATCATCCGGAAGAATATCATATAATACGAGATCTAAGAAAGGAAGTCTCCAATCTTTATCCGTATTCTGATTCTCAGTCGAGTTACTGAAGATGAATTCCATGCTGGAATCGGATGAAGATGACATCGATTTACGACTGAATCCAAATCCTCTTGTTGTGTTGACGTCATAAGATGTTGATTCTTCAATGTCAACTGGAAGTCCTAGAGTCAGGTTATTTTCAAGATAAAATAATTCTCGATTACGAATAACAATCATTTGTTGCCGTCTGATTGGGATAGCCAGCACCGCTGCAAGATTAGCAAGGGTATCAGCTTCTGTGTTACATGCTCGCCTAACATGTTCAATGAAGAATTCCTTAAATGATGAGGCCATAGATATGGCCGCTCTATGATAAGGAACCAGATCTTGATGGCGAACTTCATAAGTACCCCTGATCTGATTGACAATAAGTTTAGAGTCTCCATACGCCTCCAAATGTTGAATATTCAGATGTTTAGCGAGTTGAAGACCAATAAGTAATGCGTTGTACTCAGCTATATTATTTGAACACGGCTGATCGAGAGAATAAGCTCTTTGGATGGCAAGACCTTCTGGCGATACAAGAACAATTCCAACTCCAGCGACAATATCGCCATTAGGACCAATTCTTGATGCTCCATCAAAGAATAGACGCCAAGTAGGATCTTCTTCAGCAATTTGATTTGAATCTAGGACTTCATCTAGGATTTCATCATAGAGTTTTGAATTTTCTGGAATTGAGTGAGCAGCCAGAAAATCAGCTAAAGCTTGTCCTTTGATTGATTTCTGAAGAATATAGTGCATGTCATACTAAGCAAGTAGGATTCCCCAGTTAGCCAATCGAGAATTCAAAACACTGGGTTTTCTCATCATGATCCGTATAGGATTGATCCTGGAGATGACATGAATAGTCTGGCCAATGATATAATGACGTGTCTTTTGGACAGCAAACATCAAGGCTAGACATTCTTTTTCAACCGGTGAATATCGAGGTTCAGCTTCGGTCATAGTGCGGCTGAGATAATAAATGGCTTGTTCATGGCCATTTTGATTCTTTTGAGCGAGTAATGCACCCAATGAATGACTCATTGCTCGAGTATAGAGGAGGAACGGTATTCTTGAGACGGGAGGTACCAATACTGGAGGGCTTATCAGATATTGTTTTATATCATCGAATACTTTCTGACATTCATCATTCCAGACAAAAGAGACACCTTTCTTCATAAGTTTGTTGAATGGTCTGCAGCGTCCTGATAAATTAGAAATAAATCTCCTGATATAAGTGATTCTTCCTTGAAATCCTCGTAGCTCTTTTAAGGTACGTGAAGGACGCATCTCTTGGATGGCTTTGATCTTCTCGGGATCCACGTGTATACCTTTAGAGGTAATGACGAAGCCAAGAAATTTACCACTAGAGACGCCTAAGAAGGACTTAGTCGGGTTCATCTTTAATTGATGCTTACGCATTAGATCAAATATAGTCTTCAAATCTTGGATATGATCCTCCTTTTGTCGACTTTTGACTGCAATATCGTCAACATAGCATTCGACTGTTTTCCGCAAACGTTCACGGAATATAGTGCTCATAGC
This sequence comes from Iris pallida, assembly GCA_029216955.1. NCBI lineage: Eukaryota > Viridiplantae > Streptophyta > Magnoliopsida > Asparagales > Iridaceae > Iris > Iris pallida. The sequence goes on along the minus strand of JANAVB010042217.1, from coordinate 2,657,433 downwards.
TCGTTGATAAGTTGCTCCTGCATTCTTGAGACCGAATGGCATAACTGTATAACAGTATGTACCAATCGGCGTTCTGAAAGAAGTGTGCTTCTCGTCCTCTGGGGACATTTTGATCTGATTGTACCCAGAATACCCGTCCATGAATGACATTCGTTCAAATCTACAGGTATTATCAACCATGACATCAGTGATTGGTAGAGGGAATTCGTCTTTAGGACATGCCGCATTGAGATCGCGGAAGTCTATGCATACTCTGATCTTGCCAGTCTTTTTAAGAACAGGAACAATATTAGCCACCCAATCGGGATGTTGTTCCTCTCTAATAAACCCAGAGGTAATGAGTTTATTGACTTCAGCTTCAATTGCATCCATGATGTCTGGACGAAATCGTCGCTGTTGTTGTTTGACCGGTTTAGCATTCGGCAAGATGTTGAGTTTGTGAGTTGCAATCTGTGGATCAAGACCTGGCATATCTTCATAACTCCAAGCAAAGACATCAATGTATTCACGAATGAGTTTGATCATGTCTTTCTTATCAGTTTCTGAAAGACTTTCACTGATGAATATTGGTTTGGGAGATCCCTCTTTACCAACATCTATTTGAACAAGTTTATCTTTAGTTGGAGGTTCTTTTTGCTCGAAGCGGAACTCCCATTGATTATCTAATCTTTGGGCCCACTGTTCTGATTCAGGTGAGATTTCAAACTCTTCTTCGTCTTCATCACTTTCTTCAGAATGGTCAATGGAAACCATATTGGAAGACAGAAGGTTGCAATAGAAGTCACCGATACTCGCATCGGAATCCCAAGAAGTAGTACTAGAAGAATCAGATCTCTTATCTTCGTCAGACTCAGGATCTTCATGGATAATATTGATGAAAGGAATAGGAGCAGTATAACCCAATCCGCATTTCGTCCTTCCATATTTCAAAGGAGGAATCCGGACAGGTATTTTTCTTCCTTTTCCATTATTGAGACCAGTCCTGAAGTCATAGCCCATATTTTTGATGATGTCTCTAGATTGCTGACTATAACGACGTAGTTGTAATCTTCCAGTATCATCATTTTTGTCATCATCTTCAAGATCAGAAGGATTTTGAGGCCCTTTGTAGAAGAATATTAGAATGTCTCCTGGCTTTCTGCTGGGAACTAGAAAGTATGAAGATTGTACAGGTTCTAGAGATACATCTGTTTGAACAGTCTGTACAACTCCTATGGTTATTGTGTTCAAGTCATCTAACAGATGTAAATAACTATGAACATAATTACACACATCAATGTACTGCAAAGGTGGAGACTTTTCATTAAATGTAAAAGCAGCAATATTTACATTAGGAGAAGGCTGAGCTTTAGAGATTTTAGCCAAGTCAATGGCTAAAGGGGGAGAAGAAGAAGAAGCTTTGTTTCGATTAAGATCGATAACAAATGGCTCAGAAGAGGTGAGCTCCCTTGAAGTTTGAGTAGGAAGAGTAGTCCGCCCTCCAACTGGAATTAGCAGAGTATCTTGTGAAGGTACAGAAACTGTAGTACGCCCACTGACAGGAATGATCAGTGTATTTTGAGTAGATGACTGAGGTAACGGAGAGATCCGTCCACTCACTGGAATGATGAAAGAATCTTCTCCAGAGGGTTTAGGAGATTGTTGCTGAGTAGTTCGACTTTTAACAGGGATTATTAAAGTCTCACTTTGTGCATCTTCTTTCTCCATAGCTTGTATGATCCTTGTATACTCTTCTTTGTACATTCGGGAATCGTTGAAATAAGCTTCAACCCCATGGAAGGGATTTATATCAACAACTTTTTTTTGTACTCTTCCATTGTTATCAATGTATTTAAAACATTGATGAAGAGTAGAGGGCACCACATTATTTTCATAAAGAAAGGGCCTCCCCAGAAGAAGATTATAGGATCCCACGATCTCGATCACATAGAAAGTGACTTTAGATCTGAAATCGCCTATCTGAAGCTTCAGATGAATCTTTCCCAAAGGCTCACTTCGGCTTTGATTGAATCCCAAGATAGTAGTAACCGTCTTGGAGAGCTTGTAAAGAGGGATTTTTAGTTCATCCAACAAACTCTTTGGCATTATGCTTATAGCAGACCCTGGGTCAATGAGGATACGATATATCTTCATCGTATCAATATAACCAGTATAGTAGAGAGGTCGGTCATGTCGATTATCCTCCAGTAACATGTCGTCTTGTGTAAAGGTGATATTTGGGATAATCTCCAGTACACTGTTGCAATGTAAGCAAGTGGCAGGTTCCGCATCCGGCTTCTTCAATTGTGCAAGACAAGAGTCAGCTTGTAGAAGTGCTTCACTTAACGTCTCCCGAGTCTCTTTGGAAAGACGTAGAAGTTCAAAAAGTGACATTCTAGCTGGAGTATTAGCAAGTTGAGCCAAAATGTCAAAGTTGTAAGGCTTCTGAAGTCCAAGAGGAGAAGACTTCTTGATTGGCTTATCAAACCGAGCCTGTTGTTTGCCTTTCTCCAGAGCCGTAGGCTTGGGAGGAACAGGTTCAGTAGATGATTCTTCTTCAGGAGGAACGTTAGGAACATCTTTAGCATCTGAAGGGATATCAGTAGGATCTTCAGGATTTTTAGAATAATCCTTTAGGTAAGGTTTCCCCGTTTGAGTAGCACTAACAAGTGCTTCTTCTTTGTCTTTTGGCTCTGTATCAGAGGTAGACCCAAGAGAAGTCATATGACATGACTTGATCTTTCCAGCCTTTTTAGATTTTTGAGAAGAAATCTTTTGAGGAGAAGGCGATTCAAAATCTGCCACTAGATCAGGATGGATCTACATGATTTCCCCTGTTTCCAAAGTGATTGGCACTAATCCTTCAGACTGTGGAGGAGGAAGATTCACTATGTAAAGAGTTGCCTTGGGAATAGAAACAATCCCACTTTCAAGGAGTTAAGGAGGGAAATCTCCAAATTGCATAGAGACGACGTTGGAGGTGACGGTCTTCTCTTTTGGAGTAAGAGAGATAGCTCCAGATTTAATCATTTCTTGGATCTTTCCTTTCAATACATAACATGTACGAATTGTGTGACCCAGCATTCTGTGATATGGACAGTATTTAGGATGATCTGTCTTACCAGCTTCATCAGGTTTCTTGATCTCTGGTAATTGTATTTTATTACCTTTCAGCAGACATTCAAAGATACCAAGGACATCGTCGTCATCAAAAGAATATTCTTCTCTGGGGCGAGGTGTTCTTGATTGTTGAGTTGTAGAGGCAGGAGTTTGAACATTTGATGCATCTTTGCTCTGAAGATTAACTTCAAGAGTTTCTTTTCCTTTGCGAGCATTATTTTTATTGTTAGCACCTTGTCCTGTTTCTTTAGGAGTCATCTGCACTCCTAAACCTTTGAAGGTTTCAGCACTGATTTCTGCAGCTTTGGCACTGACTATGAAGGAAGGCCAATCTTGAAATTGAGTGGACCCTGTCCACATACTGATGATTGGCAATAAGTTTGATTTGCATGTGTCAATGGTGACAGCATCAGGAGTTCCAAGAGGCATCTTCAGAGCTTCTCTTCGAAACCGTTCAATGTATTCCTCTGTAGATTCATTATTTTTCTGCTTGATTCTAATAAGAGCAGACATAGTCATGTCATTAAGCCCTTCATAGAACCTTTCAAGAAACATCTGTTTGAAACCAGTAAATGAAGTAATACTCCCATCTGGGAGACTTCTATACCATTCATAAGCCGTTTTCTTGAGACATCTAATAAATACCCGAGTAAGGAGGGCATCACTTGGTTGTAGTTGATCAGTCATCACTTCAAAGTGATTGATAAACTGACTTGGAGAAGTGGTTCCATCATAGAATGAGATAGTAGGAGGCTTGTATTTAGGAGGATATGATACTTGCTTCCATTCTATCGGATAAGGCTGCTTGATGCCTAACCTTTGTAAACCATCCTTCTGTTTGAATGCCTCGAATTGAGTTTTGAGATTCTTCAATTCTTCAGAGACAACTCCCGAAGATTGTGGAGTTGTGGCTTGTAGAGAATAGTTGGGAGGAGGAACAGCATTGTAAGCACTACCCCCAGCTCCAGAGAGACTAGGATTTGGTTGAGCTGGTCCAAGAGTATTGGATTGTACTGCTGGAGGAACTTGTACTGGACTTATATCAGTATCAACTGGTATGGCATCTGATACAGTCTGTTGATTTTGCAACTGAGCTATCATGAGTTCATACATCGACTTCATTGTGTCAGTCATAGACTTCATTTGCTGTTCTAAAGAAGCAATTCTTTGATCTTGAGGAGTTAAGGAAGAAGAAGGTTCATCAGTATTCCCATCAACCATGTAAGTTGTGACTGTATGAGGGATTATTGATGAACTAGTGGATGTTGTATGCTCTGAATCATTGCTTCGTGTATCAAAGTCAACTATAGGAGAATTACCCCCAGTAGGAAGAGGTGGGAAGTTAGATTCTCCAAGAAATTCAGAATCAATTTCAGGGATCAAATTTCTTTGACTAGAAGCCAGGACTCTTGCTCTGGTATTTCTATATACTCCATATGGACTATCAACTCTACCCCCGGTGTCCCGAGAAGTCATGTTGACAGAGGCAAACAAAGGCTCATCTTCATCAGGCATAGGTTCATACTGAATCCTATTGAAGACAGACTGTCGTTTATTTTGACATCTGCATTGTATTGTGACTCTTGGCTGGAAGTCACATTCATGATCACCATGGTCTTGAACTGTTGATTCACATCTGCACTGAATTATGACTCTTGGATAGAAGTCACATTCAGCATGTTCCTTTGATATAGAATTACTCCTTCTCTTCTGTTGAAGATATTCCCGTAAATCTGTTTGTGAAGATTGAGGAGTATACTTCCTGCTTTTGGGTCTTGATAGCTCTTGATTATACAAAGAGTGATTAATGTGAGCCACATAATTTCTTGTATACTCTGCATCTGGATCTTTTATCTTCATATCCAATTGGTATGGTTTCTTAACACCAGAAGTGCTGAGTTTTGTTCTTAAATCAGTGGAAGGTAACACATTAATTTTGGAAACATGGAGTTTTCCTTCCATTGATCTGGATATTTGCAGAGAAGGAAGAGTTGAACCACTCCTTTGATTAGGAGTTGGTAACAGACCCTCTTTAATGGACAGATTCTGTGCCCAATTTGAAGAAATCAAAGAAGAAGACATTAAGAAATGTTTCTTCTTAGACTCATTCAGATTTTGAGACATAGAATGTCCAGAAGGAAGAGTAGTCAAAAGACCATCTCCTTTCCTTTGACTAACAAAAGTATCAGTCAAAGCTGTTCCTGAAGTAAAAACTACAGGAGCAGAAGAAACAACTAAAGAGTTATTCCTTTTCGAAGGGACTTTGTGTGGAAGACCACCCCCAGTTCTAGTAGAACTCGGTAAAGAAGAAGAGATAACTAAGGAGCTATTCTTCTCTGATGAAATACACGCTGAAACAGATTTGGCTAAAGAACCAGAGCTGTTAGCATGATTTTTGATTTTAGAATTACACGCTGGAACAGATTCGGCTAAGGAGCCAGTACTGTCAGCGTGACTTTTGAATGTGGATTTGTACACTGGAATAGATTTGGCTAAGGAGCCAGTACTATCAGCGTGACTTTTAGAGTTGAATTTATACACTGGAACAGATTCGGCTAAGGAGTCAGTACTGTCAGCGTGACTTTTAGAGTTGAATTTGCACGCTGGAACAGATTTGGCTAAGGAGCCAGTACTGTCAGCGTGACTTTTAGAGTTGAATTTGCACGCTGGAACAGATTCGGCTAAGGAGCCAGTACTGTCAGCGTGACTTTTAGTTACTGTCATCTTCGAGCGCACAAGAGTGTGCGTGCTTGCAGTGGAGTTCTTGCCAGTGTTAGGAGTAGATACTGTGGCAGAGACTTCACCATTAACTGCCAACTGATTCTTAGGGACATAGACAGAGTGTCCCTTCGACTTGGCAGTGATGATGAAGGCTGGAGTGGGCTTGCCACCCTTAGCCCGCTGCATTTCTTCATAGGCGAGTTGATCGAATTTGATCGTCATCACCTTCTTCGTCGAGCCGATTGACGAAGTGTCGCATTGAGTTGTTACCATCTCAGAAGAGGAGATGGTTTTCCCCAGCAGAGTCGCCAATTTGTTTTCCATAAAGAAATTCTCTTTATTTGTTGTATTTCTGGGAAAATTACAACTGTAGGAATCCGATCTAGAAGACGATCGCTTTATCCCTTGGACTATGCGAAGAAGAAAATCTCTCAAAATTTTGACAGTAGATATCAATGTATCTGTACAATGAATGAGAAAAAGAACTCTATTTATAGAGTCAAAACAGTAACTGAAAAGATAACTACCTCACCACTGGTGCAATTGAAAAGTCACGCAGACTCTAAATACACGCAGGGTTAGTGAGTAGTTACTAGACGTGGCCCGTAACTGTTGGACACATGGCATCAGTGCATGGGTCGTGTGCAAGTTACTGGACACGCGAGAGAGAGATCGGTGGCATGGCTGCCACATACTCCAGTTGAAATGAAATCTACGCTGACTTGCTGAAGGCAAAAATCTACGCAGATTCGTTGACGCAGACTCGTTGAAGGCGAAATCCACGCAAGCTTTGAAGAAGAATACTTCAGAATTCACACAGACTTTGAGAAGAATAACTCAAAAGTCACGCAATATTTTGAGGAAGGAGAAGGTTCAGAATCCACGCAAACCGCCAGCTGTCTTAATTTGGCACGCTTTGTCTGACACAAAATCTCTGACATTGATTATATTGTCAGCCGCATTAAATGAAGATAAGACCCAAAGTCACGCCAACTTGGTGAAGAGTGAGTCTTGCTAAGGAAGATTTCGAAAATCACGCAAAAGACGGCTGTGATCTCTCGAGTTCTGTGCATACGTGGCATACGAGGAGACGTTTCTCGACTGTTGTGTTGTCAGTCATTATGATTTTGACGTATGGCTGAGCTGTCTCTGCGTGACTTCTAAAGGAAATGGCCAGGCAGAACTTAGCGTATCTTTTGTGCTGCTTCTTCGATCACTCTGCGTGACTTGTTCTGATCAACTCAGCGTGACTTCATTTTTGAGGCCTACAACTGATACATCGAATTCTATGTTATGTAGAATTCCAATAGGAGGGGTAGTCAGGCCTTCGAAAATACGTCTATTTCGCTCTTTCCAGATGTGCCAAACTGAAGCTGCGAGACGTACTCTGGCTCGCCTGGCCCACCCCGGATCCCTGCCTCTGTGATCTCGGATCCAGCCGAGAATACTCCTGATGTCTCTATCCATACCAACTCTCCCTCTCAACTGCATGCACTGCTCAGCCCAAATGTGCCAGGACGTCGGACATTGGAAGAAGAGATGCCCCGTAGATTCATCCACCCCATTACATAGCACACACTTAGTATCTGAGATCTGCATCCCAAACCTGAGAAGCCTGTCTCTCATCATCAATCTGCCCCACAGAAGCCTGTAGGCACACAGTTGCATTTTTTGGGCAATCCTCTTACCCCAAATGAAGTCCACCTCCTCAGCCCGGTCATGGTGGGTCCGTACCATATCATAGCAGCTGCTAAAGCAGAATAATCTAGACCCTCCCCCCGAACATGGGCCGGCCCAGCTCCAGGAGAGTCCTCATGCTGGCTATCGTCGATAGTAATCTGGCGGATCTCCTCGGCTATCTGAGCTGTATAAGGATATCCTTCTGGCCTCCATATCCCATCTCTGATGATCCTGCTAGATGTAAGCCCCCTGCCCGCCTCTCTGTCCAGCTGTTCTTCTAAAATCTACAGCAGGGATCTGAAACTCAACCAAGGATCAAGACAGAGATCAGTGGTCTTCCCATCTTTCATGTTCCTGTAGATAGCGGTCTGAAGAACCGGCCTACTCCGCAAAATGGCCTTAAAAGTGACCGAGAAATTATTGTCTATCCTGCAGACCCAGAAGTTTGTCCGTCTTAGATATATGTTCGCCGTCTACTCCGCCCAAAGCGACCCCCTTGATGAATCTCCAGGCCATCTTCACACCAGCTGCCTTCCTAACCGTACGTAGAGGTCGCAGCCCCACACCACCTTCCTCCCGAGGGTGACATAACTGGTCCCAAGCGATCGCATGTGTCCCCTCCAGTTTTCAGAAACAGGGGTATTTTTGTCATTTTTTATTTTAGAACATTTTTTGAAATTATTTATTTATTTATAATATTATTTTGGGGTTATTTGAGTCGGGTTCGAATTTCAGCTCAATCCGACTTGTATCGGAGACCCGGGATAGTTTTGACTCTAGCGGGACCCACACATTAATTAACCATGGCCCACCAAACTTAATATTTAGGTTTATGAGTTTGGACTAATCCCACATGAGTGTTTAGGCTTAAGTGTAATTTTTATTTGGTCTAAACTAACTCCCAAAACCAAATTAGGAAGCTAACTTAGCATAGAAGTAAAGGGAGGGGCAAACTTATAAATAGCAAGTGCCCCAAACCCCCTTATTAGGGCTGGCCACTTCTTCCCTATTTCCTTCTTCCCACTTTAAATTTTCTTCTTCTTCTTCTTCTCCAAGTTCTTTCCAAAAGAAAGAAGAGAAATCCTTGGATTTCATCTCCACGTAAAGCTTTTCTTCCCGTTTTTCTTCCATCGATCTCTCCCTCTACCCCAAGTGGTGCTTCTCCAAGCTTTTGGGAGCAAGAAGTGGAGGGGTGTGTCCTAAATAATTCGTTTTGTGTCGGAGCCGTGTCGGAGGATTTTAATTGGGATCCATCTTTCGATAGGTACAACCTATTCTCTAATTCTTTTTTTTCATCATAATAAATAGTTTGAACCCCGTAGGATTGATCCCCGTGTTTGTGTCCCATTTCGTGTCCATTTGGAGACTTGTAGATGTGTCCTATGTGTAGGATCGTGTCCTAGTGGGAAAATCCCTATTTGGACACATGTAGATTTATTAGATATTGTTTAAATGTTGTTTTAATATTTAATCCCAGATTTCTATTGGCTTTGGGATGTGTTTTTCAAAGTATCATATTATTTAATCTATATATGTATATATATATGGTTGTATATATATTATTCTCTCTATATATGTATATATATATATTGTGGTTTATATATATATATGTATATATATTATGGTGTGTATGTGTGTTTTCCATTGTGTTTAGGTGAGTGTGTAGGTTCGGCCAAATAGGATTAGATTGGTGTGTATGTGTTAGTATAGAGGGAGTGAAAGAGTGTGGTATAGATGGTGTTTGAGAGTTGGTTTGTGAGAGAGTTTGAGAGGGGAAATAGTGGAGAGTTTAGAGAGGGATATGAGGTGTAGTGTGATCCCTTGTTTTTCAAAAATTTATTTAATTAGTGTTAATTAGTTGTTAATGTCATATTTAGCCTTAAAATATTTTATTATGATTTTAGGAATTTTTTTACAATTTTTAAATGAGTTTTAAATGAGTTTTAAATACTAAAATATCATTTTGCAATTAATTAAAATATTTTAATACCATTTTATAATTTTTAGAATTATTTTTATATCATCATGCAATTTGTTAAATTATTTTTAAAACAGTTTGCAAATTATAAATTGTTATATTTCAACTATGCAAATTATTATTTGCATTTACCTAGGGGAGGGACCAGTTTGTAATATCCTAAACTCTAGGGACCCTAATGTAAACTTTTCTTTCACCCATCCCTGCCCGACGACTGACCGACGACTCGACGCCGACCTGCCCCCGCCATTTCCGGCCAGCACAACGCCCCCAACCGACCTCCCTTCCCTATAAAACAAACCCTAGACTTAGCCCTAACCCTAGAACAACCCCACGACCACCACCGACGCTCCACAGCCCCCTTTCTTCCCCGACGAACAAAGACCCAAACCCTAACTCCGGCGAGACTCGACGCCGCCCCCACAGCAACCTTCACCGCCAACCACCACCGTCGACGAGTTCGTCGCAGCGAGCTGAGTCGATCGCCACCACTCCGCCGCGACCACGTCGCCTCAGCCGCCATCGAGCACCCTCGAAATCCATCGAGAAGCCGGACACGTAAGTAGCAGCATGTCTACCGTGTCGTACGTGTCTCGTACACACGTAATAGGGTCGCCCGGACACGAGGACCTTAGCCCAGTGCTTGGACACGCGAGTCGAGACTCGTGCGTGTCATAAATGACCCAGACACGTAGACTCCTGTGTCCCTAACTATCAGGACACAGGATTTGTTATATCGGGTTTACTGTTATTAACTAAAACCTAAATAAATTAAACGAAATCCTAACCCTAACACAAGCTGCGGGCTGACCCCCTGGCCAGCCCGACTGAACCTAAGAACCCGACCTAGAGGGCCGAGTTCGAATCCCCCCCCCCCCCCCCCCCCCCCCCCCCCCGCGTTCTGTTTCATTTCCTTTTTTCTTTTTCTTTTTCTTTTTGTTTTTTATATATATATATATATATATATATATATATATATATATATATATATATATATATATATATATATATATATATATATATATATATATACGTATTTATGTATTATTATATACTGTTATATAAGTATATATATACAGTATTTATATTTGTGTATATATATATATTATATATTTAGTATTTTTATTTATATAATGTATATATATATATATATATTTTATATGTATATATATATGTATATATTTCTTTATGTATATGTATATTATTATATATTATATTTACTGTTATATATATATATATATATATATATATATATATATATATATATATATATATATATATATATATATATATATTATGTTTATATGTATGTGTATATATTATATATTTATTTCTTTATATGTATATTTCCATATATGTATATACATATATGTTATATATACATAACTATTTAACCTCTATAAATTATGTAATATTGTACATACGATATATTTTGATATATGTAAATATATTTGTCATAATTATATATAACTACTATGTATAATTTTACCTTGTTAAAATATTAATATTTATTATGTATTTTTACGTCTATGTATTTTGTGTATTTTAATTACTGCAACCATTTGGTGTCCAAGCCTAGCATGGGTTTTTGGGCCCAAATGTATTTTCACACATTCAAGACCTGTATAAGTCATATTGGACTTGATTCATGGCCTTGGGTCCTGTATTTGAACTCTGGTTCAAATTATGTACATGGACAAAATACGCAGATAATTAATTATTTAATTTCAATTGTGTACAATGTTGTTTTTGAATTTCTAAAAATACTTTAAATTGCTGTTAAAATTCTGGAAAAATAGTATTTAGATACTATGTTAATTTAGTAATTTATCATAATTTTTACAGTATTTAATTTACAGTTTTCCCACTGTTTGGCATATGAAACCAGAACTCACTTTCTGTGTACTTAGAAAAACTGATTTTTATAAAATACTTGTACTGGTTAATAAATTCCAGAAAATTTATAATAAATTTCTATAATTAACAAGGATCATTTTGGTACTTTATTTTATGTAAAATTGAGCTTTTTGTCTATCTCAAAAATTATTGGAACACAATGTTCATTTGATTTATTTATTGAATAAATACGACTTACAACTTTTCGTGTTATTTTGAGTTATAGCCGTATTGAACCTCACCCCTCACTAGTGTAAAGACCCTAGAAAGTTGGTTATAGTATTGTGTCACCCCACATTGGTCTCCTATGCTAAAGTCATTATTTTGGCTAGGTGTCCAGTCACAAGTCGTGTTGCACCAATTAGTGTCTTAGTGTTTTAGCTTAGTGTAAAAACTAAGTTTATGTATTTATTTCTACAGTGACGAGTTACCAGGCATCTATAGCATTTTTTATCGCAGCTTATTTTGCAAGAGACAAGTACTTTCTACAAACTTTACATACTGTTACATCAATGAACTGCAAACCCAACCATGTTAAATGCTGATCCTTGGGGTAGCAAGTTAAACATTCACATGTTGTATTACTTTCAGTCACTACCATGTTTAGAACAGTTTTATATCTCTCACATGATTAGAATCTGGGTATGGGGAAACTGATAGTTGAGTACGTGATCATGCCCCCTCTACAGTATCGAGCAAAGTTTCATTTTATATGTTACTGCATCGTAGGCCTTTATCTCAAAGCTGTATTTGTGCGTATGTACATCTATCGCCTTTACACTTGTACGGAAGTACATTTCATTATGTGCCCCTGCACATTGTACACCTATTGACGATCACGTACCTGCTACAGTTTTAAACATTACATATACATCTGTCTCTATGACATATGTGTCCTTACCATGATAGATTATGTGATGCCATGTTTCCAGTTATTCCTCTTATGTTCATTTCCATGTTTCATATGCTAGTTTGTTAGAATCAGTACTTGCTCCCGTCCTGACAGGATAACGTTGTAGGTATTCTTACTGAGGAGGAGTTGCTCTGTGATTCGTATTATGGAGTTACTGTCGAGGACCAGGCTTTGCCTTACGAGGATGTACCTGCGGGGAACCTCGCCTAGTTGTCTTTTTGCTTTAAACTTTTGAGAGTAGTCATGTATTAGACTACATATTTTGTAACTGGACATGTATCCAGTTTTATATTTCAGACTTGTACTTGGACTTATTACTATATGAGACGACTTTTGTGTTTGGAGCATTTATGACTTTTATTCACTTATAGAACTGTTAGCACATTTAGTTTTATCCTGTTGTCTTTAGAACAGCTTACTACATTTTATCTCAAGCGTAGGCTGGACATGACTCGGCCCGGCCCAACAAATTGGGTAGCGGGTCGTGACATGTAGTGAGAGGTGTTAGAGGGGGAGGGGAAACCCAGCTGAAACCCTGCTACAAACAGCAGCTATACTAGCAGTATATGCAGTCCCATGGCAGCCTTGACAGCCCCCTACAAGCCCCCTTAACTACCTCATAACAGCCCCCTTCCCATAGTCAAATAGCTGTCCATGTTAGCCCCCTTAACAGCCATCCTAACCAACCCCATTCCACCCTTTGACACCCTCCTATATCACCCCATGGCTGTCCCAAATTTCCAGTCCCAAACAGTCCAATTTCAGCCCACATGTTGGTCCTATGGACAGCCATATAGCTGTCCCTAACCAGGCTCCTAACACAGCCCAAAACAGTCCCTTAAAACCATGAAAACCTGTCCATAACACAGCCATATATGCAGCCCCAAACCATCTTTTGGTACCCCCCAAATCAGCCCAGGGTTCACCCCCTTTGACAGCCTACAAGCTGTCTAAACTTGCCCCAAAAACCTGTCACAAAACCATCCAATTCCTGTCCAATATCAGTCCATTTTGGACAGCCAAGCAGTCCCAAACCTATCCCCATTTGGCAGCCTATGTACACACAATTTCAGCTCTATTTAGGACCCCCACTTGACACACATATTGGCCTATATCTAACCCTCATTCCAGCCTATAACCAGTCCACAAATTCAGCCCCAAAACAGTATCAATATATGCCTATGTGTGTGTGTGTGTGTACGTGAGCTTGTGTGTTTATGTGTGTGAGCCTATAGAAGTTAGCTAGTAGCCTATAGGTGTTAGCCTATTGTGAACTTATAGGTAGAGCCTATATGTGACCATGTGTGAGTGAGATTGAGTGAGTGAATGTTGAGTGAATTAGATTTGGTGAGAGGGTGATTTTGAGTTCCGTGATTCGGAACGCGTCCAAACTTGGAGGGGGCTTAGTTTGTATGAATTAGATTTTATGGGTAGGCTCCTAGGTTGAATTCGGGACTTCGTTTGGGATTAGGAGAATGGTATCGCACGATACCATTGAGTATCTTGAGATATTCAAGATAACGGATAAACGGATAATATGGACTGTAAGATGGACTGGATGTCCACTTACCCTAGGGAACTTGGTAGGTAATGGTTGTATAGGCTAGTACCCTACTACCCTAGGAAGCCCGGAGTGAAATTCCTAAGGGAAGGCCACTTGGCGTTAAGTTAGAATAGTTTAAGGGTAAGTGTATTAAAGGGGTAATCGGGTAATTTCAAGATACGGGGTTCGGGTATTCGGATTGACTTGAAACTTAGGTGACTTGTTAGGTACACCCTACAAATATCATATTTGAACCGATTTTGGCTCGGTTGACCCAGAGTTGACTTTTTACCCAAAAGTCAACGATGAGTCAACATTTTGTCTAAATTTGACCAAAACCAAACTAGGGTTGACCAGTTGACTAAAAGTCAACTGTTGGACAATATTTGACTAGTTTGACCTAGGGTTGACCTAGAGTCGACCAGGGTTGACCAGTTGACTAAAAGTCAACTGTAGGCCAACTCTTGACCCCGTTTGACTTGCTTCGACTTATTTTGACTTGCGATGACTGGTTGTCACTTTCCGTTCCCAGAATACGTATTTTAATGCATGTACTACTTTAATATATTTATTTAATATTTATCATGTATTGTTCTGTAGTTAAACCCCTTTAATTTCATGTTAATTAATTTTCTACAATTTTATTTTCGTATCTTATTTCCTGCAATTTTAATTCTGTATTTTTACTTTCTGCTTTAGCCATACTTTGGGTTCGATTTGGATTGGTTTAGCTAATTTGGTTCATCACAGATCCCCACCCCCTTTATTAAATCCATCCCCTTTCTCTCTCTTCACTTACTTCACCATTAATCATCTTCTCCCTCATAACTTCTCCCCCACCTACCAGCCGCAAGGCAAGTGCCAAACTTGCTTCTTGATGGATCACCATTATTATCGTTCCATCATCTTCCTTACTTGATTTCGAGTCCCTTTAGTACTTAACATTTTCAGTTTCCATGGTTCATTCTTTGTAGATCTAAGTTTAATGCATTTTCGAATTTCTTAGGTTTTGATCTAGTAACTTTGTTATCTTTAAGTTTTGATGGTTTCATGTTGTAGAAAATTTTGTTCTACCCCATTTTGACCTATGAAAGTTCAGATTTGGGCTTGGAATGAAGGATTTAGAGAGCTTGGAAGCAATGGTTTCCATGGTTCTGTCCTTAGAATTTTTGGAGAAGAAGAACAGATCCAGCCGTATGGTAGTGCTTGACCGCATGAGTCTTCATGCGGCAAGTCATCCTGGCCGCATGGGCTTTAGTTAGCCGTATGAGCTTATCAGCCGCATGGGTTTTTAGCCAACCGCATATGTCCCGTCCAATTTTGAGCCGCATAAGTATTATATCCTGGCCGCATAAAGGACCCGAGTCCTTCTGGCCGCTCATGCCTTAACTCTGTCTGCAGGCACTATTCAGCCGCATGAGGCTCGTCAATTGGGCCGTATAGACTTGGTCAGTTCCAGCCGCATGGGTTTAGTTTAACCCGAGCCGCATGAGGGTCCTTCCCGCAGCCGCATGTGAACTATCTTAGCCGCATAGGATTTTTTTCTTGCCGTAGCTTAGCATTATGGGACTTGTATAAATCCAGCCGCATAACGCCGATCATTCCCAGCCGCATGGCGCTGATTCTTCTCAGCCGCATGGCGCTGCATGACTTAGCTGCCGCATGAAGTTTTACTAAGTTGGCCGCATGAGGCTATTCTGTTCCGGCCGCATGAAACCCCAGTTTTGTGAGCCGCATGACTCTGACCCCAATGCCTTTTCGCCTGATCCTTGCTTCAAATTGACATTGATTGATTGACATTTATTAGCATTAATTATTAGCATGACATTAATTGTTGCCTTGGCATTTGTTTAACATTAGTTGACATTGATTGACAGAGATTGTCACCCTAATTTAATAATTGATCATGCATTCCTAGTTGGAACTAAGAGACTGGCTAGTCGTCTTATTGAATTGAATGAATGAGACACGTTCATATTAACTATGAACTATTGTAATCGACTGGCTAATCTCGAATATTGGCATACAGGCACATGCAGGCTTCAAATTAATTATTTATTTACTTACTTATTTATTTAATTATTTACTTATTTATTTATCTTACAAAAATAGCATGTGTACTTTATGGTCAAGGCATAATTATTCCATGGTTAATTTCGATTGTTGTATTACGCTATGTAAGACCTACAACCTAACCGCACGGGTATTGTTGTAGAGTTGTGCATATCGTACCCCGTACGATAGTACTCATTCTGAATGACCATGATCCACGGCATGGAATTTCACTCAACATAGAGACCAGTAAGTTAAATAAAATAATAATTGTATGGAGAGAATGGATTTCCGAGTTCTTACATGGCAGCCCTCTTGGGACTAGTAGTGCCCGACAGGCCGGTTGGTCCCCACAGATACTGCAAATCTGCCACACGGGTAGGAAGCGGTATCTGGTTATATTATCTATTGTATATTGTATATTGATGACGTGCGTCCCGCTGGGACTCGTCTAATTCATGATTGGCACAATTGATTGACTGGGTAAACTAGCCTTGCTTGCACATAGTAAGAACTGAGGAATTCCTAATACATAATTCCAGGATAACTTGGAACTCACTGTAGCAAGCCGTAGTAGTTGTATGGCCGTTTTAATTGATTTGTTTGTGTACTGTACCCACTCTGTTACCTAACTGAGATGATCAGAATGTCAGGACATGACGGGCCAACTTCTGTCCTTGTTTGGTTGGAAGGTTGGTTCGAAGTGTCGTGATGTTATGTGAATCCTAGTAGATAGCAGAGATCTATTTATTATGTTTCCAATTACTGGTTTCATTTCTCATATCGTTCTCCCTTGCGGTACTTGCTATTAGAGGTCTAACCTCTCTGGTTTTGCATGGCCAGATTTAGATCCAGTTTCCGAGGATCCCGCTTACTTCTACCTCCAAGATGGTCAACACTAGAGGGATGATCGCAGGAGGACTCGAGTGGGTTCCTTACTTCCCTGCTCGTTTTGATTAATACTTTATACTTTGCCGTTTGGCACCGACATGTTAGTCGGATTGTCTTGTACCTACTTTAGCATAATTGTGACTAAGTCAGGCTGCAGCTGATAACAATTATGTATACTTACTACATCATCTGGCTATATTTTGTAAAGCCAGATATCAAGAACATTTTGACTGAGCATTTGGGACGCCTTACTGCTTTATCTTACATGTTCTCTATTTCTGTTTCTTGTTTGAATGATTGAGACAATAGATGTGAAGCGACCATAGTGAGACTTTTATGTAGTATGCACTCCCTCGTCTTATTAGACATTATTGATCGTATTATACGATATTCATCTACCCGTAATACGTAGCTGGCTGAGTCATTCCCCCGCTCTCCAGTATTCTGGTTCTGGGGCGTGATAAGGTTTTAGTGGTGGCCCATGCAGGTCTGATTTCAGACTTGTGGGGTATTTTAATAGGATGTCTCAATCACACATGTTCCTCCTTGATCTCATAATTTGTTGATTCTCAACTCCAGCTTGACATTCCAGTATCCCTTGACTTCATTGATCCTTCATGTCCGGTCGTTTGATTGTTCTTTTGTCCCTTTTCTTAGGGGCACCTCGTCTGCATCTGTCAGAGCTGGACAGCAACAACATGGACAGCATGGGGAACATGACCAGGTTGGTCAGCAACCAGGGCCAGTACTACCTCAAGAGACTATCCAGGAAGAAGTGATAGTGGAAGCAGCAGCTGGATCACAGTATCCAGAGGTTCCACCACCACCAACAGTTCCACCTACCCCTGTAGAAATGGACATACTGACTCTTCTGGAGATCATGAAAGGAATGATGGCTACCCAACAACATCAGATGTTAGCCCAGTAGCGCATGCACGCTCAGTTGCAAGAGCAGAATGTACTACTCAACCAAGGATTGCAGATAGCATTGGAAAGAGGGGCGAGGCCAGATTCAGGAGCATCAACCAGATTTTGCAAGTACAACCCCTGCCGTTTCGAGGGCACAGAGGATGCTATTTCAGCTGATGCATGGCTTAAAGATATTGAGGCTATTCTGACAGCCGCTAAGATGCCGGCAGAAGAACGTGTGGATCAGGTGAAGTTGTTACTTCAAGATCTCGCACGTGATTGGTGGGAATCAGAAGAAGTAGGCATCAGGCGTCCCGTTGCTTGGGACGATTTTACAGTAAGATTCAAGACGAAGTACTATGGAATTGTGGCACAGTTTGAGCTACAACAGAAGTTTATCAACCTCAAGCAGGCCGACAAGACAGTAGATGCTTATGCAGCAGAGTTCTGCATATTGAGTAGGTTTGCCCCAGAGATGGTAGCAACGGAGCGCCAGAGGGCGATGAGGTTCCAGCAAGGGTTTCATCTTGAGCTCTTGCAATTGATAGAGGGGCACAACTATCAGACTTTTGATGAAGTGTTGACGGCAACTCGATGGTATGAGATCACCATTCAGAGGATCACGACAAGGACTGGAGGTCAGAAGAGATCTCACAGTCAGATAGAAGGAGGAGGGGGAGCAGCGCCCCGAACAACAGTACCATCCCCTGGCATTCGTATCCATGATGTGGCAATACGAGGGCCAGCACCACCACCCAGGCAGCAGCAACAACAGAGGAAGAACCAGCAACCCCCAGCGGGCTGTACTTATTGTGGGAAGATAGGGCACACTAGAGATGTGTGTCGGGCATTGAACGTACTGTATTTGATATGTGGAAATCCAGATCATCGGGTTACCACATATCCCATGAATTCAAGGTCAGAAGGACCAGTGCAGCAGTTTTCTGCTCTGCCAGCACCAGGGACAGGACAGTATCGAGGAACAACGATAGCAGTGAGATCGTTGGCCCAGCGTCCGTTAATGCCACAGGCTCAGATGTTTCGGCAGCAGGGACCGCCGATGCAGCAACACCAGCATAGACCACCCCAGCATCATCAAGGAAGGGGCCAGCAGCAGCACCAGGCTAGGCCGCAACATGGGAAACAGCAAGGAGGTCGAGGGCAGGCATTCACACTGTCCTTGGAAGAGGCATTAGCATCGGGAGATGTTGTGGCAGGTAACATTCTCGTCGCCTCATATCCCGCAGTAGCATTGTTTGATTCGGGAGCATCCCATTCATTTATATCTGCACCATTTGCGACACGGCTAGGAATGGAGTTCGAGGCATTGCCAGGGAGGTTGAATATACTCACTGGTAATGGGCTCGTAGGAGTTAGTAGAGTTATTCTAGCGTGTAGCGTTGTAGTTTGTGGGCATTCTTTACCCGCCCAGTTGATAGAATTTCCTGTTGGAAATTTCGACGTTGTCTTAGGCATAGACTGGCTAAAAGACAGTCATACGACCATAGATTGTCGTAGTGGGAGTGTATCTTTTGATATTCCGGGCATGAAGAGATTCACCTTAGTCAGATCAGAGGCAACTCAACAAGAGCAGGGAGTAATAACGACAATGGAAGAAGTTCAGGTTCCGAAGGTAGTTGAAGAGTTTTTGGACGTATTTCCCGAGGAACTTTCAGGTCTACCACCGGTTAGAGATATTGAGTTCAGTATAGAATTGGCACCTGGAACCAAACCGATATCAGATCGGGTTTACAGAATGGTAGATTCGGAGCAGGCCAAGGTATATCAGCATATAGAGGAACTGAAGGAGAAGAAGTTTATCCAAGCTAGCATATCGCCATGGGCAGCACCAGTGGTACTTGTAGGGAAGAAGGATGGATCATCCAGATTGTGTATCGACTACAGGAAGCTTAACGCGGCAACAGTAAAGAACAAGTACCCACTACCAAGGATCGATGACTTATTTGATCAGTTGAGCAGAGCTAGAGTTTTCTCCAAGATAGATCTTCGTTCAGGGTACCATCAGGTGAGGGTTCGGAAGGAGGACATTTCCAAGACAGCATTCAGGTCGAAGTATGGGCATTATGAATTCTTAGTAATGCCGTTTGGTTTGACCAATGCTCCAGCAATATTCATGGACTTGATGAACCGTATATTTATGCCGTACTTAGATCAGTTTGTCGTGGTATTTTTCGACGACATTCTTGTGTACTCTGCTAGTGAAGAGGAGCATGAAGACCACCTCAGGAAAGTATTACAGATTCTGAGAGAGAACCAGTTGTATGCCAAGCTCAGTAAGTGTAAATTCTGGACGGATCATATTTTATTTTTGGGTCACATCATATCAGGAGCTGGAGTAGCAGTAGATCCCAAGAAGGTAGAAATAGTAGAGAGTTGGCCAGTGCCCAAGACCGTAGCTGATGTACGGAGTTTCTTGGGATTGGCAGGATATTACAGGAGATTTGTATCAGATTTTGCAAGACTTTCAGCGCCCATGACCCGCTTGACACGGAAGGATGTGCCATTCATTTGGTCGGCAGAATGCCAGTCATCATTTGAGAATCTGAAGTAGAAGTTGATATCATCGCCCATTCTTACATTGCCAATTGGACCCGGAGGTTTCACTGTATATTGTGATGCGTCAGGTAAAGGACTTGGATGTGTTCTCATGCAGCACGGAAAGGTGATAGCATATGCATCTAGGCAGCTTCGGGACCACGAGAAGAATTACCTAACTCATGACTTGGAGTTGGCAGCAGTAGTGTTTGCTTTGAAGCTATGGAGGCATTACTTATATGATGATCGAGTGGACATGTACACAGACCATAAAAGTCTGAAGTACATCTTTACTCAGAAGGAGCTGAACATGAGGCAGAGAAGATGGTTAGAGCTGATCAAGGATTATGACGTGGAGCTTCAGTATCATCCAGGCAAGGCTAATGTGGTAGCAGACGCTCTCAGCAGAAGAGGCGGCGCATTTATGTTGACAACCCAGAAGCACATCTTAGAAGACCTTCATGAGATGGATATCGAAGTTATACTTCCTAGTGATGTAGGGGTTCTAACAAGTCTACAGGTTCAATCTGACTTGGTAGATAGGATTAAGGCAGCTCAGACGCAGGATCCAAGGATTCAGAAGCTTAGGGCAGAATATGAGTCAGGACTCAGAAAGGAGATGCAAATTCATGAAGACGGTACCCTTAGGTTTGGATCACGTCTATGTGTACCTAGTGGAGATATCAGACAGAAAGTTATGGCAGAAGCCCACAGTTCTCAGTATTCTATACATCCTGGAGGGACCAAGATGTATCAAGATATCAAGCAGTACTTCTGGTAGAATGGAATAAAGAGGAAAATAGCTAGATTCGTTTCCCGTTGCTTGGTATGTCAGCAAGTGAAAGCAGAGCAGCAGAGGCCCGCTGGATTATTGTAACCGCTTCCTATCCAGGAATGGAAGTGGGAGCACATCACAATGGACTTTGTGACTGGTTTATCGAGATCACCAAGTGGTAAAGATGCTATTTGGGTGATAGTGGACCGGCTTACAAAGGTAGCACACTTTCTCCCTTTTAGAGTAGGGCAATCTACAGAGAAGTTGGCGGAGTTATATATGCAACAGATAGTCAGGCAGCATGGAGTCCCTGTAAGTATTATGTCAGACAGAGATACCCGTTTCACGTCGCATTTCTGAAAAAGCTTGTATCATAGTCTAGGCACCAAGTTAAGATTTAGCACGGCTTACCATCCTCAGACGGACGGGCAATCAAAAAGGACAAGTTGCGCGCTTGCACCCTAGATTTTGGAGGATCTTGGGAGAGCCACTTACACTTAGTCGAGTTCTCATACAACAAAAGTTATCAAGCTAGTATCCAGATGGCGCCATTTAAGGTACTATATGGTAAGAAGTGTAGGTCGCCACTAGCATGGGATGATATCGGGGAGAGGAAGATACTAGGCCCGGAATTGATAGTTCAGACGGTGGAATTGGTCAAAGGAATTAGAGAGCGACTTCGAGTTGTGCAGGATCGGCATCGTCATTGGGCGGACCAGCATCGTAGGCCGCTAGAATTTTTTGTTGGGGACCACGTATTCTTGTGGATCTCACCTACCCGTGGGGTCATTAGATTTGGCGTTCGCGGGAAGTTGAGTCTGCGATACGTAGGACCATTCGTTATCCTTGATAGGATAGACGATGTTGCTTATCGTTTATCCCTTCCACCTTCGTTACGAGAAGTGCATGACGTCTTTCATGTATCTCAATTGGGAAGGTATGTATCGGACCCCAGCCATATCCTTGATCATTCTGAGTTGGTTATTGGTACCAACTTGTCTTACGAAGAGCAGCCGGTGTCCATTTTGGATCGGAGAGAGAAGATACTCAAGAACCGAACAATTAGCCTTGTCCGGGTTGCTTGGGGTCATCACTCATTAGGAGAGTCAACGTGGGAACGTGAGGATGATATCCGATCACGGTATCCACATCTGTTTGACTCACAAGGTATATTTCTTCGCATGTACCTTGATTGTCTTAACCCCTCATGCTTATCACCCCATGGATAGAACTACTTGATATAGTAGATTGTTAATATAGATATGTTATCTGCTAGTTAATATTGAAGAATGATTGCTTGCTCAAGTTTCTTGTACCTAGATTAGTTTAGTTTTGATATTCCTATCTTATTTGGATTTGAAATTTCGAGGACGGAATTTTTCTAAGGAGGGTAGAGATGTCACTTTCCGTTCCCAGAATACGTATTTTAATGCATGTACTACTTTAATATATTTATTTAATATTTATCATGTATTGTTCTGTAGTTAAACCCCTTTAATTTTATGTTAATTAATTTTCTGTAATTTTATTTTCGCATCTTATTTCCTGCAATTTTGATTCTGCATTTTTACTCTCTGCTTTAGCCATACTTTGGGTTCGGTTTGGATTGGTTTAGCTAATTTGGTTCATCACAGATCCCCACCCCCTTTATTAAAGCCATCCCCTTTCTCTCTCTTCACTTACTTCACCATTAATCATCTTCTCCCTCATAACTTCTCCCCCACCTACCAGCCGCCAGGCAAGTGCCAAACTTGCTTCTTGATGGATCACCATTATTATCGTTCCATCATCTTTCTTACTTGATTTTGAGTCCCTTTAGTACTTAACATTTTCAGTTTCCATGGTTCATTCTTTGTAGATCTAAGTTTAATGTATTTTCGAATTTCTTAGGTTTTGATCTAGTAAACTTTGTTATCTTTAAGTTTTGATGGTTCCATGTTGTAGAGAATTTCGTTCTACCCCATTTTGACCTATGGAAGTTCAGATTTAGGCTTGGAATGAAGAATTTAGAGAGCTTGAAAGCAATGGTTTCCATGGTTCTGTCCTTAGAATTTTTGGAAAAAAAGAACAGATCCAGCCGCATGGTAGTGCTTGACCGCATGAGTCTTCATGCGGCAAGTCATCCTGGCCGCATGGGCTTTAGTTAGCCGCATGAGCTTATCAGCCGCATGGGTTTTTAGCCAACCGTATATGTCCCGTCCAATTTTGAGCCGCATAAGTATTATATCCTGGCCGCATAAAGGACCCGAGTCCTTCTGGCCGCTCATGCCTTAACTCTGTCTGCAGGCACTATTCAGCCGCATGAGGCTCGTCAATTGGGCCGCATAGACTTGGTCAGTTCCAGCCGCATGGGTTTAGTTTAACCCGAGCCGCATGAGGGTCCTTTCCGCAGCCGCATATGAACTATCTTAGCCGCATAGGATTTCTTTCTTGCCGTAGCTTAGCATTATGGGACTTGTATAAATCCAGCCGCATAACGCCGATCATTCCCAGCCGCATGGTGCTGATTCTTCTCAGCCGCATGGCGCTGCATGACTTAGCTGCCGCATGAAGTTTTACTAAGTTGGCCGCATGAGGCTATTCTGTTCCGGCCGCATGAAACCCCAGTTTCGTGAGCCGCATGACTCTGACCCCAATGCCTTTTCGCCTGATCCTTGCTTCAAATTGACATTGATTGATTGACATTTATTAGCATTAATTATTAGCATAACATTAATTGTTGCCTTGACATTTGTTTAACATTAGTTGACATTGATTGACAGGGATTGTCACCCTAATTTAATAATTGATCATGCGTTCCTAGTTGGAACTAAGAGACTGGCTAGTCGTCTTATTGAATTGAATGAATGAGACACGTTCATATTAACTATGAACTATTGCAATCGACTGGCTAATCTCGAATATTGGCATACAGGCACATGCAGGCTTCAAATTAATTATTTATTTACTTACTTACTTATTTATTTATTTACTTATTTATTTATCTTACAAAAATAGCATGTGTACTTTATGGTCAAGGCATGATTATTCCGTGGTTAATTTCGATTGTTGCATTACGCTATGTAAGACCTACAACCTAACCGCACGGGTATTGTTGTAGAGTTGTGCATATCGTACCCCGTACGAAAGTACTCATTCTGAATGACCATGATCCACGGCATGGAATTTCACTCAACATAGAGACCATTAAGTTAAATAAAATAATGATTGCATAGAGAGAATGGATTCCCGAGTTCCTACATGGCAGCCCTCTTGGGACTAGTAGTGCCCGACAGGCCGGTTGGTCCCCACAGATACTGCAAATCTGCCACACGGGCAGGGAGCGGTATCTGGTTATATTATCTATTGTATATTGTATATTAATGACGGGCGTCTCACTGGGACTCGTCTAATTCATGATTGGCGCAATTGATTGACTGGGTAAACTAGCCTTGCTTGCACATAGTAAGAACTGAGGAATTCCTAATACATAATTCCAAGATAACTTGGAACTCACCGTAGCAAGCCGTAGTAGTTGCATGGCCATTTTAATTGATTTGTTTGTGTACTGTACCCACTCTGTTACCTAACTGAGATGATCAGAATGTCAGGACATGACGGACCAACTTCTGTCCTTATTTGGTTGGGAGGTTGGTTAGAAGTGTCGTGATGTTATGTAAATCCTAGTAGATAGCAGAGATCTATTTATTATGTTTCCCATTACTGGTTTCATTTCTCATATCGTGCTCCCTTGCAGTACTTGCTATTAGAGGTCTAACCTCTCTGGTTTTGCATGGCCAGATTTAGATCCAGTCTCCGAGGATCCCGCTTACTTCTACCTCCAAGATGGTCAACACTAGAGGGATGATCGCAGGAGGACTCGAGTGGGTTCCTTACTTCCCCGCTCGTTTTGATTAATACTTTATACTTTGCCGTTTGGCACCGATATGTTAGTCGGATTGTCTTGTACCTACTTTAGCATAATTGTGACTAAGTCAGGCTGCAGGTGATAACAATTGTGTATACTTACTACATCATCTGGCTATATTTTGTAAAGCCAAATATCAAGGACATTTTGACTGAGCGTTTGGGATGCCTTACTGCTTTATCTTACATGTTCTCTATTTTTGTTTCTTGTTTGAATGATTGAGACAATAGATGTGAAGCGACCATAGTGAGACTTTTATGTAGTATGCACCCCCTCGTCTTATTAGACAGCATTGATCGTATTATACGGTATTCATCTACCCGTAATACGTAGCTGGCTGAGTCATTCTCCCGCTCTCCAGTATTCTGGTTCTAGAGCGTGACACTGGTATGACCTAGTGTCGACTTAGATTGACTTGATATGACCTAGATTGACTTGACAGGACTTAGTGTGACTCAGTGAGACCTAGTTTGACCTAGATTTCATATCATTCATTATAAATCATTCTTAACTTGTTAAACCTAAATTAACATGAAATATCTCATCTTTAGGTTTCTGATTACCACTCTGAGCATTGATATACCCTATAGCTCAGGACAGCAGGCGAGTACATTCACTGATAGTTTTCATTGTATTGATATCTGCTATATCTGATTCAGTTGTAGTGACTTACTTGATTCCTAACACGATGGTTCACGGACTAGTATATGTCGGATCCTGTCATGAGATGTTGTTCCCGGATTACTTGGTATATTGGTATATGACTCGACTTGTTACTTGTACTTGTATAGACATGGACTTGGGAGTGGACTGATCACCTGCTTTTGAATCCCGTGTCATGACGTGTTATGTCCGGATCCTTTATACTATTCGGAGGATGGAGAGTTATTAGTGGTTGTGTGATCAAATTCTCATATTGTTCTATTGTACACATTGTTCATAGCTATACCCTCGCCTCACGACGGGTAAAGCCTTACCCTACATCGTTCATAGCTTTCCATGGTGACCGACCTTACCGCTTTATTGTACACATTATTTATAGCCGGTCGGATGGAAAGCCTGATCATGTTTCCCAAGCCGATCACATAACGCTCTAATAATTCAAGGCACATTTTATATTTATTTTATCATATCTTATATCCTGCTCAATTCTACATTTAGTACTTTTCTCACCATGCTATGATATTCATTTACTCACATGTTCTACATGCCCTTATGCTATACTTGATTGGGGGCTAATTTCTGTTCGGAAGAAGGGTTACAACCCCGATTCTTGTTTGGTTTACGGGTTGTAACTCAGCTTCCGAATGGCTCCCAAGTCTTCCTATATCTTTGTCTTGTATTTCATTATACTGTCTCTTATAGAATTTGTCAATTCACATGGAACTGCTGTTAGTGTTTGTACTTGCTCATTTTCCTGACAGGATACCATTGATATATTACAGATGATTCTGAGGCAGATTGTCCGACCTATTATGGGGTTGAGTCTGATGGAGTAGACCTGGACCATGGCTTGTTAGTAGAGCCACTAGACTTTGCTCACCCTGAGTAGAGTAGCTTAGTTAGGGTTGCCTGGCCTGCGAGCCAGCTAGTACTTTTCAGACAGTAGTATTTCATATTATATTCTGTGACTCTGGGGTGTTGTGTATATATCTGGGCTTGTGTGGATCTCGAACTTATTTCCTGATTTCATCTATCATATTTCCTTTCATGCTATCTATCCTAGTTTGCTTGTGATTGAGACTGTATTGCTATGTCACCTCCATTCGGAGTGTATATACTGTACAGGTACCTTTATCTGTTTAGTTATAGTATTTATAGATGACCTAGACAGCGTTCTACCGCCGATGCTGCGGCGTAGGCTGGACGTAACCACGTACTCGTGTCCCTAATCAGGGTGCGGGTCGTGACATATTTTTGTGGCGGCCCATGCAGGTCCTGTGTCGCAATTAGTGCGATCTCGTAATGGTGCTCGACTTAGAGTCCTAATTACGAGCCTGCAATTAGGACGTAGGACCTAGGATATGAGAGGAGTTTCTCAATCACACCTAGGAAAAATTTTCGATCTTTTGATTATCATGATTACTCCCCTTGTATTAAATTAACTATCCTTCTTTGATAATATCTTCTCATGTGCCATATTGATCTCCTTGTTTCAATTCGTCTCCAGGATGACGAAGACGCACCCGCAGGCCACTGGATCGAGTAGCTTGCACGAGAGATCTGACCAGGCTGAGGAGGAGGTTCACGAGACTGCCCCCAGTGATTCCACTATCCCGGAGGCCGTGGCAGTTGCACAGGGAGGTCTACCACCTCCACCCCAGAGGGTTTCGGTCGTTGTTCCAGAGATACTGCCGCCACCACCTCCGATACCGACGGATACACACCACATGTTCCTTCTCCTTCAGCAGATGATGGAGACACAGCGAGCCCAGGCAGAGCCGTCGCAGCGCCAGACGGAGGCGTCACACCGTCAGATTGAGATACTGAGGCAGAGCATGGAGAACTCGCATCAGCTTGCACTGGCAGCCGTGGAGAGAGTGGCACCGGGTACGGTGCAGGGCCCTACTGGCCAGCAGCCGTACCAGCAGCAGTCCAGGCCAGTGACGGTATTAGAATTTAGGAAGATGAGCTCCAGGGACTTCATGGGCACGGAGGGCATCCTTTATGCAGACAACTGGCTAGAGGACGTACAACGGAGTATGGAGCTGGCAGAGCTTTCTAGAGGACTTTGGGTTTCAGTCGCAGCCAGCCGATTCTTCGACATCGCGCTGACATGGTACCGCACGGATCCTCGTGCGTCGGTGAGAGGGCTGACATGGGAGAACTTCCGGAGGCTCTTCAAGGAGAAGTTCTTCCCGCACGTGGCTCTTATAGCATTGGAGGGCCAGTTCGTGGGTCTAGTGTATGGGAACTCGTTGGTGGACGAGTATGCAACAGAGTTCTTCCGCCTTAGCAGGTTCGCTCCTGATATGATTCAGGATGAGGGGCAGAAGGCTCGTAAGTTCCGTAGGGGACTCATTCATGCAGTGCGCACCCGCACCTCGGGTCGCCGTGATGCGACGTTCGATCAGATATTGATGGACACACAGATTGCAGAGGAGGACTTCGGCCTCAAGCCGAAGAGGAGCGGTGATACCATGGGGGCAAGTTCCAGTGCCGGACCGGCCAAGCGCCCCCACTTTCAGCATCAGCAGAGGCTATTTCAGCAGCAGCAGCCTCTGTTGCAGATTCAGCATGCACCAGCGCGTGCCCAGCAGCACCAGGGACAGGGCCAGAGGCAGGCCATCCAGTGTGCCTTCTGCAAGAAGATGGAGCACACCCGAGAGGTTTGTAGGATGAAGCAGGGAGTTTGTTTATTCTGTGGAGCTCCAGACCACCAGGTGAAGAACTGTGCTGCCCGTGCAGCCAGACAGACAGGCCAGGACGGAGTGCAGCAGGCTAGAGGAGGCCAGCAGGGACGAGCTTTCGCCATGACAGTTGAGCCCACTCAGGCAGTAGCAGAGCAGATAGCAGGTTCCAATCCTTCGATCTCATTTCTGCGTTTGCCTTCTTATAAACTGTCTTGAAATTCGATTTCATCTGTTCCTTGATCGTTTGATAAAATTTTGTCCTTGTGATGTGATATTCTGCTGAGATAAGTCGTATGGGCTAGGTCGCCTCGATTATGAGATTTTAGAATCCTCTAGGGTCATGCTAGCAGGCAAAGTGAGGACATATAGTCGGATTATGGACGTATTTCTCGGGTGTGGGAATTTAAGGTTTTCGCTGCCAAGCTAGCGGCAATGCGAAAATTTTAAATACCATAATTCTAGAGGTATATACTTTAGTCGAGGACTCTGTGATTATCGTAGCCTTGCTCACTGGCATGACGGAGATTCTGAGTATCATGATGATTGGACATACGCATACGATTATCGAACTGCATGATTTTTTTGTGTTTACTTTGTTTTAATTTTTGGAGGATGAATTCTTTTAAGGTGGTTAGACTTATAGCACCCAGTTTCTATTTGAGAGTAATTTTAAATTTTATTATTTTAGTCATTTAATTCATGCTTTAATTTTTGAGATTTTAAATCTTTTTAAATTTTAAGCCATGACTTGTGATTTTGATAATTTACTATTGTTTGGTTTTAATTTCGAGGACGAAATTTTTTAAGGTGGATAGATTTGTCACCACCAGTTTTCAGAAACGGGGATATTTTTTGTCATTTTTTATTTTAGAATATTTTTTGAAATTATTTATTTATTTATAATATTATTTTGGGGTTATTTGAGTCGGGTTCGAATTTCAGCTCAATCTGACTTGTATCGGGGACCCGGGGTAGTTTTGACTCTAGCGGGACCCACACATTAATTAGCCATGGCCCACCAAACTTAATATTTAGGTTTATGAGTTTGGACTAATCCCACATGAGTGTTTAGGCTTAAGTATGATTTTTATTTGGTCTAAACTAACTCCCAAAACCAAATTAGGAAGCTAACTTAGCATAGAAGTAAAGGGAGGGGCAAACTTGTAAATAGCAAGTACCACAAACCCCCTTATTAGGGCTGGCCACTTCTTCCCTCTTTCCTTCTTCCCACTTTAAATTTTCTTCTTCTTCTTCTTCTCCAAGTTCTTTCCAAAAGGAAGAAGAGAAATCCTTGGATTTCATCTCCACGTAAAGCTTTTCTTCTCGTTTTTCTTCCATCGATCTCTCCCTCTACCCCAAGTGGTGCTTCTCCAAGCTTTTGGGAGCAAGAAGTGGAGGGGTGTGTCCTAAACAATTCGTTTTGTGTCGGAGCCGTGTCGGAGGATTTTAATTGGGATCCATCTCCCGATAGGTACAACCTATTCTCTAATTCTTTCTTTTTATCATAATAAATAGTTTGAATCCCGTAGGATTGATCCCCGTGTTTGTGTCCCATTTCGTGTCCATTTGGAGACTTGTAGATGTGTCCTATGTGTAGGATCGTGTCCTAGTGGGAAAATTCCTATTTGGACACATGTAGATTTATTAGATATTGTTTAAATGTTGTTTTAATATTTAATCCCAGATTTCTATTGGCTTTGGGATGTGTTTTTCTAAGTATCATATTATTTAATCTATATATGTATATATATATGGTTGTATATATATATTATTCTCTCTATATCTATATATATATATATATATATATATATATATATATATATATATATATAAATATAAATATATATATATATATATATATATATATATATATATATATATATATATATTATGGTGTGTATGTGTGTTTTCCATTGTGTTTGGGTGAGTGTGTAGGTTCGGCCAAGTAGGATTAGATTGGTGTGTATGTGTTAGTATAGAGGGAGTGAAAGAGTGTGGTATAGATGGTGTTTGAGAGTTGGTTTGTGAGAGAGTTTGAGAGGGGAAATAGTGGAGAGTTTAGAGAGGGATATGAGGTATAGTGAGAGGTGTTAGAGGGGGGGGAGGAAACCCAGCTGAAACCCAGCTGCAAACAGCAACTATACTAGCAGTATATGCAGTCCTATGGCAGCCTTGACAGCCCCCTACAAGCTCCCTTAACCACCTCATAACAGCCCCCTTCCCATAGTCAAATAGCTGTCCATGTTAGCCCCCTTAACAGCCATCCTAACCAACCCCATTCTACCCTTTGACACCCTCCCATAT
Source organism: Iris pallida (assembly GCA_029216955.1). Lineage (NCBI taxonomy): Eukaryota > Viridiplantae > Streptophyta > Magnoliopsida > Asparagales > Iridaceae > Iris > Iris pallida. The sequence goes on along the minus strand of JANAVB010042217.1, from coordinate 2,626,856 downwards.
CACCCCATGGCTGTCCCAAATTTCCAGTCCCAAACAGTCCAATTTCAGCCCACATGTTGGTCCTATGGACAACCATATAGCTGTCCCTAACCAGGCTCCTAACACAACCCAAAACAGTCCCTTCAAACCATGCAAAACCTGTCCATAACACAGCCATATATGCAGCCCCAAACCATCCTTTGGTACCCCCCAAATCAGCCCAGGGTTCACCCCCTTTGACAGCCTACAAGTTGTCCAAACTTGCCCCAAAAACTTGTCACAAAACCATCCAATTCCTGTCCAATATCAGTCCATTTTGGACAGCCAAGCAGTCCCAAACCTGTCCCCATTTGGCAGCCTATGTACACACAATTTCAGCCCTATTTAGGACCCCCACTTGACACACATATTGGCCTATATCTAACCCTCATTCCAGCCTATAACCAGTCCACAAATTTAGCCCCAAAACAGTATCAACATATGCCTATGTGTGTGTGTGTTGTGTACGTGAGCTTGTGTGTGTGAGCCTATAGAAGTTAGCTAGTAGCCTATAGGTGTTAGCCTATTGTGAACCTATAGGTAGAGCCTATATGTGACCATGTGTGAGTAAGATTGAGTGAGTGAATGTTGAGTGAATTAGATTTGGTGAGAGGGTGATTTTGAGTTCCGTGATTCGGAACGCGTCCAAACTTGGAGGGGGCTTAGTTAGTATGAATTAGATTTTATGGGTAGGCTCCTAGGTTGAAATCGGGACTTCGTTTGGGATTAGGAGAATGGTATCGCACGATACCATTGAGTATCTTGAGATATTCAAGATAACGGGTAAACGGATAATATGGACTGTAAGATGGAGTGAATGTCCACTTACCCTAGGAAACTTGGTAGGTAATGGTTGTATAGGCTAGTACCCTACTACCCTAGGAAGTCCGGAGTGAAATTCCTAAGGGAAGGCCACTTGGCGTCAAGTTAGAATGGTTTAAGGGTAAGTGTATTAAAGGGGTAATCGGATAATTTCAAGATACGGGGTTCGGGTATTCGGATTGACTTGAAACTTAGGTGACTTGTTAGGTACACCCTACAAATGTCATATTTGAACCGATTTTGGCTCGGTTGACCCAGAGTTGACTTTTTACCCAAAAGTCAACGATGAGTCAACACTTTGTCTAAATTTGACCAAAACCAAACTAGGGTTGATCAGTTGACTAAAAGTCAACTGTTGGTCAACATTTGACTAGTTTGACCTAGGGTTGACCTAGAGTTGACCAGAGTTGACCAGGGTTGACCAGTTGACTAAAAGTCAACTGTAGGCTAACTCTTGATCCCGTTTGACTTGTTTCGACTTGTTTTGACTTGCGATGACTGGTATGACCTAGAGTCGACTTAGATTGACTTGATATGACTTGATCTGACCTAGATTGACTTGACAGGACTTAGTGTGACTCAGTGAGACCTAGTTTGACCTAGATTTTATATCATTCATTATAAATCATTCTTAACTTGTTAAACCTAAATTAACATGAAATATCTCATCTTTAGGTTTCTGATTACCACTCTGAGCATTGATATACCCTACAGCTCAGGACAGCAGGCGAGTACATTCACTGATAGTTTTTATTGTCTTGATATCTGCTATATCTGATTCAGTTGTAGTGTCTTACTTGATTCCTAACACGATGGTTCACGGACTAGTATATGTCGGATCCTGTCATGAGATATTGTTCCCGGGTTACTTGGTATATTGGTACATGACTCGACTTGTTACTTGTACTTGTATAGACATGGACTTGGGAGTGGGCTGATCACCTGCTTTTGAATCCCGTGTCATAACGTATTATGTCCGGATCTTTTATACTATTCGAGGGATGGGGAGTTATTAGTGGTTGTGTGATCAAATTCCCACATTGTTCTATTGTACACATTGTTCATAGCTATACCCTCGCCTCACGACGGGTAAAGCCTTACCCTACATCGTTCATAGCTTTCCATGGTGACCGGCCTTACCGCTCTATTGTACAAATTGTTCATAGCCGGTCGGATGGAAAGCCTGATCATGTTTTCCAAGCCGATCACATAACGCTCTAATAATTCAAGGCACATTTTATATTTATTTTATCATATCTTATATCATGCTCAATTCTACATTCAGTACTTTTCTCACCATGCTATGATATTCATTTACTCACATGTTCTACATATCCTTATGCTATACTTGATTGGAGGCTAAGTTCTGTTCGGAAGAAGGGTTACAACTCCGGTCCTTGTTTGATTTACGGGTTGTAACTCAGCTTCCGAATGGCTCCCAAGTCTTCCTATATCTTTGTCTCGTATTTCATTATATTGTCTCTTATAAAATTTGTCAATTCACATGGAACTGCTGTTAGTGTTTGTACTTGCTCATTTTCCTGACAGGATACCGTTGATATATTACAGATGATTCTGAGGCAGATTGTCCGACCTATTATGGGGTTGAGTCTGATAGAGTAGACCTGGACCATGGCTTATTAGTAGAGCCACTAGACTTTACTCACCCTGAGTAGAGTAACTTAGTTAGGGTTGCCTGGCCTGCGAGCCAGCTACTTTTCAGACAGTAGTATTTCATATTATATTCTGTGACTCTGGGGTGTTGTGTATATATCTGGGCTTGTGTGGATCTCGAACTTATTTCCTGCTTTCATCTATCATATTTCCTTTCATGCTATCTATCATAGTTTGCTTGTGATTGAGACTGTATTGCTATATCACCTCCATTCGGAGTGTATATACTGTACAGGTACCTTTATCTGTTTAGTTGTAGTATTTATAGATGACCTAGACAGCGTTCTACCGCCGATGCTGCGGCGTAGGCTGGACGTAACCACGTACTTGTGCCCCTAATCAGGGTGCGGGTCGTGACAGCATGCATCCCTCCCCTCCAAATAAAGTCAGCACAGATGGACTCCACTTTCCGAATAGTGGCCGTCGGGATCTGAATAGACTGAAGCCAGAACATCGTGATGCCAGCTATAACCGATCTCACTAACTCAATCCATCCGCCAAATGAGAGACCGGCAGCCTGCCATCCTTCCACTCTCCTCTTAGCAAAATTCACCAAGCTGTGGCAATCTTGCTCTCTGGCGTAGTTGACCGTCAGCGGGACCCCAGGTATTTCACTGGAAGCTCGCCTTTCTCCACTCCCAACGTACTAATATATATATATATATATATATATATATATATATATATATATATATATATATATATATATATATATATATATATATATATATATATATATATATATATATGGGAGCGGATCAAAAGCCCCCCTTAGAAAGCCCCCCAAAAACCCCCCTCACTCTAATCCGTAATTTAATGTTAATATTAATGTTAATATTAATGTTAATGTTAATGTTAATATTAATATTAACATTAACATTAAATTACGGATTAGAGTGATGGGGGTTTTTGGGGGGCTTTCTAAGGGGGGCTTTTGATCCGCTTCCTCTATATATATATATATATATATATATATATATATATATATATATATGGGAGCGGATCAAAAGCCCCCCTTAGAAAGCCCCCCAAAAACCCCCCTCACTCTAATTCGTAATATTAATGTTAATATTAATGTTAATATTAATGTTAATGTTAATATTAATGTTAATATTAATTTTAATGTCAATATTAATTTTTTTTAAATTTTTTTTATATTAATGTTAATGTTAATGTTATTGTTAATATTAATGTTAATGTTAATATTAATGTTAATATTAATTTTAATGTTAAGTTTAATGTTAATTTTAGTATTAATGTTAATATTAACATTAATATTAATATTAACATTAATATTAACATTGATATTAACATTAAATTACGGATTAGAGTTGGGGGGCTTTCTAAGGGGGGCTTTTGATCCGTTTCCTATATATATATATATATATATATATATATATATATATATATATATATATATATATATATATATATATAATTATTATTATTATTTTTTTGAAGTAATGGGTACTTGTGGCGAACTCGCCTCCACTGAGGCTCGAACTCCCGACCACTTGGGCCGCATGCATCTCTCTTAACCACTAGGCTAGAGGTCATTTGTATATATATATATATATATATATATATATATATATATATATATATATAGTTATTATTATTATTATTTGAACCTGATTGTTTGAACCTGTTAAATTGTTTCTATAGCAGGTTCAAATAATAATAATAATAACTATATATATATATATATATATATATATATATATATATATATATATATAGAGAGAGAGAGAGAGAGAGAGAGAGAGAGAGAGAGAGAGAGAGAGAGAGAGGGGTACACACACACATGCATATGACCTCTAGCCTAGTGGTTAAGAGAGATGCATGCGGCCACGGAGCGATTCCAGAAACAATTTACCTGGTTAAAAAAAAGTGTGTATATATACACACACAGCGGATTGGGAGCTCCGTTTCCGGAGCCCCGCGTTCCTTGGCCGTTTAATCGTGTGAGCCCCGCGCAGACCCGGCTCGATCCTATGGTGCAGGAGCGAAATTTTGGCGGGACTCCGCGGACGGATCAAAAGATCCGCTTGCGGAGCCTCGCCTCCATGCACCATCGGATCGGGGGTCCCACGTGAAGCCTGCGCACGTGTCCGCTCGATCTAACGGTCGATGACGACAGGGTTCCCACAGGACTCCGCGGAAGGGGCTCCGTATTTGGACCCATATATATCATAGGAGTCATAAAGTGCGGTCACATAAAATATGGTCTTCCTCTGTCTTACTTTACTCGCATCAGTCTTGCCTTCTGCACCCAATTAAGGGTCCGACTATTGGCACCCCACCCATTTCTAAGGACACCCCAAAAAAATTAAAAAACATGTTAAAAGACCAATATACCCCCAAACGTTTTCTTAGTACACCCCAAAAAAAAATCGCGATGCGCTCGACAAATACTGGTCGAACAGACAAGGTCTGTTCGACAAGTATTGGTCGAACATGTCTTGACATGTTCGACCAATACAGGTCGAACAGACCTTGTCCGTTCGACCAGTACAGGTCGAACCTACTGCGCCCAAATTTTTTTTCACTTTTTTGTTTCGGTCGCGGTCGTCGGGAATCGGAGAGGGGGAGGAGGAGGAGGAGGCGGGTCGGGATGAGGGGGGGTCGGAGGAGGAGGAGGTGGGTCCGGGGGAGGGGGGGGTCGGAGGAGGAGTCGGGGAGGAGGAGGAGGAGGAGGAGGAGGAGGGGGGTTCGGAGGAGGAGTCGGGGAGGAGGAGGAGGAGGAGGAGGAGGAGGAGGATGGGGGGGTTCGGAGGAGGAGGAGGATGGGGGGGTTCGGAGGAGGAGTCAGGGAGGAGGAGGAGGAGGGGGGGTCGGAGGAGCCAGGGGGGAGGAGGAGGAGGAGGAGGAGGAGGAGGAAGAGGGAGGGATGGGGTGTGCTTAGTAGGGGAGGGTAGAATAGGAATAAGGAATTTTTTTTTATTTTTTATTTTTTAATGGGGTGTCCTTAGAAATGGGTGGGGTGTCAATAGTCGGACCCCCCAATTAAATCGTCATCAGCAAAATCGATAATTTGGCGCCACCAAATAAAAGAACTCCGGAAACCCTAATTTTCTCAAAGTAATCATCACTATCTTCTCAAACCCTCACCTTAAAGAATCTACCAAAATTTCTAGGGCTTTTGACCCCGTTCGAAAGAGTTTTGTCTCGGAATCGACCGTGGGAAATGGAAGATCATCCCCAATTTCGGTTCTAGGAACTCCAAGAATCGATTTTTGGAGATGTTGGCGTCACCGGGGACGGACTTGGAGATCAATTCGACGATAGACGAGATCAATTTGCTCCGGCAAGCGCCGCGGCATCACCTGGTAGTCAGAGGAATCGGCGAAGAGATCGATCTCGAGATCGGTCCCGGCGACGATGATCCTTCGTTCGCTACCACTCCGCTCGTAGAGACTCCGGTCGTCGACGAGCCCGACGACCAAAAGCAGCTCCTTTCGATCGCCCGGACCCCGAACGAGCTCCCGCAGGTGAAGAGGAAGAAGAAGGTGGTGAAGAAGTGGCGGGAGGAGTGGGTGGATACGTACAAGTGGGCGTATGTTGACGTTAACGAGGGGACGACGAGGATTTTCTGCTCGGTTTGCAGGGAGTATGGGCGGAAGCACAGGAGGAACCCCTACGGGAACGAGGGGAGCAGGAACATGCAGATGAGCGCGCTGGAGGAGCACAACAATAGCTTGCTACATAAAGAGGCGCTGCGGCTCCAGATGGCTTCCAAGGACAAGAGCACGCCGGTAGTCGAGAGGCCCGTATACGTGAAAGGTGATTCTTTTTTCTTACCGGAGTAGCATAGCATAACCAAGAAAGCACTGAACTTCAAAAATCATTGCCGTGTCGCATCGTGTTGGACACTTGCTAGACATGACACATACACTCCAAAATTAGTGTTGTGCCACATTCATGTCGGAACACCATAGAACCTAGCCGATAAGAACATAACTTAAAAGTAGGAACTACTCGGTGCATGCTTGCGATTCATCTCTGCTAGTGTCATCAATAGTCAAGCCACTCCTTACCCTTTATAATCTAAATGCTGGAGCTCTGTGTGACCGTGGACTGCTAGTATACATTTAGACTTGAAAGAATTTACATAAGATAACTATAGGATAAACAAGTTATGCTTTATGATTCACATGTTGGGGTTGGGCAGTTAAGGAACATGTTTGGAAGGGGAATATTGAGATGGATGGGTGGCAATATATCAAAGGACTAGATAAGAACCAAGTGCAGTCATAGTAAATTAAAGGTGGATAGTTGAGGATAAGATGAGATAAAAGATTAAGATGGCTCGGACATTGTAAAGGAAACCAAAAGATGCACCTATCGGGAGGATTGTTAGGACCTTAGGCTAGGGAAACCTAAACGATATTTGATTGCGACCGAGGGAAAGGATACATTTGATAAAAATATTTGGAATAAAGCCTTTGTTGTTGTTCGTTTGGGCCACTTTATGTGTATCTTTTGGCTTTACTGTTATGTGTTATTATTGGTCCGATATGCTAGCATTTCTCAGGATGAGTGTGGCCGTTGACATTTTAAATTTTGACATATAAGTCGTGCATGGTTAAATTTATTGGCTCCAGTTGACTTATTTGCTACATATTTATTAATGATAAGTGTCTGTGATCATATTCACATAATTCGTGAATTAATTGAATGATTAGCGAATAATTCAGGAACATATAGCAGGATGAATCTATCAGGGAATAATTCACAAGTTCAGGTAAAAATCATTAATTTCGTGAATTATTTGTGAATAAATTGCAACTTATTCAAATAGTTTGAAAAAAAGAAAACTTAATTGGCCGTTGTTAAATTGCAGAGCTTTCATTGAAAACAGCTCTTTTGGAGAACATATAAATGGGAAAAGTTAATTCGGCAGTGGAATTTATGACGACCAAATTTAGCTGTCTACATTCGGACAGTAATTAGTATATGTCTTGGGAAAAGGCTACCTTTGTGATTAGGGAATGAAACATTTGTGGTAGTAGTAATTAGTAAGACGTTTACTTTAGTAAGACATTTACGCATAACTCTTTTATTTCTATCTATTTCTTTATACACACATACACGCACACAAACTTTTGCCGATTTTTATAAATATTTCCTGAATTACGAACTTTTTAACCCCACTGAATTGTTTCTGAAAGCCAAACTTCTGATGGATCGCTTCTGAAATTTAATGAGGATACTTCTATATGGGTCAACATTGAAGGCAGTAGTTTTTTGACATAATTGCATTTTGTTGTCATGTACTAAAATTCAGTTTGGTGTTTATTTTGTGGCACGCAACATCATAGCTTGTATGTCAAAAACGGCTGGTTCGATCATTGACTCCATCTTAAGAAGGGATCATCATGAATTTGAATATATGCAATCAGTTCAAGAAGTTGTTCATTCCTTAGAACCAGTTTTGGTGAAGAATCCTCAGTAAGTTATTCATAAAAACTTAGATCATCTTTTGACGAAAGTTGTTATCATTACATTCTATCTAGTAAATTCTTTTCATGCAACATGGGCATTCACAACTTCATGGTTATGTTTGCAGGTATGTTCATATTCTGGAGCGTTTGTTGGAACCAGAGCGAATGATAATTTTTAGAGTTCCATGGGTTGACGACAGGGGAGAGTCGCATGTAGATAGAGGTTTTCGTGTGCAATTCAGTCAGGTGCTGGGCCCATGTAGAGGTGGGCTTCGTTTTCATCCATCAATGAACTTAAGTGTTGCCAAGTTTCTAGCTTTTGAGCAGGTAGAAGTCATGTACCCAGCTCGACAACTATTTGCCTCTACATATACGTGTATTGTACATGATATTTTGTTTTTGAAGTAATAAATTCTATATATGTGTATTGTACATTAATAAGTTTCTAACTTATTCATCTCATTGACTATGGGAACTTGTAAACTATGTCATACCGACATTCTATTATCATACACTAAGTGCCTGAAATAAAGAACTAAATTGATCCTGCTATTCATTAATGACATTTGTCATGCATTATGTTGCATCTAGGATTACAACCATACTTCACCCTGCGAGTTTGGTACTTGGGTTTCTTGATGATAATTGCTCGATCATAGTGTGAAACCCGTGCAATATAAGATAATATGTATAGAATGCAAGGAAAATGGAAAATATATGTTGATCCTGATGTCCGGGAAATCGACTAGAACGAATGAAGTTGATATGTACTTTTTAATGTGCTTTGTGAAGTGGGAACATTGCATGTAGGTGGGACTCAGATGCAATATTAAATGGTTTTGTATTTACCAAAGTTGAGTAATAGTGACCGACTTATATAGCACACAACTTGTTGTGACGAGAATATTGGACCAGGTATGAGTTGAGAACTAGGACGCGCCTAGTAAACAATAACTACAGTTGAGGAGCTCAGGAGTTGCACACATGCAGAATTGACACTAAACTCTTGATATTAATATATTATAGGCTTGCAGAGATAGATTATAGGCATAGACAATGAAAAACCAGAAGCATCATGGTATGTGATCTGAAAGTCACGAGGAAAAATGCAAGAAAACCTATGTAGAGTTTATGAAGAAGAGTTTGCAAAAAGATGACTGACTGAATGTGTTGGACCTGTTGATTATAGACTTATAGTGACAGTTGCATTACATGCACACAGGCATTGTCCACATGACAAGTAAATGTGCTGGATCATTTTTCTGATACATGCAATAAAAACTCACTATCAAATGGTATCTCAGTATCTGTTTTCTATCTAGAAGTTTTTGTCCGACTATTCTGTTTACAACTTCAATTGGTATTGAAACGATTCTGCGAGAACTTGAATTGCTTGGTATGTGTTACTCACTTTTATGGTTTCTTCATATGAGATATGACAGTTCATAATTATATAGTGATATAACTGATATCCGAGAACTGACCAGAATGAATGAAGTTGATTTGTACTTTATGTGCTTTGTGAAATGCGAACATTGCATGTAAGTGGACTCAAACGAAATATTAAATGGTGCTGTATATACCAAAAATTGACTAATAGTGACTGGCATACTTATTTTGCACACTGTTGTGGCGAGGATATTGGACCAGGTGCGAGTTAAGAACTAGGACTAGCCTAGTAAATAACAACCAAAGTTGAGGAACTTTGGAGTTGCACAGTTGAAGAACTTATAGATTATAAGTATATCCAATGAAAACCCAGAAGCATCCTGGTAGACAATCTGAAGTCATGTGGAATAATGCAAGAAAACCTATGCAGAGTTTATGAAGAAGACTTTGCAAAAACATGCATGTGGAATAATGCAAGAAAACCTATGCAGAGTTTATGAAGAAGACTTTGCAAAAACATGCATTGAATGCGAATATGTTGGTTATAGACTTAATAGTTACAGTTGCATTGCATGGTTCACAGGCGTTGTCCATATGATAAGTAAATGTGCTCGATCATTTTTCTGATACATGCATTAAAAACTCACCATTGTATCTGGTTTCTAGAAGTTTTTATCTGAATATTCTGTTTACAACTTCAATTGGTACCGAAACGATTCTTCAAGAACTTGAATTGCTTGGTATGTGTTAGTCACTTTTATGGTTTCTTCTTATGATATGCAAGTTCATAATTATATAGTGAAATAACTGAGAAAACTTTTAAAATGTTATTTTTCTGCACAAGCTTAATTACATAATTCTATACTGAAGTAATTGAAATAACTTTTTTTTTTTGCTCTTACAATTTTTTTATTTATCGACTTTTCTGGGATAGCAGTGAAAATTCTCCATGGGATTTAGTTAGGGACTCTATTTCTTGGGAATTTCTATAGAACCCCAAGGTGAAAGAATATCCTAGATCATATTCCTCAAGTTGTTAAATAGCAAGGTTTCTCTTTTATGAAAAAATTGACATTTCAGTCAAAGTGGTTGTTTATGTCATTTATAGCTTCCCTATTTTGTTGCGGACAAGTTGACCTAGAACATGAAGGAGTTGACCTAGAAGAGAACAACCAAAGAAGTTTCAAGGTTGAGTGACTATTTCTTCTTCTTGTACATGCGTCTTGATTTGCGTAGGTGTGCACCTCACTTTTTGTGCCTAGGCCCCGAAGGACCTTGATGCAAAGTGGACCTTTGCCTCTGACAAGTATTTCTCCCCCACATTTACCTATTCCTGTATATTTTAGTCCTTCCTTCTTTGGCGCACAAATAATCCAACACCAAAATCCGAGGAATTTGCACTTTTCCTTCCCTTGCATGAAGATTGGCCTCTAAGAATGCCCTTGGTTTCCATAACAACTTATCCAAGCAGCCCTTAGATGTCTTCAGAACATGATATATGGGATTCTAGTAAGGTAGGATTACAAATTCACAATTTATGAGTTTACTTCCGTGGAAAACTCATAATATTGGTTTTTTTGTTTAGGTGTAGGTAATGTAATCAATTTTAATAAGTCTGTGTACACAAAATACAGTATGGATGAGTTATTTAGAGGTGGATGAACTTAGTGGTCATGTTAACTAGTGGAGGTAAGCGTGATCACGATTTCCTTCGGCCTTTATTGAGGTGAAGGATTGTCATGAAGCAACAATACTTTTTTTTTGGGAGGGGGGGGGGGGGGAATCACCGTTGTGTGGAACTGGTACTTAAAAACTGCTGAATTGAGCTAATTAGCGTGCTCTCCTGAATGGGTTTTCAGTGGCACCAACAATTTCCAACTTGATGATTTAAGAAGATTTAAGAAGAGACTGTCACATAGGTTGCGAGTATTTTGGAGATTGGGCTGTATTGTTGTTTTCCCACCTATTTCTATTTTGATCTAATTGGGTACGGCTTCCTTAATTTTTGTTGTGTATATTTATTATTGTATCCAACAATACCTAGAAAAACACATCTGCTGTTTGGATTGATATGTTGTCCATCTCTGCTGAATGGGTTTAAGGGGAGAGCATCATATAGGTCGAGAAGTTTAAGAGGTCAGGCCATATGGTAACTTCTCATATATAGTTCGACTTTGATTGGATTAGGGGTGAGCATTCAATTAATTCGGTTCAAACCGAACCGAATAACCGAAAACCATTGGACTGAAAACCGAATAAGCAAAACCGAAACCGAACCGAATTAGCCCATAACCGAATCAAACTGAACTGAATTAAATCGGTTCGGTTTTCGGTTTATTCGATTTGTCGGTTTATTTGCGCTTTTTTTGTTTATATATATATATATATATATATATATATATATATATATATATATATATATAGTAACTAAATTTCCTTATTCGGTTTTTAACCAAATAAGAATTAGAAAATTTAGTATTTTCAAAACCGAAACGATTTTTTTTTAAACTGAACCGAATCTCTCATTCGGTTCTGTTATGTGCATGACTAAATAACATATATATATATATATATATATATATATATATATATATATATATATATATATATGTTATTTAGTCATGCACATATATATATATATATATATATATATATATATATATATATATATAGTAACTAAATTTCCTTATTCGGTTTTCGGTTTTTAACCAAATAAGAATTAGAAAATTTAGTATTTTCAAAACCGAAACGATTTTTTTTAAAACTGAACCGAATCTCTCATTCGGTTCGGTTCGGTTTTCGGTCCAAAACCGAATAATGCTCACCCCTAGATTGGATTGTGAAAACAATAGCAAACTGAAGTTCTATCCTAGATTTTTTTTAGTTAATAAGAATGCCCTAGAACAAATTTCCATCACACCCTTATTTTTCAAGTAAAGTACAATAAGTCTCTTATTTAAATGAATCCTTGATGTTGAACATTGTGAACTTAACGAAGTTTTGGATGTTATGCACTATCCATTATTAGTCTTTGAAGGATATATATAATTATGTGGGTTTCTTGTTATGTAATTTTACTTGTCATAAAATTCTTACTACAATACTTTTAATTATATACTCTATTGCTTTCTTATAGACACTAAAGAATGCTCTCTATACATATAAACTTGGAGGTGCTGGTGGAGGAAGTGATTTTGATCCAAAAGGAAAGAGTGAGAATGAGGTGTGGGCTTTAGACAACAATTTCTTCTGTTATTAGGTTTCACCATTTACACACCTACGATTCCATGAGCAATTATCTTGCAGATCATGCGTTTCTGCCAAAGTTATATGGACGAGTTATATAGGTACCTGGGACCTGATCAGGTAACAAAGCAAGTGCTGTTCTTGTTATGCTTGTTTACGTTTCTGCTGTTGTTTTAATTGCAAATCTGTTGCACTGTTTCTAAATCTGCAATATTACTTTATATATTATGTTCATGTTAGGATCTTCCTGCAGAAGACATGGGTGTTGGTCCAAGGGAAATGGGGTACCTCTTTGGGCAATACAGACGCCTTGCTGGTCATTTTCAGGTAATATTATATATACATATTCTAACTTCTGCATATGCTCAGATCAAGGAAGCACGGACACTCCGAAAATCAGAGGCATGTACGTGCCACTTCGTGTTGGACATACATCAGACACAACACAAACTCCCAAATACAGGACACACCAAAATTGGTGCTGTGTCCGTGTCATCGTGCCCATATCATGTTGTGTCATATTGTGTCCGTGCAACAGAAGTCCAGATTCTCTGTCATTTTTTTATTCTTTGCAATTATTGGATGTACACAATGTAAACAGATGAATAAGCTAGAAGAAGAAAAGAAAACCTCATTATATGTGAAGTTTTAGCTGCATTTTCACAGGGACTTTTGTTTCTACTCCTAAGAATGCATATTAAGATTGTGCTACACCTGTTTCTTAGGTCTATGATATTCCCAGTAGCGATTTGGGCACAATTCATGATACTGCTTTTTGGAACATGGATCTCATGTTTAATCATTGATAATTTTTTCTTCGTTTGTGGTTCGGAACTGCTTTGAGAGGCGCGGAGGGGGGGGGGGGGTTGTAGTGGGTTTAGGGAACCAGAAAACCTCCAATTAGTCTCTCAATTGAGAGTAATAGACCGTAGGGAAATGACAAAAAAAAAAAATTTGAGGCCGAGGCGAAAAATAATGGAGAAAGCCTTGGAAGTTTGAACACAAAGTCGGCCCCAATTTGTTTTGGACACTGCAGGAACACTCTAAATACACAGACATCAATTGGTGTCATATCCGTCTTGCTGTGTCCTAACATATCATATTGTTTCTATCCCAAGCAGCATAGGAGAAAAATCAAACAAACCAGAGGCAACAGGGCAAGCATGGATGCTCAAGCACATTGAGGTTGTGGCTCATTTGGTTTAATGTCAGCTGGGACTTGTGTAGTGAAGATTTTTTCCGGGAGAACTGGGGTAAATATACTAGTAACACTGAGGCTAGTGTCTAGTTTGGTACTTTGTGAAGTTAAGGCGACCTCAGGATTTCAGCAATTCAGCTGATTGGTAGAAGATAGATGCTCAAATATAAGAGAGGAGAAAATTCAGCAGATAACAAGAAACATGATAGGAGAAAGTGGTATAAAATTTTCCATATGGGCCAGTATATTATTATAGTGAGGTGTTAACCCAGATGCTATAGGCCTAAGCAGTAGATTGTTAGAAACTTAGACAATGAGCCGCTGGTGTATATCAAAACTTAAGCATTTGATAAATTTGTGGATTTTCTGGAAAGATGTTTACCATGTGTGGGTAGTATTTTACGAGAAATAGAATGGGATAAAGTTTGCTTTGCCTGTTCTATGTAGTTTCTAGTGAAGTTTTTTGCTAGTTTTTGTTCTGCCTAGAGCTGGATGCTGATTTTTTAAAAACCATTTCACTCAATTTTTTCCCATTAATGCAAGTTTATCATCTTTTACTCATCAATGAAAAAGGTTTCAGTCATGATTTCTTTTATTATGTAAATACCACTAATTCTCTCTGTTTTCTTACAAACTATGGACAGAGTAAATAGCGATGTTTAAGTTTCTTTATTAATATATTTGTCATTTATTATTTTTATCCAATTGAAAAAGTACCAACTTATGTGATGTTCAGTATAACTATTTGAAATGGTTTGCAATTATGAAATGCTGTTTCAATTGCATCTTATGCTGGACTTCAAGTAGAATGTGTCTGTAGTTTTTATTTTATGCTCATGCAGGGAAGTTTTACAGGACCTAAAATCTTATGGTCAGGATCCACTCTTCGAACTGAAGCTACTGGCTATGGACTGGTATTCATGTACCAAACTTTTTGTCTTTTTTTTTATTAATCTCTGCAAATTTAACATGTACCTGTTTTGGCAATATCATATTTATGTTTCCTTTGAAATAATTTCGATCTTAAAAGTTCTATTTCCTTGATAGGTTTTCTTTGCACGCCTTATACTTGCAGAGATGAACAAGGAACTCAAAGGATTAAGGTCTCAAGCTCACTCTTATTTTGATATAGAAGAGAGATTGCAAAACATAATTACTATATATCTATAAACTAAAATTCATAAACTCCTACACTTATTTAGAAGGGAGTACCGCACTAGTTTATGATGGCCATGTCTATAAAGAGAAATGGATAAGTAAACAAATTAGACAATCTAGGTTGCATTATAAGAATTATTCTTGCACTTATTCCTCATACTCCCTAGACTTATCTCTTGTTAGCAATTGTACAGGAGTTTCAAAAACAAATTGCACTAACCAACTATATTTGCAGACTATTTTTGTAGTTAGGTTTAAACTTTGCTATGTCATCACATGTGGCTAATATTTCTCTAATCTCACCAGTTAATGCTGTCGTCTATACGACACTTGCTTAGCGCATTAGTTGGACCAGACTTACCATTACATGGTTGGGAATAAATTCCTCCTTTTCAGAATAACTACACGTGGCTGTAACGACATGTGGCGCCGATATAGTGTGTGCAAGTCATTTTCCCAAAAGAAGCCTTCTGAGGATAGGAGAGTTGGTTCTTAAAATGGGCAAAGTCCGCTTTCTTCACTCTGCAGATGAGATTACGGAAGTGGAGGTGACAACAAGGTTTCCTAAAACACGGAAGGTCATGGAAAGAAGAACGGAAACAGAAACGCGCTACGTACAACCACTTGGTATGGGAGGGGGAATGATGGGGGTAGATTTCTTTGGAACAGGTAGGTAAAACAAAGTGTTCGACAAGGAGTAGGTTTCCTTGATTTTTGCTGGGGGAAGGCCTCTTAGTTGCAGCAAATCAGGTTGCACAATTTAGTTTTCCTCAATCAATGGTGTTGAATCATGTCCCTTTTCAAGTCAAAACATTCAGAAGTGTGCGATTAACAGTAATTCGATTAGCTTATGTTTTGAATTTTGGAACACATCAAACCACTCAAAAGGTGATTTCTTGGTAGATTTATGATTTTCTTAAGTAATTCCACATGCTATGGATTAGAAACAACATGCTGACAGAAATTCAAATGATTTTATTATGCTTTGGGTAGATATCTGTCATTTAATATTTAAGCATCACATAACATTACAGAAGCGAAGCTTTTATTCCTTGTAAAATTAGATCTTAAAACTTAGGATCACTTAGTTCCATACCTTCATCGGACCTTGATTTTCTGCTTTATCTGATCTTTATAATCAATCCTAGACTAGCTTTTATCATATAGATAATAACATTAAAAACAGCAATCTACTAAGAACATCTCATTCGGTTGTCGTTAATTTTGGTATCCATCTTTAGCCTATAGTTTAGAAACATTTTCACATTAGTTTCTTTTTGTTGTCAATTTAAAACTAGTATTTCTTAATTGCAATAACAGTAGTTTGTACACGTGCCTAAAAGTGTCTATATGGATTCTGTTAGCACTAGAGAGCTTGTCGTTTACCAACTTTCCAACAACAGGCATACTGTCTTAAGGAAGTTCAAACCGACTTAATATTGGCTCAAATTTATCATACAATTGCCTCGGTGATGTTCTGGGACTTATTAGGGCTTCTTAAGCAATAATTACAACTCTGGTTCCACATTCATTATGTTTTTTAAGTTTTAATCATATCTAAGTTGCCTATGTTACTACCATAAGCCAAGATAGTCAAAGGCTCAAGACGCACTTGAGACGCAAATGGTCTATATCCTTCGTGGCGCAAGGCACACTTAAAGTACGTACCCGATCGAAGCGAGGTGCAAAAATAATAAAAATATACTTAAAAATTAAATAAATTTGTAATGCAAGAAGTAAACCAAATAACATACTAAAACCAACAATAATATGTTAAAATATAATCAAATGAACTATCAGAGTAGCACTCAACGTAACTAACAAGAATTAACAAAATGAAATGAATACAAATTGTAAAATAAAGGCAGAACTAATAGAACAATCATTCATCTTCATCTAACTCTATCAAATCATCACCATCGTTACCACCAATACTTACATCACTAGCATTTTCTGGCAAGTGAGCCCAAATAATAAGCAAATACTGAAGGCGCGCCTTCACTTGCTGCCCGCCTTGCTGCGAGGGCGTGTTTGGAGAAAGGAGTTTCGTCTGGTGAGGCATGAGGTGCAGCCTGGCGTGCCTTGCTGCGAGGCGTGCCTTAGTCGTGCCTTTGACTACACTCACCCTAGCTACTATAGTCCATGACAACTCTTCTTCCAGGAACAATCATTTGCACCTTTTTGTGCTAAGAGAATGTTGAAACTGGTTGTTCACCCGTTTAAAACAATTCTTTATCTACAGATGTATTGTGAGTGGTGCTGGGAAAATTGCAATGCACGTCCTAGAGAAGCTTCTTACTTGTGGTGCTATCCCAATAACTATCTCAGGTACTTGTTGAATGTTTGATTGATATTTGTTTAGTTGACAGATAATCAAGAAACAAGATTCTTATATATTTTGAGAAGTATTACCCCCCAGTAAACTGCCCCATCTAGTAAGTCCAGTTTTCAAGACAGTTTCATCTGACTGACAAAAGAGTGAAAATATATCTTCGCATAGAGGCATTCATCTCAATGGATAGGGTGATCTAATTGCTAACAAGTACCAGATCTTTGATTTTGCAAATTTTTTGAACTCCCTTTTGTTTTCACCTTAATCAAAAGCAACCCGTGTCATTTTTTTCATACATTACCCCATGCCATCAATTTTCCATCTAAATAGTTAAAAATATGACCAATTTTCCCTTGCATATTAGTAATCGTGAAAAAAGAAAATTTTAGAAGTACGTTAAAAAATAAATTAAACACAATGTTGCCACCATCCTTTTCCCTTGTCACCCTGGTGCTGCAAACCTTCTCTCTTTCCTCTTCCTTCCTTGCTCTTCTTCCTCTCGCTTCCATCTTCCTTCCTCCAGTTTCTTTCCTCCATCTCCCTCCTTTGTCAATGGAGACTTGATCAGATTGTTGCTGTTGTCCTCCATATGCCAGCTAGCCAGATATAGCGTTGCCAGTGCCATGTGACCAGCAACAAGGGCAGCGGCATCCCTTGTGTGGGCTGTGGGTCTGGCATGGTGCAACTGCCATTGGCGGCTGGGACAGCGGCAACAGCACGCCCCTTTCCTTGTCGGATTCCCTTTACAGAGAGGGGAGATGGATGAAGGAGAAGAAAATAGAGGGAAGGCGGTGGAGGAAGGAGAGAAGAAAGAGGTAGAAGGAGAGCGTCTACGTCAGATGTGGTGATGAAGGGGAGGTTTGGTCGAAACTTTATTTTCTTTACACATACTAATACAAATGGTTGGAACAATGTAGAGGTACTTTAAAAAATTTTGACGGAAAACTGACTTCAAGGGTTAATTGATGGGGAAAAAAACAATAGGGGAGTTTCTTGATTAAGCAGAAACGCTATGAAGGTTTGCTTGCAATTACCCTTGTTATTTCAGGGTGGGGTCTTTTGTTCTTGCCTGGTTGTTTGGTGGATACTGAAAACCCCATTAAATAAATTATTCTAAGAAAATATTTGGGCATTGGACTTTCTGGAAAACTGGAAGCATTCTGAACTACGAAGTTCTATTAATCCTTTATCATCCTATTTCATAGAAATGGTCCCTTCTTAAAGTATTCGTTACTACAAAAGCCAAAGCACATATTGCTATTTCTTGTACTATGCTAGGTAATGGAGCATCCACCCTTCTCTATGCTTATGTTCTAAAGTATGTTGCTTTTTGCTCTTGTGAACACCAAGTGGTGGGAAGAAATCTACTCTGTTATAGTTTTGCTAGATTCATTTCTTTGCAAGTAGAACAAAAATGATATACATATTGTTCTCCAATTTCAATTTGTAGGTGATAACTGAATGTTTGTTAGGATAATAAATGACAGAAAGAATCGTCAACTTTAAGGAGCAATATATATATCTGCTTTTCTTATATTGATCGAACAGAGGTTCATGTGGAGATGGTACCATAAATGTAAAACATAATTTTTTTCTCAATGCCTAGCAGATTCCAAGGGCTATTTATTAGATGAAGATGGTTTTGATTATGTAAAGATATCACTCCTTAGGGAAATCAAGGTTCAACAGAGAAGTCTGAGGTGTGTAAGGTTTCTTGATTTCGTGTACTTACTGTAAGTATGCCATTTTGTAGCAAGTTACATCAATGCTGTTTTTCCGTTTCTGACAGAGATTACTTGAAGTCTTATTCACGGGCTAAGTACTTTGAGGATGCAAAACCATGGAATGAACGATGTGATATTGCATTTCCATGTGCTTCACAAAATGAAATTGAACAACCTGACGCCCTTTCGTTGATCAACTCTGGTTGTCGTATAATAATAGAAGGTACAAGAAAGTTATATCATGTTGGATTTTGTGGCACATTTAACCTTTAGATAAATGGGGACTAGAATCATGGCCTTTCCATCTGTTATTGATTTAAGTGCTCCCTTTCTAAGAGCAGGTTCAAATATGCCTTGTACCCCACAAGCAATTGATGTTCTGAGGAAGGCTAAAGTTTTGGTTGCTCCGGCAAAGGCAGCTAATGCTGGAGGGGTAACATGCTATTCACTTGTATTAAATTAAGCCCTTTTTTTTTATGAGCATATCAACAATACTGTGAAGGATATGGTTCTTGTTAATGGTATGGAGGACATAGCCCTTAACAGGGCTGAATGGAAGAAAATGATTCAAATAGCCGACCCCAGAAGTTTGTGATTAAGGGTTTTCTGTTCTTGTTGTATAATGACAATAATAAGAAATGTGCTTTCTACTTCTTTCATTGCATTGATCTAATGAAATGAAAAGAGATTTATGAGCAAATTATTCTCCCTC
Organism: Iris pallida; assembly: GCA_029216955.1. Lineage (NCBI taxonomy): Eukaryota > Viridiplantae > Streptophyta > Magnoliopsida > Asparagales > Iridaceae > Iris > Iris pallida. The sequence goes on along the minus strand of JANAVB010042217.1, from coordinate 2,607,139 downwards.
TAGGTATGATGTTTTGCACATCGTGTCGTTTCCTATGTGTTATATTCTGTTTAATTTACTTAAAGAAATCTCATTGGACCTCTATCTGTAATGAATTCTTGTATTTATTTTCTAGTTTCCCTTGTTATTTCTCTAATGTATCTTGACTCACCTTTGTTACTGATTTCAAAACTATAGCATGCAAGCATTGTGTAGCTGGCAGCCTATCTTTTTTGACCTTCTTCTATATAGCTTCTCATCCCTGTGATACTAAGTGCATTGTCGAGATGCTATTTTGGTGCCGCTTGGTGTGACAGTAAGGATTGGCACTTACATCCTGGAGGATGCAGATTCGAGTCGTGGAAGCAGCCTCTCCATATTTGGGGGTAAGGCTGTGTACATCTTGACCCTCCCAAGATCCTGTATTAGTGGAGCTCTGTGGCATTAGAACACCCTTTTTAGTGTCATATATGGGTTTACTGTGCAGTCAGCCAACTCCAATTTATGCCTTCATGCTATGGCAGGAGCCTGAGCATCTGCACAGGAAGGTGGGCGGCGTGTCTGTGTGTGTTCAAAGGTAGAATCAGCAGAATACAGGAGCTAGATTTAGTTATAGTCAGACTACATGCTGCTTTTTATTCTTGTTGTCTAGTAAGTTTTGTGTCCTCTATGAAATTATTGTCTTCCTATGATATTTACTTGTTTGACCAATCTTAAATTGGAGAATATGAAAATTGGACATAGAATAACTGTTTAATACTAAAAATAATCCTCATCTCTCACCACCACTCTAGAATTTTGGTGCAGTGGTAGGTACACTAACATGGTACAGTGGTAGGTACACTAACATGGTACCAGAGCAACCCATGTTCAATTTTTTTTCTTTCTGGCACATTTAACCAGACAATATTTATACTGCTGCGTAAAGGGACTACCATGATAGTTACAATGTGTACTGTTTCTTTTAGACTGTACTTCTGTGTTTGTTAAACTTTGTTTGTGTTGTAGTCTTGTAGATTATAGTTAATATAAATGTTGATGTTACATATCTATCAAATAGTTAACTCTATTTGTGTTATTTTTCATATTGCAGTTACTGCAAATGTTAATTTCATATTGCAATTTTACTGTATATACTACATACTATAAACCAAATCACTGCTGAAATTTAGATTATGCCTAGCAGGTTGCTGCTGGAGAGATTGAATTGAATCAGGAGTACAATTTCATGCAGTGGTCCGCTGAGGATTTTGAGACTAAATTACAGGTAGCTACACTGTGTGCTTACTTTTAGGAATACTTGCATGATAGTGTGTTATACAGTTGACAAGCACTGCTGATTTTGATAAACACCATTCCAGATTTTGATAAGCCCCACTCCAGCCCCATGGTAGTATGATACGAACCTTAGAAAAACTCATCCTAAAAGCTAGCCATTAAGAGGAGAGAACCCAAGATTATATGAACCACATCTAGTTCCCTGTATTACCGGTCTGGGACCAAAGAATCGTAACATTCTACCACGCTCCACATTTCCAGCGCCCACTCGGGCTGGCTTTGCACTAGCCTTCTAGTACCGAACAAACACTGTTATGCTGGCATCACCATCCGTGCCGCACAATTGCAACTGAGAGACATCGTGTAGGCTGTGATACCATTTGATATGAATCTTGAGATAACTCGTCCTAAAAGATAGCCGTTAAGAGAGAGCTCAATATTATGTCATCCCACATCAAGTTTCCTAAATAACTGATAATAACATAGTACATCATTGAACAATGTATTAATTGACTTGGAAATTCGAAGAAAACCAGATGTTACTAATCATAAGCTGGAGATAGGTGTGCAGTTGAATACCTCAGTTGGTCAATATGTTGTGATGTAGAATGCCACAAGAATATCAACTCTGTACTCAGGTTCGAAGAGAGCAGGTCGTTTGATTGAAAATGGAATCGTAAAGCATGAGTATTAGATGTGTTTATAACTTTATATATAGGAATATCTGATTCCTTGATCAGTTATAGGAGATTATTTAGGAGCACAATATGATTTTCCCCCCTTTTATTTTCATAAATAAATAGAACCATTTCTAAGAGTGTAGTATTATAGTTAAGTTTTTCCATCTTGTTATAGTAAATTTGATAAAGAAGTTAAGCTTTGGTAGGCCTTAAAGATGTTAAAATCCTTCATATGTCCTCTTTTTAAGGTTTCTAAATAGCTTAATAAGCTACCATCAAGTTATACCATTTTGGTTAATTTCCAATCGTGGCTTGAGATCTCAGTCAGCTGTATACGACGACATCCTGGTGATATCAAATATATGAAATGCCACGGGATTTTGCCATGATCTCCTCTATTTCATCAAAAATTGTGAAGAATCTCACAGCATAACAACAGTATCAGGTGCCAATTTATGGAACCTGTTACTAGTTTATGCATGGATCCGTAGTCATGTGGGTACTGATCTTGGACAAAGATGAGATCCTTGATATACCAAGATCTCGCCCTAGATATGATGCAGCGTGATAACGAAACAGACTTACCTTCGTGCTTGACAATGGCCAAATCGATCGGTGATGATGATAATTGGACCACCGTTGCTTGGTGAGAGCGAAGCGGTACCGTAAAAACTTCGACGGATGGCCTTGTGAGGGGTTCACACGAATGTTGCTTGAAAATCTCAAGCGAGGGACTTTCAAATCCACGGAACGGTCGAGTCCACGACCAAGAAAAAGAGAACAAATCTCAGAACTTAAAGAAGAATGTTATTGATTAAAAGTTGTTCCTTAAATGCATACAAAAGGTGCCTATTTATAGGACTTCCATGACAACCTAATTCTAATCAAATATAGATAAAACCTATCCTAATAAAAGATAAGAGTCAAAATAAGAGTCCTAAAAGAAATATGATTTTTATCAACTCTATAAAAAAGATACAGTAAAAGAAAAAAAATCCTAAAAGAATTCGGAGTTGGAGTCCACGCTACATCAGTCTCCCCTGCTTCAAAAGAACTCGTCCCCGAGTTCTTCTCAGCGTAAAGCGGTTCGCCAGGTGGAAAATATTTGTAAAGATCGACGATGTTGAAGGTTGGGGAGATCTCTGTGTCTTTATGCTGAAGTTGCGGATGAATTGTTGGTAGAAGTTAGCAAGACCATAGAAGCTTTGAACTTCAGTCACTATCTTTGGTGTAGGCCAGTCGCGGCTTGCTCGAATCTTCTCTTTATCAACACTGCGGCCATCGACGCTAGACACAAATCCCAAGACGATGAGTTGGTTAGTAAGTAAGCTACACTTCTTAATTCGAAGAAGGTTGAGAACTTCCCTGAGGTGCTTCAGATAATCAATTTGTCTCTTGCTATAAATCAGGATATCGTCAAAGTAGATGACTACGAACTTTCTTGTTAATGGTTTCAAAGCATGATTCTTGATGTGGGTGATAGTTTTTGGCGCATTCGAAAGTCCGAAGGGCATAAAGAGCCATTCGAGTACTTCTCGGATGTTGAAGATAGTCTTCCACTCATCATCAGGTCGGATCCGGATCTGATGGTAGCTGATGGTGATGTGGTTGATAGTCCGATTGTCGATGCACATATGCCATGAGCCGTCCTTCTTTGGCACAAACTCACGTCCATGAGCTTTCGTCTCTAAGGGGATATTTTGTAGATAACATGCAAAGAAAGAGGTAGCCTTGAAGCTGTTTGAAGAAAACGAATATATGTTGGACATTTCGCAGCATCACGAAAATTCAGGGACCAACAATTGAACTTAGACGATGTGTCTGGTGGACCACTTTGAGGCTTGTGACGAGAAGGTCTACCATTGTCATTGGGAGCTTTCAATATTGATAAATTCTTCAATGTTCTATCGCATGAGAGATTCTCTTGCTGAGTCGTACACTCAAAAGAATAGAACGATGAGCATGATGATGAAAATGATGGTTTGGTTGACTCCACTGAATTTTTTTGTTCGTCGTGTAAACTTTTGTTGATATTTCTTTCCAGAATTGTCTGTGGAGATCCTGCACCATGTTTGTGACCGTCATCTTTGGGGAGGACCTCGTCTTCTTGTGGGTGTTTTCTTGAGGGCAAAAAATGCATATCTCCGTAGCGTCCGCAATAATTTCACCAAAGATTATCATGTCCTCTTCAGTTATGTTTCTTGATTAGAAACCGACAAATTCATCTCTTCTTGAAGGGTTGAAGATATCAATTCAGCATCTACAATGGGTTCATCCGACTTTGATATGTTCTTCTCAATCTCGTCGTCTTCATAGTTAACAATAGCAACTGGTGCTCCGAGAGAACAATTGTTATGGAAATGCTCGAACCCCTTTTGTTGTTGTGGACTGGTCTTAGGACTATCATCCGGTGCTAGTGGAAGGAGAGCGAGGCATCGTCCATCTTAAAGGAAGGAATATGTGTTCTCTTTTCCGGTATGTAATATTTTTGTCAAATTGTCATGGATGACCGAGGATGATGCGGCAATAGTCCATGTCGACAATATCGAACATGACTTTATCTTTGTAGGTCTTTCCGATGGAGAAGGATATGCGACAAACTTCAGAGACGACCATGTTGTGGCCCTCTTGAATCCATCCAATCTTATATAGAGTCAGATGTGTTTCTTTGGCTAGTCCCATCTTCTTTATTATTGCTCTTGAAACAATATTTTCTGTGCATCCATTATCAATGATGATGTCGCATAGCTTGTCTTTAATCTTGCATTGGGTTTGAAAGATATTGTGGCGCTGCGACGGTTCTTCAATCTTTGGGGCTAGCAATAGCAGCCTGACGATACACACTGGATGTTCAAACTCCCCACGTGTTACTAGTTTCGTCATTGTTGTTTTAAAAAAAAGGATTTCCGAAAGTTTTCAAAAAATTGGAATCCTTGATCTGTGGTGCTCTGATACCCACTTGACGCAGCGTGATAGCGGAACGGACTTATCTTCGTGCTTAGTGAGAGCAAAGCAGTGTCGCAAAAACTTCGACGGATGTCCTTGTGAGGGGTCCGCACGAAGGTTGCTTGAAAACCTCAAGCGAGGGACTTCCAAGTCCACGGAACAGTCAAGTCCACGACCAAGAAAAAGAGAACAAATATCAGAACTAAAAAAAGAATGTCGTTGATTAAAAGTTGTTCCTCAAATGCACATCTAGAAGGTGCCTATTTATAGGACTTTTATGACAACATAATCCTAATCAAATAAAGATAAAACCTATCCTAATAAAAGATAGAGTCAAAATAAGAGTCCTAAAAGAAATATGATTTTTATCAACTCTATTAAAAAGATAAAAGTAAAAGAAAGAAAAATCCTAAAAGGATTCGGAGTTGGAATCCACGCTACATCAAGATACCTTAACTAAAAAGTTCTTTTGTGCATCTCTTAACAGAGACTTGCGAGATCTTGGCTGGGTCACCAAGATCTCCTCTTGCTTCAGTCGGAGCACCGCGATCTAGGATCCTTATGCGTTATCTCAGCTACTACTTGGATCCTTATGAATGGTTCTTCACTAATTCTTCATCTAATCATACTTGACGGCTCACGATTTGAACTATTTTGTGTAGTTGGTTGTAGTCTGCCTTGCAGGGAGAGGAAAATAACCAACTGAAAATTTGATAAGGTAATTATCCTCCGCCCAGTCATTTGACAAATTAACAGTCTGACTGGCTTGTAAGTGTATCTGAAGTATTTTATCTTGTTTCTGGACATGAAGTTTGATCAGTTCAACAACCCATACCTACATTTCAAATGTGGAACACGTGAATCATGTCTAGGCTGCAGATTGATTTTTGTTATAAAAAATCACTGGTGATAAATAAGTTGGGAGCAATTTGCTAATGATTAGCCTTTTTGCTATGCTTTTCTTACCGTTAATCAGGAGCCGTTTACTACTTGCCAGTGACTAGTCTTCTAGATATGTTCTTTATACCCTTAATCGAGAAGACAGTTCCAAGTTCTCTCTTATATCCTTTTGATTCTTTTTTGACAGGAGACAATGAAGCAGACATATGAGAGGTCACTTAAAGCTGCTAGTGATTATGGATTTTTGAAAGAGAACCCAGAGTAAGTATTACTATTCTACCGAGAGCGTGCAAGACTTTAGATGTTATGTATATTATACTAGCCTGTGCAAGCGCCACTCTATCTTCTGATCAATGCTTGATCACAAGGATTTCTGATGAGAACCCAAATTAAGCATCGAGAACACGAGCAATTAGATGTCGTTTGCACTATACTGGCCTGTGTTTGCATGCAGTGATCTATCTTGTGATCATCCAAACGCTTGATCATCTCATGTACATGTCAGAAGGTCCATGATTTCAATCTCTTGAATGATTATCTTAACAGAGTTCTCTATAATGACCACTGTCTAGTGTCTACAAAATATTAATCTGTCGATTTTCAATTGGTTTGGGTGACCATAAACAGCCTAAATAGAAGAAAAAAAAAAGTTTCGTGGTACTGACCATATCTGTTCGTTTTAGAACCTATTCTAGCAAATTACCTGATCACTCTTGAATGATTTTCTTGTGTGGCTTTAGAACCTATCCTAGCAAATTACCTTATTTTTCCTCCAGCCAACTGCAGACTTAGAAATCATTTTCTCTTGAGAATTGACAGCGCACTTCCCAATTTGCTTAGATGCCTTGGACTTGATTCTACTAGTCAGATTTAAAACTGAAAGCAGAGCCTTGGTGCATGCTGGGAACATGCTGTTGATTTAGCAATCATTTTCACTGATAATTGGTGGCGCTTCCCCAATTTGCTTAGATGCCTTGGACTTGATTCTACTTGTCAGATTTAAAACTGAATTTTTCTGGCATTTGCTGCAGGGCCTTGGTGCATGGTGGGAACATCTGCGCGTTTCTTAATCTTGCCCAGGCTATGAGTGATCAGGGATGTGTTTGAGCTCAAGTTTAATGAGCAGAAAAAATGTCAATGTTTTCCTCTCTTAGCTGACCAAGCCAGCTACTGACTGTAGAATACTGCGTGGGTGTTCATCATCTCTACAAGATAGCTTTATTCAGAACGTTGGTGTAACTTAAAATTCACACATTTATGTGATAGAAGCATTGTAAATTAATTTGAGAGAGCTATTTAAGCCAGTGTATCCAATATCTAATTATGATCACAACCATGAAAAAATGTAATGTATTTAATTCAGTGCCCAATGTTATAAGAGAAAAAGAAAACTAATAAAGGGGTACTATTCTTTTTATAAAGCCCACCCAGGCCTATTGCTCTCTGCTTTGAATTGTAAAACTATCTGAATTTTTTTTTTGATAAATTAGCCAAATAATGCTGCCATGCATCTTGCAGTTGTGGAATACTTTCTTATTTCCTGAAACTATATTTTGCGGTGAAGCTGTATTCGTTTTAATGTATACGTACTTTTAAGGGCTAATTACCGATTAGATCCTCGATTTAATATTCCAGTTTAAGTCATGATATGTTCATTTGAAAAGTTTGGATTCTGAATTTTTTTTATTTTTGGTTTTCTTTCTTCTATCGTACCTTCAACATGATTACAATGGCAACGACAAATGAGGGTATAACGGAAAAAAGGAAAACAAAAATAAAAGTCCAAACTTTCCAATTCGACGTGAAGTCTTAACCTCTAAGTTGATATAAAATTCAGGATCTAAACACTAATTAGCCCTAATATCAATACTGTGATCCCCACCATGAACATGAGGGAAGCATAAAATGAGTAAGGAAATGTTTAATAAGTTGAGCATAGGTAATCAATCTTGATAAAAAAAAAGTGAACAAGTTGATGGCAAAGAGTTGGCAATAATAAGATTTGAGTCTCAAAGCTAAGTATAGTTGCTGCAATTATGGCAGTGGAAGGAGCTACATAATCTTGGTGGCATGTCATCCCTCGTGGATGTCCTACAATTTTTCATAAAATAGCATAATAGTACCATCTGGCCCTTCTCATTCCTATCCACTTGAGTGGGACACTCAAAAATTTTGTTCTGCTACATTTTTGTACATTATATATATTTTTTTCCAGGTACATAGTAAAGTGAAGCCTGAAAGGTTCCTACCAATTAACCAAACATGACAGTGTAGAGAAGGGGGAAATATGTGTGTGTTCAAGTTTTTTTTTTTTTTTTTTCCAGCTTATAATCAATCCTTCATAAAAATTATTAAATGGTAACACATTTCTTTGTCAATATTACTGTTGAACTCCTTAATTTATACTCTATTAAATCATTATAGATATATCAGAAGAGGTGGGTGGTCATACATACAGAGATCTTGCCTGGTCAATAGAATGTGAATGAACATAGAACTCTCACTCGTACAACTAAAGAACAACATAATGTGATAATAGTGTAGAAGAGTAGCTTTATTTTGCTTCCAGTTTTATATAAAGAGTAATGTCATCTTTATTGTTGTTGAAATTCTGCAGAATCCGTACAAAGTCTTGAATAAAGACTGGAACTCATTGGGGTTTGTGAGATTATTCTTTAGAAAATGATTCCAAATCTCAAGTGTGTATTTCAATATAAAATTCTTCTTTTATTGACCTGCATACACGTGTTTGGTATAGTCTTTTACTAGAGGGCAAGATTCAAATCCTCCAAGGAACATTTGTTTTTGTCACTCATTTTCTTGGATGTTTTCTATAGGACCTTGGTTCCAGCGGGAGGCTGCACCCGTGGGACCTTGGTTCCAGCAGAAAGTCTGCTCCTCCGGGACCTCGATTCCAGCGAAGTCTCCTCCTGTGGGACGTGTGCTCCATCGTAGCTGTTTCGTGTGCTTTGCTCGTGTTTGAGCTAGGCCCCTCTCCAAAAGGATTTCATCCAAGAATAGGTGACAAAAACAAGTGCTAGGTGTGGAATTTGACCATTGCCTACTATAAAACCCCCACCATACTAACAATTTGAGCTAACACACCTCATGGGTGTAAGACAACAAATGATGGCTCAAATATTGAAAATACAGATACTTTCGACGTGGAATGGTGGGACCGGATCACGAATGACCAAATTCAAATGAATCCCAATAATTATTACCTGAAAATGACTCACAAGGTACACTCAGTCCTGTAGGGACCAATTCACCCATGTCTTCTACAGGAAGCTCCTATGATGAACATTGAGTAGTATCTAAAGATTATATTTGGGGATCTAGAAACTGCAGTGGAATCTAAACCTGCAAGCTTAATGAGTAAATAAGTATATATTCTGTAACAATATTTAATACCAATTTTTGACAGCAATCCTTATATTCTCTGGTCCCAACTAATAAAGAAAAAGGAAAGGAGAAAGAAGCAAAAAAAGAATAATGATAGCAGCTGGCAGTGGTTACTAACCAACAGCACTTAAATGTAATACCAAGAGCTATGAGAGCCCACAGTTATAAGTGTAACTAAATCTGATATTAGTTCTGCTGGCTGGCAACAAAATCTATACCAACTACACAGAACCACAATAATATCACCACTAATAACTCCACAAAGAAGATTGATCAGGAAAAAAAAAATTGACAGTTACGGTTCAACTGCCCAACATTCGACGAAACAAGCTATGTTGCACCGACACGACAAAAATGGTATCCGCATCCGTACCCGTGTCGTGTCCATGCCCATACTCGTGCAACATAAGTGACTCTATCGTACGTATTTGAGAATATATGTATCATACATTGGTACTGTGTCTTTATCTGTATCCGTGTACCTTATTCAAGCAGCACAAAAGCAGACAGAAGCATTGGTATCCGTATCCGTACCCGTGTCGTGTCCATACCCGTACTCTTTGCAACTTAAGTGACTCTATCGTACGTATTTGAAAATATCTGTATCATACATTGGTAGTGTCTATATCTGTATCCGTGCACCTTATTCAAGCAGCACAAGAACAGACAGAAGCATTGTCCAGAAAGGAACACCAAACTTTGATTACAAAAGTATAATAATTAACATTAATATGTACTCAAAGCACCATCATACAACTAAGCACTTTTCCCTGCCCCTGAGGGAAGTAAAATAAAAAACAAAAAAATAAACCAAAAAAAAAGGGAACAAAAGGAACTCCACTCACTCCTACTTTCTAACCTTTTTTTTTCCCCTCTTTCATAAAACTGATGTATACCTGGGCCAGGATGATGGCTTGCCCATCTTTGCAAGCCATGATTTCTACCACCACCCACATATTAACATCATATGGGGTTGGCTGACCTGCCACCCCACCCCACCCTACCCTACTGGAAAGTGATGGAGGAGACAGTAGGAACATGCCCACAGAAGAAAAAAAAAGATGCAAAAGAAAAAAGAAAAAAAAAGCCCATAAAAAACTTTAGGGCTAGCTCTTGGAATGCAGAATCACCTCCTGGTCTGCTTCCACTGAACAAGCTAAAGGAACCAACCAACAAACAAATGGAGCCAGGAGCCTCCTTTCTCCTGGCATGACCAAACTTTTTCACATAACAACATATCCAACCTTTCATTCCCTATGCCCTGGACTTGCTTAATCGTAGCGTTACCTCGAAATGATCTCCAGCATCGTTCTTTTGTCGCACCGGAACCAACTTCAAACCACCACTCAGTTCTGAAAAAGCTCCCATCTACCAACAAACAGAATTAGAGTGAGATACATTTCATGGATACATATATAGCTTTAAATGTACAAAAAGTAGATTCAAGATGCAGTTAAGCGAGTAGGAATTAATACAATAAGCTAGGACAACAAGTGGATCCTGTAATGGCTAACGACTACCAACCAACAAAAGATGTCGTATTGAGCAATTGTCGTACTTCTTACTTAACTTATGTAATGCTAGGAGAGTAAATCACCTTTCTACTTCGTGTTGATTAGGCTGATAGTGAAGCGAGTGCGTAGCCTGCATTCCTCACACGGAGCTGCACGCTCCTTAGATCCCGAAGGTGTTGCAATATCTCTTGGAGAAGATCCATCCCCTTGTCTCCTTTCCTCATGGAGCTGATACAGTGCTTGATAAACTCTCTATCCCCCTCAAGAGCCTGTAACCTCTCATAGATATTATCCACTTCCTCAGCAATTGCAAGCTTCTTGTGGTTATGTAATGTGGACTTCGAAAGAGAATCTGGTGAGCCATCCATTGCATCTAGGTTCATGCTCAGCCCATCTTCACTCTCCACACTAACAGTGGCATCAAATAGGGGTAGAAGACTCTTCCCACCAGCAGGCGCATTCCTTGGTTTGTCATGTAACTTCCCATTACTATCCGAGTCATTCACAAAACCATTAGCATTGTCTCCACAAGATTCATAATCCCCATTAACCCCATGACCGTTTTCGTCTGGAAAATGATGGCCAAGTCCATTAATAATCTTAGAATTATCATCATCGTCATCCAATGCGAGAAGTTTCTCCTCCAATGCCTTGAGCTGCTCGAGTATGGAGAACCTCTCTTCCTCAAAATCAGCTAAGGAATCGTCAAGCGTAAGCAGATGCTTGGCAGCTTCATGGTCAGTTGCAAAGCATAAAGCATCACTGACTGGAGTATTTTGGTGGCTCTCATTTTGGTTGTAGTCACAGTCTTCTCCATCATGGGATTCGGAAGAAAGATCATTACTCTCGTCACCAGTTGACAAAGCCGAGGAGGTTTGGCTCCTGCCATTAGTCACAGCAGCTACGCCTCTTCTCTCCTTGGCCTCGTAAGCAAGCACCTTTTTCCGATACGCCTCCAGCTCCTCCTCTAACTCTTGCTTCTCCCTTTCCCTCTTCATGACCAGGTCATTCAGAAGCTGCAATGCCTCCTGATCATACTCTGACTGCTCTTCCATCATCCTCTGGTACTGGAAAGCCTCCATCTGCATCGCAGCCTTCTCCTCCTGCAGACGAGTGATCATCGCCATGGTCTGGTTGGCAGCTATCGACGAAGCGCTCCTCTCCTCTTCCAACTCCGAGTACAATGCACTCAGAGTCTTGCGCTCGGATTTCAGTGCAGCCTTCAGATGATCAACAGTCAACAACTCGCTCCCATCAATCTCACTAGCAACACTTCCATCAAGAGACTCGGTGCCAAATTCCCTAAACCTCTTATGCATCGCATTGAAACTATCGACAGAAGTAGGTGTCTCCGGTGCTCTCTCTTCCTCGACCTCACTAATAAGTTCGGGGCATATCGAAAGGTTACGATGAGCAACTCTTGCAAGGGTCTCATCCACAGGCTCAGCTTCGAACACTCTCAGTTCAGAAACACCTCTTTTCTCCGTTGTCTCCTCGTATTCATTCACACGCTCAGCTTCAAACATTGTCAGTTCAGAAGCAGCCTCTTTCTCCGTTGTCTCCTCGTAGCTTTCCAAGCATTGGACAAATGCAAGTGGCGGTTGGCTTTCCGAGCATTGAACAAACACAGGGGGTTGGTTCAAGTGATGAGGCAGATCAATCGGCTCGTCCTGATCACAGATCTCGCTACCTATAGATACTTCATAATTGGCTTCCACATCCATGACTTTGCCATTTTCTTCTTCAGAAGCAGCTGCATATACACACACACACACACATAAATACACCATTTATCGCATAGTTCAAAACATATACAACGACATACTAATGTGAAATTAAAGAAGAACTGAAGCCAAGAGTAATCACCTTGAAATTCACCAAATTCTTGGGTTTTTTGACTATCAACTCCATCTTCAACAGCAACAAGGGAAGAGGTATCTTGAAATTCACCAAATTCTCGTGTTTCTTGGCTATCAACTCCGTCTTCAACAACAACAACAAGGGGAGAAGTACCTTGAAATTCACCAAATTCATGTGTTTTTTTACTATCAACTCCATCTTCCACAAGGGGAGAGGTACCTTGAAATTCACCAAATTCTCGAGATTTTCGACTATCAACTCCATCTTCAACAACAACAAGGGGAGAGGTAACTTGAAATTCACCAAATTCTCGAGTTTTTCGACTATCAACTCCATCTTCAACAACAACAAGGGGAGAGGTAACTTGAAATTCACCAAATTCTCTTGTTTTTTGACTATCAACTCCATCTTCAACAACAACAACAAGGGGAGAAGTACCTTGAAATTCACCAAATTCCTGTGTTTCTTGGCTATCAACTCCATCTTCAAAAACAACAAAGGGCGAAGTATTGATTTCGACTTCTTCTCCTTCTAAAATTTTTTCACTGTCATTTTCCTTTGGCATAAGGGTTGGAGAATCAAGCAATTCTGCTGCAAGAAGTGTCGATGAATCAACCAACTCCACTGGAACCAATCGCTCCTCCGCCTCCAGATGCATCTGGGGATGAAGGAGCTCCATCGACGCGTCCTCTACCACCACCAGCCTCATGCTATCCCCATCAATTATTCCTTCGATAAGAAACTCTTCCTGAGATTCTTCATCGAGAAGCCGCCATCTTTCTCCAGAATTCCCGTCAAGAATCGATCTTTCTTCGGACTCGTCATCGGCAAGCAACTTTCCCCCCTGGGAACCTTCATCAAGACGCAATTTTTCTCCAGATTCCTCAACAAGGAGCAACATTTCTAGCGATTTATGGAGCAGTTTCTCATCAAGAAGCGATCTTTCAAGCACCGCAGAGCAGCAGGAGCAGCTAACAACCCCCTCCTCCTGCTCCTCCTCCTCGCCGCTCCTCGCGCAGTCCTCGCACATGCGGCTGGCGCGCGCGACGTTGCGGTGGCGGCGGCAGAACCCGAGCCCGGCGAGCTCGCGGGCGTGCGGGTCGCAGAGGATCCGGCGGTAGGAGGCGGCGGCGGCGGCGGAGGCCCCGCCGAGGGCGTGGGAGCAGAGGAAGCACGGCGGGTCGAGGCCGAAGAACTCCGCGAAGGCCGCGATGGAGTAGGAGAAGAGGCCGTCCAGAAGCAGCAGAGCTATGAGGGCCCACTCGAGCAGGGTGTATATGAGGACCACGACGATCCTCGGGGTGTTGTTTCTGTAGAGAAAAGTGGCGAATTTGTTGGAAGCAGCCATTAGAAATCGAAGAAGAAGAAGAAGAAGAAGAAGAAATTGATGTTTGGGTTATGTACAGAGAAATAGAGAGAGAGAGAGAATTTAGGAGAGAGAGAGAGAGAGAGAGAGGAGAGAGAATTTGTTTGGAAGAGTAAAAGAGAGTTTTATTGGGTGTTGTGCTAACAAAAGAGAATTCTAGTTTCTGCAGTGCTGTCGGTCATACTTTACTTTGGGAAAGAAATAGTAGAATATTATAAGTCAATTAATTAGGATTCACACAATTTAAAATTACAGTGTTTTAAAAATCGGACCGAAAATCGATCCGGATAAGATACTGGCAGGAGTGGTCTGGGATAAGTCAGACAAGTCATCAGGTTTGGACAATCCTCTTGGTTATGGCAAAACCCCCGGCTTCTAAGTCCCCACCTCGAGTAGCTCAAGGAGAGAGAACTTGAAATCCGAACTCTCCACGCCTTCGTCAGAATCGGAGACTCTAACGCCGCTGGTCGTTAATTTTTTGATATCTTCTTCTGATGTCAAGGACAAAGGACAACCAAATTTAGCTACGACTAGGACAACACAATCCCTTAGGTCGGCCCTGGATATTGGATCGGATCAGGTCGATTCAACTAGTTGGCTCGACCAAAGAATTAATCTAAATTGTCCATGTTCAATTTCTTCTATATACTAGTTTTTACAAAAAAAAAATTATTTATAATTAGTTTTTGAAAAAATAGTGGATCAGTCCTGATCCAGTTCGAAAACATTATTGATTTACGGATCAACTGGTTGAACAGACCGATTCGATTTTAAAAATATTAGTTTAAAACAAGAGTTGGTTAGGTTAAAAAAAAAAGTTAGGGTTGGATGCTAGTCATTTGTATGAATTTTATAATGCATTGTCAAAAGGTTGATTGCTCTAGGTTGATGTGGAAATTTTTTTTTACATTTAGCAGCAATGTTTGTTAAAATTTTGAAAACAAATATTGAGAATTGGACTCAGTAAAATTATTATCATTTTTAATAGTTAACTCTGTTATAATAAAGAATAAATAAAAATAATGATGATGGTGTTTGTGACGTGCAACAAACAAAAGCACCTAACATCCAAATGTAGTAGGAAAATCATACCGACAATATCTACAAGTAGCTTACTAGAATGGAATTCAAACCTTCACGAACATCGGAGAGAATTATAAGAGAGAATTTAGAAATATAGTCATTTTCATTTTTTTTTTTTTGACTTGTTAGTTTAAGGATTAGAATACTAGTTATGTTACATTAGTAAACAATATGGTGGTCATAAGCACTATTTGACAATGACCACTTGGTATGAACTCGAGTAGATGTTGTGGTTATCGAAGAGAGATATAAGATTCTAATTGGATGGCAGAAGTTCAATGAATCGAGTCATAAGGACGTATTAATGTATGCTTATATATATATATATAGGTCAAAGTTTTAGTGGTTAGTATGAAAAATAGGTTTCCCATTTGCTCTTCTTACTTAATGTATGCTTTTCACTTAATTAATCTTTACATAAAATTTAGGCTTAATTACAACTTGATACTCTCAACTATTCCATTTTTTAACTTGATGCCCTAAATTTTTTTACTCGACAACTTGATACCATCAACTATTTAATATTTTCAATTTGTATCCAAAATTTTAAAAAAATTGACAAAATGATCCCTTCCTTCACTTCCAACCAACCCAACCACTCTCCCCCACCCCCTCTGTGTCGGCTCACCACTCCCCTCCCCTCCCCACCCTCCCCCTTGTTGCCTCCACCCCTGACCCTGCCCCCTCCAGCCACCCTCATCCCCTCCCCCCCTCCCCGCGCCGCCGTCGTCTCTGCTCCCCCAACACACCTGCACCACCCCTCCTCCTCTCTCTTCGGACACACGCGGTGGCTAGAGGGGGCGGGCGAGTGGCCGAAGGCGGGAGGGTAGCTAAAGGGGGGAACGAGAGTGGGCGGGTGGGTGGCCGAGGGGGCGGACGGGTGTCCGGAGGGAGGCTGGGGGGATGGGCAGGTGGCCGGAGGAGGGACGGGGGGGGGGGGGGGGGGGGGGGGGGGCAGGTGGCCGGAGGGGGGCCGGGGGGGGGGAGGGGGGCAAGTGGCCGGAGGGGGGGGCAAGAGTGGGCGGGCGGGTGGCTAGAGGGAGCCTGCGGGATGGGGGCGAGAGAGTACGGGGAGGGATGTAGTTTTAAGTTTATATTAGGAGTATTTTTGTCCAATTTACTTTCAGGATATCAAGTTGTCGAGTAAAAAAGTTTATGATATGAAGTTGAAAAACTGAAATAGTTGAAGGTATCAAATTGCAATTAAGTCTATAATTTATTATCATGTTCTTGGTATTTGGTATATGTAGTAGTGTTACTAATTATGGTCCGCTCTGGACAACCAGGACGACCGTCCAAAAAAAGTCATTATATATATATAATAACATATATGCATGTGCCTTGCACGTATTTTAATCTTCTATTACTTAACTTAGAAAGACTACTTAGGAAGATCAAATGACAGTAATCGTAATTACTAAGTTGCCATTATTAAGATTAATGAACATTTTTTATTAGTATAGATATGCAAGAAATTTTTTGGAAGAACAATTTTACGGTGAAGCCTAAGTTTTGACATTATATATACCAGTATATATGCACGTGCGTTGTACATATTTTATGCTACTTGAAAAGAGCAAATAATAGTAGTATATTAGTATTAGGAAGACTAAAAGTCATCAACATTAATTATTCTAAATTTATTATTATATTAGCATTATTATATTATTTTATACATACATGTAAACTATTTAGAAAGACCAAAAGACACATCTCGTAATTACTTAGCTACCCCTATTAACTTTAAGTAATCATTTTAGTTAGTAAATATAAGCAAGGGTATTTTTGGAAAGAAAATTTTCACGGTGAAGTCTAACTTCTGACATAAGAAAATTTACTGTAGCGATAAAAAATTTCATTAAATTGGCCGTAGGATAAACTGTTTGCTAAATTATGAATTGTCGATAGATATCGACATAGGTTGTGGCCGAAAACGAGCTAAGCTCAATTTTCGCCAAACCTAGTGGTAGAAATTGGACAATGTCCAATTTCCGCCGTACCCTATGTCGGAAATTCGATGGGTCCGGTTCACGTGGGAGTTGGCGGTCCGGTTCACTTGGGAGTTGGCGTTGGTGGATTGGGGGGTTGCCGGTTCCCTTGGGGGTTGGGGTTGGTGGATTGGGGGGTTGGGATTTAACACCGAAGTGAATGAAGTGGTTGGGGGGGTTGGCTGTTGAAGGTTGGGGGGTTGGGAGCTCTTTAGAGCTCTTTTATATAAGAAGAGGAGTGAAGTAGTGAAGAGAGTGAAGTAGAAGGAATAGTGAAGAGAGTGAAGTAGAAGGAGTACTGAAGAACGAAAAAGCAGAAGAAGGAGGAAAAGGTTAGTAATTTAGTAATTATATTTATTTAGTTAGTTGTTCATATTAGTTAGTATTATTCACGTTTTATTCTAATTTTTTTAGTTAGTTGCTAATTATATTTATTAGCATTATTTGTTAGTAACCCTAACCATAATCATAACCATAATCCTAACCATAACCATAACCATAACCCTAATCCTAACCCTAACCCTAATCACAACCCCAACCCTAACACTAGTACCCTAACGTTAGTACTAACACTAATCCTAACCCTAACCCTAAACATAATCATAACCCTAACCATAATTTGTACCCTAACATTAGTACCATCCTTTTACAGATGGATCGTCAAAACGATGGTCGTATACCTGGAGGGCCCACTACAGACTTGATTATTCAGCAGCACGCGTCGCACATATCTAATCTAATATTTATTGGAGAGGTATATTAAAATTTAATTGTGTTAGTAATTATAATTTACATTTTGTTAAATGTTTAGTAATAACGTAGTTTATATATTTTATATATAGCTATGTGACTATGACATGAAAGTGCGATCTCGAAAGCATGTCACATGGCGTTATGAGAGCAACCTTGGGTATTGAAAGTTGACCAGCGACCAAGAGGCCCTGTTGCATATATTTGGTTTTCAGTACATTGACCAAATACGTTTTCTACGTCACGACAGAGACTTGATCCTCAGTCTAGTTGAGCGTTGGTGGCCTGGTCGAAATACCTTCCAGCTACCATTTGATGAAATGACTATTGTCTTGGCAGATGTGGCAAATATTTTAGGACTACCTATTATGGGTGAACCTATAATATTTGATGAGTCATTCTCTCCTGAGACTGTGATCATGGAGTACCTAGGTGTCGAGGCACCAAAATTATACGGCAAAAGCTTAGTGACGTATACATGACTCCGTCATAATTTTATGCACCTAAATCGTATTGGTGACGAAGAGATCTCAATTGATGAAGATCGGGTAAGTATAACATTTAATATTAGTGTTATTATTGTATAATAGATAACAATTTAGTTTAACGACTTTAACTTTTTGCATAATCTGTTCAGGTCATTGCTTGCACCAGAGCTTATCTAGTAGCCCTAATTAGTGCAATTATGTTTTTCGACTCATCAGACAAGGTAAATTTACGTTTTCTGCCATTTCTGAAAGATTTGACAGAACCTACGATTCATGCCTGGGGAGCATCAGTGTTGGCATATCTATATAGTGCTATGTCAGATTTTGTGCGTACCCAGTCATTGGAAAAAATGATAAAAAATTTAAATGGATGCATGACATTGATTCAGGTACAATTTTTTTATTTCGTAGAAATTTATACTTTGTTTGGTACTTACATGCCTTAATCTATAATTTGTATACTTATATCAATATTGTTTAGGTTTGGTCCTACGAACATTTTTCTATCGGTAGGCCAGTCTTCCGTATCAGTATCGACTCACATGTCTTTCCAGTAGCCTTACGGTGGACTACAGATGCAGTAGATCAAGTACATTGCATCTACTCAGCTGCTTCCATATATCGGGGCCAGTTTGATTCATTACCGATTTCAGAGGTAAAATTTATTCACTGTTCTACATTTATTATGTTTATTATATTTTATTATCTTATACATATTTGCCATAAAATAGGTTCAATTTGCACCATATCAGCTTCATCCTTATTCTCCTGAGATACAAAGAACAGCGTGTGAATTTAGTCTCCATAGATATTACATAATATACCATGGAGACATCATGTATCATCCAGCTGATCGGGTTATGCGACAATTCTGTTTCAAACAACATATATCCGACGACCCGCCATGCTACAACCGTGGTAGAGGCAGTACAACTGCAAGAGCACGCAAATTGATTCCTGCTTGGAATTGTACTTGAGGCACATGACGTCACACAGTTGTCTCAGATGATAGTGTCTATGGATGATCGTAAGTTATTTCAGAAGTAAAAAACATTTTTTGCAAAAGTTATACAATATTATATGCTGACATTTGTTTAAATAGTGTAGTATATTAGGTGATATTGCATATAGATCTTGGTGGGGAGCTCCAATGATAAGTAACAGATTCTATGTATATGAGGAGCATCGATTCCAACATAGAGCTATAGATGATTCCAGTTTGCGTGGATTTTATGAACATATAATGAGAACAGATGTATGTAATCTGTTATTTTTAATCAATATTTATTATTTCGTATTATTAATTGATTGGAAAAATCTTATTATTTCAGGTTCCAGTTTTGGAGCAAGCATGTGAAAACCCAAATCCTGATATATTGATGACAGCGGTAAGAAACTTTTTGGACTATGTAAAAGCTTATCTGGCTCCTCCGAACCCTCCTTTACACATTCCGCCAGATTATCCTGCTGGTTTTATTAGCCAAAGACAGGCACGTCCCTATAAGTTTAGGCCTCTTGTCACCCAACCGTATGTGTCCGATAGCCCGCCGCAGCAAGCTGACGTGATCCATGATAGCCCACCTCAACAAGCTGGCCAGGGGACTTTCGAATGGGCTGGCCAGGGGACTTCTCAGTGGACTGGAGAGGGGAGTGCTCAGTGGGCCGGCCAGGGGACTTCCGAGTGGGCTGGCCAGGGGACTTCCCAGTGGGCTGGCCAGGGGACTTTCCAGTGGACTGGCCAGGGGACTTCCTAGTGGGCTGGAGAGGGGAGTTCTCAGTGGGCTGGAGTAACAGACTGGTTTGAAGGATATGGGTTGGATATCAATTATTATACACAGTTACTAACGACTCCATCAGCACCGGCACCTACACAACATATGGATACTCAAGAAGAAGGCGGTGATGCACCCCCGGAGAATACTATGCGAAGGAGAGCCCGACTCAATCTTAGAGAAGTTGACCGTCCAGACTATGGGAACTAGACAGACAGGAAAGATAGATAGTATCTTCATTAAACTTTCTTTTGTACTAGTGTATTAGAAATGCAATTTTATATAAAAGTCAACTTTCTTTCACTAAACTTTCTTTCACTACAACTTTATTTTATAATATATCACAATGTCTTCATTCTCTTGGTTGATTTGTACATCTTCTTCTATTGTGTCCTAAACCATTACAATTACTGCAACGAAGATCTCTTGAAGATTGATCCTTCGCCATAATACGGTTCTTCTTTGGTCTTTCCGCTTTGCGTCGTACATCCGGTACTCCAATGTGACCTCTCACCAATGCATTTTGAAGGTTGTAAGGGACTGGAATTGGTTCCAGGTGCGGCTCATAGACACTTCTTAGTGCTTCTTTAGAAAATATAGCTGGATAAAACCTTTCAATGCTAATATTGTAAGAATTAGCAGCATAACATGCATGTGTACATGGAAGACAAGTATGATACCACTTTAAACATGAACAATGGTTCTCATTTAAGCAAACAACATATGTTCGATTTGTTTTACGATCTAATATTTCATACAAATAACCAACTATGCGTAACATTTCAAGCTGATGGTTTTCTTTTGTGATACGAGCCAAAGTTTTTAACATCCTCGGACAATAATTTGTTTCAAGATTTTTAGCTTTTTGTCGGTTCTTGTCCTGAAGTGTTATAATTTTGGCTCGAATACCATCAAGTAGTGTTGTTATTGGTTTATCACGTAGATTTTTAATCCAGTTATTGAAACATTCAGCAAGATTTGACGTGTTAATGTCTAATCTAGGACAAGGAGAATAAGCTATAATCCAGTGTGAGAAAGCACGAGTTTCATCATTTACTCCAATGAGCCAATTGTAAACATCTATATTTCCAGCTTTAATTATTTCCAAGTAATTGTTCGCATCTGTTTCATTATAACATCTTGCAAGATAGTCCAAACTACGTTGAAAATGTTTCAATCTACATATTGATTTCAAATTTTATTTAAAATGTTGAATACAAAAAAAATAAGACGAATCTGGAAAAACAACATGTACAACATTTATCAATCCTTTTTGTTTATCTGATATAAAAGAAATTGTATTCCATGCATCAAAATACATTTCAAAAGATGTTCTCAAACCGTTTAAAAACCAAGCCCAAGAATCATTGTTTTCACTCTCAGTAACAACATAAGCAATTGGATATAATTGATAGTTAGGATCATGAGCACAAGCAATAAATAAAATACCTTTGTATCTAGAGGAAAGAAAAGTAGCATCAGTACTAATCACAGGCAAACATCCTCGTAAAAATACATCAATGCATGCCTTGAAACAAATAAAAATTCTTTGAAAGCTATTATTTTCTGCAGTTTTTATAAAACATTGGCTACCTGGATTAGTCTCAATAATTCTAAAACCATACTCTTCAAGACTATTATATGCATCAATATAACTACTATTTATTTCAGATAGAGCAAGTTCTCTAGCTTTCCAAGCCTTAAAATATTTAATATGTATTCGGTGTTCCCTAAATATGTCATTTACAACATGCGATGGACTATACGACTGATTATCATGAATTTTATCAATAATTTTATTTTTAACCCATACAGTAGTAGCTAATAGATGACAACCGGTTGTAAGTCCACCTAAACAAGAATGTATATTTTCTAACGTAGCAATGCAAAATCTTTCGTCTTTACCAATGACTTTAGCGTATACTCTCCGATGACAAGTTGAAGCGTTACATTTATATACAATCCCACTAGCATTGTTCAAAGAAGCCGAACAAGTAAAATTATGTTTAATTGCTATATCACTAATAAAACTTCTAAATTTAGAACGATTCTCAAATTCTTTTCCAATAAATAATTCAGGAGTGCTAACATTATCAACAGAATCATCAAATTCATCATCTAAATTTTTAATTAAATCATCACTATTTTCATCATCGTTATTACCATCATCTACTACATGTTCTTCTTGTGTAAATGGAATAACTTGGTGAGAAGAACTAGCAGCAATATTCACATCTATATTAGAAGCTGGTATACTACTTACACTATTAATTCTTGGTGGTGGTGGAGTGACATAAATACTAATATATGGTGATTGTACATTAACTTCAAGAATAAATTTCCATGCTTGTTCACTATCTATATTTATACAATTTGATGCAAATATATATACTAATATAAATTCATAATCAATAGAATATTGTTCAATAATTAGATTACGTAAACTAAGAAAAGACAAATTTCTATCAATTAAAAGAACTTGAGTTAAACCTCCTTCATAAGCTAACCCATTTAGTACACCTCCAAGCGAGCACAGTATTGTTAGATTTTATCACCCCCAGTTTTCAAATTAGGAGTATTTTCGTCATTTTCAAGTTTTATAATTTTTTTTGGAATTTTATTTGATTTTATATGATTTTTAGAGATTTGTTTGAGTTGGTTTGAATTTTATCCAATTTGGACTTAAGTTGGAGACCCGGGTAGCCTGGACCCTAGTGGGACCCACATACTAGCTGGGTTTGGCCCACATACCATCATAATTAGGCTAGAAATCATAAATCCTATTTTTCATGACTTAAATAGTTATTTTAGAGCTTGATTAGTATTTAGAATTTAAACCGAAACAAACCGAACCAAACCCGAACCAACCCAACCTAAGTTTAATGGGTTGGAGGGTTATTGGATCACACCCACAACCCAATATCCCCCCCCCCCCCCCCCCCCCCCACACACACACACATGGCCGGCCACAAGAGTAGGAGCCCCCCTTTCTTCATCACTAAGAAACTTTCTCTCTCTCTCTCTCTCTAATTTCATTTCTTCTTCCAAGCTCTTCTCCTCCAAGCAAGAAACCTATTCTAGGTATGTCTATGATTCTCTATTTATTACTCTTTGGCATTTATTGTCTTCACAATTATTGTAGAGGGGGAGATTCTCTACACTTTGTCCACAAACTTTGTAGGATTCCCTAAAAATCTAGGTTAGGGATAATTTGGGGGTTTTCTAAATAAAATGATATATATATATATATATATATATATATATATATATATATATATATATATATATATATATATATGTGTGTGTGTGTGTGTGTGTGTGTGTGTGTGTGTGTGTGTGTGTGTGGATGTATTATATACTTATATTTGAATTTGTGTGTGTGTGTAGAGGAATGAGAGTGGTGGTGGTGTTGTCATGAGGGTGGTGGAGTTGTCATGAGAGTGGTGGTGGTTGTGTGTGAGAGTGAGTGTGTGTTTGTGTGTGAGAGTGAGTGTGTGTTTTTGTGGTAGGGAGAGTGTGTGTGTATTTATATATATATCTATATGTGTGGGTGTATGTAAATATATATATAGAGTATATATAAATGTGTATATATATATATATATATATATATATATATATATATATATATATATATATATATATATATATATATATATATATATATATATATATAGATGGTTAGATAGATAGGTGTATTGATATATATATATATATATATATATATATATAGATATATATAGAGAGAGAGAGTGGGAGAAGTAGAGAAGATGAAGTAGAAGAAGAAGAGGGCCAGCAGCTGCAGCAGCATTAGCATGCAGCAGTAGCAGTAAGGCAGCTGCAGCAGTAGTAGCAGCAGGCAGCTGTAGCAGTAGCAGCAAAGCAGCAGCTGCAGTGGCAGCTACCCCCCCTCTTTTAACCCCATATAACCTCCCCTATATATATATATATATATATATATATATATATATATATATATATATATATAGGTATATATAGATACGTATATATATGTATATATATATATGTATAAATATATATATATATATATATATATATATATATATATATATATATATATATATATATATATATATATATATATATATATATATGTATATAGATAGATAACTAAAGAGTTAGAAGGAAATTAGAAGAAGAAGTTAGAAAAGATTTAAGAAGAAGAATTTGAATAGGAAGAGAATGAGAGGAAGTGAGGAAGAGAATGAGATTAGGAATTAGAAGAAGAAGATTATGAGAGAATAGGAAAGGAGAATAGGAATTAGTAAGGAGAAGAGTAGAAGAAGTTAGAAGAAAAAGGATTAGAGGAATAGGAAGAAAAGTGAGAAATAGAAAATAGAGGGGATCGAGTTAGAGGATGAAATGGAGCTCGGAGTGTCGGAATGAGATGAAACTTGGCGTAGGCCTAGAATACGTGAATTAGATTTTGCGGGTAGGTTCCCGAGTGGAAATCGGGGTCGTAGGGCGCCGGTATCGTGCCGTACCATTGCGTATCTTGAAATATTCAAGATATCGGCAATTGGCCGTATCATGGACTAGACGTCCACTTTTGTAAGCCCCTATTTTTCAAATTTTAGTTAATTAAATGTTAATTAATTTTTAATGTTATTTTTAGCCTTAAAATATTTCTTATGATTTTTAGGAATTTTTCTAGAATTATTAAATGATTTTTTTATTAAGTTTTAAGAGCTAAAATATCATTTTGCAATTTATTGAAATATTTTAAGGTAGTTTTGCAATTTATTAAAATGTTTTATTAGCTGTTTGTAATATTTAGAATTGTTTAGAAGTCAGTTTGTAAATAAACAATTGTTTTAGATGTCGGGTTGTAAATTTTTATTTGCATTTGGTTAGGATAGGGACCTAGATGTAAATCCTAAAACTCTAGGGACCTAAACGCTAAACCTAAAACCTACCCATCCCTGCCCCGACTGACCGACGACTCGACATCAGCATGCCCCCGCCATTTTCGGCCAGCGCACAGCCCCTCCGACCGCCCTAACTAGCCTATAAAACCCCCCCTCTTCCCCAGACCTGACCCTAACCCTAAATCCTCCCCAGCCACCCACAACCGCCCCATCTTCCCCACTTAAAACCCGACGTAACCCTAACTCCGGCGAACGCTCGTCCAGCCCCCACGACGAGCGCCACCGCCCGCAACCACCATCCTCCGACGCGCCTCGACGAGACGACCCCAGCGCCACCACTCCGCCACCGCCCCGACGCCTACTCCGCCGGCCAGCACGTCTAAAACCCCTCCGACTAGCCGGACACGTAAGTGATAGTGTTTTTTCGTGTCGTACGTGTCTCGTGTTGGGCGTGGGTTGTTCACCGTGTCCTGACGAGCTCGAGTGTAGAATTGGACACGTAAAACTCGTGTCGTGCGTGTCGAAATCGACCCGGACACGTAAAATTCTGTGTCCCTAACTGTCCGGACACAGGATCGAGTTTATTATTTTTTTATGTGTTAATTGATTCAAACCTAATTAAATCTAACTAAAATCCTAACCCTAACACAAGCCGTGGGCTGACCCCCTGGCCAGCCCGACCCGACTTAAACCCCCGCCCCCCCCAGCGCGCTGGCTCGAGTTCGAGCCCCCCTTTTACTGCTATTTTTTTCTTTTTCTTTTCCTTTTTCTTTTTCTGTTTTCTATATATATATTTATATATATATGTATATATATATATATTAGTATATATATGTATATACTATATTTTTGGCAGTATTTTATATATGTATATATAATTTTATAGTTAGTAAACTTTTATATATATATATATATATATATATATATATATATATATATATATATATATATATATATATTTGTGTTTATACACATATATGTATATATTTCCATGTGTATATATTATTATATATATATATTAATATATATATGTATACAATATTTGTATATGTATATATACTTTATAATTAAGTATTTTCTTATATATATACATATGTACTTTTAACATAGGTATGTATATATTCACTTTGTATAAACTTTACCTTATTAAAATATTAATATTTATTTTGCACTTTTACCAATTTGTATTTTAGTGTATTTAAATTACTGCAACCATTTGGTGTCCAAGCCTAGCATGGGTTTTTGGGCCCAAATATGTTTTCACACATTCAAGACCTGTACAAGTCATATTGGACTTGATTCATGGCCTTGGGTCCTGTATTTGAACTTTGGTTCAAATTATATACATGGACAAAATACGCAGATAATTAATTATTTAATTTTAATTGTGTGTAATGCTGTTTTTGATTTTCTAAAAATACTTAAACTACTATTAAAATTCTGGAAAAATAGTATTTAGATACTATGTTAATTTAGCTAATTTAGTATAATTTTTATAGTATTTAATTTACAGTTTTGCCACTAGTTTGGCATATGAAACCAAAACTCATTTTCTGTATACTTAGGAAAACTGATTTTTATAAAATACTTGTACTAGTTAATAAATTCCAGAAAAATTATAATAAATTTCTATGATTAACAAGGATCATTTTGGTACTTTACTTTAAGTAAAATTAAGCCTTTTGTCTATCTCAAAAATTGTTGAAACACAATGATCTTTTGATTTATTTATTGATTAATTACGACTTGTAACTTTTTGTGTTACTTTGAGTTTTAGCCGTGTTGAACCTCACCCCTCACTAGTGTAAAGACCCTAGAAAGTTAGTTAAAGTAGTGTGTCACCCCACAATGGTCTCCTTATGCCAGAGTCATCATTTTGGCTAGGTGTCCAGTCACAAGTCGTGTTTCACCAATTAGTGTCTTAGCGTTTTAGCTTAGTGTAAAAACTAAGTTATTACATTTATTTCTACAGTGACGAGTTACCGGACATCCATAGCACTTTTATCGCAGCTTGTTTTGCTTTACTTTGCTAGAGACAAGTACTTTCTACAAACTTTACATACTGTTACATAAATGAACTGCTAATCCAACCATGTTAAATGCTGATCCTTGGGGTAGCAAGTTAAAATGTCACATGTTGTACTTTCCATTTCTACCATGCTTAGAATAGTTTTTATGTATCTCTCACATGATTAGAGTATGGGTTATGGGGAAACTGACAGTTGAGTACGTGATCATGACCCCCCTATAGTAGCGAGCGAGGTCGCATTTTATATGCATACCTTGCCGCAGGCCATTATCCCGTATTTCTGTACGGATGTACACATATGCTTGTTAACTTGTACGTATGTACATTTCATTTACATGTACCACAGTACATTGTAAATCTATTGACCGATCACGTACTTGCTACAGTTTTAAACATTACATATACATCTGTCTCTATGACATATGTGTCCTTGCCATGATAGACTATGTGATGCCATGTTTCCAGTTATTTTCTCTTATGTTCATTTCCATGTTTCATATGCTAGTTTGCTAGATTCAGTACTTGCTCCCGTCCTGACAGGATAACGTTGTAGGTGTCCTTACTGAGGAGGAGTTACTCTGCGACACATATTATGGAGTTACTACCGAGGACCCGGCTTTGCTTTACGAGGATGTTCCTACGGGAAACCTCGCCTAGTTATCTTTTTGCTTTAGACTTTTGAGAGTTGTCATGTATTAGACTATATATTTTTGTAACTGGACATGTATCCAGTTTTACATTTTAGATCACTTGTACTTTGGACATTTTACTATATGAGACGACTTTTGTGTTTGGAGTATTTATGACTTTTATTCACTTATAGAACTGTTAGCACATTTAGTCTTATCCTGTTGTCTTTAGAACAGCTTACTACGTTTTATATCAAACGTAGGCTGGACATGACTCAGCCTGGCCCAACAATTTGGATAGCGGATCGTGACATGTTTTTAGTGGTGGCCCATGCAGGTCCTGACTAAATTGTTTGGTTACGTTATTGTACCAAGCATGCCTGCAATTAGGAACTTAAGGTAATTAGATAACATTAGGAATGACGCTTAGAACACCTAGAGGAATGCTAGGATTGTAACATAGGAAAACATCACATGCTTGCTATTATAATTAGATTTTCTTGCCTATAATTGCTTACTTTAACAAGTCCTTATAAGTCCTTTTTATTGTAAATTAGATGGTGCTTACTCGTTCATCCCAGTATGTTATACCTGAGAATGGCGCACTCCATATCCAGTCAGCTGACCAGTTGACTGATACACCCCCA
This sequence comes from Iris pallida, assembly GCA_029216955.1. Classification (NCBI taxonomy): domain Eukaryota; kingdom Viridiplantae; phylum Streptophyta; class Magnoliopsida; order Asparagales; family Iridaceae; genus Iris; species Iris pallida. The sequence continues at coordinate 2,578,936 of JANAVB010042217.1, read as the reverse complement.
CCTCCACCTACCACATTCCCCCACTCCACAGATCCACAGACCCAGATGCCTCCACCACCTTCCACATCCCAGTCCCAGCAGGCCCCGATACTTCCACCACCCCCTATCACTATACCCACCCAGGCTTCCGTCACACTCGACGGAAACCAGCTGCTCACTCTGATTCAGGGGTTCCTAACAACCCATCAGGAGCAGACTACCCTACTCCGCCAGAGCATGGAGCATTCTGAGGGACGTCCCGTGGTCCCACCACCTGTAGAGCCACGGCAGAGAGCAGGGACGATCAAGGACTTCATGGGTCTGAATCCCAAGGAGTTCTCAGGGACTGAGGGCATAGTAGTAGCAGATGACTGGCTAGATTCGGTAGAGAGGAAGCTCATAGGAGTTAGGATGCCGGGTGACCTCCAGGTCGAGGCAGCGAGATTTCTGCTGATAGACTTGGCAGGAGTCTGGTTCCGGAATGTGCCGTTATTTGCGAGAGGGAGAGCCACTTGGGATCAGTTCAAGACCCAGTTCAAGAAGAAATTCTTTTCGACCACTGCTAGAGTAGCCATGGGGCTACGATTCCAGAACATCCAGCAGGGAAACCGTTCTGTTGATGACTATGCGGCAGAGTTTAGTCGCCTGAGCCGTTTTGCTCCTAGTCTGGTTGCAGATCCAGAGGAGATGACCCGTAGGTTTTGCCATGGTCTAGTTCCAGACATTGGCATTCTTATAGTGGCGAACGGTACGACTGACTACTACCAGAGCCTAGAGTTGGCCCGGAGCATTGAGGAGCGTCTTCTGTCTAGCAAGAGGCCAGCTTCTGTACATCATGAGGGACCGTCCAAGCGTCAGGCTTTCCAGCAGAGAGCACCGACGCCGCCCCAGCAGACTTACTGTCCCCCTATATCACATCACCCGACCCCGCCAGTTAGAGCCCCGGGACCCCGGCATCAGCAGCAGCAGCAGAGGGGAGCTATATGTTCTTTCTGCGGAAGACCAGGGCACGACAGCTCCATTTGCAGGATGAGTTTGAAGCAGTGCTTATTCTGTGGGTCTGCCACCCATCAGATTCGGGACTGCCCAGTAGCGAAGCCTAGAGGACCGCTTTTCACTCAGCAGCAGAGGTTTGGGCAGCATCTGCAGCAGCAGAAGGGACCTCAGGGGAAGACTTATAGCCTAGCCCTTGAGCCGGAGCCGGAGCAGGTTTCGGAGCCAGATTACTTAGCTGACGTCATCACATGTCATGTTTATTTGCATACTTTTTTAGCTCTATGTTTGTTTGATTCTGGTGCATCTCATAGCTTCCTATCATTAGAGTTTATGCATAAACACCATCTAGTAGCTACACCTACTGCGGAGATTAGTAGAGTGATGACGGAAGGAGGACCAGTGCCTATTAGATCTATCTATAGATGTTCTATTTTTATAGCTGGAAGAGAGTTCAGGGGACGATTCTTTGTGATGCCACTCCCCGGTTATGATATCATATTGGGGATGGACTGGCTTAGCTATGCCCATGCATCTATAGATTGTCATGAGGGTAGTATTTTGTTCAGTCCCCCAGGCATAGCGCCATTCAGTGTCAGGAGGACAGAGCCGGAGATCAGCCTAGAACCGAACTGTTGTGCGACAGTTGGGGACGTAGCACCGCCACACCCTATTATTAGGGAGTTTATGGATGTATTCCCAGAGGATCTTCCAGGGCTTCCGCCTGACAGAGATGTGGAGTTCACCATAGATTTAGTGCCGGGTTCATCACCAGCATCCCGGGCTTGCTATAGAGTGAATCCCAAGGAGGCAGTAGAGATGAAAGAGCAGATTGATGACCTGTTGAAAAAGGGTTTCATTCGATCCAGTGCTTCTCCATGGGGAGCGCCAGTGCTCTTTGTGCCTAAGAAAGATGGTACAGTTCGGTTGTGTATTTGTCACGCCCCAGAACCAGAATACTGGAGAGCGGGAGCAGACATAGCCAGCTACGTATAACGGAATGGAATCCACACCGCTATACGGTCACGGCTGTCTAGATATGTGAGGGTTTCACTACAATCCATCAGTCTCTTAAGGTCATAGATAGCCTATTGTCTCAATCTCAACCAACTAATAATAGTTACAAGATATCAGACCACCAAATACACAATAGTAAGGCGTCGCATACACTATATATTCGGAATGATCATGAAGCTAGTCGTTACAAAATGTGAGGACTAGCAAGAGTTCAGTCATACATGATCAACCCCCGGAGCTTGTCAATCATGTTACAGCCCGTAGGCAGACAGTAAGTAAGTACAATCGAGCTAACACTTGCTCGTCGGCTAAACGCCTCAAAAGAATAATTTACAATATTACAGTGGAAGAACAAAAGAAACCCACTCGATGCCCTGGTTACGCCTGGTGACCACCATCGGGCTGAAAAGCAGGGAGATCCTTTGGTGCTGCTCCGGTATCTGGCCATACAAAACCAGCTGGGTCAGACCCCAGAAAGAGCAAGTGCCACAAAGGAGGCTTCACTTAAGAACTAAAACCAACAAATCATTAGCATTCAACATGTAAGAAAACAATAAGTAACACAGATTGAGGTTTGTACACTACCAATGCACTTGCCCCAATCAGAGAAAATAATTAAGAGAAGCATCATTGACATAAAAGAACTAGAGAATCGTGCTAAATAAAATATAGCTGGACAATATATGAAGAGAAGACGAATGTACTATTCCGGAAGCCAGGTTACAATCCTTAAACCAAACAATGACCGAGATTGTAACCCTTCGCCTGAACAGAACTTAGTCTCTGATCATTTATTGCTAAAGGTGCCAATCATTAAGGTGAAAAGGAGAGAGTACAATGATAAAAGTGACAATGAAGAGTGCAATATGCTAGAGTACAATCGTTATAGTAACAATCTGGAGTGACAATCATTATAGTGACAATCTAGAGTGACAATCATTATAGTGACAATCTGGAGTGACAATCATTCAATCATTCTGGTACAATCTTGCAATCAATCACTTCTAGACAATACCATACTGGACTAGACTCCATCCAATCAATCGTGGCCAATCATTGCCTACGGCTTTCTACATTAACTAACTAGGGTTATCACAATCCTAGTTACTAGCAAGATGCAATGAGATGCTCCAAGTAGTCACAGGCCCTGCAGCTATCCAGGTTATCCAGGCAATCATTATAGTGACAATTTAGAGAGTACAATGCATTAGAGTGACAATAGAGTTCAATCATTTAAGTGACAATGGTGGGTGCCCCACATAACAGTGGGCTTGAAATGTGCCCTACTCGTCGGCAGGCTACAAGTCCAAACATTTGCGGCCGGGATAACGGGATCGCCTGTAACTGGGGAACATCTCTTCATGTCTAGTGAATTATACTAGTCATTAACCTTAGTCCATTTCAGTAGGTACTCCTGACCGTGGTACTCAGGAGTCCCCTCCTAGACATGATGCAAGACAGGACTGGATTATTTGTACAAGCACAATCGTCCACGGTGTCCAGGTTACTTATACAAGTCAGGTCATGTCAGGTAGCCGTCGCAACAGCTTATCGAGATATATCAGGTCAGGTTATCATGTCAAGTGTACTAGTCAGGAGTGCGCCACGATGGGCCACTATCAGGTCATGTCAGGTTATCATTTCAATCGTGTCAATCAAGTTCAGGACAAAAGGCGTAAGGATATAAAACGGGCGTAAAAATATACAATAAGGGGGTAAATGTGTACTCAAGTTATACTGAAGTTACAAGATAAATATAACATTAATAATCGCATACAAATAATAAGACAAAGCTCGGAAAGACTCCATGCGGCTCAGGAATCTGAGTCCATGCGGCTCAGGAAATGAGCAGGGTCCTATGCGGTTCAGGGAGTCCTAGCCTTATGCGGCTGAAGGGGGAATCGGGCTTATGCGGCTGAGACAGCACATCTCATGCGGCTCAGGGTGACGGGTCTCTTGCGGCTCAGAGAACGAGCCTCATGCGTCTGGGTCCAAGCAAGGGTCATGCGGCTCAGGAATGTGGTGCTTATGCGGCCAGCGGGAGATGTGTCATATGCGGCCGGGAGAGGCTAGTCCTTATGCGGCTGGGAACGAGTAGTCCCATACGGCTCAGGAAATGAAGGAACTTATGCGGCTGGGAACTCAGAAGTCCATGCGGCTCAGGAAATGAAGGAACTTATGCGGCTGGGAACTCAGAAGTCCATGCGGTCAAGATAACAGGGACTCATGCGGCTCAGTCTGAGCAAGGCTATGCGGCTAGATCCGAGTCAAGTCTCATACGGCTGGAAAAGACTTGCCGTATGATTGTTCATGCGGTCAAGTACTCAAGAAGTCTTATACGGCTGGGGAATTCCATGCTGCCAGTAGAACTCGCCGCATAGAGTTATGCGGCTGAGTCCATGCGGCCAGACTGTTCTTCTTCTCCAAGTTTTCCGAGAAGAAGAGCTAAGCAACCATGGCTTCCAAGCAACGTAAAACTTCCATCCAGAGCCCAAATCCGAACTTCCATAGGTCAAAATGGGGTAGAACGAAATGCTCTACAACATGGAACCATCAAAACTTAAAAATAACAATGCTAAATAGATCAAAACCCAAGAACTTCAAAAATAAAATAAACCTGAATCTACAAGAATCTAGCCATAGAAATAGAAAATGCCAAGTACTAAAGAGTATTAGAATGCTGCAAGTAAGAGAATGGAACAATAAAATTTGGGTTCCTCCATGAAGCAAGATGCACTTGCCTAGCTCTCTCTCTCTCTTGGTAGGTGCAGGAGTTAATGGTGGAGAAGAAGAAGATATTAATGAAGAGAGAGAAGGAGAAAGGGTAATAAATACTATAGGTGGTGGTAGGTAGGGGGTTTACCCCTTGGTTCTTGATGAACCAAGGCAACCAAGCCTAGTCGAACCAAACCAACCCCAGGAATAAACCAAGCCTCACTAATCCAAAATAAACCAATGAACCATTAAAACTATTTAAACTATCAATGCCAATAAAACCAAGCCAGTGCAAAATAAACCAAGATAACTAATCATGACTAAATAAAATATGGGTCCAAAACACGTATACATACACTAAATACGTATCACGAATTTGGGACATTACAGTATTGACTACCGGGCCTTGAATGCCATCACCATCAAGAACAAATATCCTCTGCCCAGGATAGATGATTTATTCGACCAGTTGAGTGGGGCGAAGGTGTTTTCCAGGATAGACTTGAGATCCGGGTACCACCAGGTGAAGGTTAGGGCAGCAGACATCCAGAAGACGGCGTTTAATACGAAGTACGGGCAGTACGAGTTTCTGGTGATGCCATTTGGTCTCACAAATGCGCCAGCTGTCTTTATGAATCTGATGAATAAGATATTTCACCAGTATCTGGATAAGTTCGTCGTAGTATTTATCGACGACATCCTGATATACTCGTAGACGCCAGAGGAGCATGCAGAGCACTTGCGGATAGTTTTAGGGATTCTGAGGAAGGAGAGATTATTTGCCAAATTGCCGAAGTGCGAGTTCTTTTTAGACCGAGTGGAGTTTCTCGGCCATGTAGTCACTGGAGATGGAATCTCGGTGGATCCCAGGAAGATTGCTGCAGTTGATACATGGAAGGCTCCGACGTCAGTTTCAGAGATCAGGAGCTTTCTGGGTTTAGCAGGCTATTATAGAAAGTTCGTCCAGGACTTTGCTAGGATAGCTGAACCCATGACGAAGCTGACGCGGAAGGACGCATAGTACATCTGGTCAGAGGACTGCCAGGCAGCATTTGAGGAGCTAAAGAGGAGGCTGACGACCGCTCCAGTTCTGACTTTACCTTCAGGTTCTGGAGGTTTCACCATTTACAGCAATGCTTCTGGGAAAGGGCTAGGATGTGTCCTACAGCAGCATGGGAAAGTGATTGCTTATGCATCTAGGCAATTGCGGACTCATGAGAGAAATTATCCTACCCATGACCTAGAGTTAGCTGCGGTGATCTTTGCACTCAAGTTATGGAAACATTACTTATACGGAGAGCGTGTGAAGATCTTTACTGACCACAAAAGCTTGAAGTATGTGTTCACGCAGAAAGAGCTGAACATGAGGCAAAGACGATGGTTGGAGTTGATGAAAGACTTCGACATCGATTTACAGTATCATCCTGGGAAGGCAAATGTGGTGGCGGATGCGCTGAACAGGCATCCGATGGCATGGTACTTGATGATTGATCGGCATTTGCGGGAGAATCTGGAGAAGCTCGGCATCGAGCTAGTTCGGCCAGGATCAGTGATACAGATGATGGCGCTTGACATTCAGTCAGGTTTGATGGAGCAGATCCGGGAGGCACAGTCTACAGATGAGAGCCTTCGCAGACTTCGAACCCAGGTGTTAGCTGGATTGCTGGATGACTTCACGATAGCAGAGGATGGATCCTTGAGGCATGGCAGCCGATTATGCGTACCGAAGGAAGAGCTGGTAGAGGCAGTCTTGCAGGAGGTACACCGATCGAGATATTCTATTCACCCTGGTGCTAACAAGATGTACCGTGACTTGCGAGAACATCTTTGGTGGCACGGGATGAAGAGGGATGTATCATGTTTTATCTCGAGATACCTAGTTTGCCAGCAGGTCAAGGCAGAACGCCAGAGGCCAGCTGGTTTGTTGCAGCCGTTACCCATTCTCGAGTGAAAGTGGGAATATATTACGATGGACTTCGTCTCAGGGCTTCCTCGTTCCCAAGGAGGAAAGGATGCCATTTGGGTCATCGTGGACAGGCTGACGAAGTGTGCGCACTTCATACCCTTCAAGGTGGGGCTTTCCACCGAGAAGTTGGCGGAGCTATACATGCAGCAGATAGTTTGCCTACACGGAGTGCCGGTGAGCATCGTGTCAGACAGAGACAGCAGATTCACATCCCACTACTGGAGGAGCTTGCAGGAGGAGTTGGGCAGTAGGCTCAAGTTCAGTACGGTGTACCACCCGCAGACAGATGGACAGTCCGAGAGGACGATACAGACACTGGAGGATATACTAAGGACCTGCGTGCTGGACTTTGGAGGATCATGGAAGAGCCATCTGCACTTGGTAGAGTTTTCATACAACATCAGCTACCAAGCCAGTATTGGTATGTCTCCTTTCGAGGTGCTTTATGGACGACGATGCCGCATACCGCTCTTTTGGGATGATATTGGAGACAGAGTTATGCTTGGGCCAGAGATGCTCACGGATGTAGCAGAGAAAGTCGGGATGATCAGAGACAGGCTCAGAGTAGCTCAGGACAGGCAGAAACACTGGGCTGATGCTAGTCGCAGACCGAAGGAGTTCGCAGACGGTGATATGGTGCTAGTGAAGATATCACCTACTAGAGGGACGATCCGGTTCGGACGAGGAGGGAAGGTGAGCCCCAGATACATCGGGCCGTTCGAGGTACTTGGCAGGATCGGAGAGTTAGCTTACAGGGTTGCACTTCCACCCAACCTAGCAGGAGTTCACGACGTCTTTCACGTATCTCAGCTGAGGAGATATGTTTCAGACCCCAGTCATGTGCTAGATCATTCAGAGTTGGAGGTCGGACCGAGCCTTACAGTTTCTGAGCAGCCAGTGGAGATATTAGACAGGAGAGAGAAGAGGCTGAGGAACAAGGTTATACCCCTAGTACGAGTAGCTTGGAGCCGTCACTCCCCAGGTGAATCTACTTGGGAGAGGGAGTCGGACATGAGGGAGAGATACCCTTACTTGTTCGATCCAACCGCTGCGAGGGAACCACCCGTTCCCGCTTGATACCTTAGAGGTTAGTTTCGATCATAGCCTTAGTCATTTATTGTATTGCTTGCTATGTTAGAATATTGTAGGGTCTTCAATCCTTGTGAATTTTGAGGACGAAATTTTTCAAGTAGGGAAGACTTGTAAGCCCCTGTTTTTCAAATTTTAGTTAATTAAATATTAATTAATTTTTAATGTCATTTTTAGCCTTAAAATATTTATTATGATTTTTAGAAATTTTTCTAGAATTATTAAATGATTTTTTATTAAGTTTTAAGAGCTAAAATATTATTTTGCAATTTATTGAAATGTTTTAAGGTAGTTTTGCAATTTATTAAAATGTTTTATTAGCTGTTTGTAATATTTAGAATTGTTTAGAAGTCAGTTTATAAATACAATTATTTTAGATGTCGGGTTGCAAATTTTTATTTGCCTTTGGTTAGGATAGGGACCTAGAAGTAAATCCTAAAACTCTAGGGACCTAAACGCTAAACCTAAAACCTACCCATCCCTGCCCCGACTGACCGACGACTCGACGTCGGCCTGCCCCCGCCATTTCTGGCCAGCGCACAGCCCCCCCGACCGCCCCAACTAGCCTATAAAACCCCCCTCTTCCCCAGACCTGACCCTAACCCTAAATCCTTCCCAGCCACCCACAACCGCCCCATCTTCCCCACTTAAAACCCGCTGTAACCCTAACTCCGGCGAACGCTCGTCCAGCCCCCACGATGAGCGCCACCGCCCGCAACCACCAACCTCCGACGCGCCTCGACGAGACGACCCCAGCGCCACCACTCCGCCACCGCCCCGACGCCTACTCCGCCGACCAGCACGTCTAAAACCCCCCCGACTAGCCGGACACGTAAGTGACAGTGTCTTTTCGTGTCGTACGTGTCTCGTGTTGGGCGTGGGTTGTTCGCCGTGTCCTGACAAGCTCGAGTGTGGAACTAGACACGTAAAACTCGTGTCGTGCGTGTCGAAATCGACCCGGACACGTAAAATCATGTGTCCCTAACTGTCCGGACACAGGATCGAGTTTATTATTTTTTTATGTGTTAATTGATTCAAACCTAATTAAATCTAACTAAAATCCTAACCCTAACACAAGCCGTGGGCTGACCCCCTGGCCAGCCCGACCCGACTTAAACCCCCCCCCAGCGCGCTGGCTCGAGTTCGAGCCCCCCTTTTACTGTTGTTTCTTTTTCTTTTTCTTTTCCTTTTTCTTTTTCTGTTTTCTATATATATATTTATATATATATATGTATATATATATATATATATATATATATATATATATATATATATATATATATATATATATATATATTAAAAAAAAAATATATATATATATATATATATTAGTATATATATATGTATATACTGTATTTTTGGCAGTATTTTATATATGTATATATAATTTTATAGTTAGTAAACTTTTATATATATATATTTGTGTTTATATACATATATGTATATATTTCCATGTGTATATATTATTATATATATATTAATATATATATGTATACAATATTTGTATATGTATATATACTTTATAATTAAGTATTTTCTTATATATATACATATGTACTTTTAACATAGGTATGTATATATTCACTTTGTATAAACTTTACCTTATTAAAATATTAATATTTATTTTGTACTTTTACCAATTTGTATTTTAGTGTATTTAAATTACTGCAACCATTTGGTGTCCAAGCCTAGCATGGGTTTTTGGGCCCAAATATGTTTTCACACATTCAAGACCTGTACAAGTCATAGTGGACTTGATTCGTGGCCTTGGGTCATGTATTTGAACTTTGGTTCAAATTATATACATGGACAAAATACGTAGATAATTAATTATTTAATTTCAATTGTGTGTAATGTTGTTTTTGATTTTCTAAAAATACTTAAAGTACTATTAAAATTCTGGAAAAATAGTATTTAGATACTATGTTAATTTAGCTAATTTAGTATAATTTTTATAGTATTTAATTTACAGTTTTGCCACTAGTTTGGCATATGAAACCAAAACTTATTTTCTGTATACTTAGGAAAACTGATTTTTATAAAATACTTGTACTGGTTAATAAATTCCAGAAAAATTATAATAAATTTCTATGATTAACAAGGATCATTTTGGTACTTTACTTTAAGTAAAATTAAGCTTTTTGTCTATCTCAAAAATTGTTGAAACACAATGATCTTTTGATTTATTTATTGATTAATTACGACTTGTAACTTTTTGTGTTACTTTGAGTTTTAGCCGTGTTGAACCTCACCCCTCACTAGTGTAAAGACCCTAGAAAGTTAGTTAAAGTAGTGTGTCACCCCATATTGGTCTCCTATGCCAGAGTCATCATTTTGGCTAGGTGCCCAGTCACAAGTCGTGTTTCACCAATTAGTGTCTTAGCGTTTTAGCTTAGTGTAAAAACTAAGTTATTACATTTATTTCTACAGTGACGAGTTACCGGACATCCATAGCACTTTTATCGCAGCTTGTTTTGCTTTGCTTTGCTAGAGGCAAGTACTTTCTATAAACTTTACATACTGTTACATAAATGAACTGCTAATCCAACCATGTTAAATGCTGATCCTTGGGGTAGCAAGTTAAAATGTCACATGTTGTACTTTCTATTTCTACCATGCTTAGAATAGTTTTTATGTATCTCTCACATGATTAGAGTATGGGTTATGGGGAAACTGACAGTTGAGTACGTGATCATGACCCCCCTATAGTAGCGAACGAGGTCGCATTTTATATGCATACCTTGCCGCAGGCCATTATTCCGCATTTCTGTACGGATGTACACCTATGCTTGTTAATTTGTACGTATGTACATTTCATTTACATGTACCACAGTACATTGTACATCTATTGACCGATCACGTACTTGCTACAGTTTTAAACATTACATATACATCTGTCTCTATGACATATGTGTCCTTGCCATGATAGACTATGTGATGCCATGTTTCCAGTTATTTCCTCTTATGTTCATTTCCATGTTTCATATGCTAGTTTGCTAAATTCAGTACTTGCTCCCGTCCTGACAGGATAACGTTGTAGGTGTCCTTACTGAGGAGGAGTTACTCTGCGACACATATTATGGAGTTACTGCCGAGGATCCGGCTTTGCTTTACGAGGATGTTCCTGCGGGGAACCTCGCCTAGTTATCTTTTTGCTTTAGACTTTTGAGAGTTGTCATGTATTAGACTATATATTTTTGTAACTGGACATGTATCCAGTTTTACATTTCAGATCACTTGTACTTTAGACATTTTACTATATGAGACAACTTTTGTGTTTGGAGCATTTATAACTTTTATTCACTTATAGAACTGTTAGCACATTTAGTCTTATCCTGTTGTCTTTAGAACAGCTTACTACGTTTTATATCAAACGTAGGCTGGGCATGACTCGGCCTGGCCCAATAATTTGGGTAGCGGGTCGTGACAACTTTACCTAGGTATTTTGGTAGATAACGTATGTATAGGTTAGTATCTTACTACCCTAGGGAGCTCGGGTCAAAATACCAAGTGTAGGTCCTAAAAAATCAAGTTGCATCAATCAACAAAGTCAAAAATTCAAGATATTCATCATTTTGATGAGTTACGCAGACAACAGTTTACGCAGACATCACTTTGTGCAGGCTGGTTTGCGCATGTTCCCAACTGCGCAGGCTGACGTGGCAGAAGTCATCATTGACTGAATCAAATCAGATCTTCCTGACAGCTGACAACACGACTAACGAGGAGGCTGTTCGTTTTTTATGCCGCACAGTGCTCGAGGGCGGCTGACAGGTGGCAGCGCAATCCGTGTTTGCACAAACCACTTATGCGCAATCCGTGTTTGCGCAAACCATTTCTGCGCAGTCCATTTTGCATATTCTACCAATATAACTGACCAATTACGTGGCATTCATGCCATCAATTGCTCATTACGTGGCAACTGTCTATGCACGATCATGCGCATTTCAATCAAATGATGCCATGTGTCCCAGATAGTTGGCCCACGATCCAATAACTGCTTGCGCAATCCAGTGCTGCGCAAACCAGTTGCTGCGCAAATCAGCTTGCGCAGTCCAAAATAACTGAAAGTTAGTTATTTTCAGAACTATATAAATAGAGTTTCAAGTCTTCATTTCAAGGGGATCAAAGATCAGAGATCAGAAATCAGAGAGTTCAGGAGTTCTTGCCAAAGTGCTGCTGCATTCTTCCGAGACTTTTGTCTTCAACTTCAGAGGCTTTTGCCTTCAGTTTCCAGAGTTGTTTTCAACTTCAGAGGCTTCGTCTTCACAGGTCACATCGTCTAAGGGATAAAGCAATCGTTATCAAGATTGGATTCCTATAGTTGTAATTTTCCCAGAATTCTTGTAATCTTTATTACAGTTTGTATCAATAAAGTTTTATACTTTTGTTTTTGCAAACAAAATGGTGACTCTGCTGGGGAAAGAGATTCTTGTAATCTTTATTCAGTTTCCAGAGTTGTTTTCAACTTCAGAGGCTACTGCCGCTACTGCCGCCGCGAAGGGAAAAGCTCCGGCCGAGTCTTCTGACAGAGTTGCACGGCGAGCTTCCCGACACGAATCCGCACATCCTGCTCTGAGAGGTAGTTGAACCGATCGAAAACCCCTTCTTAGGGTGATTCGACTCCCTTGAAACTCATCTCTTTTTAGAGATAAGTTCATATTGCGCCACCCTTTTTAGGGTTTCGGTTGCATGAACTATCAGTTCTTCATTTTTATGAAGGCTGCATTCTTGCGCAATTTGTTGATTTGTGCTGACAGGAAGTCAGCGCAAACGATTAAGTTGCGCAGATATCAGCGCAAACCATTGCTTTGCGCAACTTTTATGTTGCGCAAACTGATGTTGTGCAAGTCATGTCAGCGCAATCTGAGATTGCGCAAATCATGTCAGCGCAGTCTAATGTTGCGCAAATCATGTTTTATGTTTAAAAACAAAAACTTTGTCTTGGACTAATTTTCAGCTGTTTGTTAATGCAGTTGAAGTCAATTTGCAACAAGATGAGAAGACTGTTACGACAAATATGGTTTCAGTCCAATTTGGAGATTTCCCTCCGCAGATAATACAGTATGGTGTCATTCCGATTCCTAAAGCAACTCTTGAGATTGAGAATCTCCCGCTTCCATCCAATGAAGGTCTTATTCCCTTGTCTCTTGACAATGGTGAAATTATGTGGATCCATCCTGATCTTGCTCCAGAATTTGAGATATCTTCCAAGAAGAAAACTCGTTCTAAAGGCAAAACCAAAATCTGCAACATGGTATCTTTTGATCCCATTGTTGACGAAGAGATTCTGTTAGGCACCAGATCAGGAAAAGCTTATTTGAAAGATCATTCTGAAGGTCAAAGGGATCCTGCTTCTTCTTCCGAACCTACTCCGGCACAACCTGCATCTGCTGAAGAGGTCCATTCTACATCTTCACCAGTTGTAGTGTCAATTTCTCCTAAGCCAACAACGGCTGACAAATGCAAGCAACAAGTTCGATTTGACAAACCTCTAAAGAAGTCATCTCCTACTGGGCTTGAGAAGCCTTACAATTTTGATATATTGGCTCAATTAGCCAATACACCAGCCAGGTTGTCAATCTTTGAACTCTTGCGTCTTTCCAAAGAGACACGAGAAACTCTAAGTGAAGCTCTGATGCAGGCTGAAACTTGCTTAACTCTTCTCAATAAGCCAGAATCAGAATCAGTCTCTTGTCATCACAGTCATAGTGTCTTGGAACTGATCCCAAATATTACCTTCACTCAGGATGATATGCTAATGGAAGATAATAGACATGATCGTCCTCTTTATTATACAGGATATGTAGATTCAATGAAGGTTGATCGTATCCTGATAGATCCAGGGTCTGCACTTAGTATTATGCCAAAGACAATGCTAGATGCATTGAAGATACCAGTGCATAGTCTTTCAACCACGATCACTACTATTCTGGGATTTAATCAAGAAAAGAGTGAACCTTTGGGCAAGATCCGTCTAAAACTCCAAATAGGCAATCTTCGCACAAAGGTGACCTTTTATATCATTGACAATCATGGTTGTTCTTATAATGCTCTCCTGGGAAGGCCATTCCTCCATGAACACAATGTCGTTCCATCAACTCTTCATCAATGCTTTAAATACGTTGATGACAAAGGACAAGTTCATAAGGAAGTTGCGGACCTTTATCCTTTCAAGGGTGTTGAAGCTTATTGCAACGATGCTCGTATGTACAAGGATGAATTTATGAAGGTAGTATTGGCTATGGATACTGAAGAAGATCAAAAAGCAGTACCTCAAGACACTCTTATCATACCTGTTAAGGGGCGAGTTTCTCATCCTCAATCTTCCAAGCCACTGGTTATTCACTTACCAGTTCAAAAGAAATCAGTTGATGCTGATGAAAATCAAAGGGAGCTCACCTCTTCTGAGCCACTTGTTATCGACTTACGTCGTAACAAAGACAAAAAGCAGCTCATTCCTTCTGAGCCACTTGTTGTTGATCTAAATCGCAACAAGAAAAAAAGGGAGCTCACCTCTTCTGAGCCACTTGTTATCGACCTCCGTCGTAACAAGCCTCCTCCACGTTCTTCTTCTCCCCCTCTTGTAATCAATTTGACCAAATCTGCTAAGGTTAAAGGTCCTGTTGTAAATACTGATGTACAAATCAATGAAAAAGTACCTACTTTCCAGTATATTGATGTTATTTATTATACTAAAAGTTATTTGGATATGTTAGATAGCTTCCAATCAATTACACTGGGAGTCGTACAATCTCTTCAGACAGAAGTCTCGCTTGAAGATCCAGATGATTCTTACCGTATTCATCCTTCTTTAAAGAAAGGTGAAAGTTCAGCATTTTTATATAAAAGACCAGAAACAAAGATTAACTATACGGATGATAGCAAAGTTAACGATACGGGACGTCTCCAGTTTCATCGTTATAGTCAACAATCAAAAGACATCCTCCGAAAGATGGGTTACGACTTTAAGAGCGGCCTTAACTATGGTAAAGGTAGACGAACTCCCATTCGTACAACAGTTCCAAACAGAAAATCACAAATGTATTATGACAGGACCAAGAAAGGTCTCGGATATACTTCTCCTCCACTGTTATCCCCAGCAGCTTTTGAATCAGATAGTGAAGAACGTTCTAACTCTTCTGATTCCAGATCATAGGATTCCGATACCAGCATCGGTGAAGTCCATCGTATAATCGTATCTTCTAACATGGTCTCTGTTGAATTACCAGAAGGCTGTGATGAAGATGTTGAAGAAAGTCCGGAAACAGATCCTTGGGCTCAACATATGGATAACCAATGGGTACTTCGATTTGAACAACGTGAACCTCCTACTGAAGATCAACTACTTCAAATTGATGTAGGAGAAAGAGATTCACCTCGGCCAATTTTTATTAGCAAAAATCTTCCAGAAGCAGACAAACAAGAGTTGATTCTTCTTATTAAAGAATATATCGACGTCTTTGCCTGGAGTTATGAAGACATGCCAGGTTTAGATCCTAAGATTGCTACTCACAAACTGAACATTCTTCCTAATGCTAAACCAGTCAAACAGCAACAAAGGCGATTTAAGCCTGAAATGATGGACGCAATTGATGATGAAGTCAAGAAGCTCATCGCTTGTGGCTTTATTCGAGAAGAGCAGCATCCTGATTGGGTAGCCAATGTCGTCCCAGTTCTGAAGAAAACTGGAAAAGTTCGAGTCTGCATCGACTTCCGAGATCTCAATGAAGCATGTCCAAAAGATGAATTTCCTCTTCCTATCACAGACGTCATGATTGACAATACTTGTGGGTTCGAAAGGATATCTTTTATGGATGGATTTTTCGGGTATAATCAGATCAAAATGCATCCTGAAGATGAAAAGCATACATCTTTCCGCACTCCTCGAGGAGTTTATTGTTATACAGTGATGCCATTTGGTCTCAAGAATGCGGGTGCAACCTACCAACGGGCTATGAGTACCATTTTCAGAGAACATCTTCGTAAAACAGTCGAATGTTACGTGGACGATATTGCTGTTAAAAGTCGTCTAAAAGAAGATCACATCCAAGATTTGAGAACAATATTTAATCTCATGCGTCAACATCAGCTCAAGATGAATCCCACCAAGTCATTTTTGGGTGTCTCTAGTGGCAAATTTCTCGGCTTCGTCATTACCTCTAAAGGTATACACGTGGATCCCGAAAAGATCAAAGCCATCCAAGAGATGCGTCCTCCACGCAACCTAAAAGAGCTACGAGGATTCCAAGGCCGACTTGCGTACATCAGGCGATTCATTTCGAACTTGTCTGGACGCTGCAGACCATTCACTCAACTAATGAAGAAGGGTGTACCTTTTGTTTGGACTGAAGAATGTCAACGAGCATTCGACGATATCAAACAATATCTTATGAACCCACCAGTTTTGGTGCCACCTATCTCTGGCATTCCATTCTTGATGTATGTCCGTGCTATGGACCATTCATTGGGTGCCTTACTTGCCCAAAAGAACAAAGAAGGCCATGAACAAGCTATCTACTATCTTAGCCGAACTATGATTGGTGCTGAACACCGTTATAGTCCTATCGAGAAAGAATGCTTGGCTCTCATGTTTGCTGTGCAAAAGACGAGGCATTATATCATTGGTCAAACTATTCATGTTATATCTCGAGTTAACCCTCTCCGGGTACTCATGAAGAAACCAAGTACACTTAATTCTCGGTTGGCTACATGGGCAATCCTGCTAGCTCAATATGACATGGTGTATGTTCCACAAAAGTCTGTCAAAGGTCAAGCGCTGGCGGACTTCTTAGCAGCTCATCCTGTGCCTGAAACATCTAAACTCTATGACAAAATTCCTGACGAGACGTTAGAAGTCAACATGATCTCCGAAGAGTTTCCAACCTGGCGTTTATTCTTTGATGGTGCATCAAGAATTGGACCAAATGGTGCTATAGTGGCAGGTGTTGGAGTTGTTCTCGTTTCTCCAGACGGATTAACTATCCAAAGAGCCTACTCTTTAGATGAACCTTGCTCCAACAATGTGGCAGAGTACAATGCCTTACTTGTCAGCCTTCAGCTAGCTAAACAACTGAATGTTGAATATCTGGAAGTCTATGGTGATTCTAAATTGGTTGTAAACCAGGTTAGAGGAACCTATGAAGTCCGTCATCAAGACCTGGTGCCTTATCATGAAGCGGCAATCAATATAGCTACATCATTCAAAGCCTTCTTCATTGACTATGTTCGACGAGCTTGCAATACTGAAGCCGATGCTTTGGCCAATCTTGCAGTTGTCTTAGCCATCCCTGTCAAAAGGCGTCAGGTGGTGGTTATTTCTAACCGAGAACTGTTCTGTATTGAGAACAATCGTAATATTGAATTTAGCAATCTTGCTGAAGTCGAAGTTATTGATGACGATTGGAGAACTCCTTTTATTGATTTCGTATTACATGACATACTCCCTGAAGATCCTAAGGAGGCTACAAGCGTTCGACGTCGATCTCTACGATTTTACTATAATCAAACCACCAAAGCACTCTATCGGCGAACTTATGATGGTCTTCTTCTACGCTGTTTAGCTGGTGATGAAGCCAAACAAGTGTTACGTGAAGCTCATGATGGCGTCTGTGGAGCACATCAACCTGGTCCTAAATTACAGGATCGCATTAGACGTATGGGTTATTATTGGCCCTCTATGGTACCAGATGCCATTGAATATGCAAGGAAATGTCGTGCTTGTCAAATCCATGCAGACTTCATTCATCAACCCTCGGAATTCTTACACCCGACTGCTGTTTCATGGCCTTTTGAAGCTTGGGGTATGGACATCATAGGTCCTATTAATCCTCCTTCTTCTAGAGGATATCGGTTCATATTGGCGATAACCGATTACTTCTCCAAGTGGGCCGAAGCTATACCTCTGGCTGAAGTCAAGACTAGCAGTGTCATCAATTTCGTTAAACACCATGTCATCTATAGATTCGGTGTACCTCGCAGAATCATTCATGACAATGGACCTCAATTCATTAGTCAGAAGTTCACTAGATTCTGCGATGATCATCGGATTAACAATGTTGCTTCGACGGCGTACAATCCTGCCGCTAATGGTTTAGCTAAAGCCTTTAACAAAACCATTATTAAGCTCCTTAAGAAGTTTGTATCCACTAACAAACAGAATTGGAGCGAGAAACTTGGCGAATGTCTTTGGGCCTATCGAACTACAGTCCGCAATCCCACAGGCTTTACACCTTTCTCTTTGGTGTATGGCTGTGAAGCTGTCCTTCCTTTGGAGTTACAAATTCCTTCTTTAAGGATTGCTATTGCCAATGAGCTTACCACAGAAAATAATGACCTTCTTCGACTCCAAGAGTTGGAAGCATTGGATGAAAAGCGGTTAATGGCTCAACAGCATATTGAGTTATACCAAGCCCGCATCTCAAAGACATTTAATCGTAAAGTGAAGGTCAGAGCCTTTCAGCAAGGAGAACTTGTTCTAACGGTCAGACGTCCTATGACTATGACTCATATGAGCAAAGGAAAATTCGATGCGAAATGGGAAGGTCCCTATGTTGTGAGCAAAGTCTTCTCAAACGGAGCTTATCAACTTTCAGAACTTGATGGTCGAGTTGCTATGATGCCTATCAATGGCAAATTCTTAAAGAAGTATTATGTATAAATGTAAATATTTGTAAATTATCAGACAAAATCAAGTTCATGAATAAAATTTAAATTTTATTATATGATAGTACATATTAAAGGTCACTATCATTTTTTTCTACATTTGGACGAGGGCCACTGCCGTCCTTCTCAAAAATACGGTCAGCAAAAGAGTCGAGAACCTCCTTGCTGGATCCCACAAAAAACTTGCAGGCGGCCATCCTCATGGCTTCTTCTTCTTTAGTCCTTCCAGGTTCAAGCAGGAAGTCCAGAATGTCTCGTGGTGGCTGAGGTGCAGACGGACCTTCGCCCGCTTTTGCCTCCTTCGGCTGGATTGGATCGGCAGGGCGTTCTTCAGTGCCCTTCTCAACCTTCGAGGCGATTTCGGCCTTCTTAGATGTTTCTCCGGACGACATTTTTATGTTGAAGAGCAGAAGTGTTTATTCCTGTCAGATTTCTGCTATATTTATAAACAGAAGTTCCTCAAATAATGAAACGACGGTTCATCCGTTCATTTATTACATTCATCAGACGGTTCATCCGTTCATTAATTTTCGACGGTTCATCCGTTCATTTATCACATTCATCCGACGGTTCATCCGTTCATTACTACCCGACGGTTCATCCGTTCATTCATCATCACCTGATGGGTTATCCGTTCATTTCCATTTAACGGTTCATCCATTCATTAATCACCACTTGACGGTTCACCCGTTCATTGTCATCTATTATTTGACGGTCTTCCCGTTCATTCATCTCACAAACATTGACGATTCGTCATCGTTCATTATTTACATCAGCAACTTATCGTTTTTGATTAAGTTGTCAAATCGAAATAATTATACTCAATATATTCTGCCACGTCCATATTACCTCTGAGTAGATATAATGAATATAATTATTTTCTATAAAATCATCAAGAAATATATCATGTCTTGCACCTCTGAATATATTTTAAATAATGGAATCACAACAAAATGTCTTTTATTTAATCAGAATATAAGACAGTACAAAAATGCTTCCACAGCAACAAAAACAAAGATACAAAAGAGTTTCAATTAAGAGGGAGGAACAATCAAATTGTTGATCTGTTGCTTCAAGGTCTGCAACTCTTCTTCGTGACTAGTTGTTACTCTCATTCTTGCTTCTTCCATCCCTTTTTCTTCATCAAAAACAGGCATATCTATTGTCCTGCGGGTAATTTCAGCACTATGAGTCTCTTCATACTCATTTTTCTCCTGAATTAGGGCATTGAGTTGTTCAATCATAAGTCGTTGATTGGCAGTTTCTTCTTCAAATTCCTTCTGAAGGCGAATAATTTCCGCTTTCAATCCAGTAAGCCTCTGTCCTTTGTTCTCAGCTGCCAAAGTAACTGATTCTATCTTTGAGTTGAATTCAGCTGACTTTGCAGAATGAGCTTCTAAAAGGTTCTGAAGGTTTATCCTTTCAATATCAGCTTCTTGGGCTAGTCGCTCATATTCGGCTTGCACCAGAGAGTCTATATTCTTCTTCTTGAGCTCTATACTTCCAACTCATCCAATATATGTTCAAGAAGAATGGCTTGAGCCTCATCTCCTTGATCCCTTATGGCTCTTATTAAAAAAGAAGTTGGCTTCCTAACCATAATAAAGTCAGCTCCTTCCTTCTCTATCATCTTATGAGCAAGAGATCCCAACGATTCAAAAAAGCATTTGGTAAATGATTGTACAACTTGCTGATTGATGGCTATAATTCTAGGAGTCGAAGCTACCCCTGTTGAGGATAGGGTAGTCGGTTGCTCAATCCTTTGCTGCTGAATGATGGGCCCTTTAAACAAAGGAGCCAGAGTGGAGCTAGCTGCTCCTCCTGTTTGTTCTTCTGCAAAAAGTAAAATTATTATTTTACTAATTTGCTAATAAACAAAAAGATCAAATAAAAACAGTCTTACCTTGATTTGATCTAACAACAACTGCATCTCCTGCTGGACTAGACTCCCGTTGAACGGAAGTAGCTTCAATTGCGACAGCTTGGCTGCTACCCGCTTCAGAACCGCAAGATAAGTGATGGCTACTACTAACAACCACCGTCGGAATAGGCACCATAGCCAGGTCCATCGGAGTGTTTGCCATTAAAATTGTTTTGATTGAAATCTTAATACAAACAGAACAGTGATACAATATAGGACTTAGATGTAGTCCTAGGAGTACACTTTTGTTTAAGCTGGGTCCTTAGTGCCAATGGAGCGAGTGGTAATGCGTTGACTCCGTTGACCGGCTGACGGCGGTTATCGGTTCTCTGAAGGTGTTGATTGCTCTGGGTGCTGGAGCTTGCTGAGAGGAGTAAGACGTTGAGTGTCTAGAGCTGCCTCTCTGGTGATTCTCTGTTGTGGATTCTTTTTTGTGAGTCTTCTCTTCTGAGTCTCTGTGTGTGTGTGTGAAGGAGATGACCCTTCTATTTATAGTTTTGCAGGCTGGCTGCTCATGCGCGCATGTAGGATGCGCCGGTGTGGGAACGCCACGTGGAGGTTGCTGATGGAGGCGCATGGATGCTGCGCCCTGATCGAGGGGGAGAACTCTTCATACTGCTGTTGTGAGCCGGCACGTAGCAGAGAGAAGATCTTTCCGTTGCTGAAATCTTGGACGAGTTGAGTCAAAAGACACGTGTCGTCGACTCATGGTTCGAAGATCTCGAATTTGGTGGAGAGGAGTGATCTGGTGGGCTGCGCCTTGGATTGGGCGCAGGAGGAGGCTGCGGCTCATAACCTTTAGGAGTTACAAACCATTTGGGGCGCATGGCTTTTGAGGCGCATGCAGGCGACTTTCCTTCTGTCTTTCGGGATCAGAGAGCAGTCTGAGGCGCATGGCTTTTGAGGCGCATGCTGATTTGGACGCATGGCCGTAGAGGCGCATGCTGATTTGGACGCATGGCCGTAGAGGCGCATGCTGATGGTGGAGTGGCCACGTGGCAGTAGCCGTCGAAACAAGGTCATGATGATGCTGACGTTGCCGACGCTTCGTTTTCTGAAAAGTTGTCAACTGTTCAGACTTTGGGAGGCGTGCTGCCAACTCTGTCAGTTCAGCATTTAATGTTTCTGACATTCGATGGACAGCTGAGTGGGCACGTCGATTGGCGTTCCACTCGGTATGGAGATGTGTGGGGGCGCATCCTCTGTAATGCGCCTGGTACTGAAGGGCGCGTCTATGTGATGCGCCTGATGCCGAAGGGCGCGTCCGTGCATGGCGCATCTTCATTGGTCCGTCTGTTGAGTTCTTTAGAGCATTAGTGGCTCCCTGACTTAGCTGAATTCGAAGAGGCGAGTTCATTCATCAAAAATACAAGTTCATTGCACTGACTTCGGAAAGGTTGCCACTTGGCGCATGGGTTTGATTTGCCCTGGCCTATGAATAGCAACAGTTTGAGAGAGTTTTGTTGTCTCTCCCTTTGACTTCTCGACGAAGATGGATTCGACTGATCCTCCTCCTTGGCAAGACGTTGTACTGTGGATGATGATTCTCTTTGTTTGAAGAAGCTTTGACGGTTCCTTCAGAAGACTGAGATTCGCCGAGTTGGAATGGACATAGATGTACCTAAGCCTCATTATGATGGAAGAGCCCCAGGCTGGTAGATGGCCTATGTGCTGACGAGGAAGTGATTCACTCTGACGGGGCGAAGTGATGCGCTGGAAGACAGGTACAGCAGGTTGCAATTGTTGGAACACAGACTGCCTTGGTGGTGGAGCCACTGTCTTGCGGTAGCAGCAGTTGATGGCGACCGTGGCACAAGTGTGCCCTGTGAGGGGCGCATTATGCTTGTTGGTCGGCTCTCCTGATCGACGTTTTTGTGAGTGATCACGTTGCGCAGATCGTTGGAGGAGAGTGCTACCTTCGCACCCCCTTCAGGCGCATGGCAAGGCCAAGCGCCGGGGTGGTCAAGTGAGAGCGCCACCTTCGCACCCCCTTTAAGGCGCATGGCAAAGCCGAGCGCCGGGGTGGTCAAGTGAGAGTGCCACCTTTGCACCCCCTTCAAGGCGCATGGCAAAGCCAAGCGCCGGGGTGGTCAAGTGAATGCTGCACCCCCTGATCTCCCGATCAGTAGTGGGGGAACAATATTTAAAGTGACTTGAACGGACCTCAGACGTACAACCAGAGGAGGCGCGGGAGTTCAAGACCACTGGGTTTGCCTTGCTCGACTTGGTTGTGAACGCAATAGATGCGCCCAAGTGAGACAAGGACTTTGAAGGTCGGCTTGTTTCCGGCGCCGCAGCACCCGAGTCGACCTTATACAGCTTACCATCAGCAGCGCGCATGATTGTGAGCGCATGCTTCTGGTTTGCCATTGGCATAGCACGTTTGCGGCGCATGGCCCGTGCCGTCTTGGACTTCTTCGTACCAGCCCGTGGGGCGCATAGTACTCAGAGTCCAAATTATCCTCGCCATGACAGCGAGTGAAGAACTTGCAGCCGACCCAGAAGAAGAGAAGAACAACTGCAACTTTTGTGGCTCGAACGGGCTCCCTGGATAACGGGCTCCCTTTTCTTTATTTATTTTTTTGGTCCCCTTTTCAAAGGAGACAAGAGGGCTCTATATATAGAGTGAAATGAGAGCTCTCTTCTTCTCCTTTCCGATGTGGAATTAAAAGAAAGATTCCTTCTTTTTCATGCTTCTACAAGACCCCCTTCAAAGTTTTTAAAACTTTTGGACAAGTTTTGAAATACTTTGAACAAAAAGCATGAATGGTAGAGCTGTTTAGGTGTGACAATCCTATCAGCGGTAGTATGAACGTGATAGGTTTGGGTACTTCCACTGGGGAATTTATGTGGACTTATCATCCATGGCGCACCTTGGTTTTAGGTACAGATAATAAGTTGAGAGAGAGAGAGAACCAACATATTTACTCAGAGGTAATATGGACGTGGTAAATATGGGATTGATGGTAGAGCTTTCCTACTCAGAGGTGATATGAACGTGGTAGGAATGACTCTAGAGGAAGATACGCGGAACTACTCAGAGGTAATATGGACATGGAAGTTCCACTGGGGATGTTTAGGGATTGTAGTCTCTTTTTTTTTGTATTTTTGCAACTCTTGCTGGGGAAATAGCGTATTTCTGTACTCTCTCTTTTAGAAAACAAAGAAATACACAATCTCTTTTGTGATATGTTCATTTTTGATATCATGAACTTGATGATTTGTGTGGACCTATTATCTTTTGCGCACCTTGGTTTTTAGGTACAGATAATAAGTTCGAAGGAACCAATATGTTTGCTCAGAGGTAATGTGGACATGGCAACCATTGGGTTCAAATGATTGAATCTTCCTACTCAGAGGTATTTATGGACGTGGTAGGAATGATCCTGGGGGATACGCTGAACAACTCAGAGGTAATGTGGACGTGGAAGTTCTGCGATCAAATGTACGACAACGTAGGAGTTGCTTGTACGGGATGTTTACTCAGAGGTAATGTGGACGTGGTAAACATGAAGGATAGCGTAAGCTCACGAAGTGTAAGGTTCCGCTTTGTAGGATGTAGAGAGACAACTCAGAGGTAATGTAGACGTGGTTATCTTTCTACGGAAGGATGCCACGGAACAGCTGGGTTCCGGAAGCGATTGATTTTATGAAAAGAGGTTATTTGGGGAAATACATGTCTTGGAGGATGTCAAGAGTAGTACTTCTTTAGGAACTTGCCGTTGATGGGCATCATGAACAAGTCCCCATTGGGTTTGGCGAGCCGGTAAGCACCGTTTGAGTATACCGTCTCGATGATGAAAGGTCCTTCCCATTTGGGCTCGAACTTCCCTGGTGTCTTGTGAGTTAACACCATTGGCCTTCTGACTGCTAAAACCAGGTCGCCAACTTGGAAAGTTCTTTGCTTGACCTTCTTGTTGAAAGCCTGTGATATACGGGCTTGGTAAAGTTCGATACGTTGTTGAGCTAGGAGACGCTTTTCGTCAAGTGCCTCCAATTCCCGCAGACGACGACGTTGATTGTCTTCTTCTGTGAGATCGTTTGTGATGGCCACGCGGAGCGAAGGTATCTGTATCTCGAGAGGTAGTACTGCTTCGCTCCCGTAGACCAGGGAGAATGGAGTGTTGCCTGTTGGGGTCCGTACCGTTGTGCGGTAGGCCCAAAGGCATTCGCCAAGCTTTTCGTCCCAGTCGCGTTTGTTGGATGACATGACCTTTTTGAGTAGTCTGACGATAGTTTTGTTGAATGCCTCGGCCAATCCGTTTGCTGCCGGATTGTAGGCGGTTGAGGCCACGTTTTGAATGCGATTCTTGTCACAGAACTTGCTGAAAATGTGGCAGATAAACTGAGGACCATTGTCATGGATGATTCGCCGGGGTACCCCGAAAGGGTAAATGACATGGTGTTTGATAAAGCTGACCACCCTGGAGCTTTTTACTTCTGCTAGTGGGACTGCTTCCGCCCATTTGGAGAAGTAATCGGTGATGGCCAGGATGAAGCGGTGTCCTCTCGATGAAGGAGGGGTGATTGGCCCTACAATGTCCATGCCCCAGGCTTCGAATGGCCAGGAGGCGACTGTAGGATGTAGAGGTTCAGATGGTGTATGTATGAAGTCTGCATGAAGTTGGCATGCATGGCACTTCTTAGCATATTCCACTGCGTCGGCAACCATGGTTGGCCAGTAGTAGCCCATACGTCGCAGTCGATCTTGCAACTTAGGCCCTGGTTGGTGAGCTCCGCAAGTTCCGTCATGAGCTTCTCGAAGAGCTTCGGCCGCTTCTTCGTTAGACAGGCATCGAAGGAGAAGCCCGTCGAAGGAGCGTCGGTACAGCGTTTTAGTGGCTGTATCGTAGTAGAATCGAAGAGAGCGTCTCCTGACTGAGACGGCTTCCTTCGGGTCCTCTGGAAGGATTCCGTAGACAGCGAAGTCGATGAACGGGAACCTCCAATCTCGGACATTAACCCCAGTGTTTGTCGGCATGGCGTGAGCCATTTGCAAACATAGGTTGTTTCTGGGACAAATCAAGTCTCGGCCAGTTACCGTGACATAGTGTTGAGTCCCAAGGGGCGCGGCCAATGAGGCTGCGAGGCCAGCTAGAGCGTCAGCCTCCAAGTTTTGTAGGCGGGGTACATGTTCGATGAAGAACCCAGTGAAGGTTGAAATGATGTTCAATGCAACTTCATAGTAAGGGATCAAATCTTCATGGCGAACCTCGTATTGCCCCCGAATCTGGTTTACGACGAGTTTCGAGTCGCCGTAGGCTTCCAGATGATCCACCCCCAGCTGTTGTGCTAGCTGGAGTCCCATGACGAGTGCATTGTACTCAGCAACATTGTTGGAGCACGGCTTCGAAAGGGAGTATGCGCGCTGGATGACCAGCTGATCGGGGGAGACTAAGACTACCCCCACTCCTGCGATGATTTGGCCATTGGGGCCCGTTCTTGAAGCGCCATCGAAGAACATCCGCCAAATGGGGCTTCCTTCAGTGACATTTGATTCTTGAACTTCATCCGGGATGTCTTCATAGAGTTTTGAAGATTCTGGGATGGGGTGTGCAGCTAAAAAGTCAGCCAGAGCCTGACCCTTGACTGCCTTCTGCGGGACAAACACCATGTTGTATGGTGTTAGTAGGATCGCCCATGTAGCCAGCCGGGAGTTTAATGACCCTGGCTTTGTCATGAGAACTCTGAGCGGATTGACTCGGGAGATGACGTGAATTGTCTGGCCCGAGACGTAATGACGAGTCTTCTGAATGGCAAACACCAAAGCCAAGCACTCCTTTTCAACGGGGTTGTACCGGTGTTCGGCCCCGATGAGTGTTCGATTGAGGTAGTAGATTGCTTGCTCGTAGCCTGCATCGCTGTTTTGAGCCAGTAAAGTGCCGAGGGAATGATCCATGGCACGGACGTAGAGGAGGAATGGTTTGCCGGTGACAGGTGCCA
Organism: Iris pallida; assembly: GCA_029216955.1. Taxonomy (NCBI): domain Eukaryota; kingdom Viridiplantae; phylum Streptophyta; class Magnoliopsida; order Asparagales; family Iridaceae; genus Iris; species Iris pallida. Next base: position 2,552,648 of record JANAVB010042217.1, on the reverse strand, counting down.
CTAGGACTGGCGGGCTTGTTAAGTAAGCCTTGATGTCGTCGAAAGCCTTTTGGCACTCCTCTGACCAGACATAAGAGACTCCCTTCTTCATGAGCTGAGTAAAGGGTTGACATTTACCGGAGAGGTTTGCTATGAACCTCCGGATGTATGCCAAACGTCCCTGTAGGCCCCGAAGTTCTCGAAGGTTCTTCGGAGGGTCCATGTTAAGGATGGCTTTGGTCTTCTCAGGATCAACATGAATGCCTTTCGCTGTGATGACGAAGCCCAAGAATTTGCCGCTAGAAACCCCCAGAAAGGATTTAGCGGGGTTCATTTTGAGTTGATGCGCCCGCATGAGATCGAAGACCGTCTTCAGGTCCTGTAGGTGATCTCTTTTGAGGCGGCTCTTGACTGCGATGTCGTCAACATAGCACTCAACTGTCTTGCGAAGATGTTAACGGAAGATGGTACTCATTGCTCGTTGGTATGTTGCACCGACATTCTTCAAGCCGAAGGGCATTACTGTGTAGCAAAAAACACCTTTCGGAGTCCTGAATGACGTGTGTTTTGCGTCATCGGGGAACATCTTGATTTGATTGTAGCCTGAATACCCGTCCATGAAGGACATGCGTTCAAAGCCATATGTGTTGTCGATCATTACATCGGTGATTGGGAGCGGGAATTCATCCTTCGGGCAAGCGGAGTTGAGATCCCTGAAGTCGATACATACTCGTATCTTCCCGTTCTTCTTGGTGACAGGGACGACGTTGGCTACCCAGTCTAGGTGTTGTTCCTCACGGATGAAGCCACTGGTCAAGAGTTTGTCTACCTCCTGATCGATGGCGTTCATGATGTCCGGGCGGAAGCGTCGCTGTTGTTGTTTGATAGGTTTGGCATCTGGTAAGATGTTCAACCTATGCATCGCGATCTGTGGATCGAGACCCGGCATGTCTTCGTAGCTCCAGGCGAAGACGTCGATATACTCCTTAGCGAGTTGGACTAAAGATTCTCGGTCTTCTCCTTCCAAGCTTTTGCTGATAAAGATGGGTTTAGAAGAAGACCCATCCCCGAGGTCGATTTGCTCGACTTCGTCTTCGGTGGGAGGTTCTCGTAACTCAAAACGAGACTCCCATTGCTCTCCTAGGCGTTGAGCCCAGGGTTCCTCTTCGAAGGGTTCCGGCGGTTGGTCTTCGCCTTCATCTTTCTGAGGTTGCGCCGATGTCATGTTAGCTGACAGCACTTTTCTGAAGACTGATCCAATACTGGTTTGGGAGGTCTTCAGGCTGCTTGACCTGACTGAGAAAGGATTCGGCATCCTTCAGAGCTTCGCAGAGAGCTTCTCGGGAGTCCTTGGAGAGACGCAGGAGCTCGAACAAAGACAGGCGTGCAGGAGTACTGGCCAGTTGTGCCAGAATGTCAAAATTGTGGGGCTTGGCTAGCCCCGAAGCATTTTCTTTCCGCAGAGGTCTGTCGAAACGGGCCTCCACTTGCTTTTGTTTATTGGCTGCTGAGGGCTTGGATGGACCCTCCTCAGGGATGGTGCCAGGAGGCACCCCTTCGGCGGCAGCTTCACTGGGCTGGGAGTTCTGTTGTGCACGCGTCTGCACAGGAAGCGCCTCTTCCGCTGAAGAAGAGACCGTGCGGCAAGACTTGATCTTCCTGCCTTTTGCTTTGGAGGTAGGGCGCACCTCCGGTTGAGTTACCTCGGAGACGAGGTCGGGGTGAACCCAGAGGACCTCTCCTCGAGATGTGGTGAGTGGGACAAGTCCACTCACATTGTCACGGGTGGGTGGCAAATTTACCACCTCCATTGTCGCTTTAGGGATGGGGACGACGCCATCTTGTGTGGTAGTCGACGGCAAGGTGCCGAACTGTAGTGACACCACATTAGCTGACACCGTCTTCTCTTCGTAATCGACGAAAATTACATCCGCATTGATCATGCGCTGGATGTAATTTTTGAGGACGTAGCAGTCCTTAGTCGGGTGTCCGACAAACCGATGGTAGTGACAGTACCTTGGGTTGTCCACCTTCCCGACTTCATCGGGCCGCTTCGGGTCCGGAAGCTTGATCTTGTCACCCTGCTTCAGTATCTCAAAGAGTTGCAGGGTGTCGTCATCATTGAATGAATAAACCTCCTTGGGTCTCGGTGCCAATGGAGGCTTTTGAGTAGGCGCCGATGCGCCCTTCGAGGCATTAACTGTCAATGCCTGTTTCCCCTTTGTTTCTCGTCCGAAATTGTTGGTTGCGGACTTTTTCCCCTTATCGTCAAAGGCGGGGAAGCTAACACCCAGAAGACGTGCATTGGCCGCCTTCTTCTCTGCAGCTTCAGCTTCAATGATTAGGGAGCTCCAATCGGGAGGGGGAGTAGAGTTAAGCCAGAGCTTTACTGCAGGTAGCATGTTCATACTGCAAGCGGAGAGAAGCGCATGTTCTGGCATGCCTGGAGGTAACCTGAAGCAGGCCTGACGGAAGCGTTCGATGAATGCCCGAACCGTTTCCTTGTCCTTCTGGCGTATCTCAATGAGAGACGCCATCGTCATGTCCTTCCCACCGTCGTAGAAGCGGTCGAGGAAGAGGCGTGTCAGGTCGTCGAAGGACGATATGGAATTATCGGGGAGGCTGCAGTACCAGTCATACGCCACCCCTTTCAGGGCCCCAACAAAGATGCTGGTGAGGAGCGCATCCTCCTTCGGAAGATGCCCTGTCTGCGACTGGAAGTACGTCAAGTACCGTCGTGGAGAGTCCTTCCCGTCATACGGCGTGAGTGTCTGTGGTTTATACTTTGGGAGATAAACCACCTTGTTCCACTCAAGTAGATAAGGCTGGGGAATGCCCATCTTCTGGCGTTCCTCCTGCCTGTTCTTGGACTCGAAGCGCTCCCGCAGATCTTTGATCATTTCGACCACGTACTCCGTGGAGCTAGGAGCCGGGGAAGGAGGTACCACCTAGAGTGGAGCGTTTGAGGGCTCCGATGTCCGGAGTGCTTCTGTGTCTGAGGGTGTCCGCTGGAGGGGCACACTCGACTCTCCATTAGCTCCTGGGTCGGGACCATTTGAAGGTGTCCTGATCAAGGCCGACCGCATCTCAAACACTGCTTGAGTCAGTGCTTGCATTGAGGCAGAGAGAGTTTTGAGTCCTCCCTCTAACGAGTCTATGCGCTGGACAATGTCCTGTGGCGGCGCATCAGCCTCAAGATCACCCCCGGTTATGTATACTGTCATGACACGGCCGGAAGTGGATGGATTAGTTGAGGCTTCGCTCTCAGCCTCACTCTCATGTGGGGGAGTTACTTCTCCTGGTGTTTGGCCACCCCCAGCCACATTCTGGAGTTCGTCTTCGACAGGCGCATCTGCAAGGGCCTGACTGCCCTCAGCTCTGTCTTGAAGGGCCTCTTCGTTTTCAGCACTACCCCCGGCGGTGTCCTGGAGGACATCGTCATTTTGAGGGGCTTCAGGGAGGCCATCTTCGCCTTGATGAAGATCCGCCGCAGCTGTGCTTTGGACATCTTCGTCTTCGGAAGGAGGCTGAACAAGGGTCTGGCTACCCCCAGCTTCCTCCAAGGACTTCTTCCTTGACCGAGTGCCTTCGAACACCCCAGAGGTTGTGACAGCTGCCTTGGTTTTCCTCGACTGGCTTTTAGATGAAGACGAGGAATTGGCAGTCGTCTTCCGGACAGATGAGGAATTGGAGATCACGTTGCATGACGCAATCTTTAGTTCCTCTTCTGCTGACACCTTTGTCCCAAGGCGATGTCGGAGGGGTGTCGATGATTGTAGCCGTTGGAAGACCGACTGCTTTGGCGGTACTGCCGTCTTGCAACAGCAGTTGATGGTGACCACTGCACAAGTGTGCCCCGTGAGAGGCGCATCGTGCTTGTTGGTCAGCTCTCCTGACCGGCGCTTGTGAGTGATCACGTTGCGCAAGTCGTTGGAGGAGAGTGCTACCCTCACACCCCTCTCAGGCGCATGGCAGGGCCAAGCGCCGGGGTGGTCGGGTGAGTGCTGCGCCCCCTGATCTAATACCAAGCAGGCATCACGATCAGTAGTGGGAGAACCACAGCATTTGAAGTGACTTGAACGGACCTCAAACGCACAACCAGAGGAGGCGCGGGAGTTCAAGACCACTGAGTTTGCCTCTCTCGGCTTGGTTGTGCACGCAGTGAATGCGCCCAAGTGAGATGAGGACTTTGAAGGTCGACTCGTTGTCGGTGCAGGAGCACTTGAGTCAACCTTGTACAGCTTGCCATCGGCAGTGCGCGTGATTGTAAGCGTGTGCCTCTGGCCGGCTGCTGGCATAGCACGTTTGTGGCGCATGGCCCGTGCCGCCTTGGATTTCTTCGTACCAGCCCGCTGGGGCGCATAGTACTCAGCATCCAAATTCTCCTCGCCGTTACAGCGAGTGAGTCTGTCAAAGACAGAGGCTCTTTGTGGCGCATCAGAAGTAATGCGCGGGGCATTGGCTGCGCCCCTGCTCCGTCGACGTATCTTCCTCGCCTGAGAGGAAGATGGCTGGGGAACGTGGTCAGCCGCACGCTTCCCCGAGAGATGTGCTGCATCAGCAGGCGCACCTTGACTGCTGAGGACGTCAACAGGAAGGGAAGGCTGGACGGGCGCATCCCCTTCAACGGTGGTGCCCGAGGCGTCGACTTTGCGCACCCAGACTGCGCGGGTCTTCTTCGGCTTCGACAGCCGCTTCGAAGGACTCGCACTTCCTTCAGAAATGAACTCCTCGTACGCCTGTTGATTGAGGCGCACTACCAGCGTCTTGTGGGAGGAGCCCACCTTCACGTCGTCGGCCTGTGACACGACTTTCTCGGTAGAGGAGAAAGAGGTCCCCAGCAGAGTCGCCAGCTTGTTTGCCATTAAAATTGTTTTGATTGAAATCTTAATACAAACAGAACAGTGATACAATATAGGACTTAGATGTAGTCCTAGGAGTACACTTTTGTTTAAGCTGGGTCCTTAGTGCTAATGGAGCGAGTGGTAATGCGTTGACTCCGTTGACCGGCTGACGGCGGTTATCGGTTCTCTGAAGGTGTTGATTGCTCTGGGTGCTGGAGCTTGCTGAGAGGAGTAAGACGTTGAGTGTCTAGAGCTGCCTCTCTGGTGATTCTCTGTTGTGGATTCTTTTTTGTGAGTCTTCTCTTCTGAGTCTCTGTGTGTGTGTGTGAAGGAGATGACCCTTCTATTTATAGTTTTGCAGGCTGGCTGCTCATGCGCGCATGTAGGATGCGCCGGTGTGGGAACGCCACGTGGAGGTTGCTGATGGAGGCGCATGGATGCTGCGCCCTGATCGAGGGGAAGAACTCTTCATACTGCTGTTGTGAGCCGGCACGTAGCAGAGAGAAGATCTTTCCGTTGCTGAAATCTTGGACGAGTTGAGTCAAAAGACACGTGTCGTCGACTCATGGTTCGAAGATCTCGGATTTGGTGGAGAGGAGTGATCTGGTGGGCTGCGCCTTGGATTGGGCGCAGGAGGAGGCTGCGGCTCATAACCTTTAGGAGTTACAAACCATTTGGGGCGCATGGCTTTTGAGGCGCATGCAGGCGACTTTCCTTCTGTCTTTCGGGATCAGAGAGCAGTCTGAGGCGCATGGCTTTTGAGGCGCATGCTGATTTGGACGCATGGCCGTAGAGGCGCATGCTGATTTGGACGCATGGCCGTAGAGGCGCATGCTGATGGTGGAGTGGCCACGTGGCAGTAGCCGTCGAAACAAGGTCATGATGATGCGGACGTTGCCGACGCTTCGTTTTCTGAAAAGCTGTCAACTGTTCAGACTTTGGAAGGCGTGCTGCCAACTCTGTCAGTTCAGCATTTAATGTTTCTGACATTCGATGGACAGCTGAGTGGGCACGTCGATTGGCGTTCCACTCGGTATGGAGATGTGTGGGGGCGCATCCTCTGTAATGCGCCTGGTACTGAAGGGCGCGTCTATGTGATGCGCCTGATGCCGAAGGGCACGTCCGTGCATGGCTCATCTTCATTGGTCCGTCTGTTGAGTTCTTCAGAGCATTAGTGGCTCCCTGACTTAGCTGAATTCGAAGAGGCGAGTTCATTCATCAAAAATACAAGTTCATTGCACTGACTTCGGAAAGGTTGCCACTTGGCGCATGGGTTTGATTTGCCCTGGCCTATGAATAGCAACAGTTTGAGAGAGTTTTGTTGTCTCTCCCTTTGACTTCTCGACGAAGATGGATTCGACTGATCCTCCTCCTTGGCAAGACGTTGTACTGTGGATGATGATTCTCTTTGTTTGAAGAAGCTTTGACGGTTCCTTCAGAAGACTGAGATTCGCCGAGTTGGAATGGACATAGATGTACCTAAGCCTCATTATGATGGAAGAGCCCCAGGCTGGTAGATGGCCTATGTGCTGACGAGGAAGTGATTCACTCTGACGGGGCGAAGTGATGCGCTGGAAGACAGGTACAGCAGGTTGCAATTGTTGGAACACAGACTGCCTTGGTGGTGGAGCCACTGTCTTGCGGTAGCAGCAGTTGATGGCGACCGTGGCACAAGTGTGCCCTGTGAGGGGCGCATTATGCTTGTTGGTCGGCTCTCCTGATCGACGTTTTTGTGAGTGATCATGTTGCACAGATCGTTGGAGGAGAGTGCTACCTTCGCACCCCCTTCAGGCGCATGGCAAGGCCAAGCGCCGGGGTGGTCAAGTGAGAGCGCCACCTTCGCACCCCCTTTAAGGCGCATGGCAAAGCCGAGCGCCGGGGTGGTCAAGTGAGAGTGCCACCTTTGCACCCCCTTCAAGGCGCATGGCAAAGCCAAGCGCCGGGGTGGTCAAGTGAATGCTGCACCCCCTGATCTCCCGATCAGTAGTGGGGGAACAACATTTAAAGTGACTTGAACGGACCTCAGACGCACAACCAGAGGAGGCGCGGGAGTTCAAGACCACTGGGTTTGCCTTGCTCGACTTGGTTGTGAACGCAATAGATGCGCCCAAGTGAGACAAGGACTTTGAAGGTCGGCTTGTTTCCGGCGCCGCAGCACCCGAGTCGACCTTATACAGCTTACCATCAGCAGCGCGCATGATTGTGAGCGCATGCTTCTGGTTTGCCATTGGCATAGCACGTTTGCGGCGCATGGCCCGTGCCGCCTTGGACTTCTTCGTACCAGCCCGTGGGGCGCATAGTACTCAGAGTCCAAATTATCCTCGCCATGACAGCGAGTGAAGAACTTGCAGCCGACCCAGAAGAAGAGAAGAACAACTGCAACTTTTGTGGCTCGAACGGGCTCCCTGGATAACGGGCTCCCTTTTCTTTATTTATTTTTTTGGTCCCCTTTTCAAAGGAGACAAGAGGGCTCTATATATAGAGTGAAATGAGAGCTCTCTTCTTCTCCTTTCCGATATGGGATTAAAAGAAAGATCCCTTCTTTTTCATGCTTCTACACGGAGGTGTTGGTAGAGTATCAAGATCTGCAAGAACTATAAATGAAGATATTAGATATCAATCTATTTTAAAGAAAGAAGATTGTTAAATCTCGTTTTATACCTTAGGGTTCGGTGGCGGGATTCTCTTGCTGAACATCTTCACCAGCCGCTTCTTAAGGAGATATTTCTATCTCGACGTCTTCATCAGGGTTAACAACCTTTTCTACGGACGCCTCTACTTCAATATCCTTTTTAGGATCCGAAGCATCATCGGCGGTATCAAGAGATATGTGTTCTTCGTTGTCCCCTTCAAGATTCTGTATATACTCATCAACATTTCCAGACGAAGAGCTTTCTTCATCCTTATCTTCTTCTTCTTCTTGGGCTGCATTCCCACTGTCAGTTGCGGTTTGATCCTCCTGCAGGCTATAACAATCTTCTAAAGCTGCGATCATTTCACGCTCTTCTTCTTCACGAAGAGTCTTAGGAGTAGGAGGAAGCTGAGTCGTCTCCGCGACAGGTAAAAGAGGTCATGTAATATTTAGCTCCTCCTCAATGATGTTTTCTCTGAGTGTTTCAACTTCAATTCTTGGGGCAAAATCTCCCCTCTGTTCATTCTCCTCGAGAGTTTTTCTCCCTGATTCAGAAGCGAGTGTGGGGGATGCCATTAAAAGTCCTACAGCAGCATCTACTGAAGTCAGGAGTTGTATAGAAGAAGACTCTTCCAAGACTCTTCTGGTAACTACTCTTTTCTTTCTGTGTAGAGGCCTAACAGGACTCTCTACATTTTCTGGCTCTGTTCGCTTTTGCACGGAAGTTGATGTACTGGCAATTTCTTGATGAGTCTCGGCCAATTGCCGGGATTGAGATCTGGTAGTCACCTTTTCAGAAGAAACATCAAGAATTAATTTCTTCTTCGCTACAGGAGCAGGAGGCTCCTCTCTTCTTCTCTTCTTCGCAGGAGATTTACCCACCTTCAGTGAAATACGAAGTGGTGCATTCACTTCTTGGGGGAATATAATATCCCTTGTAGTCTCCAGAGGTGCATCTGTCGGTTCCTGCACCTCCTCATTTATAGGGATTGATGGAGCAATTCTCCCTCTTCTCAATCTTGTTGCAGTGGCGAAACTATCTGCGAGATGGAAATTCTCGGCAAAAGTATTCGCTGATGTGTAAAATACGGAGTATGTAAAAAGCATTCGAGGACCCTGAGGAGTAGTCCTTGCTGGCATGGAGAAAGTAGCTTTTGTATCACGGGCATTGTAATAAGCCCAAGCCCTATCTCCGTCTATCAGATAACCCTTGCCTTGGAGGCAGGTAATTGCGTTCCCTACGTGGAACTGATCATACCCAAACTGTCTAGCAAAACGGCTTGGGAGGTATGGTTCTAAGTAGCACTCTTCTTCGAATCGGTAGACCAAATGAGATGGTCGAATTGTCTTCAACCATTCAAAAGCGACACGAGTTAGAGGCTGCAGTTTCGAATCCACCATATTCGTGGGCATCTGATCATACCCAGCAGGGAAAAGGAGCGCAGCAGAAGTTCCAGCCTCTGTTCAGATTCAACATAAATCTACATTCAGATAAGGAAGTATATTTCCATTTTCCTATCGGAATACCTTCGAAGAAAACTGCCGTCAACTGGTCCCATGCCAGGATCCATTAGAGTTGGATAGTGAAGAAGCAACCATCCAAACAAATATGTATATGGCAGTTCTAAGCGAGGAAATTCTCTCTCTCCTTTCGCTTTCAACATCAAGTCAACATATAAACGGAGACTGGCGTTCAGCTTACAGGTCATTGCTGATAGTAAGTCCATTTTATAGCCAAAGACCAATTTAACAGCTGCAAACAAGACGCCACGGTGAAAACGATCCACTGCACTGGATCCGGGAACCACGAACCTTCGCAGCCAGTATGTCAAGAAACCCGCCAATTGTGCTTCTTCTGACATGGGCCTATAGCCCATTCTCAAGTAACTTTCCAAATTATCTCCTCTCTTCAAAGGAGGATATTCATGGTCATCCATCACTTCTTTATCAAAATGACCACTCTGTTCCATTAATTTTCTGACCTCTGTATGGCTCAAAGGTTTGAAGAAGGTTGGGTAACATTTATCGTTCTCCTTGGTTTTCTTCTCCTCTATATGATTAAGAAACAGATATGGTAGCCACTTTGAAGAATAACAAGTATTGGCAGTGGCACTCTTGTAAAATAAAGAGCAGATCTTGTAATGGCACAATAGTTCTTCGAACACTGTCACCATCTCTGGATTCTCTTTTCTGAGCTTGTTCAACTCATCATTTGTTGGTACATACTCCTCATACGGAGCATCTGCCATGGGTAAGAACGAGATATACTTCATCTCGTGGAGCGCAAAGCCCATCTCTCCCCCTGGGGTCATGAAAGTTCCAGTCCTGTAGTTGTATCTCTCAGCTAAGGCTAAGAACATATGAGGATTGGGAGCAAATCCATATACAGTCGCATGCACTGCTTCATACAGGTTGATTTGTTGGAGTCTGTTTTGGAATTTTCCCAGAACCCAATTCGCGATATAACTCCATCGCTTGTAGTCCGGATTCACCAGTCCAGTCATTCTTATATCTTGCTCCGGATATTTTCCTTCAACCTTCGCAAACTCATTTGCGAATATTGGTGTCCTAACAGGCATTAGCATGGAGGAGTTCTCTGGTGGAATGCAGCCAGGTCTTAAGCCTCTCAGTAGGACACTATATCTGTCAGAAGAACTATAAAACATGTCCTTATGATGTGGCCCCTTCTTTACGAAGATTTTTCCTGCCCGAGCATCCTGAAATAGAGTGATATTCCATTCCATCTTCCTTGGGTAGCTCGCATGAGCGTACCGTGACAAAGGAAGGCATCGAGCAATGTCGGGTATAAAAAAGGATCTATCTTGCTGGTGAACTACTCTATCTTCCATCCTTGGCCTGGGCTGAGAGGCTCTCTCAAAGGCATCACCGAATAGGAATAAGGTTTCTTGTGAATTATAGCATCAGCTGATTCTAAAGGCTGTCCGTTCATCAAACACATCAAAGTTTCATTGTCCTGTGAAATCAATATAGCCTGACGGGAGGCCGGCAGATCATATTGAGGGTAATGGACATGAGACAGATCCTCTTTGTATTCAGACTCTGTGAGGGTTCCCACAAAATGTTCGTAATCTGGATCTTCATTGACTTCAACTGCATTAACAAACAGATGAAAATTAGTCCAAGACAAAGTTTTTGTTTTTAAACATAAAACATGATTTGCGCAACATTAGACTGCGCTGACATGATTTGCGCAATCTCAGATTGCGCTGACATGACTTGCGCAACATCAGTTTGCGCAACATAAAAGTTGCGCAAAGCAATGGTTTGTGCTGATATCTGCGCAACTTAATCGTTTGCGCTGACTTCCTGTCAGCACAAATCAACAAATTGCGCAAGAATGCAGCCTTCATAAAAATGAAGAACTGATAGTTCATGCAACCGAAACCCTAAAAAGGGTGGCGCAATATGAACTTATCTCTAAAAAGAGATGAGTTTCAAGGGAGTCGAATCACCCTAAGAAGGGGTTTTCGATCGGTTCAACTACCTCTCAGAGCAGGATGTGCGGATTCGTGTCGGGAAGCTCGCCGTGCAACTCTGTCAGAAGACTCGGCCGGAGCTTTTCCCTTCGCGGCGGCAGTAGCGGCAGCATTTGATCGTCGTAGAGCCATGACAAATCGTCGGAGAAGAAAGGAAGAAAGAGTTCAGAAATTCTCTCTCAATTGCACGAAGACAGCAAGTAAAGAATACTTTGAAGTATGAGGAGGATTATTTATAGTTTTCAAAAAAATGAAACGGTCGCCTCGGATTGCGCCTAAACTTGTGGTCTATTCGCTTTGCGCAGACAGCTCATCATATTGCGCAAAATGATTCAACATTCAAAAATTCAAAGTATTTCGAAATTTTGAATACAATCAACTTTCGAAAACTTTGAAGGGGGTCTTGTAGGTCCTAAAAAATCAAGTTGCATCAATCAACAAAGTCAAAAATTCAAGATATTCATCATTTTGATGAGTTGCGCAGACAACAGTTTGCGCAGACATCACTTTGCGCAGGCTGGTTTGCGCATGTTCCCAACTGCGCAGGCTGACGTGGCAGAAGTCATCATTGACTGAATCAAATCAGATCTTCCTGACAGCTGACAACACGACTAACGAGGAGGCTGTTCGTTTTTGACGCCGCACAGTGCTCGAGGGCGGCTGACAGGTGGCAGCGCAATCCGTGTTTGCGCAAACCACTTATGCGCAATCCGTGTTTGCGCAAACCATTTCTGCGCAGTCATTTTGCATATTCTACCAATATAACTGACCAATTACGTGGCATTCATGCCATCAATTGCTCATTACGTGGCAACTGTCTATGCACGATCATGCGCATTTCAATCAAATGATGCCATGTGTCCCAGATAGTTGGCCCACGATCCAATAACTGCTTGCGCAATCCAGTGCTGCGCAAACCAGTTGCTGTGCAAATCAGCTTGCGCAGTCCAAAATAACTGAAAGTTAGTTATTTTAGAACTCTATAAATAGAGTTTCAAGTCTTCATTTCAAGGGGATCAAAGATCAGAGATCAGAAATCAGAGAGTTCAGGAGTTCTTGCCAAAGTGCTGCTGCATTCTTCCGAGACTTTTGTCTTCAACTTCAGAGGCTTTTGCCTTCAGTTTCCAGAGTTGTTTTCAACTTCAGAGGCTTCGTCTTCACAGTTCACATCGTCTAAGGGATAAAGCAATCGTTATCAAGATTGGATTCCTATAGTTGTAATTTTCCCAGAATTCTTGTAATCTTTATTACAGTTTGTATCAATAAAGTTTTATACTTTTGTTTTTGCAAACACCAAGCGTAGGTAGGCTAACTTGATAATTGCCTAAGTTAAAATTTTACCCTTTTTAAAGGTAAAATAGGATATTGGCCTACGACCAAGATTTGAGTTTCCAAGTCCAAGATGGACTTGGATATTGGTTGTAGAGGTTGGTAATGAGTAGAAATAGTCGCCTAGACCTAGTCTTGACCTTGGTTGACCACGGTTGACTTTTTAGACCAAAAGTCAACTATGGGTCAACACTTTACCCAATTTAGTCCCAAATTCCATTAAACTTGGACAGTTGACCAAAGTCAACTATTAGTCACCAGTGACCTAGGGTTGACCTAGAGTTGACCTAGAGTTGACCAGAGTTGACCCGTTGACCAAAAGTCAACGGTAAGTCAACTTTCGACCTAGTTTGATTCGTATTGACTTCCAATGTCCTCCTATGACCAAGGTTGACCTAACTAGACCTATCTTGACCTAGTATGACTTTGTTAGGCCTAATATGACTTAGATTGACCCTGTACCATCTAGTTTGACCTTGGTTGACTTAGACTGACTTAGTTTGACGTGTCTTGACCTATTTTGACTCAGTATGACTTAATTTTACTTCCAAACCATTATATTGATACAGTATTCCATCTATAGGTCCTCGAGGCACTGTTCTTGGACTCACTCGACTTATCCATCACAGCACAGGCGAGTACATTCTCTGATAATATTTCTGTTTTATGATATCGTCTATATTTCTAGTATTTAGTGTAGATTATCCTTGTTCTCTTGATACATTGTTCACATGGATTGATATTTGTCTGGATCCCGTCATAAGATGTTATTCCTCTTATATATGGTATACACTGGGCAAGTCTTCATTGTTTATTGTTCATTGTATAGATACGATTCCTGTGTAGGCTCGCGACCTCCTCAGAGAATACGTATCATGACGTGTCATGACTGGATCCACTATATTAGTCAGGGATGGGGGTGTTAGCGTAGATATGTGATCAATACCCCATAGTATTATATTGTATCATCATTGTATCACTATAGTATTCTCATTGTATAGTGTTAATCATACACTCACGTATGATTAGCTAGGCCAAACATTGTATCAAGTTCTAAGCCGATCTGAAACTAATACTAAACTCACATAGATATGGTTCCAAATTTTTGTACATGAGTTATACTATTTTTTCCTGTTCTTACATTCAGATTACAGTCTTGACATGCCTTACCATGATTCATGTACACATTATTTACTTCATAGATTCTCTCTATTTACTGCTACATTTTCAATATCGTCTAACTAGAACTGTTATTGAGATTTGTGCTCGTTCCATCCTGACTGGATATGTTGACAAAATTTTACAGATTGTGGTGAAGAGGATTGCCCTACCTACTACGGTCCGGTTGACGTAGTGGGCGTAGACTTGGAGACCTTGGTTCAGCAGGGCTTAGTTCCGCCCGACGAGCCTCTAGCTTAGTTTAGTTAGACTAGACATTTTGGACTGGACCTTGTCTCCAGCTTGCTACTTATGTTATTATATTATATTTTGGATTGTATTAGAGACTGGGACTTAGACTTGTATATTATTTGTGTTTGGACTTGACAGGTTATATTTTTTTATCGTCATATTGTCTTTATCTTTCAGTCTTTACTTTATCATCTTAGAATTGTGATTGAGTACTCATATATTATCATTGCTTGTCCTCCGTTCGGAGTTGACCATATTCTCGACAGGTTTTGATATTATATATAAACTGTGTTAGAGTAGAAAACCTACAGCGTTCCATGTCGTTTTTACGGTGAGGACTGGGCGTTGTTACGTACACGTGCCCTTATAGCGGGTGCGGGTCGTGACACATTTTAGTGGTGGCCCACGCAGGTCCTGAAGTCGCAATTAGTACGATGTCGTAGTGGCGCTCGACTTAAAGTGCTATTACGAGCCTGCGGTACGTATCTAGGATAGGCTATAGGCTAAGAGTGCTCAATCACAGTAGGATCTTTTCTTGCTTATCTTGCTTACCGTCTTTGATATTGATTTACTGCATTCTAGCTGTCCTCCTTTGATATTGCCTTCATGTGCCATATTGATGTCCTCTTTTCAATTTGTCTCCAGGATAGTTATGACTCATTCTCCTGGTGAGGAGCACGGGAAAACGGAGAGGTCTGCTACCTCTGGCGGACTGGCTCCGGTCACTTCTCCTGCAGATGGGACTTCTGTTGGGGCTCTCGGGGGTGCTCCTCCAGCGCTCTCGATGACCATCCCTGGGGTTGCGGGTGCTCTTCCCGCAGTGCCGGAGGCCACGGCGGGAGCTGTCGGGGGCGTTCTTCCTCCTCAGCAGCGGATTCCTCCGCTAGTTGCAGACATACTTCCACCTCCACCTCCTCTGCCTACAGATATGGGACAGATGCTTACTTTCCTCCAGCAGATGCTGGAGACTCAGAGAGCCCAGGCCGGGGCTCAGCAGAGGCAGACAGACGCGATGCGTCAGGGCATGGAGGATGCCCATCAGTTGGCCCTTGCAGTCGTGGAGCAGAGGGCTCCGCATCATGGGACGCGTCCGAGGTAAAGAGATATCCAGGACTTCAAGAAGCTCGAGCCCCGTGACTTTAGTAGGACCGAGGGTATGGTCTATGCAGATGATTGGCTCGAGGATATCGAGCGTCAGATGAGGGCCTTCCGCCTCGCAGACGACATGAAGGTCGAGACGGTAGGTTTGCAGTTGCTAGACATTGTACGCACCTGGTTTAGAAATGAGCCAGCCCCAGCTGGAGAGGGCCATACTTGGGCAGAGTTCAAGCTCCTCTTCAAGGATAAGTTCTTTTCCCCCACGGACAAGATCAACCTGGTGCGACAGTTCCAGGATCTGCAGCAGGATAGTTTATCAGTGGAGGAGTACGCAGCGGAGTTCGGCCGTCTGAGCCGATACGCGGAGTACATGGTTCGTGACCAGAGATCAGGACGAGCCGTTTCAGAGAGGGACTGATCTGGGACATCAAGATCCTCATTCCCTCCTTTTAGGAGACTTATACCCAGATCTATGCGGAGGCCCGTAAGGTAGAGCGGGAGTGGGATCTGAAGCCCAAGAGGGACCGTGATCTGTTTTCGGGGACTACTAGCAGCACGGGGGCTGCTAAGCGTCCTCAACTCCAGCATCATTCTATTCCGCAACGCTCGCAGCAGATTCCTGCTCCGATTAGGGCACCAGTTCAGCAGGTGCCCCAGCAGCAGCAGCAGGGACCGACGCAGCAGGCACCTACTTGCCACTACTGCAAGAGGTCCGGACATCTCTGGAAGGTTTGCAGGAGACATTTGGGTGTGTGCCTATACTGTGGCACCGAGGGACATCAGGCGAGGGATTGTCCTTCGAACCATCGCCGTGCAGCTCATGGAGCACAGGGTAGGCCACCTATGGCACCGCATCACGCCCTCCACCAGCAGCGGAATATACCCCGCCAGAGCGGGGCTTTTGCGATGACAGTTGAGGATCCTGCAGGCATTGGACTAGGAGGTAGGGTCTTGCTCTTTCTTTTACCTGTTCTTTCCGCCCATTGATTGATGATTGCTTTCTTAGTACCTTTAGTTTGCATATGTGATGATCATGCTAGATTAAATAGAAAACCCCAATGAAGACTGCAATAACATGATACTGTAGAGATTTAAAACCATGCATGTGTTCTGATTTCATGTTATATAACTTAGGATAAAATTTAGTAGACCTTGATTGTTGGGTGCTTGACCTAGAGAAGAGTACGACCGATTTGAATTTCGAGGACGAAATTTTTTAAGGAGGGTAGATTTGTCACCCCCAGTTTTCGAATTAGGGGTATTTTCGTCATTTTCAAGTTTTATAATTTTTTTTGGAATTTTATTTGATTTTATATGATTTTTAGGGATTTGTTTGAGTTGGTTTGAATTTTATCCAATTTGGACTTAAGTTGGAGACCCGGGTAGCCTGGACCCTAGTGGGACCCACATACTAGCTGGGTTTGGCCCACATACCATCATAATTAGGCTAGAAACCATAAACCCTATTTTCTATGGCTTAATTAGTCATTTTAGAGCTTGATTAGTATTTAAAATTTAAACCGAAACAACCCGAACCAACCCAACCTAAGTTTAATGGGTTGGAAGGTTATTGGGTCACACCCACAACCCAATATCCCCCCCCCCCCCCCCCCCCACACACACACACACACATGGCCGGCCACAAGAGTAGGAGCCCCCCTTTCTTCATCACTAAGAAACTTTCTCTCTCTCTCTAATTTCATTTCTTCTTCCAAGCTCTTCTCCTCCAAGCAAGAAACCTATTCTAGGTATTCCTATGATTCTCTATTTATTACTCTTTGGCATTTATTGTCTTCACAATTATTGTAGAGGGGGAGATTCTCTACACTTTGCCCACAAACTTTGTAGGATTTCCTAGAAATCTAGGTTAGGGATAATTTGGGGGTTTTCTAAATAAAATGGTATATATATATATATATATATATATATATATATATATATATATATATATATATATATATATATATATATATATATATATATATATATATATATATATATATATGTGTGTGTGTGTGTGTGTGTGTGTGTGTGTGTGGATGTATTATATACTTATATTTGAATTTGTGTGTGTGTGTAGAGGAATGAGAGTGGTGGTGGTGTTGTCATGAGGGTGGTGGAGTTGTCATGAGAGTGGTGGTGGTTGTGTGTGAGAGTGAGTGTGTGTTTGTGTGTGAGAGTGAGTGTGTGTTTGTGTGGTAGGGAGAGTGTGTGTGTATTTATATATATATCTATATGTGTGGGTGTATGTAAATATATATATAGAGTATATATAAATGTGTATGTATATGGATATATAGATAGATATATATGGATATATATATATATATATATATATATATATATATATATATATATATATATATATATATATATATATAGAGAGAGAGAGAGAGAGAGAGAGAGTGGGAGAAGTAGAGAAGATGAAGTAGAAGAAGAAGAAGAAGAGGGCCAGCAGCTGCAGCAGCATTAGCATGCAGCAGTAGCAGTAAGGCAGCTGCAGCAGTAGCAGCAGGCAGCTGCAGCAGTAGCAGCTGCAGTGGCAGCTACCCCCCCCCCCCCCCCTTTTAACCCCATATAACCCCCCCATATATATATATATATATAGGTATATATAGATACGTATATATATGTATATATATATATATATATATATATATATATATATATATATATATATATATATATATATATATATATATATATATGTATATAGATAGATAACTAAAGAGTTAGAAGGAAATTAGAAGAAGAAGTTAGAAAAGATTTAAGAAGAAGAATTTGAATAGGAAGAGAATGAGAGGAAGTGAGGAAGAGAATGAGATTAGGAATTAGAAGAAGAAGATTAGGAGAGAATAGGAAAGGAGAATAGGAATTAGTAAGGAGGAGAGTAGAAGAAGTTAGAAGAAAAAGGATTAGAGGAATAGGAAGAAAAGTGAGAAATAGAAAATAGAGGGGATCGAGTTAGAGGGTGAAACGGAGTTCGGAGTGTCGGAATGAGATGAAACTTGGCGTAGGCCTAGAATACGTAAATTAGATTTTGCGGGTAGGTTCCCGAGTGGAAATCGGGGTCGTAGGGCGCCGGTATCGCGCCGTACCATTGCGTATCTTGAAATATTCAAGATATCGACAATGGGCCGTATCATGGACTAGACGTCCACTTTACCTAGGTATTTTGGTTGGTAACGTATGTATAGGTTAGTATCTTACTACCCTAGGGAGCTCGGGTCAAAATACCAAGCGTAGATAGGCTAACTTGATAATTGCCTAAGTTAGAATTTTACCCTTTTTAAGGGTAAAATAGGATATTGGCCTACGGCCAAGATTTGAGTTTCCATGTCCAAGATGGACTTGGATATTGGTTGTAGAGGTTGGTAATGAGTAGAAATAGTCGCCTAGACCTAGTCTTGACCTTGGTTGACCACGGTTGACTTTTTAGACCAAAAGTCAACTATGGGTCAACACTTTACCCAATTTAGTTCCAAATTCCATTAAACTTGGACAGTTGACCAAAAGTCAACTATTAGTCACCAGTGACCTAGGGTTGACCTAGAGTTGACCTAGAGTTGACCTAGAGTTGACCAGAGTTGACCCGTTGACCAAAAGTCAACGGTAAGTCAACTTTTGACCTAGTTTGATTCGGATTGACTTCCAATGTCCTCCTATGACCAAGGTTGACCTAACTAGACGTATCTTGACCTAGTATGACTTTGTTAGGCCTAATATGACTTAGATTGACCCTGTACCATCTAGTTTGACCTTGGTTGACTTAGACTGACTTAGTTTGACGTGTCTTGACCTATTTTGACTCAGTATGACTTAATTTCACTTTCAAACCATTATATTGATACAGTATTCCATCTATAGGTCCTCGAGGCACTGTTCTTGGACTCACTCGACTTATCCATCACAGCACAGGCGAGTACATTCTCTGATAATATTTCTGTTTTATGATATCGTCTATGTTTCTAGTATTTAGTGTAGATTATCCTTGTTCTCTTGACACATTGTTCACACGGATTGATATTTGTCTGGATCCCGTCATAAGATGTTATTCCTCTTATATATGGTATACACTGGGCAAGTCTTCATTGTTTATTGTTCATTGTATAGATACGATTCCTGTGTAGGCTCGCGACCTCCTCAGAGAATACGTATCATGACGTGTCATGATTGGATCCACTATATTAGTCAGGGATGGGGGTGTTAGCGTAGATATGTGATCAATACCCCATAGTATTATATTGTATCATCATTGTATCACTATAGTATTCTCATTGTATAGTGTTAATCATACACTCACGTATGATTAGCCAGGCCAAACATTGTATCAAGTTCTAAGCCGATCACATGTTGAAACTAATACTAAACTCACATAGATATGGTTCCAGATTTTTGTACATGAGTTATACTATTTTTTCCTGTTCTTACATTCAGATTACAGTCTTGACATGCCTTACCATGATTCATGTACACATTATTTACTTCATAGATTCTCTCTATTTACTGCTACATTTTCAATATCGTCTAACTAGAACTGTTATTGAGATTTGTGCTCGTTCCATCCTGACTGGATATGTTGACAAAATTTTACAGATTGTGGCGAGGAGGATTGCCCTACCTACTACGGTCCGGTTGATGTAGTGGGCGTAGACTTGGAGACCTTGGTTCAGCAGGGCTTAGCTCCGTCCGACGAGCCTCTAGCTTAGTTTAGTTAGACTAGACATTTTGGACTGGACCTTGTCTCCAGCTTGCTACTTATGTTATTATATTATATTTTGGATTGTATTAGAGACTGGGACTTAGACTTGTATATTATTTGTGTTTGGACTTGACAGGTTATATTTTTTATCGTCATGTTGTCTTTATCTTTCAGTCTTTACTTTATCATCTTAGAATTGTGATTGAGTACTAATATATTATCATTGCTTGTCCTCCGTTCGGAGTTGACCATATTCTCGACAGGTTTTGATATTATATATAAACTGTGTTAGAGTAGAAAACCTACAACGTTCCACGCCGTTTTTACGGTGAGGGCTGGGCGTTGTTACGTACACGTGCCCTTATAGCGGGTGCGGGTCGTGACAGATTTTCATCCATGTTGACTACAAAATGAGCTTCCCAGTGAAGTAGGATGAGATGAGCTTCTTCTTAATGGTTGTTATGAAGAGAATGAAAAATTTTGAGAGAGAAAGAGATTGTTTCATTTCATACTTCCATGCCTCATTTTATAGATGATATGATATAGTCGTTGGAAATTAAAGTTGGAATTGGAACGTTGTAAATTAAAGTTGGAATTGGAACGTTGGAATAGCCGTTAGACTCAACAACAACAAAACCAATATGAACCCAATAACTAAAAAACCAACCTAAACCAAATAACTAAAAAACCTAAACCTAATAAACCAAACCATATTACTTACTATCAAAAAAAAAAGAAAATAGAATAAACCAAACCAAACCGCATGAACCAAACAAAATAAATAAAACCAAAACAGGGAACCAAAACTGCTCAAAATCCTACATACAAGATGGCGGAAATTGGACAATTGTTTAAAATCCCACATACAGGATGGCGAAAATTGGACATGTCCAATTTCCGCCATCCACTTTGTCGGATGCTTTCGTTGTATACAATTTTTCGAAACTTATATTGTTTTATACAATTTTATATTTCTTTTTATCGCTATAGTAAATTTTCTGTTCAGACATTATATATATATATATATATATATATATATATATATATATATATATATATATATATAAAGAGAGAGAGAATATATATATATATATATATATATATATATATATATATATATATGATCATGAACTAGGCCTTATTTTGTTTTCTTTAATTTCAATTTTTTTAAGAAGTGACATCATTTTAACTTTTGTCATAGATGAAAAAAAAAAAAAAACTATGAACCTAACATGTTACTAATATCACACCAAACTCCGGGAATTGACCAATCCTAATAAATGAGAAACAATAATTATACTATCCTAAACCCAAAAAAAAAAAAAAAAAAAAAAAAAAAAAAAGAGGTTGTTCCTTAAGAATAATTGTGTAATTATAATTTTGTTAAGAACAGTACTAAGCTAGATTATTATTATATCAACACTTCTTTACGGATAAAAGAAAAGATCGTGTCGAAGGCTGACGTGACGATCTTTCATCGTAGGATGTGGATTCCACATTAGCCGAAAATTTGATCCAATGGATGGCCGTCTCGCCATGACGCACGGTCTCGCTTCTTAGTTCATAAGAAATTTCTATTATTATATTAGGAGGAGGAGGAGGAGGAGGAGGAGGAGGAGGTGGTCAATTAAGAAAAGGAAAAAAAAAAAAAAAGGGGGTGGTGGGGGGGGGTGGGGGGGGGGGGAGTAAAGGAACAGCGTGGCCTAATAATGAACATTGCAAAAGCGTGCTTCTTTTTGCAGACATGGGTGCATGTTCTTAGGCTGTACTACCTCCCATTCCATGATGTTGGACACTTTTGCAGGAAAATGCCTCATTAATTCCTAATTTGCAATTTTTTTTAGCTTCCATGAAACATGAAATTCTTAAGATTTTATTAATTTGTATTTCATAAGATTTTAACTTAAAAAATAAAACAGAAGGTTTCCGAAATGATGGTTAATGGGACATTATTAAGAAAAGACAATTTGCTCCTGATTGTGATATGTGGGTCATGACGAATTCTCAATTCTTGTTAACATTTGAGTGTATTAGAATTTGTCTCGAAATGGTGCTCTTGCGCAATTATTTGCAAATTTATGACAAAAGTACATGTATTGCAAAAAAAATGAGTAAAGCATTGTCCTTCTAATTATATGGAAGATGCTCTTGTTCTTGGTAGGCCCATTCTTGGTTGGCGTAGAATTAATTAGATTGGAAAGAAAAAAAAAATACAGTCTGATTTGTTTACTGGAGCAATCTACTAATCTTAATTAATGGGCAGCTTATTTTTTTCCTGTCAAATAATAATAATAATAATATGAAGGCGAAATTCTTGAAAGATCCAGGAAGTAGGAATACTTGATGTCTCAGTTCGGTTAAGCTTTAGGCGACTTCCTCCCTTTCCAGAAGTTGACTATACTCCCTCTTGAACATTCCCCTCACGTCCATCTTGACAATCGAATTACTAATTGAGCACGTTTAGTTTGCAAAATCAGGAGTTCAGGACCTTAAGAATTTTTTTATTATTTATTTCTTGTGTTTGGATGCCAAATAAAAGAAACATGAAAGAAAAATAATTTTCCCTAACCATCCTAAGGATTCACTTTTTTCGCTCTAAAGATTTATTTTTCCGTCCAATTTCCTGGCATTTCCAAACACCGGAACAGAAAATTGATGAGAATTGTAATTTCCGAAGAGAAGAACACAAATTGATTTCCTCTCCCTTGCGATCCAAACTGAGGCCCATCATGGACTTGAATTGAGGGAAGAATTTCTCTAAATAATAATAAATGACAATAAATAAATGAAATCATAGCTTTCATGAATCTGAATCCAAACCAAAAATCCAGTTGAAGTTCAATCTGAAAAAAAAAAAGTTAGTTCCAGAGGGCATTTGGTCGGTAGAAAATCAAGTCAAATTTGTTGAAAAAGAAAATTTTTGGTGGGCGTAAATGTAAGGAGGCGAGACTTTGAAAATTAATATGAAATTGATATATATAAAAAAAAAAAGCCCACCCTTACCAACCCCTCTTTAATAAAGTCTTGTTCTTTAGAAAGCCTATGTTGGCAACTGGACACTTTGTTCACTTGCATCTTCCAGAAACACGCACAAATACTTCGGCAACCCACGAGACCAGTTTTCTTTCCAAAAGAAAGTTGGACCACAATATTGTTGAGGCTGACAAATTCAAATATTGTTTAAAAAAAATTGACAATTATGATTTTACAAGGTCCACGAATTTTCAAAGTAGGTTACCAGAATTATCCTTAATTTGTAGGAGAAGCTATAAATTTCATTTTTTTTAAACTTAATAAATTGAGGATAGTTTTGGTAACTGACCTTGAAAATTCGGAGACATTGTAAAAGCCAGCCTCCTTGGCAATTGCAATTCCCCTTTGTTAATACATAACAAACTTAATCAAGCACACAATTTAACCATGATAATCAGCAGCAGTAAAATAATAATAAACATCAATGCATGAAAATTCTCACTAATCATTATATATGGCACTAAACGCTGAATTCATAATGAAATGTTTGCATAGAACAATTGATGGAGACTGGAGAATTTATTTGTAAATATTGAGACCAAGAACCATCAATTGTTGATACATCCTGGCCACTAAGCAATAACACATAGGTCTATCTCCAAAATTTGATGAGGAGAGCACAAGCAGAATCCTCACTATTAAGCACAAACAGACTCTCCGGCATTTAGCTATTTAAGCATACCTGTTAATCTTGAGCATCACAATAGTTGTGGAGAGCACAATCCAATTGTAGCAACCAGGCTTCATTTTGAACAGATATAATACACATCACGATCCTGTCACTTTTGGGATCCCTCTGATTTCTCAGCCAAATAATGCTCAAGCATGTCTTCTTCGTCATCTGAAATCTCATCAAATATGAAAAAACTTAGGCCTCGTTTGGTTCGCGGAATCTCCGGGTTGGAAAAGAAAAGTGATTACTTTTCTATGTTTGGGTGCAAAAGAAATTGAGGAGGAAAAGAAAGTGATTCCCAATAGAAGGAAAATTAGGGGTGAAAGTGATTCCATCCATCCAAGCAAGGAATCACTTTCCCACATTGAAGTAATCACTTTCCTTTCCGAATTCCCTGGCATTTCCAAACATCGGAAAGGAAAATCAATGGGAAATAAAATTTCCCAAAGCAAAGGAAATGAGAAGGAATTGATTTCCTTTCCCTTCCATTCCATTCCGTGAACCAAACGAGGCCTCAAGGTCAAGTTTAGAAAAAGAAGGGCCGACGACAGGCAAGCTTAATACAATATCTCATTGTGTTAGCTTTTTTAGGGACATGTCATAACAGATAATAATAGTTGAGAATTGAAAGCATCACCTTCAAAGTCGTCGTCATCAAAGTCAACATCCTCCTCTTCCTCCTCCTCAGACCCATCAGTGGCTGCTGCACCTTTCTGCGAGGGAAAAAAAAGGTCCAATGGGATGTTATAACTAACTCTGGCCTTGAACAATATTGAGAATGAAGATAAAAAAAGGTTACCACTGCTGCTCTTCCACTCTCAAACCACTGCCGTCCTGTAAGTTTCTTCTCTTTGGGTGCCGTAAGTGCTGATTCTGGCATTAGCCTGCAGGTGTGAATTAATTCTTTACCAGCTTTACGATCAAGCTACAATTCTAACTTTTCTTGATACTAAAATGGTTGCGCATACTCATATATCAGAAATTAGGCAGCAGAAAGGAAAGCTACATCTCCCATTGGCATAATTACTATATTAGTAAAGAGACCATCACAGACCGTCACTAAGAAAACAGTCGAAAACTTACTTGGCCCTCTCTAGTGCTAATTCTGCTTCAAATCGTTCTCTCCAAGCAAGAAATGTTTCAACAGTAACTGGTTCACCATGCGGAATTATAATCTGGAAGTTTGTTATAAAAAATAAACATCAGACACGAATGGTATCATCAAAATAAATAAATAAATAAATCCAGCAGAGCATCACTATTCTCCAAGATAAGAAGTAAATAGAGCAATTAACACATTATACAGTTTGATCTAGGTTACAACATTGTATTTGGACAAAAGAAGACAATAGCATGTCTACTAAACTGGAAACACGCTCAAAGCCTCCAACAAGGAAAAACAACATGCGTTAACCTTTGATTTTAGTACACTTTGGGTGTGATTCATCATGGAGACTGATGCTCAGATACAAGAGAACATTTATAGCTTGCATTTTAAAGCAATATCCTGTCCTCGTACTGAGAAGGATGAGCAAAAAATGTAATAAATTCCTAACCAAGATAGATAAAGGTCATCAACCAAATGGAAGTAGACAATCCAGCCCTTAATAGAAAGATGTCAATGGCCAATTTTTTGTCTAATGTTTTACTTCTATGGGTCCTTTTCTTGCCCTATGCGCTCAACAGATGAACTCTTTTTGATAGGAAAATAGTTGGGCAACAATGAGCAGAATTGTGATTGTGTATAAGGGCATTATTTTGCGGAAGACAAAACAAATCATCCAAAGAACTGCACACTGAACAAGGCTGCATATTCACACCTAAAATTCCCAAATCTGCCAAGCAAAGCAGTAGCCAAGATACAAAACTAGTCTCCACCTCACAAAAGCAGACTATCTTCATCATCTTGTACACAGTCTTTTATATATTATTATGTAATGTGAATGTGATGTCTCCATGTTTGGGTTGTGTCAGGTCTGTACGATAAAGTTGTTTTGGATATATAACCCTCTTAATAATGGCACTCACACAGCAGCAAACTTTGAAATGGACAGTTCTACAGACACGTCCTACCAAATACTTCTCCTTCACGTATAAACCTCTATAAGTTGTAATTTTACATGGTATGCACGCCTTCTAAATGCATATTTTTGCATATGCATCCCCACAAAGTACAAGTTTATAAGCATACTCTTATTAGATATAATATCCGGAGCTCTACATCAACTATCAGTGTTGATGTGCATTACACGTGCGGACGCGCCTAAAATCAAGTTGCTGCAAAATGCACATGAAGTCCGCTGGTGACTGCTTCCCCGTGCTTGTACTGCACAGAAAGAAACCACCTCCATGAGGTCAAAGAACACATTAGTGATCAACCACATATCTTTCCTTCAATTTGAAGAATACCATCTCCCCTTCCCTTGTCTCAATATGCTAGGATTTCTGATTCCCAAAGGTTGGCATGCAAATTCGATCACCTATAGCTTCAGATGTTTACATCCTGCAACTCTATTGAAGCATGCAAACACAAGAATATTTGCAAAAGGGCAAGCAATATTGTTTCTTCTTCTTTCTTATTCCTTTTGAACATAGCTAGCATGTTTGCTATTCTTATAAGGATAAATGATATTCAGGACTTTTTGCAGTTCTTTCTTTTATTTGATTCACATAAAAAGCTGACCCGTCATTCTCAACAGCGAACAGCCTTTAGTCTTCAACAAGTTTACATTACTCTATACTATCAATCCAAAATGTATTACATCTCTGTACATGTTCTATATTTTACCATTTATTTCATAGAGCAGACTACCTCGCATCAAATTATACCCTTTACCCTAACAAATACTGCAAAGCAACCCCATTCTGCACCAATTTTACTACACATGAGTAGAGCTGTCTTAACATCTTCTCCATTAATGGAGAGATCATAAGTAACTTCAATGTATGCAGTTCAGTTGTAATAAGGCCCTCATTTCAAGGGTTACATCATTAGCTGAAACCAAAACATCAAAGTATCCACTTCTTTAGCAGCAGTTAATGCAAAGAACATGAATCTTTAGACCAACTAGATTGAATGTAATTAAAATACCCAATCTTTCTTCTAGGTGCACAAAGTGCATTTGTCAAAGGCCATTAACTTGTGATCACTAGCTGACAACTGCCTCTTATGAAGCTCCCATAGTGGATAACCTTTTTTGTTCTTCTTCTTAAAGTATGTTATCGTACTTTATTCAAATATCTTTTCCATGTCAAACAAACAACAGTACAGAACCTTTCTACAAGATCAATCCAAAAATTGTTAGGGACAGAAAAGACAGCATCAATGGTGGACCTTCAAACCATGAAGAAAAAGTTCGTTCAGGAAAACTGAACATCATCATGTGCTTATATGCAAGAAAGTATTAGATTGATGTTAAGGAGCAAGATGGACAATAAAGAGGAGCTGCAAAATTATCAGTTAACTAGTTGCACCTTCCTTTCTTAATAATGGCAATCTGAGATAGTGTTCACTGCTTAAAATTAGTGTGTGATAATCAGTAAAAAAAAAAATCTCAATTGACAAGGCAATGTAGATGTAGGTATCATGTACAGGAAAACTTGAGGAAAAAATGGAAATGAATTCCTTCATGCATGCTCGATTACCAATAATTGATATATGATGATGTTGCAAGCACAAAGCAAAATTCGAAATCCCAAAGAGAATTCAAAAAAAGCTGCAAGATCTCCTCGTTGAGACTCGTAACTCCTGTAAGGCACCATAATTATCAAAGATGTGTCGGAATAATAAATATCAGAAGAATAGTGAAGTCTTGCCTATTGTACGACACAGTCATATATTATTCAATCATTAGAAACTCAGTACATCTATTATCTGAATTCTTCTGCCAGATAAAAATAGGTACGAGTTGAAGATAGTAAGTGTATCCAGAAAATTGAGAGTTGAGAGTTGAAACAATGTTTAGAGTAATATAAGATAACAAATAACTATGAAGGCCTTGGATAAGTAATATAATTGTAGCCATAGACGTTTATCATAGAAATCCTTCTTTGCAATTAATGTTGATAGGGACATGGCACAACTATGAGTATAAACCGGCTGAGGGTTAAAAAACACGAGTTAGCAACACAAATCACACATTTAAATCAGATAACATAACCCTATAAAGTGGTGAAAGTCACAGGAAGAACAAATGGCCATACATCATCTTTCTCTTTATCAGCTTCGTCTGGATCCTCTTCAGTGTCCTCCTGCCCGAACTTTTCACTCAACCACTCTTTAGCAGATGTAACAAGTGTATAGACCATTGCCATGCCAAGATTCTCACATGCCTGCAAAATATAACCATTATTCAAGAGAGCATATATAAGCAAAATAAACAATAGGGCATATATGAAATAGTTAAAAATATAACAAGAACAATATATTTTTCCAAATTTTCGGGGTTGGCTACCTGAGCACCCATTTTCTCAGTTCCATTCTATAGTCATCATCTCAGTTACATTCGCAACTTTCCTATATTTTAATAAGCTTAATTGCACTTAAATACCCTGAACTATCAGGTTTTGGCAATTTTAATAGCCTTAACATTTTTTGGCAAGTTGCTACAGTAAACTTGATTTTCTCACTTACATACCTTGAACTATCATTCTTTTGCAAGTTATGCCCTAAATGTAAATGCCAAAAGACCATAATCCCCTTTAATAAAAAACATTTTTTCACGAAAAGCAAAAAACGGAACTTAAAAACCCCTCCCTGCAGCCATTGCCACCGTCGCACCCCTTCTCTCACTTGCCCTCTTCATCTCCGTCGGCCACCGACCGTGCAGCCCCAGCCAGCAGGGGCTGCACAAAGTGGCACTGCAGGTTGCTGCCCCTTGGTAGATCCCTTATGGGATGCATGTATCATCGGCGGAGCGGAGTATGTGCATGCAGTGGGGAGGGGGTGAGTTCCCGGTGGCCGTGGACGTTTTGAGCTTTACTTCTTATGATTTTTAGTCCTGTTTATGGGTTCTAGTTCTTTTATTTATCACGAGAATATTTGTCTCTCTCAAATTTAGGGCCAAACTGTCACATGACAGTTAAGTGGCACGGGTGACTAACGGAGGAGCTATGTTGCATGGACACAGATATAATATGACACGTTAAGGACATGGCGACACTGCACTAATTTTGGTGTGTCCTAGTGAATTTTAGAGTGCCCGACACGTGTCCGTCACGACACAGCCACATTCTTGGAGTGTCCATGCTTCCTAGTGGAGGCAACTTGCAAAAACTTAAAAGTTCAGGGTATTTAAGTCCTAAAAAAATTAGGGTAATAAAATGTCAAAACTTCATAGTTCGTGATATTTAAGTGCAATTAAGCATTTTTAATAGCTCCAAGCTTCCAATCAAGTTCATTTTGGTCTACACTCTCTAGTAGCACCTTCAAGGAAAACCCTATTAAGCCGTCACATCTGATTATCCCCTTCTCATATGTACAAAACAACTTCAACTACACGTCTAGCAGATTGTTAATCTAGAATATCAAAAATTCATATGAGAAGATTGAGCATATATATTAAGCTGATAATTTCCATGACTTAACTTGGCAGACAGGGAGGCTACAACACCCACACCCACCTTAGTCTTATCTTGTAGGATTTTATTCAAAAAATACATATTCAAAAATGGTTATTAGCATGAAATCAAATGTAGCAAAACCAAAGATTTCTTTGCTCATTATATGCTAGGTGAACATCACAAGATTATAGAGACAAAAGATGGTAGCAGATTGTATAAAAGGAGCACCATGTGCACTTCCATATTTGCCATGAGAGTATCCAAATGACCAAGAATTTCCCACAGCACTATGGAATAAAAGATGAGTGTAAACAGGTAATGGGTTTCGTTACAAAATAAGATAAGTTAGAGAATTTTCCAACTACAGCAGGACGATGCTTGATATCAAATTACTCCATGGAGAAAGATGGCTAGTAATGACAATCTCACTGGTAGGTTCTTATGAAGCTCTCTTTACAATGGTGCAAGGATAAAACAGAGCTTTCAGCTCGTCAATTATTTATTAATAAAGTTCTCTAGTCACCAAAATATAAGCAGACTATTTTCTTGCCTAAAAGCAAACAAGTTGCATAGAAAAGAGCAAAAGTTCATCAAAGAATTCACCTCTTGTTCAAGCTTTTCTTTGAGCATTTTAACATCATCATTCTTTACTCCTCGGACACTGCACAGACAAGAAATCATTTTTAAGACCAGGAGAAAGATGACCCCAATCACCTCTGAGAAGAAATCAGATCTGAGATGCTTACCTGCATACGAATACAAAAGAAAACAAATAAACAAGCTGAAATCATTTATAGAACAGTATGAAAAAGTAAAGTCTCTATTACGAAAACTACTCTTTAACTTTCAACCATTTGCAGAAAACTATCCTGCACCAGATTTACCAATAGCATTTACCACCAACTTTGGATAACCTTTCCTGTCCTTTCATCAGATGGCTTAATGAACTTGTTACATTAAGTGATCTTACTCCATAATTCTGTGCTCATTCAATACCATATTTCGGTTAGGATCACCCATTTATACTAGTTTTCACCATTCTTCGACCATTCTATATCAAATTCAGTTAGAATAACCCATCTATACTCGTTTTCATTACTCTATGTCCATTATATACCATAGTTTGGTTAGAATCACCCATTTATACTTGTTTTTATCATTCTATTTTATGTCCATTCTATAACATATTTCGGTTACAACCACCCACGTATACTCGGTTCCACCATTAACGCCCATTCAATACCATATTTTGGTTAGAATCACCCATTTATCCTCATTTTCATCATTATGTGCCTATTGTATACCATATTTCGGTTAGAAGCACCCATTTATACTCGTTTTCACCATTCTACACCCATTCAATATTATATTTCGGTTAGAATCATCTATTTATACTCGTTTTCATCATTTTATGCCCATTATATACCATATTTTGGTAGAATCGTCATTTATACTCGTTTTCAACATTCTACGCCCATTAAAAAACGCAATACCATATTTCGGTGATTCTGTACAACAAGTTGCATCATTCATAAATAGTAGGGAGACAATTTAAGCCAATAGAAGGCATACAAGATGCTTGATATCAGAAACATGAAGGTAGAATAGTGTAGGGAAAAGGTGATATGGTAGGGCCCACTCTAGAACATTGTTGGAAATTGGAGGTAGTTTTCCGTGAAAGCCTGTAAAGAAACTCCTTGGGATGTAGCATAGGTGAATATTCAGAAATGGGGATTCATCTGGATATATTACAGTGTTTGTGTGTGTGTGCATGTATGTGCTCTTATAAAGAGAAGGGCTTTATTCTTGTTTTATATATATATATATATATATATATATATATATATACACGTAAAGCTATTAGCTAAGGGCTTTATTCTTGTTTTATATATATATATATATATATATATATATATATATATATATATATATATATATATATACGTAAAGCTATTAGCTATGCAAGTAAAAGGAGCTGACAGTGAGAATAAAAAGTTAGTCAATAGGAAGACAAGCATTCAAATAGCTGACCCCGACATATTGGGATAATGGCTTTGTTGCTGTATATACATATATACAGTGAACCAATGATGATAGGAAAAGGATCTACCAGTGAGAATAAGAATTTAGTCAATATAGGAACTTAATGTACAAGAAAAACTGCTATCGAGATATTTCTAGGTTTCAACCTTTAAGGAAATTGGATTAGGGTGAAATGCCTAACCTTTTGACATTCAGAAGTGGAGGTTCATCTGGATATTTCTCAGTGTGAGAGAATATCAGAGCCAATTCAACTGGGGAAAAAACGACAGTAAGTGAAGATCCAAACAGAAATAAGACCCTTTGCAATATACTTGACAAGGATAAATCAATAACCTGGATTATAATTTGACTCATCCAGATCATCGTCCTGCACAGCAGATAAATAAAATCAATATATATTACAAAATCTAAACTATAGTCTTTCAAACTTAACAATGTGAATCACTAAAAAGGGAATGCAGTTACTGACATTCAGTTTTATAAATAGAACTGAAGTTGAGAAGCATTATTTACCTTTACTTCCCATGCATGCATATTCTGAAGAATATATATATGGAGAACTTGAATTCAGCCAATTACAAGGTGCAAGAGCACAATAAAAAGAATGCCCAGAGCATGTGATATGCAGATGGAAACTCAAAACAGCTCTGTTGCCCATAAAATCCAAATTGGCGATTGAAATAATAATGTAGCTGATATTTAAGCAAACTAATCCTAACACATCGATTTCTTGATTAGCCTTCAAGCACTCTTCGACGAGTAAGTGGACCAAAACCATAATTTTGTTCGCTATTATGACTGAGATCTATGTTACTTGGACTACAAGACAGCAGGATACATTACAGAATGATTTGACAACTGTCCCAATTTGGGTGTCTCTTGGCATTTGACAAGGAAAAGACACCAATGTTAGTGTTTCTGTGTTTCCAAATATGCCATTTTAACACAAAGGATAACTGCTGAAGTTCATTGCTTTTGAGCCAAGTTGATGATTTATGAATACACTTTGACTTCTGTAGAAAAAGCACCAGGAAAAGTAGGTATCACGAACATGATTCCATTATCTAAATCTAGATATACACATATATGCCTTAGGGTATTTGAATGGGGAAGCGTTATCAACAAGCAATATTTGATATCTTTATATGCAAAGGTCTTATAAAGATTAAAAAAAGTGTGTGTATGCATTTGTGAGTATGTGGTGTTGGCAGCACCAAAGATTATGTATTGTTATCGTACACTATCACGGTGCCAAAATACCAGCATCCTGTATCGATAAAAATTCTCCATTCCATGTGCAATGTGTGCGTTAAGCGGGGTGTACGTTTGGAACTACAAGGGCTCCCCCGGGGAAAAGGAAAATATTCTTAAATGATTTGGTTCAGAACGTAATGGCCCCTGCCATGTATTTTATTTATTAAAAGGAATAGTAGTTTCATCCAATGCTAGCCACTACTACAGGTAGGAAAGGAATAAATATCCATAAAGGTTTTATCTTTCAGTCATGGCCTTATCTAATAATTAACATTTCTGAAAGATTACTAAAGATAAGCTATTGGTAAAGTTTTAGCTTCTTAATAGAAAATCTCCTTTTTTACTTTTAGTAATTGACATTCAAATCTTAAATTCCTTCTTTCATTGCCTGCCATTCTTAAATTTTTCATATGAAACACGTTGGGCCCTACTACGGGTGAAAGGACAAAATATCCGTAAAGGTTTTATCTTCCAGTCATAGCCTTATCTAATAACTAACATTTCTTAAAGATTACGAAAGATATTCGTAAGTATTGGTAAAAGTTTAACTTCTTAATAGAAAGTTTCTCTTTTTTTAACTTTAGATAATTGACATCAAATTTAAATCCAGTCTTTCATTGCCTACACTTCTTAAATTCTCTATATGAAACACAGTGTTACATTGGGAACTTTGGTTCCTCTTCCCTATTAAAATGTTCTTTAACTTTGAAAAACCAAAATCTTCCTTGCATACTGCAAACAAATGAGAAGAAGAAGAAGACTTTATCTTTGGATTAAAGGTTATAGGTATTTGTCTTTTTACATTTTATCACCATTTTATTGCATAAATGTAGTATACATCTGTTTACGAGCCAAAGTTCTAGCACAGAAAGTCGAATTATATGCTTTATTCGATAGAACCTGTGTTTTTAGGAACCGTTGTGATAGTGAGTCCGTACATCCGACCAAATCCCTCAATAATCTGATAATCTGATAGCAATAACTATATTATAGCTTTTGTATGATCTCATAGTGAAATTGTATTTGGTACTCTAGATTATATGTTCACTTGGAACCCTATTTCATGGGTGATAAAAGTTGATTGCTCATTCTTGGCATGTTTTTCAATACGATTTGTAGACGATGAAGGTTAATATTTGTTTTACTTATTTTAGGAATCTCACCTTCTTGGATGATGAACTTCCTATCACAGTTGTGATGAATTCTTATATCAATTATTGTTTCAGTTTCAGCATATATATATATATATATATATATATATATATATATATATATATATATATATATAAAATGCAAATGACCTTTAGCCTAGTGGTTAAGAGAGATGCATGCGGCCCGAGTGGTCAGGAGATCGATTCCCGGTGGAAGCGTTCGCCACAATTACCTTGTTTCAAAAAAAATATATATACATAATATATATATATATATATATATATATATATATATATATATATATATTAGTATTATGGTGCAACTACATCCGCATGTTGTAGACATAAAAAATAATAACATACAGCATCGTTTTCCATCACCATTTGCTTATGTCAATGATTAGTATTAAGTCCCTAACTCTTTTTTATGATTAGTTCACCAGTTAAATTCATCCACTTTTTCTAACTACTATTTACTTGCATGCATAGGTTTAGAACTACCAGGTCCTTTTTTCTATAGTCGAATATGTCTATATCATGATAAATTGTGTTGGTCATTGGATAGCTAAAATCATTTGTGAGTGTTTGCTCGACGAAATTCCTTGCTCAGTACATAGAGACTCCACGGAGGCTTCTTTCTTTCTAAAATACTTCAATACAACTCACTTTATGCTTCCTCTAGATAACGCTAAGTATTTTATACACTATATATCAAGCTCACATGACCACAAAGTTATAAGAGTGATAGGTCATGGTTACCGGGAACATTGAACACTCCGAATGTGAAACAGAAACAAGAGCGCGGTACACATGGGGTCCCAGTACGCAGTACGATGGGTGTATTCTTCTTCGCAACACTTACTCGGAAAGCAATACATTTATCAGGAACTTGAACATATTTAAGGAACAAATATGTAATGTAAAATATAATGTAAATTTAAGATTCAAAATTAATTAAGTACCACAATATAGTATTATCAAAATTCAAGTCTCAAAAAAGATCCCAAAAAATACTGGCAATAATGTCTTTTCAAAAAGAAGTAACCAAGTCTTACACTCTTAATCAAACTTCTAATGTTAAATAACTAAAAGAATTATATCTTCTGCCCTTTAGAAGCTTCGCTGGAAAATATATTATGAGTTCACTTGTTGGAACATGGATTTCCACGTCCAATTCGCTAGTGTTGCGAGTTTCAGAAGGTGTGTTCCCAGAGCGCAGAAAGCTGCCTGTATGGCAAATTCAGATAGTCATGCAGTATTATTTAGATAACTGTGGCAACTTTGAACTGCCAATCAAGTAGTCACAGCCTTGACTAGGCCTTAACAGCCTAAGAGACTAAAAATTGAACCAGATCCGCCAGACAGAACCATCTAGAACTCCTTACAAACAAAAAACCC
This sequence comes from Iris pallida, assembly GCA_029216955.1. Lineage (NCBI taxonomy): Eukaryota > Viridiplantae > Streptophyta > Magnoliopsida > Asparagales > Iridaceae > Iris > Iris pallida. The sequence goes on along the minus strand of JANAVB010042217.1, from coordinate 2,518,043 downwards.
CAACCATCCACCATAGCAATAGAGCAAAGTTTAGAATTTTTATCTATTAAATGTCCCACCAAACACGTATCATCCCACTGTTGCCTTCATCACATCTGGATTGGGTCTGAGTTTAGATGAATAATATCCAGCGAAACAAAAAGAATGTGGTCAAAGGAAAACTAAATTGGGGTCTAACCGTCTAACATCTCTGAGCCCTAGTTGACAGCTCAATATCCAAAAGTGATCCACACCATTCAAGATGTACATAATGTAGCAAACTCAAGGTCGAACAAAATATTGTCATAAGGTTTTACTCACAAGGTGATGCAGGCCAAACAATCTGATGTTGAATAAGGCCAACACCATAAACATAGAGATTATGCAACTTAGGTAAAGTGCCAAAAATTAAACTAGACAATGTTCTGGGATGATTTGAAGTTAAAATTTGAAACCCCGTGCAGAAGGGGGTGCAGCCAAGGCCTACTTGTATAGTCCTACTCAAGACACATTTCACATTTCTAGCTGCACCAAGTGAAAGTTGAGCTGCCCCCGGAATCCATTAAGCCCTTAACCTATACAGGTATGCACCAACTGCAGTCACGTACTCAGTCTTTCCTTGTACACGGCTCCAATCTCTACAAGATTTCTTTATCGGAACAGAAAACGGCTTGATTCACTAAAGTTATGGTTTATCGTAATTTTAGGAAATAAGAATCAAACGAGTATTTATATCTTAAGCTGATTTAAGTTTCTTTATTTAAAAAAACTATGTGAACAGCCCCTAAAAGATGCATGCTCTATCCAAAATTCATATAATAATACGTCTAATGTGGATGATCATTTCCTCTCCTGTGTCGTAACAGGAATAAAGTAAAGTACACATGATGAATGATAAATGTTTCCTATTGTAGCACATTTCACAACAACTATCTTCCGTAAGTGTCAATGACTAACAATAAATTATTACATTACTATGCGTCTAGCCACTTGACCTATTGGGCATGTGAAACCAGAGAACAAGCAGAAATTAACATGTCCAATGACAAGGTTGAAATTGGAGAGTGATCTTTCTGGGTAAAATAACATTAATCCAATAATATGATACATTAAGAAAGAGTTCCGAAAAAGTTACTTTCACCTAAATTCTTTTTCCTTTTTAAAAATTCCTTCTTCTTTCGGAGAAAGCTAAGTTCTGCCTTGAAAACAACGAGAACAAATAATACCGCATTTATAGTTGATATGGTATACCTCTCTGAATTATAGGCCAGTGCAGGAAGCTCATGCGTCATCGAAAGATGGATACAAATACATTTTTGGGTCCTGTTGTACCAGCAGGCAGCAGTTTGTTTATATGACAGAGCCAATTAGCCTTTTCTCGGTTTATTTTGTCCATGTTGAGCCTTTTTGGAAGTTAAAGTCTTGGAATTGTGACGTTCCTTGAAACTTATAAGCCGTAGCTTATAGTAAACAGTATAATAATTCGTTACAACTACAAATAAAATAGTTTATGTTAGATTGAGTACCCATCTTAATTCAAAAAAATAATAATAATAATAACAATTAAAAAGGTCGAAACTATGTCCATCTATTGACTACGCCATTATTATTGAAAAGAACAAAAGTGATGTTGTGATAATATAGAGCTGCCCAAGTCAACAGGGAGAAGAAAGTTACCACTTAGACAGCTAAGATGATAATATAATAAAAAAAAAAGTGTGACCGGTGTCGTGTCCGTGCGGAGTCGTATTGGACATTTTATGGACACCAGCAAAGACGCACCAAAATCCACTAGGATAAGCCACAATCGGTGCGTCGTCAGTGTCATCGTGTCCGATTCGTGTCATGTTGTGTCGTAGTCATGTTCGTGCAACGTTGGCAGTAATAAAATTGTAGAGTTTACGAATCAAATAACCTAAATAATCAAACAAAGACCCCCTTTCTCGGCGATAAAGTTCCAGCTCTCCAAAATTGATCTCACCTGTGGAGTGAGAGTGATCTGGAAGCACCGGTTCTTCGTGCCTAGTCCGCTCTCGCTGTAGTCGATCTCTGCAGCACAAAATCAAAGCAAATTGAGACGAATTTCTCAAGCAACTAACTATAGCGAAGAAGAAGAAGACCTTTGAATTCGTCCATAAGAATTGCTTCCAGCGCTTCGATTTCCATCTCCTGCTCCTGCGCGTAATCTGGGGGGGAAAATCCAAATAAAATCAATTGATTGAGAGAAAAAATATTGGAATGTTGGGGTTAGTTCGAAAGAGAGAGATCACCTGTCATTGTGGCTCAAATTCTAGGGTTCCGTTCGATTTTAGGGTTCTTGTGTCCTCCGAGAGTGAATTAGGGTGGTTGGGGGGCTGGGGGAGCAGAGAGAGAGAGTAGCGGAGGTTTACATAAAGGGGCCGGCTATACACACCCCATGACCTGCTAAGGACACCCCACATAACTTAAATTTTATGTTAAAAGACCAATATACCCCCAAGTCTTTCTAAGAACACCCCAAAAAAAAAAAAAAATTCTGCGACAAGCACGACAAATACTTGTCGAACGGACAATGGTCTGTTCGACAAGTATTGGTCGAACATGCCTTATTCTGTTCGACAAACACTGGTCGAACGTGTCTTCTTGTGTTCGACAAAAACTGGTCGAACATATTATAATCGAACATGACATCTTCTGTTCGACATATTCTGGTCGAACGTACACACTATAGTTCGACTGTCTCGGGTCGAACATTGCTCTGTGTGTTCGACAAACCAGGGTCGAACCTACCCGTGAATACACCCAAATTTTTTTCTAATTTTTTTTTTTTGTTTTAACAACAATTTATGGTCGACGGAGGGGGGATCGGAAAGCGGGGGGAGGAGGAGGAGGAGGAGGCGGGTCCGGGGGGGTCGGCGGAGGCGGGTCGGGGGAGGAGGCGGCGGCGCGTCGGAGGAGGAGGAGGGTCGGCGGAGGGGGGAAGGGAAGGGGAGGGGGTGTGCTCAGCAGCAAGGGTAGAATAGGAAAAAAAATTTTTTTTTTTTTTTTTTTTTTTTAAATGGGGTGTCCTTAGCAAGTGTGGGGTGTGTATAGCCGTGCCCTTACATAAAAGAACCTGCTCTTATTTTTATTTTGTTTTTTAACAGTATAGTTGATTTACTATAAAATATCTATATATCTTTTTTCTTTTTTCTTTTAATATCTATATATGTTTAGCGCTTGAAAGCGTAGAGACGATCCGTGGGTTGTGGCCTAGTGGTAGCAACGGGGCTCCAGCGCTGAAGGCACGGGTTCAATCCCCCTTGACATTTGTCAAGCCGGAGAAAATGACACGTAAAAAAATGCCTATATATATGCGGCCCAAGTGGTCGGAGTTCGAGCCCCAGTGGAGGCGAGTTCGCCACATAAAAAGTATTATTACATTTTTAGTGTAATACATTCTTAGGGGGTGTTTTTTTTTTTTTTTTACTTAAGTGAGTTAAGTGTCACTTATTCCATTGTACTTATAAGTGCATTTATAAAATCTGTTTTTTTTTTTCACTTTTGAGACTTTTTTTTTCACTTATAGGTGATTTTGTTGTATTTTTTTCCTTGCCACTTATAAGTGTCATTTTATCGTTACCCTCACATATAAAAAATGGATAAAACTTGACAATAAAAAATATGCTGACAAAAATATCGTACTACAAAAATACCAAAATATTTAGTTCAACACAAATACACATATAATAATTTAAGTATGTTACAGATTTTCATGCCAGTTTTTTAATAACTAAACGGATCGTGATTCGGAGTTCTAGATCTTTCGGAATCTCTAAGTCATTGAAATACGTCCGATTCGGACAACTGATACTTAAAATTAACCTACATAATTAATGAGTCGGAATTTTATAATTAAATTATAAAATCGGTAAGGTTACCTCGAGACGATTCCAACAAAAAAGGAAAAGTGATTCGGACGTCGAAGCTAGTAGATATGGTTCCGAAAATTTGCGATAGCTGTTGAAAAACGATATTGTTTTTTTGTGAGAGATTTTAGTACTATTTTTGACATAAAAGAGAGAATATTCTTGGTTGTAGGAAAGGGGAGAGCAATAGGTGATTATGTTTATATATATAAGAAAAAAAAATTCTATTATAATTTGTGCAAGTAAAAAAAATGTACATAGACATAATACACTTTTCGGATGCTACATGCACTTAAACAACCTGAATTTGGAGCCACTTATAAGTAAAATCACTTATATGTGCAAAATTTGACGTACTTATTGGAACAAAATTCACTTATATAGGTCCTACACAGAATAAGTGAAATATACTTACAAGTGGAAAAAGAAAAATAACACCCCATTTCTTAAAATATATATAATTATTTATGGATAAAAAATATTTACCCACTCACAAACTCAAAATTCTATACCAATATAAAACTATCCTAACCATCGGCCCGTGTTTCGTCATAATTTTCCTCCCTCCCGTTCCATTGTCCTTTTCTTTTATTGTAAATTGCTCACGTAACGTGTGTGTCCCGACCTCTAGTCCTTAAATATTATGGTTTTCATTTTTTTAGTTTTAAAAAAAATTTATCAAAAAATATCCACTGCCCCCAAGGTCTAACTTGTGCCTATGGACCGCTATAACTATCTAATAAGACACTCGAAACAAGAAGGATAAAGAAACCTATTCAATGGACTCTCGAGCTGCATGTCCTATTATACATGATTGAGATTCTATAAGAAAACCAATGTCGTGGGTGCCCAAGGGGGCCCACCCGGAGAAGTGGGATCACGTTATCCTTCGTTTTATTTATTATACTTAAAATCTTGAATTCTCAATATTTAGATTTTCCAAATTATGACTTTTGGACAAAACGGGGAGTGAAAAAATAAGCATTGCATATGGACTTTCAAAATGATCACAATCTCATAAACTTTTGATTGCATTCAATTTAAATTTAATAATTTATTTTCGATTCAGACAATATCAATTGTTTGTTGTTGTGATACTATTATTGTTTCGCAAAGGAGCATACAATTTACAAGATAAAAAATTTCGAAAGAAAAATAGTATATATATATATATATATATATATATATATATATATATATATATATATATACTTTCGAAATTTTTTAGTCTTGTAAATTGTATATACTATTTTTTTTTATTGTTTCGCAAAGGAGCATACAATTTACAAGACTAAAAAATTTCGAAAGAAAAATAGTATATATATATATATATATATATATATATATATATATATATATATATATATATATATATATATATATATATATATATATATATATACTATTTTTATATAAAAAGAATATATACAATTTTTTTTTTATTTTTTCATACATGACTCTAATGACGGTGCACTATCTTTTTTTGTCATCTATAATTTTGTCCCACTCGTTGCCATCCCACTCATTTTACGATAGGACATCATCATTTGTTTTAAATTCTTCAATTTTTTTATCTTTGTTACAAATATCCCAAATTTTATCCCCATTGTATGATTTTTTTTTTTTTTTTTTTGGTTTATCATTACATCCTTCTTTATTTTGTTCTAAAATCCGCAAAATATTCCTATATTGCACTATCAATTTTCTTCCTCCCTAAAATTAAACTAATTATAAGGGCACAGCTTCTTTTTATTAGGGCTGTCAAAGTGATAGTTTTTTATTATTTACAAGTTTATCACTGAAAAATTACTCAGGACTATCTAAGTGGTAGGTATAAAAGATAATAAATCCCACTCGCGGGTCAGTTACGGAGCGCCAACGGGTTATCGGGTCCATCCATGCCCCTTGGCACCATCAGGGAAGTAAAACCCTAGAAAAACCCTAAATCCGAGCCATCACGAAGAGGCACTAGAAACCCTAAAAATTCCTAGCTTCAAAGAAGAGAGTTTGGAACCCCTGTTCCTTTTACTCGCCAATTACTTCTCCAGTCGCAGAGATGAGGAAGAAGGTCGACGACCGCATCCGTACTCTGATCGAGAATGGCGTCAAGCTGAAGCACCGATCGATGTTCGTCATTGTCGGCGATAAATCTCGGGATCAGGTTCTTTTTCATTCTTCCCCTTGCAAATAAAGATTCAATCTTTATGCACCATTCGAGCATAGATTCTCGTGATCGAAGTATCTTACTGAGTACGAAACGAGTGAGACGATTTTGGTGTGTCATAATGTATTTTGGAGTGTCACTGTTGTGTCCGAAACGGCATGACGCGGCACAGGAACGATTTTGAAGTGTCCTTGTTATTATAGGAGACTGATCAATTTATGCTGATTACTCGAGCTTATATAATTGTTATCAACGAGTTTTACTCGAAACTTGGATAGGTTCTGGCTATGTTGCACGGCCACGAATAAGGCACGTCAAGACATGTTGCGGACACGAGGACAACTTTTGGAGTGTCCTAGTGTATTTAGACTTCCCATCTTGTGTCCGAAATAGTGCAACACCGAGGTGAAGCCAGCTTTTTTTTTTTTGGAGCGTCTGTGTTTCCTAGGGTTATAGTTATCCCATGGGATATTGCACGGACATGACACCACTCGTACGTAGTAGAGGACTCTGGTTATTATGGGTTGAAAAGAAGTGGGAACTTTTTTTGCACTACTTGTGCTCAGAATCTCATTGCAAATGTATCTTATTCGAAGCGATGATAGATTCTGGCTATGTTGAACAGACCCAAATATGACCCGATGCGCATACAGTGATGTGTATGGTGACACGGGCACGACAATGATTTTATTGTGCCATTAGAGTGTCCATCTCTTGTCTGATGCGTCAAACACGATGAAACACGTACATGCGCCATTGCTTCTTAGGATTTTGTCATAGGTGAATGATTAGTTGTCTTGATTAATGTAGAGAAAAGGAGTATGAGATGTGAGATTTAAGAAAATAATAAGAAAAGATCCATGCCTATAACTGTAATTGATGTACTTCTTCACTGCTGATTGGACTTACATTTGTTTTACAGATTGTGAATCTCCATTATATGCTGACGAAATCGGTAGTAAAATCGCGGCCTACTGTCTTGTGGTGCTACAAGGAGAAGCTCGAGTTTAGCAGGTGTCTGTTCGTTGCACTAATTTTGTTTGCCATTTTTATCTTGAACTTTCCATTTTGTTTCTTCGTTCGGTTGAATTTTTGGTAGTAAACAAATAATACTTTCGCACTGGTATAGTGCCTTTGATCTTTGTTATTTCAAACATTTGTTTGATATGTCTACAAACGGCTATCATTATAGGTGCAAAGGTGATGGCAAGATCTTTAGTAGTCTAGCTTCATCACTCAATAATCTTTGTTCATCTATACATCTATCACAGAATTCAGTATGATCTCCATCCATCTAAATAACAATTAAAATAACTATTTACTCGATGAATTTATAAAACAGCTATTTGTTTCGTTTTTTCAATGTATTGGGTTATTGTAAGTAGACTCGAGCAATTCAAATATTTATAAGCTTTGCAATGTGGAACAAGACCTAATTTTTAAGTGGGTCAATTACATACATATTGAGGCATCCCTCAGTTGTTAATGCTAGAGAGCAATTTGTCCTTAATACTTAACATACCAGACTGGAAGAAGAGGATTTAAATAATAGCCTACCAATACCTTTGGATAACGGCTTTGTTGAACTTTTTGTATGTTCTTATATGAATTCTCATGAATATACTTTAATAGTTGCTATGATGCTATCAAATGTAGCTGTGTTGGTTGAGCCATTATTAAAGTCTTTTGTAATTAGACTAAGGGGCTTTGGTTTTTTTTTTCAGTCACAAGAAAAAGCGTGCGAAGCAGACAAAGAAGTTGATGCAAAGGGGACTGTTGGACCCTGAGAAAGCAGATCCCTTTCTGCTTTTTCTTGAAAGTGGAAACATAACATACTGTCAGTACAAGGAGTCTGAAAGAATTCTTGGGAATACCTTTGGCATGTGTGTCTTACAGGTTTAGTGTCATAAGTTAGCTGTTTTATGGATATTATGGTCATCTTCCCTTTTTACATATATTTCTGTAATTATTCATACCAGATGATTTGCTAAATGTAGGACTTTGAGGCACTGAATCCAAATCTCCTAGCAAGAACTATTGAGACAGTGGAGGGTGGTGGTTTGGTAGTCTTGTTGCTGCGGTCACTATCATCACTAACTAGGCTGTATACAATGGTCATGGTATGTGTCATTTTTACAGAAGTGGATGATCTACATACTAAATCAAAACTGTTCTGGGCTTGCACTTTACTAAATCATCGTATGGAGGTTAGCTTAGCTTAAATTTCGGGTTATACCACACTTAAGCTAAGCATTGTATGACAAGCTAAGACTCTTCAATTGTGCGAAACTCCATAGTTCTCACATCTGCTGCACTAGAAGTTGGTATATTGCATGGTAGCATTTTATAGTCTTTCACAGACTAAACCTTTTCCTTATATGGAAAGCTTAGTATCTGATTGTAGCTATTTCGGTTCTCTCTCATGGTGAATCTGCCGTCAACAGCATGCTGCATTTTGGGGAGGATGAACGAGAGGATCATAGATAAATGAGGTACAAGAACCATGACTCGGCCTAAAATTTAGGTTGGGGATGTATTGATAGTTGCTAATGTTGTTACATAGGAGGTGGCCCTTTAACTAAGCAGGATGGAATAAAAGGATTTGTGAGGCTGATCTGAAAGTTTGGATAAGGCTTCCTTAGTTTGTTCATTTGTTACAATATCAGAAAGAGAGACTAACAAGATATTTATCTACATTTCCAAGTGGATAATTTCTTCTGTAACTTATCTATTAGAGCATCATTAGTAGATGGAGCTAAAAAATGCATCTTAAGACCCAAATTTATAACAAAAAAGGTAAATCTAGAATGGGTTGGGTCTGTATGGGAATATTAGAAAATGAAAAAAAATGATCTGTGGTCCCAAAGGTTGTGTGATCAAAAGTTAATGTAGAAAAAAATAATTTGAAATCTAGAATATAGAAATTGGGGTTCCAAATTGAGCCTTACTATTGTACAAAATGAGTTCCTACATTCCGAATGTAGAAATTATGAGGCCCAAGCTATAGCTTCTGTGGGTGGGTTGGGACCATCATGGAACTCCAATTGATCTTTACTATTCTACAAAATGAGCTCCTACATTCAGAATCTAGAATCTAGAAATTGGGATAGGCCTTAATATTGATGCTCTTAAAGGAAGCCTACAATTCTTTGTAGAATCTTCCAATTTTTAGTTGAAACCTGGGTGCTTTAATGAAAAAGGTACCTACATCAAAGAAATATATCAAGCATTATATATTCCTAATGCCAACCCCCAATTTTTTTGATAAAGGCTTTGTTGTATTATTATATTATCACTATTTTCGATATCATCGAAATTCCATATCCCTCAAAAACATACAAAATTCATTTCAAAGAAAGCATACAAGCAACATAAGTGGAACACAAGTAATTCTTCATCCGCAAACTGAAAAAAACCCGGCCCTCCATGTAGACAAAAGAAACCAGGCCTTTAATTAAAAAAAAGAACTTTTAGTTTTCCCACTCAAAACATATTAAGCAATTCGGTAACTACTATGGAAAATAGAAGAGGAAAAGAAGTTACCTTTTCTCATACCATTTTTTTTACAAACAGAACACTTACCTTTCCCACCATCAACCATAATAGACAATCTAAAATTGAATATACACATGAAATCCACTTCTTACTGAAGCCATGAAAGTTTATACTAGTAAAGAGGAAAACTCAAATAAACATTACAAGGAGGTTCTTTCAAAATCTAACTTTAACAAAAAACTTACCAACTTTCTTTAAGGAAACAATCATCACTCATCTCATTAGCTCAAATGACAATATGTGAAATAAATCACCTTTTATAATAAGCTATTTGATAATAATCATCGGATACAATTTATTAACCTATCTATGGTTTTAGTACATCTTAGAATATGTATAATAAATTAGTTTAGAAATGATTATATGCTTTCTTTGATTATTATCTTAGAATTTACACTTCAATGATAAAAAATGATAATATTCTTGGAAATATTTTTTGTATGTTTGCAAGGAATACGGTGAAAAATAAATTTAAAAAAGGTAGAAATCCATTTCAAAGAAAGCATATTATCATTTTTGGACGATATATTATATGACCAGATACGGACCTCAAAAGCATAGTTTGCAGTTTCAGCCGATGTTGATATCCGATATGATTTGGCATGTTTCGATTCGATACCGATCGCTATTGATACTTTCGATACTGACGTTGGGGGTCTCTTTCTCAGTCAATTTGGCAGAAAAAATTGAACGAAAAAGTCCAATCAGTAAGGGTGTAAAAGTATAGTAAGGGTGTGTAGAAGTATAGTAAGGGTGTAAAAGCATGTAAATGAAGAAAACTTATTAATCGTAGGTAAACCAATCAGAAAGGGCGACTATTATTTCATTCACAAAATTACTAAGAGATAAAACAGAAAATACATGCCTAAATGCGTACAATATTTTTTCTAATTTTTAAAATAATTTATTAATAACTATTGCTTTTCGATATTAAAAAAAAAATCTGAAACTCCGATCCGAATTGCCAATCTTTATAGGAAGAGTCCGATACCGATTTTGATACCGATAATGCGAAACTTGCTTCAAAGTACGCATAATCAGTTAATTATGAATTTATATTAAAAATCAGGTTCGCAGTATCGATATCAGAATCAGTACCTGACCCTTCATATGAGTATCAAGATCGACGATATCAGCAATATTGACGGTTTCAAATCGGAGTATCGGATTTTTTGGTATTGGAAAACAAATAATTATTAATAAATATAAAGAAAATATTTTAGACATTTAAGCATAATTATAAGTATTTTCTGTGTTGTTTCATAGTTGTTTTGAAATTGAATGAAATAATAGTCACTTGCGATATATAAGTTTTTCTCATTTACATGCTTTTACAGCCTTACTGTGCTTTTACATCCTTATTGGTTTGTCTTTTTTGTTCTATTTTTTTGCCGAATTGATTTGGAAAAGAATCCCCCGAAATCGGTATCGGTCAGTATCGGTATCGGATCAGTATCGACCGATACTGCAAACTATGTTAAAAATACATATAATAGAGTTGTAGTCTTGATCTATTAATAAGATAGACAGCAGGAATCATTTTTGTTATTGTAGATGACTCCTTTAGACATATGCAGCACTTAGTCACTGTTACCTTTAAATATTTTTAAGATTTGGATAGCTCTAAAAGGGAACTGTTCATTGATAAAGCATCCCAGGTTTTTGTGATACGATAAATTCACCTTTTGACAATGCTGAACTAGGCCTTTGAATGTTACTTTTAACACTTCATGTTTGCCAGAACTAGCATCCATTTTATTATTTTCATCCTAAGTGCCAATTACGTAAATGTCATAACCATGACTAGATACTTGGCGTTGTTTTGTCCTCTTGTTAACATAGTGATGGATTAAGTTTTTTCCACATCCATATTTGTGAAGCATGATTTTTGCTGGTCTCAGGACGTGCATGAAAGGTTTCGGACAGAGTCTCATACTCAAGCTGTTGCCCGGTTCAATGAACGTTTTCTGTTATCTATTGCCTCATGTAGGGCATGTGCAGTAATGGATGATGAACTAAACATTTTACCTATATCATCTCACATAAGATCATTACAACCTGTCGTAGTCACAGAGGTAACATTCTCAACTCTTACTTTAATATTTGTCTATTAACATCATTGTCGTGTCAAACTTTTACTTGAATTAGTTACCTAGGTATAGGCTCGGCGAGGTGCATTATGTCGCTTCATTTTTGTAGATTAGTCGAGAACATTTTGGTTGCTCTTTGTAATGTGACCATCAGAAAGGTACTAGTTGATAGTGTATTTTTATATGTATCTGTTGAATTTCCTTCATCTCTGAAGGATCCAGAGGGGCTGTCAGAAAGCCAGAGGGAGCTAAAGAGTCTTAAAGAGCAATTTCATGATGATTTTCCTGTTGGTCCCTTGATTGGAAAGTGTTGTACTATGGATCAGGTTCTTGCTGAAACTTTATTTGCATCCTTGTCATAATGTTTATGTAGAAAGTTGATCATGTAATTTCCTCTTCATGAATAAGCTAGTAGATAAATCTGCTACTGTGTAGGGAAACGCCGTTGTTACATTCCTTGATGCAGTCCTTGATAAGACGTTAAGAAGCACTGTTGCTTTGATTGCTTCTCGTGGACGTGGCAAATCAGCTGCACTGGGTCTTGCAGTTGCTGGAGCAATTGCTGCTGGGTAGCAATCTGATTGTTTGCACTACCAGTGTTTCTGATCTTTTCTTTTCACGAGGTTCTTATGTTTTAGTATTTTACAATATAGTCCACTAAATGCAGATATTCAAACATATTTGTCACTGCACCTAGCCCGGATAACCTCAAAACCCTTTTCGAGTTTGTCTGCAAGGGATTTAATGCTTTGGAATATAAGGTCTGTGTTCCTTTATTCATCTTTAGTTGGTTGTTATCCTTGAATGATTGTTCATCTTCAATTTGCGTTTAGTGTATAGTTTCCTGGTCGTTACTCATTAATCCCTGCAAAATCATTCATGTGCATCGATGTACCACTCATTATACTGCTCTCAAGTAAATTTACCTGTCTGATATTTGGATCACCTCTTTATAGCCCTTTTTTGAATTATTTTATTGATAAAAAGTTCTGTTGCACCGACTTTGCTGAAATATGCTCATCAATTTAATATCAGAACTATTTTATGAAAATATTGTAGAATGCAATTCTTGATCGTATGGTGGATGGAAGTTGTGAAAAAATGGGTTAAGACCCCTTTGTTGTAGACTTCAACTACTCAACTTTTGGAAATTATACAATGGAGTGGAGAAGGGCTATAATATGAACGTTTTCACTGAAAGAAGGGGCTTTGCCTCACCTTTGTAGTAGACTTCAACTACTCAACTTCTGGAAATTATACAATGGAGAAGGGCTATTTTGTGAATGTTTTCACTGAAAGAACGGGCTTTGCCTCACCTTTCCCTTAGAAAATAGTAGACATCAATGCACTATAGTAATGGGCTAGAATTGTCTGTATATTCTATTCTCTGGGCATGATTAAGTGTATTATGTAGTTTATAAACGTGTTTTGTGATACTTGTGATTGAAATTGACAATTGGTTGTAGTGGACTAGTGGTATTTGGGAAGTTAATGGGCTTCTTAACTTATGATTTTCTCTCTGTTGTCATCCTATGATTACCTCACTTTTTTCTTTTGCGCGTATGTGTGGCAGAAAATCTTTATGTTCGAGTCTCTTAGGCAATTGCATCTCTTCAAGGGTTGCAATCGCTCTTTTCTTTGATATCGGTCACCTGTCTTTGGTGAATGCAAACAGATCATACCACTTCTCTTGGTTGGGAGTCCCACAACTTCCATGTGTGTGTGCATGCGCATATATAGTCAAATCCTTTAAGAGTTTTCTTATGCTCCATAGCCAACCCATTTTGATGGAAGAAGGTTATATATATGTGTGTGTCATCAACCAAGCGTTATCCTATCATAGTGATAGAAGGATATGAAGCATAAGAAAGCTCCACAAGGGATTTGGCGGTCCGTATGGCCGCCTATTGACATGATATCAGCCCTCTATGTTGGTATCAATTATGATAGGAAAAAAGGTTATATATCTATATAACAAAACATAGTTGTATTTAGTGACAAAAGATAAGAGGACAAAAAACGGGTAGAATTAACCATAGGAGTATTCCCGACATAACATGAAGTATCACGATTAAATCGGAGTGGTCTTTCGGACATATGCATATGTAATATAAAGTAGTGTATCGATAAGTGTCAACCTTCAATATTGGTATCAAACGCCTAGCAAAGGTAGCTATAGGCATGAGAGGGTCATGCCATTAAACCTATGCAGCGAATTGGTAGGTACGTATACCTACTTTTGGATATACACTTTAAGCTCATGCAACCAAGTAGCATACTCAAAGTCATCCTAGACTATAGATAGCTTAGATGAAGAGGATACAATTCTATATAGATACACATTCAAAATACGGCCATTTTAGAAATTCTTGTTTACTCGTACAACATGGATACGGTTATATATACACATGTAAATATCCCAATATACATATTTTATACATTAGATCTAAATAATATTTCATTAGTAACTAGTATATGAAAAGTTATAGAAAAGATTATTTTAAAGAAATGTTACTTTTTTGTATCTCAATTATGTTTGACACGATCATGACCATGACAAATCACTTTCAAGTATGTTTTGTGTCACTTTGGAGCCTAGACATGGGCGAGCAATATCCAACATGAGTGTCGAGGAAGTATCATGTCCAATTCATGATGGATACAGAGTACAAACACGGAAATGGTTCTCTCAAGGAGATCCGTGCAACACATACACACCGCATCCACACTGTATCCCTGACCTATATTTTTTTAACCTCCATATCCATATGGGTGCATGTATTCATGCAAGATAGACTGTAAGTAGAATACTTCCACACTAATATAAAATGGGGGCATATCTTGGTAAGAGCAGAAGAGAATCAGGAATGTTACCTCGAAAGCATGTACAAATTTATGAACTGATTATGTTTGAATCTCCTCAATTTCTTGAACATATCGTTTCTTTCAGTTAGCTTAAGCGTATAGTAAATTCTATTTATTGCTACATTCTTTAGTTTCATGGCCATAATTTTCTGTGAATGCATGTAAATATGACAATGTAAGATATTATACTTGCAGGAACATTTACACTATGATTTAGTGAAGAGTGCAGATCCAGATTTTAAAAAATCAACAATTCAGATCAATGTGTACAAGCAACATCGGCAGACAATTCAGGTATGTGACATGACAATCTGCCAATTGATATATTTTTAATGACTTGATAATGAAGATTGGAATTATATATTTTTAACTGGGTACAAACTGTTTATGGATGAGCGAAATGATTCTAAATTTCTTGGGAAGTTGATACTCTAAAAAAGAAAATAGTCAGCAAGAATAACTGCATGTAGTAACTTGATTCTGTTTTTCTTACTCTCAGTATCTAAAGCCACATGATCATGGGAAGCTTTCTCAAGTAGAGCTTCTTGTAATTGACGAAGCTGCTGCAATTCCATTGCCTATCGTCAAGTCCTTGCTTGGACCTTATCTCGTGTTCCTTTCATCTACTGTCAATGGGTGAGAGCTTTTTACCTGCATCGTCTTGTCATTCAATCAAACTATTTCTTATCTTTTAGGAGGGAGATGATCTCGCATTTGAAGTTCAGTATTCTATTCCTTCCCTGATGCATAGAAGTGTGCGGAAACTGGATCCTTAAAACTAAATTATTAATCAACTGTACTAGAAATAAATGTTCCTCGTAACACTTTCATCATTGTTCCTTGTACAGCTACGAAGGCACTGGGCGTTCCTTGTCACTGAAACTTCTTCAACAGTTGGAATCACAAAGCCAGATGTCTGCTGAGGGCACTCAGTCTGGTGAGAGTTATACCGAGGTGTTACTTTGTTGCTAAGATGCTGCTATCTCTGTTAGACTGACTGCTTAATGAAGTTTCTTATTTCTCAAATCTTTATAAGAGTATCCCAAGATGTATATCTGATTCAATTGTATACTGCATATATATGACTGCACCTCTGTGTGTGTGCGGGTGGGTTTGTGGATGACCTTCTCATGGGTTTTAATTATCTGTGCAAAAATTTGATTAGCTAAAACCTTAAATTCATCTTTGCTTAGTTAATAAATTGTAGCCCTAATAGTGATTAATCCCCAATCATCTCCTACGTTCGAGTGATCGAGGGACCTAAAGTACCATCATAGCTGTATTCTGTCAAGCCTATTACTTTGTTTTTTGGTGAAGAAAGAGTTTCAACAGATTAATGATCAGTGTAACTCTTTCTTGGATATATATCAAAAGACCAAAGAAAGATGACAGGTTGCAGTCTGATGTTTCTTGTGATAGATTAGAAAAAGTGAATAAAATTGTCTACAAAGAATGTAGGACCTTGACTCATTTGGCTCTTACGAGGAAAGATTGGTATACTGGGAATGGCAAGACGGAAAGAAGTAGGTTAATTCCTGTCGCTGGTTTATGGACACATTATGAATTGCACAAAAATCATGAAACCGGTCCTAGCAAATATGGTGGAAGCTAGAGATGTGATGGATGCGGACTTGCAATTAGATTAGTTTGAATTACTACTATACTACAATATGATTTACCACTACCAATCTTGCACAAGGGGATTCTTTTTGCTAATGACTATATCATTATCATTGATTTGCATGGTACTTTGTTTTAATCCCTATCATGAATAATTCTGGATTTTTGTAGGAGTTTTTGGTTTATCCTTCAATAGTTTAGCTCATATACTGTTATGCTTTTTATTTCTTTAGAGGTTAGTTAAATCTTTTGATGTTCAGAATGGATTATGACTTCTCAAATGCACTTTGGGAATCAAAGAATATTTATTGTCATGTGCAATAATTATTTTTCTTATCGTTCGTCCAAAATTGGGGTTAAGACATTATTGTTGTTGTATCTTTCTTAATTGTGAAGTTGACTTCCAATTACGTGGATGATAGGAAGATTGTTCAAGAAGATAGAATTGAACGAATCCATCAGATATGCTCCAGGCGACCCAATTGAATCTTGGCTTAATGGTCTACTTTGCTTGGATGTTGCGAACTATATTCCAAATATTAGTAGGTTAGCATTCTATTGCTGGAGAGGGGTCTATATACTAATATGTCACTATCCTATTGTACCTAACTGTTTCTTTTTTATTTACAGACTGCCACATCCAAGTGAATGTGATCTCTATTATGTTAATCGAGATACACTTTTCTCCTACCATAAAGAGAGTGAAATCTTTTTACAGGTAACTGTATCTGCAGTTAATAATTGTATTAATATGCTTTAAAGTGTTAACATATTTGTTTGCATGTTTGCTTTAATTATGGTACTCAGCTGTGTTTGTAACTTCTTTACTGGTTGCATTAATCTTATTACATGGTATTAGCTTAACATATGGTAGTGCTGTATTGTTTGTTTTAATCTTGTAATGTTTACTTTGCTTGTTCTTTTGTGGAGGATGATGGCCCTTTATGTGGCGTCGCATTACAAAAATTCACCTAATGACTTACAATTGATGGCAGATGCTCCTTCACATCACTTGTTTGTGTTACTTGGTATGACCCTTCTCTCTCTCTCTTTATACACCGCACACCAAAATAATGTTTTTGCATCTCCTTTGTGCTTGTTAATAGAAACTTCCTCACTCGTTTTCTTTTGGTATTCAGGTCCTGTCGATGAATCCAAAAATCACCTTCCTGATATTCTCTGTGTCATTCAGGTTTGACTTTGTTAGGTTTGGTATATTTGTTTTCTTTAATTTAAAATTATTTATAATAATTATTTAACAGAACCGCGTCTCTTGTTTTGTTTCCTAGTGACAAACACCAGATGTATTCATAAGCAAATCCATTGGTATTAATTTTCTTAGTGATTTGTTAGAGCAATTACATGTGCTCTATTGGTTCATATGCTACAATACGATAATTAGAGCTGTTACTTTGTCCATAACTCAAGCCCTACCGAGGATGACTCAGAAACTATATGCTGAGACGTCTTGGGCATTAAAATGTCCAATTCCAAAATTAAGCTCTAGGAGTAAACTGATCCACGCCTTATTTTACATAAATCAGTCGACCTACCTGAACCCGATTATAACTTGTAGATAAGTGAATTTGGGTTTCGGAGCAATTTCTAGGGTTTCAGTGGTTTGCTAGAAACTGACCTGGACCTTGTGTTAAATGGTCGGATATCTATAGAGCATCAAATTTGACCCTAGGCTTACATGAGTTAGGCTTCATGGTCGGGGTGCAATCTGAGTGGCTGGTAGGAACCACAAACTATCTGATAATGGTGCTGTGTCCGTGTTTTGTGTCGGACACAACCATGATGAATCCCAATTGCAGTGTCCGTATCACGTTTTTGTTGTATTCGTGTCTGTGCAACATAGTTGGCCATGGTGGCTATCTATACTAACATGTTCATACTTGTTTCTCAACTCAAATAATTGTGCAAAATTGCAAAAATAAATATTGTTCTGAGAAACAGTCGATACCCTTATTTGACAAATTTGATTACCAATACTGAATATTTGAAACAAACACATACAAATTAAATAGATCATGGAAGAAAGTATATATACAAATCATCCAAATATGAGGAAACTATCATGAAGTCAAGTTGGAAAATACCTGAATCTTAAAGTCGATACCCTTATTTGACAAATTTGATTATCAATACTGAATATAAAAACAAACACATACAAATTAAATAGATCATGGAAGAAAGTATATATACAAATCAACCAAATATGAGGAAACTATCATGAAGTCAAGTTGCAAAATACCTGAATTTAGATGCAGATTGGTATAAAATATTTTCAAAATTGTTTTTGTACTTTAAACGTAATTTAGTTAAGTCTATTTTGGATGCTAAGGTCCACGAAAAACTTGTAGCAAGTGTGTGTTATTTACACACAGGTGATCGGAGAAGAAATACACTGTGTGTGTTTTCACACACAGGTGATCGGAGAAGAAATACATGTTGTGACTTAACATTTTTCTGCCATCTAAGTGTTCCGAAGAAGCCTTATGATATCACATTCCATACCCAGTAGTGAACTCAACCGTCACACGCATCCACCCATACTAAGACTCTCCCCACCCACCCACCCTTTTCCCTGTTCTTGTATTCCCCTTAATTTAGTAGACCAGTGTGGATTTTGTACTTTGATGACCATGGTGTAAAATTATAACATATTTACCCACTTTAGTGTAGTTTTAGTGATATCAATAAATGGTGTGAAATTATAACCCATTTACCACTTTAGTGTAGTTTTAGTGATGTCAATACGTTGTTGCCATTACTAAACCAAATCTTCCAAACCAACTACTTGTACGAGGGAATTTACCAGTTTGTGTTTGAATGCTGCACTAGTTTGTTTAGGCTTGATGACAGTGATGAGTGCTGGTTGTTATTTAAGTTTAGAATTATAATATGGTATTGAGTGTTTCTACTTTTTAATATTCCAGGATGTAAAGAAGTAACGATCTTATGCACCAACTTCTTTTTAGTATTCATTATGTAACCAAACCTTCTATTTTGTCACTCTCCTTTTGTTCTACTTGTATACATATCTAGAGTTGTGTATCATATCATTTTCTGTACAGGTATGTCTGGAAGGGCAAATATCGCGGAAATCTGCACTGAAAAGTTTAAGTCAGGGGCAGTCACCTTTTGGTGATCAGATTCCTTGGAAGTTCTGTGAACAATTCCAAGACACTGTATTCCCCGGTCTTTCAGGTGTTCGAATCGTGCGCATTGCTGTCCACCCCAATGCCTTGGGGGTAAATTTCTTGAATCTTCTCAGTCTATTACATATTTAGGAAGTTTTGTTTCTGTACGTTCTTTCTTTGATGTTTTGCAGCTTGGCTATGGCTCAGCCGCAGTGGAGCTCCTAGCAAGGTGTGTTCCTTTGTTGGTTTCATCGTACTTCTCCATTTTCATGCTTTCAGTAATGTGACCGCTTGCTTTTTAAGGAAGTAAATGGAACATCAATTCATATACTATTCATATATTTTGGAAAAGCCTTTATTGACATAGCTATAGAACTTAATAAAAGATCGCTAGTAATGGTAAATTGTCGATTGGCTATTTCTCTTTATATTTTTGTACTAACAGACCAGAACATTAATGAGTTACCTTGAGTCTCCTTTTCTGTTTGTACCAGACCTGATGGTGCTTTATGCTCTTGCATAAACACACACTCCAAAATTGGTGTTCCGGAAAGACATGATATAGAGACTCTAAACTTACATTAGACCATGCAAACATTGATGTGTTGTTGTACTGTCTTTGCAGCATAGAGGCTGTCTCTTTTGATTATTTGTTGTTTACTGATATTGCTACACAACTCTTTTTATTCCAAACCTAGTGCGACTGATGTTTGGTAGGCATCATGGAAGGACTTATCGGGCTTTGGTGGGGTGATGTTGGATAAAAGTTGAAGACTACGAGTTTAGCTATTATAAAAAAGCAAACTAAGAGGGAGCGTTGCGACACATTGGCCTACATTTGATACTTCACTTTTCATAACAGCTTCAAGATGAATCTTCCAAGACTATCTCGTGTTTCCTAATAATTATTGCTATATTCTTTTTCTTACTGAGCAATCTGGGCATGAATACTGGTTTATTTTAGGGCCCTAAGGCTTCCTTCATTTAATACAAGTCTATGTGAAGCATTCTTGAGAAATGTAGGGCAAAAAATAACTAGATAGCTTGTAAAAGTCGACCATAGGTGGATGCGGCATGTGCAGTATGGTTTTGATTAGTGAACTAATATATAATACAACAAGAGTAATCAGAATGCCTGATCCTAAATTTTTGATACAATGACATACTACACCTGGAACACCTTATTGTCGTCTATGCCATTTGTGAATAAAGTTCTATACCATTTATTACTTGCTATGAAGCAGAACTATGGACATGGGTACAATACGATACAACAATTATCAACTAGGTCATCATACAACAAGGGCCTGAGTAGGCATGTGTGGTTACCTTTATTTCACATTCATTTTATAAATTACTTAAAGGAAAATGTTTCGAAGAAATCCAACAACTAATAATCCTGTTATAAAGAAAAAAGTCGCTATCATCCCTTTTTCCGGCGAATCACGCAATCCTAGGATTTCGTAAACTAATAAGTTCATCAAATGAATTGTAATCACAATTGAAATATCGTAAAAGAGAGATGAGTTAATATATGTTCTAAAGTCACAAATATCATAAACATAAATGGGGTTCCCATTACAGAACTGAAATCAGGAATTTGCATGCTAATAAGTTCCTGACCTATATACAATATCATTTTTTTGTTGATTGATGAAATGGAAAGCAAAATTTTGATAAAGTCACAAACCGACAATCGTTATCAATTATAGCCCTGTTAATCAGGCGTCATTGCGTCTTGTCTGTTATATGACAGACATCAAATTACAAGTATTGGGTGCAATGATATTTTTGGTTACAAATTTCTAACCAATGGATTGACTTATCATTTTTCTATTTTTTTGATCAACTGTTCAGAGATCTACTTGATGCATGGGTATAATATGCAAACTACATGATTTATTATTATTATTTTTGGCTACATATGTTCTTGAATGTCTGACTATAGTGAACGATGTGGATCATCTATTGGATGGCTCACCACGTGAGTATAAACCATGATCATATCTAGGTTAGTTTGGGGGTCTCCTCCTTCCTATCCCCCTTTCACATACACAGACACTGCAACGGCTTCTGATCAGAAGGCATTTGACATCCTTAATTAAGGAAGAAGAGGAACAACAGAAAAGTCAGGATCATTGTTATCTTGAACCCTGAAATGTATGTGGAACAAAAAACTAGAACGTGGAAAGCCACTTAATATGGAATGTTGTATGATAGGGATATGCTTCTTGGAACACAACAGAATAGAAGACGTGGTTCCGGAACGTGACATGCTTACCAATCATGTCTTTATTTGTGAGTTTGTTTCCATATGCACATTAAAATTTTGGAAACTGCAACTTATTTATGTGATGTAAACATCATTCAGTTCAAGTGATATCCATAAACTTTAGGATTTAGAATTAGGACTTAAGATTTCTTCTTTTCTTGTTATGGAAGGCTTGGATCATTAGATTTACCATCCTAGTATGTAAGGGTTCCACCTTTAGGAATGGAAGTTCCAAAATTGGAAATGATACCGATGTTGAGTTTTTCTGGTAATTTTATGCAGGAGAAAAGACTCCTACATGGCATTTCCTATTATCAATGTTGACTTTACCTCAAAGAAACCTATCTCCATTGACCTTGGCATTTCCTATATCAATGTTTTAGAAAAGACTCCTACATGGGTACATCATAGTCGCCTGGGTGAACTAATTTGACTAGTTTGTGATACGGCCTTAATGGGAAGTCCTTCCAATTAAATGGCTATCCCCAAGTAGGTTAAAGCTTACCCTTACATTAAAGGTTTGTTGGTTTACAGTCATGTCTATTGACATAACATGATATAATAAGGCTCTCTAAGCATCCCCTATTTTGAAAGTTTCTGCATGGTTCTTATTTCATGCTGTTATTATTGCAGTTTCATCTGTACACTGCATTTGAATGATTTCTATTACACTAGTTTAAACCGTGCTCCACGAGCATGCCACTGTTGGAAGCTTCTGCATCATCTGAGAACAACCATGGTGTAGACACCTACAAAAGATATTGTTTGTGCATAGTTAATAATTGTCTGCATATTTTAAATTGTTGATTCCTGTGCAAGATTGTTGCTGTTTTTCCTTGGTTGAATGTGGCACGGGTTCAACATATTCCATCAGATTTTTCTTCTGAGGGGCCAGATATTTTTCAGGTACTATGAGGGACAAATGTCAAATTTCACTGAAGAAGATGCTGAGGAGAATCAGGAGATTGAGGAGACTGAAGTTAAAGTTACAGAAGCCGCAGAGAAGGTATAGACATTACCGATATCTGGCTGTTGCTAGTGATTCTATGACAGAACACGTTCATGATATCTTAACACGTGTTTTTCATCTTTACAAAAAAACTCATGTTGTCAAAAATTCTTTCACCTGGATATCTAGTCCTTCAACTACCAGTGTGTGCATTACATTCCAATTCTTCCAATATTAAGATTGTTCTTGGACTTTCCTATATGATATAATTGTTTTTATTGCATTATTTTATATGTAAGTCACAAATATGTACACTTAGATTTTCTTAAACGAGTTGTTTGGTTGCAGCAGGTCGGAAGGAAAAATCCATTATGCTGTTTAGAATTTCTACTTCATATAGAAATTTCAAATTGTACGACTTTGGGAAGCCTACGGATTCTCTTAAACTCTATTTGCCACATAATATTATACATTTGCTAATTTTGTTTCAATAGGGTATTGAAAAACACAGTATATATCCAAAGCAGATGATGCTTTTTTTTTTTTTTGAAAACTCTATTTGGCACATAATATTATACATTTGCTAATTTTTGTTTCAATAGGGTATTGAAAAACACAATATTTGTCCAAAAGAAGAAGATGCTATTTTTGGGCCTGTGTCAAATAGAACATTAGTATATTCTTATGGCATATGACACTTTCACATCTCAGATTTGCTCATCTTGTTAAACATGTCCTTGAGGTTTGAAAACATGCCAGTTTCTTGCCTTGTGTGGCTATGACTGAATTGAACATTCCTTCTCATTTACAGTTTCATTATCTTGTTGTAACATCTGAAGTCTTTTTACCATGTTGAGTGTAGCTTGCGAAACATATGCTTGGATATTAAGCATATCTCAGCATTCATGTACCATGCTCATTCTTGTCATAATCATCATCCAAAATCCTTTCCCATTAAAATGGAGTTGGCCTACGGAGAACACCTCAAATTTGGAAAATTCACAAAAGAAATAGTCCAACTTTTGAAGCACTTGTCAACCTGATTGAAGCTACAGAGTCGATAATCATTTTGTTAAATTTAAAGGGCCATCTGGACGATCTTTATTTATTATGCTACAGCGTCGGTAACAATCATTTTGTCATGACCTGTTTTTCGATTAATGAAAGATGTCAATTTATTAAATTTAATTCTATGGCACTGAGTTTGCAGGTTTCTTTATTAGAAGAAAATATAACTCCCAAGGCAAATCTTCCTCCTCTTCTCGTTCATCTTCATGAGCGGCGTCCTGAAAAACTTCATTATCTTGGTGTCTCCTTTGGACTGACCCGTGATCTTTTTCGCTTTTGGAGGAAGCATAATTTTGTTCCGTTCTACATTGGCCAAATTCCTGTTAGTATATTACCAAACTTAATGAATTTCTGTTTTAACCTTTTATATAAAGTGTCTCAAGAAATTTCTTTTCTGACATTTTCTTTTTTGATGAAAAGAATAATGTCACTGGTGAACATTCTTGCATGGTCTTGAGGGCATTGAACAATGATGAGATTGAAGCTGATGGATCTGCTCAATATGGCTTTCTTGTTCCATTTTATCAAGGTTTGTTACTGACTTGGTGCATCCAGAAACTTGGGTTGCCTTTAACATTGATGAGGTTTTAAGAGAATATTTATGGACCTATCCAGATTTCAGGAAAAGATTTAGGCGACTTTTGGGTACCTCTTTCCAAACACTTGATTACAAGCTTGCAATGAGGTTAGTGTATGAAATTTATACATTTCCTGCAAACAACTTGCAACTCATGCTAATTTTCTATTGATTGGATTTGATAGCATTTTGGCCTCCAAGATAAATTTTAGTGAGGATGATCCCAAGGAAGAAAATCTGAAGTCATTGTTGGACCTATTGTCGCCATACGATATGAAGCGGTTAGAGGCATATACCAACAGTTCTGTTGATCTTCCTATGGTAAGACGAGATGGGACATCTTGCTTTGGGTTTTTCTGTTTACATTTCCATCAATATAACCTAACTATAAATGTAACTTTCATGATTGGCAACTTAATCATTTTCTCAATGGATCATGGTCAATTTATTAATGGACGGGTGTACTGCATTTTATAGGTTCTAGATCTTGTACCTACCCTTGCACATCATTATTTCCAAGAGAAGCTTCCGGTCACATTATCTCCGGTCCAAGCTTCAATCTTATTCTGCATGGGCCTGCAGAACCGAGATATTACATATATCAAGGTAAGCTTATTGGTCATTCTTTTTCAGTAAATAAATAACGGAAAGTGACATATGAGGCCTACTTTTTGGGTCAACATCCATAAAGGAACCCAACAATACTATATTCTAAAATTGGCCATTTACTTTTAGTTTGTACCAAAAAAGACCAAGTTAAATTTGTTGAACTATAATTGAGTTTAAATATGAAAATACCAAAACTACTATTTTTTTTTTCCTCGAATTTTGTCTTGGTCGGCAGCTTGGTCAAAAACTAGCAAGCACCATGGATCTTGGGCCAATAGTTGGCCGGCCATGGTCGACCTCTGTGGTCACTCGCCAGCTTTGGCCGAGCATTGTAGTTGAGCGGCACTCGCCATCTTTGGCCGAGCACCGTAGTCGAGCGCCAGACATGGCTGACCACTTGCTAGCCCCTTCCAACATGCTATCATTATAGGGGTCAAATTGTAATTGCCTCTTTAATTTTTTAGAGTTTTAACAAATTTAACTAGGCCTTCTTTGGTGCAAACTAAAAACAAAAGGCTAATTTTAGAATAAAAGTGTTGTCGGGGACCTTTATGGATTTTGCTACAAAAAGTAGGTCTCAAATGTCATTTTCTGAATAAATAAAGTTAATGTCATGGTAAATTTTAGTGAGAATTACTACAGCAATAAGGATATTGGTATGGAAGTGTGCATTGTCATGATACTGACTGTAGACCACATTGTTTGCTTTTCAACTTCTCAGAAAGAAACGAAGTTAGAGAGGGAGCAGATAATGTCATCATTCAGGAAAGTCATGAAAAAGCTCTACAATTATCTGTACAGTGTAGCAGCCAAGGAGATCGACACCACAATGCCTCGGCTCAACAAGGAAGTAAGTAGAGATCCATTTTTCATTCTAAAACTCCGCATTAGCCTTTAAGTTGCTTTCTTAATCATATTGAGCTCGATCACAAGATGCAGTTAGGTCAGCCAATTTGTCGTATCATGAATAATATAACATAATTCTCTATATCTTGTTTGCTGTCCAAATGTCTAGAATAAACATGGCTGTTTTTAGTCCTTGTTGTCTGCTAAATTTGATCTAACAAAGTAAGAGCAGTGTCCATGCAATGTGATGATAGTTCCAAAAGGTTAATATCAGGGCCGGCCCTGAGCTGTTGGGGGTCCGAGGCGAAACTTCCAAAATGGGCCCTCATACATAATGTAAAAAAAATATAGATAAAACAAAATTTTGTTGTAGGCAAGATTTAAACCAAGGACCTCTTAATTATAAGTCTAGCATTATAACCACTACACCACAATACTTTTTGTTAAAAAAAAGGCACATGTTACATACTAGTTCTATTATAAACAGACCCATGTTGATGCCCCCTTTCGTCAGGGGGTCCTGGGCCGTCGCCCGGCCTGCCCTGGGCCAGGGCCGCCCCTGGTTAATAGAAGACGTTAGCAAAGTATAGCAGTCTCGAATTTTTGTTCTTTTCTGAAGTATTTATAATGAAGATACGGGAATCCATATGGGATAAAACTATGACAGGAAAAATCAGTTGAGCTACATGCAACCATTGTCCATCATACAGTTTCTTCAGTGTTCTTGGTAACCGCTCGATTCTATGAGTCCACCTAAGGTGTACATTCTATCTTCAGCACATGCATTATCGTTAAAATACACACGTGGTTTCCTCGTGTTCAACTACATGGCCTATAATGTATCATTTGTATCTAAATATTGAGAAAAGAGGAGTTAAGCTGCCAGAATAATATTGAGGAAAGTAGCTTGCTTATGAGATTTCTCAAACGTTTGTCCTTCCAAACATAAATTAGAATTGGATA
This sequence comes from Iris pallida, assembly GCA_029216955.1. NCBI lineage: Eukaryota > Viridiplantae > Streptophyta > Magnoliopsida > Asparagales > Iridaceae > Iris > Iris pallida. Next base: position 2,491,453 of record JANAVB010042217.1, on the reverse strand, counting down.
TTGATCCATGTCTGATCGTTCCTTTGAGATTTGCGATTTAAAAATGCAATTGTTTTGCATGCCTACCGTAGTGAAAACAAATATCATGTATGCTCTTCACTGCATACACAATCACTTTTGGAACTTGTCGTAACATTGCTTATCATCTGCCAGGTTACATTGGCTCCACATAATATATCAGTTGACGATGACCTCAATGAGGCTGCTAGAGAAGTCATGGTGAGCACATATATATTTGCCAGACTGATTTCTACTCTCCTTTTCCCCCCACCCCACCCCACCCCCACCCCTTGCGTTTTTGCTAATTTTTCGTCTTTTTTTTATGATAGGAAAAACAGAAAAGCGAGAACGAAGTCACATTGAACCCAGAATACCTTCAGCAATATGCAATTGTTGATAGAGAAGGCGCCTTTGAGAAGGCTCTACAGAACGGAGCAAAGGTGTCGGCAGGTGGCCTTCTCAGTGTAAAATCGAGTCGTTCCAAGCAAGAGAAGCGCGGCAAGGATAAAGAAGCAAGTAAGAGCAAGAGGAAGGGAAAAAATGACGGCGAAAAATCTCGATCAAATAAAAAGAGGAAATCTTAAAGGCGCCTATGGCGTAAAAAAATGTGAAAGAAATCACCAAATTTTGTAGCCATTGTGTCTACACAACAAATTTTGCATTCTAATTATCTTGTATTTTTCTTATGTAACCCTAATGCATTTTAAGTTGAAGCTCACATTTGTACATTTTGGTGAGCAGATGTGTCGTGTGATCCTATGTGGTTTTGTTTTCTTATGTAAAATAGTACGGATACAATTGGATCTTTGTATCCAACTGCAATGAATTAATGGAATACGCTTGAGCTTTGTGAAATAAGTTCAGGTGCTTTAAAAAACTTGTATTGGCCGTTGTCAAATTGATGAAAATTTTGAAATTTGAGGAAGTATTAATCAGTTCATCATTGATTTATGAAAATGTGTAAATAAGAGCCTGCTTGTTTGAGGAGGGTTACTTTATAGATACTTCTACATGGTTTTTTCTAAGGGCACCACCTTTTTTGCTAGGGGCTAGCCCAAAATTTTTCAAATTTATTACAAGTTTGCCATCCAAAAATTTTGCTAGGGGCTAGTCCAAGCACACCTATAAATACCAGTTTTCATTTTCTCTCTCCTTCTCTTTTCTTTTCTCCCTCAACTATTTTCTTCCCTCCTCTTCTCTTAGGTCAAAGAATTAAAACCCTAATTCTTATCTTTTCTCCCTACATTTTTGGCAAATTGTTCTCTCCCTCAACTCTAGGTCATTGACTTCTCCAAATTTTTGGTAAGTCATCGAACTATAATATGTTTCATGTTTTAAACAAGAATTTCACATATTAAAGTTGAATTATGTGTTAAATATAGAAAAATATTGAACATGGATCAACCGGAATCATCAAACGTTCCCGTCACGTCCGAAGAACACGTCCCCGCCACGTCCGAAGACAACTTTGATGCATCGGAAGCTCTCTTGGTAACTTACATTTGAACTTGAGCTCGGACTTAAAATCGTGCTGTGACACAGAGGACTGCCAACACTCTGGCATAGACTAGGACTGCCAGAGTGTTGGCAGTCCTTCACAGAAGAAGGACTGCCAGGACCCTGACAGTCCTACATATTTGTAGGACTGCCAGGGTCCTGGCAGTCCTTCTTCTGTGAAGGACTGCCAACACTCTGGCAGTCCTAGTCTATGATACTAGAATGCAGAGTTTTATTGCAGTCCTTCACAGAAGACGATCTTGCTATTAACACAATTTGCTATTTATGGACACCAATCTTATGCACGGGCCTAATCTATGAAACCTATTTACTTTAGGATTTTGTCTAATTGTACTAACCAAAGAACATTTATTGTAGGACTTGAGATCTTCCGATTTTGTGGTACCGGCTCCAATTGCAGTCAATGTAGCCAATTTATTTTGGACCGATCTATGTTTTGAATCAAGCGAGGGTGCGGTACATTGGTGTCGAGAAGTCGGACGGGAAAACAACATTGTTCTAGTGACATCCAGATCGGCCCGAAATCGACCGGGACGACAAACTGTGGTGGTGGTCTGTGAAAGAGGTGGTGTGTTCAGGACGCACAAAAAAAACACAGTAGAAGTTATCCAAAGTAAAGTTCCAAGAAGAAATGTTGGAACGAGGAAATGTGGTTGTCCATTCACGATACATATCAGAAACGAAGAAGAGGAGAAATGGACAGTAGAAGTGAAGAATGGAACCCACAACCATGAGATTGCCGAGACACTATTGGGTCATCCGTATGTCGGACGGTTGAACAATACGGAGAAGAAGATAGTCGAAGACTTGTCCACCTCCGGAGTTGCACCGAGACAAATATATTCCGTCATACGACATGAAGATGAGAAGAACATATCTACAATGAAGTCAATATACAACGCCCTAGCTTCTTCAAACGCTGTCCGGACGAAATCAAGAATGACGATGCAAGAAGTGCTCAAGTTGCTTGCCGATAATCATTATGTTGAGTTCCATAGAAGACATCCCCAGAGTAATGAAGTATTATCACTCTTTTGGGCTCATCCTGATTGCACAAATTTGGCCAGGTCCTTTGCCGACGTGTTAGTCCTTGATTGCACGTACAAGACAAATAAGTTCAAGATGCCTCTCTTTTATGTTGTCGGGTTAACCTCTACTTGGAAAACATTTCCAGTGGCTTTTTGCTTCATGAAGAGTGAGAAGCTTGAAGACTACACATGGGCGTTGGAGAAACTGAAAACACTTTACACTGGTCATACAGAGCCGTCAGTATTTGTTACCGACAGAGAGTACGCCCTCATTAATGCTATTCGCATTGTTTTTCCTCAAGCGGATACATTGCTATGCACTTGGCATGTCAATCGTAATATTCAAGCCCAATGTAAGTTGAAGTTTCGGAAAGAGGATGGTAAAATCGACATGCAGATTTTTGACGAATTCTACAATGATTGGAATTGTGTGTGGCGAGCATCTACGATTGCCAGTTACGACGCCGTATGGTACTTGTTCAAGCAAAAGTGGGAGGCGAGGGAGCCGGCATACATTTCTTACATCAAAGATACATGGCTTGAACCTCACAAAGAACAATTCGTCTTAGCATGGTCGAATGTGGTGAAGCATTACGACACGACAACTACCAACCGTGTCGAAGGAGCACACTCTTTATTGAAGAGGCACCTAAAATCATCTCTCGGCAACTTCGTCTCTGTTTGGCAAGCTATACATTTATCAGTAGACCGGACGGTGAATGAAATTAAGGCATCATTTGAGATGAGTTTGAATATAGTCAAGCATGAGCATAGAAATGAAGTACTCTTAGATGCTTTAATGCACGTGGTATCTCACAAGGCGTTGGCCTTAATAGCTGATGAGATTGAAAGATCAAAGTTTGTCGGACTTGATCCCGAGGTTTGCGGGTGTGTACATCGACATACACTGGGCCTCCCTTGTGCACATCAGATTAATGAATATCGCCGTGAATCCATTCCTATTCCAGTTGAAGCAGTCGATCAACGTTGGAGGCAGTTGTCTATGATGCCTGTGGTGAAGACGGACGATGATTTCTTCTCTTTGCCACAACTGAAACTTCTCTACGCAAGGTGGTTAGCCTCAGTAGCAGCGGAGCGGCAGTCCATTGAGCTTAAAATGCAAGAAATTGCATGTCCGATCACTACTACAATGCATGAGCCGACCGTTGTTTCCAATCCTAAAGGTAGGCCTCACACAAGATTGACTAGTTCACAGAAGAGAAGGCTGGAGTCAACTAGGAGAGATCCATCGCACTTTGAGCATGTTGAACGAAGCTTACAGCAACCTTCGCCTGCACGGAAGGGCAAGCTTGTCGTTCGCCGAAAAAAGGAGAAAATGGATCTCCCAAGAAAAGATACAGTTGCAAGCCAAACAACGAGTTTGTATCTTGACAAATTTCAACCTGCGCTTCGAAGTTACATTTGGTCTATTGTCGATGTCCCCGGTGATGGCCATTGCGGATTTCATGCCCTTGCAATGCATCTTGGTTATGATGACAAAGACGGATGGAGACGGGTGAGGCAGGAGCTGTACGAGGAGTTAGAGACTCGTCTTCCATTCTACTCCCGCATCCTAAGCGAAGAAACGGTTGCAAGTTTGTTGTTAAGTATCCCTTGCACCGACAGTGTTACCGGGACAGACCACTACATGTCAGTCCCGTCTGTCGGCTATTTATTTGCTAATAGGTACATGATACCTGTTGTACTTATCTCGCCGGATATTAACAATACATTCTTTCAGATGTGCGCTCCTCCGACGGACCACGGAGTGTCTAACCTATGTACTATAGGTCTGATCGGGGATCACTTCGTTGTACTAAAGATGATCGCTCATTCTCCGATTCCTCCACCTTCAACAGTTTGGTACAAAAGAGCACCGGTCGAAGCCATCGCTTGGACCACACCTTTCGTTGAGCAGATCAACCATTGTAAGAGGTTGTTAAAGATTGAGGAGCCAAGAGACTTACCTGCTGACCACTACGACGTCGAAATCGACTAAGTATAGATATATTTACAGTCTAACATTTTGTATATGGAGGACCACTTTTGTATACAGTGAAATATGAAGTCCAGTAATATATATAGAGTAAATTTTGAGTTATATGTGCTTGATTTTGCGTACCTGTGTTATATGTGCCTACCTGTGTACTATATGTGCATGCCTGTGTTATATGTGTTTACCTGTGTCTACCTGTGTTATATGTGCCGGACCAACCTGTGTTATATGTGCCTACCCAACCCGTGTCTTATCAGTATCAGGACTGCCCAACCCATGGCAGTCCTACACTGAAGTAGGACTGCAAGGGTCCTGGCAGTCCTAACCAAAACTTGCTGTTACAGCAAGTTTTGGATAGGAGACTGCCAGCATCCTGGCAGTCCTACTTCAGTGTAGGACTGCCATGAGTGTGACAGTCCTGATTATGAGTCTCTGTGATGAATTTATGTGTGAATGAAATTCACACAGAAACTCATAGCTAGGACTGCCCAACCCATGGCAGTCCTACAGTGAAGTAGGACTGCAAGGGTCCTGGCAGTCCTAACCAAAACTTGCTGTTACAGCAAGTTTTGGATAGGACTGCCAGCATCCTGGCAGTCCTACTTCAGTGTAGGACTGCCATGAGTGTGTGTAATGCCTGTGGTTCGTATTACGTATCTTGGTATACGTGTACGTATTCTTGACTCGTATTGCGTATTTTTCTGCATGGTTATTTTGGCATGTCATTGGATATGGCATAGCTTGGTTCGGCTTAGCTTGGTTTGGTTTGCTTTTGGGTTCATCATGAACCAAAAGAAAACCCCTACCTACCACCACCACTACCCTTTATTAACCCCTCCTCTTTCTCTCTCTTCATTATTTTTCTTCTTCTCCACATTTACTTCTACACCTACCAGGAAGGAGAGAGAGAGAGAGAGCTTAGGCAAGTGCAAACTTGCTTCATGATGGATCTCAAGTTTTATTGTTCCATTCTCTTCCTTACTTGATTCTAAGCCTCTTTAGAACTTGACATTTTTGGATTTGATGGAGGGATTCTTGTAGATCTAAGTTTATAAACTTTTCGGTTTTCTTGGTTTTGATCTTTAACACTTGGTTATTTTCGAAAACTAGTGTTTCTATGTTGTAGAGAATTCAATTTCATGCAGTTTTGGCTTTTGTTTCACTTGATTTCGGCTTCGGATGAGGAAGTTATGGCCAAAACAATTTCTGGTCATTTCTAGGTTCATCTGCAGCATAATCAGCATGTCGCAGAAGGCGCATGTCGCAGAAGGCGCATGTTGCAATGAAGCGCATGTCGCGGTAGCCGCATATCATGTCGCAGAAGGCGCATGTCGCAGAAGGCGCATGTTGCAATGAAGCGTATGTCGCGGTAGCCGCATATCATGTCGCAGAAGGCGCATGTCGCAGAAGGCGCATGTTGCAATGAAGCGCATGTCGCAGTAGCCGCATATCATGTCGCAGAAGGCGCATGTCGCAGAAGGCGCATGTTGCAATGAAGCGCATGTCGCGGTAGCCGCATATCATGTCGCAGAAGGCGCATGTTGCAATGAAGCACATGTCGCGTAGCCGCATACCATGTCGCAGAAGGCGCATGTCGCAGAAGGCGCATGTTGCAATGAAGCACATGTCGCGTAGCCGCATACCATGTCGCAGAAGGCGCATGTCGCAATAGGCGCATGTTGCAATGGGGCGCATGTCGCGGTAGGCGCATATCATGTCGCAGTTGAGCCACATGAGGCGCATGTCGCGATAGGCGCATATCATGTCGCGCATGAGCCGCATTAAGGCGCATGTCGCAGTAGGCGCATATGGTGTCGCAGTTGCATGCATGTCGCAGAATAGGCCGCATAATGCATATTTTGACTATTACTAACTGTTATATGTCCTAATTGACTGAATTATTGCTCGAATTTCTCCCAACTCCCAACATGAAAGTTGTAGATCTTTTCCTTGGCTTCAAGATTATGTTATTAGTTATTTTATGCAAGTTTCTTTCATTCATGATTTTGTAAGAATAGAACACGATAGTGGCCCGCTGTGGCGCACTCTTGACAAGTAAACTGACATGATATATCTCGGCATGCTGTTACGACAGCTAGCCTGACATGACAAGTATGAAAGACTTGGACACCGTGGGCGATTGTGTTTGTACAAATAAACTAGTACTGTCTTGCATCATGTCTAGGATGGGGATCCCTGAGTACCACGGTCAGGGGTACCTACTGAAATTGACTAAGGCTAATTAACTAGAATGATTCAGTAGTCATGAAGAGATTCCCAGATACAGGCAATCCCGTTATCTGGGCGCATTCAGCGGACTTGTAGCCTACCGACGAGTAGGGCACATTTCCAGCACACAGTCATGTGGTGCACCCTTCATAAACGGACATTCGACCCGGATAACCGGATGGTCTGTAGGGCTTGTGGCTGTCGGGATAATCTCATTGCATCTTGCTAGTAACTAGGCCTGTGATAACCCTAGTTAGTTAAAAGTATCAAGCCGTACTCTTGATTGGCCGTGATTGATTGGATGAAGTTTATTCCAGCTTAGTCTTATCCTGATCCTGTACAAGATTGTATCAGGACATGATTTCTTGTATCGATAAATGATGGGATACCAAGTTCTGTTCAGATGAAGGGTTACAATCCCGGTCCTTGTTTGGTTTAAGGGTTGTAACTTGGCTATCTGAATAGTTCCATGGTTATCTCATCATATATCGTCCTGCTTATTGTGCCCGCCTTAACAATAAAGATCAGGGGTCCAGTTCTGTTCAGGCGAAGGGTTACAACCCCGGTCCTTGTTTGGTTTAAGGGTTGTAACCTGGCTCCCCGGGCAGTTCTGTGTCATCTCTTCGTTTATTGTCTTATTGTAACCCCCTGTCATGCTCGTCATGTTTTACCTTTACTTCAATACCATGATTATTTATACTGGCCTTAACAATAAAGATCAGGAGTCCAGTTCTGTTCAGGCGAAGGGTTACAACCCCGGTCCTTGTTTGGTTTAAGGGTTGTAACCTGGCTTCCGGAGCAGTTCTGTGTCCTCTCTTCGTTTATTGTCTTGTTACCTTATCAATAGTAATTGAGGCGGGTTTCTATTCAGGCGAAGGATTGCAACCCCGGTCCTTGTTTGGTTTAAGGGTTGCGGTCTGGCTACTTGAATGGTTTCTCCGTGCTCAATATATTATTGTTATCTCAGTTATTATCAGTATCTTTTAATTACCTTACTATTTATTTGTGATATGCTGGTTTTAGTTCCTAAGCGAAGCCTCCTTTGTGGCACTTGCTCTTTCTGGGGTCTGACCCAGCTGGTTTTGTGTGGCCAGATATCGGAGCAGCACCAGAGGATCCATCTGTCTTCCAGCTCGATGGTGACCACCAGGCGTAACCAGGGCAACGAGTGGGTTTCTTTTGTCCTCCCACTCTATTTGTAAAATTATTCTTTTGAGGCATTTAGCCGGCGAGCACGTGTTAGCTCGTATTGCACCTTTATTTACTGTCTGCCTACAGGCTGTAACATGATTGACAAATCCTAGGGTTGATCATGTATTGACTAAAACTCTTGCTAGTCCTGGCATTTTGTACGACTAGCTTCATGATCATCCAATATGTAATGTATGAGACGCCTTACTATTGTATATTGATGCTCTAATATCTTGTGACTGCTACTACTTGCTTGTGATTGAGACAATAGGTTTGATCTTGACCATAGGAGACTGATGGATTGTAGTTAAACCCTCATATATCTAGACAGCCGTGACCGTATAGTGACGTGGATTCCATTTCATTATACGTAGCTGGCTATGTCTGCCCCCGCTCTCCAGTATTCTGGTTCTGGGGCGTGACATGGTTTAAGTGGTGGCCCATGCAGGTCTTGTAATTCAAGATATGTGAGGGTTTACCGAATAGATGTCTCAATCAGTACTCGCCCTTGATCTCTACTCGTATCCTCTTGATCCCTGAAAATCTTGACCTGATCACATGCTTGTATCGTTGATCGGTCCTGGTCCTTCCTTATTGTTCCCTATGTCGTCTTCTTCAGCGGCATTGTTCCTGGACCTACCGATCAGCAAGGCGGAGCACCTCCCGCGGACCAGCAACAACCTGGAGATCAAGCCCAGCATTCAGGAGTAGCCTCCAGAGTCATGCCTACTGAAGGAGAACCCCCAATTCAGCCCGTCCAGCCTGCAGAGCCTGATGATGGCACTTTGGCGGGTCTCATCAGGTCCCTATTAGCTTCCCAGGATCGTCGCGGAGATGCCTTACACCAGGCGGTAGCAGACGCTTTGACCAGAGGAGGTCATCAGGGTAATAGCGCGGCCAACAGCTTCAAGCGCTTGAACCCTCCCTTCTTCGACGACAGTGAAGATGCGATCGCTGCAGATGCATGGCTTCAGGACACAGAGGTGATTCTAGAAGCAGCCAAGACTCCAGAGAATGAGAAGGTAGCCGTGGTGCGCCTGCAGCTATTGGATCTTGCTCGCAGCTGGTGGACAGCGCAGGCCGATGGATTAATGGCCCCTATTTTATGGGCAGTATTCAGGGAGAGATTCCAGACCAAGTATTTTGATGCTGTAGCTCGGTATGATCTACAGACGAGGTTCACCAATCTGAAGCAGATGGGCAGGACGGTCGATGGATATGCGGCCGAGTTCTCCAGGCTTAGTCGGTTTGCTCCCACCTTGGTGGCGACCGAGTTCGATAGAGCCCAGCGGTTCCAGCAGGGGCTCCACCTAGAGATTTTATTGGCGGTGGAGCAGTTTGAGCACCAGACTTTTGATGCAGTGTTGAGAGCAGCCCGGAGGCATGAGTATACCTCCCAGAGGATCGTGGATAGGACCGGAGGTCGGAAGCGATCTCACGGTCAGATGAATCAGTCATCAGCACCAGCCCCGGCAGCTAGGGCTTTGACCATTGGAGCTCCGAGGCGGGCGGCCTCAGTGACGTCGGTTCAGCATTCCACCCCGACGCACCTTCAGCAGCAGAAACAGTCTTCCGCAGTGGGATGTTCACACTGCGGGAAGCCAGGGCATGTGGTATCAGAATGTCGCAGAGCACAGGGTTTGTGCTTGGTTTGTGGTGCCCCGGACCACAGGGTTGGGAATTGCCCGAACAGAGGGAGTTCATCCGCCTTCTCTAGTCCTTCAGTTAGAGGACCAGTACCAGTCCAGCAGCAGCAGCTGCAGTACCCGTTCTCGAGGCCATTGTCGACGCAGGCCCAGGCATTCCAGCAGCAGAGACCGCAGCAGTATGTCCAAGCCCAAGCCTTGATCCAGAGCAGGCAGAGGAATTTTCAGCAGAGGGGGCCCGCACCCAGAGGACATGGTCAAGTGCTGGCTTTGACGATGGGAGAAGAAGGAATAGCACCAGGTGAGGTGGTAGCAGGTACTATTCTCGTCAACACCTTTCCAGCTTCAGTATTATTTGATTCTGGTGCCTCGCATTCATTTATGTCTGCACGATTTGCGACACGGGTAGGACTGGAGCCCGAGTCATTATCAGTAAGGCTCAATATACTTACTGGTAACGGACTTGTGGGAGTAGATAGAGTATTTTCCTCGTATCGGATCGTAGTTAGCAGTAGAGAATTCCCCGCTAGATTGATAGAGTTCCCGATGGCCGATTATGATGTGGTCTTAGGGATGGATTGGTTGAGGGACCAGTATGCTAGGATAGACTGCCACATTGGCAGGGTTATTTTTAGCATTCCAGACGAGCCAGAGTTTTCTTTCTCCCGAGGCGAAGTTGAACCTTCTCCTCCAGTATTGCGGATGGCAGTAGCAGCGGTGCAGTTACCTCGGATAGTCGAAGAGTTTCCAGATGTTTTTCCCGAAGAGCTTCCAGGGATGCCGCCAGAACGGGAGATCGAGTTTACCATCGACTTGATTCCCGGAACAGCCCCAGTGTCAGAGAGAGTCTACAGGATGGCGCCGTCAGAGCTAGAGATATTGTACAAGATGATTGAAGAACTCAGAACCAAGGGATTCATTCGTGCTAGTGGATCGCCTTGGGGAGCCCCGATGCTTCTTGTGAAAAAGAAGGATGGTACGTCCAGATTGTGTGTTGATTATCGTACCTTGAACTCAGTGACAATCAAGAACAGATACCCTCTCCCGAGGATAGATGACTTGTTTGATCAACTCAGAGGGGCGTCAGTATTTTCGAAGATCGACTTACGGTCAGGATACCACCAGATCAGAGTCAGAGAGCAGGACATCCCGAAGACAGCTTTTAGATCTAGATATGGGCATTGGGAGTTCCTTGTAATGCCATTTGGAGCAACCAATGTGCCGGCTGTATTCATGGACCTCATGAATCGTATCTTTATGCCTTATTTGGATCAGTTCGTGATTGTGTTCCTAGACGACATCCTGGTCTACAGCAAGAGTGAAGCGGAGCATGAGCAGCACCTTAGAGTTGTTCTTCATATTCTCAGAGAGCACCAGTTGTATGCCAAGTTCAGTAAATACGAGTTCTGGCTCGATCGCATTTCATACTTGGGTCATATCATCACCCGAGGAGGAGTTGAAGTGGATCCCCAGAAGATCGTGGCCATTGAAACATGGCCAGTACCTAGCACAGTGGCAGAAGTCCGTAGTTTTCTTGGCTTGGCCGGCTACTACCGGCGATTTGTTTCAGACTTTGCTCGGATTTCAGCGCCATTGACCCAGTTGACCCGCAAGGATGTGCAGTTTGCTTGGACAGCAGAATGCCAGGATTCTTTTGAGAGGTTGAAGCGAGGCTTGATGATAGCTCCTATTCTCACGCTTCCAGATGGAACTGGAGGATTCTCAGTGTATTGTGATGCTTCGGACAGAGGTTTAGGATGTGTTCTGATGCAGCATGGAAAGGTACTAGCTTATGCGTCACGGCAACTTCGTGATCATGAGAGAAATTACCCAACCCATGACTTGGAGCTGGCAGCAGTAGTGTTTGCACTTAAGTTGTGGAGGCACTACCTATACGGAGATAGGGTAGAAATTTTCACCGACCACAAGAGCCTGAAGTATGTTTTCACCCAGAAGGATCTTAACATGCGTCAGAGAAGATGGCTAGAGCTGCTTGTGGATTATGATGTCAACTTGCAGTATCACCCAGGGAAGGCCAACGTTGTTGCAGATGCATTGAGCAGGAGGGCAGGAGTTTATTTCCTGACAGCACAACCAGAACTGTTAGCCGATCTTCAGAAGATGGGTATAGAAGTTGTCCTCCCTTCCAGTGTGGCATTGATGGCCAGCATGCAAGTTCAGTCCACTATAGTCGAGAGGATCCGGATGGCGCAGTCAGCAGATTCCAAGCTTCAGCGACTCAGAGCAGAGTGTGAGGCAGGACGAAGACCAGAGTTATGCATTCATGAAGACGGTACACTTCGACATGGTAAGCGTCTTTGTGTACCCAGTGGAGATATCAGACAGGAGATCATGGCAGAGGCCCACAGTTCGTAGTATTCCATTCATCCCGGTGGCACGAAGATGTACCGTGATATTCGTCAGCACTTTTGGCGGAATGGCATGAAGAGGAAGATAGCCCGGTTTGTCTCTCGATGTTTAGTTTGCCAACAAGTTAAGGCTGAACATCAGAGACCAGCTGGACTACTTCAACCGTTGTCGATTCCAGAGTGGAAATGGGAGCACATAACCATGGACTTTGTGACTGGATTGCCTAGAACCCCGGCTGGCAGAGACGCTATTTGGGTTATTATAGACAGGCTCACGAAGGTGGCTCACTTTCTCCCGTTCAGAGTTGGTCAGTCGACGGCTCAGCTAGCGGAGATGTATCTCCGACAGATTGTCAGGTTGCACGGTGTACCAGTCAGTATCACTTCCGACAGAGATTCAAGATTTACGTCGTACTTTTGGCGTAGCTTGCAAGAAAGTTTGGGAACTCACCTCCAGTTCAGTTCAGCTTATCACCCGCAGACAGATGGCCAGTCGGAGCGTACGATCCAGACTCTTAAAGATATGTTGCGGTCATGTACACTCGACTTTGGTGGTTCGTAGGAAGATCATGTGCACCTGGTGGAGTTCTCGTACAACAACAGTTTCCAGGCTAGTATCCAGATGGCACCGTTCGAGGCACTGTATGGTAGAAAGTGTCGATCCCCGCTAGCCTGGGATGATGTTGGAGAGAGGGAGATGCTTGGTCCGGAAATGATTGCTCAGACCGTTGAAGTGGTCAGAAAAGTCAGAGATCATCTTCGAGTTGCCCAAGATCGCCAGCGTCATTGGGCCGATTCTCATCGGCGCCCTCTTGAGTTTTCTGTCGGCGACCATGTATTCCTGAGGATTTCGCCTAATCGCGGCGTCATTCGTTTCGGCGTACGGGGAAAGCTTAGTCCTAGGTATATAGGGCCGTTTGATATTCTGGAGCGAGTAGGTGATGTATCCTATCGTCTCGCTCTTCCACCGTCGCTACGTGAGGTGCATGACGTATTCCATGTATCCCAACTGCGACGGTATATCCCGGACCCGAGCCACATCCTGGATCATTCGGAATTGGTTGTTGGTACCAACCTTTCGTATGAGGAGAGGCCCGTGTCTATATTGGACCGAAGAGAGAAGACACTCAAGAACAAGACTATCAAGTTAGTCCGAGTTGCTTGGGGTCATCACTCTTTGGGTGAGTCGACGTGGGAGCGTGAGGATGATATCCGATCACGATATCCCGACCTGTTTGACTCGTAAGGTATAATGTCTTCCTTATGCCTTATGCTTTCAATTCCTTGCTTGAATAAATGACTGCATGATAGACTGCTTGTTATAGCTTACGATTAGTATAGCTTGTCCTTACAATTCTAGCCTCTTGATTAAATTCCGAGGACGGAATTCTTTGAAGGTGGGTAGAGTTGTAATGCCTGTGGTTCGTATTACGTATCTTGGTATACGTGTACGTATTCTTGACTCGTATTGCGTATTTTTCTGCATGGTTATTTTGGCATGTCATTGGATATGGCATAGCTTGGTTCGGCTTAGCTTGGTTTGGTTTGCTTTTGGGTTCATCATGAACCAAAAGAAAACCCCTACCTACCACCACCACTACCCTTTATTAACCCCTCCTCTTTCTCTCTCTTCATTATTTTTCTTCTTCTCCACATTTACTTCTACACCTACCAGGAAGGAGAGAGAGAGAGAGGGAGAGAGAGCTTAGGCAAGTGCAAACTTGCTTCATGATGGATCTCAAGTTTTATTGTTCCATTCTCTTTCTTACTTGATTCTAAGCCTCTTTAGAACTTGACATTTTTGGATTTGATGGAGGGATTCTTGTAGATCTAAGTTTATAAACTTTTCGGTTTTCTTGGTTTTGATCTTTAACACTTGGTTATTTTCGAAAACTAGTGTTTCTATGTTGTAGAGAATTCAATTTCATGCAGTTTTGGCTTTTGTTTCACTTGATTTCGGCTTCGGATGAGGAAGTTATGGCCAAAACAATTTCTGGTCATTTCTAGGTTCATCTGCAGCATAATCAGCATGTCGCAGAAGGCGCATGTCGCAGAAGGCGCATGTTGCAATGAAGCGCATGTCGCGGTAGCCGCATATCATGTCGCAGAAGGCGCATGTCGCAGAAGGCGCATGTTGCAATGAAGCGCATGTCGCAGTAGCCGCATATCATGTCGCAGAAGGCGCATGTCGCAGAAGGCGCATGTTGCAATGAAGCGCATGTCGCGGTAGCCGCATATCATGTCGCAGAAGGCGCATATCGCAGAAGGCGCATGTTGCAATGAAGCACATGTCGCGTAGCCGCATACCATGTCGCAGAAGGCGCATGTCGCAGAAGGCGCATGTTGCAATGAAGCACATGTCGCGTAGCCGCATACCATGTCGCAGAAGGCGCATGTCGCAATAGGCGCATGTTGCAATGGGGCGCATGTCGCGGTAGGCGCATATCATGTCGCAGTTGAGCCACATGAGGCGCATGTCGCGATAGGCGCATATCATGTCGCGCATGAGCCGCATTAAGGCGCATGTCGCAGTAGGCGCATATGGTGTCGCAGTTGCATGCATGTCGCAGAATAGGCCGCATAATACATATTTTGACTATTACTAACTGTTATATGTCCTAATTGACTGAATTATTGCTCGAATTTCTCCCAACTCCCAACATGAAAGTTGTAGATCTTTTCCTTGGCTTCAAGATTATGTTATTAGTTATTTTATGCAAGTTTCTTTCATTCATGATATTGTAAGAATAGAACATGATAGTGGCCCGCTGTGGCGCACTCTTGACAAGTAAACTGACATGATATATCTCGGCATGCTGTTACGACAGCTAGCCTGACATGACAAGTATGAAAGACTTGGACACCGTGGGCGATTGTGTTTGTACAAATAAACTAGTACTGTCTTGCATCATGTCTAGGATGGGGATCCCTGAGTACCACGGTCAGGGGTACCTACTGAAATTGACTAAGGCTAATTAACTAGAATGATTCAGTAGTCATGAAGAGATTCCCAGCTATAGGCAATCCCGTTATCTGGACGCATTCAGCGGACTTGTAGCCTACTGACGAGTAGGGCACATTTCCAGCACACAGTCATGTGGTGCACCCTTCATAAACGGACATTCGACCCGGATAATCGGATGGTCTGCAGGGCTTGTGGCTGTCGGGATAATCTCATTGCATCTTGCTAGTAACTAGGCCTGTGATAACCCTAGTTAGTTAAAAGTATCAAGCCGTACTCTTGATTGGCCGTGATTGATTGGATGAAGTTTATTCTAGCTTAGTCTTATCCTGATCCTGTACAAGATTGTATCAGGACATGATTTCTTGTATCGATAAATGATGGGATACCAAGTTCTGTTCAGATGAAGGGTTACAATCCCGGTCCTTGTTTGGTTTAAGGGTTGTAACTTGGCTATCTGAATAGTTCCATGGTTATCTCATCATATATCGTCCTGCTTATTGTGCCCGCCTTAACAATAAAGATCAGGGGTCCAGTTCTGTTCAGGCGAAGGGTTACAACCCCGGTCCTTGTTTGGTTTAAGGGTTGTAACCTGGCTCCCCGAGCAGTTCTGTGTCCTCTCTTCGTTTATTGTCTTATTGTAACCCCCTGTCATGCTCGTCATGTTTTACCTTTACTTCAATACCATGATTATTTATACTGGCCTTAACAATAAAGATCAGGGGTCCAGTTCTGTTCAGGCGAAGGGTTACAACCCCGGTCCTTGTTTGGTTTAAGGGTTGTAACCTGGCTTCCGGAGCAGTTCTGTGTCCTCTCTTCGTTTATTGTCTTGTTACCTTATCAATAGTAATTGAGGCGGGTTTCTATTCAGGCGAAGGATTGTAACCCCGGTCCTTGTTTGGTTTAAGGGTTGCGGTCTGGCTACTTGAATGGTTTCTCCGTGCTCAATATATTATTGTTATCTCAGTTATTATCATTATCTTTTAATTACCTTACTATTTATTTGTGATATGCTGGTTTTAGTTCCTAAGCGAAGCCTCCTTTGTGGCACTTGCTCTTTCTGGGGTCTGACCCAGCTGGTTTTGTGTGGCCAGATATCGGAGCAGCACCAGAGGATCCACCTGTCTTCCAGCCCGATGGTGACCACCAGGCGTAACCAGGGCAACGAGTGGGTTTCTTTTGTCCTCCCACTCTATTTGTAAAATTATTCTTTTGAGGCATTTAGCCGGCGAGCACGTGTTAGCTCGTATTGCACCTTTATTTACTGTCTGCCTACGGGCTGTAACATGATTGACAAATCCTAGGGTTGATCATGTATTGACTAAAACTCTTGCTAGTCCTGGCATTTTGTACGACTAGCTTCATGATCATCCAATATGTAATGTATGGGACGCCTTACTATTGTATATTGATGCTCTAATATCTTGTGACTGCTACTACTTGCTTGTGATTGAGACAATAGGTTTGATCTTGACCATAGGAGACTGATGGATTGTAGTTAAACCTTCATATATCTAGACAGCCGTGACCGTATAGTGACGTGGATTCCATTTCATTATACGTAGCTGGCTATGTCTGCCCCCGCTCTCCAGTATTCTGGTTCTGGGGCGTGACAGTGTGGCAGTCCTGATTATGAGTCTCTGTGATGAATTTATGTGTGAATGAAATTCACACAGAAACTCATAGCTAGGACTGCCCAACCCATGGCAGTCCTACACTGAAGTAGGACTGCCAGGGTCCTGGCAGTCCTACTTCAGTGTAGGACTGCCATGGGTTGGGCAGTCCTAACTATGAGTCTCTGTGTGATAATTTCTTTGTGGGACTCAACACAAGGAGTTAAAATTTATCACAAATTGCCACAGAGTTAAGATTCATCACAAAAGTTGAAATTGCCACAGAGTTCAAATTGCCAAAAAGTTCAAATTGCCACAGAGTTCAAATTGCCACAAAGAGTTAAAATCATCACAAATACAATAATTCATCACAACTACTTAGTCCCAAAAATTCCACATCCAAATTAAGTTTCAAACAAGGAAAATATCCACAATAATAAGTCAAATGTACGTTACTAATCCACAGCCAACTAAAGTTTGAATCATGAAAAATATCGAAATCCATCTACATATCATGCCGGGCCTTGGAACGAGACTCCCGATTGTTCATGAAGGGGAAGTCGACCACGTCGTCGATGCGCTCAAGCTCGTTGGCGACGGCGACACACTCATCACTTTGGCAACCTCTCCGGAGTGTCTGCGCCAACTCCTTCACCCTTTGAGACTGAAAATGAAAGTATAAATGAATTAAGTCTACAAACATAAAAATCTCAGTCTTATTACAAATACGGAACTCACCATTCTCACCAACCCAGCATACAAGGCATTCTTGGAAGGAAGAGCTCCAACTGCTCCGACGGCCACGGGACCCGGGTTGGTAGGGTTCGACAACTTAGGATGTCCGACCCCCAGGAAGTACTGCATGTAGTCCTCGCTGCAGTCGGCCATCTCGGTGACCGATCGTCTCTCAGATTCCCGAAGTACATGTCGTTGCCACTCCGAGTAAAAGTCGGTCACCCAGTCGAATTTCGTCGGTTTGTAACTTAAAGGTTTGGTTCCGCGCGGAGGCTCCAACAGCCGTAATGTGCGCTTCGGCACAGTTTGCACGAAGCCGAACTGACGAAGTACTCTGTCGGGCATGTACGGCTCCGTGATTTTATAGCATGTGATCATGCCATGAAATAAAAAAACTGGTTGGACATCACGATTCAACTGACGTAAATCCCGGTACGGATTCCAAAAAATCTGTAGGAATAAAGTTAACAACAATACAAAATTAACATGAAAAGTTAGTCAAAAAATAGTACCTCTTCTGGCACCAAACTGTCTAATACTTCACGAATGGAAGCAGGGTCTGCCAATTTTTTGTTTCCAGCTGGGATGGCCTCCATCGACACACTCGGGGAAGGTGTTCACGATACGCTGGATTTTCGTCAGCCCGTCTAAGCATCGTAAAGTGCTCGTATATCCATGCCTATTCAATTTATAAATGAATAGTAAAAATTAAAACAACAAATTTAAGTATACAAGATTAAATTGTTAGAAGTTTTCTTACATGTAGCAGAGTCTGACAGCCGGCCATAGTCTTAGTTCCGACACGGGATACGATGCCGAGCTCGCGGTAAAGGTTGGCCAGGATACCGCTTCCCCAGGATATCTCCATGAAGTCATCCACTTCAGATAAGTTTAGCATGTACCAAGCATGTATCGACGTACCGGACTTGTCCGGAATGCCGACCGTTCCCAGGACGAACAACATATACGCACGAGCCACCGCGTCAACCGTCTCTTCGTCATCGTCATCCACCTCCATATCCATGAACTGGTCCACCAGAAATGATAGAGGAATTCCGTACGACTTCTTGAAGCCTGGTAGAGTTGTAAAACTCGTAACCGTAACTCCAAGGTGATCTGAGACGAACTTGACGATCTTCTCGTACCATTTCACAGATTTCTCATTCGTGTAATGTTCTTTGGTCATTACACGCCCCGTCACTAGCAGCTCCAATATCTGGTAGACGTCGTCGAGTGTAATGGTCATCTCCCCTGCTGGGAGATGAAATGTGTTCGTCTCCGGGTGCCATCTCTCCACGAAGGCGGATATGAGGGCACTATCCATTGTTCGGTAGGCGTTTTGTGCCAAATTGTGCAAGCCGCTCGGTATGATTTTGCTCCGGACGGCCTCGGATAAGCTTGTAAACTGCCAGGACACTGTTTTCTTTCCGTGACTCACAGCCCTAAGGATACGATATGTCCTCTGTATACAACAAAACACATCAATTATGAAATACATATTTGAAAAGTATACTAAACTGGTAGTTTACAAACGTCATGTACATAGCGGGTTCTTCCATATTTCATACGCAATGAGGTTCTCAAAGGAAACCAACATTGAGCAACCGGGCGGACGGACAGGCGGCTCAGAAGGACCGGCCTCCTCAGAAGGACCGATCTCCTCAGAAGGACCGCCCTCCTCAAATGGAGTAGAACCCTCTTGATGTGATAGGAGTTGGGCAATTGGCAGGTCGTCGTCGTCGGAAGGAGGCGTAGGAGTAGGAGCTCGTTGCTTCGACCGAGCTTGACGTGCCGGTGGCGATGTCCGAGACCGAGCTTCGGGCGCCGGTTCGGTAATTATTATCGGACGCTCGCGAGGACGTTCCGTACGTTCCTTCCGCTTTGACGCGGTGGGCCGTATTCTTTTGTTCGGTGGACTGCATGACAACATACACTTATTAAGTAATAGAAACAGCATGCACTTACCCAACTCATATATGTCATAACAAGTAGGACTGCCAGGAATGTGGCAGTCCTAATGAAAATTAGGACTGCCAGGACTGTGGCAGTCCTAATTTTTATTAGGACTGCCACATTCCTGGCAGTCCTACTGTCGTGAACCCGAACTCCAATACCGAAATCCTATTTTGTCGTGTTCTAGGGTTAGGGTTTCAACATAAATTTCGGGTTTCTTGTGTTCGAAAATAAGGGAAGGGAACATGCAAGAGATTATAAACCTATTTTACAAAAACTTTTTCAAGAATGAAACCAATTCTAGGGTTTCGAATATAATGTAAAAAAAATTCGAAGAAATTAGGGAAGAACGTACCTGGATTCCGGTTGCTTTGACTTGCGTGTCATCTCTTCGAGAATCTTCGTGAAGGGATTGAGAATGGAGTGATGGAGAAGAAGAAATTAGGGTTTAGGAGATGGAGAGGGAGAGGGAGAGGGAGAGAGCTTTCTTTCTTTTCTTCTTGAGGAGAGAGAGTCAATAATGAAAATGAAATAAAATTTTTGGGTTTGGGGGGGTTGGGCTGCCCCTAGCAATTTTTGGGTGCCCCCTAGCAATTTTTCCACATTCATGGACTGCCCCCTAGCAATTGATGCCCCTAGCAATTTTGGTAGTGCCCATAGAAATAACCCTTCTACATAGACGGCAGAAGAAACTGCAGGCCACGTGGCAGTGTGTGATTGGCTGGAAGTTTTTGGCCTACGTGGAGGCTGACGTCATTAAACTTCAGGCCACGTGGCTGAAAAATGTGATTTATTTATTTACTTTTTTTTTCCCTGAAAATGTGATTGCTTCCATTAGTTATTAAAAGAAAGGAATAATATGCTTCCCATCGATATTTGATACTCCTAACCCATGATAGTTAACACAAAACCAAACTCTAACCCACACACACCAACATGTTTTATGAGTATTAAACTCCCTTATTTGTAAAATAATTATACGGATCTCCCTTATATTTTATATTTTATTTTGAAAACAAGAATGATTAGTGTAATAATTCTTTATATAATATCTAAAACATAGGAGAGGTCTCATGTAATTATTTTCAAAGTAAGAAAGATTTGTTTAATAAACATGAAATATAGGAGAGGTTAAAGTAATTTGCCATTAATTCTATAACATCTTGAAGGATGTTTCATATGAATACACTAATGGTGATCCTAATTATTTATCTTTTGTGTGTGTGTGTGTGTGTGTGTGTTTGTGAGTGTGTGTGTGTGTGTAAGAATGCAATAAATTGGTAAATTGAAGTGACAAAAGTCCACAATATGTTATTACTAGAAGATGCACGTGCGTTGCACGTTAAATCATTTTACTTTCTTTCTTTTTAATCTTACCAAAAAACAATTTAAATATTTAAATAAAAATTAAATTTCATTGTATATATATTTATATTTTAATTAAATTTTGTTAAAATTTAATTAAATTTTGTTATGGATAAAATTTTAATGATATTGTTGAAAAATAGTTCAAATATTTAAATATATTTGAATTAAGATTTATATACAATTTAAATATTTTTTTGATATATTTTTCTTTAAATTTAGTTTTTAAATAGATATTTGTACGGACTAAAACGGAGAAAGAAAGTTTTTATCATGTAATTTCTTTAAGAAATGGCGGATGAGAAAGTTGATTTTTATCCTCCGTTTTTTTTTTAAAAAAATAAAATGGACCGTGATATACACACGACTTAGACAGCCCACTTTTTTGAGCCGTTTTGAAGCCTCATTATATAGTAGGGAATACAGCTGGTCTCTTAGAAGGAGGTTTTAAAACATGGACCAAAATTAGACTGCTCATCATACTCCAGTTTTTCTAAGACGCATCCTAACTAGAATGCCTGGGAATTTCATACTTTTGTATAAATAGACCAGACGCCAGAGCCACAGCCAAACTAGTGGTTTGCATGTCCAAGAAGTCGGAGGTTCGGGCTCGGGAGGGCTCTCCCGTCGAAGGAGTTGGCGAAGACACCAGGCAGGAGCTTGCCAAGTGGAAGCTCTTAGTCGCATGGAAAATCTCGCCATGAGTTGTAGGCATTGGCCTTGGCACATGATCATAAACTTCTGTACATATGATGGATGGCTTGGACACTTAGATCTCGTTTCATTCAATGTAATGTAATCGCAATGTAATCAAATGGAAAAAGAAAAAAAAAAATTCTATTTGATTACATTGCGATTACAATTACATTACATTGTACCAATCGAGGCCTTATTCTTCAATTATTTTTCCAATTCTGTAAATAAATAAATACCTCTACTTTCTTGGATACATATTTGCACTCCTCTTGTCATTCTCTAGTTCCTGCACGAAGTTAGTCAAAAGAATAACAAAGCTTAGAAACTGTGTCACATTTTGCTACTCCCAACTTACTACTCTTCTGCATAGGCTGAAGATTGTCAATGATCCATTGCAAAGCCTCTTTCGACATCCGCTTCTGAACAAAAACCAAGTCCACTTCTGAGAAGTCTTTCCTTTCCTTTTCTTTTTAGAGAGAGTAGTCTTTACAAACAAATACAAGAAGGAACAACTACTCACTCAACTAATCTACAAAATTTGCCATCTCCCCCCCCCCCCAGCTTTTACTCAGACATTGCGTTCCAAACCGGAAATACTCCTCAAGAGTTGCTTAGAATAAGCATCTCGTGCCACATTTCTCACTCGAGTCGCTTTTACCCACGCAGGCTCCTGTTAATGAAGTGAGACCGAAAATGTCACAAATTCTGTAGCATGACCTTACAAACTCTCTTGTCCAAGGAAAGCACAACAAAGAAGCAATGTAAACTAAAGAGGGTTACCTCGGGCACAAAGTGAGAAAAACCAAATTTGATCAGTAGAAGAGTATGTTCCATTATAAAGATGGCTGCAAGACCAGGCTCAATCCTCCACTTGCCCTCTTGATCATACAAGCAAACCAAAAGTACGCAGTTTGTGCAGATCGCCATGACAATTAGAAACTAGAACACAATAAGAAACTCAATTATGGATTGCTAAAAAATCGCAGTGAACTGAAGCTAATCAGAGGTTCAATAGAAGCAGGAGAAGGATCAATGATAGCTGAAAAGACTGTAAAAACTGGTCATGGAACTATTAATCCCATCTCCCAGTGCATTAGTCTCCTAATATGTTTCTTCTTTATTGACTCTTTTGTGTACTGATTATGTATGGCCAACAACTGAGAAGGCCTTTAATGATGAGAAGGATTAAACATGCAATAAAAATGGCATCTACTTTCAAACAAGTGCTAGTTAATAATATGAAACAGCAAGCATATATGACAGATTATTAGAATGTACATATAACCATGTTATGCTAATGGACAGGCAAATAAACCTATATTCATGAAGCAAAAACTGGTAAGTGATTTAGAATAAAAGTTAAGATTGGTAAAATATGTAAACACAATAAGAAGGACAAGAAAGCCTTTATCCCATTTTCTTCTTCCATTCGGCTTGGGTTATGTCATTTCTAACGCTAACAAAATTAATATCCTTCTTTAACACTTTAAAGAATGTTAGTCTATGCCTACTTTTAGTCCTCTGTAACGCTAACAAGATCTATATCCTTCTTTAACACTTCAAATCATGTTAGTAGGCCTACCTCTAGGCCTACCGGCTCCACTAACTATTATATAATCGCTCTTCCTTACGAGGCCATATATAGGTCTGCGTTGCACATGTCTAAATCACCTAATTCGATTTTTCTTAATCTTGTCCTCAATAGTGTCACTTCTAACTTTCCATAGATACACTCATTTCTTATTCTATCAATGCATAATCACTCATCCATCTTAGAACTCTCATTTTCGTTATTTTAATTTTATGGGAATGTTGTTTCTTAATTATCCAACACTATGATCCATAAAGCATGACTGATCTTATACCATTCTTGTAGAATTTTTTTTTCAACCTCAAAGATATTGCGATCACAACCTACATTGCAATCATCATGTTTTAATTCTATCTATGACATTCTTCTCAATATCTCCATCATGATGAATGATTGATCCTAAATATTGAAAGCTATCACTCTTATGTATTACTTGTCCATATATATGGACTCCCCCCTCATTTCTCTTCAACTTCGGATTAAACATTATATTATATTTTCGTTCTACAAATCCTAAATCCCTTAGATTCTAAAATATTTCTCCGTACTTTTATTTTAGTATCTAACCATTATCTACTCTCATCAACCGATATAGTATCATCAACAAACATCATACACCATGGAACCTCGTAATTTTATTCATAACTATCGCAAAAAGGTAAGGACTCAACGTTGATTCTTGATGTAAACCAACTGTAATTGAGAACAAGTTACTATCTCCTCCAATAGTTTGCACGGCCATCGTAACTTCATTATATATCCTTAATAGTTTGAATATAACTACAAAAAACTTGTTTCTTCAAATTTCACCACATCCTCTCCCTAAGAACTTGATCATAAGATTTCTCTGAACAATGAAAATAATATATAAGTCTCTCTTTCTTTCTAAATCTTTCCTTTAATCTTCGTACTAAGGCGAAGTTTGGTTCACGGAATCATGGACTCGGGAAAGGAAAGTCATTCCTTTCCTATGTTTGGATGCATGAAGGAAAGGGGGAGGAAAGAAAAATGATTCCCAAAGGGAGAAAAAATATAAGAGGAAATGGTTCCCCCCATCTACCCAAGGATTCACTTTCCCACACTAAGGATTCACTTTACCTACTAATTTCCTTGGACTTCCCAAACACCGAAAAGAAAATAGATAGGAATAGCAATTTCCCAAAGGAAAGAAACTGACAAGAAACTGATTTCCTTTCCTTACCATTCCGTGAACCAAACGAGGCCTAAGTAAATGGCTTCCATATTATCTCTCTCAAACGTAAAATCAAACCGGTTCTTTGAAATTCCAAACTATTTTCTCAATCTTTGCTGAATCACTCTCTTATAATTTCATAGTATGATTCATAAACTTAATTTCCTAATAGTTGTTACAACTTTGTATCTCTCCGATGTTCTTATATATGGATACTATATAATACCACACCATATTCATCCAACATCTTCTTAGTCCTTAGGATTTTATTGAATAATTCAGTAAGTCACATCAATCATTTATCCCCTAAATATTTCCGAGCTTCAATAAGAATATATCAAGTCCTACCGTTTTCCATTTCTCATTTTTTTAATGCATCATTAACTTCAAAAATTCTAATGTAATATGATTCATCTTTAGCTAACTAAACTAAGCTATTCTAGATTGCTCTCGTTAAATAACTTGTGAAAATAATTCACCTCTCCTTTAATATCATTCTCTTATTAATAACTTTTGGTCCTCGGTATACACTTAATATTGCCAAGTTCCTGCTCCTCTACTTAGAGCAAGCTTATAAATATTCTTTTCTCCCTCCTTAGTTTATAACCTCGTCTACAAACAATCATAGGCATTGGGTTTAACTCCACTATATACTTTCTTATCTTCCTTTTCTGCTACTTTCTCTCTCAAAATTTTCCTTACTTTTACACTTATGCCAATATTTATAGACGATTCTATTTGCCTTAATAATCTTTGAACTTCCTCTTTCCACCACCAACATTCTTTCGATGTGCTTTCTCGATACAATTTGTCATATGTACCACATAACATTAGAATCCACTTCTATGTCTCATCTTCCTTCCTTTATAATCTTATTATCCTTAAATTTTATTAGGTTCTCTCCTTTCAAATTGCATTGTTTGGTTATTGGAGTCTTCTCCATCCTAACATTTCTCTTCCATTTTCTAATACCAATATCTAAAACCATCAATTTATGTCGAGTGGTTGGAACATCTCTTAAAAGTAATTAAATGTTTCTCTCTCTCTTCCTAACCAAGTATTTGCTATTATAACGTTATATGAAACTGCAAAATCAAGAATGTTATCGTGACCGTAATTTCTAATACCTATAATCTCCATGCACGCTATGATAATCATAGCTCTCCTAACATGACCATTTCCATTTAAGTCGCATGCAATGTATAACTTTACCACCAGTTAATCGAATCAAACACGTTCATAAAATTTCTTCTTCGTATTTTCATGTAATCCTACTTGGGGTGCATATGCACTAATAAATTAATAACATCCTCCCCTAATACTAACTTAATATTATTCCATCTCCTATTCTTTTTACATCAACGTTATTCGTTAATGATCTATACGTAAGTATCTCTACCCCATTTTTGTCTCTTTTCACCTGTCTACAAAATTCTATAACCACAAGTATCAATTTTTCTTGTTTTGTCAACAACCCACTTTATTTCTTGTGGACAAACTATTTTCTTCTTCTTAATTATTGTATCTACTAACTCCATTCCTTTTTCTGTTAATGTTTCTATGTTCTAAGTAGTTAATCTAATCCTACTCTCGTGCACCAATTCCTTACATTGCTGCTTCCTATACCCCTATAGTCCCTTGTCTATTTGTCACCTGGGAGTAGAGATGTGGTACGTCACTTCTGGGAGACACCCTAGTCCAATCTTGCTTAATTGACATTTCACCATGATGGTCTCGATGCAATGCATCACATACGGATGACAACCTAGCAATCCACCCTTGCTTATTTTTTATCGCATCCGGATAGGAATGATGCAAAACGTCCTAGTGTGTATTAATGCAATATGTATAGAATTTTTTCATAGAGATCCGGCAGTGTTTTACGTTGGTTGTCGGCTACCTAACGCAATCCTACTCCTTTATCTGGGCTTGGGACCGACAGTGAAAATATAGAACATTAAGCACAATAAAGACGGAGTTTAGCAAAATAAGTACATGAAACTAATAAATCCTGCAAAAGGAAAATCGAGCAAATGTCATCTCAAATAGGTATATTGGCTGGGAGGGACGAGTAACATGCAAGCTGCATTATTGGCTACTCTAAATTCCAAAAGACGACAAAACATCAGAAGCATATCTATTTGCTAAAGGTTTTAGCTAAGTCAGAAAAATAGCGCTTTTGCTAAAAGCTGCAAAAGCAAAAGCTGTGATTCAGGAAATCAGGTAAGGCGAACAATTCAGGCTCAGGTTGTTTGTAAAATAGTGAACTGAATTTCCACAACCTACTGACGTTAATAGAGACCAACGGTGGAAACCAGTGAGATTCTCCAGTATGTACACTAAAAACTGGTTAAAACTGTCGACACGCACTCAAGGGGCACAAAAGATCAGGGAGCTAGGCAACCGATTAAATCAAGGATCGTAGTATCGATCAGACCTTCCTACAAGAATGAGTTTCGGTGGTTTTGAATCGGTCAGTTTCAGTAGTTTTGGTGGTTTAGATATCAATATTGATATCGGACGATAGTTAAAACCTGGCGCTTGATTAAGCTCAAACACTTGCATATCACATAGGGACACTCCTACTCAGGGGCGGATCCAGGAATTTAAACTGGGGTGGGCTGGACTGAATTTGGGTGGGCTAGAGATTGGCTAACTCATATAAAAAATCAAAGTTAAAAAAAACATATGAAAAAAAAAAAAAAAAATCGGGTGGGCTCCAGCCCACCCCAGCAATAAGCTGGATCCGCCCCTGCTCCTACTTGATGGAAATAAAAAACAGCCACTAAGCTGAAGATACTAGTAGATTGCAGTGTTGTAAATTTTGCTAGGCGGATTTGGTGCGGCGGAGGGCCGCCTAGCGCCTATGCGGCCGAAGTTTTTTTTTTTAATTTGAAATTTGTATTACATAATACAAATTTGAAATCCAAACACGTTCTAACTTCTAACTCCATAATACAATTTATATTTTTTTTCGAAATTTGAAATTTCGATGTTCTAAAATCCAACTCCAATCTTAAAACCCAAACAACGTATCCACAATACAACTAAGCATAAAATAAAAATAAATCAAAAATTCAAAAACCAACAGCCGCACAGGGCCGACAGGCCCGAATAGGGCCGAACAAGCACCTAAGACCGCCGAACAGGGGTTTTCGGTGCGGCAGGCGGCAGCACCCTAGGCCGATTTTTAGAACAGTGGTAGACTGAAATCATTGATTGCTCAATACCACAATGTTTTGCCATTCATGAGATGTTCTATAAGTATATGGAACTATTTCTGTCATACTACCTTAATTCACAGGGCTAAGAACACTATATACTTCAGCTTAAGAATGAGAAAGAAAGTAGCCATAACAAGATAGCTTGTTGCAGAAGGGCCCTTCACTTATCTTCAGGATTAAACTACGTACTTTCTTTGGACACTGTTGGTTACTGGAAACACTTCTCTCAGTTCTATGGAAGCTTTGTACGATAGCCTGCATGAGCTAACAAGACCTGGCAGGTACTAGTAAATACTGTACACAAATTTCACAGCAGTGTTCTAAATGGCGGTTGAGGTGGCCGCCTAGGCGTTCTCTCTCCGCATTGCTTTTGCATTTCTCTCTCCACACTAACATACCTGTGAAAGTACCTGCAGATTGGAAACTCCCAATATTTCTTAGCTTTTCTCACCCGAATAGTACATAGACCAGTAGTCAATCACTATGGGCTGTCACTTCTCTAAAAAGTCCAGGATTGGAAGTATTACCATGTCAACCAAGAGGACAAATATGCTGCAGATTAAAAAATTGGGGCTAAAAACAACTACGGTTGCGACGTTGATACATTTTCCAACTAGTCAAGAGGACTACTATCCTGTGGCGTTTTGCAAACGAATTTGCAAAAACAGGAAAGGAACATTGACTTGGAAAAACAGGAAGTCAATGAGAGCAACTATAATGACGTATAACCAATATAAGAATTTTGGACACATGCCATAAAGCAGGACAAGGTTAGCCACTTACAGTTAACATTGATGTCTTTCTAATTAGATTCTATCATTCCACATAAACATAATACTGTACACATGATAAAAAGTAGAAGTATTTGCATGAGTGTTGCAGATCTATAGTACAATTAGGCTTGAGTGTGCAGTTGTTTGTTGTGATATTCAACAAACATATGGTGAAGAAAATGTAGCATATGGATTACTGCACAATTTAAATATCAAAACTAATTTGTATATCTATAAGATCATGTTCAATAAGAAAGTAATGGTGTATTATTTATTATTTTATTTTTTGGTGTGAAATTGTGTTACACACCTGAAATATGTTCAGCCAAGCTCCAATTGTTGCTGCTGCACGAGGGATTGGCCTCTTCAACATAACAAGGAGCTTCAATGCATCTGTTCTAATTTCAGTCACATTGTTCTGCATTGTTCCAAAAAAACTAGCATCTTTAACTTGCAAGTATTTACCATCTCATTCCATATTTGTTTTCAGTTATTTAAACCTCAACATGATATTATAAACCATGAAACTTACCAAAGCTGCAAAACAGAACAAAAGAGGGAAAGCACACGCGAACATCATAATCATTCCAAACTGTAGTGCCACCTCCAGGAAATCTGCACCAAAGCAAAAGGACTTCATTTCTGCTTCACTAAAATGTACTCCAGTTTCAAGAGGGTTTTAAGAATAGAAAATTAGAGCCAGTACCATCAAATAGGCCATCTTCAAACTCCTCTCCTATGCTTGCTGAATAAGTAGGTTTTAAGTACTCTTTCTCTACTCTGGTAGCCAGTTGCATTGATTTTCTTACCGATGATCCTTTCTCGTGTTCTTTCTTGCTTCATAAAACATTTATGATTCATCATAACCTTTTGGCAAGCAGAAGATAGACTAAATACCATTCTTGTGTAAATAATAAACAAATAACTTGTATACAACTAGGAAACTTACTGAATAGCTTTATATTTTTTGTAGCTGTACTTCAGATAAGGGATGGAGTTCTCCACCAAATTCTCCAGAACCTGAAAATCAGCTAAAGCTGAATACCTTGACAAGAAGACTATTAACACTAACAAACTTTAATTACAAAACATGCCTGAGAAACAATCAGACGTTGGATCAGAATCTGGCGAAGAGTTGTCAAGTTGCGGTGCAAATAAATATGATAAAACAGGCCAATATATGATTGCATAAAATATAGGCCAAAAACCTGCACAAAGGAAAATTATTAGAACTAAGGCTACACCAACCAGTGACCCCAAAGGTAAATTATCATAAAACCACATTATACCTTGTAAACCAAGCTGTCAGCACTCGATTCTTCACCTTGATTGTTTTCAAATCTGATAAGAATAACTGACACTTTACCACCAATCTTTGTGTAGTATTGAATAGCCAAAAGATAAACTGCTGTAAGAGCATACCTGAAATTAAAAGCACAAAGGTCACTATAGGAAACAAAAGTTCCAATTCATCAGAACATAAAGTAGTACTTTGATTTCTCATTCTTCAATGACACATGTGCTTATTATATAGACTCAAGACTCTAGAAAGAGAATAATAACTAACTTAAACCATCTTTTTCTATTGATTGTGAATGTATTTCAATTGGGCTCTTCGGCTAATCGCATGTCTTAGACAAATAAATTCCCCATAGTAAAATCTTTTCTTGTCCCTCTTTAAGTATTTTTCTTAACTAAAAGAATTTGCAAGTCTGATCCTTGGCTGGTTTATTAGTGTAAGCTGCATGACTAACAATCAGGTAGGTTTCTGGACAGACAACTATCCTTCATTGATGTGTCCTCTCAATAGTTTCCTTGTCTAGCAATGTAGCACTAGCTGAGAGATACTCTCCTTGGTTCATAAGCATAAACTGCATGACCAATATAGTAGGTACTTTAGTCCACCAAGTGGCCTCCTAACTTTATGTCAAGGTTCTCTCTTGTCCGTGATTTCCTTCTCTACAAATTTGGCATCAAATAAGAGCTACTGACACTTTACAGACAGTGTCAAAGTTTTTGTATGCAACCTTCTCAACCTAAGAGTCGTGCTCCATAACTGACTCCATTTTGATAGGAAAAAAGCTGATGATGAACCATCAAATCTTATAAATTGTCAAAAACATACGTTAAAGGCCCTGTTTGCATGATTTATACTGTGTTTAAACTATTTAATGCTCATAGATAAGAGAAGTAATCCGAAATTTCAACATAATGATTTTAGTTCAGCATTAGAAACTAAAATACTTGGTGGCTAAAATATCAAGAACAGCTGGATTAATATCTTATAAGGAAAAAAATAATCTACCAGCAGTATAGAGGAAAACATTATATATTGTCAAAAAATAGTCAAATTATAAGGATTTAGGACTCCCAAATGATTCTCATCAGAGTATCTTCTTTAATTCTCATCAGAGTATCTTCTTTAATTCTTACTTTAGAACATCAGATTCAGCAATCTCGTACAGATGAGCATAAGCCAGTTCAAACGGCAACTGCAGACAAATGATAGCCACGACAATAATTGCATTATTTCTTATTCTTAGAAGAAGCCCAAGCCACTCATCTCTTTGCAATGACCTTTTCTCTTTTGGGTTATCAGCCTCTACTTTCTTGTCAGGTTCCCAGTGGGATTGGGTGGAGTTTATTTCATTGTCTATACCCCATCTGCAAAATGGTCGGGAGAATAATGATTAGTTCTTATTAGAAAAATTAGCTTTGTTGTGTCTTGGAGTTTCATAAGAGAACACAAAGGTCACCTGGCTAAAAGGGCTGCATTCTTGCGCTTCCAGAATTGAGAGAAAAACACAGCCCATGATACGATGAATATGAAGAAAGCAGGAAGGACCAGCAACTGCAATGATCTGGTGTTCATGCAAATAAAAAAGTCAAAAGATGTGAATAAATGCAGAAGAGAGATCACCGAGGCAGACCAGAGGCCACTTTAGCAGGGAAGCAACATACCCAAAATCAATCATATGAAGGGCAATACCAAATGCAGCTGGAAAAAGTAACCAGCGAGTATACATACCAAGGAAAACAAAATATGTGGCGATCTGCATATCAATGCAGTAGTGTCAGATGGAAAAGTTAAAGTTTAGACTAGTAAATAGAAATCATCTAGGATATCAAAAAGAAGCCTAAATGAATGTAGAATACTACAAATTTATTCTTAAGCCCCAATTACGTTCTACCTTTGTCCCAAAATATGAATAAATTTCATCAATTGGCTGCCACGTTAAGTCCAACCAGTTAAGAGCCCAGCTTCCCAATAGCTGTTTCCTCCTTATTTCATCTGAACAAAAGAATTTATAATCGCTAAGCTTCCACATTAATTCAGAAAGGTAGGAAAGAAAACAGATCCAGTACCATGCATAGGAAATATTTGTTTAACAATGCCTTCGGATTCCATTCTTTTGATTAACGATTCGTTTGGTTGGAACTTGAACTCTTTCCCAGCAAAATATAATGTTAATTCTGTTTTTGTTTCGTTCACCTGTGAACATAGAACTTGTTAGACAAATCAAGTGGTCTCCTCAGTCCTATAGAGCATACCCCTCTGAATGCAAAAGCAGTTAAAACCGTCCATCTCATGTAAATAGTATATTGTTTAAATAATATGGTACGCTGTGCATTCAGTTCAATACAGGAAATGCAATAGTTCTGGGTGAATATCAACATAACAACAACAAAGTCTTTATCCCAAATTTTTGGGATAAGCTTTCTGAATCCTTTTCTTCCATTCAGCTCTTTTAGAGAACATGTCCCCCATAACACTGATAGAAACGATGTCCTTCTTAAACTTCAATTCATGTTCGTTTTGGCCTACCTCTAGTCCCTAAGGGCTATTCTAACCACTATCTTATCACTCCTTGCCGGAGAATCTATTGGTCTGTCTTTGAAAACTAAGATATAAAGTAAATACTAAGCCAGGGTAAAGTCCAACTAAGGAAATGGTAATATGCAATATTCTGCCCATTCATATTTACCATGATATCACCCTAGCCTGGTCATCAGATTTTAGGACATGGCCCTCATGCTGATAAGCTACCCTGCCTAGGAATTTGGGGCCAACATAGAGGGTTGACATTAGGTCGACAATGGATGATAAAAAAAACTGTCAATTATTTTCTAAAGCTTTCTTATGGTACACAGCCGACCTATTTTGATGGGAGAAGACTTGGATGATGATGATGATCACACTCGACTCGTAAAGTCTTAATACCTCAAGTAATAAACTGAGTCCTAGCCACCACTGTGTTCTTATTGAACCCTTATGATCTAAAGATTCAAAACTTGGACCCATGTTGCAAACAATTGTTTCGTAATTGAACATAGGAAAATACACAGGAAAAATAATTTAACCAATTTCAAAGGGCTGGCTATACGAAATACAGATAAAAATTGGAAGAGTGACCAAAAAGGTGTTACACAATACCATTCTTTAACTATTGCTTTCAGAACAATAGATAATCGACCTTTGGGTACTCATACCGGTACCAATTCTTACATAGACCATAATTCAACATTTGTTCTGATTTAGCAGCTCAAGCATGAAAATGATAAAGCTAAAACACAGTTAGAAAATACATCTCATTCTAAGTAACAACAGCAGATGAGATACCTACAATTTCATATATCAAATGCCGGAAACAAGTAAACCGCTCACACCAGCTGAACAAGGATCCATCTGGCTGCCTCACAAATGCTGTCACCTGATCCCACTCAAAGGGCAAATCTACCCCTAAAGAATGGAGAAAATATATCATTTCAAGATATACAGATCTACTGATAAACAAAAGATTCTAACAGAAGAACTAAAAAATTTAACAACTACCAACATAAGTCAACTTCTTCAGATGCAACTCAGCTGCAGCTCTTCCTAGAGTCCACATTGGTGCTGCCAACTGCAGGCAAAATTTTAAAAAAGTGAGATATCCTTAATGGGAATGCAAAGCATAGTCTCAAACGAATTTTCATAAACAATGGATCAGCTGGGCGCATCTAGTCAAACTAACCCATTGATTTGATAAACAGGCTGCCTATGGCAAACCAGTTGAAATGGGGACTAAAATGTCAAAAAAGAATAGCGAAGATCCCAATGACCTTAGGTTCACATAACTTTCAGTTCTGCAAAAACTGAATATGTATGGTTAAAGAAAATGAGCTGACAGAATACTACATCATTGGCAATGTGCTTGCAATTAGATTTCCTTTAACAAAAATAAATAAAAATAAGCAAGAGGTTCTTAATGGATGAGAGCAAAATTCCTGGGAAAAAGAACCAAGTGCAAGTTGGTGTGAAAAAGTTCACTCGAATAATTGCTAAAGGCGTCCTGTTATGTCTTTCCAAAGTAATAAAAACAAACACTTTCCCCCCATTACTTTAAAGCACAAGAATAATTTAAGCCATATACCTGCCCCATTCAGTAACTATTCTCCCCTTCAGGACTATCTTGTCAGCTTCCAGCCTACACTACAAAGCAGTTTCTTATATGGCATTTTCATGAGTCAAGTTTCCTTGGCATGCTTATCACCTTGGATACCACAAGTATACATCCCTAGCACCCTTCAACTCATAGAATTACAAAATTCATTGGAAGAATATGATTTAAAACAACTACTTCCTATTGATATTCTATTGTATAATGGAGTGTACAGTTCTCTGATGGTTATGGAAGTATGCCTAATCCTGAATAGGTTTTTGTGAGACCAGAAAGCCTCGCAAGTGGATCTCAAGTAAATGTTATGTAGATCAATTGACAAAAGAAATATACAAAGAGAAATGACAGCTCATTTTCACTACTACGCCTAACAAGAGCTGGTTACCTGAGAGGCTGAAAGCAAGGTTTTAAAACTTGATTCTATATCACTGTATGCCCCCCTCTAAGAGCTTCATAATTTCGTCACTTTCTGAAGTCTCGGACTCTCGGCTTATAATTTAGTTCAATGTTGGGGAAACTAATAAAAGTAGAAAGAAGCAAAACTTTAAGATATAGATAGAAGAATCTTTCTACTCCCGATGTCTCCCTTAGCCCCATATCTCCTACAACCCATGCCAGTACATCTTTTTGCACTGCTCAACAATCCCAGAGATAGACTACTCACCCAGTCCAAGTGTTTAGCATGTGATTTGATTGTCTCGATTCTAAATCATCAAGTTCTTAGAAACAAAACACTAAATCTAGGTAATATTGCACTTATGTATTGAAGTAATTAAAACAGACTTATAAATTTGCACTACCCGTCTTTCTTCAATAAATAATAAAAGCAAGACTACCTGTTGCTCTAATATTCTGTCAGTAAGCAATATAAATACATCATTTATTTTATCAGGGTGTTCTTCAAAAAAAAAAAAATCTTCCTTTGACTGCATGATGTGTAGTTTTTAGAGAGAATATTTACTATCTTATAAAATTCCAACGAGATATTCGATCAATGGTAATTTTGGGTTGACGGATTAGTTGAGTTTCATCTAACAGCATGCAAATGAAATTAGAGGAGGCCCGTGTAATTAAAATAAATCGAGCTTCATAATATCCGGCCTTTCAGATCGATTCCATAATTTCATTACAAGGTTTCTAGGACCTAGATCTGCTAATAAAAATAACTCAGTCTTGATTCTTCAGAGAATCCCTCTCCTAATCTCCTTAAGAACATCTTAACCTTTCTCCAATTTGCGAGCTCCACGCCAACTCTGCCACCGTCTCTTCTCCATTTGTGGCTGTTGTCCACCTCTCCTCATGCAGTCTAAGAAGCATGGACACTCCAGAAATCGGTGTCATATTGTACACGTATCGGACGCAAACAGAGACTCGAAAATACGATATGGCACGCGAAAACCAACATGTGTCTGTATCGTCTGTATGATTATCTTGTAAAAGAATACCCCAAAAAGAAATTTACCAAAAAACAATTGGTCCTTATTCTTCTCTTTTAAAACATCTCAAACTTTCCTACTAAATCTGTCCCCCTTAACCACATAAATGATAAATCATCTACCCAATACGCAAGTTCCATGCCAATTCTGCCACCATCTCTTCCCTGCTAATTGTCACGCACAAAAGTTTGCGTCCCACCGAGACGGATTTGCATAACTCTCCACGGACCGAGGTTATGCGGGAAGCTTTCAGAACATTCTAGAAGATGGCGGAAGTCTCTAGAAGATAGTGGATCTCTCCGGAAGGTCCAAGATCGTTCTAGGCGGCCCAAGATCCTTCTGGATGGCCCGAGAAGTTTTTTTTTTATGTTCTTAGGAAATAAACCCGGAATATGCCGTTCCAGTTATGGTAGGAGGAATAATCCCTGGAATATTCTTTCCAGAAGTTTCCATGTAAAGCTCTATGAACCATTATAAATAAGGGGGGAGGCCTCATTTGTTCCTCACCACTCAAAGTTGTAGTCTTTTCTAGTATAATGAAGTTTTAATCTTCCATTCTCTCTCTTTTGCTCCACATTGTTCTCAATATCGCCTTAGCGATCTAGCTAAGCGGGTTCGGAAAGGCTTGCACGACTCTTCGAATAGGAAGATAGTGCGTCGCATGGGACGAAGTGCTAGCAAAACACTAAGTCCGTGACAAGTGGTATCAGAGCGAAGGTTGGTTGGTGCCATGTCGACATCCGAGAACGTCCAGGAGGGACCCACGTCGCCTAAGGAGGGGCACGCCAAGACACACAAGAGGGACAAGAGTAAGGAGTCTGCGGTGGAGCATAGCCTTGCCGGTCTTGCCGAACGTGTTAAGGTCTTGGAGACGGGTTCGAGGGACATGGAGATGCGCATGGGCTCCGTGCAGCAAAGCAACACAAGGCTAGAAAGGTACTTCGATGGGCTGGAGAGCGACGTCACTTCGTCCATGGCAATCTTTCGGGAGCAATTCCAAGAGATCCGATCCACACTTGAGGAGGAGCTCAAGGGAAATCGTGCGGAGATTGAGGACTTGCGTAGGAATGTCCAAGGCTACGAGGAGCTGAAGACCGTGGTCGAGAGTTGCGGAAAACTCAAGACCAAAGTTGTCATCTTGGAGAAGGCCGTTGCGAACGGTGGACCTTCGAGTAGGGAGGCACCGAGGCGAAGGAAGATCCCTGAGCCAAAATCCTTCAGCGGGGTGCGTGATGCCAAAGAAGTTGAGAACTTCTTGTGTAACGTGGAGCGATACTTCAAGGCGTTGCACATCAACGATGACGCCGAGAAGGTGGATATTGCTCCACTCTACTTCACAGACGATGCGATGTTGTGGTGGCGTCGAAGGTGCACGGAAGCCGAGAAGGGTTTGTGTTCGATAGAGACTTGGGAGGATCTCAAGAAGGAGATCAAGTCCCATGTTCTATCCAGAGAATGTGGAGTTTGCAGCGAGGCGGAGCTTGCGGCAACTCAAGCATACCGGGACGATCAAGGAGTACGTCGCGGAGTTTACACGCTTGATGCTCGCGATATCTAGCATGAGCGAGAAGGATCGTTTGTTCTTCTTCCTCGAGGGACTCAAACCTTGGGCGGCTCAAGAATTGCAGCGACAGAGGGTGCAAGACTTGAACACCGCCGTGGCAGCAGCGGAGCGGCTCGTCGAGTACATGTGGGACGACAACGATGCCGAGGCCAAACCAAAGTCCACCAAGAGGAATGGTGGGGGAGAGCGGGAGAGCTCTCCTAAGGAAGGTCCGTCCAAGGGGAAGAAGCACGCGAAGGCCCAACCCGAGCGAGTTGTTTTATGCTTTATATGCGGAGAGAAGCACTTTGCTCGGGATTGTCCGATGAGGATCATACGTGTGAATGTCGTCCAAAGCGAGGAGGTGGAGGACGAAGAGTGCGAAGTGGAAGCGCACATGGGAGCGTTGCGCTTACTCAACGCCGTGAAGACCAAGTCTGCTGTGTCGAGGATTCCGAACAGGGAGCTCATGTACGTTGATGTGAGGATCAATGGCATGAGCACACGGACGTTGGTTGACACGAGCGCCACTCATAACTTCATCACGGGCGCAGAGGTCCGTCGCTTGGGTCTAGCCTTGGAGGAAGATTCGAGCTTGATGAAGGCGGTCAATGCGGAGGCGCGCCCCGTGCAAGGGGTAGCCAAGGGGGTCCGCATAGCGGTGGAAAATTGGTCGGGTGTTGCCAATTTCACAGTTACGTCGCTGGATGACTTCAAGATGATATTGGGCATGGATTTCCTTATCGCAGCTAAGGCGATTCCGATGCCACATTTAGGAGTTGTCGGTTTTATGGAGGAAGGCTCATCGTGCATGGTGAAAGGTGCACGAGGCAAGCCTTCAAAGGGAAAAGTTATCTCCGCTATTCAGCTCAAGAGAGGTGGCAAAAGGGAGAAGGCATACCTAGCGGTGCTCGAGAGGAAGGAACGCTTCGAGGAAGAAGGCCTTTCGTGCGAGACCAAGGGTGTTGTAAAGGGGCGTCCCGAGGAGCCACTTCCGCGAAGGGAGGTGGACCGTGCTACCAGGCTGGGCTCGAGGGCAGAGAAGCATGTCGCAAGCTGCACAGAGGCAGAAGCGACGAAGCGGAGTAGCTCGCGCAAGGAGTTGCTCAAGGCTCGTGAGGGACATTCGGGTCGACAGGCTTGCAAGGGGACTCGCATGCGCGGAGGTGTGCAGAACCATGTGCAGGCACGAGACAAGGGGGACCGACGACTCGATAGCCTGCACGAGATCCGTCCTGTGCCGATGAGGGCACGGACCAAGGCCAGAGTTAGTGCGGCGAACCAGTTTGCTTCCGATCTTGAGGAGAAGATAGACAAAGGGAAGCGTCGCACGAGACGCACAAAGGAGGGACGATGCGCAACGATCGTGCCTACGAGAGTGGACATCGTCCCGAGACTTGCTGCACCCGTTGACGAGGGCGTCGACGAAACAGGTGGGGGAGAATGTCACCCACCGAGACGGATTTGCATAACTCTCCACGGATCGGGATTATGCGGGAAGCTTCCAGAACATTCTAGAAGATGGCGGAAGTCTTTAGAAGATAGTGGATCTCTTCGGAAGGCCCAAGATCGTTCTAGACGGTCCAAGATCCTTCTGGATGGCCCGAGAAGTTTCATTTTATGTTCTTAGGGAATAAACTTGGAATATGCCGTTCCAGTTATGGTAGGAGGAATAATCCCTAGAATATTCTTTCCAGAAGTTTTTATGTAAAGCTCTATGAGCCATTATAAATAAGAGGGGAGGCCTCATTTGTTTCTCACCACCCAAAGTTGTAGTCTTTTCTAGTATAGTGAAGTTTTAATCTTCCACTCCCTCTCTCTTTTGCTCCACATTGTTCTCAATATCGTCTTAGCGATCTAGCTAAGTGGGTTCGGAAAGGCTTGCACGACTCTTCGAGTAGGAAGATAGTGCGCCGCACGGGACGAAGTGCTAGCAAAACACTAAGTCCGTGACATAATAATGTTCTCCTCCTACCTTCCAGGAGAGGCTAGGTACCACAGACACTCCTAAAATCGGTGCCATATTGGCCACGTATGGACACGAACAGGCACTCAAAAATATACACTTATGGCACACAAAAATCAACACAGTGTCAGTGTCATTGTGTCCTTACCGTGTCATGTCGTATCGCCTGTTCAACATAGTGGAGATAATGTGTTAAATATTTAGCCACTTCCCTCTCATAGTACACATGTACTCGTACTGGTATATATATATACACTAGTAAATGCACGTGTTTTGCACGTATACTGACACATAATAAAACTATTACCAATTATATTCATGTGGTTAAAGTGTGGTTAAAGTGTGAGATATTTTTCATGTTTGGTTGAGTTCGATTCTCCATGTTGACAAATTTAAACTTTTTTTTAAAAAAATTACATAATTTATTTTTTTATAAATAAAATGGACCGTGATATAATGACGGCTTAGACGGCTCACTTTTGAGCCGTTTTGAAGCCTCATTATATAGTGTAAGATATATATAATACATACATATGCACACACCTCGATCACAAAATTCCGGACAGACGACACAGACACGACACCAATTTTGGCGCCGTCGTGTCCGATACTAGTCTGAGAGGATGCAACACGGACAGGACACGTGCTTCCTAGGCCTCCCCGATCGGAAATTTTGAAAACCTAACCCTAAAAAAATTCCGGCACTAATTCTCAGTTTTCGCCCTGGACTCGTAGAAATTCCAAACGAACAAGAATGGGGGAGGAGAAGGAGCTGCACCGACCTTGATGAATTCGTCGGAGATCCCCTGGACTCTGTCGACGACCAGCCCGGCGCGCTCCAGCTCCCTGACGAGGAGCTCGACGCAGTCGCGGGAGCCGCCGTCGGCGTCCCCGTCCTTCTTCTTGGGGACGACGATGGCCACCTCGAAGCCGGTCGCCTCCTCTCCTCCGCCGCCGCCTCCATTGACGTCGATCCCCATTATTCTTCTAGAGAGAGAGACGAAGAGGAAGAAGAAGAAGAGGAGGGGGGTTCTTTCTTGTTCTTCCGATCGAATCGAAGAGCCGTTTGTTTCGACAGCACCGCCACTTGTCCGCTTTTTTTTTTTTTTTTTTTTTTCTTTTCTTTTCTTCGCTTCGCTTTTGGATTTGAAACGGAAACGGAAGAGAGGAGACCCAATTGGAAACTTTTGATCTCGGCCGCTGCTGAAATGAATAAAGAACGTGGTCCCCACTGCCATCATCATTTTTTTCGTGAGCGGCAGACAAGGTGCTCGTCAATTGATATCGGTGGGCCCCCACCAATTGGGCCAGTTGACCAGGCCCGTTGTATTTATTTTTATTTTTTCTAAAAATATCAGTCAATCACTTGCTCGTTAGTTACAAATGTGCAGGGTAGGCTTTTGTTTGGTTTTTATTTTATTTTATTTTATTTTATTTTTATTTTTATTTTTTTGCAATGTCCCGCTTAACATATGAAATTTTGTACATGTTGTATTTCATGTCATTTGAGTCTAATGTTCATAATTTTCAGACACACCTCTCTCGCAATTTAATTTTAAAACCGTTCACATAGCCAAGAAGATTATACCTCTCTTCGCTGATCATAAGAGTTAAATGACTTCGGTTAGTTCGTATATGTTTGTGGTAAAGACGTTCAATACTCAAATTGGACACGTCATTTCAGTTTATGGTCCCTATTTTTATAGGGTCTTTATATGGTGGTTATGATGTAGGCTGATAGAGTGCTGTTGTCGAGTCTGACATTATAGAATATTTTCGAAGTTTTAATTCTTTAATAATAATAAAAAATAAGTTTGGAGAATTTTTTTTGGAAACCTTTGTCTCAAAATCTGCAAGTTTATTGGAGCATAAATCTAGAACACAATCCAGATGTTGAAACTGAGTGGATCAGATTCATAAGGCCCAACCAAGTATTGAACGGAGCCATGGATATTAGTCGGTATGATAAACAATCATATCCATTTTTTTAATCACATCCCTCCATAACCCGTTTGAAATATCTTTATATATATATATATATATATATATATATATATATATATATATATATATATATATATATATATATATATATATATATATATATATATATGGATCCGGATCAAGAGCCCCGCCCGCGGAGTCCCGCCGAAGCCCCGCCCCCCCCTGTACCATCGGATCGAGCGGGGCCCGCGAGGGGCCCACGCGATGCCGCGCGATCCAACGGCCAATGATCGCGGGGCTTCGGCGGGGCTCCGAAAACGGGGCTCCCGATCCGGACCCTATATATATATATATATATATATATATATATATATATATATATATATATATATATATATATATATATATATATATATATATATATATATATATAAAGATATTTCAAAACGACTCAAAAGTAAACCGTCTAAGCGGTATATATCATCAACCATTTAAATAAATTAAAATAATAATAATAAATAACTAGCTAAAGACTCCACTAATTATTTTGAAAAAAAAATATAACTATGTATTTAACTATCAATATGATATATACAACTAAATAGTCTAACTCAAGTGGTTAAGGTACAAGGTATTTTTCTTGGTTGTTTGAGTTCAAATCCTAGGTTTGATAGTTTTTTTTAATAAATTTATATTTTAAAAAAAAAAATCGCATGTGCATTTGCACGTGCACATTACTTGTACTATTATAAAGGGGCTTCAAAATGACTCAATCT
The DNA here is from genome assembly GCA_029216955.1 of Iris pallida. Lineage (NCBI taxonomy): Eukaryota > Viridiplantae > Streptophyta > Magnoliopsida > Asparagales > Iridaceae > Iris > Iris pallida. Next base: position 2,450,266 of record JANAVB010042217.1, on the reverse strand, counting down.
TGAGTCGTCTAAGTCGTGTATATCATAAACATTTTTTTTAAATAAAATAGAATTTTAAAATTAACTACCTTTCTTATCTTATATGTGGATAAACGAATCCCCTCTCCTCACGTAAAAAATTAAGAATTACCCAATAAATACATTTAAAATTATGTTTAAACTAACTACATAATATTATCTAATTAAACACATATCCATAATTAAGAAAATAATCATAAAAAATTATATTTAAATTATATTTAAAATATTCTAATATAATTTAAATTTTTACATATTTTATTAATACTATTATTATTTTTTTATACGTGCAACGCACGTGAAGATGACTATTATTTATATATATATATATATATATATATATATATATATATATATATATATATATACACACACACACACACACACACACGTACTATTAGTTGCAAGAAAGAAAAAAATTATCTATATATATATATATATATATAGAGAGAGAGAGAGAGAGAGAGAGAAAAGTAACTAATAATTCTCAACTATTAGGGTAAAGTGCATTTAAACCCTCCTTAGATGTCACGAAAATGCAATAAAGACTCGCTGATCCGAAAAACCCAAAAGGTTACGAAAATGCTCAAATCATCCCCTCCGCTAACTTTTCTGTTAACGGGTGTTAAAATAGGGTTGTTTTGACCATTTTACCCATGGGCTATCTAATATTAACTTCTTAAAAACGGTTAGTTCTAAAATTATTTTGTTAAAAACGGTTACGCAAAAATACTTGTTAAAAAGTGGATAAATATTAACAAAGGAAAAATGGTCTTTGCTAGTAAAATTATTTATTAAAATTATTTTAATTAATATTAACTTGTTAAAAACGGTTAGTTCTGTCAAAAAAGTGGATAAATATTATTTAAAATTATTTTGCCATAAATTATTTTTTATTTAACAAATATATAAATATTTTTGGGAAAAACAAAACTGATAAATACAAAAAAAATCAATTCTTAAAAAATAGAAATGATGAAAAACTGGAAAAAAAATACCAAATAAAAAACAAAAAAATACTATTAAAATATGGAAAAAATAAAAAATAGACAAAATATTCCAAAAAACCAAAAAATGAGGATAAATCTTAAACAATGAAAAAAGACAAAAACAAAAACTATACAAATTTGAAAATAAAAGTCACTCTTAAAAAACTAGAAAAGATTATTAAAAAGATGAAAAAAAATATGAAATAAGAACTAAAAAAATGGAAACAAAAAACAAAATATTAAAAAGATTATTAAAAATAACCTCCCGTTCTTAAAAAGATAGAATTCTCATGCTTGACGTCATTTTCAAAAATAAATATTCATAATATAAATAGTAGGTTTTCATCTTAAATTTTTTCTGGAAAAAATAAAATTCTTTTAACAAATGTCCGGTTAGTTCTGAACTATCCAGCCATTTAACTTAGGGCATGTTTGGTAAACCGTATTTGGAGCTAGATAACTGTAACTAATATTATATTATTTAATATTTTATAATAATTATAATCTTAATTAATAATTATAATCTTAGTTAATAGTTTATTAATTACAATTTTATTATAATATTAATTAATAATAATTTAATCATAATTATAATTATAGTTAATATTTTATATATTATAATAATTTTAATTAATAATTTAGTAATCATCGTTATAATCATCATTATAGTCTTACTTAATAATTTATTAATCATGACTATTATCGTAATTATTTATTTATTAATTCTAACTAAAATTGTAAATCTTGGTACAAATTTATTTTCATCACATGTATTACTTAAACAAATAACTTAAATATTACTAAACATGTCAAAAATTCAACAATAAATTGTAAAACATGTATGTCGAAGCATGGTCCGGTTTCTCATCCTCCCATAGTAAAAAATCACAAGAATTTGTTGAAAATTTTGCACTCCCGTAGAATCATTTGTTGGTGTCAATAAAGTTTTCAATGGGCTAATTAATCCACAATAGCAATAAATTGTTCTTCCATAATTTCTATTTGGACGTCTTGAGAAAAAAAAGGAATAAGTAAAAAAAAAGCTTCAAACATTAAATGAGAGCAAATAAGTAAAAAAAAAAAATGGAATATAAAAAAAATTTGCAGTTGGATTTGAGATCTGTAGGTAAAAAAATCTTCAATACATTAAATGAGAGCAAATAAGTAAAAAAAAAAAAAGAAATATAAAAAAAAATTTAATATTATTTTTCCTTCCAACCAACCGGTCAAAAAATAGAAAATATAAAGCTTAGGTTTTATGTTTCAAACAAACATTCACATATATTGAGAATGAAAGAGAGCCAGCAGTAGCCACAATGTAAGCATTAGGGGTATTTTGGGTAGTGCACGTTTGTTTTTCTCCAAAATATGGACTCTAACGGCAACTTCTAACGCCATTTTGACGGAAAGGGGCTTTCCGAGCAAAAACGGTTTTACGGGAGGTGCAAACTGCTTAAGTTTTCTAAAAAGTCTTATTTTGCGAACGAGACAACTCTAAGGAGGGTTTAAATGCACTTTACCCCAACTATTAAATAATAATTTTTATAATAATAATTTTTATAGATTATTTTTTTCTTTCTTGCAACTAATAGTATATATATATATATATTTCCCACAATTTTTACATCCCCATGCATCCCCTCTGTCACGTCCCGTTCACAAAATACGACGAGCCGAGTACGTAACAACATCCCCAGGCTACGCGACATATGAATACTCCAGTACCCATATTCGCGATTGTCGCCCGTTGGGTCCTATGATAGGTTGATCACAGGTCACATGATGCATAAAATAATAAATGACAGGTTGATTTAAAGGATATTCTAAACTATAAATAGAACTTTTATTATTCTACCCCATTACAATCATTAACCCAATACATATATTATATTACCAGCTACAAAGTTTTACTAGCTGATACCAAGTCAACCTCCTCTTTGTCTCATTCATAAAACTTTTCTTCGGTATGCATCTGCATTCTCTCATGTCCTTCATCAAAACCTACTGAACAAAACTAGGTCGTCAATACGACGAGCAAGCCCTCAGTCAAAGGAGTAAAGTAGATAAGGTAAGATGATAAAATTATCAAAATCGAACTGAGGGAAGGATAATTTAAAAGGTATATTCACTGATAAAAAATTTCTTATCGTATTAACATTTTTTCCTAAAAGAATGCAGGTGTCAGGTATAAATGTGTAACAATCAAACAAATCTTGTATGAAAAATGTAATATTTAGAGAAACACTTCTGGATCACACAACTTCTATTTTTTCAACAATAATCCTATTTACCCGGGATCAGGTTTATACTAAATGGACGGTGCTTAGATTTATCCGTCCCATTAGTATCAGGATCACATATTGATGTGATATAATCAGGATAACACATGAATAGTTTTTCGAGTTATCGGAATCAAGTGTTATAACAATTGTCGTATGACTTGAAATTTTTCAAGAATATCGGAGCAGGCTACATTGGATATTTACAGGGCCGAATTCGGGGATTCGGGATCCAATGGAAAACAGGAACAGGACAACAGGAAGTGAGCTAAGCCTCACCCCGACAGACCCGTATGGCCATACGAGTGCCGGTAACAGGAACTGATCAGTTTTGTAAAATATAATATTGCAAAGATTTCGAAGGTGTGATCCAAAGTTTTCTCTCCCATCCCAAATGCAATTCTTACCAAAATGTAACTTAGTTAAAGTACATTTCAATTTTGTATCTCGTTTTTCGTGTGATAGAGAACACACATTAAACGAGAATAAAGTTAAGCAGGAAATTCCGTCTTAGCGGAAAATAAATTTGTGCACCTAAGGCAACACTTTCAAGGATTTCAGGGTTATGTTTGTATAGGAACTTTGATAAAATCAGGAACTAGAGTTAATCATTTCGACATTTCTAAAAATGGCTAACTCTGAAAAATTTTCAAAAATTTCGACAAAGTCTCCTTTGTATTTTGGAGCCCGAATTTTTTTTTTCCACAATAGACATTAATATAAAATTAAACCCGGGTTCGCCGACCCCTTCGGTGGAGCAACCCTCAACACCGGTACCATGCAATATATAAAAATCTCGGGTACGCCGACCCTTCGGTGGAGCAACTCTCAACACCGGTACACACGCGATTATAATATGAAATGGAAGTTTATAAAACAAACAAAAAAATTAATTTCTTATCGTGGTCGCGTGCTTAGTGTTCTTACTAATTTGCAACAATGAATCATAACAAATGATTTTGGCTCCGGTATCCTAATTGTAGGCATAAACAAACTCATATCTCTTATTAGTAAACTAGATCACATAACTATATTTATCAAAGTTGCATTGCACTAGTTTTTGTAAGATATTGAACCATTCAAAAAAAATAATGGAGTGATTGTGAAACCCGCAATTTTTTTCAGTAATTATTCTAAAATAAATGTGTTGTTAAAAAAAATTTGTGCTAGATCAATATTATATATTGTGAATTTATGAAAAGTAATTTTTTCAAAATAATTAAACATGGATTTTGTATGTCAGACCCAGACCCGAACCCAATTTTGAAACTAGAAATATTTTTAATAAATTCTAAGAGTTTTCTTTAAATAGTTATTCATAAGGGATAATTTATTCATTTTTAGCCATTTTTATTTAAACTTTTTCTTAAAAGAAAAGCCCATGAGTTTTAGCCCATTTGATTTAAAACATTTTAGCCTTTAACCCATTAGCCAACTCATACCCTTTAACCTATTAAATATCCAAACCCAATAAGCTTACATATAACCCCCTCCTTTACTTTGGAGAATGAGAACCATTCTCATTTATTTTTTTGGTTCTCTGTAGCTTTCGGTTGTAGAACCGAAGGAACTTCGGAAGCTTCGAGTTTTTGATCTCCCTGTAAACCGTCGGGGCTCCTCCGTTTCTCTTCCGAACGGCCATGGCTGTCCAATTTCCCTTTAGGTAACCCCATCCTCCTATTCCTATAAAAATCCCCTCTCCTTTCCAATCCTCTACCACCATTTCCACTTTCATCATCTTCATATTCCCCAAATTTCTCCTCCCAAAAAACCCTAGCCGGAGTTCCGATCCCGACCACTCGGAGCTTGAATCTTCTCCGGCCCCGACAACCCAAGCGGCGACCCCTTCGCCGAGCACCCCAGCCCGACCCGGCGCCGTCCCCGACCGGAGCACCCCGAGTGCCGCCCTTTCCGGCCGCCCCTTCCCGCTGCCGCTGTTTCCGCGGTGGGCGCCTGCTGCCGCCGTTCCCGACCGTCCGCCACCGCCCCGACAGCCCGATCCGCTGCTGTACGCGTGCACAGCGTGTCCCGAGTTCCGATTCTGCGTTTCTGGATCCGAGGCTACCCTTCGGATTTCGTTTTGGGATAAATTCTGGATAGTCCCGTAGTTTTTCCCTTGGGTTTAGTCTGTGATGATATTGGTCCAACCCAATTCCAGTAGGAATTCGGATTTCGGTTTTGGTTTCATTCCATTTTAGTTTCGGGATTTTCCGGTGCATTCGGAAATGATGGTTCTGTGAAGTTTTCCTTTAGGAAATACTTCCTGTGGTTCTGTTTGTGAGTTTTCCGAGATAATTCGGGTTCTCGGAATTATATATTCTGGGATTATTTTGCTGTGGTTCCATTTCTGAGATTTTCGAGATTTCTCGGAACACTTTCTGTGAGTTTTCAGAATATTTCTATGGGTTTGATTTCTCCAATTCTTTCGGAAATGGTTCTGTGGTGTTTTTGTGCTTCTGGAAATTTCCAAGGAGTTTTGGGTTCTCCGATTATCAATTCAGGTTTTTCCGAATAATTTTCGGAAATATTTCTGTGAATTGGTTTTATGGTATTTTTGGTTCTAGTTCAATTTGGTTTATCGAATACCGGAAACGTGATGTGGATATTATATTTTGGGTTCTGGATATTATCATTTTCTGGTTAGAAATTGGGTATCGCTGGTTTGGGATTGTTTTTGCAGGTAAAACCGGAGCATTTCCCAGTTTTTGGGTTGACCGAAAACAGAGGGAATGCTGCCGAAATTTTCGGAAAAATTTAATAAAATGATTTTGGTATTTTTGGGCGACAACCATAATTGGTTATTGGGCCCCAACGAAATGCAAACGCACCGGTTCGACCGGACGTTGAGGCAGAGTAGTTAAAAATGAAATTGGACCAGAGTCTGAGACTTATAAATTTTTAAATAATATTTTGGAAATTTACTTTTGTTAAATTGTAGTTAATTTTTCGGACTAACCAATTTCTTTTCTTATTTCAATTTATTGTAATTGTAAGGGCATAAGCTCAGTTCCTATTTTGTGGTCTGTAATATGGTAATGTAGTTTTTATTTTATTTTCTGGGATTGTGGAATGCGTAGGAACAATCAAAATAATATTATTAATTATTAATAATTCATGATTTTCTCATCCTTAAGGAAAAGAAATATTTTTTTTATATAATTGTAAAGTGTCAAAGTTTTTCCAATAAAAGGATAAAAAAATCAAGTTTTATAAATAATTTGATAAATACAAGTTTTTCCTGAAAATTGAAAGTAAATTGAATTTCTTAAACAAGCTAGTAAACGCTGTGATGTTGTGTTTGTTAACTAACAATTAAAATTGACTAGGAAAGACAAATAGAGATTGTAACTAGCACACTTAGTTGGTTTGATACAGATTGATAAGTATAGATGCTCTATTTGTAGGATTTCGAAGGCGTAACTAGCAACTACTCGGAACATCCATCGACTCTCAGTTTAAATCAAGGCAAGTACGGTTGTGTTTAATTGCAGTTTAATTAATATTAGAATTTTGCATGTTAAATACACAACTGTTACACGTACTCTCTCCTAGAGTAATATTGAATCATTGCATCGGGATAATGGGGAGTAGCATAGTTATCTATGATCAAAGCCAAATAGTTAATGAATGTGCGAGCTTACCCCTCTTCACACGGGGTTAGGCCGGACCGTATCAATAGGATACAATTGAATCATCCTAAACCGATCATAGATACTGCTTACTCAAATCACAATTGTTTTATAGTTGGAAATCATTGTTTCAAAATTATTTAATATTGCAAGTTTCTATTTATTATGCAAATTGTTATTTTTCATAATTGTACTTGCTCCTTTCCTGACTGGATCCCCCACACCCAATAGGTTCTATTGATGACTCAGAGCTACTGATTAGTAGTTACTACGACCCGGAGCTGTACCCTGCTGTGCTCCCAGACGAGGTCCATGGAGATGATGATGATACTTCTGTTTAGATGGAGTTCTAGTTTATTTTTACTTAAATAAATGTTATGTTAAAGTTGTGGACAAGCTTTGTAATGGACAAGTTTATATTATCGTTTAATTAAATGTTGTGGCAATTATAGTTTCAAATGTTGTTGAATTGTACCTGCATATGGAATACAGCTTACTGCCGCCGTCTCAACAACGGTGCAGGCTGGGCATGATCCGAGTCGACCCAAGAAATTGGGATCGGGTCGTGACAGTGATTTTACTTGATTTAGAAAACAACAATTAACACATTAGCTTTAATAAATTCTAATTATTCAATGAACTCCGAAGTTCTATAAAAATTCATAAATAAGCTAATATGTTGAATTCGTATATATTTAGGTCAAAATCATCAAAATGCCGATTTCAGGTTCAACATGCTAATCCAATACTAAGACATATGTACCTAGTCAATAATTCCTACATTTCTAATATCCAATATAATTAAAGTACATTTCGAAACATAGACAAATGCTAAATTTTAAATCAATGTAATCCTTATTGTCAAATTGATAAATTTGAATCGACACGATCCTAAGTATCAAACATTAAAAAAATATTGGTTGATAGATTAAGGGATTTCTAATCATACAACTTCCATAAAGCATTACTAAATTCTTTTAGTGCTAAAATTTAAAGTCAATTGGTCGAAACCCAAATTTGATCGATACAACCAATAGTGATATCATGAGTCAATCCTAAAGTTGCTCCCATGATCTTCCTTTCTTCTATTCTCTATAGCACAACCTTTAAAGTGATATAATTTGGTTGAAAATATTGAATTTTAAATGAATCACTCAAGTTTGAGTATGATATAGCCGGTATAGCCTAGTATCGGTTATAGAAACACTTGCCGATAGGTACCTACGTAACCCTAGTATACAAATATCGAATTCACCTCGTGTTGGCCCTATGAACCATTTATAACATCTAATTTCAACTCCAGACAACATCTATGATATTTTCCCAATTTGTCATTCCTCAACCATTAAGAAATTAACTAGTAGAGATAGAGATAGAGATAGACCAACTACAAGATTCCTATTTGACCCTTGTACTCATAGATGTCATGGTAATCTAGGGTGTTTGAATCTACATGCTAAAACAACAACCCATCCATATTACATACACATATAATTCCAATCTTTTCATCCTACTTACACCCATAGACATTTAAATTTTATAAGCATAAATGGATATACATATACACATGTTTATTATTATGTATGTCACATAACAATTCATTTACACACATTTATGCTAGGACGCACGACAAAATATTCATACTCTATCATATACCGTGTCCTAGTCTCGTGTCCGTATTGTGTCATATCACATAAAGGGGTTTATAATTCTCAGAAAATTAATCAAACAAAATTCAGAAATTAAATCCCAAATTCTGTTTTGAATCATTAATTAATTAATTTATTTTAACAAGGAAAGAAATTGAGAAAGGGAGGAGAGCTTGCCTTGGGAAAAATGATTTGGGTTTGGAATTGGGGGTTAGGGCTTGCTCCTCCTTCTTCTTCTTCCAATTTCTCCTTCTTCATCATCATCTTCTTCTTCTTCTTTTTTTTTTTAAAGAAGGGGTTAGGGTTTTGAAGATGGTGGTGGTGGTGATGATGGTGGAGATGGAGATGAAGATGGTGGTGTTGGAGGTGGTGATGGAGGATGGCCGGCCGGAGGGAGGGGGTGCCGGCGGTGGAGGGCCGGCCGGTCGGCGGGTGTGAGTGAGGAGTGAAGAGAGGGAATGAGAGAGATGAAGAGAATGAGAGGGGGAGAGATGGACATGATATGGAGAGAGAGATGAGGAGAGTGAGAGAGATGAAGAGGGGAAGAAGGGAGGGACCGAAAGAGTGAGGGAGAGGGGCGGTGGAGTGATGGGGGCTGCTCCTCTCTCTCAATATTATACATCTTTTTTTTTTTAAACAAACTAATTAAACTCATGCATGATGACACATGTCTTCATGTAAAATTACTTAAATACCCATGATGTTCATGCAAGGTGACAAGTGGGGATTGAGGTGTCATGGTAAATTTGTAATTTACAAAATTTACAAGGGCTTATGCATAAAAATTTTATTTTAGAAAAGAAAAATGGGTTTAATTGATAATAAAATTAATAATAAATAAATAAATAATAATGATAATAATAATAATAATAATAATAATAATAATAATTTTTTTTAATATAATTATAGAGAAATAGACAATTAACATAATATTTTATTAGGTGGCTGTTACACCCTCTATTTGCACCGTTGGATGGTGCTTTAAGTCATTTAATCTTAACCGTTGATTTACTAATGGTTAAGATTAGATGACTTAAAGCACATCCAACGGATGTGAACATGGGGATGCATGGGGATGAAAAAATTGTGGGGATGCCTATCCTTCCTCATATATATATATATATATATATATATATATGAGGAAGGATCAAGATTCCCACACTTTTTGTATCCCCATGCATCCCTCCTATTTGCACCGTTGGATGGTGCTTTAAGTCATCTAATCTTAACCGTTGATTTACCAATGTTTAAGATTAGATGACTTCTCCTATATAGAGAGAGAAAAAAAAGTAACTAATAATTCTCAACTATTAAAATAATATTTTTTATAGAGAATTTTTTTCTTTCTTGCAACTAATAGTACATACATTTTATTTAGGACTAATTAGAGTTTAGACTTTAGATCCTTAATTTTATATCAGATTAGAGTTTAAGTCGTGTCATAGCCAATTGGAAAGTTTATATCTTGAATTTTATATTTTGTTTTATCTTTTATATTATATCCTCATTGGCAACAGTTGTTTGTTTTTTTTATTTTGTATGTATTTTTGTATGTACTGCCGTGAAGAGAAATTTCTCTCCATCTCCGAAAGAAGAAGCCAACCCCTGTTCTTCTCCTCCTCCACGACCGATGTCTTCTCCTCGCTCCCGCCATCCCCCTCCCCGCGCCAGCTCCACCAAGCCCACGCCAAGCTGGTCGTGCTCGGCCACTCCGCCCGCCGCTCCCCCGTGGCGCACCTCCTCTCGCGCTGCGCGCTCCTCCCCCCCTCCCTCCTCCCCGCCGCCTACTGCCTCTCCCTCTACTCCCGGCTCGACAGGCCCAGCGCCTTCGCCTCGAACAACCTCCTCCGCTGCCTCGCCCGCGGCCCGGCCCCCCGCGCCGCCGTCCTCTCCTACCGCGCCGCCCGCCTCGCCGGAGTCCCCACCAACAACTACACCTACCCCTTCCTCCTCAGCGCGTGCGGCAAGCACCCGCCGCTGCCCTCCGAAGGCCGCCAGGTCCACGCCCACGTCGTAAAGCTCGCGTTTTCCCCGCGACCTGTTCGTGCGCAACGCGCTGATCAGCTTCTACGCGGCCTGCCGCGACATGGGCAGCGCCGAAGCCGTGTTCGAGGAGCGCCCGGACGTTAGAGATGTCGTCTCCTGGAACTCTATGCTGGTCGGTTACGCGAGGGCCGGGGAGATCCGCGTCGCGGAGGACCTGTTCGACAGAATGCCCGTGAGGGATGCCGTCTCGTGGAGCAGCTTGATGGTGGGTTACGTCGAGAAGGGGGTTCCGGAGAAGGGGCTGAGGCGTTTTAGGGAGATGGTGGAGAGGGGAGTGGCGGTGAACGAGGCCGCTCTCGTTACGGCGCTGTCTGCTTCGGCACAGTTGGGACTCATCGAGTGCGGAAGGTTCGTTCACGCCACGATGGAGAGGTTGGGGTTTAGAATGACGTTGGGCGTCGGTACTGCGCTGGTGGATATGTATGCCAAGTGCGGGTGCATCGAGATCTCTAGACGTGTGTTTGAGGATTTGCCGAGAAGGGATGTTTTTGCCTGGAACGCGATGCTTTGCGGGCTGGCGACGCATGGGTTGGGAAAGGATGCGCTCGATCTCTATCGGAGGTTCATCGACGGAGGGCTGCGTCCTACGAGTGTCACATTTATCGGGGTACTGAATGCGTGTAGCCGTGCAGGGTTAGTCGATGAAGGACGGATGCATTTCAGGTCGATGGTACAAGTTTACGGTATTCAGCCGGAGATGGAACACTATGGATGTATAGTCGACCTATTGGGCCGAGCTGGTCTTGTTTCCGAAGCCCTTGAATTGATCGAAGGGATGACTATCGTGCCGGATCCAGTTCTGTGGGGCACTCTGCTAGGGGCATGCAAGATACATGGACTGGCGGAACTGGGTGAGACCATCGGAAAGAAGTTGATCGAGTTGGAGCCTGCCCACGACGGGCATTACGTCCTTCTATCCGGCATATATGCCAAGGCAAGGAAATGGGAGGATGTGGTCAAGGTGAGGAAGCTGATGACCAACCGTGGAACTAATAAAGTTCCAGGCTGGAGTTTGATCGAGGCCCATGGCGAGGTCCACAAGTTTGTTGCAGGGGATAGAGAGCACGAGCAGTCACCGGAGATTTACGAAAGGATTGGAATGATCGAAAGTAGGTTGGCGGAGGCTGGTTACTTGCCCGATACTTCACAAGTGTTGCACGATATAGGGGACGAGGAGAAGGTGCTTGCCGTTAAGCAGCATAGCGAAAGGCTGGCTATTGCTTTCGGGTTGATGGTGATCGAAGAAGGCCATCCTGTTCGTATCGTGAAGAACCTGAGGGTATGCGGGGATTGCCATGAATTCAGCAAGATGGTGTCCAAGGTTTTCGAAAGGGAGATTATTGTGAGGGATGGGAGTAGGTTTCACCACTTCAAGGAAGGTAACTGTTCTTGCCTTGATTATTGGTAGATTGGCATACTGATACTACCTACTTAAAACGGAAAAGATCCGTTAGCTGAGCGAAATGTTCGTGTAGTCTGTGTAGAGGCGCTTGATTGTTGTTGTAGTTTGTTCTTCTGTCTGGTTCTTGATAGTTTCTACTTTCTTTTGAACTGGAGAATGCTGAACTACTATGCAGTTAAGGATCCTGCACAAAATTGCCTCGAAGTTGTCTCTTTCTACTATCACTACTATCCCGCCATTTTTTGGTCTATAAATTCTTCCTAACCGAAAACCCCACTCTTCAGAGCATTTCCCCCAAAAATTTCTTGATATTTCAGAAAAAAAAAAATCGATCGGAAGGGTTTGGTTTCGAAGATAATTGGTAGATTCTGGTATATTTTCACTATTTTCTTGAAATAAAATTTGTTTTGAAGAAAAGTCGTCGAATTGGAAAAAAATAAATTTCTGTTCTCAAATAGAATTCCGTCGATTCTTCAAAAAATTCCATATGCCGGACATGCTATTGATTCTAAATTTGGTTTTTGGTCAAAATTGTGTAGAGAAATTGGTCTATTTTTTAAGAGCCCTAATTTTTCCTATGGCTAAGATTTGCGGATCTCCTTACAAGTTTACAGTTTGGCAGTGATGAAAATGTAAGATTTGCTCTTATTTGGCAGTAATAATTCTTTTTTTCTTCTTTGATTAATATGGTGACCGAGAGGATTTCACTATGTATTGAAACTGTCATGAAATCTCTATATATTTGCTAGATTTCTACATACTGACTTCAATTGTTAATCATTCTTACTTGGGTGATATGTACTGTACATACTAGCTTCTAGCTTCGATTGTTATTAGTTAGTAGATCTTTCATGATATCCTATGATACTTGCTAATATTTTCACACGTCTGTGTCATCATTGGTGGCTAAAATTTGTAACAACAATATAAATGATGCATGTTAGTGTTTGCGTTTTTTTTTTTTGTGACCCAATATACTTCTTACTCTAGAAGCCAGAATCTTCTAGGAGGCCAACGAATCTCAATAAGAGCCTCGATTCAGCTGTTCTTACTTAGGAGCTCGTTTTTCCTGCAACAAGGGCTCGTTTTCACGGCGACATGAGCGGTTCTCGTACAAGACCAGAACTTTAAAGAGGACAAAATTTATTGGAAGAAAGTTGAAGAATTTTTATTACACATTCATCAAAGTAACAAGAAACTAATGATTACTTACCTTGACATCATAAAAATCAACATGCAAATTATCTCTATGTAACTTTGAACCGAACTTTATCAATTCTAATAAATATTAAGATATCTATAAATTTTGGTAACAATAATTAATAAACATAATTTCTTTTATTAGTGCACGCTCCCAACTTTAGACTCTTCTAAGTAGTCGCGCTCCCCTGCTCCTGCTTCTAAGGTATGTAGTGCATATCCATATTTAGTTTGCTACTTGTTTGATCTATGGTCGGGGGAGCAGTATACATGTTGCATGTTAGGTTTGCGGCAGTATACTTGTTAGTATGGACTGCATGCCCTCTTTCTCTACTTAAGCCTGATAATTGATTTTTTTTAACTACTGCCTTTCTCATTGTTAATGTACTGCCTTTCACATTGGTACTATGGACTTGCTGGTTTTCTCTTATTAATATATGAATCTATAGGTTTGGTACCTACATCTACATGACAGATAACTATGACCAGGTATTTTTTCATTGTAGATGAATTTTTCCAACTCCAATAATCCGATGATTAATTCTTCCATGTGTAGTATAATTATTACGTTGATTACAATAATTATCGATTTTTGCCCCTCTTGCAGATGCTTCTGAGTTTTACTGCAAAAGGTTTTCCATAGTAAGGTGGTGATTTGTTTTGGCAATTTTTTTTATGTTGGGGTTTTTGCTTGTTGTTTAGTACCTTTAAGATGGTTCCTAGGTTTTGCTGTTTGGTTGATGTTATTATCTTCATTGAAGCTTTTGGTTGATGTTTGTATAGTTTTTCATTTGTGAGCTATGATTATGAAGCTTTTTCTTCTTACAAAATTGTTGGTAATATCAGCTGTTATACTATGCTATTTGGTGGTTGTTAGAAATATCTTCAAACAAAACTACAACAGGTTGCAGTATGGTTGGTCTTTTAGACCTCCCAAAACTGCAGCAAACTATACTGCAACCTGTTGTAGTTTTGTTTGAAGATGTTTCTAACCAAAACTGCAGCAAACTATACTGCAAACAAAACTACAACAGGTTGCAGTTTGGTAGTACATCTATTAGTGAGATTGTTTTGTCAACAAGTGTGGCTGCAATTATGCAGCCTTGGCAAGATGATGTATAACCCTCTACATAAATCTTTGATCCCAATTTTTCATATATTAAGATTTATATTGTTTTTTTTTTCTTTTCCTTTCTTACATTTTAGAGGTTTGATTTTTATGATTTATACCTATTTCACAGTATTATATGTGTCTATTTCTTTTCTTTTCTTTACATTGTCGTTCCTAATTTCTTATACGGCATCCTAACTATTGGGTTTCATTTACGGGAGCGGATCTGCTGTCTCCATCTGCCATGTACCAAATTTGTTCTCTCTCCTATAAAAAAACGTAGGTCCTACTAGTTATTTTAAAAAATAATACCAACATCAGTGGGAACCACATTTTTATAGCAGAGGAAACATGTTTGGTACACAACAGATGAGGACGCAGATCTGCTTTCTTCATTTACATTATTCTTTGCTTCATGAGGAATGTGGCCAACGACGAGGAGATTTCACTGCGACGATGATGAGAATGTGGTCTGGACATGTAATTGGCCGGGGATACCTTGCTGTTCAAATTCCTCTATTCATGTCCTCTCTCCTTTGCAACGTGGTCTATGACTTTGCCTTCACCAAGGGTGGCTTGGACATGTAGCTGGCTGCCACAGTTCAACTTGAGTTGCTTGGTTACTTTGCTATCTGAGTCTGGAGAAGGAGATGGTGACATGGTTGGGGTCTTAGTTTTGGCCATTGCTCGGTTCATGTCATGTAAAATTGTAGACTCTTGTAAGGCCTGTGAGAAGAAATTTGTTTCCTCTAAGGCTAGCTTTGAACTCTTGTATATTTATTGTTTTCAAAATTTTATGCAGTAAAGAGAGAGTGAATGCAAACAATGAACTTGGGGACATTGTTTGCAAGTTCATTTGAAGCTCGGACACTCTAAAAATCATGATGTGTATATGGTTTGAACTCTTGTATATGGATATTGGAGATGCAAGCACCTGTGATCATTTCTTTCATCTCTCTATTTTTTGGAGCCGGAATGAAGTTCTTCTTTACTGGATTTTCCAATAAAGCCAGCTATCTAGCTAGTGCAATTTCTTCAGAATTCTAGTATTGTATATTGTTTGCTTTGCCAAAGAAAAGAACCACTTCAAGTACACTTCTTCAACCATGCATCCAAGCAAAAGAAGCAAGGATTTTGGCCAATTGTTTTGTAGTGAGTTTCAAGCATCCAAACATTCCAAACAAATTTTGGAAAGTCAAAGTACATGCCAACGGCCGGTTAACCCGTGGACCGGTAATTTTTTCGGTCCGGTTTAATATTGATCCAATATTTTTTTAACTAGTATTTTTGTAAAAATCAGTATCAATAAGGGATTAAATATGGGCTACTTGGATTAGCTACTTGGATTAATCCAGTGGTTGAACCCCTAGACCAACTGGTTGAACCGGTTTTATCCGATCCAGTGCCTTAGCCGGGTAAATTTTAGATTCGATTTTTAAAACATTTTGTACTTGCAAATCACCCCTTTCACACTTCACCCCTATTTCTATTCCAATTTTTATCCTATGTGGCGGTGATACAGAATGAAAATTTTCTATGAGAGTTTCCACATGTAAAAACTCTCATAGAAAGTTTCTCTCTCTCATAACAATTATTATTGGGCTCTACCTCATTAAATTGATCATTTTATTTGTTGTCAAGTAGGATATAAATTGATAACTATTGTAGAGTATTTTTTTTGTATGCAATTTCTATGTATAAACTCTTACAACTAGGACAAAAAATTTCTTAAAGTACAAAGACAAGTAGATATAAACTCAATTTTAGAATTCCCATTGGAGATGACCTAATACCCTCAATAACACCAGCTGAATTTAAGTAACAATAACATCATGAAATTAAAGAAAGGATATTTGTGAAAAAATAAACAAATTAAGATTGACATTCTTGGCTGAACCAAATATGTGAATGGAAAAAAATGAATTTTTATGGTTGCATATTTTCAACCTAACCAAACATAGATATGAAAATGTTGAATTTCTTTTCAGTAGAAAAGTAATGAGAAGTAGATTCCTACGAATACCAAACATTCATCCAAACGCCTCCTATGGGGAGGTATAAACTGCATGGCTGGGTGGGTTCCGTCCATCGAGAAAGTACTAATTTAATAACCAGTGAAAATTTCCAATATAGGCTTGCATGGATTTATAGGGGGAGCTAAACAACTAACCCACTGTAATACGAGGGATTGAAATTTTCGCATTTAAGCATCCTTGTATATTTTTTTGAAATAACCGTCATCTGATTATATATTTTGACAGTTCAAATTAGATCCTTAAACTATCAAATTTTTCGCAATATTTTGATCTAATGTGAACAATCAAAAAGACAATCAAACTATTGCTATTTCGAAAATATGCAAAAAATTATCGCGTGCAGACAATCCAACTGTTGCTATTTCGAAGACATACAAAAAATTATCGTGCACCCGCGTACACACACACACACACACATATATATATGCATCTCTCTTAACCACTAGACTATTATCGTATATATATATTATCGTGTGTGTATATATATATATATATATATATATATATATATATATATATATATATATATATACACACGATAATATATATATACGATAATAGTCTAGTGGTTAAGAGAGATGCATATATATATATATATATATATATATATATATATATATATATATATATATATATATATATATATATATATCTTAACCACTAGACTATTATCGTATATATATATTATCGTGTATATATATATATATATATATATATATATATATATATATATATATATATATATATGCATCTCTCTTAACCACTAGACTATTATATATATATATATATATATATATATATTATACTCTCTTAACCACTATATATATATATATATATATATATATATATATATATATATATATATATATCTATATATATATATATATATGTGTGTGTGTGTGTGTGTGTATGCGGGTGCACGATAATTTTTTGTATGTCTTCGAAATAGCAACAGTTGGATTGTCTGCACGCGATATATATATATATATATATATATATATATATATATATATATATATATATTTTGAAAGAAGGTAATTGTGGCAAACGCTCCCACCGGAAATCGATTTCCTGACCACTCGGGCCGCATGCATCTCTCTTAACCACTAACCACTAGGCTAGAGGTCATTTGCATATATATATATATATATATATATATATATATATATATATATATATATATATATATATAGTCAGGAGATCGATTTCCGGTGGGAGCGTTCGCCACAATTACCTTCTTTCAATATATATATATATATATATATATATATATATATATATATATATATATATATATATATATATATATATATATATATATATATGCAAATATATATATATAACAAAATTTAATTTTAAATTTAAACTTATTTTATGATAAGATTAGATACGTGCACAACACATGTGCTTTTACTAGTATATATAACAAATGCCATCCAAGGCTCGACGTAAAGTTAATGCTAATGATCCTAAGAAAAAGGCTATATAAATACTTTACAGTCCAAGAAATACTGGGATGGCACTTTGTGCACACTGCATTGCATACCTTTTGGCCCACTGTCTTCCAACTCCCATCATTATTATAAATGGAAGGAATAGTATGCTCCGTGGCTCCCAAGAAATACTGGCTTAGCATCTTTTTTCTCTTTCCTTTAATTTTCTTTTTTCCATCTTACATAATCCTAAATTTAAAATTTATTATTTTTTTGTTTTACATGATACTAAGGTATTGTTTGGGAAGTGGAAAAAATGGGAGGAAGAAAAATGTTGAGGAAAAAATGAGAGAAAAATTAAAAGTAGTGGTGTTTGGGAAGGGGAAGTGGAAATGAGGGAGAAGAATTTGAGAGAAAAATTCATATGGGCCCTACTAAAAAAAAAAATCTCCCAAAAGTGGGAGAAAAATGGAGAGAGTTGAAAAGTTTGTGAAAGAAATTACCCAACTACCCTTCAATAAAGTAAATATTAATTATGATTTGAAAAAAATCAAGGACTAAATAATAATTATATATTTCTCATTAAAAAACAAAATATTATTTTAAAAAAAATTCTTCCCGTACTTTTTGGTTATCCAAACAAGTGAAAGAAACATTAATTTTACATTAATTTTACTCTCCTGCATTTTTTTCCTCAAATTTTTCTTTCCCTCCTAAAAAAAGTTTCCAAACACACTGTAATGCCTCGTTTGGTTCGCGGAATCATCGGATTAGGAAAAGTAGGTGCCTAAGGAATTGAAAAGGAAAGGAAAGTGATTGCCAATGGAAGAAAATTATGAGAAAAAATGATTCCTTCCATCCAAACAAGAAATCACTTTTCACATTGAAGTATTCACTTTCCTTTTCAATTTTTTTGGTATTTTCAAACATCGAAAAAGAAAACCAATGGAAATTGCAAGTTTCCAAAGGAAAGAAAATGCCAAGGAATTGATTTCCTTTCCATTACTTTCCGCGAACCAAACGAGGCCTAAAGTTAAAGGTTATTCTCCACCGTGGTCTACTGGACCGTTAAAGTTGTTTCTTCTCGGGATATTTTAGCAAATGCTCCCCAATCAAAATATAGAAACTAACATATATCTGTACTACTATATAATTAGAAAACTTTAGCTTCATCGTGAAAGTTTTCTTTCCAAATATAACATTGGATATGTTTATTAATTAAAATTATTCATTAAAGTTAATAAGGACAACTAAATAATTATTGGAGGTGTCTTTTGACCTTCCTAAATACTCTTGCATGATATATTTGTTGGTGTTTTTTTTGTCTTTATACTAGGAAAGATAGTCCCACATTTGCTACACCAAATGGTAAGTATCTCAATATAATGCATTGCTTGTGTTGAGGTGTGCATATGAGGTGGGGTAGGACACAAGTGTGTGCAATGTGGGAGTATTTTTCTAGAAGGAAAAAAGATTAATTCCAACAAGAATGCAAGTTAATTTTTATTGTGTGTACTCGGACACGGACTCCAGGATATCTCGTGCATGCACGGAAGTGTTGGGGGGGGGTAGACGTAGATTGGCACACATCTATGCTGATTGTGGGATGATATAAAATATCAAACTCTATTTTTGAGTATTGGTATTTTAGTCCCGCATTGGATAGGAGAAGAGGTGAAGTCTCACTCCACTTTATAAATAGAGCCCCTTGGCCTCCTTTGAAAGATGCACCAAGAAGAGAGTTAAAGGAATCCGTAAAGTCCAGGAAGCACGTTCAAGTCTCAAATATTGACTGACTAGCGTTCTAGAAGTTCTTTAGAACTTGCTGGTTCTTGGAAGCGGATCGTATATAGGCGAATCTTGCTTTGAGCAACGGTGATCTGTTCACCCCAACAAAGCTGCATTTCTTTTTCTTCTTTCCTTCTCTTCTTCTCTGATCTAATCATAAACTTCTTGTGGGCTTTCGTCGCTGCTGCTGCTAGCAACTCGAGTTGTACCTTCCTAAAAGAAGCTCTACATTCGTTTGCTATTGTAACGGAATCTCTTTAGATTTTCGTTACCCAGAATCCTCCAAGGATCTCTATAGTGCACATTCTTTGAAGTGTTGCTACGAAACGTTGTTGCTATTTTGACAACTGTTTCGATTCTCTGTTTTCCATCAAAAATTACGTCTCGGGAATAACAATATTAATATAATAATAAATTTAGAATAATTAAGATAGTTGTATTTTAGTCTTCTTAAGTGTTCTCAATAAAGATTAGAATAACTATAATAATTTCATAATTATAATTTATAAATACGTGCAACGAACATGCATATATACTAATTTTCATTTAAAAAGAAAAGAGCAAATGTCCCCCATTACGGAGCAAATAAATTTGGGTGCGGCTATCTGCACCCCATCATCCAGTGAACACACCCCACAAAAAAAAAAAAAAAACCGAAATGCCTATTCTACCCTCTCCCTGCTCCTCTGACCCTGACCCTGACCCCCTCCCCCTCCCCGACTCCCCCCCTCCTCCGACCCCGAACCCCGCCCCCCTCCCTACCCTCCTCCGACCCCGACCTTCGACCCAGGTGGAAGAGGAGGAGGAGGAAGAAGAGGGTCGGAAGGAGGAGGAGGGTCAGTGTCACGCCCCGCTTCCGTAGGAGCGATCGTCCTCGCTAAGGCGTGATGCCGCACGAGCCTAGATTGCGCTCGTGCAAGGCAATTCCATAACGGCCGATTACATCGGCGGCGACGGGGTCATCGCACAGAAGTCCCAAACAGAAATATTAAAACATACAGCGGAATTTAAGAACAAGTAACACATGAACACAAGTCATTCAAAAGAAGCTCTGTATTTGATATTGAATACAAGATTACATTTGTGGACGCAAGGCCAAATTACAAGTCTCTCGTGCTCACTTTTCACTCGATTACAAGTCACTCTGCTCTCTCTCATCTCTCGATACAATACTTGAATCCAGCGGAAGCTTCGGAAGGCGATGTCCATACATTATGTCATGTATAAGTCTTCAATCCACGTGGGCGCACGCTTCGAATCGCCAAGGAACTCCGGGCCTCGACGCATCCAAGCGAGCTCCGCGCCACGAGCTTCTACCTGTGCCTGCACATGAAACACTGTGTGGGTGTCAGTACCACTGTACTGGTGGAGTGAGCTTCTCGTCCACCCATACGAAACCAACACGTTCATTTACTTTGTGCAACATAAACCCTTTTACGATTGTCTTTCTATTCTTGCCTTAGGATCAGTTTTAGGACCGGCGCCTTAGCGCAACTCGTGTATTAGAACCATCCCGTGCTTGCAATGTCAACGTTAACTCATACTTTGTCTCTAGACTACTCCTCGTGCCAACAACGTTAGCCTATCAAGTCGTGTTTGCCTTACGGCTATAATCAGAGACGCAACTACACGAAGGACTCCATTTCCTTGCCTCTAGACCTTTTCTCGTGCTTGCATTGTCGACGCACCGGCTTATACTTATCTTTCGTGCCAAACTCTGGGACGTAACGACTCGGTCGTGCCATACTCGATTCGTGCTTCAATATCTCCGAGGCAGTGCCTCCTTGCTTAGTCTCGGCTACACTTGTGTTGTGACAACGCGACCGTGCCTCATAACTCAACGTAACTTCACACAACTTGCCCTACGGCCCTTTTTGACTTAACTCGCAACTTAACACTCGACGCCACATCTCGTGCCGAAGCACGTCGCCTTCGCTGTAGCCAAATCTTAGGCTCAGACATTGTGTCTTTTTAACTCATACATATTCAACTTAGATCCAAAGGCACACACACAGATTGCCGCCCGTGCCGACACAAAACTTACCATGTTAGTTGAAAACAATTTATATCAAGTATTTGTTATGGAGGTTAATTGGCCTAACCAGCCGCCTTGGACGTAGCCTGGTAATACAGGACCCTTACAACGCAGGTAGCGAGCCCCGATGTAAGTCCCCGTCTTACCGATCGCCTTTCCAGCGTTGCCTATTATCCAGCTCGGCTACAACCAGTTTCTTCCTAGGCCGAGTCGGTCCCGTGGCCCCGGGGTGCCGCTCGAAGAAACCACCCCTTGTCGACAAGTTGTCCAAGTCCATTATAGGTTAACATGGTGTATTTTATGATACCGTTGGGGCTTGTTATGTAATCAATTCATTTACTTGGTTGTTTTACTCTTTCCACTTTTCATACTTCCTTTGCAGAGCCCCTAACCAGGGTTGCCTCGACGACAGAACCACAGTCCCGACATATTTCCTCTCGGCGACTAACCATCGCTTAGACATAACGTGTTTCCTTAAGTATCGACCGACCGTGGATAACTTTCCACTGAACCAACCGTGGCTCGTACCTCTAAACCGACTCGTGTTCTACGCAACGTTATCGCCCAAGTCATACTTCATATGACGGGCCTTGGGGTCGTGGGACTACTTATCTTGACAACCGCAGAATGAGCGGGACATCACGTAGAATAACTTAGGTCGACCGGCATAACTTTTGCCTAACTCACTCAAGCCTACAACTTAACCCAAGGGACGAGCAAAGGCTATGCCAAGCCTTGCGGGACAGGACCGTGCATGCTTTAGCAAGCATTTGTGCGGGCGACGCCTATGACTTAGGCTAACTCTCAGCTTTTGCACCGAAGACCAACTTTTCTTCTCCCAAGCCACGGGACGAAGGACCGAGTGTCATTTTCAAAGCACGCCGTGCACCAACTCTAAGCCGACAGTGGGACGTTTTCCATGTTCTAACTCGATTCAAACCGTCGGGATTATTCCCTTAGCTATGTGGATGCGTAGCTTTTATTATCAAGCCTAACTTGTGCAAGTTGAAAACACGATTTATTAAGTGAAGGCAAAGATGAGGAGAGTTCACCGAAACTACCCCACCTGAGCGAGCGGTCGCCTTGACCGAGCGAGCCTTCGAGCAGTCGTTGCAAGGCTAAGTCCGAACGCCGTCGGCGTTTCTATTCCTCCGATTGACTTTGCGGGACGGGGCACTACATCTGGTATCAGAACGTCACATTTTAACGCGAAGATCGGAGGTTTGACGCGAAGATAGACTTGTGGTTTGACGCGAAGATAGACTTATGTCACACCCCGCTCCCGTAGGAGCGATCGTCCTCGCTAAGGCGTGATGCCGCACGAGCCTAGATTGCGCTCGTGCAAGACAATTCCATAACGGCCGATTACATCGGCGGCGACGGGGTCGTCGCACAGAAGTCCCAAGCAGAAATATTGAAACATACAGCGGAATTTAAGAACAAGTAACACATGAACACAAGTCATTCAAAAGAAGCTCTTTATTTGATATTGAATACAAGATTACATTTGTGGACGCAAGGCCAAATTACAAGTCTCTCGTGCTCACTTTTCACTCGATTACAAGTCACTCTGCTCTCTCTCATCTCTCGATACAATACTTGAATCCAGCGGAAGCTTCGGAAGGCGATGTCCATACATTATGTCCTGTATAAGTCTTCAATCCACGTGGGCGTACGCTTCGAATCGCCAAGGAACTCCGGGTCTCGACGCATCCAAGCGAGCTCCGCGCCACGAGCTTCTACCTGTGCCTGCACATGAAACACTGTGTGGGTGTCAGTACCACTGTACTGGTGGAGTGAGCTTCTCGCCCACCCATACGAAACCAACACGTTCATTTACTTTGTGTAACATAAACCCTTTTACGATTGTCTTTCTATTCTTGCCTTAGGATCAGTTTTAGGACCGGCGCCTTAGCGCAACTCGTGTATTAGAACCATCCCGTGCTTGCAATGTCAACGTTAACTCATACTTTGTCTCTAGACTACTCCTCGTGCCAACAACGTTAGCCTATCAAGTCGTGTTTGCCTTACGGCTATAATCAGAGACGCAACTACACGAAGGACTCAATTTCCTTGCCTCTAGACCTTTCTCGTGCTTGCATTGTCGACACACCGGCTTATACTTATCTTTCGTGCCAAACTCTGGGACGTAACGACTCGGTCGTGCCATACTCGATTCGTGCTTCAATATCTCCAAGGCAGTGCCTCCTTGCTTAGTCTCGGCTACACTTGTGTTGTGACAACGCGACCGTGCCTCATAACTCAACGTAACTTCACACAACTTGCCCTACGGCCCTTTTTGACTTAACTCGCAACTTAACACTCGACGCCACATCTCGTGCCGAAGCACGTCGTCTTCGCTGTAGCCAAATCTTAGGCTCAGACATTGTGTCTTTTTAACTCATACATATTCAACTTAGATCCAAAGGCACACACACAGATTGCCGCCCGTGCCGACACAAAACTTACCATGTTAGTTGAAAACAATTTATATCAAGTGTTTGTTATGGAGGTTAATTGGCCTAACCAGCCGCCTTGGACGTAGCCTGGTAATACGGGACCCTTACAACGCAGGTAGCGAGCCCCGATGTAAGTCCCCGTCTTACCGATCGCCTTTCCAGCGTTGCCTATTACTCAGCTCGGCTACAACCAGTTTCTTCCTAGGTCGAGTCGGTCCCGGGCCCCGAGGTGCCGCTCGAAGAAACCACCCCTTGTCGACAAGTTGTCCAAGTCCATTATAGGTTAACATGGTGTATTTTAGGATACCGTTGGGACTTGTTATGTAATCAATTCATTTACTTGGTTGTTTTACTCTTTCCACTTTTCATACTTCCTTTGCAGAGCCCCTAACCAGGGTTGCCTCGACGACAGAACCACAGTCCCGACATATTTCCTCTCGGCGACTAACCATCGCTTAGACATAACGTGTTTCCTTAAGTATCGACCGACCGTGGATAACTTTCCACTGAACCAACCGTGGCTCGTACCTCTAAACCGACTCGTGTTCTACGCAACGTTATCGTCCAAGTCATACTTCATATGACGGGCCTTGGGGTCGTGGGACTACTTATCTTGACAACCGCAGAATGAGCGGGACAGCACGTAGAATAACTTAGGTCGACCGGCATAACTTTTGCCTAACTCACTCAAGCCTACAACTTAACCCAAGGGACGAGCAAAGGCTATGCCAAGCCTTGCGGGACAGGACCGTGCATGCTTTAGCAAGCATTTGTGCGGGCGACGCCTATGACTTAGGCTAACTCTCAGCTTTTGCACCGAAGACCAACTTTCCTTCTCCCAAGCCACGGGACGAAGGATCGAGTATCATTTTCAAAGCACGCCGTGCACCAACTCTAAGCCGACAGTGGGACGTTTTCCATGTTCTAACTCGATTCAAACCGTCGGGATTATTCTCTTAGCTATGTGGATGCGTAGCTTTTATTATCAAGCCTAACTTGTGCAAGTTGAAAACACGATTTATTAAGTGAAGGCAAAGATGAGGAGAGTTCACCGAAACTACCCCACCTGAGCGAGCGGTCGCCTTGACCGAGCGAGCCTTCGAGCAGTCGTTGCAAGGCTAAGTCCGAACGCCGTCGGCGTTTCGATTCCTCCGATTGACTTTGCGGGACGGGGCACTACATCATACACCACTCAGAAAAAGTCTCGTCCTCGAGACTTTCCTGAAGGCAAGTCATCCTACCATTTCTATGGCCAAGACTTAATCGTACACATTTCGCCTCCGCGTTCCATCGATTCCGAGCCACGCTCGCACTATTGTCAATCTTTCCTTTAACACGATTTCAAGATCTCGACACACTCCCATCTTTCAAGCCTTGCTTGAACTCGTCGTATCACTTGGCTGGATCGTGCATGCATTCCAAGCGTCCCCAGAATACCTGTATTCAGCCAAGCCGCATGATAGAAAATTTGTCATTCTCACTCGAGTCGCATCGTGCACATACCCAGGCGTCCCTAAAATATATGTATGTCAGCCGAATCTCGTGAGCAGGGTTTCCTATATTCACGATTCACACCATCCATTCATACCAATCCTCCAGATTAATCCTTCGATTGATAACACTAACAACATGGGCGTCTCGCCTAACCGCTAGGCCATTTCTTTTCGAGGCTAAGTCAATGTCAGGATTGGAATCATAGTTCCCCAACAATAATGCCAACACTGACCCCAATCCTAGGGTCAAACCAAAGTCGATCATACAGGGTTTTCTACCCAAGCTCGTGCCACTCAGATTTCTAAACATCGAGTACGATCACCTAATTCGCATTACGGCACGCGTTGCGTATATTCGAATCCCTTCAATTCACCAATTCTAATCAATTCATGTATTCGATCACGAGGTCGTCTCGCTCGACAATACGTTGCGCCCCAATCTCACGCGAGTCTGATAATCTGCGGTGGTTCATGAATCACCATGCAACGCTCCCGCGGAATAATCATTCTCATCGGGGCGTAACTCTTGTTTGAGTTTAGACTCATTCATTCTCGATACGCGGATTGGACCTACTCAATCCTCAAGTTCAATCGACAAGCACACCAATTCAATCTCGAGTCTATCTTCGCGTCAAACCACAAGTCGAAGCACAAATTGTCGCACCGTGCAAGTTTGACCACTCCCGCTGTATGAATCACCATACCAGCGCTCACGCAGAGTGATCGCCCTAATCGGTGTGACACATGTGCGAGGCTGGAGTAGCGCTCGCATAAGACAAGAACGTCAACGTTGTCGTTATCGACAAAGCAAATCCAAACATTCCAGTTTTCATCCAAGCCAAGTTCGATCGTCATTCGTTCAACTTAGAAAATCCTCGAGCCAAGTCTATCCTTTCCTCGACACATTTTAACTTCCCGATTATAGCATCCATCGAAACAATGACATTTGCATGATCGTCATTTGCCGAGTCAGAGTACCCCCGAGTTATCGAATATCGATCTTTGATACGCCTCAATACCATCATCGATATGCGTAACCTGACGATCTTCTTTCGCAACCAATTTCGAACCGTGCGACTTGATGCTATTGTCCGAACTGGATATACCACCATTCCTTGATATTCAAGATCAAGTTCGATTGCTATTCCTCAAGCTCGTTTCAAGATCGTTGTTCAAAAACTCAAGTCGCATTTCATTTGAATCAATCCGAAATCGTACGCACGATCCTCTAAGTTTCCTCGATCAAGACCCTTCATTTTATTCATCATTTCGAATCGTTTTCTAAACCCTTGCTAAAGCATGCACGCGACTTCTAAGGTCGACGTATGACTATTCGGGCACACGCGCGACTTGTTAACTTTAGCTTGCATTTTCTATCGAGTCAAGTTTACATCGTTCGGCACAAAGGCCTACAGATGCGTTCGGTTGAACGCTTGTACGAGCTTTCGAAAATATTTAGACTTATTGCATGGACATGCCGAGGGACAATCGAGAGAGAGCGCACACTTAGTTTCCAACGACGAGCTTTTAAAACTGAGAAATTCGACGTGAAGTCCAAGGACGTTCTCGTCCTCGAGACTTTCCTGAAGGCAAGTCATCCTACCATTTCTATGGCCAAGACTTAATCGTACACATTTCGCCTACGCGTTCCATCGATTCCGAGCCACGCTCGCACTATTATTAATCTTTCCTTTAACACGATTTCAAGATCTCGACACACTCCCATCTTTCAAGCCTTGCTTGAACTCGTCGTATCACTTGGCTGGATCGTGCATGCATTCCAAGCGTCCCCAGAATACCTGCATTCAGCCAAGCCGCATGATAGAAAATTTGTCATTCTCACTCGAGTCGCATCGTGCACATACCCAGGCGTCCCTGAAATATATGTATGTCAGTCGAATCTCGTGAGCAGGGTTTCCTATATTCGCGATTCACACCATCCATTCATACCAATCCTCCAGATTAATCCTTCGATTGATAACACTAGCAACAGGGGCGTCTCGCCTAACCGCTAGGCCATTTCTTTTCGAGGCTAAATCAATGTCAGGATTGGAATCATAGTTCCCCAACAATAATGCCAACACTGACCCCAATCCTAGGGTCAAACCAAAGTCGATCATACGGGGTTTTCTACCCAAGCTCACGCCACTCAGATTTCTAAACATCGAGCACGATCACCTAATTCGCATTACGGCACGCGTTGCGTATATTCGAATCCCTTCAATTCACCAATTCTAACCAATTCATGTATTCGATCACGAGGTCGTCTCGCTCGACAATACGTTGCGCCCCAATCTCACGCGAGTCTGATAATCCGCGGTGGTTCATGAATCACCATGCAACGCTCCCGCGGAATAATCATTCTCATCGGGGCGTAACTCTTGTTTGAGTTTAGACTCATTTATTCTCGATACGCGGATTGGACCTACTCAATCCTCAAGTTCAATCGACAAGCACACCAATTCAATCTCGAGTCTATCTTTGCGTCAAACCACAAGTCGAAGCACAAATTGTCGCACCGTGCAAGTTTGACCACTCCCGCTGTATGAATCACCATACCAGCGCTCACGCAGAGTGATCGCCCTAATCGGTGTGACGCATGTGCGAGGCTGGAGTAGCGCTCGCATAAGACAAGAACGTCAACGTTGTGGTTATCGACAAAGCAAATCCAAACATTCCAGTTTTCATCCAAGCCAAGTTCGATCGTCATTCGTTCAACTTAGAAAATCCTCGAGCCAAGTCTATCCTTTCCTCGACACATTTTAACTTCCCGATTATAGCATCCATCGAAACAATGACATTTGCACGATCGTCATTTGCCGAGTCAGAGTACCCCCGAGTTATCGAATATCGATCTTTGATACGCCTCAATACCATCATCGATATGCGTAACCTGACGATCTTCCTTCACAACCAATTTCGAACCGTGCGACTTGATGCTATTGTCCGAACTGGATATACCACCATTCCTTGATATTCAAGATCAAGTTCGATTGCTATTCCTCAAACTCGTTTCAAGATCGTTGTTCAAAAACTCAAGTCGCATTTCATTTGAATCAATCCGAAATCGTACGCACGATCCTCTAAGTTTCCTCGATCAAGACCCTTCATTTTATTCATCATTTCGAATCGTTTTCTAACTTGCGTTGCTCATTCACAAGTTGTCCGAACGAGATGCTCGTTCGGGACATTCGAAGTCACGACCAACTAAGCGTGACGCGTTCTAAGGCTTTGCGCGATCGCATCGCCTCGTCGACATACTTGTAATCCTCAATATTCACTCGAACAATTTCCAAGACGAACCATACACCACTCGGATTCGAGCCGCTCGACTAGTCGTCGACACTCATTCTTATTCTTCTCCGAACCTATCACATACACCACTCGGATTCAAGCCATGATCTAGTTCTCAATCACATTCGCATCATTCGCTAAGACATCCTTCAGATTCGTTCGACGAATCACTAGCGTAGTCGCTTGCGTCGTATCGACGCACTAAGTCGTTCGTACTATTTCCTCGAAATCCAAATCAATCTTTCGTGTACGTCTAAGCGTTAGTCCGATAGCGTTCCTATCGATAGACACTCTAAGTATATCTCCGTTCCCGACCGAGCGGTACTTGATGTCGCTCGCAACTCGTTTGCACCAAGGGTCGAGGTGCGCGACGCGAAACACAACTTAGCCAAAAGGCCGTGCGCATGGCTATCCCGTGCGGACTTTTATTCGAGTTTGCATGCTCACATGCTAAGGTCAACGTTGGACTAGTTAGGCATGCACGCGACTTCTAAGGTCGACGTAGGACTATTCGGGCACACGCGCGACTTGTTAACTTTAGCATGCATTTTCTATCGAGTCAAGTTTACATCGTTCGGCACAAAGGCCTACAGATGCGTTCGGTTGAACGCTTGTACGAGCTTTCGAAAATATTTAGACTTATTGTATGGACATGCCGAGGGACAATCGAGAGAGAGCGCACACTTAGTTTCCAACGACGAGCTTTCAAAACTGAGAAATTCGATGTGAAGTCCAAGGACGTAAAGCCGTGCTCTGATACCATTATGTCACACACACTTAGTTTCCAACGACGAGCTTTCAAAACTGAGAGAGCGCGAAGTCGGCGCAGCGGAAGCGTGGTGGGCCCATAACCCACAGGTCCCAGGATCGAAACCTGGCTCTGATACCATTATGTCACGCCCCGCTCCCGTAGGAGCGATCGTCCTCGCTAAGGCGTGATGCCGCACGAGCCTAGATTGCGCTCGTGCAAGGCAATTCCATAACGGCCGATTACATCGGCGGCGACGGAGTCGTCGCACAGAAGTCCCAAGCAGAAATATTGAAACATACAGCAGAATTTAAGAACAAGTAATACATGAACACAAGTCATTCAAAAGAAGCTCTTTATTTGATATTGAATACAAGATTACATTTGTGGGCGCAAGGCCAAATTACAAGTCTCTCGTGCTCACTTTTTACTCGATTACAAGTCACTCTGCTCTCTCTCATCTCTCGATACAATACTTGAATCCAGCAGAAGCTTCGGAAGGCGATGTCCATACATTATGTCCTGTATAAGTCTTCAATCCACGTAGGCGCACGCTTCGAATCGCCAAGGAACTCCGGGTCTCGATGCATCCAAGCGAGCTCCGTGCCACGAGCTTCTACCTGTGCCTGCACATGAAACACTGTGTGGGTGTCAGTACCACTGTACTGGTGGAGTGAGCTTCTCGCCCACCCATACGAAACCAACACGTTCATTTACTTTGTGCAACATAAACCCTTTTACGATTGTCTTTCTATTCTTGTCTTAGGATCAGTTTTAGGACCGGCGCCTTAGCGCAACTCGTGTATTAGAACCATCCCGTGCTTGCAATGTCAACGTTAACTCATACTTTGTCTCTAGACTACTCCTCGTGCCAACAACGTTAGCCTATCAAGTCGTGTTTGTCTTACGGCTATAATCAGAGACGCAACTACACGAAGGACTCCATTTCCTTGCCTCTAGACCTTTCTCGTGCTTGCATTGTCGACGCACCGGCTTATACTTATCTTTCGTGCCAAACTCTGGGACGTAACGACTCGGTCGTGCCATACTCGATTCGTGCTTCAATATCTCCGAGGCAGTGCCTCCTTGCTTAGTCTCGGCTACACTTGTGTTGTGACAACGCGACCGTGCCTCATAACTCAACGTAACTTCACACAACTTGCCCTACGGCCCTTTTTGACTTAACTCGCAACTTAACACTCGACGCCACATCTCGTGCCGAAGCACGTCGCCTTCGCTGTAGCCAAATCTTAGGCTCAGACATTGTGTCTTTTTAACTCATACATATTCAACTTAGATCCAAAGGCACACACACAGATTGCCGCCCGTGCCGACACAAAACTTACCATGTTAGTTGAAAATAATTTATATCAAGTGTTTGTTATGGAGGTTAATTGGCCTAACCAGCCGCCTTGGACGTAGCCTGGTAATACGGGACCCTTACAACGCAGGTAGCGAGCCCCGATGTAAGTCCCCGTCTTACCGATCGCCTTTCCAGCGTTGCCCATTACCCAGCTCGGCTACAACCAGTTTCTTCCTAGGCCGAGTCGGTCCCGTGGCCCCGGGGTGCCGCTCGAAGAAACCACCCTTTGTCGACAAGTTGTCCAAGTCCATTATAGGTTAACATGGTGTATTTTAGGATACCGTTGGGGCTTGTTATGTAATCAATTCATTTACTTGGTTGTTTTACTCTTTCCACTTTTCATACTTCCTTTGCAGAGCCCCTAACCAGGGTTGCCTCGACGACAGAACCACAGTCCCGACATATTTTCTCTCGGCGACTAACCATCGCTTAGACATAACGTGTTTCCTTAAGTATCGACCGACCGTGGATAACTTTCCACTGAACCAACCGTGGCTCGTACCTCTAAACCGACTCGTGTTCTACGCAACGTTATCGCCCAAGTCATACTTCATATGACGGGCCTTGGGGTCGTGGGACTACTTATCTTGACAACCGCAGAATGAGCGGGACAGCACGTAGAATAACTTAGGTCGACCGGCATAACTTTTGCCTAACTCACTCAAGCCTACAACTTAACCCAAGGGACGAGCAAAGGCTATGCCAAGCCTTGCGGGACAGGACCGTGCATGCTTTAGCAAGCATTTGTGCGGGCGACGCCTATGACTTAGGCTAACTCTCAGCTTTTGCACCGAAGACCAACTTTCCTTCTCCCAAGCCACGGGACGAAGGACCGAGTGTCATTTTCAAAGCACGCCGTGCACCAACTCTAAGCCGACAGTGGGACGTTTTCCATGTTCTAACTCGATTCAAACCGTCGAGATTATTCCCTTAGCTATGTGGATGCGTAGCTTTTATTATCAAGCCTAACTTGTGCAAGTTGAAAACACGATTTATTAAGTGAAGGCAAAGATGAGGAGAGTTCACCGAAACTACCCCACCTGAGCGAGCGGTCGCCTTGACCGAGCGAGCCTTCGAGCAGTCGTTGCAAGGCTAAGTCCGAACGCCGTCGGCGTTTCGATTCCTCCGATTGACTTTGCGGGACGGGGCACTACAGTCGGGGAGGGGGAGAGAGGATAGAATAGGCATTTCAATATATTTTTATTTTGGTGGGATGCGTTTAGTAGGTGATGGGGTGCGGATAGACGCACACATAATTTTTTAAGATATAGTTACTATTTAACCAAAAATTTGGCTGAATATTTGCTATAAATTTTTAAGATATAGCTACTATTTCAATATTTACAATAAAATAAATATTTGGTATCTTTTTTTAAAATAGTGGTAGTATATGTTAGTTTATATATTTTTACTCTTTGTTAAAATATCCTGAGAAAACCCCCTTTTCCTTCCTGGTTGCTTCCAGAAATTTCTACACAGAAAGAGTGAGAGATAATAGAGAGAGGGAGAGGGGGGAGCGGGAGTTTGGTTCCATCGATCGATCGATCGATCAATCATCAACAAATCAATGGCGTGCGTGCACGATCACAGCTGCGAGGAGCACAACTGCTCGTCCGACTGGTCTCTCTACCAACATATAGACATTCCCAAGGTCCAATCTCCTCCTCCTTCTTCTTCTTCAAAGTTTTCGAATATTTTATTTCACCCATTCATTTCGTTATTTTCTTTGGCTTCTAGTTCTGGATCAATAAAATGATGCTGTTTAGCAAAATAATGGGAATTTTTATTGGGGAAAAAACTGATGGAAAACCATTTGGTTCGCGTCCCATTTATTTATGCAGGAATAGAATAGAAAGTGAAATAAATAATATAATTTAATCGGTTAAGAGAGAGGGAAAGTAGTAAATAGATTATATGACGCATACATAGTGATTAATGTGCATTCAGGCAACTCAACTTTTGCCAAATTATATATATATATATATATATATATATATATATATATATATATATATATATATTATACAAAACACAAAGGTTTTTGAATCCTAGGGCTGACTGTGCTAAGATAAAGAGTGGTTGGGATTTAATCTTGGTGAATCAACGGTTGTGGGGTTTTATGGGGAAGAGCATTATTGGGAGTGGGGTTTTATGGGGAAGAGCATTATTGGGAGTGGGGTTTTATGGGGAATCCAAAGATGGGGATTTAATATTTTGATGGTTGGGAATCTTGGGATTTAATATTTTGATGGGGGCCTCATAATGGTTGTGGATGAGCATTATTGAGAGTGGGGTTTTATGGAAAATCCAAATAAAATTCACATCCAGCAGTGGTTGGAATTTAATATTTTGATGGGTGCCTCAAAATTATTATTGTTCGTTTAAAATTGGGGGTCCAAGATTTTGAGGGGGAATACCTTAAATGAACCATGCCCTATGGGCACGGGTTATGACTATATATATATATATATATATATATATATATATATATATATATACACGTTCTAAAACCAGCCGGTTGGTTTTGTATTATGGAACCACCATACGTTTCATAGGTTGGATTGAAATTTAGTGTTTGATATTAAAAGGTGTAGACCCCACCATCTTTTTAAGTCATCTAGTCTCCACCATTCAATTCCAATCCAACGTGTATAACATAGGTTGGTTTCATAATACAAAACCAGCCGGTTGGTTTTAGAGCACTCCTCTCTCTCTCTCCCTATATATATATATATATATATATATATATATATCGAAGAAGGTAACTATTATTCTGGCCGAAAGCCTATAACTCAGCTCGAAGGCCTACAAACACAAAGGCTTACAAACCCGGCCCAAAGGCCCCGCACAATCATCGCAACCCACCCGCACCGCACCGCACGCATCCGCACTGCACCCTCCTTGCTTAATTCCTCCACAAGGGAATTAAAGTGCTTTACCGTTGCTCGAACTAGCAACCTCCGGACCTCCGGAGGGATATGCCTCACTCTTAACACTTGAGCTAGAGTTCCTTGGCGCGCGCGCACGCCAAGGAACTCTCTCACACACACACACACACACATATATATATATATATATATATATATATATATATATATATATATATATGTTTGTGTGTGTGTGTGTGTGTGAGCGAGGAGGGATCGGGACTCCGCTTTTAAGTATCTCTCTATCTTTCTCTCTCTATATATAGAGAGAGAGAGTCCGAGGGCGTGCCAAGCCTTCTTGGATGGGGTGGGGGCTCCCTGTAGACCCCTCTCCGCGGAAGGGGGGTTCCCTGTCGAGCGTTGGGTTGTAGACCTCACTCCACTTGGGTTGGTTGGGTGGCCGTGCCACGGACCCGAGAGGATCAAGAAAGGACATAAAAAAGAGAGAGAAGTAATGGTTTTTAGTATTTACTTTGTTTTGCCATTCGGCTCTATATATAATAAACTATGGAAATAATAATAATAAACTAGCTCCGATTTAGAATGAGGGGTGGATGGCGGTGAAAACTTCTGATCCCTTAGGTACCGTAAGGAGGAAAGTGGAGAGGAACTGTCTTCTTTTTGTTATTTTTCTTCACATAAAAATATAATAGTAAATGTGCAATGAACACCTCATATTTCTAGCTAGGCTAATGTCTTTATCAATATTGAACTTGCGTTATACTGGTACCATAGGTTTCTTTACTTTATATATTTTAAGCGAACGTTTAAATGTTTATGATAGAATGGGCTCTTGTGAGTGTATTGATGTTTCTTAGTTGGTCAATCTGATTCATTAGAATTCCAATTCCCTTTTTTTTGTGAATTACCCGCCATAGATTGATTATGTAGAAGTTGAATTGTAAAACTAGTGCAGGACGTACTATGAGTAATGTAGCCTCCGAAACTTGCACCCTCCAAAAGTCGGTGTCGTCTCCATGTCACATCATATTGTGTTGGGCACATTAGATATGACACAGGCCCCCCATAATACATTAGGGCATTATATTGTGGCCATGTCGCCGCAACCGTATTGTCTCATGTTATATCAAGTCCATACTACAAAGGTTCTAGCATGTTTCTATTTGGTGACAATGTATCTATTGTCTTTATGTCAAGCTTGTTAATGCAGTCTCAATAAGTCGACTTTTATTATATGCATATTCTTAAAGCAATAAGGTTGCCACTTTTGTTATTATACTGAGATACTCTTCGATCTGGGATTCTGCATTATTTCTTGGGTTTTCAATAGTACCAAAACTGCTACAATCACATATTTGCTTTATACTGTTCCCTGATATGATTTATTGGGTTTTTCTAATGTTGAGAAGAAAAAGAAAAAGAAAGAAAGAAAAAGGTTTCTTGTTATACTTCCCTATTCTCTTGACATCACATAATACTTCTTTATCATGATCTTTCTCTCATGCATGATTTGTGCTCGTTCTTCTAAATAGTAAATACCAAATGTTCTCCCTTAGCATGATTGGTCGAGTGTTGTTCTGGGTGTTTTTAGGTTAAAGCTTTGAACGAATCAGTAGGAGGAAGTGTAAAGTCAGTTTTCAAATCTTGGGACCAGCGATTGGATAATTCTGAGGTAAAATCTGTATATTCATTTTAGATTATTTTATTTTTTGAATTATTGTGCTTGATTGTCTGATGTTAGTTACCCTAAGAACTTGTTTCTTATCTGGTCATGGATTTAGATCCTCTGTTCCTCGTTTTATTCTTTATTCTTTTCCTTGCATCAAGGAGAAAATGGTTTACCAGACTAGGTATTTGTAACAACTGGCTACGATATTGAGAAATTAGCTATTTGACAAACTCACTTCTGCCTTTTCTTCATTAACCAATATGTTGCTTCTTATGCAAGTCTAGGTTTTATTCTCCGCTATTAGTTTACAAGTTCCAAGGTATACTTACTAGAATGCAATCCTTGGAAACGACACTTATGAGGCATCCTTGAATATTTTAAGTTTTAACTGCTTTTGTGGGACCGAGTGAAATCTTAAGTGACGTTAGGTATGATCAGATTTGTGAACATATTTGTTTTTATTCAGTCAGCATCTCTCTGGTGAAAGGTTCCCTGTGTTACATATAGAGGAACTTATTTCAATTAGTATGGGAAGCATGGACATTGCAAAAAACCATGTCGTCTATGTGGAATTATATCGGAGTCTCGGACACATTTCGGACACGTCACATGCACTCTAATGTCGGAGTCTTGGACACATATCGGAACGTCACATGCACTCTAAAGTACTCTAGGGCATGCCAAAACAGGTGCCGAGTCCATGTCCACATGTCTGAGCATGTCGTGCCGTATTCGTGCCGGTGCAACAAATTCTCTTTGACATGTAAATTTGAATACGTAGGTAGATCCCCTCATCTCAATTCTGAAAAGGTTCTATTTGTTCTTCAAACTATTTCAGTATTTCCTCTTAAGATTGTTTGAGTATCGCAGATATTCGTTTTTATGAGGAGCATCTCATATCATAGATTTACAATGGATACTTGGAACTATTTTGTTTACCTATCCAAATATTTTTGCATTTTAAAGTCATTTTCTTTTTCTAGTACTTATGATCATTTTCAATATGGCAGGGCTTTTTGGAGAGCAATGAGGGTGACCCTGAGTTACTTGTGTTCATCCCGTAAGTAGTTGAGGCCACTGTTCTAAGTTCATAATTTCTATTTACATAGAAAATCAAAGACCTCCTTTAGTAAGTTTATAAATATCTTTGTATTCATGTATTTCCATTGTAGAACCCTGCAGAAAGTTTATTGTAAGCATGCTCTGCATTGCTAAATTTATTTTGCTTGTCTATATTTTTTCCTATTGTTCCAATTCTGAGTTTGGTATGTTTGATCTGAGACATTAACTTCATAATCTGCATAGCTTTAAGCCACTGCAGATACTTAACACATGCATATCTTTCAGCAATGAGTTCTGTAGCATCTGCATTTTAAATTTAAATGACTGTCATGCTACTATTCTTATCCATTTATAGGATGCTTGTTGGATAATAGGTTCACATCTGATGTCAAAATCAAGAGCATTTCTGTTGTTGGTGGTGCTGCTGGAACAAGTCCTTCAAAAATGAGAGCGTATGCATTATCCTTGCCTTTTTATGCTTCATGTTACTTAATTTCCTCTTGGACTCTATGTTTGTAGCAGCTAGCAAATTTATAACAGTTTTGCACATTTATTGCTTATTTTATTTTTTGATGTTATTTTGTATCGGAGACAGATTTCTTTTTTTTTCCCCATATATAAATTGACATCACTACCATAAGTTTTTTGGGGGAGAATTTTGGTATAAAACAAACTTGCGGAGCTAGGTGGAATCCATAATCTCATCGAGGTGCATTTGTCTTGCAAGTACTTGAAAGTCTTGGTGGAATCTAATGCTCTAGATGGTTGCAGAGAGAGTAAGAAATTCTGAAAACTCATGCAGGATGGAAATAAGAGCAAATTAAGTTCCTGTAGTTTGGGTGGAAAAATTAGAATGAGGTATACTTGCGGACATGGTAGTTATGGGTTGTCTTAGGTTATGGCAGCACGGCGGTATGAGTGTTGATATATAGATGGGATCAGTGGTGGATCCAGGAACTTTAGTCAGATGGGGCTTCTCTCAATATGGCAATGAAAACAGCAAAATAGAGTAAGAATTAAGTAGCCTAGTGGTTTAGAAGTGTGTTTCACATGTGCTAGATACAAGGTTCAAGTCGTCCAACTGTTATAATCTTTTGCCAACATTAAAATCCTTATGTATATACCGATTTTTTTCCCGAAATCCAAGGGGGCTTGAGCCCTGTCTGGGCTCTTAATAGATCTGCCCCTGGATGGGATGATAGAGCTGGAAGAGCTCAATGGTTTCTCATAATAATTCAAATATTTTATTTTGCATATTATTTGTCTAAATAGGAAATACTTGTCTCTCCCTCCATCTCCAGACATTTGGAAAGTTGACCGATCCTACTTCTCTTAGCAACCAATCCATGCCTAGTGAATCTGTATGCAGACCTCAATCTAAATCTTCTCTGTAAACCAAATCTAGTAGTTTACAGTTCTTTTTTTTTCCTTTCAATAATTAGACACTCCGATAGTCCGATAACAGGAAAGAGATAATCTATGCTTACTAATACCGACTTTGGTAAACTAATTGCCTTACTTTCGTGGGGTGAGATGTTGATTATTTAAAGTTTTATATTACTGGTATGCGTATTATGGATAATTTGCATCCAACTTGATCAATGTGAAGAATTCTGTCAGTTGATGGTGCTCCTCCTGATGGTTTATAGCTATAAATGCATCAAATCGGACTAAAGCCAGTTTAACAATTTTTCAAGATTCTCTTTCTTTTTTCTAATATTCTTTTAATAAAAAAAATCAATAATTAGCAATCAAATAATATAAAAGGTAGTAAACAAATAAATAATGAATAAATATCTATCTTGATGATCAACAAATGGTCCTTACCCTTGAGTACTTATGTTTTTTCAATTCTCTTGTACTTTGGTTTCATAGTATAAATCACTCAAAATAGAAAGAATCTGGTTTTCACTCTCTCAACATAAATATAGAAAAATATTGATTTGCTAATTTTCTTCTTAAAGAGTTATAATGAAAATATTGATTTCTCCCAAAGTACAAAAATGTTTTCTTCCAAGCAGAATTATGAAAAGCTCAACTTTATAGTCCTTTTCAATATGTTGGATATTTCTCTTGTTTTATCTTTCTCTCTGTCCATCTCCCTCTTTATTTAAGTCTATAGCTAAGATTGGATAGAAACAAAATAATCTAATAATTAAGGATATCTTGTTGATTGTAAAGATAGGGGTTAAAAAAAGGTGGGCTGGATATTTACCCTAGTTCTCTTGGCTGAATATCTATCCAGATTCTCAAAAAATTTTAAAAAAAAATTAAGGGTATCATGGGAGGTATTATTTAAGACAAAGAAGTTGGAATGAAGGTTTGCTCTACCGGAATCACTGCCAAACTCTTATTATGAGTATCGATATCGGTAGTTTCAGAAAGCCAAAGGATAATAACAAATTATTAAAACAACTAGAAAATTATTAGGTATAGACAGAATCCTATGTACCATTTATTGTTTTATGTTTCAACGTGCTATATCATTCACCTGCATTAGATAATATTGTTTATTTTATTGGCTTTTTTAGTCAAATTACTCACAATATATACTTTTGAATGGAAGAAAATTAACATGAGTCGATGGTGTGAGTTTATACAACTACAACAAATGGTAATGTTTACATTGTGCTGGTATGGAATCTTATCATTGTGTCAACAGTGTTTTTTGCCATACGTCTCTCTTTTTCTTTCACTCCTCCCCCCTCCCCCTAGGTTGACTGGGAAAGAGAGACCCAGTTTTGGTATAAGCCAGTGCGGGGTCCAAGATATGCCAAAATGATACTATACAGCTGATACCTATTAATCCTATGATGAGTTTGCTATTAATCTTATGATGATACTATACAGCCACAATCAGATAGTGTGACCTTGCTATTAATCTTATGATGATTTTGCAGGTTCATCAATCGAGAGGGTATTGACTTCTCTGATGCTCAAAATATGCAGCCTATTCAGGTAATATTCGTCCCACATTTGCCTGAAGTCTATTACTGTACTTATCTGAAACATCTGTTATGTGTTTCAAGGAGTGGGAATTGGCAGAAAATCTTCAAGGAGTTCTGGAATACCAGACCAGGTATTATGTACAAATGATTATAATCTATTGTCCATGAGCTTAATGATAAAGTTAACCCGTCAACCGGTCATCCTGTACGAATAATTATGTACAAGAGTGTTGGCTGATGCAACAGTAAGGCTTGCGGCTTGCATTCTGCAGGATGCAAGTTCGACTCACCATAACAGCCTCTCCCCATATATATGGGGGTAAGGTTGCGAACATCTTCTTCTATGAATGTGTGTGTGGATGGGGGCAAATTGCATATAAGAAGAAGTAATGTGGCTAAAGATCATCAAACTTGAGAAACTCTTGGTTAAAACCATATATAACTGGATAAACTCATATATATATATATATATATATATATATATATATATATATATATATATATATATATATAAGTGTCTGTCTCCATGCCGTACTCATATCCTAAACTTTTGGAAAACTACCGAAACCAGTATTGGTTCATTTTTCTGGAACATATCGCCTCGAAATCTTGAGCTAACATGTGAGAGGAAATAGATTTTGGAACCATCTTATGGTACAAGGCTAGGTAACGAGGCCTTAACAAGATAACCTTGCAAGAAGTATCTTGTTGATGGATAGCAGGTGCTTCTAGATCAAACCAGTCACCGTTTCTAATCCTAACTATGGCATATCTTCTTTCAATGGGGTTTTATTTTTGGAGAGTTGCATTGCCAATATTGATTGGAATTACTATTTCTATATCGATATTTTAACTCGGTGACCCTTGACAGATGCAATTCTGCATGTACATTGTTTAGCACGTATGAAACCACTTAATATATCCATACATTATTGGTTGTTTTTCTTGAGTTAATCTTTGATCTAATTTCTGCGCTTATTTGATTTTATTCATTTCTTAACTTGTATGTTTTTCTTATTTATTCAATATTGTTGATGAAATTTGTTAGATATGCGAAATTTCAAAGTGTGGGCAATCTCACTTTGCATTTTCCTGATAATTTCGGTGGGGAAACCACTCAAATATATTATATTGGCTTAAAAGGTGAAGCTACACAGGTAAATGCCAATTTTTTAGTGCAATGCTATTACTGGTGGATATGTTGCATTTCATGCTACAACTGCATAGTGACTTTTGCAGTTGAGGAGGGATGTTGTGGCTACAATTGTTTATGAAGTTATGCCCAATCCATCTGATCACAAGTAAGTTTTTTTTTCTTTTGCTGTCTAGCATGACTAATCTCTAAATAGTGTATTCTTTAATTTCCTATACTTATCTTACTATTCTTTTCAGCTTAGAGATGATGTTAGCTTGTTCTATTTTGCTGTTAATTTCTCATCTGTAACTATACCTTTCATTAGAGCAGTATCTTGGTCTATATTTACCAAGCGTCTTTAGTATTCTTTCCAAACCCATATTTTTTAAGAAGTAATTAATTTAGGAAGCCTTGATGGGATTTCTTATCTTTTGTGTTTATGCATTGACTTTGACAAGTCTTATGGGAGTCCAATGATGTTTCTATTTTGTTGGCGTAATAGTGGTTATACACTTCTATGTTGAAGAAAATAGTAGTTGTGATTACTGATTAGTAAAACTGGAGCATCTGATCAGTTTGAATGTGTGATGGGTGCTAAATCTCTGATTTCCTGAAAGACTGTGGTTCAGGAATCAGACCATGCTGGGGTGTCTGCGGATCTCTCGATAGCCAACCAGAAGGATGTATATATGATCTGTTCATTGGTGGACCAGGACGCACTTTTAAAGGGGCATGCTATAAAATTACAAAAATATAACAAAATGTGTATAGCGAGAATTGAACTCATGACCTCCAAGTTGTACTACCATTAACTTACCGCTGGAGTCAGGAGTAATATAGGACAAAACAGAAACTAAGCAAAGGTAAGGAAAAAAATCCACCCCTGGTAGTTAAGAGAAAGTATTGGAATGTATGGTGAGTGCTGAACCCCTTAGTCATTGGCCAAAAACCTGGGTTCAAATCTAACCTGCACAGAGGATCCCTGTGCAGGCTCTGGTATCTATGAAGAAAAGGATGGGAATATGCAGCAACTTTTCTTTAGTGATTTATGATGCACACCTGAAAAGAACATTAGATGCTACAGCAGTAGGAATAATTGAGGCTTTATAGAATTAAAGCATTGTTACTTGTTTGTTTGTCTTTGATGAGTCTTATAGTTCCAGGACACTATCTCAATTAAGCAATAAGGGGGCGTTTGGTTCAAGTTTTTGTGGCTTAGGAATGGGTTTTGAATTCCTTACCCATGTTTGGTATGTTTAGGATTGGGAATGAGGAGGGAATGGGAGGGGCTTAGGTGGGAAAGCTATTCCCATTGACTTGGGAAAGCTATTCCCAAGCCCCCACTTGGGAATAGATTTGCTTTCCTAGGAATGATGTTTGGCTATTTTGTTTGGACGGTTATACCCTCTCTTTATTTTCAAATTTTCAACTTCTTTCCCAAACATGTGAATCATTATAAAATTAATGAAAGGGTATTAAAG
Source organism: Iris pallida (assembly GCA_029216955.1). Lineage (NCBI taxonomy): Eukaryota > Viridiplantae > Streptophyta > Magnoliopsida > Asparagales > Iridaceae > Iris > Iris pallida. The sequence goes on along the minus strand of JANAVB010042217.1, from coordinate 2,408,111 downwards.
GAAAACTAAATAAATTAATATTTCTATCCTTTTGTAAACCAAAAATGGAGATGAAAATTTTTAAAATTTTGAACTACCTATTTCCAACCTAACCAAACATGGGTATGGGAATGTTGAATTCCTTTCCCATGGGAAAGGAATTGAAAACCTATTCCTAGGATTACAAAAACTTGATCCAAACGAGCCCTAAAGGTAATCGAAAAGGTAATGACAAGGCAAAGGTGTGGCCCAAGATGATTCTCATTTTTTTTAAGGGAAAATGTTTCTTTTGGTACAGGTAATCAAAGACATTAATGTAGTCATCAAGACTAGGTGATCGTTTTGGTTATTTTATGTCGTGCCTCTAGTTTATGTTCAAATCCTGCCAAGCAAATATGAAGACTGGCCATTCAAACTATATATACACGCTTAGATTATCTTGATCTCTTAGTTTCTTCTTTATATATTCTAAGAATCTAAATGAAGGGATTAAACAGCAAGTTACGCGTCAAAACTTGATCTGGGAACTCCTAGAACATGATTTTGTCCTAAATCATGTACCATTTCAGTGTTTCAAAAAGCTCTAGGCGCTCCTAGGTGAGCTGTCTCGCCTCATCGCCTGGGGCTGCCTAGGCGTGCCTACCCTTGCCCCAAGAAGAAAAGTGCCACCTGGGTAGAATGTCGAATTACCTTTTCATAACATTTTTTGTCACTTGTATAACTTATGTTAGCTTATCCAAGTATGTTCTATATCCCTAAAAACTCATCAAACTTAGTTATTTACACAACAAACTGAAGAGAATAGTCAGAAAAATGGGTTCCATTAAATAGTAAGAAAGAAAAGAAAAAAGCACATCAAAATGGGTTGTGTTAAATGGCGTTGTTTGTGTGAAATGGGTTGCCTTTTGTGTTTTATAGAGAGAAAGAAGAGGAAAAAAGAGAATAAAAGAAGTAAAGAAAGTACATTCGGGAAAAAGGAGAGAACAAAGAAGAATAGAAAAGGAAAAAAAAAGAGAGGATGAAACTCACCTTAATTCGGCCAAGATGATGAAAACGACCCAAAAAATCGTCCCAGGGAGGAGTCCAGCCGAGAGGAATGTCGTTCTCTTCTCAGTCATCGTCCTCTGTGTGTGTGTGTGTATAGACCTGGATATCTTAAGACAGGGAAAGGAATGATGAGTGATTGTATGTTATAGAGAGGAGAGTCTATTCTGTTGAATGGTACTCTTGTATTTGTTTTAGCTGATCAATAAATTACCTTTTTCCAATATAGTAACTTATAGTATTAAAACTTAAAGATAGTTTATTTGGGCCTTTAAAACTTAAGCGTGCAACTTTAAAACTTAAGCGTGCAACTTTAAAAACCGATAAAATCAAACTAGTTCATGAAACTTATTAAAAAAGATCCAATCAAAGTCCAAAAAACTTGCATAAAACACCCAACACACCTAGGCGTGTGCTTAGGCTCGATAATTACCGATAAGCCTAATCTCGCCTTTGGCGCCTTTCTCACCTAAGCGTCACCTAGATAAGGTACCTCACTTGCCTTTGGATTAGGCAGTGAAATGTTGTCTCTCGCTTTTTCGTTACCTAGGGGTACCTAGGCACGTATTGGGACAAAGGCTTTGTCATTGTTGTTGTATTTTGTCTTTAGACCTGTAGGGGTCTATTTTTGTAGAATGTTTTCCATTGATTTTTTTCTTCTTTAATATTTCCCCTTTTTGTTTGCACAGGACTAATGCTGACGGTGGCGGGGGTCTTTCTCAAGTGGAGTAGAGACAGTAGCAGGTGAGCTGATGCCAAATATTTGCTTGGCGCATTGTTCTCTGTTACAAACAAAAAACTTGCATGTTCTTGTAGTTTGTATCTGTTCCTTTTACTGGTTATATTCGTTTCAAGTTTAACCACATTTCCTGATAGTTCCTTCCTAAGATGGTTAATGACTGCAATTTGAAGCAAGTGTTCGTATATATATATTTTCCCATCTATTTTATGCGTAAATAACATTTTTACATCTGTTACCAGCGGTGATAAGAACTGTGTGGTCCAGATTAAACTTCTCTGATGTATACAAATACGGGACCCCATTAATAGGCCTGACCCATTTTGTGTCTACTCTGATAACAAGTTTCCATGTTGAATTTGGCATCCATCTCAGAAAGTTTCCTGGCAATAGTTCGACTTCCTGGCAATCTTCCATTTTATGTAACTGGTCTAGTTCTTTTACTTCCTATAAAGCGAGCAAAATTCATGTTGTTGCAAAATCAAGCATTGTTTCTAATCAAACTAGTTGCGTCTCCGACTCCTTGACGATATGTATTTTCCAAGGTTCACGGTATCGGTATCGGAATCGGTGTCAGACTATTCCTACGAGTATTGGTATAGGCGATATTGGTAGTATCGGCGGTTTCGGATCGGAGTATCGGATTTTTTGGTATCGTAAAAAAATAATTATTGATAAATTATTTACATTTAAAAACATATATTTTATATATTTAGGCATAATTTAAGTATTTTCAGTGTTATTTCGTAGTACTTTTGAAATTAAATAACATTGTAATCACCTTTAGCGATTGGTTTACATATAATAGATTGATTTTCTTCTTTTACATGTTTTTGCAATCTTATTATGCTTTAAACCCTTGATGATTTGTCTTTTTCGTTTAATTTTCTTTTCCGAATTGACCGGAAAAGAGACCCTCAATGTTGGTATTGGTAAGTATCGGGTATCGGTCGGTATCGGATCGGGACATGCCAAACCGTATCGGTATCGGCCGTATCGGATTGGTATCGGCCGATACTTTAAACCATGGTATTTTCATGTGTCATCAAAATTTGCTTTTGTTTAATCCTTGATATAAACTAATATATGGTGCAACTGTAACAGTTAATAGCCATCTTTCTTTGTCAGATTATTTTCGCTTTACAAAAGGGAAATTAAGCTTATTGTTTTTCATTTGCAGATCCCGAGCCAGAGCAAGCTGTTCAGCTGGTCCGAGATTCGTCTGTTCAAAATGTTACGAGTTAACCTACTACCATGGAAGTTTAGTGAAAGTGCTTTAACAGATGTGCATGTTATGTTGTACTAATATATGAGAGACTTAGAGCACATAGATTCTTGGTCATCCTTTCATAAATAAATGTTATTTTCTGGGATTTAAACTGAGAATTGGAGGTTCCCTTATGGTTGCTGTGTTGGGCTGATTGAGTAATATAACCCTTGGATGGAGATTCTGAAGCTTGCTGATGATTAAGTGATGATTTTTTTTTTTTTTTGCTGGAGTTTTGTTAGTGTTGATACATGACAGTTTGCAGATAGCTGGAGTCGAAACAAAAGACTGATCAGGTCTCGTTTGGTACACTGTAATGTAATCGTAATCGCAATATAATTAAATGAAAAAGAATAATTTTTTTTTTATTTGATTACATTGCGATTACGATTACATTACAATGGGAGATGGATTTAGTTTTATAGTTTATATATATAATTTTTCCACATTCAGGTCTCTCTAAACTTTGCAGTAGAAAGAGCAATCAATTTAATTTGTCCACATTTGTTTATGGGAGATGGATTTAGTTTTATAGTTTATATATATATATATATAGTAAATTGTACAAAAAATATGATAATATTAAAAAATTAGTTAAAAAATTTAAGTTATATTAAAATATTTCAAGTTTATTTGAATATACTTTAATTATGATTTGTTACCAATATGTTCTTTAGATTTTGTATATATGTTTAGTTGGATAATATGATATGTACTTAGTTTAAAAATAATTTGAATACCGAATATATTTTATGATTTTTATGTTTGGATACTAAGAAGGATTTTAGAATTTTAGAATTTTTGATATTAGAATGATTTTTATGTTTGGTATTCACTGCTATTTGAGTTTTGTTTTGTAATCAACAACTTTCTTACTTTTCAACATATTATTCTGCTATCATATTAGCGTTTTCAACACTATCTTATTCTTCAACAAGCTAAGCCTGTCGAGTTGATATACCGGTATTTACAGACTTGTACCAAATTTTTTTCGAGTTTCCACAACATTTTACACGGTGAAAAGAAATGGAATAAATAAACGCATATTCAAAATTATAAAAATATATCTATAACAAATCGTTTTTAGAATATATTCTAATAATATTTAAAATATTTTAATACAATTTAAATATTTATCTAATTTTTAATAATATTATTGATTTTAGTAATATATAATGCAGCTCCGCCGCCTCATCTATTTCTTAGTATTTTCTTAACAAAATAGATTGGCAAGCATCGGTCCTCCTTCCGACCAAGGCCACACGGCATGCGCCCACTGCATTGCCCGAGAGATCACGTGTCATGGACCGAGCTATCCTCTTGTACGAGGAAGCACTAGCCAGCCCAGAAGTAAGTCAGACTTCGAACTTGGATGGACAACCCCAAGCTCAGCATGACTACACAAGAGTTCCGGATCGCAGGTGACCCGTAGAATCGACCTACTATAAAGTTCTAAGGGACAATCAGAACTAGGGGGGTGCATCGGTCGGTGGTTGACCTATTTGGTCACAACCGAAGTCGAACCAAAGTTAATCGGTTTGAAAATAAACAAAACCGAACCGAACCAACCAAATGGTCGATTCGGTTTTGAAACCGACCGACTTGGTTCGGTTCGGATCGGTTCGACTTGGTCTGTTCGACTTGGTCGGTTCGGATCGGTTCGACTTGGTCGGTATAATACAACCCAATGAACCCATACCCAACCGGCCAACCCTAACTATTTAATAAGGATTTGGTTCGGTTCGGTTTAGACGGTTTTTGGCATAACTAAACCGTGAACCGAACCGAATCGGTCGGTTTTGAAAAAAATGAAGCCGAACCAACCCAACCGAACCATCGGTTCGGTTTAAAACCAACCGGTTCGATTTGGCTTTGTTCGATTTGGTCGGTTTGACTTAATTGTGCACAACCCTAATCAAAACTTTTGGACAATCTAACTCCTGTGGGCCGTCTGTGGATAGGACCCGTGGGCCAGTCCTGCCAAGGAAGCAGTAGCCAGTAAGAAACTAAAGGAATGAACATGAATAAATAAGGGCACTCCAAGCAGGCCCTATGGGCTATTTGGTTCCAAGGATGGGAACGGACTATGGGTTCTTTACTTCTTTACTAGAGCATCAATAGCAAACCTCATCGCAATGTCTATATTCTAAAACTCATCTCTATATTCCATATTCATACTATAGGAGTTTATTTTGTAGAATAGTACAACTGGAATTTCATAATGGTTCAAATTTTTGGATGCCTCGAACAAAAATTAAAACGATGTCCCTCCTAACAAAATTTAAATTTTTCTTAAGAAAAAAGATACAAGCCGACACCGCTAGTAGGGGTGAGCATTCGGTTTATTCGGTTTAAACCGAACCGAATAATCCAAAATCGAATTGGACCGAAATCGAATAAGCAAAACCGAAACCGAACCGAATTGGCCCAAAATCGAATCAAACCGAACCGAATTAAATTGGTTCGGTTTTCGGTTTATTCGGTTTATTCATATTTTTTGATTTTTTTTTGATTTTTTTGTTAATATATATAGTAACTATATATACATAGACATATTTAGTATATACCTATATATATTTAGTATATACCTATATATATTAATACTTATATATATAGTGTACACACACACACACATATATATATATATTAATTAATTAAAATTTCTTATTCGGTTTTCGGTTTTGGACCGAAACCGAAACCCAAAACCGAAACCGAAACCGAATAAGAAAATTTAGTATTTTCAAAACCGAAACCGAACCGAATTTTTTTAAAACCGAACCGAACCTCTTATTCGGTTCGGTTCGGTTCGATTTTCGGTCCAAAACCGAATAATGCTCACCCCTAACCGCTAGGCCTTGAACTCGTAGCGTGGGCGGACCCAGAAATTGAAGCTGGAGTAAACTACAGTGAATTATGGTAAGCTAACTTATATATAAAAAAATTATGAAAAGAAGAACTTTTTTTGGTGGTGGGGTGGGAAACCATATGGAAATGGAATATGAATTTAGAGCATCATTAGTAAGGCCCATCCCATTTTCTAGATTCTAGATTTAGAATGTAGGAGCTCATTTTGTAGAATAATAAGTCTCATCCCTAGTTCCAATTTCTACAATTTCGGTCCCAACCCATCCATGGGTGCTAAGGGTTGGACCTCCCAATTTCTAGATTCTAGATTGTAGAAACTCGTTTTGTAGAATAGTAAGTTCCAATTTGGAGCCCAACTTTCTAGATTCTAAACTTTATATTATTTTTTTTCCTACATTAATTTTTGACCACACAATTTTTGGGACCGAAGCTCACTTTATCATTTCCTACTATTCTCATACAAACCCAATCCATTCTACATTTACCTTTTTTTTTGAAATTTTTGGCTCCAAATTGCATTGGAGAGTCCCAACTACTAATGATGCTCTTACTAAGGGTGTGTTTGATTGCAAGGTGGAAAGTATGTAGAAAAAAATTAATTCCATGGAATTATTTTTCTAAAAATAATTCCATCAAATTTTAAAAAAATTATATGGAAAACTTAATTTGGGTGTTTGATTGTCATTATTTTCCATGGAAATGATATTTTCCTATGGATTGAATAAGTTTTATTTTCCACCATTTTAGAAAAAAATATAAAAAATAATATTTTTTTGAAAAATAATTCTATAGAAAATATAAACTATCAAACATTATAATTGGTAAAAAATTTGTGATGAAAATATTTTCCATGAAAAAAAAAAATCCAATCAAACACAACCTAAGTTATAAAATATTTATTTAAAATTCTTTTTATCCAGCTCAATTCATAATGTCTTATTCTCAACGAATTGACGTTCACGGCTGTGCTTTGGCCCGCCAACACCATTAGTACACCTCATAATCTCAATTAATCTCCATTTGACGATAGAACACTAATTGTTGAAAATTGTACCAATGATTTTTTTTTTTTTTTAGTTAGCGCTACCCCATAATTTAGAACTTAAAAATCATTTAATTAATATTTTCCCAACTTAAATTAACCTAATATTTCTCCAGCCAATCAATCTAATCGCGCTAGATATTTTCCACTTTCCAAAATACCAACATCCTTCTGCCACAAGGACAGTGACCACCAATAGGAACGTCCCACGTCGTCTAGTTAAACATCAATTCTCGAAAGTTCAGGTCTCCAATATATTTGTCATTCTCTCAAAATATCAACCCGGCGGGACCCGCAAGGAACACATGGACCGTCTAGAATCGGCCACGTCATACCATTAAAGATGGCAGATTCGAAGGGAGCGAACACAAGGAAGGATTCGGAAGCACAAAAAAGATTCCTCGCTGAAGAAAGAATCCGCAGCTTATAAAAGGCCGAGTGGTTTTAGAAAGCCCAAAACCAAACCCATCCAAAGCTCCTGTTACGGACTTTTTTGTGCTCTCCGACACGTGTCCGACACAGTCCGGAACGATGGGCCGATACGCGGCCGCCAGCGCTGTCCTCCTGATCCTCCTCGTCTCCCTCCTCCCGGTCGAGTCCCGTCCCGACCCGCTGATCAGACTGCCGTCGGATCTCGCGGCGGCGGGTCGGACCGACGGCGGCGATGACGCCGTGGGGACCAGATGGGCGGTCCTGATCGCCGGATCCAACGGCTACGGAAATTATCGGCACCAGGTGAAATAGTTTAAACTATTTTTTTAATTAAATTTTTTAATAATAATAATTTTTGTTAGATTTTAGGTTATGGAAGCTTCTTATTTGCTTGTTCTGTTTGTAATATATATCTGTGCGTTATTTTTTGTGTTTTTTTTATAGAAATTTTGTCATGTAAAAAGTAAAATTTCGGAGGCAAATAACTGTGCAACTTATAGTCTTTTGATCTGTTTAATTTTGGATAAATTACTGCTTTGTTATTTTTTTAGAAATTTATGTAGACAGTAGACCACTAAAAATTTAATATATGGAGAAATAATTAGGCAATTTTAGTAATTTTTTCTCAGGACAAAAGTATGTAGTTCCACATGAAACTATGGCAGAGATTATGATAGTTCGATCATGAGTTAACATATATCATATTTGTGTGGTAATTTTTTTTTTTTTTGCTCTATTGTTAGATATAAAGAGAAATTTTGATTTAGTTTTTTTTTTTTTTTTTTGCTTTGCATAGTTACTCGATAACCATGTGGATGAGGAGCAATAATTGGTCGATGTTGAGTTCAAAGAATTGATCTCTAGTTGAGTATAGTGTGGTCCAGTTAGTAGAACTGATTGAGTTTGTATATGCTTTCGTCACGGCAAGCTTGGTCCATAATTCATTAATTATTTAGTTTTTTTTTCCGTTCACCAAGTACTTCAAGCTTGCAAGAAAAGATTTGTGTGATTGGTAGCCACCGACGACCTTACCTAACGGTCACTATCTTGGTTTACTTGTTCATATTAGCTTTCGCTTTCGTCTTTGCAAATTTTTTTTTTTTTTTTGTATACACTAATGGTCAGTAACTTGCCTTGTCAAATGTCCTACTTAAGTGCATCCCTTTCAATTACTAAGACTAGTTTCTTTAAATTAAATACCGATGACCTTGTTTGGGTTTGGAATGTTGGGTTTTGGTCTTTTTCAAAGTGAATTTTAGTCCCACATCGGCTAGACCAAAGGAGTTGTATCTCTATATATTAGCTTTGCTAGTTTAGAGATGCACATGTGGTGTGGAGGTGCACATGGGTGTGCCATGTGGGATTATTTTTCTAACGGGTAAAAGGCTAAATCAACAATTGAAAGCATTCATGCTTTTTGCTCTTGAGAAATTTATTTCCATGGGAGCTAAGCCCCGTAGGGACTTAGCGACTCGGACTCGGACTCGGACTCGGACTCGGACTCGGGCTCGGGCTCGGGCTCATGAGGCGTAATGTGACGTTTTGTTGGCGCACTTTGCACTTAGCACGCTTGGTTGCTCGGGTTGCGCGGGTGCGCTGGTTGCGCCGCGTGCGCAATGCCGTACAGTGCGCGCAGTGTGCGCAGCTCAGTGCGCGCTCTGTCGCGCGGAGTGCAAGGAGCGAAGGGTGCGCGCAGTTGGCGTAACTTGCAGCAAATAACTTAATTTGAAGCGTTTCGATGGGTTTATAAAGTTTGATAAAAAAAAATTTCTAACTCTAGATGCCATCAAAACAGTCAATAAAACTCCTATGAGATTGGCTTCTTATGAAAGTCCATTTTGAACCCCATTTCTTATGCTTAAATTTCGTCTTTGCAAACCTCGGTTTCAAAATCTAAACTCCAAATTAAACCTAATTACATTTCAGCAAGCTTTGTTCTCAAGTAGACTCTGAACTCAAATGTGGTTTCATCCGTGCTCGAGCTTTCTTTATATGGTATAGGAAGTTGGTTTCAGTTGTCCTCATGTTTTTAAGAAAAAGAAGGAAAGCTAAGCTTCAGTTATGTTCAGAGTATTCACAATTGGAGTTGATAATGGGACTTGCTAAGAAGTTGGGATACCACATGTTAACTACAAGAAGAAGTGTTTTGTCAAAAGCTTAATTGAGCTCGATCATGCTTCGTTTTCTAATTGAACTTGCTCGGTGAGTCAACATGCACTTGCTTGGGTGAGCTATATAAAAGCTAAGATGACCAGTCCATTATCAGCTTGCTAATATAGACATCCCTAGATGAAGGGTAACTGAACTTTTCTTAGGAAAGAGAAAGAAACACAAAAAATGAATGTTCTCATGTATATATTTGCTTTTTTAATCCTATCTCAGTATCTCCTTTTTGTTAAATTTTAACCAACGTAGATTAGCATGTTTGATTTAGTATGGGACATCCTTGTCCTTTCCCAAGAGTCTAATACGGTAATACCTTTCTAGTAACGTGTATAGATTTCTAACCTGAGGACGAGTGGAACCAAAGTATATGGAATTAAATCAAATAATGTTCATCTCAAGAGCATATTCTAGTAGTTGTCATCACCAAAATTTCCATATATTGGCTTCTTCATTTTTCCTTTTTCCTTTTTTGTATATTAGAATTCTGGTGCTCAAATTGAATCTGATTTAGGAACAAGATAAAAGGAAATAACATCAGGGGATTCTAGATACGAGGGAATCATTCTACATCCAGATATGTTCAATGCTAGGTCAAAATGGACAGAATAAAGCAATCATACCTTCTCATCTGCTGTTAGTTCACCTAGAGAGTGGAGTGAGTTAGCATCATCTGCCATGAGAGTCTTTAGGTAGCATGTTGTATTTTTTCTATGTAGATGTCTGTGGTACCTTGAGGAGAATTAAGGTTATTTTCATCTACCCAAGTTTCTGGATTAGTCTTTTTTTTTTTTTTCTCTCTTATTCTTTCCATTTCCTTATCGATAATCCTTATGTACTTGGTCCTTCCTCATATGGTAAATATAGTGCCAGCTTCTATGGATAGTGATACTCATTACTCAATACTTTAAGCTTGGGGCATAATCAAGCAAGTGGTTCCATGTGCCTTCAGGTTCTTCACCATATGTTGGCCAAGCTTAAATGTGACATACTGGGGAATGATGGGCTTGCTCTTAGTTATAAGGACATGTGGACAAAGTTTCTTAAGTTGTATGGCAAGCGGACCTCTTAGAGCAGCTTAGTTGGGAAAACAAAGGAGAAATAGTTTAATTGCATTTTGTTATGAAGTTTGATTACAAAGTTATATGATGCACTTCTATAATTTGATTAAATTTTGATTGTACTTGGTTGGATTTTCCTGATACTTAATCTTGTTATTCCCTGAAGTGACTTGCCTGCCTCAGCTGTTTAAGTTTCATACATCAGTTTTCATAATTCCCAGCTTGCTGATAGATATTTTTTTTTTAATGTAGCTGGAGTGGTATGTCTAAAGTTAGGTCAATTTTTTGTTTCTATTGTATATATAACCATTTCCCTTTTTAACATTCCCTCAGGCTGATATTTGCCATGCATACCAAATTATGAAATCTGGTGGATTGAAAGATGAAAATATCATTGTTTTCATGTATGATGATATTGCTTACAATGAAGAAAATCCCAGACCTGGAGTCATTATTAATCACCCTCAAGGTGGGGATGTGTATGCTGGAGTTCCCAAGGTCTGTTTTCTAGTAAAATTTTTTTATTGATAATTATGCTTCTTTCGGTTATTATGCTGCCCCTTTCTTAAAGTTTACGATTCCTTTTGCAGGATTATGTCGGGAAAAATGTTAATGTTAAAAACTTCTTTGCCGTTCTTCTTGGAAATGAAAGTGCTGTAACAGGAGGAAGTCGAAAGGTTGTTAATAGTGGTCCTGATGATCACATCTTCATATTCTATTCAGATCATGGTGGACCTGGAGTTCTTGGTCGGTAACTATCTCCTGTAATCTTTAAATGTACGCACACACTAACACTTCAAGTGGTTGTCGTAATGACTACTAATTTGACACTAAGCCTGGGATTAGTTGTGTTGTTGATATTTTCGTATATGTCTATGAAGACTTGACCACAAACGGTTATCAAAAAGCAAGTCTAACTTGCTGTAAAAATTGATAGCGGTGAGATCTGCTAAGCAAAAAATAAATAATTTGTTTTAGAAGAGGAAAGCAGTGAGAAACAGCTGTAAAAATGAGAATAGTATCATATTTTCTGCTTGAAGATCAAGTAGATGATTAGATCCATCTGAATTAGCTCATGGATATCTTTCCTGAACATTACAGTTATGAGGAGGCCAAAATATACATAGTCTCTGTTAGACTCTTAGAAAATTAGTAGAGATTGATTGAAGTGTACTTGCTGAAGTTTGGACCTCGTGTTCCTTGTTCATATTAGTTAGGCACTTGTATGATTCTGAAGGATGTCACTGACTGTTTTTCTTTCTCCAGGGATGCCTACCTATCCTTACCTTTATGCAGATGATTTAATAGACGTATTAAAGCAAAAACACGCTCTTGGGACGTACAAAAGCATGGTAACCAACTACTTCCTTCAAATGTTGCAAGAGCTCAGCTTCCTGGTTCGAAGCAAGAACTTTCGTTGTGTTCTATTAACAAGTTTATATTGTTTCCTTTCTAGGTATTTTATCTGGAAGCCTGTGAATCTGGGAGTATCTTTGAGGGACTTCTTCCAAACGATATAAACATTTACGCAACCACAGCATCAAATGCCGAGGAGAGTAGTTGGGGAACCTACTGTCCTGGAGATTTCCCTCCTCCGCCACCAGAGTACTGGACATGCTTGGGCGACTTGTATAGCATTTCTTGGATGGAAGACAGGTATAATTTTATCCACTGCGTGAAATATGTGAAACTCTTACATGCACATATATGTAACATATGTAAATAAAGAAGCAACATCCTTGCACATGCACACATCCATGGTGTTGAAGTACATGGAAACCCACAGGTCTCTTTTGATTAAGGGCTGCAGGAAAAAGTTTATGATTTTTATACTTTCTATAATAATAAAAAAACCATTGTATTATAATCCATTAATAGTAATCAAAAGGAAAGAAAATTACAGCCCTAATTTTTTGCTTTGAAGTTGTTTGTACTAGCATGTATTTATATCGAGCAAAGCTAGATGGTTAACTATCTTCCCAATTGCTTCATCTCAACTAGTTTCATTTCGCTAACAACATTTTGGATTCACTTCCTCTAAATTCTGGTAATTCTGTAACAGTAAGCATCATGAGTAGCTGAATAAGCTTACTTGTGGAATATGACTAGGCTTGTTCCTATACAACGGAAGTATTTTAAGTACACGAGGATTTGTTCTTTTTGAAAAAGCAGTCCAGTAAAACCCCCAGAAATGAAGAAAAAACAAACTTGTACTTAATGTTTATGATTCACAAAACACTGATCTCTGTAAATATTCTTTTGATACTGCATTGGTATAAAACACTCTTGACTTGATCAACTAAAGATGATGAGAGACTGCAAAACCTGTTTCTCAATTGTTGAATTGTAGCATTACTTGACTCTAATTGCTTCATGGGTGACCAGTGACAAACACAATCTGCGGACTGAATCTCTGAAGCAGCAGTATCAACTGGTATGTGCTCGAAATTTGCCGTTTCCTTCTTCTTTTTCACCATTTTTAATGTTCCAAATTCTGACAGTTTTCCTTTTACTGATGTTCTTTTAAGGTCAAAGACCGGACCTCAGCTGACAACTCTGGCAGCATGGGTTCTCATGTAATGCAGTATGGGAATTTAGATCTCAGTGTGGATCAACTTTACCTGTACATGGGCTCAAATCCTGCCAATGACAATTCTACTTTTATTGACGATAACTCATTGTCATCTTTTTCGAGGGCTGTGAACCAGCGAGATGCAGATCTTGTTTATTACTGGCACAAGGTGGTTCTACTTTTCCTTTCTAACGGATTTCCTGTGCATACTGTGATGAGTAGAAATCCTCATCATTAGAGTACAGTAAACCTAGAATTCTTCCGGTTTCTGCCAGCTGACATTTCTTCTCTTCGTTTGTAGTTTAAACGATCGCCACAAGGCTCTCAGCAGAAGCTTGCTGCTCAGAGAGATCTGCTCGATGTGATGTCACATCGGTTGCATGTAGACAATAGCATAGAGCTTGTTGCGAAGCTTCTCTTTGGATCCGAGAAGGGCATGGAAGTGCTGAAGGCTGTCCGACCAGCAGGACAGCCATTAGTGGACGACTGGGGCTGCCTGAAGTCGATGGTAAGTGCCCGTTGCTCTTAAACTTCCTTCAACTGTTTAATTAGATCATTGTTCACTCTTGAGAATAAGAAATTGAGATCTTTTGAAAACCAATTTCCAAAAGCTAATATAAATCATCATTAGTGGACTCAAAATCTTTATTAAAGCACTGGAGTATGTGTCAGGTTTGAGCTGCTCTTATAATATAAAGAAGTTTCATGATAAGATAAAGGGTTATTTAGTTTTAGGGTCTCGTATAATATTGAAATTTTACTTTTAGGTCTGCATATTGTTTAGAAGACGGTTTGTGTCTCGTCTTTTAACGGTTGTCTTGGGCTGGCCGTCCGAAATGGAGACCTAAATGCAAATTTTGAATATTATACAAGACCCTAAAACTAAACAGAAATATGTAATATGTGAGGGTTGTGTGACTTGAGTTACTTAGTTTTTTTTCATGACCAATCGAGAATGACACTTGTAATGTTGTTTGTTTCTATCCTTATCTCGGTTGCTCTTATAATAAAAGATGTCTCATGTTAAGATAAAATACCACATGCTTTGGTTCTTATTCCGAAAGGTACCCAAGTAACCCTAGTACCAATAAAAAGAGGAATATTTTAACAATGCTCCATTCAAAATATAGAAACTAGTATATACCTCCACTATTTTTAAAAACTAAGAAATACTTCCATTCTTTGTACGGAACAGTTAAAAAACTAAGATATACCTTGTTGGCCCAGTCCACTATTTTAACCGAGATTTTGACTGTTTTGTACAAAACAAGCATACCTTTTTTTTTTGCTTTTAATAGTGAGGGTATATGCTAGTTTTCATGTTTTGAATGAGAGCATTTGCTAAAATATCCCATAGAATAAAGACAAGATTCAAAAGTAACATCTGTTGCTCTTCTTCTTCTTTTCTTCTGCGGCTTATATTTTGGAATGCCAATGTTATTTTGAACTCGACGCCTAGCAAGAGTCATGACATTGTATTTCTTCATGCCCAGGTCCGTGCTTTCGAGACAAGCTGCGGGTCACTGTCTCAGTACGGCATGAAGCACATGCGGTCGCTCGCAAACATGTGCAACGCAGGCGTCAGGAAGGAGGCCATGGCCGAGGTTGCTGGCCAAGCCTGCCTCAGCGTTCCTTCCAACCCGTGGAGCTCGCTCCGCGATGGGTTGGCCGCTTGACCCAGAAAGGGGGTGGTGGTGCATGTAATGTAAATAGGCGCAGGCATTCTGAAGCCCTACATATGTATGTTGAAACCGCCTGGCTGTGTATATTGTCCATCCAGCTCTGTAAATAGCAAGACTGGCATAGCCATAGGCTGACCATCGTGTATGCTTGGTTGATCCATAAAATGACTAGCTCTTCCCCTGGCGTGACACTATTGGGCATGTAATACCATATTATCCTTCGTATCTGCAGCAGCATCTTATTGCAGGATGAAGAAGAAATGTCTGATGTTTTGATCTTGTTGTCAAGCCTGGCATTGGCTACATATTAGAATGATGGAAAAAGCTATTTTGCCTGCAGACGGACCAGCCCGGCTGCCTGTCCGCTTGCGTGGCACTTTTCTATTGGCTTTTTTCTGTTAACGTGGGGCCCACGTCGGCGTCCTGCCAATGGAGCCCGTCCGCGGGACAAATAGCAGGGTTGTAGAATGATACAAAATGGTATGCAGAGAGACATTGGCATAAGCTTCTTTAAGATGCCCGCGGGCCAAATAACAGGGTTGTAGAATGATACAAAATGGTATGTGGAGAGAGAGAGAGAGAGAGACATTGGCATAACCTTCTCTAAGACACTAATAATTAACAGCTATCTATCACGGATTTAGTATTTTTGTCTACACTTCAATCCGTGTCGTGTACAAGCTTCCTACTCGAAGGTCTGTGCCGGTTTTTCTCAAACGCTTGACTAGATCGCTAAGACGAATATGAGAACAATGTGGAGAGAGAGAGAGAGAGAGAGAGAGAGAGAGAGAGAGAGACTAGAAGTTTGAAATTTTTATTATTCTAGAGACTTTACAACTTTTTGGATGGTGGTTAGGAACAAATGAGCCTTCTATTTATTTATAGTGCCTCAAGGGCTTGTATATGATGGAAACAGAATATTACATGAATTATTCTCGAACCTACATATTTCTTAAGAAAGTCTCTAGAACATCTAAAAAACTATGGAGACTTCATTAATCTTTAAAAAGGTTCTACCACATTCCATCATATTTTGAAAGTTTCTAACAAAATTTTTATCCGTATAGAATTATATAGATCCGAATCGGTGGAAAGAAATTTTTTGGACGTGATATATCGATGATACTTAGAGCATCTCCAACCCATGCCTCCAAATTTGGAGGGATGGGGAGGAATATTCCGGGAATATTCCAATTATGGAGGGTGGAAAATGGAGGGAGCTCCAACCCATCCCTCCATTTCCCCCTCCATCTTCCATTTAATTTAACGATAAACTAAACATTCCATTATTATTAATGGTAACTTAAAGTATTTTAATTTAATAATTTTATAATTACAAAGGTCTCGTCGAGCGCTTTAAAATAAGCCTAATATTTACTATTTTTATTATATTATTAAAATAATAATTTTTTAAAATTAAAGGTAAAATGCAAATTGAGATAATAAAAATATATGGGGATCTATATAACCCGCCCCGAAGGAAATGACATTCAAACATAGCATTCTAATAAGCAAAGATAAACATACATAAATACCGAAAAACAAAATACTGATAATTTAATCGTCATATATGTTAATATTGTCGAAATTGTCGCCTCCGTCATGAACTCCACCTGGATTTCCATATGAGTTTCCTCCTACATATCCGGAGCCCCCAGCAAAGTGTGAAAATCCTCTCGCTCCAAGAAGCTGAGAAAATCCTTGCAAATCATTCGAATGAGCATTGTATTCGTTCATGTTAACAATTTCTTGTTTCTTCTTTTGATAGTATGCGCGTTCTTCTGGATCAACAATCTTACTCAAATCTACCTTCAATATTTTTCTATCTTCAATATCACGCTGAAGAGCTATTTCACGATCACGTTGATCCACTTGTTTAGCTCGCAGTTCCACTTGTTTAGCTCGTAGTTCTAATTTTATCTTTTCATTTTCAAGTTTTATCATCATCATCTGTTGCATTTTCTCCCTATTAACCTCACGTTCCTCATCACGTTCATTTTTCTATCTTCAATATCCCTATCTACCTTCAATATTTTTCTATCTTCAATATCAGGACGTCACGGAGGACCAACGATTATTCTTGAAGCCGTAGCCTCGTATGACTTATGGATATGGCATGCTTATTTTGGATTACCTGGATCTAACAATGATATCAATGTATTGCAATCGTCAAATTTGTTTGATGAACTAGCACAAGGTAAAGCTCCTCCTGCTAATTATACAATCTTAGGAAAACATTATGACATTGGTTACTATTTGGCCGATGGGATATACCCCAAATGGTCTACCCTTGTACAAACAATATCCCAACCACAGGGTAGAAAGAAGCAGCACTTTGCCACAATGCAAGAAAGATATCGAAAAGATGTGGAGCGTGCTTTCGGAGTGCTTCAGGCACGCTTTGCTATCATTAAGGGACCATCACGTTTTTGGGATAAACGGGTGCTACACGACATCATGACCGCTTGTGTGATACTACATAACATGACCGTGGAAGATGAACGTGATGAGGAAGCAGACATTGGCACTCACGATGGGCCTTCTGGAGCTGAAGATATTGAGACCGATGTGGACGACCGGTTCCGATCATTCCTTGATCGATATAAGAATATTCAGGACAGAGAGGCTCATTTTGAGCTTCGGAACAGGCTGATTGAGCACTTATGGCATATGCTTGGCAATGAATAAATGTATTTTTAGTAAATTAATTTATGCTTGTTGTATGCATATGTGTTATGTCAATGAAGAAATGTATTTCTCAGCTCTTGTAATGTATTATTTCCATTTTAATGAAAATTATTGTTTGAGATATTGAGAAAATCCATGTTACTATCAAAAATCAAATAGATACCGATTTAATTTTTGAGCAACCAACCCAACACTTCTTTTTACTTATCCATTTTAACATTATTTTTTTGAAAAATTAAACATTCAATGATAAGTAATAGTTGCGTAATTAATTTTAATATAAGAAATTTATTATTAGAAAAACATTGTTGAAAGCTTTAAATAAATCTAATATTTGTAATTATTTTGATAAAACTAAAATAATTTAAGAAATATTTATCATCTACAACATCCCTTCATGATTAGTTTAATTTCAATTTCAATTTCAATTTTAACAATGTTTTAAATTTAATATCTAGTTTGAAAAGGGATAAAATGGTGGGCCATATGTTTATCCAGTGACCGGCAAAAAATTTTCTCCCCCCCACATATCGCGAGTTCCTGTAGCGACACCAAAAATTTTTTTGCGTTATCGCGTGCGGTTGGAGCGCCTCCCCCGCTAAAACTTGCGTTATCCCGTGCGGTTGGAGTTGCTCTTAACAGGTACAGCAGATCCGGACTGTGACTCCCGAGGCCACATAGGGAAAGAGAGAAGATATTTGTTGTTCCTAATTAGCAATACATTCTGAACTCATCTTGCGTGTCCATGTCATGTGTTCTATGTTTCAGAGTTCAAACCATGTGAGAGGGAAAGCTCTCTCCAAGAGTGTACATTACTTTTTAAATTATGTCTAGGTGGTGATAATATGAGTCATGAAGTGCACCATCATCAACATATATATATATATATATATATATATATATATATATATGGAAAAAATTTAAATACATTCCATGAAAAAAATTTGTTCTGAACCATTGGATTGGATGTTAATGGTTCGGATTAAATAACTTTTCTT
This sequence comes from Iris pallida, assembly GCA_029216955.1. Taxonomy (NCBI): domain Eukaryota; kingdom Viridiplantae; phylum Streptophyta; class Magnoliopsida; order Asparagales; family Iridaceae; genus Iris; species Iris pallida. Next base: position 2,389,579 of record JANAVB010042217.1, on the reverse strand, counting down.
AGACTATTAATAGATGTTAAAAGTCAAAATCAGCATTAAATGATATTTTCTATTCTATTATTCAATCCGAGCCATTGAATCAATATCCAATGGTTCAGATTTTGGATGTATCGATACAATTTTTTTCATGAAATATATATATATATATATATATATATATATATATATATATATATATATATATATATATATATATATATATATATATATAATGAAATACTGATAGATCGTAGGTGCAAGTTGGTGGGAGTTTTTAAAATTTAGCTGTCTACTTGTACAACTGTATAGAAGAGGGTACATTAGTGTCCCAATTGTGATTATGCACTTCTCTACTAAGTAGAATGACTTTAATAAAGAGGAGGCAATTAAGGTTTTTTTTAAGGTTGTTTGTGTAGGGGGCAAGTAAAGTTTTGGTAAGGAGGGATCGCTATTAAAGTAAACATTTTTGTATGTTTTCTGAAATAGCAGTCGTTATATTATCTTTTTGACAGTTCATATCATATCGAAATTTTGTAAAAATTTTGAAAACGTTAAGGATCTATTCTGAACGGTCAAAATAGACCAAAATAATATAATTTAGTTTGTGGGATGATATGTACATTATGACCTATTTAGAAGAAGACCAAATCAAATAGCACAGTAAAAAGCTTAATATGCTTTTGTACCCAAATCTAGTGGATGCTTTTTCTTGGCTTTTTTTCAACATTTGCTAACTTAAGCCTTGAATCATTATCATTCAAAGCTGAGCATTTTTCTTAAAGTTAGCATTTTTTTTCTCTCTCTTTATTCCAGGGACCATTTCATATTAAGATCATTATCATTCAAAATTAGCTGCTTCTTTTTTCTTTTTTGATAATCTTTCAAGTTTTTTTTTTTTTTTTTTTTTTTTTTTGCATCTAAGCCCCTTAAATAAGTTGTGTAAATCGCACGTGTAGATTGCGATTTAGAGCAACATTAGTAGATGGCGTTCAAAACAACGTTGTAAAAACCGGACCGGACCGGCGGATGGACCGGGTCCAACCGGTTTAAGCCAAAAAAATCGGTTCGATTCGACTAAAATCGGGTCTTTTAAAGAACCATCGGTTTTTTGTCAAAATCGGGTTCAACCGGTGAACCGGCCAATTTTGGTTTTTTTAAAAATCAAAATAAATTATCATGTGAAATTTGGACCATTTGATTATTGATTTGGGTTTAATCGATCTTATAGTGGTAAAATTAAACTAAAATAACATACTTATGACCAAACCAAACTAAACCAAGAAGTAAATATGAATATTTTACCTATTTGAACCAAACCAAACCAAATCTATTGAACTTCAATTGAACCCCGGTTGAACCTCGGTTGAACCCCGGTCCGACCTATACAAAAAAATTTTGGTTCGATCATCGGTCCGGTTTTTAAAATATTGGTTCAAAATGTCATCTTGAGCCTCAAAATTTTAAAATAAAAGTAAATGTAGAATGAGTTGGGTTTCTATGGGAATAGTAGAAAATGATAAAATGAGCTTTGCTCCCTAAGATTTTGTTGTCACAAATTAATGTGGAAAAAAACAATGTAAATATAGAATTTGGCTCCAAATTGAGACTTACTATTCTACAAAATAATTTTCTACATTATGAATCTAGAAATTCTCAGACCCAACCTATAACTCCTATGGGTGGATTGGGCCTTAAAATCTAGAAATTGAAATCTATGATAGGTCTTACTATTCTACCAAATGAGCTCCTACATTCTAAATCTAGAATCTATAAATTGGGATGGGCCTTACTAATGATGCTCTTAGAGGAGAACATTGATTAATGAAGGCTGATAGATGTCTACAATGATCTCATGTTACTTTATTCTTCAGAAAGGGGTTGTCCAAATCCGAAGTCTTGTCAGATTTATCCTTGGGCCGGCCCTACATGTAAGGAATTCCTTTGCATGTGTCTTGAAGTATCTTCATTAGCTATGTTGATTTTAGGGACTTTCCAATCAATTCATGTGATTTAAAAGTAGCACTTTGAAAATTCTTTGTTCCTTTTTTTTCTTCCTCTTTTACTTTGTAACGTTGATGGTGGTGGTATAACTAACAAATATTAGAAGAAAGAAGAAAAAAAAAAACAAGGGTTAATCAAAAAAAATTCTTCTCCTAGTAATTTAGAAGTTTGTTATATATTGATTTAGTCATGCTACACAGATCATCGCTGGAGGGCCGTGCGTAAAATCGAGGACACGTGACGGTCTTTCATTAATTCGGGTCTGGACCACGACTTTATCTTGGGAGCTCAGACTTTCTGGGTCTCAACCTGAACTAATAAAAGACCGTCGCGTGTCTTTGGTTTCACGTGCGCGGTACTCCGTTCGGTTCGTTACGAATTATTCGTATTAATTTTATTTGGTTGGAAAAAGGATTAAAGAACAATTATATTAGAAGTTGCATTAAGTATTTGTTAGAAAGTGAGCTGTCCCTTTTGATTGTGATCATGTGGAGAGAACATTATTATTAAACTTGGTTAGGGAACCTTATAAGCACGCTTAGGCATAGACTTCTTACCGAAACAAACCTAACCCGGCCGTCTAGATTAGGTTAGAAAAAATGTCATCAACAATAAAACAAATATATTTGAAACCCCATAGGTGATAGCTAGGCATGGACTTTGTGCACTCATTCATTCAACTTCTTCCTAACTTGATTATTGACATTTGGCAATCCTAACTTGTATTAGTGTCTCCTAACCTTTATTTAGTTTGTTAATACATCCAAATCAAGAACGACTTTTGTATATATGTTTGTTCTTTTAGGTTTTTTTTTTACAAGGATTATATATCGTAATATATAGAAGATGATGGATGGTATAATAGAGTTCATTAGGAACATTAGAAAATTGCACATTACCCGATAAAAAATATATATATATACCAATAGAAGGGGTTGTTTGGTTCAAGGTTTGGAGGCTTGAGAACAGATTTTGGATTTTCTATCCGTGTTTGGTAAGTCTGGAGTTGAAAATGGAAGAATACGGAGCTTTATTTTTCACAGTTGTGAGAAAATAAAATTTAAGGTCACCTTAGATAATTTTATTTTCCTAGAAATGTTGGTTGGATGTACTAATTTGTAATTTTTTTGACGATAATACCCTCAATGACACGAGCTAAATTTAAGTAGCATCATGGAATCAATAAAAATATATTTGTGGAAAATTAAACAAATTAAAATTCTCAAACTTGTCTGAACCAAACATAAGAATGAATTTTTTTTTCTTTTAGGCTGCATATTTTCGTCCTAACCAAATATGTGTATAAAAATATTGAATTCATTTTTCATTAAAAAGCAATGGGAAGTGGATTCGTGGAATATCAAACCTTCATCCAAATGACATCTAAGAGTATAACAAGTTAAGCATTGTTCAACATGTACAGTGATTCTATGTAATTGTGACAATGGCAAGATATTGAGACAACTAATAATTTTTTAGGTTCCTTATACAACCAGGGCCGATCCAAAATATTTGAATGTCCGTGACAAAAATCTAAAATGTACCCTCAATTCATACATCAAGTATTATATGTTTTTCATTGCCATAAACTACAGGGGAAAAAAGGTAACAAAAAATTAATGACATGGAAAGAATATAATGGTTCCACCTACCTAGAATTAATGGACAACAAACAATAAAGATCACCCAATGTTGATTAGTAAGCTAGATTTGAAAAATGCATGATGCATGTAGTAGCTTAACCTTGATTTTTAAAACTACTATAGTAACAACATGCGTATAATATTAATAGTACTTAAAAAAAATCAAAGATATAATACTAATAGCAACATGCATATAGTATTTGAATTTTTCCAAAGCTAATAGTATTAGTGGGCGACATGCTTTTAATATTTAATTTTTTTTCCAAAGCTATCATAGTAGGTTAAAAGAAAATCGGACCTTCCTGATTCATGGGTTCTGGACGGTCGTTTTGGTTGTCTTGGTCCCTCTTATATAATATGGACAAAATACCTTATTCCATCTTAATTATTATTAGTAAAATATAAGATAGATGCGTCATAAAATCAACATTGTAAATATTTATAGCAATATTATGATTGATCACTCACGGAACTAACATCAAGCCATAGTCAAATGGTGTATCAAAAAAAAATCATCCTTTCGAAAGGAATTGATAGCATAGAAGTTATTTATCATGTCATTTTGTTGAATAAGGTGACAAAAAACTTATGTTATTTTCAAGGTAAAAAAAAAAACTCAAAATCTTATCTTCCCAAAATTCAAACTTGCAACAAAAAAACAATATTTTGTTGCACAATAACTTCACTTGGGATGATCCACACGAAACGACAATTAGGGAAGAAAAAATAAAGTTTGTAGAACCCACTAGGAGAACATAAAATAGAAGTATCAAGAAAGAAACCAATTGGAAGATTTTTCTTGTTGCCATTGTACATGTACCTATTTAGTAGTAGCACCTACAAGAATGCCAACAATAGAGAGCATTACTCAACAACAAGAGAGCACATTTTCCACACAAATTCTATCATTCCAACAAGAAACAATTAAGTGGAGTAGAAACAAAGAAAAATTGCAACATTATTAAAGTGAACCGTACCAAACCGAACCCTAATTGCCACTAGAAAACCGGACCAGACCGGACCGGCTAGCACACATGAAGCGCAGGTCCACTCAAAATAGAGGCCAATAGGAAAGTAGCAAATTTGTGGTGGGAAAGAATGAAAGTAGGACATGGACTTCAGGAATTGACGGTCCAACTGTAAGGGTTGGCAATAATTACGAAATTATCCTAATAAAAATTTCATTTCTCCGGGAATATTGACATTTTCTCAAAAAAAATAAAATTTCATATTTTGCACCATAACAAAATATTTATTTCTTAAAAGAAAATTCAGCTCTAGATGGATTAACAATGTAGTTATGTAGCCACATGATTATCAAAGAAGTCCTAGTTTAGAGTTCAACTTAAAAATAATATTAGGTTAATAGGTTGTGTTTGATTGAGCTTTTTTTTTTCTATGGAAAATATTTCTATCACAAAATTTCCACCAATTGTAGTGCTTGATAGCATATATTTTTCATGAAATTAATTTTCAAAAATATATCATTTTTCGTATTTTTCTTCAAAAGGGTGAAAAATAAAACTGTTCCAGCCCATATAAAAATATCTATTTTCATGGAAAATGACTATTTTCGATGGAAAATAATAACAATCTAACACCCAAATTAATTCCGTGAAATTTTTTCCTTGAATTCTTTCTAGTAAAATAATTTCGTGAAATTAATTTATTTTTCACATATTTTTTATCTTGTAATCAAACGCACCCTTAGATTTTTATTAATTATTTACATTATTTTTCCAATTGCATGAAATATATATATATAAAAACTTTACTAGGTTGTCAATTTATGTCTTGATTATTTTCTCAATTCAAAGAACATATGGCTGCACTTTGCCTTAATTCTATTGAGGCGGTAGTCTATGATTGATGCGTGGACGATTGAACAAAATAATACCCACATCAAATAAGCTTTGAGCATTTTACTTTTGGACATAAAAAATAATTTTCTTTCCTAAACTTTCTACTTATTCTAATATATTTACATATTGAAGGAGCAAATCTCAATAAGAAAATTTTATATTTTAGGTTTTGAAATGGCCACTCTACCAAAACCTGTCAATAATTGCAAATAAGGAATTGAAAGAGAGAGTAACATGCAAAAGATGCCCCAATTCTTCACGGCGAAGGCAGAGAGGGGCATTTTCGGAAACGGAAAGTCTCCCCCCCAACAATAGAAAACCGCGGCACCAGCCTGTCAACCCGGGCAGGCTGCCCGTAGTGCCCGTAGTCCTATATATAGCCCCTCCTCCTCTCAACAGCTTTATTCCTCCACCGAAAGAAAATTTGTGCTTCTTCACAAAAAAAAAAAAAAACAACAACAACAACAATGGCGTCCTTCGGCTCGAAGACTCTCTTGATCGCTCTTGCGGTGGCGATCCTCACGATCGCCGGCGGAGTCTCCGCCGCCGACTCTCCGGCGCCGAGCCCCACCTCCGCGGCCTCCCCCGCCGCGGCGCCGGCGTTCGCCGCCGCCGTCCTCTCCCTCGCCGCGATCTTCCACGGAGCGCTCCGCCATTGATCGGCCTCGGTTCGTCCTCGGCTCCGATGGCGTACTTTGCTACAAATAGTACTATTTTCTTATATTCGTTCGTTTTGATTAGTAGCTGTTGATCTATGTCTTCGTCGTTTTGGTCGTAGCAGCATATTATTGTTCGGATCCTTGTCGTGGAGAAGTCGTTGATGGCTTCGAAACGAGCAGATCTGATGGTTTTTTAGGGAATAATTTGGGGATTTATATTGGTGTGTGCATGTTTGTGTGAGACTATGTAGATACAATCTTACATTTCTGGTCAATAGAGACTTATATTTGTGATTTTAAATTTGGTGATGTTCCGAATCTCTGTTGGAAATTTGGTGCTAATTGATCATTTTGTTAGGAAGTTGTTGATATTTCTGGTGTTCTAATTATTTCGAAATCAACACTGTTTTGTACAGTGTTGAACTCTGGTGATTATGTGCGGGTGTGGTCCAAAATTTGAATTTAGTGACAGCGTGATTGTTGTCATGTTGCTGAGCTGTTTATATTTTGAAGGGAAAAAAAAGAAAAAATTTCTTTGATGTGTGATTTGTGCGAAATAAATTGTGACAATGTTTTATTTATGTAAAATATATATTTATGGGTATATTATTATGTATTTTTATGTCATGTTTAGTTCGTGAAATTGGGACCTTAAAAAAAAAATTAAGTCATTTATTTTTTTGGAATTTGGATGCCAAAATTATTTATTTTATTTCAAGGTGACCAAGACCGAACCTTTTTATCAGTGCATCTATTAGTGCCTCTATCATGTAAAGGCTAGTTTGAGACTTTTTATTGGCATGAAATCAGTTTTTATTTAAACTTTGATTTAACTCAGCATCACATAAAAGCAAGGTCCCAAATATACTATCGAGTCTGTGGGTTGTGGTCTAGTGGTACAACGGATTTTCGGTACAGATTAAAGAAATACGACACCAATTTAAGGCCACGTGGTGCATTGTTGTTGGCCTTCTAGTCCGGGATGGATCCGTGCTAGCGGGGGACATGGCATGCATGTGGACCAGCACGATAGTATTTTCGAAAGAAAAAAATGATTACACAAGCTGCTTTGTTCCACGTGGCAGCTCTAATCACGATAAATAATTTCAATTGTTGACCAACTTTAGGACCTAATTCTGACAATATGAGGAACAAAAAGAAACATAAATGAAGCGGAAAAGAAAAAATATCAAACAAAATGCCCATTTTCTAAGAAATAGAATCTAAACAAAAAGCTAGTGTTGAACATAATCGATGTAACAACTAAAGAGAACAAAATATAGCTTGATAATGCAGATTTGTGTACATAGTGCTTTTATGTCTTTAAGCAATCAATTATAAAGTTATTTAGGAACAAAGGAGTTGGTGTTAGAGTTGCTAAGTAGGACATTTAACTACAATTTTTTTGAACAAACTGATGCGGAAGAGAATTACTCAAAAAATGGATCTTGATTTATTTGTTCCTAGGTTGTAAATATGTGACAAAATTTTCTATTTTGTTTTAATTTGTTTAGATATATTTCTTTAGTATAAATATGGGCAATGTTAAATAGGAAAAAAAAGAAGGTAAGTTCGATGAATAAAATTTAGTTTTTGATTTATTCCATAGCAGTTTATCTAATTAATTTCTGTGTTTGAGAATTGAAATGGAAGTCCTTGTTATATAGGAGCCTTAGTTCCTATTTTCATGTTATGTTAGCTTATCAGAATATTCGTAACCAAACTGTCAAAACTCTAGTGATTAATGGTGATATACTTAATCTTTTGTGGATTTTATATCAGCTTAGAGTTTAAGTTCCAACATGTCCAACTGCAAAACAGGGCCGGCCAGTACGACCGTCCAGGACCTCCGAATCATGAGGGACCAAAAAAAAGTTATGGTGTAGTGGTTAGTACTTTAGACTCCTTACTAAAGGTTATAAGTTCAATCCTTAGTTATAGCTATTTTTTTATAAAAAAATAATAATAATATTTTTTACATTATATATGGAGGTTTTATTTTAAAAGTTTGTCCTGGTCCTCATGGGCTCGGGACCCGCCCTACTACAAAATTTAGACCATAGATTTTTATTATTTGTTTTATTTTTTACATTATACCATCCCTAGTCTATATACATGAAAGGTTCATTGTTAAGAATGAGAGGAGGGTATAATGGAAAAATTGAAACAAATAATAAAAATCTAAGACTTGTACTTTCTAATTGGACTAGTCAAGTTTTAAACTCTAAACTGATATAAAATCCAGAGTCTAGACTCTAATTAGTCCATTTATTATTGGTACCATGTGATTGAACCCCAGGCTTGTTTTTTATTGAACCCAAAAATGGCCACTGGGTGTGGTGGGAGCTACTGTGCTTTGCCAACAAATATTGTTCATAAAAGTGTTGGAAGCACCTAATAAAGTGTTGGAGCAACTAGATGACTAGTAGAACTCTATCATAGTACAACCCTAATGTTTAGTTGTTGTTTTTTTAATATTTGGAAGCTATTACCTTAAATTACTATAATTAACAACTAAAAATTCCAACTAATTTGGTCATCGGTGGCCATGTGACAATTGGGGGTCTTCCCCTGTACCCTTATTTGTTGGTTGTATATGACTTCAGAGAAGGATATTTTCGTCATTTTTGAAAAAAATGATCAAAATATCCTTGTTGTAGCGAGACAATACACTAGAAGGCTCTTTTGGTCGTTCTAATGCTCGAAGGATTATTGTGGGCTAAGTTGATTTCCGAGAAGTAGACATAATGTTGCACTAGTTTCTTCGTAGAATTAGGGTCGGCTCATGAAAAAGTCATACAAAACTTTGGATTTCGACAGCCACCCTATGCTTGGGATCGAACAACCTCAGACATGGTATGGTTTCGTAAGAGGCCGGAATTGCGAACACGAGACGTTACTGTAACGAAAACTTAGGCCAATCCGTCTAACGGACACCAAGCACAGATAAAGACAAGTATATGACGAGGACAAATTTCAATCTTTATAAGATTAAATTACAAGATTGACAAAAACTAATGGTGAACCCTTTACTCTAATAGGTTGAACCCCCTCACCACACTCAAAGGTTCAACCCCTCACCACACTCAAGAAGAAAAGATTACCAATCCGTAGCAATTTCTCTTCCTTCTGTCTTGGATGGGGTTGTCCTAAGAGCAAAGTGGACGAATATTCACTTTTTGTGTTGTGCTTTGTTCCTCCATCCTCGGCCCATATATATATATAGGATAAGAAAAATCTATTTTAGATTATAATATGATCTCTTAAATAGGAAACTCTCAAATAAGGATCATATTATATCTAAAATAGTCCGACACTAATTATATACATCCAAATCAAATTAAATCAAATATTTAATCAGATTTGGACTTCATAAAAATATGCTATTACCAAATTCAGACTAGACTAGGATCGATCTACGATAAGTTCACGTGGCAATCAAACTAGCGCCAGATAGGACAACCCAATTCCGTGGGCCGGCCCATGCTTGAGAATCATCGTCGGGAAGGTCGCGGACGAAAGCTATCATCAAAATGTTGACGTCGGTGTCCGAAGTAGACGAAACGTGGCTCTAAAGTCACCAAAGCGCGTTCGTCTTCAGAATCATCGACGTATGTATGTAAATTGTGTATTAATTATTTTTCCTCAACACGTCTCTATCTCCGTAAATATTACGACGAATTGCTGGACAAGAAGTTCGTGAGCACACGACATTTTCATGATGGAGATTAATACAGCGGTGGGAGGTGTCGATTGATTAAAGATTGATTGGAAAAAAAAAAAAAATCTAAAGACAATCAAAAGAAAGTTATGATCCTTCTCTAACCATCAATTTGGACAGCTTTTACACCCTCACAAACTGCGGTGGAAACGTGCACGTAAATCGAGAACATGGGGGCCGTCTTCTATTGGTTCGGACTGGGACCCATCAAAATAGGGCCTCCCGCTATCTTCAGGGTCCAGCGCGGACAAATGGGGCCGTCACGTGCCCTCGGTTCATACACACGATTTTTTTTTTTTCGTCGGTCTGTATAGCAGAGTTGTTTTATAAACTAAATGCACGACATTAAAATCTGAACATTAGTAGGAGCATCACCAAAAGTTGTAGGGACTATCACATGATAGGAGGTTTCACTTTCAGATGGTATAAATGTCAAAAAATATCACATAATTTTGTTTAGACGATCAATCCATTTCGAACACCCATACTCTCTTTTCTTCTTACACCATTTCAAATAAAGTTGAACACATAATTTTTTTTTTTTTAAGATTTTAATGTAAGTTGAAAATTTATTTCTTTGGAACAAATATTATTAGTTGTTTTGAATTCTAGTAGTCCTAACAATATTAAGGGCAATTAAAATTTTGACAGTTCAAATAAAATAAAATAAAAAACTCTATCTTAGAATTTTGGCAATCGAAAACATCCTTACTATTTTTTTTAGAATAATCCGGATATAAAAATAATAATTATAGTTTATTAGGAGATGTGATAGTTATGGGTGGTGCCCCTATTAATTTCCTAAATTTTGATCATTTTTAACTAGCACAAAATATGGCAGCGTATGAGTTTGATTATATATATGTTATCAACACATAAACGTTGTCACATCAGCAAAATGTAGTAAAATTTGGCAAATTGTATGGGCATCTCAAATTTTACTTGAGAAAAATCCAAATTTTTTTCAATTATTTACAAATTTGGCACTCCAAATTTTTTACTTGAGAACAGCCACCATATTTGTATTTGGACTGATAACTTTGTTGACAGTCCTGAAGTACTTGGGTAGTTTAAATTTGGACTACAAACAAATTTGACAATCCTAACATAAAGTAGGATTGGACAGTTCTATTTTATGTACAGTACTAAAGGAGAGTTGGACAGCTCAAAGTAAAATTGGGACTGTCCTAAATAAAAATTACATTAAGTTGAACAGTCATGAAGTAAAAACTGTCGTGGAGTAAATTATGGAGTGCCTATAGAATTTGCATAAAATTTTGATGTCAATTTTCTGCATAATAATTAGCATCAATGTTTTAAAAACCGGACCGGACCGGTCGGTTCAACCGGTTCACCCGTGAACCGGTCGTTTTTTCGGTCTGGTTCATTATTGACCCGATTTTGTTTAAAAGTTAGTATTTTTGTAAAAAAATTAATGGCCATAAGGGATTAATTTGGACCACTTAAATTAATCCAGTGGTTGAACTACTGGTTGAACCAACTGGTTGAATCAATTTGATCCAACCCAGTGCCTTGGCCGGATCAACCATCGGTCCGGTTTTTAAAACATCGATTAGCATTGTACGGTTGGCACCGACTCGCCAATGGCCTGCAGAGAGCTGTCACTTGTGGCGGTTAGCCGACCATCATAACCGATTCTATAAATAGCCACTCACACCTCCTCCCTCTCTCTCTCTCTCTCTCCATCAGAACAAAATTCCAACAATTTTCCTTTTTTAGTCGTAAATCCCGAGCATACTCCCCCTCCCGCCATGGCGTCCAAAGCCCTCTCCCTGTCCCTCCTGCTGGCCGCCGTGGCCGTCGCGGTGCTCTCCCTCGCCGGCGTAGCCGTCGCGGCGGAGGGACCTGCGCCGAGCCCGACCTCCGGTGCGACTCTGACGTCCGCTCCGATCGCCGCCGCTGTCGTCGTCTCCTCCGTCGCTTTCTTCGTCGGATCTATCCGCCGCTGAATTTATTGCACTCTTCGTCTATGGATTTATGTAGTCTCTCTCTCTATGTTTAGATGCTATTTTCCCGATTGAGGATGTTTTATGGTTGATGTCAATAAATATATTTAGTTCCGACTGAATTCGTCTTCTATTTCTAGGTTTTTTATAAGGGCGCCACAATTTTTACTGGGACTAGTCAAAAAAATGTTCAAATAAAAATTACAAACTTGTCATCCATTTTTTACTTGGGGTTAGACCAATTTTATCAGCAAGTGGAACTGTCAACTTAGTGGCAGTCCCAGAACTGCAAGCAAGTTGGTAGTCCTAACATTATGTTAGGACTGCCAGCAAGTTGGCAGTCCTGACATATGTTAAGTCTTCGGAGAGGGAGGCGGAGGAAGGAACGGAGGCGAAGGAGGAGGAGGAGGAAGGAGGGGGAATCACTCACCAGGCGGAGAAAGGATGCGGAGGAAGGAGGCGGTGGCTGCTGGTAGTGGTGGTGACGCCGCCGCTGGAGGAAGTAGGAGGAGGAGGAAGGAGGAGGAGGTGGAAAGAGAAGAGGAAATTTTTTTTAATTTTTGGACTAGCTCCAAGCAAATTGTGGACAGCCGCTAGCAAAGTTTCACCTTCTTGGACTGACCCCAAGTAAGGACTAGTCCTTAGCAAAAACTGTGGTGCCCTTAGAAAAAACCTATTTCTTTAGAGAATAATTTTCATTTTTGACTTTTTTTTTTTTTGACTTGTTTAATTTGCAATCAAAGTACAGTTTTGTAACTTGTTAGAATTTGTGTGATGGAGAAAGTTTTAAAAAATATGTTTAATTTTTGTTCGGATGTGAAGCAAGAAAAAACAAAAAACAAAAACAAAAACAAAAACAAAAAAGTTCATCCCACCCTATTCATTTTCTAGCCAATAGTTTATTTTTTATCATTTTCAAACATCATTTTTTTTAAAAAAAAATATATAATTTTTCAATAAAAGAAAATTTAAAAAAAAAAAAAAATCTGGGAACCATTCGGGAAGCGGCATTCATGAAGCAAAACGAAAACATGACATAACATGCAAATAGAAATAGAAGAAAGAGGGATGCAAAAAATAATATTTTAGAAAGGGGTGAAGAGTTTGGGGTGAACGTCTCGTTTATTCAATTTTAACCGAATCGAAATAGTTAAAACTGAATAAACCAAAATTATAAAAATTTAGACAGAAACCGAACCAAACAGAATAAGAATTCGATTTATTCGGTTGGGCTATTTCTATTGTATAATGGGTATGGTCCAAAGTTAAATTCATGATTAAATAATATTAAAAATTATATTTTTATACACACATTTGTTGTATTTGCGTCCAAAGTTAGACCAGTTGTTAAATTACCAAAATTTGATTTCAAAACACATAAGTAGGATTGTTGTTTTCGGAATATACGCATTTTAATTACAACTTATAGTATTTACATAATTGGACAAAGTCTTATTCGGTTTCGATTTTTGACCGAAATCGAACCCAAAGCTGAAATTAAATATTTTCTTTTAGTATTTTTAAAACCTAAATCGAGCCATTTTTTTCTCAAATCGAATCGAATCTCTTATTCGATTTTGTTAGATTCGATTTTCTATCTAAAACCGAATAATGTAGGTGGTGGTAGTGTTCTATAGATGACCTTTTGGAAAAATAAAAATATTAAGCAGATGTTGAAAAGGAAAGGGAAGGGGTAGGGGTGTGCATCGGCCGGTGGTCGACCTATTTGGTCCCAAGCGAAGTCGAACCGAAGTTAATCGGTTTGAAAATAAACAAAACCGAACCAAACCAACCAAATGGTCGGTTCGATTTTAAAACCGACCGACTTGGTTCGGTTTGGATCGGTTCGACTTAGTCGGTTTTGATCACATAAAAAAATGGACTGTATGTTTTTCTTTTCTTTTGTGAAACCTCGGTCAACTTCCATTCTGCAACAGTAAATATAATTCAGCAGCTTCAATTCAACTTGCGCTTTGCAGGTGGAGAAAAATGCCAATTATACATAAAAAATTATATACATTCAACCAAAAGCCCCTTTCATGTGCACATGAGCAATTAGAAAAGAATAGGAGCTGCCAGCACTCCTCTTTGAGACTAGAGAGAGAGAGAGAGTTCTTTCAACTTTAACTTGATAAATGGTTGTGATGTGAATAAATGAACCAAACATGTATAATACAACCCAATGAACCCATACCCAACCGGCCAACCGTAATTATATAACAAGGATTTGGTTCGATTCGGTTCGGTTTAGACGGTTTTTGGCATAACCAAACCGTGAACCGAACCGAACCGGTCGATTTTGAAAAAATTAAAGCCGAACCAAACCAACCGAACCATCGGTTCGGTTTGGCTTGGTTCGATTTGGTCGGTTTGATTTAATTGTGCACAGCCCTAGGAAGGGGGGGGGGGGGGGGATTCAGAAAATCGAGTTGGAATATAAGAAAATGAGCTGGAGTAAGTTAAAATATAAAATAATTTATATGAAAAAAAATGTATATAAAAAAGGGATGGGCCAGCTTAGTCCATGAGTAGTTCTGTCCTGTATTAGTGAGGGAGGAACACCAAAAAGAATATATATATATATATATATATATATATATATATATATATATATATATATATGGAAAATTCTACAATACATCCGCTGGAAATGGATGTATCGATACATCCGAAATCTGGACCGTTGGATGTTTATCCAACGGTTCAGGTTTAATTCAGATAAAATAATACAGGAGACATCATTTAATGCTGATTTAGACTTTTGACCTGTTGGTAACTTGCTTTAGCAGGTCATTCTTCACTTTAATTTTTTCAATGAACACCCTAAATTAACTCATATTTACTCTCTCAAAAGGTCCATCCAATTTAATCTGAACCTTATATATTTTTTTTGGTTACAGGCCATGGTAGTCGTGGTGGTGCTGGTGGTGGTGGAAAGAGAAACAGAGATGAAGAAGGAAATAAGAAACGGTTCGGATCGCGTCGAACGTCGTCGAGCACCCCTAGAACAACGAGGAGTACCAGCTGCGCCGAGAAGAATCGGTCCGCTTCGCGTCGGACGCCGTCGAGGCCTCCTCGAACAAGGAGAAGTACCAGCGGCGCCGATCTAAATTTACTGTCCATGACATTGTCTGAAATTTTAATTTTTATTTAATAATTTTATATTTTGTTAATAAAGCTACATGTCATGGTGGTGGTGGTGAACTGAGGAAACCCGCTTCTGAGGTCGGACGGATTATTTTTTAACTTTTCTAAAGATAATATTTTCGAGGAGAATATTTTTTTGGACAGAGAATGGCCATTTTCTTTGCTTTTAACACGGAGAATGGCTATTATCTTTGCTTTTAATACGGCGAATGGACGGAGAATGGTACATTTAGGACGGAGAATGGTATATTTAGGACGGAGAATACGGCGAATGGCCATTCTCTTTGCTTTTAATATGGCGAATGGACGGTGAATACGGCGAATGGACGGTGAATACGGCGAATGGACGGAGAATGGCCATTCTCTTTGCTTTTAATATGGCGAATGGACGTTGAATACGGTGAATGGACGGAGAATGGCCATTCTCTTTGCTTTTAATACGGCGAATGGACGGAGAATGGTACATTTAGGACGGAGAATGGACGGAGAATACGGCGAATGGCCATTCTCTTTGCTTTTAATACGGCGAATGGACGGTGAATACGGCGAATGGACGGTAAATACGGCGAATGGACGGAGAATGGTACATTTAGGACGGAGAATGGTACATTTAGGAAGTCGACAAAAGCTCGTTCTCTAAAATCTCTTCTTTGTGTAAATTAAATCCAAGAAGGACACAATTCCTAATTTTAGTTATTGCTTAGCAGAGTCTGCTTAGTTGTTGTAAAATTGTGGTGTTGCTTCTGTGTCACTTTCATCTTTAATCTCATATTTTCTATGAATATGTGTTCTGTTTGATTTTGATTTAGTAATCTTTCTGTAATTAGTTTTTTTGTTTCATCTAACAATTTAATATTTTTGTTATAAATCTACAGGGCATGGTGGTGGTGGAAGGAGAAACGGAGATGAAGAAGAAAAGAAGAAGGAGTTCCGGTTCGCGGCGGACTTCGTCGAGTTCCTCATTCAAGCGAAATTAAACCTCTTATAGAGTTCCTTAATTGAAGTTGATCACGATAACCTTTTGTAATTTTCAAACGGATAGTAGAATCTTCCTCGAGCCCTCCTCAATCAAACGGCTAGTAGAATCTTCCTCGAGCCCTCCTTAATCAAACGGCTAGTAGATTGTTTGCTAGTCTCGAAATTTATTTGTCTTTCCATCTTTCTCACTTTTTGTACTTCTCTCTTGCTATATATACAATAGTTTTCTTGTTTCATAGTACTATTATTCATTCTGAAATACATCGAATAGTTTTCTGAAATACAATAGTTTCTTGTTCTCAAGATGTCTACTCGTGTGGGGGGAAATGTAGAAGACGTAGAAGATTGGATGCCAAATCCAAATGAAACCTGTCACGCCCCAGAACCAGAATACTGGAGAGCGGGGGCAGACATAGCCAGCTACGTATAATGAAATGGAATCCACGTCACTATACGGTCACGGCTGTCTAGATATATGAGGGTTTAACTACAATCCATCAGTCTCCTATGGTCGAGAACAAATATATTGTCTCAATCACAAGCAAGTAGTAAAGTCACAAGATATTAGAGCATCAATATACAATAGTAAGGCATCCCATACATTACATATTGGATGATCATGAAGCTAGTCGTACAAAATGTCAGGACTAGCAAGAGTTTTAGTCAATACATGATCAACCCTAGGATTTGTCAAACATGTTACAGCCCGTAGGCAGACAGTAAATAAGGTGCAATACGAGCTAACACGTGCTCGCCGGCTAAACGCATCAAAAGAATAATTTTACAAGTAGAGTGGGAGGACAAAAGAAACCCACTCGTTGCCCTGGTTACGCCTGGTGGTCACCATCGGGCTGGAAGACAGGTGGATCCTCTGGTGCTGCTCCGATATCTGGCCACACAAAACCAGCTGGGTCAGACCCCAGAAAGAGCAAGTGCCACAAAGGAGGCTTCACTTAGGAGCTAAAACCAGCATATCACAAACAAATAGTTAAGGTAATTAAAAGATACTGATAATAACTGAGATAATCAATAATATATTGAGCACGGAGAAACCATTCAAGTAGCCAGACTGCAACCCTTAAACCAAACAAGGACCGGGGTTGCAATCCTTCGCCTGAATAGAAACCTGCCTCAATTACTATTGATAAGGTAACAAGACAATAAACAAAGAGAGGACACAGAACTGCTCCGGGAGCCAGGTTATAACCCTTAAACCAAACAAGGACCGGGGTTGTAACCCTTCGCCTGAACAGAACTGGACCCCTGATCTTTATTGTTAAGGCCAGTATAAATAATCATGGTATTGAAGTAAGGTAAAACATGACGAGCATGACATGGAGTTGCAATAAGACAATAAACGAAGGAAGGACACAGAACTGCTCCGGGAGCCAGGTTACAACCCTTAAACCAAACAAGGACCGGGGTTGTAACCCTTCGCCTGAACAGAACTGGACCCCCGATCGTTATTGCTAAGACAAGTATCAATAATCATGTCATGTCATAATCTTGCACAGAATCGGGATAAGACTAAGCTGGAATAAACTCCATCCAATCAATCACGGCCAATCATGAGTACGGCTTGATACTTTTAACTAACTAGGGTTATCACAAGCCTAGTTACTAGCAAGATGTAATAAGATTATCCCAACAGCCACAAGTCCTGCAGACCATCCGGTTATCCAGGTCGAATGTTCGTTTAGGAAGAATGCAACACATGACTGTATGCTGGAAATGTGTCCTACTCGTCGGTAGGCTACAAGTCCACTGAATGCGCCCAGATAACGGGATTGCCTGTAGCTGGAAATCTCTTCATGACTACTGAATCATTCTAGTTAATTAGCCTTAGTCAATTTCAGTAGGTACCCCTGACCGTGGTACTCAGGGACCCCCATCCTAGACATGATGCAAGACAGTACCAGTTTATTTGTACAAACACAATCGTCCACGGTGTCCAGATCTTTCATACTTGTCATGTCAGGCTAGCTATCGTAACAGCATGCCGAGATATATCATGTCAGTTTACTTATCAAGAGTGCGCCACAGCAGGCCACTATCGTGTTCTATTCGTACCTTATCATGAATGAGAGAAACTTGCATAAAACAACTAGTGACATATTCTTGAAGCCAATGAAAAGATCTACAACTTTTATGTTTTGAGTTTTTCGAGATTCTAGCTACAAAACAACTTAAACAGGCAAAAACAGCAAAATAGGGCAATTCCGGCGCATGGGATTCCTGCACAATCGGTGCATGAGATTCCTGCACAAATCGGCGCATGGGATTCCTGCACAAATCGGCGCATGAGATTTCTGCACAAATCGGCGCATGAGATTCCTGCACGAATCGGCGCATGAGATTCCTGCACAAATCGGCGCATGGAATTCCTGCACCAATCGGCGCATGAGATTTCTGCACAAATCGGCGCATGAGATTTCTGCACAAATCGGCACATGAGATTCCTGCACCAATCGGCGCATGAGATTCCTGCACAAATCGGCGCATGAGATTTCTGCACAAATTGGCGCATGGGATTTCTGCACAAATCGGCGCATGGGATTCCTGCACAAATCGGCGCATGGAATTTCTGCACCAATCGGCGCATGAGATTTCTGCACAAATCGGCGCATGGCCTCCCGGCGCATGGCCTTCCGGACGACCCGCACCCGCTTTTTGGATACGAGACGTGTCCAAGCCAGCCTACGCCGCAGAGTCGGCGGTAGAACGCTGTCAAGCCCGCAAGAAATAGATACTCAAGAAATACATTTGATGCTCATTCACATTTCTAAATTTATTACAACAGTTGCAACATTTATATTTAAAAAAAATACAAGTTTTACAATTAATGAAATTAATACAATTGCTTTCTATTTCTAGGTCGGCCTCAGCATACCCATGTCTTCCCAGTGCTAAGAGTGATCGCGACTAAGCCTGAAAAATATTGGTTATCCAGTCAGGATTGGAACAAGTACACAAACCGACGGCAATGCAAAACACAATAGAATTAACAAGACATGAAAATAGCATATGAGAAATAAAAACTGGAAGATAATTGATGACATAGCACGATAGAGAAGTACACAAGAAAAAACTAATAAAAGACATCTATCTAGGTGGTGTGAAATATCTGTTTCGACATGTGAACGGCTAGGGGGTAAATAAGGCATATTGCACGTGTCATGTGCAGCTGCTAGCATTCACGCGAGACACTGGGATAATTTTGGGTAGTCCACATGTCTACTAAGATATTTCCCCTTCCGACTACTCCGTGTGATGAGCGTGTCAACAAGCAGCAAGATATATGTATAGACATGAAATGAAAAGACTACTATGAATCGGAAAGCAATCAGAAAGTGCACTTGCCTGTGGTCCTTTGCTGGTGAAACCGACAATTCCATTGAGTTCAGACTAGTCCGATTAGCCTAGGTCGATATGAGAGAGTTCGGTTTGCAAGCAAATAGTAAATGTTCGATTAGTCATGATGTACAAGCTAATCTAACAGAATTTGACTCGGGAATAAGAATTTCTTATTTTAGAAAAATAGTTATTAAGAGTAAAACCCTAAAAATAACAAATGTTTGGTTTACTATAGCTTATTATATGAAAACTATTGGGCTCGAACCCAATATACTTATTTTTAGGAGTCCAAAATATCCCTTAAAAGACTATATATATTATTTAGAAGAAACAATATCATATAAGTCCATTATACTAAACCGATATATATATATGTAAATAATCTCTCTATATATATATAGAGCCAATAATATGTTTTGTTATAAAGTACATTTTAGCAAAATATCTATGTACTTATAAATATGTTAAATAGTACTAATGGTAATAATAATAATAATAACTAAAGAATAATAGTCATAATAATATAGCATTTTACTACATATTTACATGTATATAATACCTAGCCCAAGACCCAAAACATACAGATGTTACAATTTTAAGTTAAAAAGGCTTATAATAATAATATCTAAGTAGAATATTAATATGATCACTACTTAACAAATAAATAAATCAAACTAATTTAAATACTAATCCAAATATCAAATATAACTTAATACTCATTTCTTTTCTCATAAAGACATTAAATCATTTTCAGGCCTGGCCCAATACCTGGTACTGGGCTACTAGTCAATCTTTCCCAACCACCAAAACAATTAAATAAAAAAGTAAACCAAAAGAAAGAGAAAGGAAACAGAAATAAATGGGGAAAGGAATGAATGGAAGAGGAAGGAGGAGGGTTCGAAGCTCACCATGAGGGAGGGGGTTTGGCCGGCCGGAAATGGCGCGACGCGGTCGGGAGGACTCCGTCCGGCGACACTCGGGTGACGGGAGGAAAGGGGCGGAACTCACAGCGGCTTTGGGCTGGCGCCAGAGTTTGGCACGACAGGAATGGCGAGGAGGCGGCGCGAGGAGACGCGACGGCGAGGCGTTAGGTGTCGCGCTCACCGAGGAGGATGCAGCATCGCAGCTGACGGCACCGACTGTTTGGATATGTGGGCGGATCGAGCAGATCCGGGTCTGGAGTTCACTGGCCGGTCGCGGAGCTCGCCATCGCGCAGGGAGAACGGCTCCGACCACAGATCGGATCCGGAGAAGAGGGCTCGGGCGCGACTGCAGAGATCTAGGCGGTCTCGTCGGAGGCGTGGTTGTGGAAGTTCGACACCGGTGCGACCGAGCCTCCGAGATGGGGACCTGGACGCGGTTGTGGCCTACTCAGTTCGACGGAGATGGTTCCCGCGGTGGGCTAAAGCTCTTCGGAGCTGCGGGCGGTCACCGGTGGGATCTGGCTCGGCGAGCGGTCACCAGTGGGATCCAGCTCGGCGGGCGGTCACCGGTGAGGATTCTCACCAGCGGCGTTGGGACTGACAACCACGAGGTCGGGCTGGCGCCGAGGCGGGCGACTCTGGAGGTCGGGAGCTGGTTAGAATTTGTGCAAATTTCTTGTTTTCTGAATCGTGTCCAGAAGTTGGACACGGGATTTCTTGTGCTCTGATGTAAAGGATTCGATGAAGAGGATTGATGCAGATACACGGACACGGATGCCCGGGGTCGAACCCGAGGCTGGACACGTTGGTTATGGTATCAGGGATGATTTGTGGCGGTAGTTACAGATGCGTGGAGGAGATCGATGTGGTGGTAACGTGTCACGACCCGCACCCTTATGAGGGGCACGAGTACGTGGGTACGTCCAGCCTACGCCGCAGAATCGGCGGTAGAATGCTGTATATAACGTCTGTAAATACCTACGACTAACAGTTAAAATGTACCTGTACAGTATATACTCTCCGAATGGAGGTGACATAACAATACAGTCTCAATCACAGAATAAAACTAAGGTAGATAGCTCAGAGGAAAGACATATGATAAATGAAAGAGTAAATAAGTCCACAGTCTAATACAAGTCCAGATATATACAACATCCCAGAGTATCAAAATAGAATATAGAAACTACAGTCTGATAAGCTAGCTGGATCGCAGTCCAGTCAAACCTAGCTAACCTACACTACTCTGGAAGTACAAAATCTAGTGGCTCCACTATAAGGCGACGATCTAAGGCTACACCATCTGACTCGAGCCCATAATAGGTCGAGCAGTCCGCATCAGAATCATCTGTAATATATCATAACGGTATCCTGTCAGGAAAATGAGCAAGTACAAACACTAACAGCAGTTTCATGTGAATTGACAAGTTCTATAAGAGACAGTATAATGAACTACAAGACAAAGATATATGAAGACTTGGGAACCGTTCGGAAGCCGAGTTACAACCCTTAAATTAAACAAGGATCGGGGTTGTAACTCTTCTCCCGAGCAGAACTTAGTCTCCAAATCAAGGTACAATGTAAAGGCATGTAGAGCATGTGAGTAACTGTATATCATGCATGGTGAGAAAGTACTGAATATAGACAGAACAAGATATATGACAGGAAAAGTAAATATAAAATGTGTCTCGAATATTATAGCCTAATGTGATCGGTATGGGTCAAGCATCAGGCTTCCAGCCGACCGGCTACAAGTACGTGGACTCGGCCCGGCCGGAATGGTAAGCTATGGAGCGAGAAGTAACACAGGTCAGGCTATACCCATCGTGAGGTGAGGGTATAGCTATGGTGCAAGGAGTAACTCAAGGGGTCATTGATCACACTATCTATAATATTCCCCATTTCCTGAGTAGTATACGGATCCGGACATAGCACGTCATGACGCGGGATTTCCAAAGAGGGGAGCAAGTCCTCTTCAGAAATCGGCGTCAATACAAGTACGAGAATCAAGACTAAGCAAGTACCAGTATCCCAAGAAATCCAGGAATGACATCTCATGACAGGAATCCGACAATACTAGTCCGTGAACTATCGTGTCTGAGAATCAAGTAAGACACTACGACTGAATCGGATATAGCAAATATCAAGACAATAAAACTATCAGTGAATGTACTCGTCTGCTGTCCTGAGCTGTATGGTATATCAATGCTCAGAGCGGTATCAGAAGACCTAAATATGAGATACTGTAAGTTAATTTAGGTTTAAACAAGTTTAGGAATGATTTACAATGAATGATATGCAATCTAGGTCAAACTAGGTCTCACTGAGTCACACTAAGTCCTGTCAAGTCAATCTAGGTCAAATCAAGTCATATCAAGTCAATCTAAGCCAACCCAAGTCAATCCTAGGTCATACCAGGCATCACGGGTTAAAACAAGTCGAAGAAAGTCAAACGGGATCAAGAGTTGGCCTACAGTTGACTTTCGGTCAACTGGTCAACTCTGGTCAACTCTAGGTCAACCATGGTCAACCCTAGGTCAATGGTGACTAATAGTTGACTTTTGGTCAACTACAAAAGTCTAATGGAAATCAGGACTAATTTGGGTAAAGCGTTGACCCAAGTTGACTTTTGGTCCAAAAAGTCAACCGTGGTCAACCGGGGCCAAGACTAGGTCTAGGTGACTATTTCTAACTATTACCAACCTCTACAATCCATATCCAAGTCCATCTTGGACTTCGAAACTCATATCTTGGCCGTAGGCCAATATCCTATTTTACCCTTAAAAAGGGTAAAATTCTAGCTTCGGCAACTGTCCAGTTAGCCTACCTACGCTTGATATTTTGACCCGATCTCCCTAGGGTAGTATGATACTAGCCTATACATATAATACCTACCAAAAAACCTAGGTAACGTGGACATTCAGTCCATGATACGACCCGTTGTCAAAATCTTGAATATTTCAAGATACGCACCGATACGGCGCGATACGGGCGCCCTACGACCCCGAATTCCACCCGGAAGCCTACCCGCAAAATCTAAATCACGTATTCATGCCCTACGCCAAGTTTCAACTCAATCGGATACTCCGAACTCCGTTTCGCCCTCTAACTCGGTTTTTTCCCTTTTTCTATTCTAGCTTTTTCCCTTTTCTTCTAACTTCTTCCTATCTTTTCTTCTAACCTCTAATTCTTTTCTAACTTCTCATTCCATAATCGTTTTCTACTCTTCTCTACGATTCCAACCATATATAATACATATATATATATCTATATATATATACATATACTAGGTGAAGGGGGGGGGGGGGGGGGGGGGGGGGGGGGGGGCTGTTCAGTCCTGGCAGCAGCCTAGGCTGCTGCTGCTGCTGCTGTTGCTGGTCTTATTCTTCTTCTTCTCTTCTATCTCCCTATATATATACACCTCATATATATATATATATATATATATATCTCTCTATATATATATATCTATCTATATATATATAACTAGATATCTATCTAAAATCTATCTAGATATCTATCCATCCCTCTAAATATATATATAACACACACACATCCATATACACACATCCATGTATATATATAAATACACTCATATCTATATATATACACACTCACATAACTATACATATATATAATATATATATATATATATATATATATATATATATATATATATATATATATATATATATATATATATATATATATAAACACACACACACACATCCTCACACAACACAAACACACACACACCACTCTCCCAACACCACCATCCCCATGACACAAAATCACCCTCCTCTACACACACACAAATACATAAATAAATATACACACATAAATACACATGTATATGTATATATATGTATATATATATATATATACCACTCACAAATGATTAAATCCTAAATAATCCTTAACCTATTTTTCTATGGAAAACCTACAAATTTGTGGGCAAATGGAAGAGAATGGTCATACCTCTAATTAATGTGAATGAATTATATGCAAAAGAGAATTAAATTGAGAGATTAATACATACCTAATTGTAGGTTGAAGAGGAAGAAGGAGAAGTTGGAAGAAAGAATTGAAGATAGAGAGTTTTCTTGGTGATGAAGTAAAAGAGGTGGAGGGGGGGGGGGGGGGGGGGGGCTGCCTATAGGGGCCGGCCAAACATGGTGGGTGAGGGGCACTTGTAAATTACAAGTTTGCCCCTCCCTAAGCCTAATATTAAACAATTTCCAAATTAGGTTTAGGAAGTTGCTAAAAATAAATAAAAATCATAATTAAACTAAATTACTCATGGGGAACTAGTCCAAACTCTTAAACCCTAATTTTTAGTGTGGTGGGCCATGGTTAGCTAACAGGCTAATTACAGCTCAAGTCGAAATTCACCGGGGTCCCGAATTAACCCGGAATGCGATGAAATTCGAACCCGACTCCTATAATAATTAAATAATAATATTCATGAAATAAAATTCCCAAAAATAATATAAAATGAAAAATTACCATTTTACCCCTAACTGAAAAAAGTGAGGGTGACAAGTCTATCCACCTAAAAAAAATTTCGTCCTCGAAATTGAAGACAACAAGCACAGGAAATCACAAACAGAATTAAAGGAAATAAATTTATACCTCAGGGTGCGAAAAGATAAGGGAAACGCTCCCACATGTCGTCCTCCCTCTCCCAGGTAGACTCACCTGGAGAGTGATGTCTCCACGCAACCCGAACCAAGGATATGACCTGGTTCCGGAGCACCTTCTCCCTGCGATCCAGAATCTCCACTGGCTGCTCTGGATAGCTGAGAGTAGGTCCCACCTGTATCGCTGAATGGTCCAATACATGGCTAGGATATGCCACGTACCACCTCAGGTGAGATACATGAAACACGTTGTGCACTCCCTCGAGCCTGGTAGGCAAGTCCAGTCGGTAGGCTACTGCACCGATCCTCTCTAAGATGGTGAAAGGTCCGATGTAGCGTGGACTGAGCTTCCTACCGCCGCCAAAGCGAATAGTGCCACGTGTCGGGGATATCCTCAGAAATACCATGTCACCAACCTAAACACAAGACAAAAACTCAACACACAACTAACAAACAATCACAACAATCATGACAAGAACTAAAACTAACCTCGAACTCTAACGGTCTCCGGTGACTATCGGCACAATGCCGCTGCCTATCCTGAGCCACCCGGAGTCTGTCTCTAATCAATCTGACCTTCTCGGCCGCATCCACAACCATCTCCGGCCCAAGAAGCGCCCGCTCGCCAACATCGTCCCAAGACAAAGGAGTACGGCATCTCCGTCCATATAGAGCCTCAAATGGTGACATCTCTATACTGGCCTGGTAGCTGTTGTTGTAAGCAAACTCTACCAGGTGAAGATGGTCCTCCCAAGAACCCCCGAGATCTAGCACACATGTGCGAAGCATATCCTCCAGAGTCTGGATGGTCCTCTCCGACTGCCCGTCTGTCTGAGGATGATAAGCAGTACTAAACTTGAGCGATGTGTCTAAGCTAGCCTGCAAACTCCTCCAGAAGTGGAAAGTGAATCGGCTATCCCGATCTGAAACTATGCTCACCGGAACTCCGTGCAATCTCACAATCTGACGAACATACAGCTCAGCCAGCCTCTCCGTAGACAAACCCACTTTGAAAGGCAAAAAAGTGGGCCGATTTGGTCAATCTATCAACTATGACCCAAACCGCGTCCTTTCCTCCTGGCGACCGTGGAAGTCCAGATACAAAGTCCATGGTGATATGCTCCCACTTCCACTCGGGAATGGATAGCGGCTGTAGCAATCCACCTGGTCTCTGCCTCTCGGCCTTCACCTGCTGACACACAAGACAAAGAAATACAAACTGAGCTACCTCGCGCTTCATGTCATACCACCATACGTGC
The DNA here is from genome assembly GCA_029216955.1 of Iris pallida. Taxonomy (NCBI): domain Eukaryota; kingdom Viridiplantae; phylum Streptophyta; class Magnoliopsida; order Asparagales; family Iridaceae; genus Iris; species Iris pallida. The sequence goes on along the minus strand of JANAVB010042217.1, from coordinate 2,363,449 downwards.
TCTCTCAGGTCCCTATACATCTTGTTGGCTCCAGGATGCATAGAATACTGAGAGCGATGCGCCTCCTGAAGAACCTCCTCCCGAAGCTCTCCACGCGAAACGCACAGCCTAGTACCGTGCCGCAACGACCCGTCTTCGGCTAAAGAGAAATCGTCAAGCAAGCTCATCCTCACCTGCTCCCTGATGCTCCTCAGGGCAACATCATCATACTGTGCTGACCTGACTCTATCCATCAGCTCAGACTGAATCTGCAAACCCCACATCTGGATCTCCATGCCCGGAATGATGACCTCGATACCCAAACTATCCAGGTCGGCCAACAAATAACGATCTGTCGTCAAGAACATAGCAACAGGATACCTGCTCAAGGCATCTGCAACTACGTTGGCCTTCCTCGGATGGTACTGCAAGGATATATCGAAGTCCTTCATCAGCTCTAACCACCGCCTCTGCCGCATGTTCAACTCCTTCTGAGTGAACACGTACTTCAAGCTCTTGTGATCTGTGAAGATCTCAACTCGCTCTCCGTACAGGTAATGCTTCTACAACTTCAAAGCAAAAAAATAACCGTGGCCAACTCCAGATCATGAGTAGGATAGTTCTTCTCATGAGGACGCAACTGCCTGGATGCATAGGCAATCACCTTCCCGTGCTGCTGAAGAACACACCCTAAACCCTTCCCGGAAGCATCGCTGAAGATCGAGAACCCTCCTGACCCAGATGGCAAAGTCCGGATCGGAGCTGAAGTCAACCTCCTCTTCAGCTCATCGAATGCAGCCTGACACTCATCAGTCCAGACGAACTCCACGTCCTTCCTGGTGAGTCTAGTCATCGGCTCTGCAATCCTCGAGAAGTCCTGGACGAACTTCCGGTCATAACCAGCCAAACCCAGAAAGCTCCGAACCTCGGCAACTGAACTGGGCGTAGACCAAGACTCCACTGCCGAAATCTTCCTCTGGTCTACTGAAATCCCGTGCTCGGTCACAACATGACCTAGGAACTCCATCTGGTCTAAGAAGAACTCACACTTCGAAAGCTTCCCGTAGAGTTGCTCCCTCCTCAGAGTCTCTAACACAACTCTCAAGTGCTCCTCATGCTCCTCCTGCATCTTCGAATAGATCAAGATATCGTCTATGAAGACCACTACGAACTTGTCAAGGTACTGATGGAATACCTTGTTCATCAAGTTCATGAACACCGCAGGAGCATTGGTCAACCCAAATGGCATCACTGTAAACTCGTACTGGCCGTACCGAGTCCGAAATGCCGTCTTGGGAATGTCATCCTGCCTCACCTTCAGCTGGTGATACCCGGACCTCAAATCTATCTTCGAAAAGACCTTTGCCCCACTCAGCTGATCGAACAAGTCGTCGATCCTCGGCAAAGGGTACCTATTCTTGATAGTGAGGTTGTTGAGCGCCCGGTAATCAATGCACATGCGGGACGTACCGTCCTTCTTCGGCACGAACAGGACTGGCGCTCCCCAGGACGAAGAACTGGATCTGATGAACCCCTTGTCCTGCAGCTCGTCGACTTGCTTCTTCAGCTCTATCAACTCGCTGTTGTTCACCCTATAGACATGCTGCGAGATGGGCTCGGCGCCCGACACCAAGTCTATGGAGAACTCAATGTCCCTGTCTGGCGGCATCCCCGGCAACTCCTCGGGAAAGACATCCGAGAACTCAGCAATCAACAGATGTGGCAAATCCTGCCCCGCCAACAAAGCTCCGCAGAATCCAGCCTCCGGCTCCGCTGCTCCTCGAGCAAACTCGATCTCTGGCTCACCCGGCGTCCTAAAAAGAACTCTGCCTCCTCTACAATCAATGCTAGCATGGTGCATGCTCAACCAATCCATACCGAGTACCATATCGTACCTCGGTAGGGCATTACGAGCAGACACGCACTCAAGTCCCGGCCTCTCAGAGTGACTCTCCGCCCCTTGCAAATATTATTAACCAGGATAATACCTCCCCCGGTCATAATCTTGCAAGTTCTACCCATATATTCAGCAATGATATTGTGTCTCAGAGCAAAAGAAACAGACACAAAACTATGGGTCGCCCCCAGAATCAAATAAGGCGAAAGCAGGGAAAGAATCTAGGAGAACATGACCTGCAACAACATCTCCCACGGGCTCTGTCTCCTCCTCTGCTGCCAAAGCGAACACCTTGCCCGCGGGTGCTCCCCTCTGGTGCTGGACAAAAACGCTGCTGCTGGGTCTGGAGTAGAGGACCCCTCTGCTGAATCGCTGGTCCTCTAGCTGGCTGCACCCTGTCCTGGCCTCCCTTGGCTGCCCGAGCAGGGCAGCCCTTCAGCTGGTGGTCGGTCCCTCCGCAGAATAGGAAAGCGCCTAACCTCCTCCGGCATATGTCTCTGCTGCCCGTCTTCCTGCAGTAAGCACACTGCTGGGTTTGCCTCTGGCCCTGGTGCTGCTGGGCACGCGTCGGTGCCTGCTGAATCTGCAACAGAGGCTGATGCTGCTGAAATGACCTCTGACTTGCTGCTGAATATGGGACGCTTGGACGGTCCCGTACTGGAACTCGCCCCCATAGCATCTCCGCTCCTCTTCGGCTGAGGCCGAAGTCCTCCTCTGCGATCTGCGCGTCCATCAGTATCTGATCGAACGTCGCGTCACGGCGACCCGAGGTGCGGGTGCGCACTGCATGAATAAGTCCCCTGCGGAACTTACGAGCCTTCTGTCCTCATCCTGGATCATACCGGGAGCGAACCTGCTAAGGCGGAAGAACTCAGCTGCATACTCGTCCACCGACGAGTTCCCCTGAACTAGACCCACGAACTGGCCCTCCAATGCTGTGAGAGCCACGTCCGGGAAGAACTTCTCCTTGAAGCCTCCGGAAGTTCTCTCAAGTCAGCCCTCTCACCCGACGCACGAGGATCCGTACGGTACCATGTCAGCGCAATGTCGAAGAATCGGCTGGCTGCGGCCGAAACCTAAAGCGCTCTAGGAAGCTCTGCCAGCTCCATGCTCCGCTCTACATCCTCTAGCCAATCGTCTGCGTAAAGGATGCCCTCCGTGCCTGTGAAGTCCCTGGAGCTTATCTTCCTGAAGTCTATCACTGTCTCCGGTCTGGACTGCTGCTGGCACGGCTGCCGGCCAGTAGGGCCCTGCATCGTACCCGGTGCCACTCTCTCTACTGCTGCCAGGGCAAGCTGATGCGAGTTCTCCATACTCTGCCTCAGCATCTCGATCTGTCGGTTTGACGCCTCCGACTGGCGCTGCGACGCCTCTGCCTGGGCCCGCTGTGTCTCCATCATCTGCTGAAGGAGAAGGAACATGTGATGTGTATCCATCGGTATCGGTGGTGCTGGCGACAGTATCTCTGGAAGAACGGCCGTAACCCTCTGGGGTGGAGGTGGTAGACCTCCCTGCGCAACTGCCTGGGTCTCTGGAATAGTAGAATCACTGGGGGCAGTCTCATGAACCTCCTCCTCGGCCTGATCAGATCTCTCAGGCAAGCTACTCGATCCAAGGCCTGCGGATGTTCTTCGTCATCTGGAGACGAATTAAAGCAAAGAGATCAATATGGCACATGAGTAGATTATCAAAAAAGGACAGTTAATTTAATACAAGGTGAATAATCATGATAATCAAAAGATCAAAATTTCCTATGTGTGATTGAGAAACTCCTATCATGTCCTAGTCCTACGTCCTAATCGCAGGCTCGTAATTAGTACTCTAAGTCGAGCACCATTACGAGATCGCACTAATTGCGACACTGGACCTGCATGGGCCACCACAAAAACGTGTCACGACCCGCACCCTTATGAGGGGCACGAGTACGTGGGTACGTCCAGCCTACGCCGCAGAATCGGCGGTAGAACGCTGTATATACGTCTGTAAATACCTACGACTAACAGTTAAATGTACCTGTACAGTATATACTCTCCGAATGGAGGTGACATAACAATACAGTCTCAATCACAGAATAAAACTAAGGTAGATAGCTCAGAGGAAAGACATATGATAAATGAAAGAGTAAATAAGTCCACAGTCTAATACAAGTCCATATATACAACATCCCAGAGTATCAAAATAGAATATAGAAACTACAGTCTGATAAGCTAGCTGGATCGCAGTCCAGTCAAACCTAGCTAACCTACACTACTCTGGAAGTACAAATCTAGTGGCTCCACTATAAGGCGACGATCTAAGGCTACACCATCTGACTCGAGCCCATAATAGGTCGAGCAGTCCGCATCAGAATCATCTGTAATATATCATAACGGTATCCTGTCAGGAAAATGAGCAAGTACAAACACTAACAGCAGTTTCATGTGAATTGACAAGTTCTATAAGAGACAGTATAATGAACTACAAGACAAAGATATATGAAGACTTGGGAACCGTTCGGAAGCCGAGTTACAACCCTTAAACCAAACAAGGACCGGGGTTGTAACTCTTCTCCCGAGCAGAACTTAGTCTCCAAATCAAGGTACAATATAAAGGCATGTAGAGCATGTGAGTAACTGTATACATGCATGGTGAGAAAGTACTGAATATAGACAGAATATGATATATGACAGGAAAAGTAATATAAAATGTGCCTCGAATATTATAGCCTAATGTGATCGGTATGGGTCAAGCATCAGGCTTCCAGCCGACCGGCTACAAGTACGTGGACTCGGCCCGGCCGGGATGGTAAGCTATGGAGCGAGAAGTAACACAGGTCAGCTATACCCATCGTGAGGTGAGGGTATAGCTATGGTGCAAGGATAACTCAAGGGGGCATTGATCACACTATCTATAATATTCCCCATTTTCCGAGTAGTATACGGATCCGGACATAGCACGTCATGACGCGGGATTTCCAAAGAGGGGAGCAAGTCCTCTTCAGAAATCGGCGTCAATACAAGTACGAGAATCAAGACTAAGCAAGTACCAGTATCCCAAGAAATCCAGGAATGACATCTCATGACAGGAATCCGACAATACTAGTCCGTGAACTATCGTGTCTGAGAATCAAGTAAGATACTACGACTGAATCGGATATAGCAAATATCAAGACAATAAAAACTATCAGTGAATGTACTCGCCTGCTATCCTGAGCTGTATGGTATATCAATGCTCAGAGCGGTATCAGAAGACCTAAATATGAGATACTGTAAGTTAATTTAGGTTTAAACAAGTTTAGGAATGATTTACAATGAATGATATACATCTAGGTCAAACTAGGTCTCACTGAGTCACACTAAGTCCTGTCAAGTCAATCTAGGTCAAATCAAGTCATATCAAGTCAATCTAAGCCAACCCAAGTCAATCCTAGGTCATACCAGGCATCACGGGTCAAAACAAGTCGAAGAAAGTCAAACGGGATCAAGAGTTGGCCTACAGTTGACTTTCGGTCAACTGGTCAACTCTGGTCAACTCTAGGTCAACCATGGTCAACCCCAGGTCAATGGTGACTAATAGTTGACTTTTGGTCAACTATAAAGTCTAATGGAAATCGGGACTAATTTGGGTAAAGCGTTGACCCAAGTTGACTTTTGGTCCAAAAAGTCAACCGTGGTCAACCGGGGCCAAGACTAGGTCTAGGTGACTATTTCTAACTATTACCAACCTCTACAACCCATATCCAAGTCCATCTTGGACTTCGAAACTCATATCTGGCCGTAGGCCAATATCCTATTTTACCCTTAAAAAGGATAAAATTCTAGCTTCGGCAACTATCCAGTTAGCCTACCTACGCTTGATATTTTGACCCGATCTCCCTAGGATAGTATGATACTAGCCTATACATATATATCTACCAAAAAACCTAGGTAACGTGGACATTCGGTCCATGATACGGCCCGTTGTCAAAATCTTGAATATTTCAGATAGACGTACCGATACAGCGCGATACGGGCGCCCTACGACTCCGAATTCCACCCGGAAGCCTACCCGCAAAATCTAAATCACGTATTCATGCCCCACGCCAAGTTTCAACTCAATCGGATACTCCGACTCCGTTTCGCCCTCTAACTCGGTTTTTCCCTTTTTCTTCTATTCTATTTTCTATTCTAGCTTTTCCCTTTTCTTCTAACTTCTTCCTATCTTTATTCAACCTCTAATTCTTTCTTCTACTTCTCATTCCATAATCTCGTTTTCTACTCTTCTCTACGATTCCAACCATATAATACATATATATATATTCTATATATATATATACATAACTAGGTGAAGGGGGGGGGGGGGGTTCATAGGCCTTAAACCAAGGTGGGGGGGGGGGGGGGGGGGGCGTTCAGTCCTGGCAGCAGCCTAGGCTGCTGCTGCTGCTGCTGTTGCTAGTCGTATTCTTCTTCTTCTTCTCTTCTCTC